>CM037034.1:60825382-62183689 GCA_020882235.1 Schizaphis graminum | reverse complement strand
TCTAACCTAAGCCTAAACCTAACCTAACCTAACAACCTAACCTACCTAACCTAACTAACCCTAACCTAACCTAACTAACTTATCCTAACCTAACCTAAAAAAAAAACCCTAACCTACCCTAACCTAACCTAACCTAACCTAACCAACCTACCTACCTAACCTACAAACCTAACCTAACCTAACCTAACCTACCTAACCTACCCTACCAACCTAACCTAACCTAACCTAACCAACCTAACCTAACCTAACCTAACCTAACCTAACCTACCTAACCTACCTAACCTAACCTAACCTAACCTAACCTAACCTAACCTAACCTAACCTAACCTAACCTAACCTAACCTAACCTAACCTAACCTAACCTAACCTAACCTAACCTAACCTAACCTAACCTAACCTAACCTAACCTAACCTAACCTAACCTAACCTAACCTAACCTAACCTAACCTAACCTAACCTAACCTAACCTAACCTAACCTAACCTAACCTAACCTAACCTAACCTAACCTAACCTAACCTAACCTAACCTAACCTAACCTAACCTAACCTAACCTAACCTAACCTAACCTAACCTAACCTAACCTAACCTAACCTAACCTAACCTAACCTAACCTAACCTAACCTAACCTAACCTAACCTAACCTAACCTAACCTAACCTAACCTAACCTAACCTAACCTAACCTAACCTAACCTAACCTAACCTAACCTAACCTAACCTAACCTAACCTAACCTAACCTAACCTAACCTAACCTAACCTAACCTAACCTAACCTAACCTAACCTAACCTAACCTAACCTAACCTAACCTAACCTAACCTAACCTAACCTAACCTAACCTAACCTAACCTAACCTAACCTAACCTAACCTAACCTAACCTAACCTAACCTAACCTAACCTAACCTAACCTAACCTAACCTAACCTAACCTAACCTAACCTAACCTAACCTAACCTAACCTAACCTAACCTAACCTAACCTAACCTAACCTAACCTAACCTAACCTAACCTAACCTAACCTAACCTAACCTAACCTAACCTAACCTAACCTAACCTAACCTAACCTAACCTAACCTAACCTAACCTAACCTAACCTAACCTAACCTAACCTAACCTAACCTAACCTAACCTAACCTAACCTAACCTAACCTAACCTAACCTAACCTAACCTAACCTAACCTAACCTAACCTAACCTAACCTAACCTAACCTAACCTAACCTAACCTAACCTAACCTAACCTAACCTAACCTAACCTAACCTAACCTAACCTAACCTAACCTAACCTAACCTAACCTAACCTAACCTAACCTAACCTAACCTAACCTAACCTAACCTAACCTAACCTAACCTAACCTAACCTAACCTAACCCCGTTCAGGTTGACTTGGAGTAAGTTAACCATCATTGCGATTTTTTGGGACGTTCGCCAACTTCCTCGCAGCGCATGCACCGGAGCCTGGCTTATGGCAGACTTTCGGGAGCCCCGCCAGTTCACAAGCCAAGCAACGGTCTTGGTCTGCCTTGCAGTTAGCCATCCGGTGGTCAGAGCATCCGCATCTCCAACACGCTCCAGATCTGTCGACCGAGGTGCAACTCCTGGAGTTATGACCGAAGGCCTGACACCTGAAACACCTTTCTGGCGGAAGGGTCCTCGGGCGCACTCTGCACATGGTCCATCCGACCGGGATCCTGGTGATGGTTGAGGCGGCGAATTTGCTGACCTTGGCCGTGGCGATCTGCTGGCCTGCGCGTACTGACCAGATCCTGACGTCGCTAATTGCCTCCCGTTCGGCTGACGCCGCCGGGTCGTCGCCCGGAATGGCGGCTCGGAGGGCCTCGAGGACCTCGGCCGCGGAGGAAACAGCGTCCAAATCTAAGATCTCGACCTCGACTTGGACGCCAAGTTGGATGACCTTTCCAACAGAGTCCCCCAGCTTGGCCGTTATAGCGGATGCAATGTTTTTTGCCGCTGCACCAGATTTAGCGCCCTTTGCCAACTCCATGAGGAGACACCCGTCCCTTGTTTCCCTCATTGTAACGTTCGCGCCGATGTCTTGCGCGGACAGTCCGGAAGAACGCAGAGTTCTGACTGTGTCCGCAAACGATTTTCCCTCGGACGGTTTGATCAGCACTGCTGGCGGCTTCTTTGAGGGTACTCTCGTCGGCTGCGGAGGACCCGTTTTTACCGTCTTTTGCGGATCGACTGCCGGCGCTGCTCTTTTCCTCGGCGCCTTCTTTACGATCGTAGACCAGTTTTCGGTGTCTGTCTCCATGGCCGATTCCAACTCTGTGTCAATTGGCCTATCCATACCGGTCCCTGAGGTTTTCGTCGCTTTCTTCCGTCTGGAGGCAGCCCTAGCCTCGATGACCCTATCGCTATCCCACCAGCTCGGGGTAAGGATCGTATCCGTGGAAGCATCGGCCATAACGGGCTTTCGAGCCGGCTGCTCGACCGGTACGCTCTTAGTCTTCTTTTTCGACGGCGACGTTGGATGAGCCAGATACTCCTTGTCCGCCAAGATTCCGTCGAGGACCTTAGTGAGGTCCGCCAAAATTGTGGTGAGTCTGTGGACGCCTGGGGATACGTTCGACTTCTCGGACTCTATCCTGACAACCATGACCGCGGAGCTGAGGGTCTTCTTCATTTCGTTGAGACTAGTCGCGAGGTCGGTGGGGCCCTTGGTGGGCTTGTCCACCGGGCTAGTTCCGCCCTTTCTTTTGCCCACCGGTTCGGATATTTTTCCGGTCGCTAAATACCGGCTCACGGGCGACATCATTTCGACGTCCTTGTTGTCGTCCGAATCGTCGTCCCAGTTTTGGTCCGACATGTTGGGGGGATCGACCTGAATGCCGTGCGGGATTCTGGCGGGGGCCCCAAGGGCGGAGGTGTTCCCCTTGCGCGGTCCCTGGTAAGGTTTACCTGACCGCCGACGTTCCCGCTGTCTTTGTTTTTTGAGTGACTCTTTTGGAGGCAGTTTGCCGATTTCGGGGCCCTATGCCCTATTGCTCGGCCCTGGATAGGGCTAGCGGGTCCGGGTTTTCGGGAGCCTGAAGGAGGTTGTCCGGTGATGTCGAGGAGTTCGGTTTGGGAACGCTACGACCTGTTCCGGCCGAGATAACGGCGATGCGGCAGAAGTGCCGCGGCTGCTGTTTCGAACGGCCCTATCTCCGGCCCTATTAGGGCTAGCGGGTCGCGGTTTTCTCTGACGTATCGGTGGCGGCCGTGGTAGGTCAGAGGGTTTTGGGAGGGCAAAATTTTCTTCCCGAAGCGCTCCGAGCACTCCCTGCCGAGATATCCGCGAAAAACCGTATACCGTAGTTGGTAACGACGGTCGACGTAAGGGCGACTACGCGTCCTTAGGCGTGATCGATGGCCCTGGCCGCAGACCTGTGCTTAGACTGCTGTCTGGGAGGCGAAGACCACTACTGAACGTAACTTAAGAAATAGTTAGTAGTTATGGTAACTCACTAACTCACTAACACAACAGCTGATCGAAGAGAGAGCACACGGAAGACACGTCTGCTCACTACCGACGACTGTGCACGACTGTGACGACTGTGCACGACTGTGACGACTGTGCACGACTGTGACGACTGTGCACGACTGTGACGACTGTGCACGACTGTGACGACTGTGCACGACTGTGACGACTGTGCACGACTGTAACGACTGTGCACGACTGTGAACCTAACCTAACCTAGCTTATTTCGCGACTACCCTGCAGGTTTGCAGGGCGTTCCCCTATCCGCAACCTGGGGACGCGCCCGATGGCATGCTCATGCGCACGGGACGGGAACCCTAACCTAACCTAACCTAACCTAACCTAACCTAACCTAACCTAACCTTTTTTTTTTTTTTTTTTTTTTTACGGTATCGTGGAGGGGCCGGAGACACCATGAGGCATTTCGTCAGCTCCCCCCACATCGTTTATTGATAGATCAGTATGTACAATAGTTATGTGTGCATAGACTTTACAATATATAGTCTATTTACAAAGCAGCAGGCGGCCCTACACCGCCTAAGAATCGGCCTTCGGCCCACAACACAGCAAACTTAACTACCGAGTCGTTCTTGCCGTTGCCGTTCTCTCTCTTCCGCTTCCCTCGTCGTCAAAACCTCCTTCACAAACCGGTCCACAGCCGTCCAGTTGCTCCTGGACTCCAGCATCTTGCCCACCGCGGTATCGGGAGTGAATGGGCCGTCGATTGCAGCCTTGAGCTCCATTCTCCGACGCCACCACCTGTCGCACACGAAGAACGCGTGTTCCGCGTCGTCCACTGGCGACAAACAGTCCACGCACCTGGGGTTGTCCGCCTTCCGAATCCGGTGCAGGTATTGGCCGAAGCATCCGTGCCCCGACAGGAACTGGGTCAGGTGGAAGTTGGTCGTCAGCCCGTGGCTCCTGGCGCACCAGGCTCGCACGTCCGGGATCAACCGCCTGGTCCAGCTCCCTTTTTCCCCTGAAGACCACCTCTCCTGCCAAGCCTCCATGATGACGCTTCTCGGATCATTGCCTCCCGTGATGGCCGCCGCAGGGGACCGTCTCCGTTCGAACGCCGCCTCCCTCTCCCTGGCGAGCAGGTCGGCGGGAGGCGTCGAAGCGATCACGTTCGTGGCCGCCTCTGAGACGGTGCGGTACGCGCACGCGCAGCGGAGAAGAACTCTCCGTTGAGCTCGGTTCAGGGCCCTGACGTTCCCCGGCACGAGGTCCAGCGTGTGCGCCCAGCTAGGGGCTCCGTACAGCAGCACGGAGTGTACCACCGACGACAGCAGCCGACGTCGCTCCTCGCGGGGTCCGCCCACGTTCGGCATGATCCTGGCCAGCTGGTTCCCGATATCCGCTGCCCTGGCTGCCGCCTTCTTCATCTGCTCCTTGAAGAGCATCGACTTGTCCACCACCATCCCGAGATATTTCATCTCGGTAGACAGTCGGACGTCGCTGCCGCACAGTCTGATCGCCGGCCGAGCGTACTTGTACCTCGACGTGAATAGGACGGCTTCCGTCTTCTCCACCGCGATCTGCAGGCCGAGGTCGGCGATCCGCTGCTCCACCAAGGACAGTGCCTCGTTCGTCAACGTTTCCAGCTCCGGCGTCGACTTGGCTCTGGTGACCAACATCGTGTCGTCCGCGAACCCCAGTAGCTTGGCACCCCTTGGCAGCTCGGTTCTCAGGACGGCGTCGAATGTTGCGTTCCATAGGAGGGGGCCCACGACGGAACCCTGGGGCACGCCTCCGGAAATCTCGATCTCCAACGAGCCGCTCTCCACGCAGTTTGCGTGCACTGTTCCCGCTCTCCCGGAGAAGTACGACCGGAACATGTTCTGCAGGTACTGCGGGACGCTCCATCCCGGCAGGGCGTCCATGATGTCCGACCACCTGACGGAGTTGAACGCGTTCCTGATGTCGATGCCGACGGCCAAGCAAAACTTGCCCCCGTCGACACCCTCCAACAAGTCGTTGTGCAACTCCCGCACGGCGTCATCCGTGGACCTGCCTTTCCTGAACCCGAACTGATTGGCTGAGAGCCCGCCGCTGTTCGACATGTGGTCCTCGAGTCTTCGCGCGAGTAGGAACTCGAGGATTTTGCCAACGTCGTTCAACAGGCACAGGGGTCTGTAGGAAGAGGGCAAACCGTCCGGCTTGTTCCCCTTCTTCAGCAGCACCACTCTGGAGGTCTTCCATTCCGCCGGGAACGTACCGCTGCGGAGACAGCTGTTGAACAACTCCAGCAGGACGTTCGGGTGGGCCTTGTGCATCGCCAGCAGGATCTTGCCGGTGAGTCCGTCCGGGCCTGGGGCTTTGTTCTTGCCGCCCGCCCTCTGCACCGCCGAGTCCACTTCCGAAGCCGTGAACGGGACTATTGGAACCGCGGGAACCGGCGGGTCGTCTGTTCTCACTTGGTGTCTCGGAAACAAGGAGTCGACGACCGACTGCAGCGTCGCGGGTTCCATCGAAGCCGTTGGCGGAGGACCTCTCAGCTTGCGCATCACCAGCTTGTACGGCTTGCCGAACGGATCTGCGTCCACCGAAGAAATGAGCTCTTTCCAGCACGTTGTCTTGCTGCGCTGGATGGCGATCTTCAGCTGCCTCTTGGCTTGGCGGTACGCGCCGTTGGTCGCGGCGAGTTCTGCTTCTGCCCGTGCTTCGTCGAACTCCAGGTTTTGACGACGTCGGAGCCTTGACACCCGAGCGGTCATCCTCGTCATCCGGCGTTTGGCACTGGTGCAGTCGGCGCGGAGAGCCTCGATCTCCGCGTTCCACCAGTGAACGGGAGGCTTCCTCGGGTTCGGCGTCCGACGAGCGGGAAAGGCGAAGTCACAGGCGGCGGAGACCATCGACCGGAGTGCGAGGGCTCCGCGCTCCGCGTCCTGCCAGTCCTGGTGGCCGTCACGTTTGATCCATTCGGCCAGGATCAGTCCGGCGAGGAAGGTGTCGTTGCCGACGCCGCTCGCGGTGTTCCAGGCACGTGGGGCGACGTTGGTCGCGGTGTTGCCTCCGCCTCGGTCGCGTCCCGGAGTCAGGGAGAACCTGATGTAGTGGTGGTCGCTGTTGTTGAACACCGACTCCATCACTCTCCAGTCTGTGATGCGAGCCGCCAAGGACTCGCAAGACAGGGTGACGTCGACGATGGACCCGGCACCCCTCGAGAAGGTCGGGGTCGAGCCGGAGTTTGCGATGACCAGTCCGAGGGACTCGATCAACAGCTCCAGTTCTTCTCCCCTTCTGTTGTCAACCCAGTCACCCCACGCAGCGGATCTCGCGTTGAGATCGCCGGTGACGAGAACGGGGACTTCCCGCTGCACGGTCCTGATGCTGTCTTCGAGACGGCGGAGCAGGTCCTGGAAGTCCTCGATGGGCTTGTTGGGCGACGCGTAGCAGCTGTACACCTGGACGCCGTTGAGCCGAGCCGACACGAACTCGGGGTCACTGATGACGTTGGCCACCGTTACTCCCGCGTTCGCCACGTAGATGGCCGCTCTCCGTTGTCCGTCGCTCGCGTGCCAAGCACTGGAGTCCGGGTCCGCCTTGTAGGGGTCGCTGATCAGTGCGACGTCAACTCTCTCTTCAACCATGTACTGCGCGACGAGGTCTTGTGCCACGCGACAGTGGTTGAGGTTGCACTGCACGAAGTTGAGTCCCATCACACCACTCCGTTCGCTTCTGCAGGCGTCTCACTCCTTAAGGTCGAGGGCTGCGGCTGCTGCTTCTGCTGCGTCTGCCTTTGCTGGGCGCAGTCCTTCACCAGGTGGTCTTCCCTCCTGCACCTGTGACAGCGACGGGGCTTAGCCTCGCCCTGGCACTCGACGGCAAGATGGCCTTTGGCTTGACAACGGAAGCAGGTCGGTTGGTTGTTAGCCAACAGCTTGATCCTGCACCTGGTCCACCCCACGGAAACCGCTTTCTTCTCCGCCAACGCGATGGCGTCCTTGAGTGGCAAGTGGAGGCTCGCCACGAACTCCTCTCTTCCTCCAGAGTTCTTGCGGATGGTCACGTTCTCGGAGGTGACTCCGGTGACTCCCGCCTGCGTGACGCCGGCAACGACGTCCTCTGTTTCTGCCCATTCCGGGACCCCCAAAAGAAGGACGGGCGCACGGGGCTCGGGTAACCTTACCCTGGCCGCGTCCCCCACCACCCCCCGGATCTCACCGGCTAGCAGCGTGGCTTTTTCGTTCCCCTCGACCTCGAGGAGAATACCGCCCGCCCTTGTTTTCCTCGTCGTCAGCACCTTGACGCCGAGAGACTGAAGGTTGATCGAAGTCGACACCTTCTTCATCACGGAGGCTAGGGAGCCTCCTTCAGCCGGGCGATCGATGGTGACCGCCGTGGTTCGTGGAGTCCTCTTCCGCAGAAGAGCCACTTGGTCGGCGGTCGAGCGCGGTTGTCGGGCCGGCTTCGGTGGCTTCTTCTTTCTTACCACCTCGCTCCAGGTCTGCGTCTGGGGCGACCGTTGGGGGGGCTGCTGCTGCTGTGGCTGCCGCTGCTGTTGTGGCTGCTGCTGCTGTGGCTGCCGCTGCTGTCGCTGCTGCTGTTGTGGCTGCTGCTGTTGGGGCTGCTTCGGCTGCCGTTGCTGGTTCTGCGCCTTCGGCTGCACAGGTTGCAGGCTCTCCTTTTGATGTAGCGGCTGTCGTTTCCGACCCTTCGGCCGCTGTTGCTGTTGCTGTTGTTGTTGTTTCTGCTGCTGCTCCGGAACTGCTTCCAGAGAAGCAGTGTTCGTGGCAACGTCCTTCACGTCTCGGCCGACCCGTGCTTTTGGGACTTCTGTCAAAGTGGCCGCATCCCTGCACTCTCGCTTGATCGTTGCGCTCGGGTCGCTGGACGATACCAGCGCCTTCACGCACCGCAGAGAGTGGTTGAACGCCGAAGTCACCTCAACTCGGAAATTCTGGATCTCCTTGACCGCGTCCAGAAGGTCCCTGATCGCCGAGCTGACCGTGGGGCTTTGGCTCTTTTTTGACACAAACTCCAGATGGGAAGCCTTCTCGAACAGGTGGTCGAGGTCGCCCTGTTGCTTGCAAAACTTGGACCCCAGCTGTTTGGTCGCTGTCCGAAGTTCCTCAGCTGCCATTCCGTTTCCGTTCTCCGTTGTTGCCTCCGCAGTAGCTGAAGCGACTTTACGGTCGCCGGTGCAGGCCTGCTTGGCACCTGCATCAACAGTCATGTTACCAACCCCGTGGTTGGCGGTGGATGCCTGTCTCGACACATCCACGCTTTCCGCGCTGGACAGTGATGACGACTTTTGGGGCGCGCGCGTGCCCCCAACCGCCGGCTCTGGGGTTTCCGATGCCCCTGTAGCAGTAACTTTTTTACTGTTTGTGTTGTCCATTATCATCTGTTTAGTTTGGCTTGTGTGCCACTGACGACGCCAGCCTCGCGCCGTCTGTCTTTTTTTCCTTGTGTTCTTTTCCGATCTGCCGAGGCACCGGGGGTCGATCAATCCCCGGTGGTGAGCTTGTCCGCGACCGCTTATTCGTCCATCCCGAAGGTATGGCTTATATCGCGGCTACCCTGTATTTCTACAGGGCGTTCCCCTATCCGCAACCTGGGGACGCGCCCGATGGCATGCTCATGCTCACGGGAACCTAACCTAACCTAACCTAACCTAACCTAACCTAACCTAACCTAACCTAACCTAACCTAACCTAACCTAACCTAACCTAACCTAACCTAACCTAACCTAACCTAACCTAACCTAACCTAACCTAACCACTTCAGCAGAGTGTGCTCCACTGTGTCTATGGCGCTTCCAGCTCTCCCCATCCTGCTCAGGTAGTACTGGAAGCACCCGTGCCATGTCATTGCCTGAGTAACCCTGTACGTGGTCGGCACTTTCGGCAGGAGCTTGTCGTGCCACCTCCTCACGTCCGGGATCAACCGCCTAGTCCATTGGCCTTTTCTAGAAAAGGCCCAGTTTCTTTGCCAAGTTTCAAGCGTCGTCTTTCTCTCCAGCGATTTTATCTTCTCCAGCGACATTGGAGGGACGTCGGGCGCCGGTAGTTGCCTGCGCCTAGCCTTGACCCTAGCTCTTTCCTCGGCCAATAGGTTGGCCGGGGGCATGTAGGCTAAAACGAGAGCTGCTTCGTCCGACACTGTCCTATATGCTCTAATAACTCGTAAGACTATGGCCCTCTGAGGCATTACGAGCAGACTCACCGATCTTGCCGAGGCCGCCACGGTGTCAGCCCAGACCGGGGCAGCGTACAGAAGCTGACTCTCCACGACGGAGGCCAGGAGCCTTCTCTTCCACTGCCCCGGGCCCTTGATGTTCGGCATCACTCTTGACAGTGCCGTTGCTGATGCCAACGCTTTTTTGCCAGCCATCCTTACATGGTCGACAAAGGTCATCTTGCCATCTAGCCTGACCCCTAGGTACCTTATCTCGCTAGAGAGCGCGATGTCGTGTTCTCCTAAACGAAGTCGGGGAGCGGTGTAGGACCACCTTCTGGTCAACATCACCGCCTCGCTCTTATGGTGCGCCAGCTCCAGCTCTCTGCCCCGCATCCAGACGTCTATCGCCTCCAGCACTGGGTTCATGAGGTCCTCGAGTTGGGGCCCCGTCTTGGCCCTACCGACCACTGCCAGATCATCCGCAAAGCCGACAAGTTGAACGCCCAGCGGTACGTTCAAGTTCAGCAGGTCATCGTACGCAGTTGTCCACAGGGTTGGGCCGAGCACGGATCCCTGTGGGACACCACACGTCACTGTTTTCGATGTCCTGTCGTCGCCTACGAGCAGGCTCCTGTCCGATAACCATGAACGCAGCATCTTGACCAGGTACTCTGGGGTGCCTTTGCTTCTTAGCGCCTGATCGATCACCGGCCACCTCAGTGAATTGAAGGCATTTTTCACATCGAGCGTGACCAGCACGCACAAATCTTTGGGGCCGGTTCCGGCGGCAGCACGCCTAGCGATGCTCAAAACCTTTTCCACCGCAGTTTCCGTACTAATGCCCTTTCTAAACCCGAACTGGTTTGGAGCTCTTCTATTACCACCTCAACCGTCCAGATGCTCCTCCAACCGCTGCAGTAACATTCTTTCCAGAAGCTTGGCAGAAGTGTCCAGGAGGCATATCGGTCGAAAGCTGGACGGCGATTCCACCGGCTTGCCGTCTCCTTTATGCAGGAGAACGAGCTTGGCCTTTTTCCAGCATTGAGGGAAGTGGAGTGCCTTCAAGCAGTTGTTAAACGCCCTCAGGACAGCGTGCGGGCGCATGGCCACTAACTGCTTAACCGCCTCGTTTTGTACCCTGGAGGGGCCTCCGGCCTTGCCAGCTGACAGCCTCTTGCTTGCCTTCTTGAGTTCCACCAACGTGAAGGGTGGAATGATTTTCTGGAACTGTAAAGTGTCCGTCTCGGGGTCAAAGGCATCAAATAAATTCCTGACTTCCGGAGCAGGGGCTAAATCCCAGTCCGTCGGTGGGGCCATTGGGAACAGGTGATCCGCGATTGTATGTTCTCTTCCTTTAGCTGCGTCTCTTGCGTGACGGTTTCCGTACTTCTTCATCACTATGCGATAAGCTTTACCCCAGGGATCGTTTTCTACCGAATCGCACAGGTCCTGCCAGCTCTTATCTTTGGCGCGTCTTATGGCCAGTCGGAGATCTTTCCTGGCCAGAGTGAATCTGGACCTCGCTCCTCCGAGCCCTGCATCCCCGCACGGCGTAGACAGTCCTGATAGGAACGCCGGAGACTCAGCACTTTCCTCCTTAGCTCTTTTAGATCGTTAGACCACCAGTGGACTGGGAGCTTCCCTCTGAGGCCTCGGCTTCTTGGCGGCATAGACGCGTCACAAGCACCCGTTAGGTATCTATCGATGGACTGAGCAGAGGCCACTGCCATTTCAACGGTGTCACCGCATTCAATATTCAGTGAGTGCGACTCCACGTAGCCGGCGAACTCCACTGGATCTCTCCCCTTGACCGACCAGCCGGGGTGGAATCCTGCTGGCAGGGCGAGGTCCACAACAGCTTGCGGCTCCGGGTGGGAGACCATAGCGAAGAAAATGTATCGATGGTCACTGAGGGAGTCCTCTTCCATAACTCTCCAATCCTGAATTGCGACGCTCTTGAAGAATGTCACGTCGATGATAGAAGACGCGTCTCCTCTGGAGAAAGTGGGGGATGAGCCCCTGTTAGCGAGAACGAGTCCCAGGCTCCACGCGAAATTGGAGAGTAATGTCCCTCTCCGACTACTCACGCGCGACCCCCACTCAACGTTCCACGCGTTAAAATCACCGCATACGACGACTTTATCACCACCGAATAGCCTAACGCTCTCTCCGAGGTCGTCCAGAAAAGAGGAAAACTCAACTAGAGACGTCCCGGGTCTCCAATAGCAGCTATAGATAGCAGTGCCCTCGACCCGCATCCAGGCAAAGCCAGTGCCTTAGCCTTTCTCAGAGCAACCAAGACGTACCTTCTTCTCTGGGTGATCCCCACCGCAGTCTTCCTGTCACGGCTGAAGGCCCACTTGTCGTCATTTCCGTGTCGCGTAAAGGGCTCGCTAATTACGTAGACATCAGCGTAGGTGTCGTCGGGATCGTCGAGGTCCATGGACTGAGTAGCAGAGCTACTCGTCATGGTGGAGGGCCCGACCAGAGCCGACGGGCGACTTGCCGTTTTCGGAGCCCTATATCTCCGCCCTGGATAGGGCTAGAAGGTTGGGGTCTCCGGTGGCTTAACGGCGTTGGCCTGGAGGGAGGACTGTGACCGCCAGGCGGTCCTGGGCTGTTAAGCTTGTCAGCAGATGCGAAACAACAAAGTAGAAAACTGGCCTATTTCAGGGCCCTATATCTCAGCCCTGGATAGGGCTAGAGGGTCGCGGTTTTCTGTGGGGTATCGGTGAGGGGCGTGGGAGGTCAGGGGGATTTGGGAGGGCAAATTTTTTTTCCCGAAGCGCTCCGGGCACTCCCTGCCGAGATATCTTAGAAAAACCGATCCGGGGAGGATCAGCTCTTACCTGAGGAGGTCCAGCGGTGCCCCACGGGGGGTTTTTTAGTCAGGCCGACTCGAAAGCGACACCGGCCTGATCGCGAACTTTTTATATCGTTATTTATCGGTAAACACTATTAACGCACAACACTGTCACGAGGAGCGGGCCTCGGAACGCGTGACGACTTGAGTAGTACACTATTTCGCCACAGGGGCGGGCTTCGGAGCGACAGACACTGGGCGAACAAACTACGTGTGTCCCGGATGACTACCGACGCGCAACTGACTACCGACGCGCAACTACTACCGACGCGCAACTGACTACCGACGCGCAACTGAATACCGACGCGCAACTGTACTACCGACGCGCAACTAACCTAACCTAACCTAACCTTTTTTTTTTTTTTTTTTTTTTCGGTTTGAATCGACGACCGAGAGGGAACCACTTTCGCATTACTTCCTCCCAGCCGCCATCGTTTATTTTAAATAAATACATCATTATATGGAGGAAGACGGGGCCAATCTCCCCGTCTCACCACCTTACAGACAGTTTAACAATAAAGTCGATAGCCTTAGTTACTATGTACAATAATATTTACAAATAGCGACAACAATAAGAATTCGGCGACATTGCTAATTTTAAAACTTATGCCTGGACTGTTCGTATTTCACGAGCTGGATGCATCCCGTTCTGTCCGACTACTGCGGCGGCTTGGCGAGCTCGCTCCTCTTTTTCCTTGGTCGACAGCAGGCCTTCTACCATCCTATAAAACAGCCTCAGGGACTCTGTCGCCTTTTCGATTGCCGAATCGCGCGCCGCAGGGTCTGGGGGCAGATCCTCTTCGGAAGGGCCGCAGATTATCCTCGACAAGGTTTCCACCGAAAGTCTGTGCCCGACGCGGCCGACCAGCTCGCCTCTGAACGGCTCCCAGTAAGGGCAAATCAGCAACGTGTGCTCCGCCGTGTCCACTGCGTTCCCGCACTGCACGCATATCGGGTTGATGGCTCTTCCCATTCGGTGGAGGTAATATTGAAAACATCCATGCCCGGAGATCGCCTGCGTCATCCGGAACGTCATCGGTATCATAGGGAGAGGCCTGCACACCCATCTTCTAACGTCCGGGATCAGTCTCCTCGTCCACTGCGGCTTAGGTGAGAACGCCCACCGTCGCTACCACAACTCCAGAGTCGCCTCTCTCTCCGCGATTTTCATCGCTTCCAACGACGTCGGCGGAGCTCCCGGGTGTGCGACGCCTCCTCAATCTCGTGCGTTCTTGCGCGAGCAGATCCGCTGGTGGCATATAGGCCAGTAACAGTGCGGCCTCGTCCGACACCGTCCGATAAGCCCTGATCACCCTTAGCGCTATAGCCCTTTGGGGCCGTATCACCCCTCTGGTAGTTCTGCCGGAAGCCGAGACCGTCGCTGACCAGACGGGGGCGGCGTACAGGAGCTGGCTCTCCACCACAGAAGCCAGTAGGCGCCTCTTCCACTGTCCTGGTCCGTTTATGTTTGGCATGAGCCTTGCCAAAGACGTCGCCGAAACCGTCGCCTTTTTTTCGACCGACTGGATGTGTTCGTTGAAGGTGAGCTTCGCGTCCAATCTCACCCCGAGGTATCTTAAGTCCTTGGTCAGCGCGATAGCGTGTCCGCCTACCTCAAGCCGGGGGGGAACGAAGGCCCGCCTCCTAGACAAGATGACCGCTTCGGTCTTTTGGTGAGCGAGCTCCAGTCCCTTGCTCCTCATCCACGTGTCGATAGACCGGAGGACCCGGTTGACTATGTCCTCCAGAAGCTGGCCCGTGCTGGCCACGCCGACCACGGCGAGATCGTCGGCGAATCCGACTAGGTGGACGCCGTTCGGAACGTTCATCTCGAGCAGCGAATCGTACGCGACGTTCCAAAGCGCCGGGCCCAACACCGATCCCTGCGGAACCCCGCACGTCACGGGCCGCGGAGTCATCTCTTCGCCGGTCAGGAGCTCCCTGTCCGTCAACCAGGAGCGAAACATCTCGACGAGGTATTCCGGTACGCTCTTCTTTCGCAGAGCCTCGTCTATGACCGGCCAGCGGAGCGAGTTAAACGCGTTTTTAACGTCAAGCGTCACCAGGACGCATAGGTCCTTGTTCCTGGTCTTCGACGCGGCGTTTGCGGCAATGCTTAGCACCCTTCCTATGGCTGACTCGGTTGAAACACCTTTTCGGAACCCGAACTGGTTCGTCGACCTTCTCCGACCTCCGTGAGCGTCCAGGTGGGCCTCGATACGTTGTAGCAGGAGCCTCTCCAACATTTTTCCCGGGGTATCTAGCATACAGATCGGTCTGTAGCTAGATGGAGCGTCTGGAGGTTTATCCGCTCCTTTTCTAATGAGCACAAGTCGTGCCTTTTTCCAACGAGGTGGAAAAGTTAGTGCCTGAAGGCAGTCGTTAAAGACGCTCAGCACAGCCCGGGGGCACGCCGTCACGTACCGTCTGAGCACTTCATTTGGGATTCCCGAAGGTCCCGGAGATTTCCCCGACGAGAGCCTCTTGGCGGCCTTGGTCGACTCTTCCTCCGTAAAGAGCGGAATTACCCTGGTAAAAATGAGGGTGTTCAACGCGGGGTCGAAAGCCTCGAACAGGTTGGTGACCGCGGGAGAGGGTGCCGCGTCCCAGTTTGTCGGTGGAGCGGCCGGAAAGAGGAAATCGGCTATCTCGGCCTCTCTGCCTCTCGAATCGGCACCTGGTTGCGGGAGCCGAGTTTCCCCCTGACGATCTTATAGGGCTTTCCCCATGGATCCTCGTCCACCTGGTCGCATAGGTCCGACCAACACTTTCGCTTCGCGTCTCGAATCACCGACCGGAGATTTTTCCTGGCGTTGATGAAACCGAAGCGAGCCTCCTGCAAACCGGGTTGCCCCGCACGTCTCAGATGATTTTGGTAGACCCGACGGAGAGCCAGACATCGTCGGCGCAACTCCGCGATCTCCTCCGTCCACCAGTAGACCGGACGTTTGCCCGGAGGACCGGGTCTGCGTCTCGGCATAGACGCCTCACACGCGCCGACGAGGAATTCGTCCAACCCTTTCGCCGATGCCAAGGCCTTGACCGTCCCTGTTGGTCCTTCGACGGATACCGGGCGCCCGGACCGAAAGTATTGGACGAGCGCTTCGTCGTCCCTGTTTTTGGTCGACCATCCGCGATGAGCTGCCACGGGTTCGTGGCGCGGAGGTGGCTGTTGTTCCGCCATAAAGAACACGTAGGCGTGGTCACTCAACGAGTCGGCCTCGAGGACCTTCCAGCCTGACAGCGTCAGTCCTCTATAGAATGTCACGTCTATCACCGATGAGGCGGAGCCCCTGACGAACGTGGGAACTGATCCGTCATTTGCCAGTAGCAGACCCAGGCTGGCGACGAGGTCGGATAGGAGGCGACCCCTGGGGTTGTTGGTCCTGGAACCCCACTCTGTGTTCCACGCGTTAAAGTCACCCGCCAATACGACTTTCGCGCTGTCGTTCGCGCGTATTGCCACCTCAAGTTCGGCCAAGAAGGAGGCAAACTCCTGAAGCGTCGTGCCTGGCCTCCAATAGCAACTGAAGACAGTCGTGTCTCCGTAAGACGCCCAGGCGAACCCTTCGCCAGCACCGTGCCGACTGCGGAAGATAGATGACCCTTGTGTGGATGCCACGGCGGCCTTTCGGTCGGTGCTGAAGCACCATTTGTCTTCGCGACCGCACTTTGTGAAGGGCTCGCTCACCACCAGTATGTCGGCTTCAGTTTCCTCGGCGGTTTGGAACAGCAACTGTTCGGCCGCCCAGTTGCCGTTGAGGTTGATCTGAAGGAATTTAACCATTCAGGGATGGTTTCGCACCAGCAGCCATCCTTCTCGCGGCGCAAGCGCCAGACCCGGGCTTATGACAGACTTTCGGAAGCCCGGCCATTTCGCAAGCCAGGCAGCGGTCTTGGTCTGCCTTGCAGTTAGCCATCCGGTGATCAGAGCAGCCGCATCTCCAACATGCTCCAGATCTGTCGACCGAGGTGCAACTCCTGGAGTTATGACCGAAGGCCTGACACCTGAAACATCTTTCCGGCGGAAGGGTCCTCGGGCGCACTCTGCACATGGTCCATCCGACCGGGATCCTGGTGATGGTTGAGGCGGCGAGTTTGCTGACCTTGGCCGTGGCGATCTGCTGTCCTGAGCGTACTGACCAGATCCTAACGTCGCTGATTGCCTCTCGTTCGGCTGACGCCGCCGGGTCGTCGCCCGGAATGGCGGCTCGGAGAGCTTCGAGGACCTCGGCCGCGGAGGAAACAGCGTCCAAATCTAAGATCTCGACCTCGACTTGGACGCCAAGTTGGATGACCTTTCCAACAGAGTCCCCCAGCTTGGCCGTTATAGCGGATGCAATGTTTTTTGCCGCTGCACCAGATTTAGCGCCCTTTGCCAACTCCATGAGGAGGCACCCGTCCCTTGTTTCCCTCATTGTAACGTTCGCGCCGATGTCTTGCGCTGACAGTCCGGAAGAACGCAGAGTTCTGACTGTGTCCGCAAACGATTTTCCCTCGGACGGTTTGATCAGCACTGCTGGCGGCTTCTTTGAGGGTGCTCTCGTCGGCTGTGGAGGACCCGTCTTTACCGCCTTTTGCGGATCGACTGCCGGCGCTGCTCTTTTCCTCGGTGGCTTCTTTACAATCGTAGACCAGTTTTCGACGTCTGTCTCCATGGCCGATTCCACCTCTGTGTCCTTTGGCCTGTCCATGCCGGTCCCTGAGGTTTTCGTCGCTTTCTTCCGTCTGGAGGCAGCCCTAGCCTCGGTGACCCTATCGCTATCCCACCAGCTCGGGGTAAGGATCGTATCCGTGGAAGCATCTGCCATAGCAGGCTTTCGAGCCGGCTGCTCGACCGATGCGCTCTTAGTCTTCTTTTTTGACGGAGACGTTGGATGAGCCAGATACTCCTTGTCCGCCAAGATTCCGTCGAGGACCTTAGTGAGGTCCGCCAAAATTGTGGTAAGTCTGTGGACCCCTGGGGATACGTTCGACTTCTCGGACTCTATCCTGATAACCATGACCGCGGAGCTGAGGGTCTTCTTCATTTGGTTGAGGCTAGTCGCGAGGTCGGTGGGGCCCTTGGTGGGCTTGTCCACCGGGCTAGTTCCGCCCTTTCTTTTGCCCACCGGTTCGGATATTTTTCCGGTCGCTAAATACCGGCTCACAGGCGACATCATTTCGACGTCCTTGTTGTCGTCCGAATCGTCATCCCAGTTTTGGTCCGACATGTTGGGGGGATCGACCTGAATGCCGTGCGGGATTTGGGCGGGGTCCCCAAGGAGGGAGGAGTTCCCCTTGCGCGGTCCCTGGTAAGGTTTACCTAGCCGCCGGCGTTCCCGCTGTCTTTGTTTTTTGAATGTCTCTTTTGGAGGCAGTTTGCCGGTTTCGGGGCCCTATGCCCTATTGCTCGGCCCTGGATAGGGCTAGCGGGTCCAGGTTTTCGGGAGCCTGAAGAGGTTATCCGGTGATGTCGAGGAGTTCGGTTAGAAAACGCTACGACCAGTTCCGGCCGAGATATCGGCGATGCGGCGGGAGGGCCACTGCCGCTGTTTCAAACGGCCCTATCTCCGGGGCCTATTAGGGCTAGCGGGACGCGGTTTTCTCTGGCGTATCGGTGGCGTCCGTGGTAGGTCAGGGGGTTTTAGGAGGGCAAAATTTCCTTCCCGAAGCGCTCCGGGCACTCCCTGCCGAGATATCGGCGAAAAACCGGTTACCGTGGTTGGTAACGTCGGTCTACGTAAGGGCAGCGTCGCGTCCGTGGGCGTGACCGATGGCCCTGGCCGCGGACCTGTACCTAGACTGGTGTCTGGGCAACGATGACCACTTCTGTACGCAGCTTAACTAAAAAGTTAGTAGTTAGTTAACTCGCTAACACTATGACACTGTGACACAATCCGATTGTGCGACGAGAGAGCAAACGCGAGACACGTCCGCTCACTACCGACGACTGTGCACGACTGACGACTGTGCACGACTAACCTAACCTAACCTAACCGTCGACAGTGGTGGTGACGGTAGCGCCGCTCGTCGAGCAGGCTTCGATCGTCGGGCCGCTCAGCTCCGACCGTGCACCATGGTGCAATGCGTGACGGGGGGGGGGCCCGAATCCGATTCCCCACAAGGGGTTTCTATAGTTATCTAGCATTGAATCATGATGTAGTCTGCATAGGACGACGGAGACCAAACCGTCGAACTCCCCATAAACCCGGGTACCGGTCCGAGGTCTAACGCCCACCTCGAAGGACGCCGAAATCTGGAGCGGAGTGCCAACTCTGACTGGGCGCTGACCGTGGTCGCGCGCCCAGCCGTGACTCTCTTCCACCGAGAGCCCGCTTGCCGGTGTCCGGGGCACCGGCTACTGTACCACTTATCAGCCCCAGTACAGCCGAAAAGTGGTGAGGCATGCGGTTACCCGAGTGTACGGACCCATATGGGTACCCGCTTTTCTGCCTCGCTACATTTTAGTTCTTATGAAGACATAGGTTAGGTTAGGACACATTTTATTTTTAATTCAACAAACATAACATTAATCTAAATATACATCAACATATTTTAGTATCTATTGTATTTTTACAAACTTTTTCTTAAATTAATTGTATTATTACATTTATATTTGCTTGATTAAATAATATAGACATTCTTAATATATCAAAAATGAAAATTTATAATAATAAAATAAACTATTTTTATGTATTTCTTTTTCTTTTTCTATCTTCTACTTTATTTTCTTGTATACGAAAGGTTGACTTTGTATATGCGTAAAATAATTTTTTAATACTTTATAAGTATTATTACAAATTTTTCCACAATATAGTTCAACACAGCCTTGTGTAACTAACTGTAGTCCTGCAAATTTAATTAGGATTAGATTTTTTATTATTTACCATCACATTATCTTAGGTACAACGAAAATTCTTAGAGATCGTTTATGTACAAATAATATGAAGGGCGAGTTTTTAAACACACCGGGTTCTATTTTATTTAATACTTCTTCCGAGAAATAATTTTGGAATGATCGCCTGTGTCGTTGCCACGACGGCATATTAGTCGTATGTATGCCACCGACCGACACACACTCGTTACTCACGCACACTAACACTCACGTGAATTAATTGTTATTCTTATTTATTGTATTATTAGTATTATTTTTCGTTGTGAATTATTTATTATTTAATCTGTAGAATACGACGACGCGCTATCGACCGCCGCCAGCCTGTTGGTGCGCGAAAAATAAAACGGCCGGTTAGGTTAGAATAATAAAATAGGTCAAAATAATAAATATATCAAAAAGTATTGATAAAAATATCGTTTTACCGTTGTTTTTTGTTTTCGTTTTAATCACTAATTTTTTTTTTATTTTAATTAGTTTAACAATTAACATAGTATGTTATATGTTATAGGAATGTTTATTCATATTAAGAGCCCCGAGTACTACTAGTACTGTACACGTGTGGTGATAATATGTACTAATGAACCGTAACATTTTCGAGCCACGTATCGCGTATGGACCTAACCTAACGCCCTGTGGTGACCTGGTCCCACACTATGTCGTATTATCATTTTATGTTGTTGTAATTATTATCAATTATTGTATTGTATATTATTTCCATTTTACCGTAACCTCGTTCCTAACCATTTGTACTTTTTCGTAATTATTACTGTACCAATACGTTATATTATATGTTTCTTGTTTTCGAGTCATTGTCAACCGTCGTTCGTGTGTATTTTTGAATTGTATTTCCCTACTCGTTTTCCCTATTAAATGTATAAAAATATAATATTAATAACTCGCCCTTATCGGTCTACGCCGCAGCGTACTAGCTCTAGTTCTCACCGACTTCGAGCCTGTCTCTTTTACGTCGCCCGTCATCTCGACCACACCAAAAGTTTACGCGCACGACCACGACTCAGTTGTAACGATGCGCCCTAAAATCGAGGTTAATAAAAGCTTTTTACTTATAACGTATAAAACAGCTTACGATTTATTTTACCTTCTGATATCCACAACGGGACAGATATTGGTGATAATTGCGGGGGAAACTTACCTGTACCTCGTCCGCGTTTATCTTTACCAAATTGGTGACCTAAGTTCTTCTCTTTTGCATCCGCCGTTTTTTAAAGTGTGTTATTCGCGAGTGCGCATTTCCCTACGTCCGTTACCCGTCGTGAGCGATGTCACTTCCGACCGACAATCTCATAGATATGTTGACGACCGAAAACGTCAACTCAAATTTAACGACACCTCCACCACTGGGTGGCCAGGTCGATTTAAACGCCGCCGTCGCGGCATTATCCACCATGCGCCTACCTACTTTTTGGCGTCACGCGCCCAAGCAATGGTTCGTGCACGCCGAGACCATATTCCACAACCAACGCATAAAATCCGACCTATCTCGCGTCAACCACGTGGTCGCATCGCCGGACGAAGACGGGATCCGCACCGTAGCGGATTTACTAGGCCCGGAAGCTGGCTACGACACCATAAAAAGCCGACTAATCGCGGCATACGTTGTTCCACCCGCAGCTCGGTTCCGGTCAATCGTTTAACCCGGAGGTTTGGGCGACCGCCGCCCGTCACAATTGCTACGCGAAATTCAAAGCAGACCCACCGACGGCATCGGAGAAAAATCTCTGAGAGAATTCTGGCTTCAAAAACTGCCTCCCGCTATTCGCACCGTCGTCATTAGACTCGACGGCGATTTGGACTCTGTCGCCGAGCGAGCAGACCGAATTATGGACGCGACAACGAGTCACGAAATCGCCCCAGTATCCACCTACGTCGATACGGACCGCTTTAGAGCGATCGAAAATTCAATTCTAGCACTCACTACTCAAATCGCCGCACTAGTCACAGTACAGGCAAATCAACACCACAATTCGCGCTCGACCACGCAATCAACGTCCCGCCGATCACGCCCACGAAACGACAGTTGGTGTTTCTATCACAACGCGTTCAGTACCAACGCGCGAAAATGTCGCGAACCGTACACATTTCTCTCAGAAAACGGAGGCCCCGTTACCTTCCGCCACCTCACGCCCAACTCGCCGCGTGTTCGTCAGCGATACGCTCACCGGTAAGCAGTTCCTCATCGAATCCGAGGCCGAAATTTCCGTGCTGCCACCGATCGCAGGCGCACGTCCCGCGTTCGATATCGTACTTACGGCCGCCAACAGTACGCGGATACGAACATACGGTCCCAAGACGTTATGTTTAAATTTGGGCGTCAAACGAACGTACTCGTGGACGTTTGAGATGACAGACGTCGCCAGCCCTATCATCGGCGCCGATTTTTTACACTATTTCGGCCTACTCATCGACGTCAAACACCATCGCCTTATCGACCCGACGGACAATAATGTGATCCAAACAATATCCATTAATGACGTCAGCACAACACCATTCGCCGTGTCACATTCGAGCAAGTGGACCGATATACTGCAGTCTTTCCCAGACGTCACGTGCGAATCGCCCGTGCTGACCAAGTTCAAACACAACTTGAATATATAATATACAATATACTATTACGTATTTAAATTATAAACAAAAATTAGAACAGAATTATTCATTTAATATTTTACAATCAGTAAATTGATAAAATTATATAAGCAAAACATAATTACTATTTTAGTATTTATAGTCAATATTGATTATTGGTACACAATAATACATACCTTGACTTAATGAATTATAGTAGCCATCTGTCAAATCTGTAAAAATATACTGCGTTGTAATAGTAACCTATAGTTCAACGTTACGACTATTTTACACAAGTAGTTAGAGAATAATTAAAAAAATATCGAAATAATTTTAATGAAATGAAATATAAATAAATATGTGGTAACTTAAGAGGACGCTATACCCGCATATGTTGTCTCTGTCTTATACACGCGTAACATAGTTAAAAACTGTTTTTCGCGGGACAATTTTACTCCCTTGATATTTATATCAAAATTACCAAAATTTCAAATCACAACTAGAAGAACTTTACCTGTGACGTAGCGTTTTAATTTTTTTGATAGTGGTAACCAATAATTTTTAATAATTAAATGAAAAAAACCTTAAGTTCTCAAGCTGATAACTTTAAATGCATTCATTTTATTAAAAAAATTAAAACGCTACGTCACAGGTAAAGTTCTTTTCAATGTAATTTGAAATTTTGGTAATTTTGATATAAATATCGAGGGAGTAAAATTGTCCCGTGCAAAACAGTTTTTAACTATGTTACGCGGTTCCATGTCTTTACGCCGACGGCATCTACGCTGACTAGTATCTACGCCGACGGGATCTACGCCGACTAGTATCTACGCCGACGGAAAAAATGCCGACGAGTATCTACGCCGATAGTAAATACGCCGATGATATGTTTTTTTTACAAAACGAATGTATTTCTATGGGACTAATATAAGAATAAAAACGAACTAATATGAAACTGAAAATTATGGAAAATTAATTATGTTATTAAATTAATAAAAATAAAATATCTAACTCGTTGTTGCCTAGTTTTTTTTAATAATAAATATTTTTTGGCTCTGAAAAGAGCCTTTTTATGCTCTAAAAAGGACATTTTTTAAAACGACGAGTGCCCTCTAAACTTGGCCATTTAGCAAGATTGGAATTGGAAATTATGAGCAATTCCCTGCAAATAATCGGAAGTGTCGCAATTCTCATAGTCTTCAACGATGAAGCAATGCTGTGTCTCGATAACACCGTCGTCCCTGTGCTGGTGGTAATCCAGCAATGTACTGGTTGATTTGGAATTCATTTAGGCTCTGCTGATTTTGCAGACCCTCAATGAATTTCCAAATAGATGGATGATTTGCTCCTAAAAGAGAGCTGAATCCTCGATGCCACCCTTCAACGGCGTTGTTAGTTTTCGGTAGGTCATTCAACGACGCCTCGAAACAATTCCAGAGGCTCAGCTTAAATTTAGGAAGCATTCTTCCAAGGCCGGTTCGTCGGGGCTTTCCAATCCACGTGGACTCAAAATAATCTACCAAATCTGACATCAGTTCTTCGTTATCCGTGTAAAATTTTGTCCGGAGGAGTCTTTCAAAACAATCAAATACGTCGGGCTCTGGAACAAATGCAAGAGCGGCCAACTTTCGCACGTTCAATGAAAAATCCTGATCATCCTTATCTTCGTATTTGGATCGAATGTCAGCGATTGTCTGAATTTTTCTCCAAATGCATTGACTGAAGTGAAAAAAACAACCTCTGTTCCTGATGTCTGGAAAATTATGGGAAAAAGCGTTTATCTGGGCATTTTCAAAATCAGTCATAACACTGACTGGAGTGGAGACAGCCCTGGTTTAACTGTTCGGCCGCCCAGTTGCCGTTGAGGTTGATCTGAAGGAATTTAACCATTCAGAGATGATTTCGCACCGGCAGCCATCCTTCTCGCGGCGCAAGCACCAGACCCGGACTTATGGCAGACTTTCGGGAGCCCCGCCAGTTCACAAGCCATGCATAACCTAACCTAACCTAAGGCTAATACATTCGTTTTGTAAAAAAAACATATCATCGGCGTATTTACTATCGGCGTAGATACTCGTCGGCATTTTTTCCGTCGGCGTAGATACTAGTCGGCATTTTTTCCGTCGGCGTAGATACTAGTCGGCGTAGATGCCGTCGGCGTAAATAAGTGCCGTATTAAAGTGCACAAATGCCCCATATGCACTCAGCAACACAGAATCTATTCGTGTGAGCGGTTCAACCAAATGTCAATCGCCGACCGAAAAAATGCTGTGTGGAACGCAAAGTTATGCTTCAATTGTTTAAATTTTGGACATCAACTTAAAGACTGTTGTTTATCCTCCTGTCCAAAATGCAATCAACGGCACAACTCGAAACTACATGATGATACACAGTTTTCTGATACACCAAAACAACTAGTCTTGTCTGAACCATCCAACGATAAGCAAGATAAAATAACTGTACCATTCTCAGGCGCCGTCAATGTACAAGAGTCTGATGCAAAGCTAAACATAATGTTGTCAACCTCGCTAATAAATGTTCAAAGCAGATATGGAGAATGGCAAAGGTGCAGAGCTGTCTTGGATTCTGGCTCGCAGCTTAATTTCATCACTCAATAGTGTGCTGAAAGACTAGGACTAACTCGTTCCAATGGTGCACAGCAATGTATTTCTGGTGTGGGCACAATGGCTTCCTCAATTTCACACTCATATTCTTCAGTTATTTCTTCTCGGGTCTATGAACATCAGATAAACGTTATTCTGTACTCATTACCTGAAATAGTAAATGCACTACCGTCTCATAGGATTGATCGAAGCAAAATAATTTTGCCCAAGTACATCAATGATAAACTTGCTGACCCGAAGTTCCATGATCCAGGCATCATAGACCTATTACTTGGATCAGAAGTATTCTTCAATGTATTAGGCAATGAGAAATGGATTATCTCTGACCATGCTTCCTTACATCTTACACAATTTGGCTGGGTAGTGGCAGGGAAGCTACCAATTGTCCATCAATGCAATTTACCACCTTCAATCAACATGTGCTCTAATTCAGCGCTTTCGTTTTTTACCAGTAAGGCTACTCAGCGCTCATCAGAAGAAACCGAAGCCGAAAAACACTTTGTATCAACATTCAGACAAAATACCGATGGTCGATTCTTAGTCAAACTACCATTACAACAAGATCCTAGGGCCCTTGGCGATTCTTGTTCAATGGCTCGAAAGCGTTTTTTCAATCTTGAAAAACGATTTGCAAAGGATCCTTCACTTGCAAAACAGTATAAATTATTCATGGATGAGTATTTAGAGTTAGATCACATGGAACTTGTCAATGAAACCACTGATCTCCCTGTATACTATTTGCCGCACCATCCTGTGTTCAAGGCTGACAGTTTAACAACTAAGATGAGAGTGGTATTTGATGGTTCAGCTGCTGCTTCTTATGGACTTTCATTAAATGACATATTGTTAAAGGGTCCAAAGGTGCAACCAGACATCATAAACATACTTTGGCGTTTCCGTTTATTTAATACGGTCATTACCGCAGATGTTGAAAAAATGTACAGGCAGGTTCTGATGTCCCCTGATGATAGTGAACTGCAACGAATTCTATATAGAGCAAGTCCTGATCAATCATTGAAGCGTTACAAGCTAAAAACAGTAACATATGGCACTAAATCAGCGTCATTTCTGGCTACTCGCTGTCTGGTGCAAATTGCCAAAGATTGTAATGATCCACAGATAAAAAGAGTTATCGGGCAGGATTTTTATGTTGATGATCTCATCAGCGGAGCTCAATCTGAACTCGAGTGCTTCAAAATATACAACCAACTGCAAGCAAGACTAGGTAAGGCTGGTTTTGTTCTTAGAAAGTGGTGTTCAAATTCCACAACAATATTGGAGCGCATCCCTAATGCCCACGATGATCCTAACTTTATGGTGGCATTAAGTGAAAATGATCTAATCAGCACTCTGGGTCTCATGTGCCAACCTACCGCTGACAGGTTTCGGTTCACCTTGAAAAATTGGTCACCACCACTGTCCATGACTAAACGCAGTCTTCTTTCAGATATTAATAGCGTGTATGACCCAATTGGTCTATTAAGCCCTGTCTTGATAAAGGGAAAAATTTTCATTCAACAGCTTTGGAGCTTAAAAATGGGCCGGGATCAAGTGTTGTCGGAAGATTTGCAATCCACATGGTCTAACTTTTATTCTAATTTGCGGGCTCTTGCTTCCTTATCCATAACCCGTCAAGCAGTTTGCAACCAAAACTCACCTATTCAAATACATGGATTCTGTGATGCGTCTCAAGAGGCTTATGGTGCTTGCGTATATCTGCGCTCCATAGATCATAACAATTGTGTTCATGTCACTCTGTTTACGTCCAAATCAAGAGTTGCAACCGTTAAGCCAACAACTATCCCACGGCTAGAACTAAATGGTGCGCTTCTACTAGCAGACCTAGTCACTGAAGTTAAGGCCGAGTTGAAGTTATTAGGCATCCAAGTAGATACGACCTCCACATATTTTTGGTCTGATTCTACCATTGTAATTGCATGGATAAAAAGTCGAAGTTTGTTCCAAGCATATGTTGCAAACCGATTAAGCCGAATATGTGACGTTTCAGAGCCAGAGCAATGGTATCACGTTTCAACACAGGACAACCCTGCAGATCTCATAACCCGTGGGACTGAAGCAATATCATTTTCTCAGTGCACTTTATGGTGGAAAGGACCCAAATGGCTCAGTGCTTCCAACAAGATAGAACCTGTAGTCGGTAAAATAACAAATGAAGAGTTACCAGAATTAAGGACTGTAAAATTAATTCTGGTTAACACAATTCAAAGTAATGACATTTTTGATCGGTTTTCCAATTGGACAAAATTGATTAGAGTAACTGGCTGGTTGATTCGTTTTATACAAAATGCAAAGCAAAAAGTTAAGCAGTCACGTTCATATGGTTCTTTATCAGTGGCAGAATTGTCAGCTGCGCAGAACATTTGGCTACGTTATGCACAGTTGGACTTTCCCGAAGAGCTGGAACACTTGCAAAAACACATGCAAGTATCTAATAAAAGTCGCATTAAATCGTTAAACCCTTTCATTGACAAGGATGGGATTATACGAGTTGGGGGAAGATTAGCTAAATCCACACTATCAGATCATTGTAAGTTTCCTATAGTACTTAGTTCCAAGCATAGGGTAACGCAATTATTATTTGTGCATGAGCATCTGAGGCTTCTTCATGCAGGTCCTCAAGCACTAATAGCAAGTTTACAAACTAGGTTTTGGCCTCTACGAGCGCGTGACATTGCCCGCTCAACTGTACGAAAATGCGTCACTTGTTTTAAATATCGTCCAAGATTCTCAGTTCCATTAATGGCTTCGCTGCCCAGAGAACGGGTCTCCATTGAGCGACCATTTAATCGCAGTGGTGTGGATTTTTGTGGACCAATTCTGATCAAGAGCGGTATCAGACGAGTAGCAGCAATCAAATGTTACATTTCTGTCTTCATATGTTTTTCAACTCGTGCCATTCATCTCGAATTAGTGACAAATCTAACATTAGATGCCTTTCTTGCAGCTTTAACTCGCTTCATGTCAAGGAGGGGTGTATGTTCCCATATTCATAGTGACAATGCCACAAATTTTGTAGGCGCTAATAAAGTTCTTAAGAAATTTTTTCAACTTAGCCAAAACAGTAAATCTGTAGTGGATGAAATGGCTAGCAAAGGAGTACAGTGGCACTTCATCCCACCGTCTGCACCTCACTTCGGTGGACTATGGGAGGCTGCAGTGAAATCAGCGAAAAACCACTTGCTTAAAGTAACAAAGGGAGCTCTACTAAATTTTGAACAAATGGGAACGTTGCTCTGTCAAGTTGAATTAATCGTAAATTCCAGACCATTGACTACTTGTTCCAGTGAGCCCAGCGACCATGAAGCCTTAACTCCGAACCACTTTTTGGTTGGCGGTCCTGCAACACTTCCACAACAGCCAGATGTCTCCACCATTCCACAAAATCGATTAAAGCGGTTTGAGCTCATTCGGCAGCAGATGCAATTGTTCTGGAAACGCTGGAGTTCGGAATATTTGGCACAGCTTCAACGGCGGGGACGTTGGACCTCGCTAAGCCGCAACATAGAAATTGGGAACTTAGTAGTAATGAAAGAAGACAATGCAGCTCCATTGCATTGGAAGCTTGTTCGAGTGGTTGCCACGCATCCAGGAGCTGACGGGTTAGTTAGGGTAGCAACTGTGAAGCTCAGCTCGGGTCTTCAGCTGAAGAGACCAGTATCTAAACTTGCATTATTGCCCAAACCAACCGAGGAAGAGGACATCTCAACATTATCATCGCCCTCAGAATAGATTTTATACAGTATATACATGTTATGCATTTTTTATTTATTTATTTATCATTTTTATTTGTATAAGTGGCATTAGTTATCATAATTAGTTATTTGTATTATTATATGTTGAAAGGTTGTTCCTTTCAAGGGGGGAGCATGTTTGCGCCCAAACAATATTATATCGTATCGTTATCGCATACGTTTCGTATGTGAGTCGAAACTGTTAATTGTGAATTTTATTATTGTTTCGTACTTCATTTACATAATCTTTCGTTTTGTTCATAATGTGTTTCGTAAATTTTTCCTTCTTCTTTTGCTGACACTCGAGCTGCACAGTGTTCCAGCCAGTGCCAAAACAATCATTCGCTATATATATATTATATATTATTATTCATAACCCCGATCGGTGGAAGCGTAATTTTATATTTTATTATTATACGTAATATTCCTATTTTTTGTGTTCATTTCTCGTCATCTATTCATGTTTGCCGTGCTGTGATTTGCTTCTGTAAGTATCGTTCGTAGTCATTACATTGTACATTTCTAATATTATTTTCCCCATTCAGGGTGGACATAGATATACTTATAGAAGCACGTGATTTATTTATTGTGGTGAATTGCATGTACAGTGAGTTAATCGTCCGAGTTGGTGGCTCGTTAGTCGTACGTTCTCGGGATTGTCACATACTGTAGTATTATATTGTATTTTTTATTGTTAAAGTTTGTGCATCCTGAGACGGTAGCGTTCTGGTTTGATGCCGCTAACGAACACCAGCTCTCAGGTAACAGGCTGACGAGCCTTAAATTATTAATTATACATAAATTATTATTATCACCTATTAATTATTATTACATATTTATATTTAATTTGAGCCGACATAGGCATTGTATTATCGCATATTGAATTTTATTATTTGCTATTAGCCGACATAGGCGTGAATTGTTCTATTAGCTTATATTGAATTTATAATTGTTTTATTTGCATATTTTCCGACTTAGGCATTTGCCAGATTATATAATATATTTTTTTATCATATTCAAATAAATATCATTATTATTATATATAATCTCTGTTCTATTTTAAATATTATTTGTGTGAGTAGCGCAACACGTTCGGTTGCCTATTCACAGTCGTGAAGGCACCCTCGTCTAAATTTATACCTTTTGATTGAGGGCCGAGCGCGGCAACATATAGTATTAATCACATTATGCTCATAATACATATAAAAAAAACTACAATTTAAACAGATATTGTTTATAAATACATTAAAAGACTATCAATTATTATTATTATAATTATTATATTCAAGATTCAGTACACACGAATTATATGAATTGCGTGAATAAAGCAGTGCATAACGAACAGTTTGTGGCAGATCGGAAACGGTTTAACTGCGTGATATTTGGCGTCAGAATCAAACTTTAATCAATAAATTTAGGCGTTAGGTCCCAATGATTAGGATAGGCAGGAGTACCCAGAATGAATCCCGCTGCATTGGATTATCGGCGGTGCCTTGAAAATCATGCGGCTTGGATTTTTTGAATTATTATTTAAATTTTAAATTGTTTATTGTGGTATTATGGTATTGTATTTATCATAGTAAATGCAAACATAGCGGCAATTTTTTTCAAGTATTACTGGTATTAGAGGAATGTATAAAATAAAAAATAGTATTTATTGGCCTATATAATTTATTGCTAGATTTACACATTGTTTATTTAATTTTACCGTGCCTTTCAAAGTAAAGTGGGTTTTATGCAAAATTGCAAGTGACATTCGAATGATCAAGATTTAAAATGATTACAAATGTACAGTAAAATGATGTGATAAGTCTATATAGGCACATAATATTATTCAAAGTTCGACTTAATAAATTGTAATGATTTCATTTGCAACGCACACATCGTCGGCGATCTGACATAGTCGGATTGCCTACTTGAGAGGTTTATTTTCGTTTGGGTGTACCCGGTAACGTAAGATTTTTTCAATCGGTAAATTATTTTTTTTAGCTCCACTCACCGACTGGTGTTTGTACCATCGTTTCGTTATCAAGATGTTTGTTATAACTGTATTATTTTTTCGATACGTATTATTATAATATTATGTACTACATATTATAATTATTTTTATTATTATTATTATGTTATTATTACGAGAAGGTGTTTAATCTTTAAAGTCAGATTGCCCCTCTGGGATGTTTAGTTGCGTTTAAATCGATTTTCTCCAATGACAAATGACAACTTAACTTCAGTGTCAACATGTCATTTAACAATTACTTTTTCTCATAAAATACAACACCATACTTTCGACGTTAGGAAGTATGATAATCCGCCATAGGTGGATTACCCAGCTTGATATCAATTTACACCGGTCGAAAAATGATAGCTAGACATTCAGTTATAATTTTCGGTATGTATTTATTATTATTTCAATTCAAAAAAAAGCAACAGGCAAGCGTCGATACAAACTTTTACACCGAATGATAACTGATAACTGATAACTCATAAACATGGCAATCGACTTTATCACATGTTTTTTTTTATATTTATATTAGTTTTAAATTAACTAATATTTTTCAATGCATCCATTTTTAGAATTTTTTAAGGAAAAAATGTACCTTAGTGGTTATAAATTAATTTTAAACAGAATTAAGTTAAAAACGTACATACTCTTAAATATCTTTTCTAAAAAAAAAGTTAACAAATAGTTATTGTTTCACTGTGATACAAGCACAATAAGTATAGAATAAAAACAAATACACATATGGTTTTGAAACGTTCATTAATAAACCAATTTTGAATAAAAATAAATTATAATGATTGACAATTATTGTCATATCGATAATACTATTTAAATTTTAGTTCATTTTTATAGTATTCCGTGAAGTCAATATAAATGATATAATAAATAGTGTAATTAAATACAAATCGGTTCTCAAACTAGCGTAGGCAATAAAAGTTCATGGCTCAACTTAATTTCTTCATGATTAATACACCGTCAAATAAACTAAAAATAAACGATTCATAATTCCACCAAAGAACGTTAAATTAAGTTTTTTTGCAATCTTAATGAATTTTTCCTACACTGTATTAAAAACCGTTTTCAAGTTTCATAACGATAGAAGGGTCCAAAAACCAAACATAAACTTTGGTTTGCGCCGCTAAATTATAGGTACTAGACTAGTTAGCCTAACCTAACCTAACTACTAGTAAATAAATTATTGTAAATATGTCTAACGGAACAATGATAATAATAGTCATACGGAATTATGTATATAAATTTCTTATTGAACGGTTTAATACCTATAGTTTTCAGTGAGTAAACATTTAAAGGGACTGTGATTATTTTAAAAGTTGTTAGAAACAGATTATTACATAAGTTTAGTTTTAAATTTCCATACATGAAAAAAAAAAAATACGAAATACACTTACTTTTAAATGCTATAAAAAAAAAAAAAATAAATAATAACATACTAATTATTAATAAATTACATTATTTAACCTACCTTAAAAATTATCTCACAATATTATAAGAATAGCGATGATAATATGTAGAATTTTACAAAGATTTATCAATATTAGTTGATTGTTTACGAGACGCTATATATATATATATATGTATATATAACTATATAATAATAATCTTGTGTTTTTGAGTGAAGTTCATAAAAGTATTTATTTTTTTATTAAAAGTACAAGAAAATAGCCCAATAAATTTACTTTATATAACAGCGTTTACTCATATATGTTTTTGAAATTTTCACCAAGACAAATATAAAACAGAAAACTTATAAAGATATAACTCATTAACAATCAAGCACGTTTGCAGGGTAAAATCCCACCCGGGGCGAGATAAAAATTCTAATACCAAATCAAATGCCTACCATAGAAATCAGGACTAGGGAGATTTTATAATTTTAAACAACATCCAGGAAACATTGCAAACTAATAAATACATTCATGATTATATTTTCAGATTATCTAAAAATATAAGAATTTTTACTAAACTTCATAAATGAATCTCAATAAAATTAGGTATCTTATAATATTATATATTATTAATTATGTAATAATATGCGTTGCATTAATTTAACAATAGTTTTAAAAAAATATGGCCCCTTTGCCTCCACCTGTGGACGCCCTTGTTAACAACTTGTCTAAATTTCGATTTTTTAGTATCAAAATTCGCTTGAAACATATTCCATTTCATAATAGGGATTAAAAAATGCATGTTATCACTTATCAATAATAAAAGTAAAAAACTTTAAAAATATATAGGTATACAATAAGAATAATATTGAATAATATATTATATTGTTTAGAAGTGATTTTTTTTCAACTATTTATATTATTAATTACTTTTTTTAAGTATTTTATATTTTTAATAATGCTGTTAAATTTTAAAATATTAAGTAATTTGCGGTAAAAAATTACCTAGTATATATGGATAAAATGTCAATTTTGTGTCGAAAATAATATCTAAGTCTCTGGCCGTGTTTCCTACGAGCTTAAGACTATAATATATTTTTTCATTTATATTGATCTTTTTTTTCTTTTATTCAAAAAGTTTGTAAACAGTAGGTAATTAAACAAATTAGAAAATATATATTTTTTTTATTTAATTGAAAAATTGAAATCATTTGCATTTATCACATGTAAGGTAGGAGCATTAAACGATTTATACCTACGATTTAACTTTACTAAGTATTAACAGATTTAAAAATTTATATGTTACTAATGTATAGTCAATAAATAAAAAATGGTGTCATGGAATAATTAATTAGTACATTCCTTACTTCAACTTTACACAATGTAATATTGTGTAAGGAATAAAGATAAAGATGATAAGATTGTACCATTTATAAATAAAACCATAGTATCTTACAGTTACAAATAAAACTAATTACATACCTTGAGATGCAGCTATTGTAATAATATGAAAAAAGTAATTTATAATTTCTATAAAATATTCACAATTTTAAATTTTCCTACTATAAAATAAATTATAATGTTTATTATTAATATATAAACATCGAGGTTATTATTATTATAAATACAAAAAAAAAATCATCTAAATCATCGTTATTTAAAATAGCTGACTATAAAATGATTACTTAAAATCAAAACAACTTACCAACTTTTGAATCCGCTAGAAAAAAAGAATAAATAGTTAATTTATTAAATTATTATAAACATACTAATATGTTTTAAATTCACGATTAAATTGTAAAATTTAGTGATTTGCTTAAAACGGAGTGTCCGAATTGGTTCCGAAACGTCCGAATTGGTTCCCGGATTGTTTCAAAGGTATATCCGAATTGGTTCCCAAGTTAACAAAAATGTGGCTTTATAAATAATATATCACATATTCACATACATTTTAGATTCTGAACGAAGTGATGAATGTATTGATTTTACAATGATGTGTGTTTTTTTTTTTATTTATTTTTTTTAGATTCTGAACGGAGTGATGAATGTATTGATTTTACAATGATGTGTGTTTTTTTTTTTTTTTTTTTTGTGTCTGTCGACAACATTTGGGGCAGTAAAAATGCTTCGATTTTTGACTTCAGCCCCTCTTTGAAAAGGAAATCGGATCTAGTTGGTACTTTGGGGGGTTAAAAAGTTAAAAATTTTCAATATTTTTTAAATGAGTCGGGAAAAACCTTAAAAAAATTACAGAAAAACGGGATTTTTTACGCAAAACCAGTTTTCGACAAAATCGAATTTTTTATTTTGCTATTACTCAAAAAATAATATTTGTAAATACTTGAAATTGTCACTAAATATTTATATTAGCGTTTTCCATACACAGTTAAATTTTCAAAGAATTTTGACTTATTTTGAGCTATTTATAGACAATTGAAATTTTCGACTTTTCTATGTTTTTTTCTTCAAATGCCGATAAAAAAAATTTGGCTATCCAAAAATCTTTAAAATTTAATACAAAGTTTCTTATAAGTTGTTGTTAAAGTGATAAAAAAAAATCCGAAATCGTTAGTCACAATTTTTTTTATAAGTGCTAAAAGTTCGAATTTATACGAAATATGTCAAAATTGCTAAAATTTGCAAGCAATTTTGTGGTTGAAAAATCGTAAATTTTTTTCTTTTATAACTAAGTTTTGAAAATTTAATACAAGATTCTCCATACATTTTACTTCAATTATCTGAAAAAAAACTCTACCGGATTCAGACAAAAATTTTTTATGGGTGTTTGAAATTTAAATTTTTACAAAACCACGTTAAATAACGGTTTAGCCTCAAACGATTTTTGATATTTATTGTTATTCAAATAGTATATGTCGTAATTACTTGAAAATTTTACCAGTTATTTAGATTGCCATTTTCTTTACGTGGTTTGATTTTCAAAATATTTTGACTTTTTTTGAGCTATTTATAGACAATTGAAATTTTCAATTTTTTTTTATTTTTTTTTTATAAATGTTGATAAAAAAAATTTAGCTGGGACGAATTACTTGAAAATTTAATTGAACGGTCCACATAACTTGTTCTAACTCTGATTCAAAAATTATAAAAATACATAGGCACAATTTTTTTTTATTAGCATTTGAAGTTCAAATATTGACAAAAATTCGTCAAAATTATGAATATTTTTCACTATTTGGTATTTAAAAAATTATAAATATTTTACTATCAAAAGCTATAAGAATTGAAAATTTAATACTATGCTGTCCATAAATTAAGCTTAGAATAATTATAAAAAAGTTTGAGGATTGTTCAAATTAAAACTTTTACGAGTGTTTAAAGTTTTAATTTTAATTTGAAATCAAAAATACACGTGTAAAATAAATTTTTACTAATAAATAATTTTCTAATAAATACTTAACGTAAGATCTCGAAACAGTTGAAACTCTTACTTAATTGTTTGAATTTGTATTCAAAATATAATATAAGACAATATTAAATATAATATATCCTAGACTGACAAATAATCTCCGTTCAGAATCGTTTTTCGTATACAATGATACCTATCATTGCATTCAAATTTAACCTACCATAGTCCGAGGTCCATCCCACCCCCTAATGTACAGCAGAGCAATACTCACTTACCCGCTTTTTTTAATTCGTACTTTTTTTTTATGTATAGTTATTATTTTCTATTATTTACATAAAAACAAATTTTTTAGGTTCTGAACGAAGTGATGAATGTATTGCTTTTACAATGATGGGTGTTTTTTTTTTTTTTTTTTTTTTGTCTGACGACAACATTTGGGGCAGTAATAATACTCCGATTTTTGACTTCAGCCCCTCTTTGAATAGGTAATTGAATCTAGTTGGTACTTTTGGGGGATCAAAATTTAAATTTTCAAATAGTTTTCAAAAAAATCGAGAAAAACAAAAAAAAAATGACAGAAAAATGGCAATTTTACGAAAAACCACTTTTCGATTTTTTGATTTTGCTGTAACTCAAAAATTAATCATTGTAAATACTTGAAATTTTCACCAAATGTTTATATTATGGTAATCTCTTTACAGTTAAATTTTCAAAAAAATTTTACCATTTTTAAGCTACTTATAGACAATTTAAATTTTCGACTTTTCTAAGTTTTTTTTTCTTCAAATGCCGATAAAAATTTTTTGGGTGGCCAGAAATTCTTGAAAATTTAATACAAGGTTTCTTTTATGTTGTTCTTAAAGTGGTAAAAAAAAATCCAAAATCGTTAGTCACAATTTTTTTTTATAAGTGCTTAAAGTTCGAATTTATTCGAAATATTTCAAAATTAAAATGAAATTTCATACTCTCATTATGCGTATGTTGCCTAATATTTTTTTTATTAATAAACAAATACTATAAAGTAACCATAGAAACGTATAAAAACCATATTATTTGTTTCAAAATAGAATATAATATGACAATATTTAATTATAATATATCCTAAACTGACAAATCATCTTCGTTCAGAATCGTTTTTCGTATACAATGATACCTATCATTGGATTCAAATTTAACATACCATAGTCCGAGGTCCATCCCAATCCCTAATATACAGCAGAGCGATACCCACTTACCCGCTTTTTATTTTTATATAACATTGTTTTTTTCTATTTCAACAATCAACATATTAAGACTTTTCTTTAATTTAGTTTTTTTTTTTTTAAATTCAAATCTACTGATTTCGTTATTTTTATATTTGTCCATTTCTGTTTTTATGAATATTTCCTTATTTTTAGACTTAAAGTTTTGCAGTTTGTTCGAACTTCGCAATTTTATATACGTTTAAATTTGAACTTATTTTAATACATGCATAAATTAAAATACGTTTGGATGTGCGGAATAAAAGCAACTGTTTAATTTGCTGAGAAAAAATTCACAGCAATTAGTAGTTCTTTCTATTCGTATTTTGATTTTTCCTAAGTCTTATCGGTAACTAATTCAGATGTGTGTCACCTACCTAGAATATGGGGAACCAATTCGGATATGTGTTGTCTGGAATGTCGGGAACCAATTCGGACGTCAATTTTCAGGTATGAGAACAAATTCGGATGCAGCCGCTTAAAATATATTAAATAGGTTACGTACAAAAATTTATCGACATTTATCGAAGTGTTAAAGATTAACAACATTTGGGGCTTGGTAAATTGAGTCCCAAATGACCCAAACTCGGTAAATTGAGTCCCAGGAAAAAACAGGTAATAGGTAAGTTGAGTCCCGGAAAAAATAAGGTAGTAGGTAAGTTGAGTCCCGGAGAAAAACCAATTATATGCATTTTAAATTTAAAAATATACTTACAAACATGCACTAAAGTCAGAATATTATGCAAAAATATGCACTACAATTTTTATTTGTGATTTTTGGACATTTATTGACTGCATGTATAATATTTTGAAATAATTATTATTAATTATATAATTATTTTTTTCCCACACGATAAAATAACGATACTCTCATAGCAATTAATTCGTAAATAAATGGAGTGTATAATAATATAATGTAATGTATAATAATAATGATATTTTTATTTTTATTTTTTTTATTATTCATTTATAAGTATTTGTAATATTTTTAATCAATATCAATGAAGTTTTTACTGGGTGCATAATATATGTATTACGTATATATACAGAGTGTTTCACGATAAACTGACAATTGCACACATAAGTTAAGTTCAAAAGTGTCAGTTCATCGTGAAACACCCCGTATATAATAATAATGATAAAAATTTTTAAATTAATTTCTTAATAAATTGAGTGTAAATTATTATGACTATTGTTTTATTAACACTATTATTATATTTTTTAAACAATTTTTATTTTATGTGTTGATATAATGCAAGACTAATATTTTTTTACAGCAATACGAGCGGTATCAATTTTTTGTAAGAGTTAACACTATCTTTTGAAGGAGATTACACTACAATTGTAGGAGTTAACAAATAAATAGCTTAACATAAGTCAAAATATTTACTTACTACCAATTTTTTCCCGGGACTCAGCTTACCTACTACCTGTTTTTTCCCAGGACTCAATTTACTGCTTTCAAAATGTACCTAACTTATCTCGGACTCAATTTACCTAGCTCCCAACATTTAGAGCTCATTAAACAGGAATTGCTGATGCGAAAAAAAAAAGGTACAAAAATATTTCAGAAAAAATACGTAACCTAACCTTATCTTACAATACTAACGAAAACTTAATTATTTAAAAGGTATCGCTTATAACTTAACTCTTTAAAATGTAATATTATGATTTTGTGAATATTTTTTTTATATTTTGATACTTTTTAAAGTAATATTTTTTCGCTATTTTCGATTTCGTAATAATTAAAATTTCGCTTTTATTTTTTCGCATTAGAAAAAATCACATACGGGTTAGGTTAGGTCCAATCTATGAATTAATAATTGTTGCAAAACCAAAACTGTATTAAAATAAATCCCTTATTTCAATATTATTTTTATAGTTTTAATATTAAAATACAGACGTTTTCGATACTGTATTTATATATTGACGACCGACAAACACACATTGAAACAATACTAACAGTGGAGGTAATGATGGTCGATGACGATGAAGGATACACAATACATGAACTTACAAAATTAAAAATATCTATAGCATAATAGGAACAACACATGAGTATAAAATATACACTAAACGATTTGATAAAAATCTTAAAGACGTAGTATCCGAGAAGCACAAGGCCTATATATTTAGTTTAGTTATTTTTGAACTAGTTTAGTCTGCGTTAAATATCTCAAATGCATATTTCCAGGGAAACAAAATTTAGTATTGCAAAATCGATTAGGTTGTATTTTATTTATTTTAATGTGTAGATAAAACCTGATGGTTTTAATTCTGTAGTTAATAATATTAAGTATTTAACAATAAAAAAGTGGCTGTATTGATTGTTAATTCAGCATAATTTGGTTCCCCCCGATGGGACCCACCTTGACGTGGTGGGGGGGCTCACTTACTTCGGTCAGGGCCAAGAGGTTCCCAACTACCCGGCCCTGACTTTGATTAGTTGTTTCGGAGCCTCCAGAGCCGCCTCTGACCTTAATTAGCCGGTGGTGGCAGGTACGGTCCACCTGCTAACACAAGCAAACGGACTCGCAAGGAAACCGTAAACCAATACCGGGGGAGCGATCGACCTCCGGTGTCCTGGACGATCAGGAACACGGACCAGTAACAAGACAAACGACGCGAGGCTGGCGCCGTTGGTGGCGGCTAAGCCACCCATAAAAACATAATGGAAGCATAAAGGACGATACTTGATGTTACTGCTACAGGGGCCTCGGAAACCCCAGAGCCCCAAAAGTCGTTATCAGCAAGCCAGAACCCAGAGGTAGGGGTGGCAAGCAAGGCCTTCTCCTCCAACATTGCGACTGCTGAGACAGCCGTGCCAAGTGGCACGCACCGGAATATGGCCTCAGAAGGAGAGGTGAATACGGAAGCAACAAAAAACACAGAGCAGGTCAACAATCCACCCACTAAGAGGGTCATTGACATTGGTGCCCTCTCCGAAGACGAGCTTCTTGGAAAAATCCGTGGGTACATTAATTTTATGTATGCATTCGCCCAAGCAAACAGGAATGTGCATAGGGAGTTAAAAGAGACCCTAGCGAACTCGAGTATAATAATGGCTCAGTACGTGAAAGTGGTGAACCACGGGCGAGCCAAGGAGGCGGCTGCTAAGGCGACGTGTGGCAGTGCAACGAACCACCAGAAGGCTACGTCTGTTGTCAACACCTCGAGTAGAGACACTCAAACAGAGCAGAGACCCCCTGGACTCCTCCCCACAACCAAAGAACACCCAAAGACGAAGGTCACAGAGGCGTTGCCAGGTTCCCATATAAAAAAGGTTGCAAGCTCAAGGTTGGCTCTAGAAGACTCGGTTCCCTCACCAGACCGCTCCCGCTTTGAGATCCCTGCTGCTATAGAGGGACTCCACCAAATGGTGAAAACCCAGGGCGAAGTCATCGCAAAGCTGGTCGAAAAGATGGACAAATTACCAGAAAAACCGCAGCAACAGCTCCAGAGGAAATCGTCCTCGAGACAAGAAGAGCAGCTTGAGCAGCACCAACAACAACCACAGACAGACGCCTCGCGAAAGACCAAGAAAAGAGAACGCAGTGAACCAACATCTCAGACAAACACGGGATCCAACCAAGATCCACCACATAGCGAGGACAACGTAAAATGGGAAACAGTTAAGAACAAAAGTATGCAGAAAAAGAAGAAAAAGGAGCGCAAAAGACTCAAGCCACGGACTAGGACAGATGTGTTTATAGTCAAGGCGGGAATTATGAAATCCTCAGAAATGCTCAAAAAGATCAAGAACGGCGAAGAGGTACAATTCCTGGGAGACAGCATTAGTGCAGTCAGTAAAACCAGGAGTGTTCACCTGCGCGTGGTGCTTAACCGCAAAACAACTGACACAGAAGTACTGTCGAAAGCCATCACTCGAGCCATTGGAGACGAAACTATCTGCACTATGCTCACAGATTCCACTAGGATTGAGATAAGAGACGTGGATGAAGAGGCAACCGATGAAGAGATTGTACAAGCCATCTTGAAGTCTACCGAACTCCCTACAAGTGCCACAGTTCTCCACACGAGGAATGTCGGACGCGGAACCAAAATTGTAACGGTTTCGGTACCCACGTCCACAGCACATACTCTGGCTTCGACCAGACTCCACATCGGCTATGTGAACTGCAGGGTCAGACGTAAAATAGAGGTCAAAAAATGTTTTAAGTACCAGGGCTACGGGCACATAAGGGACCAATGCACGTACACCGACCCAGAGCAACCTCTGTTGGAAATGTGGAACTGACGGCCACAAAGCGCGGGAATGCACCCGGGAAGCAAGATGCTTTTTATGCAGCGCCGAAGCATCTAACGACCATGCGTTAGGCAGCTTCAAAGGCCATGTCTACAGGTGGGCATACGAGGACGCAGCAAAGAAAACCAAATTAATCAGTTCCTTCAGATCAACTTGCACTGTGCCAAAGCAGCGCAAGACCTTATGTGTCAATATGCAGCAGAAGAAGCAATTGACTACATTTTCGTATCGGAGTTCAGTAACCTAGGCAACCAACACTGGTACCCTGACAGCACCGGAAAGGCAGTAATTGTCTGAAACCCTAGTAACACGATAATGGACATCGGCCAAAGCGAAAACGGCTTTAGGTGGATTGAAGTGGATGGCATGACGCTCTACTCATGCTACTGGTCTCCAAACACCTCGCTCCAAGAATTCAAACAATTTCTGAGCCGCCTAGAAACTGATGTCAGACGGAAAACCACAGAGACCCTGATAGCTGGAGACTTCAATGCGTGGCATACGACATGGGGAGCAAGACACAACAACGCCCGCGGAGAAGCACTAATAGACATGATCTCCTTCCCCGGGATGATTATATGCAACAGAGGAAACGCTCCGACATTCCAGCGAGGGAACTCGGAATCAATAGTAGACCTAACCTTAGCGTCGCAAGGCCTGAGCACTCTCATGACGAACTGGAGGGTATCCGATGCCACATCACTTAGCGATCACAACTACATACGCTTCGACACACAAACACGCAACCAGGACACCGTATGTCCCCAATCAAGAACGAAAAAACACAGGATCAATCTCAAGAAACTTGTTGAAATCCTGGAAGAGGGGAACTACATCAACTTGGATCAGTTAAACGCGGAAGAATGTGCTACCACACTCGCCGAAAAGCTTAGAGAAACATGTGAGGTAGAAATCGACGGTAGAATCGGGAAAAGGAAATCGGTCTACTGGTGGACATCATCACTCGGCAATCTGAGAAACAGACTGTTGGGTACACAATTGATTTTAAACTTCGCGCGGTCATGCCACAATTATTAACATGCCGTAATGTTGTCACACCGGAGCATTGTCGCCGCCGCGACGCGTAATCCAATCTTTGGACCCCCGATATCGCCGCGACCAAGCTAGCCGTCGCCGGTGCCCCGCCGCCGTCTTTTGTCGTCCTTCTACCGTCTTCGGAACATGTCCACGATCCGGTGCCCTGTCGCCGTCAATCCGCCATTGTTTTGCGTTTTAGCTTCGTGTGCTCATCCGAGCTAATCTTCGTTCCGCGCCGTGCCGCGTTCGCAAACGTCTTGTTGTTGGCTCGTTAGCCACCCGGCGTTGTATTTTCTCGTCGGCAACCAGCCGCCTTGGCTAAATCTTTGAGCTCCTGTGCTCAACGACTCATCGCGCACGTGCTTGTGCCCGCGATTCGAGTCACGGCCGCCTGTGCCAAAAACCACGAACTGTATTTCGTGCGTTCCGTCGCCCGCCCGATTTTCGCTGTGCGACCTCCGGACCGTGGTCATTTACGCCGTCCACGTGTTTTTTAGTACGACCGTCTGGTGTCTGACGCGTCGTTACTAATTTTGTTATATTTTGTATCGCCCGGCCGATCTTTGCCGTGCGATTTTGAGCCCCGCTCGCTTACGCGCCCACGTGTTCCGCCCGCCCGTTTTTACGCAGTGCGAACCGTCGCGTATATTGTGTTGTCGTTTGAGCCGCGTCCTACGCCGCGACAACGGACGTCCACGCGTGCCGTTATTTCAGTATACAAATCTTGCACCTGTAAGTACCACGCTCCGATCACCTCTATCAACGACCGCGTCGTCCAATTTGGATTACCTCCATACCCCCATCGACCGCCGCACGTACGTACGTGGTGTCGTCGACCCATTCGCCATTTTCGACGGAAGTGTCAGTGTCGCCGATTCGAACAACTGCAGCCTCAACGTCGTTCTGGGACAACAGCTCAGTCACCACGTTATCACCTGCTATCAACCATCAGCGTATCAGGTCGTACACACGCGCTCATTATTTTATATTATTATTTATTGTTTCGTTTGATTTATTTTGTTATTATTTGGTCGTCGATTTATTATCCGACGTTGTAATTTTGTATTATTTTATTATTTCATCGTTTTCCGCCGATCGACTTGTGATCGTGCGCCCCTCTTACTAACCCTAGCACGTAAGATTAATTATTTGCAGAACCGACGCAATAAATTTATATATTCTCAATCGTCAAAATTCTAGTGTTTTATGTTTGTTAGGGGTACCTCGCATCATCACCACTTAATGAAATTAATTATTTGCAATCAGCTCCTATTCTCACACATTTATATACAGTCCACTTTCTCCCCTCCCACAGGGCTATCGATCTAACGTAAATATAAACACACGTTTTCACCGGCTTCTTGTGCAGCCCTACCGCACACAGACCACTGTGTCTGATCGACTGCACTGGTAAATTTTTTGAGAAAATAATAAACATCCGCGTCAGGGACTTCATGGTAACCGGCACACCATGTGGCTTATCAGACAACCAGTTCGGCTTCCGCAGCAAACGTAGCACTACTGACGAACTAGCAGTAGTGTGCAAGGCCGCAGAGGATGGTGGCCCAAGGAAGAAAACAGGTATGCTGTCATTAGACGTACAGAACGCATTCAATTCTGCGCCCTGGGATAAGATCTTAGAAGCCATGGAGGCCAAGAAACTGCCCACCTACCTGTGTCAGCTGGTCGACAACTATCTCTGCGACAGGACCTTGTACACTCAACACCAGAGTGGCACCGATGTCTCGATGTAGCTGTCAAGCGGAGTTCCACAGGGGTCAGTCCTAGGCCCCACCCTGTGGAACATACTGTATGACGACCTGCTAAGAGTGAGGCTTCCTGTGGGTGCTAGATACTTGGCATTCACAGATGACGTAGCCATTATAGCGCAGGCCACAGACAACATCGGGCTGAAAAACACACTGCAGACAGCGGCGGAGACGACCAGGGACTGGATGCCAAACATCGGCCTCCACCTTGCTCTTCACAAGACAGAAATGCTAGTCATCACAAAGACAAGAACTCACAACGAGCTGGAAATAGATATAGACGGTAACGTGATGCTCGCAGGAAAAGAATTAAAGTACCTAGGAATCAGGTTGGACCAAAAAGTCAGCTTCACAGCTCACGTGAGAACGACGTGAAAAAGCTAGCAGAGCCGTTCAGAACCTGTCTAGAATTTTGCCCAAAGTCAGTGCTGCCAAGCAAGTCAAACGAATGCTCATGTCAAACGTGGTGCACTCAATGCTCCTTTATGGTGCTCCAATGTGGGCCACTAAAATGAGCAAAAAACGACTATCAGAACACGCCAAGGTCCAAAGACGCATCGCGCTGAGGGTCGCGTCAGCTTACCGCACTACATCCACAGATGCAGTCCTGGTAATAACGGGAATTCCCCGCATCGACCTCCAGGCTTTAAAACGAAAAGCGATATACGACAATCGACTGAGACCAGAAACCGGCGAAGTTAGAGAAGAAGCAGAAAGCATGCTGAACAGGACATGGCAGGGCCGTTGGGACATTGACGAGGCGAAAGGCAGATGGACGCATAAGATCATCAGGGACATCTCGCGATGGAGGAATAGGAGGCACGGGCACACAGACTATTGGCTGACCCAAGCGCTGACTAACCATGGATGCTTCAGCCACTACCTGCACAAAATCGGAAAGCTGGGAACCCCAGAATGCTGGTACTGAAGGCACCACGGCGACGACGCGTCTCATACTATCTTCGAATGTGACGCCTGGAGACTCGAAGATTCCACGTGGAGACAGAAATTGGAGGAAGATTACGACCCGAGAACATGATAGACCACATGTTGAAGGACAATCAGACGTGGGATACCATCAACGGGTTCGTACATGAAGTGTTACAAAAAAAGACTAAGGAAGAATGAAGGAGACAAGCAATTGTCGCAGCTGCACCGTAGAGACGGCACCAGGGACCTGAAGTGAAAAGGCAAAACAGCACGAGAAGTCGAGAGCGGCGTGACATGGTCCTAGCGCCTGCGCTTCTCCTCAGCCGTACACACTGCCACTCTGGCCCAGATAGGAGAATATCGAGGTTAAGCTGATAAGACCGCGGTGGCTCATTGTTACGAGACTGTCACCCCAGTCTCGTGGGTCGCGGGTTCAAAGCCCGTACCGTGCGTAATTTTTTCACTTAATTCTCGATATCTCTCCTATGACCGTCCAAATCACGTGTGGTCGCGTCAAATGGCTCCCCGCAGAGGATATCGAACATCTACTACCTCATCATCATCATCTGGTCAGATGGCGACCGGGGTACCCATCAACCATCGGTGGTGCCCGCATATACGGCTTGGCGGGGGAGTATGACACGGCCCTAGCGCTTGCGCTTCTCCTCAGCCGTACACACTGCCACTCTGGCCCAGATAGGAGAATATCGAGGTTAAGCTGATAAGACCGCGGTGGCTCATTGTTACGAGACTGTCACCCCAGTCTCGTGGGTTAGGTTAGGTTAGGTTAGGTTAGGTTAGGACGACGCATCAATAAAGGTCAAAAGCATCCTTCCAGCCTACGCGGGTACACAAAGAGCCAGGGTAAGGCTGAAGAGCGCGGAAGCAATAAAACTCACTAAGATGGGCCGCATTAGTATCGGATGGATTAAAGCAAGAGTGAGACTCAAAGCCACCGTCACAAGATGTTTACGATGTCTCAGATACGGGTACACCACCCACACATGTAAGGGCCCGGATCGTTCAAAAGCCTGCAGCCTCTTCAGCAGCGTAAGCCACAGAGCATCTGCCTGTTCCTCGCCTCCAAATTGTGCAGCCTGCATGGACATAAGGGAACCAACTAACCCTTATTCCGGCAGCAGTAAGTGCACCGCCCATCGCAAAGCATTGTCCAGAAACAAGACGCCATCCACCGAGCTAAGGGAGTCAGGGATAGATCCCGACGCCCAGATCAACCTTTGAGATGCATAAATTTCTGCAGATCAACCTAAACTGCTGCAAGGCTGCCCACGCTCTGGCGTTACAGCAGGCCGCAGAATCCAACGTCGACATCCTCATCGTCAGCGAAGCTCCTCCTACGAGGATCAACACGTGGTACTATGACGCACTCGGTAAAGCAGCCATAGCCTGCCCACGCGGCTACCCAGTAGACGTCGTCAGCCCCACTGAGCCTATATAATTAGTTTAGTTCATTTTGAACTTGTTTAGTCTGTGTTAAATATCTTAAATGCATATTTCCAGGGTAACAAAATTTAGTATTGCAAAATCGATTTAGTTATATCTAATTTATTTTAATATGTAGATAAAACCTAATGGTTTTAACTCTGTAGTTAATAATATTAAATATTTAACAATAAAAAAGTGGCTGTATTGATTGTTAATTCAGCATAATTTGGTTTACTGATTAAATAAAAATATAATTATTACGTACTTATTTTAACTGTAGAAAAAAAAAAATAATATAATTGTTATACTTATACTTACTTATTTGATAAGAAGAAATAAACAATAACTTAAGAATATTATGAATTATCATGATTTAAAAATAGTAAGTCGAAGTTAATTTTTAAAATTTAGTAGCATATTGGTTTTGATTGAACTTTAAGATTCTATTTCTAAATAATAGTTACATTCATAATAAACTGGATGGAATCAATCAATTATTTTTACAGATATATGTATCATCATAAATGATAAGAACTACTTTTATCGATTCTCAGCACTGAATAAACCAAACTGATAATTCGATCTGCTGCATTGCACATATCGAGTGTATATTGCCATTGAGAATGTCACTATAATTTTTATGACATACGACAGAATCTAATGAAACGATGGTAAACTATTTTATACAAAAAACGATTTTGAGTGAAGGCAATATGTTTGAGAATATTTGATAAAGTTTAGATTCTGAACAAAATGAGGAATGCATTAATTTTACAATAATGTATTTTTTTTTCTGAAGGAAAATTCATCCAATTGGTACTTTGGGGAGTCAAAAGTGAAAAATTTACAGTAGTTAGTTTTCAAAAGCGTCATAAAAAACCCTAAAAAAATTAACGAAAAAACGGGAATTTTTACGCATAATCAGTTTTTGACAAAATCGATGTTTTGATTTTGCTGTAACTCAAAAATCATTGTAAACACTTGAAATTTTCACCAAATGTTAGCGTTATCTATTTATGATTAAATTTTCGAAACATTTTGACCTTATTTAAGCTATTTAAAGACAATTGACAATTTTCGTTCAAAAGCATTTAAAGTTCAATTGTTTGCAAAATACCTATATCAAAGTCACAAAAATTTGCAATGAAATTTTGAAGTTGGGAATTCGTAAAATGTTTGTGAACCTAAGGTTAAAAAACCAATACAAGGTTATCTATAAGTTTTCATTCAAGTAAATATAAAAAAATTTCAGTGTCAATATAAAAAAAAAATTATGAGCGTATGAAAATTATTTTTTTACAAAGTCTAAGTATAAAAAAACGATATATTACAATTTAAAATATATAGGTAATAATCTAATATATTATCCTACTAATTATCCTAGACTGACAAATCATCTCCGTTCAGAATCGTTTTTTGTATACAATGATACATTTCATTGCATTTGAATTTAACACATCCAGAAATAGTGACCACCTCTCTATCACTACTATACAGACAGCAGAGCGATATCCACTTGCCCGCCATTTTTAAATATTATTTTGTGTGTCTAAAAACACCTTTTACAATACAAAAAAAATATATTGTTTTAAAATTGTATGGATAGTTTCTGTTATAAAATTGAATCAAGTTCGAGTTGATACATTATTATTTATTGGCTGTAAGACTTTATAATTTCCATTAGCAAGTGAAAAACATGCATTTTACCAAAATCAGTTTTCTTATTTTTGTTATAACTCAATGATAAATAAATAAATAAAAAAATTTCAAATACTTATAGTAACATTTTCTATGTATGAAATAATTTTCAATATTTTTAAAATCTCTTTAATATATTCATGAAGAAATTGATTTTTGTTTAAAAATTTAATAGAAGAGTCCATATACGTAAGTGTTACTTTTAGGAATTATAAAAAAAAATCATTGCAATACAAGAAATATTTTTTATAAGTGTTTGAAGTTTATGTACTAATTGTACAGCACAAAATGAGTTAATTCAACTAAATTCGAAAAAAAGTGTAATTTCAATAATTATTCATAAATAGCTTCAAATATAACATTGAAATTGAAATATACCTTTTTGTTGTGGTTTTAGTAGTTTTGATTAAATTTTAACAAACAAATTACATCAACTAGATTCAATTGTATTCCAAAAAATACCCTTGAATGTTATAAATAAAAATATTTTTGTTGTTCTCAAAAATAAAAACACATATTCTTCAAAATTATGTGATTAGAATCTAAAATGTGTTAACCGTTTTTTTACGTGAAATGGGAAGTACCGTAATAATAAACTCGAAAAAAAATACATAAATAAATAATACGTACGGCTTTGATCTATATTACGAATGATAATTTTTTTATTAAATTTTAAATATTTATAATATTTATATATTATATTTATATACTATATATTTATTTATTTATTTATACAAATTTCACATATTATGTCGGGTATACTTGCAATGCACTTCAAAACTATTCAACCGACTTTGATGAAATTTTTATCAATGTGTGTGATAAAGTTTCTATTATGATATAGGATAGTTTTTATTACGATTTATTATCTCAATCGTATTTTTTATTATTATAACTAATTGATTTGAAATATTTAATGCAATTATTTCTTAATTTTCCCCAAATTGTTATTGAAATTGATATTGGTTTTATTTTAAAGTAAGCAAAAGATTTCAATAAAATTAATTTCTAAAAGTGACAGAAATACCAACAATAATTATTGTAAGAATAAAAATAATAAATATTAATAATATAATATATTAAAAACGAACAATCAATCTAAAAAGTTGCTTCCATTCTTATTATTCTATCATTCCTATTTTATTTCAACTATTTCTAATTATTATTTTCAGTATAACGCTGCTAAAAAAAACTAATCACAACAATCAGTGTAACAGAGACGTGTTGAAAAAAGTCACTAATCGGCGGAACAAATCGCAGGAACATAATATGCAGATAATAGAATCAAAACAGCAGAGAGTCGTGCATGAGAACCTCCAGAACAACGTTATGAATATCTGTGACAAATAAATACTAATGTCAAAAACAAGGATAACCCGTAAACACTAGATACAGTAGATAGATACATTTAGAGCACAAGAACAAGAGAGATTTGTTCATATTGCGTTCAAATAATATATACTAGATATAAATTACTTAACCTATTTGAAAATGTCCACCGGTGTAATTGACAAAATATGTGAATATTGTTAGGCGTTAAAATTTCACGATGAAACGGCCGGCATGTGTTATTGCGCAACAGGCAACGTTATACTGTTACCTCTTTTCACTCCCTCGAAATCTTTACAATCACTTCTTGCTGACCAATTAGATTTGAAATTATTTTTACGCACGTCATGAAAATTTAATTCTTGTTTCCAAACCTCCTATTTTATTATTAAACATAATAAAATTGCAATAATTTTGCAATGGAAGCATTATCAAATTCAATTAATAATGGTCGCTCGGTATAACGATTTTTGCCTGTACGCTTAGTTTGAACAATACTTAAATTTTGAACAAGGTCAGATAAGATTTCTTTAACAATCGACATAGAACTATCAATAGATTCATTAGACACCTAATTCTGCAAAATTTAAAATTATCATATTATTACTTTTAATAATTGTATTTTGTGCTTCATATTTTATTACTTTTTCATTCGATATTTGTTCTGATAGTGATTAGCTTTGAACGTTATAATTTAGCTGTGTAAGTTACTTATTTCGTTTTTTAAAATTATATTTTCACCTCTTAAATTATTAATTGATGCTTGCATACAACCAAGTGAATTATTATTTAGAGTAAGTTTGCTCTCATAATTAATCAAGTTGTTTTTTTCATGGGCGTATCCGATTTAATAGTTTGAGGCATTGTGGGTTAATAATCAATAAACAGAGTAAAACTAATCAAATAACAACCATGGTACTAAATTACTGTAGACACTGAACTTCTTCTCGATTTTTTAGTAATTCCGCTGCTACGTTGTTTTCTCCGGTGATGTTTTATTTTTTGAATTTTATTAAGATTTTATTAACTTACATGACGAGAAAACAAGATGCCAAAATAAAAATTGATATACATCTAAGAGGAGTTTCTAAATCTACTTCGAAGTGAAGTAAAATTGAGCACGAGTACAAAATAATTTTTGATTTGTTAACTGGCTATTCCAAAAGAGGGATACTATGTGTACGTATAGTATTTAATCATATTTTAAAATGTATAATAATATTATATACACATAATATTATCATATATATTAAATATTTTATGTTTATTAGCGAACGCTACTAAGGGACCGGACTTCTGACTAAATTGCCTGTCACAGCGATTATCTCTTTTGCTGTCGGGTATAGAGACTATGATCAATGGGTCTCTATACCCGGGTTAGGTTTAATTAATATTTTTTCGCATTATATCACCATGTATTTGATTCATTTAAAAACTTTTTCCGCGTATTACTTCTCATAAATACATAATAACTATGCAAACAATGCGCTGATATACATCAGGAAAAATTAAAAATGTTAAAAACTGTAAAATATCATAATAAACATGAAAAATACTCACAGATGGTAACTAAAACAAATGTTTAGATAATATTATCGTGATATCAATACGATTTATTATAATATTATATTTATATGATATTAAATTTACAATATCGTTCAACGTGAAAACCTTTTTTATTTTATATAGACTATAAAAATATTATTTGCATATTTGAGGCAATAATAAAGAACTCTGCCTTTTTATTTCGAGTATTTTAATTTAACAGGCACATGCGTATTTTTTTTCTACAATATTAAAAATATTACGAAAACAGTGATTTAAGTTTTAATTGTAAATGAGCAAAGACTATGGACTTTTTGAGTAATACGATATCTAATGCTTCTAAACTCCGATTTTTATTTAAATAAAAACTAAAATTGATACAAATGGACAAAATAGTAAATGCTACAAAAAAAAATATACATATATATTAATAAAATAAAAATAATAAAAATATACATACATAGATTAGCTGATGAAAAAAAATTAAATTGTATACTATATATTACAATATATAATTAATTAAACAAATTGTTATAGATATCATTCATATTTTAGACTTCAAAAATTAATAGGCTTTTTGAAATTCTTGTAAAAAAAAACTAATTTTCTTAAAACATAAGGCACACACAACAATATTTAATACTAGTAAATACTAGTATATAAAAATATTTTTACATCTAAAAAATTTTAAGTAATGGTGAAAACATTAAAATTACGTACCATCTACTGTCCCTAATATATCAAAAAAATAATGTAAATATGAATAATTCATTTTTATAGTGAAAATAACTAATTGAGATAAACGTTACGAAATATATTAGAAAAATATTTTAGAAATTTAACTTACCTTTTACCATCTGATCTAAACATATAAACATACCATTTTACACTTTACAATATATACATACAATATACATAAATTATATAAACAATGACAAAAATGTTCCAATAACTAGAATGTTATTAACTTATAATACAAAATGATTCAAAAGAAAAGAAAGATCCACATTGGCATTGTACATCATACGTTTGATAGGTTCGTTTTTAAGGAACTAGGTCGAGGAAAAGGGAATATAAAAATGAGCTAAACCCGAGGTGAGCGCTGAAGCACTCTGAATGAAATTAAGGAGAGTAATTCAGAAGAGCCAATATTACCACGAAACGAACCGTCCAAAAACTTATTCTCCGAAATACATCTACGCTCAGCCAGGGAAATCAAACCAACTTGCGACGCAACAAGGTTATAATTATGGGACTCACAAGGGATATTTAATTTAAAACTTGATACCCCAAAAATTTTCGTTGAACTCTTTCAAGCTTTAATGAGTCACAGATGGTGTGAAGATCTCAATAACAGCTCCATACTCAACAATAGAACGTACAAGTGCACAATAGAGTAATTTAATAGACAAGCATATCTGTAGTAAGATACACAATCATCCAAATAGGTATCCTAAAGAAGCTAAAGTTTTATATAATTGGAAAAACATAAAATACGGCTATGAGAAAGAAGATAAGAGACATTGTTATTAAATAGAAAGAACAAAAGCGGAGAAAAATTTCTTCCTTGAGGAACACAGGACGTGCAAGATAAATATTCGGTTTTTCTCTAAACAATTATATTATATTATTATAACATAATATAAATACTGAATTTTATATTATCTTAAAAATGTAATTATTGAAATCGTTCTTATGTTACGAATAAAATCGGTATACTGCCAAAAGATAGAATAGCTACTCCACAGATCAATCGTTCTTTGTCATGATATTATTTGAATACTACTCAAGGTAGATTAATTGGACTTGAAACTAGCAGGGACAAATAAATCTCAGCAAGAGAGACGTTGAAACAATTTATGAATATGGTTAGAAGAAGTCAGGAGAGAAACTGAGAATAATTATGCCAAGTTGTTGACTATTACCTTCAATAACGGCTAACATATAACATAATATGGTATTGACTTATCAGAAATCACCCTAATATACTGTACAATATAGGCAGTTATTGAAGAGGTGCTTTCTAGCTATGTACCTAGAAAATAGTGTAGCTTTCGTAGACTAATACACTATAAATCAGGCACTGATAAGCAAGGATATCTGAGATTGCAAAAATGATCTCTGCTGCAAAATCTTTTAAGAAGTCAAGAGAAGATAGCTTATGTGTTCAACAGCTATCTGGTGGAAGATTCTCTCCCGTTTGAGTGGTAACTACAAAGAGACAAATTCTATCTAATCATATAACAAATAAACCACTAAAAAAAGTCCTAAGACGAAGGTTGAAGAGGTTAGGTTAGGTTTCTAACGAAAACAGAGAAACTATCAAATAATTAGTTTTGATTTATAAAAATAAATCTACGCTAGATGTTATTGATAGATTAATGGCGATTGTAAAAATTGCAAGATACAATCCCACATTGGACTCCCACTGTTTACGAAAATATGTGCGCAATTTATTTGATTAACGTGTCAAACTCCAAACGGTAACACGGGAGAATAACAAGTAGCCACTAAATTACTAACAATTAGCATCCTTCATACATATATCATACATTATCTACGTATACATTATCATACATTATCTTCAGGAATACCCGAATCACATATGGTTACACACGAGGAGTGGAGGTGGTAACTTTTAGTATTCAATAACTCTCCATAAGGGTTAATTTAGATATAAATAATATGTGACATATTCTATGACATCCCAATACTGCCTCGACTATCCAAAGAAGTGAGAGTTATTGAATTGTGGACGTAGTCAATGTTATTTCAACTCTATCCACGTCAAATTATATCGAAACTGGCATAGGTACCTAATTCAAATTCTAACCTTGAACTAGCATAAACTTGTTAAACGGAGCCAAGACTCTTTGAAGCAAATTTACCTACTTAACTATAAAAATAGATTACCAAAAACACTAACAATAACTTACAAGTATAAATATGCCATAGTTAATACTATAATAGTGATCGAGATGAGGGACAATTTAAAATTCATTAAACGTATTGGTTATAAAATACAAAAATGTAAGTGAAAATATCTATTTTCTATTTTCAAATAGTTAGGTTCTTAATAATGTACATAAAAAAATATAGAGAAATAACTTTTTCTAACTCTCATTCAAAAATTATAAAAATACATAGGCCTAATTTTTTTTTATTAGTATTTGAAGTTCAAATATTGACAAAAATTCGTCAAAATCATGAATATTTTTCACAATTTGGTATTTAAAAAATTATAAATATTTTACTAACAAAAGCTAAGAATTAAAAATTTAAAACTATGCTGTCCATAAATTAAGCTTAGAATAATTATAAAAAAGTTCGAGGATTATTCAATTTAAAAAAGCGGGTAAGTGGGTATCGCTCTGCTGTATATTAGGGGGTGGGGGGGGACCTCAGACTATGGTAGGTTAAATTTGAATGCAATGATAGGTATCATTGTATACGAAAAACGATTCTGAACGAAGATGATTTGTCAGTTTAGGATATATTATATTTGAATATTGTCATATATTCTATTTTGAAACAAATAGTATAGTTTTTATATGTTACTATGGTTTTATAGTATCTGTTTATTAATAAAAAAAGTATTAGGCAACATTCGCATTATGAGCGTATGAAATTTAATTTAAATTTTGAAATATTTCGTATAAATTCGAACTTTAAGCACTTATAAAAAAAAATTGTGACTAACGATTTCGGATTTTTTATTATCACTTTAAGAACAACATATATCAAACCTTGTATTAAATTTTCAAGATTTTCTGGCCACCCAAAAAATTTTTATCGGCATTTGAAGAAAAAAAACTTAGAAAAGTCGAAAATTTCAATTGTCAATAAGTAGCTTAAAAATGGTTAAAATATTTTGAAAATTTAACTGTAAAGAGATAACCATAATATAAACATTTGGTGAAAATTTCAAGTATTTACAATGATTTGTTTTTGAGTTACAGCAAAATCAAAAAACCGATTTTGTCGAACAGTGGTTTTTCGTAAAATTGTCGTTTTTCTGTCACTTTTTTTTTGTTTTTCTCGATTTTTTTGAAAACTATTTGGAAATTTTACTTTTGACCACCCCCCCCCCCCCAAAGTACCAACTAGATGAATTTTCCTATTCAAAGAGGGGCTGAAGTCAAAAATCGGAGCATTATTACTGCCCCAAATGTTGTCGTCAGACACAAAAAAAAAAAAAAACACACACATCATTGTAAAATCAATACATTTATCACCTCGTTCAGAATCTAAAACATTTATAAATGTACAAATAATAAATTAAAAATTCCGTGATAATGTGTGAAAAAAATTAGCCTTTTATATTTTATACACATCTCAACGTTACTACTACTGATTACCGCTTCTCACAATGCTAGAATTTTGGAAACACCGAGTACGGAGATGCTCTTGAACGGTATTTTTAATTTTTATGTTTAGTTTCTTTTTTTTTTTCACATATTTGTATTAGGCGTGCTTGACTATACGCCAACTCAGTAATTATCGTCACAGATTCGGTTATTTATTATAATGGTGGTGTAGAGTCACCAGAAAGATCGAGACAGAATATATCGTAGCTATAGAGTATACTATACTCAATAGTATACTATACTATACTATTAATCTCAGTTAAATTATGACGGCGGTTTGTGACAATATGTTTATATGCAGAAAATCTTCATTCCACATCAACGCTTGTTATGGGTGCATACTGCATAAAAAAAAGAATTTGTAACTTTAATTTCTCACGCATAAAATTTGTATTATTTATTTTAACACATTATGAAAATGGCAATAGAAAAATAAAAATTTAAAAATAAACGCCAAAAATATTTCTCATTCACGACATTTCACGCGTTAGAAATTATTTTTATATTCAACATTTTTCGATTAATTATAACATTTTGAACTTTGTGTAACATTTCAATTAAATTCAGTTTATTGAAAACTAAGTTATGTTAAAACTTCCAAACTAAAAACTGAACACCTAAATTTCTATTCAGTTTATCAATCTTCGGATAATTCGACCATCTCTAAAAACTATCAATTATACCTAAAGATAACCATCATTTAATTCGTAAACTAACTTTATTTATGAATACTATTACTTTAATCTATAAGTCGTTATACAACTGTTGCAATATTATAGTGAGTGTTTAATCAACATAAATTATTGAAAAAATCACAAAAAAATACGTACCATCATCCTTATCCTTCTGTTCCATTATCTCTAAAACAATTATTTAAAATAATTAGCTACTATATTATACATTTTGTTTTCATGTGTATTTGAAAATATTTATGTGGAAAACAGGCTTTTGGTGAATAATGTAATGATTCAATTCAGCAATCAATATGCCATACTATAATATCATCAACTATATCACAACACATTTTCGTTTTACCAACAATACATGTATATATTTATCTAATTTATTACTTTTTAAACCAAATTTTAAATTACCCTTGCAAATCAATATATATTCAAGTAATGAACGGTGAAATGACTGGAATTCAAATATAATATCTAAGATTCTAAGTTAGTATTTTTTGTAACAACCTACTCAAAGTACACGTATTTATATTAAGAAATGACATCGTTGCGAGAAAGCGAGTTGAAAAGGAACAAAAGACGACCCAGTGATAAGCGTTAATGTTCAACACGGAACTGTTTGCTAACTGTTTGCAACACAAGTCGTTAGTCAATGAAGATGGTAGCTTAGACTAACTAACCTAAAAGGAGCTTTTTTTCAAATCAACTGCTCTGATGACAGCTACAATAAGACTTTTCTTACTAACCGAATCCATAATAACCTATGGTTAGGTTAGATAAGGTTAATCTTTTTATCGCCGATCAGTAGGGATGAACGTTTGCTTTTGTGTCACACTACTTGCCCCTGATGATAACCGTTTAAACCACAGAAAAAACAACGAGAGGTGATAGGCCAATCCCCCACTAACAATTTCTTACGGTAAAATCTTTAACAAATACAGGGCTCTATCCCCGTAATTTGTACGTATTTTTTGATATACTTATTTTATTCGTCCCTCTCGCTGGCCAACAATAATTTGTAAACCACCAAATTATTGTTTTAATAGTAGTCCATAGTGCACGACAAATCAAATTTCAATTGTTTTATTTATTATTTTCCTATATTTATTATATTTTGGCACCAACATACAGTCCACTCAAAAATAACCTAACAGGTACAAAGATATTAAATAAGTAATGACTGGTGTGAAAAGTATGAAAGACTATAAGTGGTGAGGGGATTGAATATTTTAAACGCCCAAATAGACAATGAAAGTTCGTGCACAAATACATTTAATATCGATAGTATCCAAAGTTAATTTTCTTATTGTAATTAATTTAGTGGTATAAATCAACTAAGGAAAATATATACATCCATGAGAGGTAGTACTAAAAATTTTATTTAGTTACTATAAAATAATTACTTACCTATGTAATTTTTATGATTCTGATCATATGCCCGTTGACCTGAAAATATAATTATACTAATAATTAATATAATTATAATATAAACAATTATTCTGCTTCACGTATATGTCCCCTAATATTATTTTAGGCCAGAATTATATACACTTGGTACTTGTATATATGCACTAGTAGTATATATGTACCATTCCTGGCGCAGCTCTTATTTTATCAGAATAAGATCACAAACAAAACAATGTTCAAAAAGATCAGAATATTGAAATGCAATAATAATTAAAATATTTTTTCATAATACTAATAATATTAATAATTTAAATTTAAATACTATATTCCCCAAAATATTTTTCATGATATTAATAATTGAAAATTGAAAAACAATATTTCTATAATTGATTATAGAAATATTATAATTATTAATATTATTTATACTAGACATAAACACATTATATAAAAATATTAACATTCAATCTTTTTGATTTTGATTTTTTATTAATGTATTGAGATGGTTTACAAAATTATTTCTATCTATATTTGTTTTATAATGTCCCCAAGCTAATGTATCAATACCATTGTCCAAAATAAACCTTTTATCATCATAAACTCTTAAAGCTTTTTTGTTTTGTTCTACAGTAAAAATATCATGTTTCTTAGTTCTAAATAAATTTTGTTTAACATATTTTGGTTCTTTTGTTAGTAAACAATTTTGAAAATCATTAAAACATATTTTATTTTCTACAACATTTTTTTTAACACCTTTAGCTTTTTTAATTTCTTTTTCAGTATCTAAGACTCGATGTGAATATAATTGAGATCTTAAACCTATAAATTCTGTCATAATTTGTCCATTCAACTCATCTTTAAACTTGCCTAAGACTTTTTTGTTAACTAAAGGTGAACCATAAATATTATCTTTTGGATAATCAGATGTATCAAAATTATCTAAATTAATTTTTATATCCTGGTAGAAATCATCAGTTTTTATTTCTAATATTAATGAGTCTGTATCAGTATACAATAATCTAACTCTATTTACATATTTTTTCTTTATGAAATTATAATAAAAATCGTACATTAACAATTTAGATAAATCTAAAACACACATTCCTATATATATTGGTTGTTTGAAAGATATTTGTGTTCTTTTCATATGGATTGCTGCTAAATTTTCTGTAAAAATTGTTCTTTTATCGAAATTTGGTTTTGCAATTAATTTGTCTACTTGTTGTTCATTAGAACATAATCTTATATCAACATGATTTCTAACATTCATCATTGTACGTCCATAAACACTGTTGTTCATTAATTTGAAATATTCCTTTTCAAAATCATTCTTAACTTCTGATCTAAGATTAGTATTAAAATCAATATAATCTTTTAACCAAGGAGATTGACTAAATTCTAACACTCTATGAATTTTCTCTAATTTTAAACCTAGTTTAATATATAATTTTTGATTTTCATAATGGATTATATATTTTTTCTTATCATACAAAGTTGTTAATAATTTTGGGAGTTGTTTGTTATCAAAATATCTTTCTGGTGCTAAAGGGAAATCTGAATGTAGATCATGAAGTTCTTTAGGAAATTCGAAATCTACTTCTAATATAACCTTTAGACGATTCATCAGAAATATTCATTACATCAAAATTATTCAGATTATCAACCCATTTGAAATCTCCAGTAGGTAAATATTTACTCATTGCCCATCAACATCTGTTTATAACTCTAATTTTACTTTTTTCATTCTTAACATTCAATCCCACGCAAATCCTGGTGTAGTGTAGTACCACAGAGGATCTAATTTATAATTATTTAAAGAAATGTCTCTAAAATTTTCTATAATATCTGTTAACAATAAAACATCAATCATATTATATAGTCTAGTGAATTCACGAAGATTTTTTATATTAAACACTTCCCAAATTTTTTGTGAATTTTTATATTCCTCTATCGTTATATTTTTATCAGTGAGAGAACTATAAAATTTTTCTATAGGAGGTAAACATGTTTCATTAAATTTTTCTTCACAATCCATATACTCATAGGGATAAGCTAACTTTCTTGTAACTAAATCTAAATGTTCTTTAGGAACATATTTACTTAGTTCTTTAAATTTATTTCTTGAATTTAATTTCGAATCATTTCTTAAATTATTTGTGTTAACTTGTCTAAAGAACTAGGTAAAAATTTAAAAAATATAATATTTATAAAATATTCTTTTATCAACTTTTGATTTTCTAAAAGAAAATCATCAAAAACCACTAAACTATTGGGTTCACAATCATCTACAGATATTATATCATCATTAGAAAAATGAGTGATTATAGAAGGTATGTCATCAAATGTTTTTTTTAATTTTTTATAGACTGGTTGATCAATATTTTTTGTAAACAAATATAGATTTAAATATGGTATCCAATAATTTATAATCAGATTATACAACAGAGTTGTTTTACCACAACCCGATGGTCCTACTAATAAACCACGTTAAGGTATTTCAAATAAAGATTGTTCTTTATTTTCATCTTCAATAAATTTTTTTACTACAACTTTATTCATTTATTAAAAAAAATATATATATTTGCTATTATAAACAATAATTTATAATATTTTAAAAAAAATATGATCAACATATTGAAAGAGCTCAATATAAAACTTTTTTACCTGTGAATAATTCACAACTTAATACACCTAATAAAACTACAACTTTTAGAGTAGATTGTATGGATGATTTTCTGAATATTGCAAATACAAAATTTTTGATTTCTGGTAGATATTTGCAAAAAGATGGAAAAGAATTAAATACACAAGATCATGATCCTTGTGAATTTGATCATTGTAATGTAAAAAATTATTGGTTTGAAATAAATGGAAAACGCTATCCTGAAGAAACTCAAGATCTAGATTTTAAGAATGATAAATTTTGTGTAGCTTATGAGAGTTTGATGGAGTAAAAAGAAATTATCTTAAAAATCATCAAGAACACCCGTTAATGTATAATAATCCAAACGATTTTAAAAAATTTAGAGCAATATATCTTGTTAACATGAGTAGACAACCAACAGATATTTCTGCAACTAAGAAAAATATTATTTTACATGTTGATTTAAATGAAGATTTACCTAAAAATACAATTTGTTATGTTTTTTTCGTCAGAGAAGATGAATTTTTATTTGATATTGAAAATGGTACAATTGAAGAATCTTTTAGCGGTTAAATAATGTTTTTTTGTTTTCAATAGAAATATTTCTATTGAAAAATATTTTTATATTTATATTTATTTTGTTTTTTCTTCAATTAGATCAAGATTAACAATAAAATCATCAAAATTAACAACGTTATTATTTTGATCAATAATATATATTTCTATCTTTTGAATAGTGCGTACATTTACTTGTCTGTAAATTATTGGATTAGATCTTATAAAAAGATTATTAGAATCATAATAAAAAACAAACAAAAGCTCATCTTCGATAACCTTTTCATTAATAGATGAAACAGATTTTTCAATTATGTTGCAATGTACTTCTAATAATTGTTTATTTATATTATTATTATTTAATATATCTTTTTCTCCTACATGTGTATATAAATAATCATTAGCAATCCCTAAACTTAAATTTAAATTTTTGTCTAATAAAAAATAATTTTTTGAACTTAATAAAATAAAATTATTATCATTTTGTAATTTGATAGTCGAAGGTAATAAACTTGATAATTGTTCAATTGAATAGTTTCCATTTATTTCTGTTTTATTAATTATTTCTTCAGGTCCAATTTCATTACTTTGAGTAAATATAATACCACTTATATTTTTTAAAAAACCTTGTGTATACAATTTTGGTTCATTAACACCTACATACGTACGTTCTACATGATTAAACATATATGAAGACAAATTAGGTGCACTAACAATATAAAACATTCCTAAACATTTTAATAAATCATCATCAAAATTATATTTATAATTAGTACTAATATTTAATACATTTTTTTTAAATGTAAGTTTTGTGTTATCATAATTTTTATCACAATTCAATATTGTTTCTAATTCTTTTATTGAATAAATACCAATAGGTATTTTATAAATTGAATTATCTTTATCTACTGTAAATGGATATTCTTTATCAATATTTATATATTTTTCATCGGGAGTAGGTATATACATTGTTTTATTACCAACTAATGAAAAATCAAATGTTGTGTTTGGAAAACCTAAATATTCTTTCAATTTTTCATCTAAATTATAATAACATGGGGATTTAATTTGAATTTTTTTATTATCGGTTCAATTAGTTTATTTAAATTTGAAATAGTATATTTATCTTTTTTTATATGTAATACTCTACCATCAATTTTTATTTTACAGTCTGTTTCAATATTTATCAAATTTAACTCTTTTAAAAACATTGATTCGAGACCTATTTTAAAATTATTATTAGCATTGAATTTTGGATGTGATAACCTAATGCAGCCGTTTTTAACTTTTATAAATACCATTTATAAAAGTAAATTAATTTTTTTATTCAAATTAATAACATGCATTTTTTTACCATTTTTTAATTTTTTTTCATTATAAATAAGATTAAATTAAATTTTTGAATTTTTGTCATTATACATTGTTATTTGTTCTTCTGTTAATTCGTTTGTATATCTATCAGGTAAAGTTAATAAATCATCATCGTTTAATACAACAGATAATCTTTTACCAAACATTGTATCAATTTTTTTAAAACATTTTACTACGTACGGTTTTCCTTGTTCCAAATCACTACATTTTATAAAATTATGTTCATTGTTGATTTTATTTAAAGTTGCTTTAAAGTTTTCCATTTCCATTTCTTATTTATATAAGTAAATATATATTTTTTTTTAATAAAAAAAATTTTTTTCAAAACAACGTAACAACGTAACAACGTAGATATTCAATGTAGCAACGTAGATGTTCAACGTCTTATGAACGTTGGACATTTGACGTTGTTACATTAATAATGTACGTTCATGTTTTACCAATAATATTTTTTTACTATAAATCCTCATCTTTAAATATTTTTAAATAATTTTTTTATTTTTTTTATTTAAAATAATACCAACGTAATAACGAAGATTTTCAACGTAAGACGTTGGACGTTTTTACGTTGGACGTTGGACGTTGGACGTTTTACGAAACAATTAAATATTATTATTTTTTCGTTCTATTTTATTTGTAATAATATTATAATGTATAGCAAACATATTATTATCATTATAGCGATAAATTGTATTCGTTTTTTTTTTTTCGTTATCTAATATATAGGATGACAATAATACTTATTGTATACATTTACAGGGTGTCATCATAGTACTTATATATTTTTTTATTTAAATAGTGTTTGTTATACTATTAAACTTGTCCGAGTATTGTGGCGCAGTGGGTAAGGCGTGTGTTTTGAGAGTAAACATAGCTGGATCGAATCATGTAGTGGGAGTTTAGCCTCTCATCACTGATTTGGTTCAACTATGTTCATAATCGTAGTAGGTTCCAAACCGGATGGGAAGCATTCTCCTGATGATTATAGCACTGTGGATAATGTGTAGTTTGTTCATTAGTATGCATTACCTACCGATGGACTGCTACTGTGGTACAGTCTATGTTGTCATTACAATGTTCCCCCCCATCTGGTCCCTGGAGTCTATAAATAAATACCACCTCCCATTGTGTTGATACGATGACGACTTGCAAAAGTAGTCCTGTTGTACAGATGTCTGTAAAAAAAGTGTGAGGAAAAAAAAAAAAAAGCTGGCCAGCTCAGATATGTGTACAACAGGACTACTTTTGCATTTTTTATTATTATTATTATTATTATTTTGAATTCCAGTATTTTAATTGTTATATTATTATTATTATACGTAAATATTATTATATGTAATTATTCAGCTTATACTTATACAGTTATACATAATTATTCAACGTAGTTATGTTGTTATGTTTTAATATATGTTTTAACGTTTCGATGTTTAAAAATTTTTATTTTTATTATAATAAATAATAGAAATGGGAAATGAAAAAGTTAAAAGTTATAGTGATAGTGATAGTAATAGTGATTATAATTTTTTTCATCTCTCAAATCCCTCTCAAAATCTTTTCGATCTCATTCAAATCGAACTATGTAAAAAACTCATGAAAAAAATAATAATAGAACAACGTGAATATGAAAATCAACAACGACAACCTAATGTTGCCTATTGTCCAACGTTCAACGTAAAAACTAAACGTCGACGTAGAAATAATTAATTGATTTACGTAGTAACCAATCTCTGATATGATTTATATGCTTATCTGCACTACATATTAAAAGTTTACCCCCTACTTCATATTTTTCATTTAAGTATAAATCCGATGCTATTTATGTTAGAATGTTTATTTTTACATTAAACGTTTTTGATTTTAATTCTTTAAAAATCCCCCTCATGGTCTCATAGTGTAAAATCATTTTCAAAATTTTTTTACGTATAGTAACCAATCTTTGATATGATTTATATGCTTATCTGCACTACATATTAGTAGTTAGTTAAGTTCTTTACAAATATATGTAACTGAAATTAATTTTTCTAATTTGTAATTAAATGTTTGTTTTTCATATAATTAATTAAACTTTTAGTTCTTTCTAATCTAAACCAATTTTTATATTAATTGATTCTATTATTTAATTATTGAAAATTTATTGGAATTTATGGGGTTTGGAGATAATAATAACGCGTCCCCGAATGGGGGACGCGTTAAATATAGAAAAAAATACATAAATTTATAGAATTTTTAAATAATAATGATATTGAATTTGAACAAATAGATTATAAATATATACAACATTATATAAAATATAAATCAAATCCTCATACATTGCATTTAAAAAAATATTTTTAATAGAACAATTCTATTAAAAATCTGATGATTCAATATAATTATATTCTAATCATTTTGGAATCGGAATCTGTACCTCCCATACCAAGGCTACATATTTTTATATTTCCTAAATCTTGAACAACACAAATATCATGGAGATATTTAAAATAAAAAGTACCGGTTGTAATTAATAAATCATTAGCTATCTTACAAATTTCAATCCATGTTGGTGATTCTAGTAATGTAGAAGCATACGGTTTTCCATTTCCAGAAATATTGTTACCATGATCGACAATTAAAATATTTCCTTTAATAGGAATTGCATTTAGATTATATTTCATTATTTTAATTTTTTTATTATTATTTTCATAGTATTCATATTTACAAAAATGTACATAACATTTATTATTTAATATAAAGTTTCTTATTTCGTTTTGCATTTCATTTTGTTGTAATTTATTAAAATCTTTGATAGTTGTATCCATTGTTTATTATACATTTCAATTCCTTTAACTAAGGTATTCAATTATGATAGATTGATTGGAAATAGATTTCTGATCTTTTTATTTTGATATTTTGAATATTTATTTTCTGATCTTTTTGTAATCTATTATGTTAATATTTATTTTTTGATCTTTTTATGTTCTATTTCATTTTTGTGTTCTATTTATGTTTTAAATTGTTTTGTGATCTTATTATGATAAAATAAGAGCTGTGCCAGGAATGGTACATATATACTACTTGCACTATTAACAAAGGTACTTAGAATATATATTTACAATCTTAAATAATAATAAACTATTATAAGTATCATAAAGAGAATATTTAAAGAATTAGATTTTATTTGCAATTTGAATTGTTTTAATTATTTAAAAATTAAAATTTACAATCAACTACATTTATAACTAAGAAATTCATTTATCCATATTTGTGTATGTTAACCTAATATATCCGAACATTTAAAATTAAAATACTTAAACTACAACATAAACCTAACCTTAGATTTAAGGTTTTAAAACTAAAACCTTACAACTATTTCTAATTTTTTCTAAAAAATATTTAAAGTACAACGATTACAGACTACAGTAAGTTACAAGTACAATTACTTACCATTAAATCCAGCATAATTCGTAAGCATATCTATTAAATTTTAAAAAATGATTCAAATTTCATTATGTAAAACTATGATTGAGTAGTAACATAAACAATTAATTAATTTAATGGTTAGCTTATATTTAATAGACCAATCTCTCTTTTTAGCGATAATTACAAAGTACCTAGCTTAGGTACTATTGATTCAATCAATAATTTGTGGTTGTTTATTCAATCATATTTGATAAATCCACATAATACTTTCAAATATAAAATAAGTAACTATATTTATTGTATATTTTATTAATTTTTTATATTGTGTTTGATAATCAACTAATCTCCTTTTAAAAATTATAATAAGATTTCTCAATTATTTTTAACTTTTGTGAATTAATTTGATCATCGAGAATCATCATACACTTACTCTTAAATGTCAATTTCATAATAACAAAATCTCAAATGCATTCCCTAGATAATTTTTTTAGTAAGTCATTCACTGTCATGGATATTAATAATATCATTAAACAATTTTCGTAGAATGCAAAATGTATGAAAAATTAAACATATGCCACGATATCGGAACACAGTGGCGTAGCCAGGGGGGGGGGGGCTGAGGGGCTGCAGACCCCCCCCCCCCACCCGAAAAGTTAAGAAAATTAAAAAATTAACAGGCAAAATAATTTATTGTATATATTAATAAACAACCGCTGTGTAAAAAAATGATCAGCCCCCCCCCCCGAAAAAAAATCCTGGCTACGCCACTGTCGGAACAAGACTAGATCCAAATCCAGGCAACGAAATTAACACCATAGAATTTTTCAAAGTAACACAAATACTGCAATTATTATTAGATAACACTGAAAACTACATTTTAATTAACAAATCGTTTATTTATATTTTATAGATGTATAAATATATTTTTCTTTGTATGCTATGAAATGTAATGCTAATCGCTTTAGTTGTCGATGCAGAAATTATTAATAGTTTCAAGCCTAATTGAAAACAACAAACTTGTATAGGTATAACTATTGACTAATTACACGATTATTAGTAATAATATTTTGTTATAGATCAACAATAACGGATAGTGAATAACGCGTTCTCAAGGACTTAACAGAAGGGTTGTAACTTAATCATAAGTACTTGGTAACATAATAAAATTATAAAAATATAACATGTGAAAGAAAAAATCTAATTTCACAATAATCCTTAAGCACCGTACCTCCAAATAAATAAAAGGACGTAGCCCATTTGGCTCCCGTTTAAAAAAAAGATAAATTCCTAAACGGCTCCCGTCAAAAAAGGTTTTACGAACAGGTAATTACCTAAACAGCTCCGGTTTTTACAACAAAAATTCTTTCCCACTTCACACAGACTTAGGACTGTCTCAAAAGAGGTGTGGTTAAAAATTTATTTGTGAACACTAAGTAGATTATAAAAAAAATGTATACAAATTATGTAAAAAGCATATTATATTATTGTGAATTTAATATTTAATATTTTTTAAGAATAAGTTAAAAAAATGTAAAACGTGTGTAGGTATATTATTTTAAAAATATTAAAAAAAATTTAAAATTTAAATTATTGGTACATTTTTTTTGCACAATTTTTTTATAAACTCAATGCGTGTTATTTTGTTTAATGAAAACTCGTCGAATATTTGCGCAATGAGCTCCTGTTTTTATTCCATACAATTTATTTACTTATACCAGAGAATTAGAAAAGCTCAAATTGGTAGACCGGTATTAATTAATGTTAACAGTTTGGGAATTTACCTGTTTGTAAATTTTTTTTCGATGGGAGCAGTTTAGAAATGTACCTGTTCATAAAACCTTTTTCGACGGGAGCCGTTTTGGACGCTGCACATGAATTGCGTCCCAAAGATATTTAACGACTACACCAATTGCGTCCCAACCATATTAACAACTATATTGTTTTTTATCATTGTTATGCAATTAGATGTAAGTAAAATAAATTGTGTAGGTTAATAAATAATAATATAATAATAATGAAGTAGTTAAAAAAAATTAAAAAATTGGCAAAAACGTGAATGATACTTTCTTAATATAATCAAGACGGGTTAATTGGTCACTTTCATATTTTGCCATATTTTGTCTTAAATAATTTTCTTTTTTACATACCATCATCCGTCTGTTTTTAATTACATGAATACTTTGTTATTTAATATAAGTTTCATTTTGTACATTTTTTAAAACATCTATAAATTGGAATATATTCGGGTGTGCTATGTAAAACATACTGTTAAACTTGAAGTGGAAGGCTTCACAACTATTCGTAGTTCGAATTGTAGAACATGAATACATTGCCCACACAGAAGGCGGGAAGTCAAAATCAGGTTTTATGTATGTATTTAATATATAATCGGAAAATTGCTGTACTTTTTCATTTTCAGGTAAAATTGATACAATATTGTAAAACAATCCTCCACTTCATCTGGTTTTAAAAATGGGAGACCAAAAAAATATTTTAAAAAAATACTGATATCTGAATTAATTTTGTATTCTTGACTTAAACCAACCGTTTGAATTTTCCTCCACCAACTTTGAGCTAAATAAAACCTGCATCCTTTCATTTGAACTGACGGCCACACGATTAACAAATATGAATGGATTGCTTTTTCAAAATCAGCAAATATTATTTTAGGTGAAAAATTTATATTGTTTTTTAGAAATTCAGATTTTAGATGTGAAAATGCTTTTATATAAGTATCAATATTTTTATTAGGAAGTAAAAAAAATACTAACAGTATATAATTATTATTTTTTAAGCCATGGACCGTAAAAATTGTGTAAACAGTTTTGGGCAACTTTTAAAAGTTCCATCCACAAAAATTGTATCAACTTCACTTAAAAAATTTAAATTAGTAATTGTTGAAAAAATGATTATATTACTTTCGTTGTCATTTATTAATACAAAATTTTCATCTCTGTTAGTCTGTATATTTTCATTCAATAAAACATTGTGTAAATCAGGTAAATTGTCTGAAAGTTTTGGAATTGTAGATGACCGAGCGTGGTGTGTATTATTACAAATTAAGGTTAAATCATAAGTCGTCAGTGTTGGAATGTCTTTTGATAAAGCTCCATGAATAAGTTTTGATGGTTTATCATAAAGTTCTTCTACAACCTTTCCCTTTAAACTATTACTCAATTGTTGTCTATTAAATACTTCAACAGAATCTTTAGTATTATTATGATCATTTGCACGTTCGTTAATCTCATTTTTATCATTTAATTTAATGTTTGATTTACACGTCTTTTTACAGCAGCTCCAGCGTTGATATCATTTTTTAATGTTTTATGGTAACGAAATTTGTATCCATCAATAATAAATAATGTTTTATTTTTTTCGCTTAAAATTACCAAAGACATTTTATAGTGTTTTTAGAGTTCAAGTTTTATTTAACAAAGAATAAAGGTTACACAAACGTTTACACCAACGACACGATCGAAATCGAACTAAAATTATTATAGATTTTACAGTACGTTCAGTACAGTTTATCGTTCATGCAATCGTTTAAACAAAACCAGACGCAATTTATGTAGTCTTATATAATAAAACGTGAAAAATAGTTCGTTTACTATATAAAGAATGCGCTGCGGTCGCATAGGAAAAAGCTCTATGGCAGTATGCCGTATAAGCTCTATGGCATTGTATTAAATTATTAAATATTATTAATAATTGTATTATTATTATACCGATAGATGTACAATATATTTCTTCTATTTTTTTGCTTAAATTTACACGTATGCTGTATTATGTAGAGCACTGATGTTTGATTCGAAGGCCATTTATCCATTCATCGTATTTATATTGTTTTGTTGTTCTCGGTAGCTTTAACGGGTTTTGTAGTATATCATATAAAAGTGTTTCTCGACGACGTTTATGTCGCATAATACTGTATTCGTGTACTTGGGTGTATGTGTATGGCAATAATATTATATATTTTTGTACACCAAATAATGCAAATGTTATTAAGACATTTATACTGTTGTCGTTTTGTCAACATATGTAGCATTATTAGTATTCTATACTATAAGGATAATATATAATACAATAAGAGCACGACATATTTTAGATAAATACATTAAAAAGACAATTAATAAGAACATCCAAGCTTCATCAAGGTTTTATGCAAAACTACTAATAACTTTCAAGTTTCAAGACTAAAAAATATAACACTTTTACATTTTTTACAACATAATGTAATAAATGTATTGTGGATTACTACGACCTTAGGGGTTTAGTTACACATAAAGTATATTACATTTTTAGCAAATAAAAAATTCAAATTTCATTAATTGCGCCCACAAAGTCTGCAATTCGACGCAGTTTTAGTTGTGTATAAATCGATTTTCCCAAAAGATAGGACGTTACACTTTGGTCGACTTAAACTTTTTCCTCTACAATACAGCATTAGACTTTCGACGTTAGGAGGCATAACAATCCGCCGTAGGCGGATTGCCCAGCACAAGTATCGATTTACACTGGTTGATGACTCAATAGTAGACACTCAATTACCATTATTTTATTCTCATACAAAAAAGCACCGGGCAAACGATACGATATGTATCCAATCCGCCGTAGGTGAATTGCTTAGCCATGTATCAATTTGCACCGGTTAAGGACTGATAGCTAGACGCTCAATTGCAATTTTTGATATGTTATTTATTTTTTTAACATACAAAAAAGAACCGGGCAGGCGACGGCAGTACGGCACGCGATATTACACCAAATGATTACTGATTGCTAGACACTCAATTACCATTTTCGTACACATTTATATATCTTTTTGAATTCAAACAAGCACCGGGCTAGCGTCAAATACAAACTTTTACACCGAATGATAACTGATAACTGAAAACTCTTAATCATGGTAATCTTTATAATAATTTTAGTGACCGATTTTTAGACATCCGACTACCATTCCCTACCAAATTTTCGGTGAACCGATTTTCATTCGACCACCTCGAAGGCGACTTCTACGACGCCCAGAATATCTTTCTTTTTATGGTATGTAAACACTGTATAATTCAAATTGTATTAAACATATAATTTTGATGGCAACGGTGGTATATTTTCGTAGTAGAAAGCAACATTTGACATCATGTGATGAGATAAATTCAAGTATTGAATGTTTTACTCATAATATATTTCAATATAGATAATTATTGCAGACTACCAAATTAAATAAAATTATTTTTCTGTGGTAGGATTTTTATATTACTCAGATTAATTACCTAAGTGCTGTATAATAGTTACTGGTTACTCAACTAATTAAAAACAATATTTCAATTATTATGTACTCATTTTCTTTTTGAATCAAACACATAATATATTGTAAATGTTAATTAAATGTTTTGGTATCAGCTTTATTATGTTTTTTTGTAATAGTACTTATTAACTACCACTGAGTATGTTAAATTTGCTTATGATCAAATAAAGATTAATAATTAGGTAATAAATGTTTAAAAAAATTTAATTATATTTCTAAATAATATATATTTTATTGTAAAAAAGATTGGTACCTACCTAATGACACACATGACGTGTATGTATGGAATACTTGGGTAATATTTTAAGAGACTATGCTATAATGTATTTATTTAAGTTATATAGATCATGGATGCACATTAATATTTAACTCATTTAATAAATTTGGTATATTAAAATAGTGTATATTCTATACTAAGGACAATATATATATATACGGGGTGATTTTTTTATCAAACAACACTCATTATTTCGAAAAGTATTAACTTTTTTAAAATTTTTTTTTTTCAAAATTTTTAGTTTTATGTTTTACTGCTCACAATGTTGTCGTCAGACAAAAAAAAAAACACACATCATAGTAAAATCAATACATTCATCACATCGTTCAGAATCTAAGACAAAAAAACGGGAATTTTTACGCAAAATCAGTTTTCGACCAAATCGAAGGTGCATTTCCCTGGCACCCCCACTTCTGAATTTCGAATTCAAACCAAGGGCTTTCGTTTGTGCTACGTTTGTGCTGGATTGTGCTCGAATTTCATCGATTGTGCTGCAACCCTTAAGGAGTTATAAGGGATAATGATTGGGGGTGCCAGCGAAACGACTGCACCCCCACTTCAAAATTTTCAATTTTAAATTATGCCAATCGTTTGTGCTACGTGTGTACTAGATTGTGCTCGAATTACATCGTTTGTGCTGCAACCCTTAAGGAGTTATAAAGGGTAACGATTGGGGGTGCCAGCGAAACGACTGCACCCCCACTTCAAAATTTTCAAATTTAAATTATGCCAATCGTTTGTGCTACGTTTGTGCTGGATTGTGCTCAAATTTCATCGTTTGTGCTGCAACCCTTAAGGAGTTATAAAGGGTAACGATTGGGGGTGCCAGCGAAACGACGCACCCCCACCTCAGAATTTTCAAATATAAATTATGCCATTCGTTTGTGCTACGTTTGTGATGGATTGTGCTCGAACTTCATCGTTTGTGCTGCAAACCCTAATGAACTAGAATTTTTCTTTAGTGAGAGGGCGGTTAACGCAACCCCAACTCAAAGTTTTGGAACTCCAAATTAACCGATCTTTAGTAGTGCGATACTGACATCCTGTACCGTTTTTTTGAACTATGTACTCTACTACTTTCGGAGTTATCCTTGTAAATTTAATTAGGGGGTTGTAAAGACATGCCGACACCCCCATAACGAATTGTTTAGTTCAAATCAATTAACATAATTACTTCTGTTTGCATTATTTTTACTCAATAATATTATGAAGAAAATATAATTTTCTTGACAGCTCAAGAGGCTGAATAAAAAAAAAAGTTAAGCCGAATAGCCATAATAATTTAGGTTAATTCACACAGGGTCGTAACGACCAATATTACAGGTAAGTTATTATTCATTATTTAATAGTTTTAAAAATTGTATGTATTTGTCTTTTATTTATTTTTTGTTAATTTTGCATGTCATTAATCTCTTAATACCATAGACCTTATACTAAGTATGAGGTCTATGCTTAATACATAAATACAACATTAATAATAAAAAATAGCCTAACTACTTTAATATAAAATAGGTACATAGCAAAAAACACCTTTAGGTGTATGTAAATATTTTTTATAATAAATGAATATGATCCTGCTTTCCTTTTACTCAAATCATAAACTTTTATCTTGCCATTTTAGTAAGTACTTTACAAGTATTAACTGAAGACTTACTATAAAATGCATTAGTATTCAATACTTTTGCTACCTGACGCTGACACTTAGTTTTCAAATGTTGTTTAGGTGTACTTATATAAAAACTAAACTAGGAATTCAAAACATAAATTTTAGTGCTTTGTGGTATGATCACTTTCCATGGCTTGAGTACAGTATCGAGAGAAATGCAATTTATTGTTTTGTGTGCCATATATTTGGGAATGAGACTTCAAAGGATACATTTGTCTAAATAAGATTTATCTATTGGAAAAAAGTAAATTTTAATTGTTTTTAACCAAGTATATTAATATTTAAAACATTGCATCTGATTTTTGTAACTTCCATCATATATCGCTTTGGAAAAAGTGGTCAGAGATATGCATGAAACGCGAGTAATGGATCTAACTAGTAGCGGCACATTGTTTGCATATGCTGATGACATTGTCATTCTTGGAGACTCTCAAACCGAAGTAGAAGAAAGTACAAATTAATTAATTAATTCTAGTAAAAGAATGGGCCTCAATATAAACGAGAATAAGACAAAGTATATGATCATGAGTAGACGACCAAGAATATTACAGAATCTCATCTTAGATGGATATACATTCGAACAAGTAGAAGATTTTAAATATTTGGGAGTCAATTTGAATAATAGGAATGATATGCATAACGAAATTAGATTGAGACTAAATACGGCAAATCGTGGCTATTATGCAATGAGTAAATTATTCAGATCTAAGCTTCTTTCCAGAGAAACTAAGAAAAAGCTTTATATTTCCTACTTACGGCCCATAGTAATGTATGGGTGCGAAACGCGAACCACCACTAAAGGGGACGAGACAAAGCTTTTAATATTTGAAAGAAAGATCCTCAGAAGAATATATGGTCCCATGTATAATGCGGAAACAGGGGAGTACGAAAGGAGAACAAATTCAAATATTGAAAGAATCTTTAATGGACCAAATATCCAAAAATGTCTTGTCTCAAAGAGACTGGAATGGGCTGGTCACATATGGCGAGATAAGGACAGCCAAATGAGACAAGTTGTGATATCTAAACCAAATAAAACACGCCCCAGAGGAAGACCACGTCAGCGTTGGATGGACCGGGTGAAGAAAGACTTAATGCAAGTAGATGAAACTGCAATAATTGAGGATGCAAACAACAGAGAACGATGGAGAGGCATAGTAGAAGCAGCGAAGGGCCTTAATGGCCTGTAGAAGCTAAAAAAAAAAATCTTGTAGGCAGGTAAAGTACCTAAAGTTTATTATTATATAAACTATATTCGTTTTCATGCAGTATTTAAAGTTTCCCAACGCATTATATCTAATGTATCCCTGAAGATACAAATTATTAATTCCCTTATTTTTGTATTGTATCTCACAAGATACAAATTCATTATTTCAGTAGTTATATTTTATAAACTAATACATCATAATATATGTAGATATCTTACAATGTAGTGCATAATTATAAGTAATACAGTTATGTATTTTTTTTATTGAATGTTGAATAATGAATATTACTTATTTATTAATTTCAGAAATTTTTATTAACCAAAAATGTTTTCAAGAAGTAAAAAGATGTTAGCGCTTATAAATCCTCCCTTAGATAGTGGGTCTAGTGAGGAAGATGATGAACTTGAAGTTGATCCTTTAGAAATTGATCATCTCTTAGAGATTTTAGATGAGGATTTAGTTGATGAAGTTATTACTTATATGATTTTAGTCATATATATGTATGTATTTTTTTAATTATTATAAATTGTAATAAACATTTTAGGAGTATAATAAAATAAATGAAGAATTCGAAAAAGACTTTGAAACAGTAGGTGAGGATCTAACACAGCAGAATTTAGAAGTACCTACCATTAGTTATTGAACTTCCTGCAACTCCAACATCTAGTAATAATTCTATTTCAAATATATCAGGAACTGAATCATCTGGTTCTAGGCGGTCAAAAAGATAATATAAATCATCTACTGCTGTTACTCTTCCAGACCCTACAGATCAACTTATTAGCCATAATATTTGTCTTCCAAATCCAACTCAAGTAAACAAAAAAGTTCCATTAAAGCATTTTGAATTTAAATGGAAAAAATGCACTAGTGAAAAGTTTAGTGTTGATTTACCAATAACACAATCTTACCCAACTAATAGTTATGTCAAATCTCCTTTGGAATATTTTTAATTTTTTTTTTCTAATGGTGTATTTGAACTAATTGTTGAACAGTCCAATTTATATTGTTTTTAAAAATTTGACAAAATTCTGAGAACAAATATTAAAGAAATAAAAGACTTGGTTGGTGTTTCGCAAACCTCGGTTAGGGCGTAGGCCAGCTTTGGAAAATAATAATTTTCCTATTAAAAAAATTCGACATGAAATAGCTCCAAGACCGTACACTGATATAAGATATGATAAAACAGATCACTGTCCTACTTTTACCAAAAAAGGTAGATGTCATCATTGCTCAGCTGGTCAAACTTCAATAATATGTTTGAAATGTAATGTAAGATTGTGTTTAATTGCAGGACGAAACTGTTTTCAACAGTTTCATTACAAATAGTTTCTAAATGGTTCCTTTTTTGAAAAGTATTATGTATATAATACTTTGTATTAATATTTTAATATTTTTTTTTATACAAAATAATAAGATTATTCAAAAGACTGAAGTCATCTTTATTATACAATTTAATAGTTTAAAGTATATTACCTACTTATACTTTGTTGTTATAGAATATCATATTTATTTATTTATTAATTTTAAAACTTCTAAATATTTAAATTGAACCAAAAGACTGGTGAATAACAAATTGTTACTAAGACTGTTTGTTATTGTTATAATATAATATATATTTATGTTTTATTTTATTTTATTTTTTGTTAATTTATAAATAATTAATTTTTAAAATAGTCAGTTTATTATTTAAAATTTGTTATAGTTTTTCAAAATAAAATAAAGGTTATTAAAATAAAAATGTATCAGTGGTTTTATACTATGTTAGAACGTTTTTCATATTTAATCTTGATCTTGAAAATGTATCTTATCAGATACATGTATAAAATAAGGGCATTTTGGTAATGTATCTCCAGAGATACAACTTATATTTCAAAATTGGTTTGATAAAAAATTTTTTTTTCTTCAAATTTGGATTCTAGGAGTCTTATATAGTAAGAAAAATATGAGTTGAATATTTTAACACAATTAATTCATATAGTGTAAATTTAAGGGTTTTAAACTGAAAACAATAAATAATTTTATTCGTACTCAATAAAATATAAAATTTATAATTTTTGGGAATGTTATCATTACTTCAGGAATTAGGATTTGTTATTACAAAAATGTATACTAAAAACAATTGTATACTTAATAGTTAATATTATAATGAGTATTTAAAATATGCAAACTTAATTTACAACTCAATTTAATAAATATTCATTAGTATTTTTTTTATCTTTAAGTATATAGTTATAAATTAAATATTAAATTACATTATAATTAAACAATAAAATATTATGTGTATAAAACAAATTGGCAATTGACTATTATAGACCATCTAACAGTTTTTTCTTTTTTAGTTGTATCGTCATATCGTTCCCAAGTGTTATTATGCTCTCTCCAATTATAACTAACATAGTGACCAATTATTGCTAGTGGAGATGAATATATTGGAGGTATAAATGCAATTATCCCTCTTAAATTGTAATTTTTACATTTATTAATTAATAAATGTGTTGGTATATTTTCTAACGGTAGGTACTGATATTTCAAAATTATTTTTATTGATTGGATTAGAAAATGAAGCCACTGTTTCAATAATTAATTGTTGTTTTAATATTATAATCTGTTTTGATCTTGTTTTTAGATTGCAGTAGGTACAGTTTAATTGTTGAGGTTCCAATATTTATTAAAGTCAATATTTATTACTATATTTACTACACAACTTTAAAAATACTTAAATATCTATCTATGTATTTAAGATATTTAACTATATCTAGGCGTTTTGCAAAATTTGAAAGTCTATTTCGATTTTTGAGTGAATTAGAATCACGTATTTACTTGGTTAACTTTTTTCGTTTTGATTTTTGATTCTACAATTAGGGATGCGTATTTTTTGGGTAAAAGTAAAAATTATCCAGTTATTTCTAATAGTTTTCTGAAGTTAAAAACGTATATTTGAGCATTTTAATTTTCGATTACGTGAATATTGAAATCAAATTCATACAATTAAGTTGTCTAAACCTAAAAACTACGAGAAATAATTAATGGACACCTATGGGCTATGGATCATTTTTATCTATCGACCATCACAAGCGTTAAGCAATTTCCGTTAAGACTTTATCAATGGGACAAAGAGTACAAATAAGCACTAACTTAGTCAAAACCATTGGGATACCTAAACAATATATGAAAACTAAGTGTCAGCGTCAGGTAGTAAAAGTATTGAATACTTATGCCTTTTATAGTAAGTCTTCAGTTAATACTTGTAAAGTACTTACTAAAATGGCAAGATAAAAGTTTATGATTTGAGTAAAAGGAAAGCAGGATCATATTCATTTATTATAAAAAATATTTACATACACCTAAAGGTGTTTTTTGCTATGTACCTATTTTATATTAAAGTAGTTAGGCTATTTTTTATTATTAATGTTGTATTTATGTATTAAGCATAGACCTCATACTTAGTATAAGGTCTATGGTATTAAGAGATTAATGACATGCAAAATTAACAAAAAATAAATAAAAGACAAATACATACAATTTTTAAAACTATTAAATAATGAATAATAACTTACCTGTAATATTGGTCGTTACGACCCTGTGTGAATTAACCTAAATTATTATGGCTATTCGGCTTAACTTTTTTTTTTATTCAGCCTCTTGAGCTGTCAAGAAAATTATATTTTCTTCATAATATTATTGAGTAAAAATAATGCAAACAGAAGTAATTATGTTAATTGATTTGAACTAAACAATTCGTTATGGGGGTGTCGGCATGTCTTTACAACCCCCTAATTAAATTTACAAGGATAACTCCGAAAGTAGTAGAGTACATAGTTCAAAAAAACGGTACAGGATGTCAGTATCGCACTACTAAAGATCGGTTAATTTGGAGTTCCAAAACTTTGAGTTGGGGTTGCGTTAACCGCCCTCTCACTAAAGAAAAATTCTAGTTCATTAGGGTTTGCAGCACAAACGATGAAGTTCGAGCACAATCCATCACAAACGTAGCACAAACGAATGGCATAATTTATATTTGAAAATTCTGAGGTGGGGGTGCGTCGTTTCGCTGGCACCCCCAATCGTTACCCTTTATAACTCCTTAAGGGTTGCAGCACAAACGATGAAATTTGAGCACAATCCAGCACAAACGTAGCACAAACGATTGGCATAATTTAAATTTGAAAATTTTGAAGTGGGGGTGCAGTCGTTTCGCTGGCACCCCCAATCGTTACCCTTTATAACTCCTTAAGGGTTGCAGCACAAACGATGTAATTCGAGCACAATCTAGTACACACGTAGCACAAACGATTGGCATAATTTAAAATTGAAAATTTTGAAGTGGGGGTGCAGTCGTTTCGCTGGCACCCCCAATCATTATCCCTTATAACTCCTTAAGGGTTGCAGCACAATCGATGAAATTCGAGCACAATCCAGCACAAACGAAAGCCCTTGGTTTGAATTCGAAATTCAGAAGTGGGGGTGCCAGGGAAATGCACCTCCAAATCGATATTTTTATATAGTTGTAATTCAAAAACTAATCACTGCAAATACTTGAAATTTTCACCAAATGTTTATATTAGTGTTATCTATATACAGTTAAATTTGCAAAAAAATTTGAATTTTTGTGAGTTATTTATAGACAATTTAAATTTTAAATTTTTCTAAGTATTTTTTTTTTTAAATAACGATAAAAAATTTTTGGCCGGCCAGATAATCTTGAAAATTTAATACAAGGTTTCTTATAAGTTGTTCTTAAAGTGATAAAAAAAAATCCGAAATCGTTAGTCACAATTCTTTTTATAAGTGCTTAAAGTTCGAATTTATATGAAATATGTCAAAATTGCGAAAATTTGCTAGTAATTTTTTGGTTGAAATAAAAATTTTTCTTTTATAACTAAGTTTTTAAAATTTGGTACAAGGTACTCCATAAATTTTTCTTCAAATATCTGTAAAAAAACTCTACCGGATTCAGACAAAAATTTTTTATGGGAGTTTGAAATTTAAATTTTTACAAAACCTTGTTAAATAACGGTTTAACCTCAAACGGTTTTTGATATTTGTTGTTATTCAAATAGTATAAATCTTAAATACTTGAAAATTTTACCAGTTATTTAGATTTCCATTTTCTTTACGAGATTTGATTTTCAAAATATTTTGACTTTTTTTGAGCTATTTATAGACAATTGAAATTTTCAATTTTTTTTTATTTTTTTTTTATAAATGTTGATAAAAAAAATTTAGCTGGGACGAATTACTTGAAAATTTAATTGAACGGTCCACATAACTTGTTCTAACTCTGATTCAAAAATTATAAAAATACATAGGCACAATTTTTTTTTATTAGCATTTGAAGTTCAAATATTGACAAAAATTCGTCAAAATTATGAATATTTTTCACTATTTGGTATTTAAAAAATTATAAATATTTTACTATCAAAAGCTATAAGAATTGAAAATTTAATACTATGCTGTCCATAAGCTAAACTTAGAATAATTATAAAAAATTTTGAGGATTATTCAATTTAAAAATATTTACGAGTGTTTAAAGTTTTAACTTTAATTTGAAATCAAAAATACACGTGTAAAATAACGTTTTACTAATAAATAATTTTCGATTTTTATTATTTTTAAAAAACTACTAAACGTAAGATCTTGAAACTTTTACTTAAATGTTTGAATTTGTTTCAAAATAGAATGTATGACAATATTTAAATATAACAAATCATCTTCGTTCAGAATCGTTTTTCGTATACAATGATACCTATCATTGCATTCAAATTTAACCTGCCCTAGTCCGAGGTCCACCCTACCCCCTAATGTACAGCAGAGCCTGCAGAGCGATACTCACTTACCCGCTTTTTAATAGTGAAATTACTATCAACTTTTTATTTTCAAATGACAACCCTTGTTTAATATGTACTGAATATTAGGGCAATTTTTTTTTATGAATTTTAACGTTAAAATTACTATTTTCGTTAACTTTTTAGCAAGATATAGCTTTCAATTTTGGTCGATTTTTGGTATTAATAATACTTCTTGTTTCTGAAGACCAGTATAACCATATACATGTAATAAGATCGTTATCGATTATCGACGTAGTGATGAATTTTGTACCTATAGTTGACAACACTTCACAGCCGTAATAAACTATAGAACTACTACCTAAAAACCTTAAACCAACCAACTTTGATGGTTAAATGAAAAATTATAATGTTAATGTTAAAATACATAAACAAATAGCCCTACTATTTTATGATATTTTAAATACAGTTAACCTTTTGTAAATTAAAAATTGATAGTGATTTCATTATTAAATATTAGGGTGAAAAATATTAACTTTTAATATAATTTTAGAAAAATATAAAACTAATAATTTCGAAAAAAAAATAATAGATAAAAATCAACACTTTTTGAAATAATGAGTGTTTAATGATAAAATAATCAGTAATCACCCTTTAATAATAGCAGTTATAATCATACGAGCGAATCGCATCTACGCTACAGACAACAAATTTATTATTTATGTATTTTTTTTTTCTTTTTATGAGTTGCAAACAATTTAAAATTGATAGAAAGTAATTAGGGTATTAATCATTAATCTGAAAATAATACACAACACGTTTCAAAAATGAATAACAAGTCGACTATAAAATAGATAAACAGGGGTATCAATAACAGATTAAAGATTTTGATTTTGTGAAATTTTTATTTGGATGTGATTAGTAATTTAAACTAAGAATATTTTAATAATATAAAACCATAATAATTAAACTTATTAATAATATATATAATATTAGAGATAATATTCTATGTTACCATATAATGTTTAATAATAAAAAGATAAAAATATTACTTACATTTACAATATGCTGAAATAAAAAAAGCATTACTATTAATAATTAACATAATATAATAAATTACTCATGTGACCTAATACTCTAAAAATAAATCAACTATCGTTTTATTTATTTTGTATACATTTTTCCAATTTTAAAAAATTATACTGATTAAATTCTACGACAACATAAACATAAATTATTTAAACTATTGTTGTTGCAATAAATGTTGTTGTTGCTTGACTAAATAAATATTATTTATTATATACAATTCATTATAACTCATTAATAAACTACAGCTGTATATTAAAAAAGTACATTGTTTAAGTGTTGTGCATACCATAACAATAAAAAAAATAATATAAAAATAAAGAGATGGTATAATATTTTGTATGTGAAAGTTACTAATAAAATTGTGCCTATGTATTTTTATAATTTTTGAATCAGAGTTAGAACAAGTTATGTGGACCCTTCAATTAAATTTTCAAGTGATTTTTCCCAGCTAAATTTTTTTTATCAACATTTATAAAAAAAAATAAAAAAAAATTGATTATTTCAAATGTCTATAAATAGCTCAAAAAAAGTCAAAATATTTTGAAAATCAAACCACGTAAAGAAAATGGCAATCTAAATAACTGGTAAAATTTTCAAGTAATTACGACATATACTATTTGAATAACAATAAATATCAAAAATCGTTTGAGGCTAAACCGTTATTTAACGTGGTTTTGTAAAAATTTAAATTTCAAACACCCATAAAAAATTTTTGTCTGAATCCGGTAGAGTTTTTTTTCAGATAATTGAAGTAAAATGTATGGAGAATCTTGTATTAAATTTTCAAAACTTAGTTATAAAAGAAAAAAATTTTTTCAACCACAAAATTACTTGCAAATTTTAGCAATTTTGACATATTTCGTATAAATTCGAACTTTAAGCACTTATAAAAAAAAATTGTGACTAACGATTTCGGATTTTTTTTTATCACTTTAAGAAAAACTTATAAGAAACCTTGTATTAAATTTTCAAGATTTTCTGGCCAGCCAAAAAATTTTTATCGTTATTTAAAAAAAAAATACTAAAAAAAATTAAAAATTTCAACTGTCTATAAATAGCTCAAAAAAAGTCAAAATTCTTTGAAAATTTACCTATGTATGGAGAACGCTAATATAAATATTTAGTGACAATTTCAAGTATTTACAAATATTATTTTTTGAGTAATAGCAAAATAAAAAATTCGATTTTGTCGAAAACTGGTTTTGCGGAAAAAATCCCGTTTTTCCGTCATTTTTTTTAGGGTTTTTCCCGACTCATTTAAAAAATATTGAAAATTTTTAACTTTTGACCCCCCCAAAGTACCAACTAGATTCAATTTCCTTTTCAAAGAGGGGCTGAAGTCAATAATCGAAGCATTGTTACTGCTTCAAATGTTGTCGAGACACAAAAAAAAAAAAAAACACACATCATTGTAAAGTAAATACATTCATCACTCCGTTCAGAATCTAAAAGTACATAAAGTACATTGTTTAAGTTTTGTGCAGTTCCATAACAATAAAAGAAATAATATAAAAATAAAGAGATGGTATAATTTGTATGTGAAAGTTACTAATACAATTCAATAATTAGTTTTAGTTTCTAAATTAATTATAATAAACTCTACAAATAGGTATATATGCATATCAGTACAAAAAAAAAATTAAATTTACACAATAATACATTATATAACCTTACCATTACAATTTTCAGGAGTAATAGAATAAGCTGGAATAATCAAAACTGCAAGAATTGTAACCGTAAAAGATATTAAATTAAACTTAAAAAAAATCATATTGGTTATTCGGAATAAACAAGAATCAAAATTGAATGTCCACTGTGAATAATCAATATCAAATTGAAAACAAAACAATAATATTATCCAACTCCTATTATTCAACTCCTTTTATAATGACTCAGACTAGACGTCGTAGAAACATTTCTTCAAAAACGAATAAACAATACTCAAAATATGTTGTTTCAACTGTAAAAACATCATATACCATAAATATATATATAATATTAAGTATTTAAATTATTCTGGATAGGCAATAAATTAGGTTAGTACACAATTAATGGAAGCCGTAATCTAATATGAAACGACACAAAATATGAATACCGATGTGTATTGTATGTTCTTGTAACACATGTGCTAACAATGGACGCCTATATTTTATCGGAATTATTTAACGCGGAACAGACATTTTACGGAATGTGAATGCAGGAAAATATTATTTTTGAATGATATGTACATGAAAATTGTTATGTTGAATTATGTAATACATAGAAAAATCTTCGTTAGAACAAACATTCTCCGGAATAATACATTTTTGAGACGGAAAATGAATGGAACTAATATTGTGTTGAAAAGTTTTGCTTTGAACAAACATTTCACGGAATGATACACTTTAGGGACCAATTATGAATGGACGAATACTGAACAGTAAACAGGCATCACTTGGAACCGACATTTCATGGAATGATATGTGTTCACATCAATAATGAATGGAAATAATTATACTGAACAATATTGGTTGTTAGGAACAGAGATTTCATGGAACGTTATGTTTTTGAACCAAAGTTCATGGAATTAACAGTGTTGAACTGTGAAAGACGTGTAATCATTACTTCACGTTTACACTAATTAGTAATTTAAGTATCCATTATAGTATAGGTAAAAAAATGTTTATATTATGTTTACAATCTATACCAGTGGACAGTGATCTATTGAAGGGGTGAAAATAAGCACGCCCCTAGGACCTTACCATGACGAGAATTACTAAAAAATAAATTATTACTGGACTATACTTAAATTTAATAATTATTAATCATTAAATAAAGAGAAAAACGATTCCTATCGAAGAATACCGGGCTGATTAGATTATATTCAGGACTAACTTTGGATCCTTTGGAAGTTCATTACATATTATGTTGACGCTAAGTAAATGTAGTTAAAATCACACTTTGGAAACGATTGTATTTTTGAAAATTGTTTTTTTTTTCGAAATGTACCTAAAAATTGTCATGTATATTGTACAGCCACATGCAACAACACAAAAATATTTATATTATCGTTACTGTGAAAAATAAGCAAAATTAGTTTTCGACAAAATCAATTTGGTTTTTTGATGTAACTAAAAAAATTACAAAAATAAATGCAATTTTCACTAAATATTTATATTTGTATCTTCAATACACCATACAATTTCAAAATATTTCAACCCTTTTTGAGCTTTTTATAGAAAATTAAGTTAAGAAAATTTTGACTATTTTTAGTTTTATTTTTAATTATTTTCATTCAAAATTTTTTTGCTTGGTCAATAAACGAGAGTAAATCCACAATAATTCTCTATGAGAATTTGATGTTCAAATTATTTCGATGTTGGATATTCAACCATAAATACTAATTATTTATTATGGTACAATTTTCTTATTTTCTTTTAATACATATTTGACATTTTTATCAAATCTTTATTTTATGATTTTCTATATCAAAATATTTTAATCTTTTTAAGCAATTTTTTTTTAATACAGATATTTTAAGTTTAAATTTATTTGAAATTAGATACTTCAATTTAATAAATTAGAATTAATTAGTATATTTTTGTAATTTAAAAATATTATTATTGGGTATTTGAAACTTTAAAAGTATATCAAATGAAATATTTTCGGTGAAAATTAATTCGACATACTGCTATACTAGTATTAAAATGACTTACTTGAATAGTAGTAATATCATGGGTGTAGGTGAGAGGGGTGTTCAAACACCCCCCGAAATTAAATAAAACAATTGTATTATTTACATACAAATGAATTAGGTATTCATAATTTTATAATACAGATTTAGACAAAAACCCTCTCCGAAAATATTTCCTACCTACGCCCATGAATAATATATTAAAATATAGGTACCTAAGTACTTAAAATAATATAGACTGACATGCAGTCTTCGCTTAGAATCGTTTTTCGTATACAATGATTTTAAATCCTAATTCCAAATTAATCAATCTTAATATATATAAATCTCGTGTCACAATGTTTATCCTCAATGGACTCCTAAACCACTTAACCGATTTTGATGAAATTTTTTACACCGCGTGTAATTTGGTCCAATTTAAAAGATAGGATAGTTTTTATTTCAAATTTTTAATACATCAAATATTTTAATTAACTTTTTAATAAATTTGTATGATTGCATGGTGTATTTCGGGTTTTCCCCTGACCGACCGCGACAGTATCTATATAGCTACCTGTAACCTGACCTTTTTTCTATTGTATGTGTTTTATCGTCGGTGGCGTGTAGTGTCAGTTATCATAGATAATAACAAGTGATTGACCACTTTGATACCCCGTCAACTAGGTTACCGGGGACTAAATGACCCATGGGGATCTAGTTGGCCAGTGATCTACATGACGTAGTGTGCATGACGACATATGTACCCTAAAGAAAAATGTATGTACATTTTTACCAATTTGTTATCATCGATACAATTTTTCGGAATTTTTATTTTTTAATGAAATACTCAAATACCCTATACTCATTAGTTATATAAAATTTTCCTGGTCTAAAAATTCTCAGGGGGGGGGGCGATTGCCCCCATCGCCCCCCTCAAATACGCCACTGATTACATAGATAATTTATATTTATTATATAAATGCCTACATCTATGGATGAAAATGGTTTTGCAATAAACTCTTTAAAATTTAAAAACTTTCTTACAAGTAAATATATGTTCTGATTTAAATTTTTTTCAATAATTTTATGAACAACAACTAAAGAGTTATCCTTTAATAACAAATATTTATTTTTTTCTTTAGATATATCTATAGTTAATCTGGTATAATTACAAATTGTTTTTTCAAAGAGTTTATAATTTATACAATAAAATGGAGAATTTATATTATGCTTTGTTTCATTGAACGTGGTGTACATTTTAGGAGTCTCATATTGTTGGGATAACTCTAACTTTTGTTTTTCTATTAATCTGTTGTGAGTTACTTGAAGAGGATATTTAGTTGATTTTAAACTATTTTTTATTTTTTGCAAATAATTTTCATACCGAAAACAACTAAAATTATCCAACGGCCCATGAGTTTTTACAAACTTAGGAAGATGGATTAAACTGTGTACATTATATGATATATAATGTTCACCATATAACATAGGATATTCCTTAACAAATTTTTTTAATAGAAATTCTGCATTATCATTTAATGTATAACAAGTTTCAGTGCATAATAAAATCCTAATGGCAAAAACTAGTAATAAATAATGATAATATTGGGCTTTTTTAAGTTTGCCTTTCAAAACAATAGGACCAGAATATAATAAAAAAAATCTTAATTCTGTAGCTTTCCAGAATTCAATATCAGTAAGTGGGCGGGGTAGACGACAAAATTCAGAAGGTACATAATCTCTTATTTTTATTATTGAATTATTCACTTCTTGAATATTAATATCAATCATTCTAATTTCTAATGTCTTTTAGATTCTGAACGGAGTGATGAATGTATTGATTTTACAATGATGTGTGTTCAGGAAAAACTAAAAAATAACTAGTATAAACTAACTAACCTATTTTCATCAAACGACAAGCTTCGGATTCTCGATAAGATTCACAAGATTTGCCATTATCAACAATAAATTCCAACGCTTTTTTAATTTCAGATCCAACCATTCGACGCTTTTTAATTTCTTTATGTTCCTCATCATAATTGCCAATATAAGTGCATTGCATTAGAACTCTAGAAGTATAATACACATATTGAAATCTATACATATGTTGTTAAAATAATTTATCAAGTAACGTATACATAAGCTTTTTATGGGAGAGGTGTAATGGAAAAAACCATAGGTATAAAAATGGCATTTTAAGGAATTTTTAAACGTGCTAAAAATTAAAAATTATTATAATTTATAAGGATTTGGATAAATACCCTAAAACCCTATAATATGATATACGTATTATAACATTACATTACACGTAATAAATATTTTTCAATTTAGATATTGAAAACTTATAAGTTTTACATTCAATAATCAGTATTCACTGCATATAAATATATATTTCACAGTCATGTATTATTGAATTAAACAGCCTAATGTAATTCAGTTTTAAACAAACCTTGAATTCCCAGACGGTTTTTCTCCAACAATTCCTTTAAAATGAGAGCAACAAATCGAACATCTTCCAATGACACAAATATATATATATTTCCTTCTGTGAATACTTTAGCTCTCTTAAATGAGATACAACATGGCAAGTTCGTGTGTTCCAAAAAAGGTTCAGCCAACAATGGTGTCCATGCACCTTTTGGCAACACATAATAAGAACGACAGCTTCTCATAGGGCGGTTCTTATCATTTGCTTTATAAACTATTTCTTGAGGCTGTATTTGCTGCCATTCGGATGGTGAAAATGTAAATACAAATTCCTTTTTTGGCAAAAAATTGGGATTGTCACTATCATCATCAGTCAAGTCTATTGCAAATAAATCAAATTGTTTGATCTAATTATCGTTTATATACGATAATTAAATTTAATATTAAAATTTTATATAATATATAATAGGTAATAGTTAAGTTATTAGTCCTATATAAAATATAATCTGTATAGTTAAAATTATCACTGATTTTTTTTACAAATTAATAAACATATAGTTTTGAATACAAATATTAAATACACAATCTAACTGAAAGTTCCTCGTCTTCGTCACACTCCGTTACCTCGCTATTAATTATACCATCATTTTTTTTCATTCTAGAATATCCACGATTTTTTGGAAAAAACATTTGAAAATTTAGATCTAGCAAAATCCTATCCCTGGCCAAATTTACCACCAGAATATACAATATTTTTCGTTATTTGCCGATAATTTTTCGATGTACATTATGATGGGTTATTTAGGATTAACAGTAGGTATTTGTACAGACGTAAATATGACTATTTTTATGAATTAAGAAAGAATTAACTATAAAATTATTGTTATTATAGTTGTAGAACATGTATCATTTATGCTACTATTAAGAAATATGCAATTAATATGCATTTTCATTTAAATGTGCAAAAATATGCAAAAAAAAATTACAAATTACGAAACGTCGATTTTTGTAATTAAAAGTATTCTAGAAGAATTATAAAAGAATATGCATATTAATGTAAACCCGCGCCATAAGTATCAGTATAAATTGGTGAAATGGTTTATAATTGATAGAAAAGATAGTTTAAGAGGCCTGTGCAACTTTGATTTATTAGCTATTTGTATCCTACCATACATACATTTTCCTGGATAATGTTTTGAAATCTAATTTTTCTTAATTGTTATTTTTTAAATGTTACATTTATGTAAGACCACATATTTTATATTTTTCTATAATATTTGAATAAAATGTTTGATAAAAATAATAATAAAAGGGTAATTTTTATGAAATATTGGGTTTTACAAATTCATATAACTTTCAATTTTAATAATTGACGCGACCACACGTGATGTGGCCGGTCATAGGAGAGATATCGAGAATTAAGTGAAAAAATTACGCACGGTACGGGTTTGAACCCGCGACCCACGAGACTGGGTGACAGTCTCGTAACAATGAGCCACCGCGGTCTTATCAGCTTAACCTCGATATTCTCCTATCTGGGCCAGAGTGGCAGTGTGTACGGCTGAGGAGAAGCGCAGGCGCTAGGGCCGTGTCATACTCCCCCGCCAAGCCGTACATGCGGGCACCACCGATGGTTGGTGGGTACCCCGGTCGCCATCTGACCAGATGATGATGATGAGGTAGTAGATGTTCGATATCCTCTGCGGGGAGCCATTTGACGCGACCACACGTGATGTGGCCGGTCATAGGAGAGATATCGAGAATTAAGTGAAAAAATTACGCACGGTACGGGTTTGAACCCGCGACCCACGAGACTGGGTGACAGTCTCGTAACAATGAGCCACCGCGGTCTTATCAGCTTAACCTCGATATTCTCCTATCTGGGCCAGAGTGGCAGTGTGTACGGCTGAGGAGAAGCGCAGGCGCTAGGGCCGTGTCATAATTAATGCTAAAAAATCGAGTAGAGGTTTTATTGTGTTTTATTTATCTTTATTTTACCGTTGGTTACATTGAACATCCCTAATTGTTATATTTAATAAAACTTTTAGAACTAGAAATCTACATTGCAGATTAAAAATTAAAAATTAAACTTCATAAATTATTAATTCCTTGAGCCAATAGGTAAATAATTTCATATAATTTTATATATTATATTATATAATTTTATTTAGAGTGTTTGGTATTTAGAGGTTTTTCTATAGAAAAGTAGTGAAAATGTCCCCGTTCCCGAAAATGTGTGGTATTTTAAACATAAGTGCTGTAGTTACGAATTTTATGTTTGGGCAGTTTAAAAAAAAAATTCGTGGCCGCTCTGAAAGATCCAACTTGCGGGGACTTGAATTTATTTATTAATATGTTGTTAAAAACAAAAATAATAATAACTGATTCAAGTCAAATAAATATAAGAAGTCATTTTCTATAAAAAAAAAAAAAAATCATAAAATTTGGATATCTTAACGATACGTGAGAAATTTTTTTTTAAGGCATGTTTTTGAATAAAAATATTTTAAGTAGGTAATGAAAAAGTGTATAAATAGTATAAGCTGGACGACTTAAATAAAATGTGTAGGTACCATTCCTGGCATACGTTATTTGTACTGCTTAATTTTACATAATGAATAATAATAATAATACATAATAATACATAATACATTTTATGTTCACTTCACGATAATTAAAATACTTAAAAATAGGTTACCAGTTTCGCGGTTCAGTAAATGATTAAACATACTTACCTATTGTTATTTCTATTCAAATTTTGAATTTCAAATTGCAATAACTTTAAGTAAGTAAATAATAATAATAATAATAATAATAATAATAATAATACATATTTTATTATTGAAATGTTAAACAATTAATATATTTGTCTTTTAAGTATTATTAATTTACATGTATAATAAAATTATGGTTAAAATCAAGATAGATTAAATAACTCAATTCATGTTTTGCTAGGTAACATAACTATAATTATTCTTAAAAATTCAAAAACCTAATTAACTTTGTCAAATTGATTATTTTTTTTTCGAACTGCTTTAAAAAATATTATTAATAAAATGGCTATCTTTAAAATAAAATAAAAAAATAAAATAAAAATGTTTAAATCATTTTTGAATTTTTTAAATAAAAATCGAATCCTTATGCCATTTAATAATATAAAAATATAATTAACTTTAAAAAAATGTAGTTTTGTATAAACTTGAAAATATTTACAAAAATAATAAGTGGTTCTGGTTCATGAAAAATGTGACATTCAATACAAATACATTTTACAGAAAAATAGATCATACATTATATAATTTTATTTTAATATAATGTTCATAAAATTATTTTAGAAAAAAAAATGTATACCTGAATAATTTTGACAACACAACTCATCTGGTATCTTCGTTGGATTTGTATTTCCCTGTACTACTGGGAATAGTCCTAATGCTTCTTTTACTCCATGCCTTCCATTATGGACAAACAAATGTAATGCATTTATACTTATCTTTCCATTTAAATGCATACTTATGTCCATCCATACATCATTTGTACCAACAGCAATGTCTAATAAAATTAATAAACACAAAATTCTACGATAGAAAATCTGAGGAAACTACATAAATCAATTTTATTAAACAAACAATTGTCGTTCAATCGTTTGTCAGTTATTTATAATTGAATATAATGTATCGACAAATATAGTAACAACGTGACTCATTAGAAGTGATAGAATATAATATTATGTATGTAATTGTTCTGTTTTTTGGCCAAAAACGTATTGGGATATGAAACATCTAACACGACGGATCAAAACAACCACTCGCGTTAACACACATGCGAAATACTTAATAGGTACGCCTTTTAAATAAAGAATGATTTTTCTTAAAAAAAAATAGAATATTTTATTGTTGATAGCAACAAAGAGTAATGTATGTAGTTATGGATATTGTACTAGAATGAAAACTTTAACACCGACTCTTTCAATTGAACATATAGTAATAGAAATTCTATACTGGAATAGTAAATAATTAATTCAGTTTTTATTATTTTAAACAAAAATTAATGCAGTTTTTGGTACATTTTAGAAAACGAACCAACATGTAGTTCAGAAAATTGGTCGCTTAATCGAAATTGAGTTAGGTGTAATTCCTCAAGTTTTAAATCCTAACGGCTAGGCATTATAATGCTTACTCTTAACGAGATAGAAAATTCATCATAATATTACCTACCTAAGAATATTGTGATAATTAATTACATAAATGTGCGCAAGGGATTACAGAGTGAGCCCAAAAAACTTTGATTATAAATCGAAAGTGATGAATAAAATGTAAGTAAAAAATGAAAAATGACTCGATAGTCATCATAGATGTATTGGCCAAACATATAAATAAAATTAATTACATTATGAATTCTAAAATTTATAATTAAGTGGTAGTTTGCGTAAATTAATACAAGTTTACCAAGTAAATTGGTTTAAATGTTTAAAATTTGCAAAAATACTCAAAATATTAACTACAAATTAATGCAAATTTCATAAATATTCTTAATAAATTGTCGTACTAAATATTTGCATAGGAGTTTTGTGCAAAAAAGTATTTTCAGAGTGGTGGGGAAGCTGGGGAAACGGCAGATGGGTAAAATGTGTTTTTCGGTGAGAAGGTGTTTTCGAAAATTTTTTTTTCGGTCGTACAAATTCGTAAAAATTTCGTACTAAATATTTGCATAGGAGTTTTGTGCAAAAAAGTATTTTCAGAGTGGTGGGGGGGCTGGGGAAACGGCAAATGGGTAAAATGAGTTTTTCGGTGGGAAGGTGTTTTCGAAAATTTTTTTTTTCGGTCGTACAAATTCGTACAAATTTCGTACTAAATATTTGCATAGGAGTTTTGTGCAAAAAAGTATTTTCAGAGTGGTGGGGGGGCTGGGGAAACGGCAAATGGGTAAAATGAGTTTTTCGGTGGGAAAGTGTTTTCGAAAATTTTTTTTTTCGGTCGTACAAATTCGTACAAATTTCGTACTAAATATTTGCATAGGAGTTTTGTGCAAAAAAGTATTTTCAGAGTGGTGGGGGGGCTGGGGAAACGGCAAATGGGTAAAATGAGTTTTTCGGTGGGAAGGTGTTTTCGAAAATTTTTTTTTTTCGGTCGTACAAATTCGTACAAATTTCGTACTAAATATTTGCATAGGAGTTTTGTGCAAAAATGTATTTTCAGAGTGGTGGGGGGCTGGGGAAACGGCAAATGGGTAAAATGAGTTATTCGGTGGGAAGGTGTTTTCGAAAATTTTTTTTTTCGGTCGTACAAATTCGTACAAATTTCGTACTAAATATTTGCATAGGAGTTTTATGCAAAAAAGTATTTTCAGAGTGGTGGGGGCTGGAGAAACGTTTCTATAACCCCCCACTCAAATTTTCGTTTAACCGTAAAAATAAATTCGTACAAATTGTTTTACTTATCGTACAAATTCGTACAAAATTCGTACTAAATATCGAGCAAAAAAAAATTGCGAAAACATAAAGTGGGGGGGCTGGGGACACGTACGTTTAAAAATCGCCGTGTATCCATTGGTGAAATTATGCGGGAAAATAGGCCACGAGCCGAATACGCGGGTATCGCGTAAAACAATAACCCTTTGTCGGGTGGGAATAAATGATAGATGAAAAGCAAACCCGTTAGGTTAAAAATCGAAACATTTTAACAAACACTTACAGTGTACACGGGCGTGAAAAACACAAATTATTTTAAAATCGCCTCATTCATAGCTACGGCGGGAACCTCGAATTCGATACGAGGAAATATGGGAACTTTTACGATTGTTTTAAAGAAACGAAAATTCAATACTGCAGTCAAGTTGTTATAGCTCTACTGCACAATAGGTGTATCAATCGGGTTACTGTATTAAATGGGAAAAATATGAACTCGGCGGTGTAACATATTTTTATACCTACCCTGAAATCCATTGTCTGCATAGACGGTTTATCGGTATACATAGTTAAGTATACCTACATATTATGCCGCGTTATGTTTATCATATTATACTGTTGAAATCATTAATCATTCTACCATTATTTTATTGAATTCAATTTTTTTCCGAAAACATTGGTTTTGCAAGTATTTTCGTCGTACATTGTAGGTTTCACATTAATTTCTTCAAGATAAAAAAGCGGGTAAGTGAGTATCGCTCTGCTGTACTAGGGGGTGGGGTGGATCTCGGACTAGGGCAGGTTAAATTTGAATGCAATGATAGGTATCATTGTATACGAAAAACGATTCTGAACGGAGATGATTTGTCAGTCTAGGATATATTATAAAAAAATCGAAAATTATTTATTAGTAAAACGTAATTTTACACGTCGTGTATTTTTGATTTCAAATTAAAATTAAAACTTTAAACACTCGTAAATTTTTTTAAATTGAACAATCCTCAAACTTTTTTATAATTATTCTAAGCTTAACTTATGGACAGCATAGTATTAAATTTTCAATTCTTAGCTTTTGATAGAAAAATATTTATAAATTTTTAACTACCAAATAGTGAAAAATATTCATGATTTTGACGAATTTTTGTCAATATTTGAACTTCAAATGCTAATAAAAAAAAATTGTGCAAATGTATTTTTATAATTTTTGAATGAGAGTTAGAACAAGTTATGTAGACCCTTCAATTAAATTTTCAAGTAATTTGTCCCAGCTAAATTTTTTTTATCAACATTTATAAAAAAAAAATAAAAAAAAATTGAAAATTTCAATTGTCTATAAATAGCTCAAAAAAAGTCAAAATGTTTTGAAAATCAAATCACGTAAAGAAAATGGCAATCTAAATAACTGGTGAAATTTTCAAGTATTTACGACTTATACTGTTTGAATAACAACAAATATCAAAAATCGTTTGAGGCTAAACCGTTATTTAACGCGGTTTTGTAAAAATTTAAATTTCAATCACTCATAAAAATTTTTTGTTTTAGTCCGGTAGAGTTTTTTTTGCAGATAGTTGAAGAAAATTTTATGGAGAACTTTGTACCAAATTTTCAAAACTTAGTTATAAAAGAAAAAAATTTTTTCAACCACAAAATTACTTGCAAATTTTAGCAATTTTGACATATTTCGTATAAATTCGAACTTTAAGCACTTATAAAAAAAAATTGTGACTAACGATTTCGGATTTTTTTTTATAACTTTAAGAACAACTTATAAGAAACCTTGTATTAAATTTTCAAGATTTTCTGGCCGGCCAAAAAATTTTTATCGTTATTTTAAAAAAAAATACTTAAAAAAATTGAAAATTTCAACTGTCTATAAATAGCTCAAAAAAAGTCAAAATTCTTTGAAAATTTAACTGTGTATGGAGAACGCTAATATAAATATTTTGTGAAAATTTCAAGTGTTTACATCGATTAGTTTTTGAGTTATAGCAAAATATATAATTCGATTTTGTCGAAAACTGGTTTTGCGTAAAAATTCCCGTTTTTCTGTCATTTTTTTTTTGTTTTTCTCGATTTTTTTGAAAACTGTTGGAAAATGTTTACTTTTCACCTCTATAATGCACCAAGGATATCCACTTTGCCATCGGAAACCACCCCCAAAGTTTGAAATTGAAGCATTATTTCGACTAGTTATGCTGTACACAGACACAAAAACAAAAAAACAAAAAAAAAAAAAAAAGACACATCATTGTAAAATCAATACATTCATCACTCCGTTCAGAATCTAAAAATTAATTGTTATATGACTTTTTTTTTTTTTAGATCGCGCATTAGCCACTATATTATGAGTATTATTTAAACCACTACGACATAATAAGATTAAATTAATAAATCATATCGGACATTTTTATAGATTCTGAACGAAGTTATGAATGAACGTATTGATTTTACTATGATAAATGTTTAATTTTTTTTTTTTTTTTTGTGTCATCACGTTTTTGAGTAGTCATAGTGCTTTGTTTGTTGACTTTGGCCCCTTTTTGAACTTGAACATGAATCTAGTTGGTACTTTGGGTGAAAAAAATTCAGAAGTTAACAAAAACTTCGGGAAAACCCGTAAAAGTTAACGGAAAAACGGGAACTTTTACGCATCATCAGTTTTCGGCAATTTTAAATTTGTCTAAGTTTGTTTTTTTGAAATGCCGTTAAAAAAAATTTGGCATTCCAAATAATCTTTAAAATTGAATATAACGTTTATTATATATTACACATTTCGTAGTAAAAAAAAAAAATCAAAAATCGTTAGTCACATTTTTTGTTTACAAGCATTTAAAGTTCAAATGTTTACGGTGACAATTTCCTCTACTGTTAGAATAACGTTACACGTTTAGAGTAATGGTTATGTTAACTATTCAATAAAGAAAGACCAATTAACTATCAACAGAATTTATTAACGACACTCAACAACGCATTTACAATTTACAACACTAACCACATAACAATGACACCACCGATGGCCTCGCTGGCACACGTCGGGGCTTCAACTAACTAAATACACAGGGCGCTAGCTCTACACCACCACTCGAGCGCTCCCTGGCGGCATAGTATTTATCACTCGGCCGTCCTGACCCTCTGTTGTCCTCAACAGGTTAGGTAGCTAACTCTTACCATAACAATAAGTTTATTTAGTTCATACCCTTAAATATAATATTAATAGAGAACTTGACATTTTTTTTTTAAATACAATAAATGAGTGCTAACAACAATATGAAAAGCCAAGTTTAACAAATGATACAATTTAAAAAAAACTAATACTTAATAATAACTCTACACAATATATAATACCAATTTAGGAACCACCCGTTACCTAATTAATTCAACTGACATCACGATTAATAATATAATAATAGTATAATAATAGTGAAATGATGTCACCCATCAACAAAGTTTTGCATATACATTATAATCAATTAGTTATACACTAACTAAAAAAAAGAAAAAAAACACACAATATAAAATTAATTAAAAAAAATTGGTATCATACCCAACAATGAGTATTCACTCTATACATGATCAATAGAGCTGGTATCATACCATAACAACAAATTAAATTAATACATAATCAATAGAGTTGGTATCATACCACAACAACAAATTAAATTTATACATAATCAATAGAGTCGGTATCATACCACAACAACAAATTAAATTTATACATAATCAGCATGCCATGCTGGCGGCTTCCTCTTCCTCTGAGCCCTACCTCGTTCCATCACCTCCACCTTCATCTCTTCCTTGTCCAAAGCTGGTCCCGTTTCATCGTCAACGTCTTCTTCTTCCAACGGATCTTCCTCCTTGTAGATGCGCCATGACTTTAGCTGAGACACATGCGCCGTTGTTGCAAACCTGCTGTTCTTCCCTTGGTCAAGTTCAGCAACTCGGTACGTATCTCCTGGTAATACTCCGACAACGACCAGCGGTCCCCTGTAACGGTCCTGCAACTTAGTCGACTCACCCGAGACTGTCGGTACCCTTTTTATGACTACTATTTCCCCAACTATGTAGTGGGTGTTATTATGTCGATGCTGGTCGTATCTGGTCTTGTCTTTCTTTTTTTTAGCCTCTAGCTGCTTGTGGACCTCCTTCCACAATCTCTCAGGGGGTTCCCAGTCGTCAACGGTCTTGGACAAAACTCTCAGAGCTCCCTGATGGAACCTGGGACGGTACCCATGTAGCACCTCGAAAGGTGTCCTGCTGCTGACCTTGCTCTCACTGTTGTTGATAGCATTTTGTACTTCAGAGAGAACTGAGTCCCAATCCTTACCTTCCTTCGTGCAAGTCATTAAGGCGGCCATCAAGACGCTGTGTGTGCGCTCCACTTGCCCGTTTGCTTGCGGATGTCGGGTTGACGTTAGAATGTGCTGGATCCCTTGACTGTTGCAGTATTCTTCAAACTTGTGAGAGGTGAAGCAAGTCCCCCTGTCAGTAATCATCCTCCGTGGCAGTCCATATGTATTCACGAACAGCTCAACGCAACCCAACGTCTCATCTGAACTGGTACTAGCTACGGCATAAAATATCACAAACTTAGTGAGATTGTCCACCAATGTCAATACATATTTGTAGCCCCTCGGAGTAGTTATCAGAGGTCCGACGTGGTCCAGATGCACTGTGTCAAAGGGTCTTTTACCAACCGTTATCGGATGTAGAAGTCCCGGTTGTTTCCCTCTCGGCCCTTTAACTAGCAAACACTCCATGCACATCTTGATATGAAATTTTACATACCTCCGCATACGCACAAACCAAAAATCTTGCAATATGTTTGCTACCGTACGGTCTGTTGCCGGATGCCCCTTCAGGTCATGAGCTGCAACCACCAAACCCTTTCGCATTGCCCTTGGCATCACAAATAGCAGCTTGCCATTAAACTTCCGGTACAACAACCCGCTTTCCACCACAAAGTTTTTGTCGTGTGAACCAGAATGGTCCCGGCTGCCACCCACAGTTCGGATCAACTCCGACAACTCTTCGTCTGCAGTCTGACACATTCGGACCTTATCTTCAACCGTGAGTAGGACACACACATCCCACCTGTCTCTCAACTCCAAATCGACAGGAATCTCCTCTCTAGCGACAGAGTTAATCGGGGCCCTGGACAGAGCATCGACATGACCCATACGGGTACCAGGACGATACTTGACTGAGAAGTCGAATTCTTGCAGTATATCATGCCAGCGGGCAACCTGAGCATTCGTTGCCTTGAACGAATTGAGATACACCAAGGCCTGACAATCTGTATAAACTACAAAATGTAAGCCTAGTAAAAACTGTCGTAACTTGTTAATCGCCCAGACCACACACATTAGCTCCAATTTACTGGAATGATATTTCGACTCAGCCTCACTCGTTCTCTTACTTGCGCAATATATCAATTTCAGCGGTTCTCCCTCCTCCTTGGATTGCAACAGCATTGCACCAAGTCCCACAGAACTAGCATCAGTATGCAGTTCTGTGACGACAGCTTTTTGCTCAAACATTCCAAGAACAGGCGGTCGTGTAAGTTCATCCTTCAACGCTCGGAACGCGTTCGCTTGTTCTTCACGCCATGAAAAATCCACATTCTTCTTTGTCAGTCGCGTGAGTGGTTCAGCCACAACCGCATATCTCTCCACAAATCTGCGAAAAAAACTAGTGAGCCCCAAAAATCGCTTCAACGACGTCACGTCCTCCGGAGTAGGAAACTCCGAAATTGCCCTCGTCTTCAGTTCGCCAGGTTCTATACGTCCATCGCCGATTATACACCCTAAGAACTCGATTCTTCTTGCGCCAAAAACGCACTTTGACGGCTTGAGGGTCAAACAAGCATTCCTCAAGCGATCGAACACCATGCGCAATTTATCCAACATGTCCGGCCAGTCATGCGCGTCTATGACCATATCGTCTAAATAATTTCGAACAGTCTTACCGTGTAATGGTCCCAAGACATGTCTCATTAAGCGAGTAAACTCCGCCACTGCTCCAGATAACCCGAACGGCATGCGGGTAAATTGACCGGTAGTATCTTCAGTTATAAATGCAGTTTTCGCCGACGCGTCTTCTGTCAACGGTATTTGCAAATAACCACTAGCTAGATCAAGTTGGGCAAACAGTTTGCTATTTCCCAACGACTGCAACTGTTCGTTCATGTCAGGTAACGGGAAATGTTGTCGTAAGGTCTGTTTGTTCAGCCTCCTGTAATCAACACAAAGTCTATGCTTACCCGCGCCCTGCTTAACAAGAAGTACAGGACTGGCGTAAGGAGATCTGGTTTCCGTCACCAACCCATAGCGCTTCCAGTCACTGACGATACTGTCTATTTCTGCTCTGTCAGCCGCGGTAGTTTTATACGGTTTGCACATCACCGGCCTGCTCCCTGGCACTTCCGTGATGTCCATTTTGACTAACTGCGTGCACCCAAGCTCTCCTAAGCCGGTAGCAAAGCAATCCCGGTAATCGTTCACCAACTCCTGCAACTGCGCTGTCTCGTCGGCATTCGCGTCCTTATCCACATATTTGAACTCGTCTAGGCTCAACGTCGTACGTACAGTTTCGGTTTCGCCATCGACTACGTGCAAACAGTCAAATTCGCCGTCCAGTGTCATGACTGTAGTATCCGACATTTTGTTTACCACGTTTGCCTCCGTAAGTACCAGCTGCCCTTCGGCCTTGTGGTACGCTACCGCAGGCGAGTCCAACCAGTTCCTCCCCACGATGATATCTGGCCTCTGAGCATCATCCGGTACAACCAAGGTCACAACAGGTCCAGCATTTACACCATCTACAACAATCTCGGCCAGCGCCTCGCCAACGGTTTCGAGTGCAGGTATCACAGTACTACCCACACCGTATAGCGGTTTGGCGGACGGGCGGATTTTCAACCCACATTTGATAGCGACCGTTGATTTTAGTAGGGTAAAATGGCTTCCCGTATCCAACAGCGCAATAAATCCGCACCCGTTTATGACTCCGATTTTTTGGTACGGGTGGTGTCCTTCCACGCCCTTTCGCTCGACGACAGCGTTAACTTGCTGCAAGTTCGGGCAGTTAGTCTTCATATGACCGGTAACACCACAATGAAAACACGTCATCAGCTTGCGTTTCGTAGGGCAGTCACGCGAAAGATGACCAATCTTGTGGCAGTTAAAACAGCTGCCGCGTTCAACGTCACTACTCGTTTTCCCTTGTTGCCCGGCGACCTCAAAGTTCGTTTTGTAATCGATAGGTACTGCCCGTTTCCACGTCTTCTTGTCATTCGGAGCCTCGATTACCGGTTGGTTCCGCTGGACAAAACTGTATTTTCCCGTGTCTTTAGTCTTGACCGGTCGTTCTGTCTTCGCACTAGTACTCCTTAGTGAGTCCATCCTCTCCCAGTCCAGGATATCCGCCAACAGGTCATTCTCGTCCTTATGTACTTTACCTAGTACATACATTGCCAATTCACGAGAGTACAGCCCTTGGATAACATGATCGCGCACCTCGTCATACGGTAATGATAGGTCACGGCACAACCTCACTTTCGACTGGAAATAATCCATCGAATGCTCGTCTTTCGCTTGGTACCGTCGGCGTAAAGCTTCCCATCGGTCCGACATACGCACGGTACGAATGAAAGTCGCATTGAATTGCGTCCTTAAATCTTGCCAGTCTTTGAACGTACGGCCTACAAACCAATCTTTCGCCGCCCCTTGTACATTAGCACGTACAAATTGAAGCCGATATGTGAACGGCCAGCAATTCAGGTTCGCGACTCCTTCGACCGACGTCAACCAATCCGCAGACGCATGAGTCGACTCACGACCATTAAAAACACCAACGGTTTTATCGAGATCTGGTAATACGCGGAAATCCAAAGCGGGTTGACGCGAGCTCGACTCTGAAAATACACTAGCATCGGTAATTCCGGCGTTCGCGTCACTCGAAACAGTCGCTTCGACGACTTGTTTCCGTAATTGTTTAACGAGAGTAATGAGTTCATTATACGTCGGTGCCTTCGGTGGCTGCGAAGTCTGTTCAGTCATAACGGTTATCACGAGGACAACAACAACAACACCGATCTTTGATAATACGCGATTATACCACAAGCGATAACAGTAACCGCGCACACGAGTGCCAACCGTTGCAATTCTAACCTAACGAATCAATTCAAGCAATATAACGAAACACGTGACAACACAACGTCGAAATTTTCAACACGATCCGCGACACTCGCACTACGTTCTTCACTTCCGATATCCCACTTCTGAAATAATGTTAACTATTCAATAAAGAAAGACCAATTAACTATCAACAGAATTTATTAACGACACTCAACAACGCATTTACAATTTACAACACTAACCACATAACAATGACACCACCGATGGCCTCGCTGGCACACGTCGGGGCTTCAACTAACTAAATACACAGGGCGCTAGCTCTACACCACCACTCGAGCGCTCCCTGGCGGCATAGTATTTATCAGTTATATTTTCGTCTCTTCTGTTTGTGCCAGTGGGTAAATTCAAGTTTTCAAAGTACAATTTTATTATTATACAATATACGTCATCAATGATGTAAAAAAAATGATAGATAATATAATATTATGATTACATAATATTAAAATGTAATAGGTACTATTACAAAATAATATAATATCAAACGTAAAGATGCGAAATTCGTCGAGAATGCAACGATTCAAAAACGTGACTGCAATTCTCACGACGTAGACATTTTCGTGAACGCCGCTATTCTAGTGACGTCCATCAGTTTGATGTAGACTGTGCCCTTAGCACACTACGATGATCATACCCGTAGACGTAATGAATAATATTAATATAACCCGTAATTACGTTTATGGTGTTACCCATACAATTTTATTATAACGAATTTTGATATTAATTCATTAAATACCGATAGTTTTGTACAACTTACTCATTATTCTATTTATACATAGATACAATCGACTGTCGGTAACTCGATGTTCACGGTGAACCATAGAAAATAATATACTACTTGTTAAAAATATACACTTATCAAAAGTCCTCAATATGTGCGTGTTTATGGAATTATGTTTCAACAATATGGTTTGATGTACATTCAATATACCTACGTTGTTCTCGATTTGTTTTTTCCGAACACCAGGATGGAGAAAATCATTAAGGTTGGCCAACAACTGGTTGTCGAAAACAGGTCGTGTCGAAATAAAAAAACGCTTGAGTCTTCCCCAAGACCCCCTAATATAGACGGTGTCTCCCGACCTACTAACCATGTCCCTTCTGTGCCTTTTCCAAGTGCGCAATTCGTTTTCACGTTGTTACGCATTTCAGGATGCACGTGCGATGATAAATCCCGATCTGGCTTCCGTCGGCGATCCGCGCACGCGCTGGTGGTCATCCGCAATCACTGCGACTGTGTTTCCTAGAAATTTAAATAGGTAAAAATATAACTATAAGCCTACGTTTAGGTTAGGTTAATTTATCGCAAGGTGCGTCACCCAGCTCTGAGAGTTAAAAATCAAAGTGGCTTTTGTTATTTATTGTTTATTGATCTGATGTGATACCGCCTCGATACGGTAGCCACCCACCTATTATTTTTTGATAGGATGTTTATTTCTACGTCGCAGTATTCTTATTGCGTGTTTTATTATCGCAATATATTAGTAATCGTTATCCTAATACTCATGCCTACGACGCAATATCGTTATTATTTATCAGAGCGTGTAGCATTATAATCTGCCATATTTGCATTGCCTTATTCAATGTCGAGGTTCCTTTTACCGATGCTCAACCATCACGAGGGTTGTGCATTGACGTATCAAGACATATGTAAAAGAACAATCGAGGTGATACCTGATATTATATTTCTAGTATTATGTGATAGGTAGGTATGTATAGGTTTTCTCGTCGCATTATAGGATGTATGTACTAAATTTAGATAAGAAAATTCGAGATACCGAGGATACTTGTTCTAGTACTTTAACAATGATTATTGTAACTATTCATACATCTATATTATATCGTATCTTAACCCAGTTTTGAGTATAACATAGCTAAATAAACATTACATTGTTAGCACATGTGTTACTAGAACATACGATATACGGCGGTAATATAGGTACGATGCGCAACGTGTCGGTAACCGACCGACTGACGTGTTCCGTGGCGTTAGCACTATATTACACACCGGCATCCGCAAAACAAATTAAAAAAAAAAAAAACTCACATCCCCACCCCCAACCCATACAAGAACCAAAGACGAAATTTTGCGTAACTCGTAACTCCGATATGATTCAAGACAAAAGATGCGTTTCACCGCCATCCGTCGTCGTTACGGCACTGCGGCCTAAGTTGATTGGGAAATAATCACATATTTTAAAAATCGCCGTGTATCCATTGGTGAAATTATGCGGGAAAATAGGCCACGAGCCGAATACGCGGGTATCGCGTAAAACAATAACCCTTTGTCGGGTGGGAATAAATGATAGATGAAAAGCAAACCCGTTAGGTTAAAAATCGAAACATTTTAACAAACACTTAAAGTGTACACGGGCGTGAAAAACACAAATTATTTTAAAATCGCCTCATTCATAGCTACGGCGGGAACCTCGAATTCGATACGAGGAAATATGGGAACTTTTACGATTGTTTTAAAGAAACGAAAATTCAATACTGCAGTCAAGTTGTTATAGCTCTACTGCACAATAGGTATTAATCGGGTTACTGTATTAAATGGGAAAAATATGAACTCGGCGGTGTAACATATTTTTATACCTACCCTGAAATCCATTGTCTGCATAGACGGTTTATCGGTATACATAGTTAAGTATACCTACATATGCCGCGTTATGTTTATCATATTATTATACTGTTGAAATCATTAATCATTCTACCATTATTTTATTGAATTCAATTTTTTTCCGAAAACATTGGTTTTGCAAGTATTATCGTCGTACATTGTAGGTTTCACATTAATTTCTTCAAGATAAAAAAATTAATTGTTATATGACTTTTTTTTTTTTTAGATCGCGCATTAGCCACTATATTATGAGTATTATTTAAACCCCTACGACATAATAAGATTAAATTAATAAATCATATCGGACATTTTTATAGATTCTGAACGAAGTTATGAATGAACGTATTGATTTTACTATGATAAATGTTTAATTTTTTTTTTTTTTTGTTGTGTCATCACGTTTTTGAGTAGTCATAGTGCTTTGTTTGTTGACTTTGGCCCCTTTTTGAACTTGAACATGAATCTAGTTGGTACTTTGGGTGAAAAAAATTCAGAAGTTAACAAAAACTTCGGGAAAACCCGTAAAAGTTAACGGAAAAACGGGAACTTTTACGCATCATCAGTTTTCGGCAATTTTAAATTTGTCTAAGTTTGTTTTTTTGAAATGCCGTTAAAAAAAATTTGGCATTCCAAATAATCTTTAAAATTGAATATAACGTTTATTATATATTACACATTTCGTAGTAAAAAAAAAAAATCAAAAATCGTTAGTCACATTTTTTGTTTACAAGCATTTAAAGTTCAAATGTTTACGGTGACAATTTCCTCTACTGTTAGAATAACGTTACACGTTTAGAGTAATGGTTATATTTTCGTCTCTTCTGTTTGTGCCAGTGGGTAAATTCAAGTTTTCAAAGTACAATTTTATTATTATACAATATACGTCATCAATGATGTAAAAAAAATGATAGATAATATAATATTATGATTACATATTTACATAATAGTAGGATGATTTGGACAGTTCTAGAACGTCCTCCTCCTCTACGGCGGCCGCCGCCGCCGCCGCCGCCGCCGTAGAGGAGCACACCGCCGCCGACGCCGCCACCCCCCGTACCTACCCGCGTCATAGCCCACCGCCGTAGAGGAGCACACCCCCGTACCTACCCGCGTCATAGCCCGCCGCCGTAGAGGAGCACACCCCCGTACCTACCCGCGTCATAGCCCGCCGCCGTAGAGGAGCACACCCCCGTACCCACCCGCGTCATAGTCCGCCGCCGCCGCCGCCACCCCCCGTACCCACCCGCGTCATAGTCCGACACCGCCGCCGCCGACGCTACACAAGAACCATGTGATTGTACAAACATGTGTCTTATCAATACTCTACCGCGTACTATCACAGATATCTCATGTTATCAAAAATATTACCCGGTAACAAATAGTTATCGCATATTACCGGTCGACAATCAGTTATCAGATATATTACCGTTTACATTTTTCGAATAATTTCACCCGCTATACGAATAATATATAATACACAAGTGAAATCGTAACACACAATAAACATGTTCTTACATGCAAACATTCAACAATACACTCAGTAACGAATAATATACATGCAAACAATATGTCTAGCCAGAAATTTCCTGTAATCCCTAACAACGGTCAACTCTCATCAATAGAGATATTATCCTTAGAATTAAAAATCGTTTTCACTCGAGAACCCATGTCACTTTTGACATCTCTGACTAAAATATATAAACAATACAAAAGTGAAAACGTGACCATCTGTTTCAATTACAAAAAATGATCAAGGAGCAAATCTTTTTTTTTTTGAAATTAGTCGCATTTCAGATATTATCATTTACATACTTGAGTTTATCTACTGATTTTTCTACAAGTTAAAAGATGATTAACACATTTTTCTTATATATGTGCTATTATTTTCTTAATCCGATATGGAAACGAGAAAACGAAGATGATTGTATAATTACACGAGCAGAACTCATTGCTATCCATGGGGAAGTTTTTCAGGAAAAGTAAGTTATTTCGTTTTAATTTATAATTTATTATTATTATTATTTTTATTTCATTATTTTTTATAAAGTGAGGTAATTGAAACAAATCAAACGATTACCCCGATAAATTCACCAACTATAAGAGAAATTTATGAAGAGTACCTAGAGGCACACACATCTCATCAACGGATGCAAAATTGGACAACACGTGCTGGTTTACTTTGCAAGGGAATTAATATGGAATTTAGAGCGCTGGCGATGTTAATGTCTGATACTCAAACCAATAACTCAATTCCCATAGACGAGAGAATAGTAAGTTTATATAAGATTATAATACCCCTAAATTAATAATAAATATTGCTTCATATCATTATAGGTTATGATGTCACTTCGTGATGTTTTTTATTTAGCGAGGAGAATTATACGTAACCATACACAATATTACGTATTTATGCAACTGATGTATTGGCTTAGGCGGTTACAACAAATCGAGCCCATGGAATACAGACAGCGTCTCCAAGTTCAATGGAGAGTAAATACAATTATGTTTTTAGTACTATATAACTTCCCTAGTGATACTATAGATTTTATTATGGAAAGAATTTCTAAGTTAATATAGTTACTATATAACGTTAAAAAAAAATCTTTTTTTTTTTTTTTTATACCTATACTATCCTTATTTAACTAAAATGTTGATTTAAAGCGAGTATAAAATTATATTGAATAACTTATTATCATCGAATTACAATGTAAAGGTAAAAGTCGGTCCTAACCTAACCTAACCTAACCTAACCCAAAATGTGTTTTATGCACGTTATACAATATAACGGAAATGTATCCCAACATTTAAGATACTTTAAAAAAAAATCTGATTTTTACACGATTTAATTCATTATAATCATGGTTTGACAAATGATCTAAATGTAAAATCGCTGTCATCAGGTAAGATTGTAAATTTTGTTTTAAATTTAACAATATAACGGTAAGGTATCCCAGCATTTAGAAGACTTTAAAAGGGCGAAAAATCTGATTTTTTAAACTATTCGTGTTTTATTCTCCGTACGAAAAAACACGCTTAACAAATTTGTGTACAAATTGTTCATCAAATCCAAGACTTATTTTTCATTAAAATGGATTTCAACTCACGTAAGTAGTTTTATAGTCTTAATCACATATAAAAAATAACTCTAGGTTTTTTTTATATAGTTCATGAAGTATTTAATTTTTATTTAAAAACCAATTTCGATAATTTGATCCGGGCGAGTTGTGGAGATAATTGTGATATAGAAAAACTATGTAATAATTGTGTAAATAAAAAAAATTACTTTTGTAAGATGTATCATTTATTAAATAAGCCGTTATGGTATAAATTTGTTAATTCTAAATATGAAAATATATACCCACCCTGGCTCATCGAAGATATAACGAAATACTCTAGCGTAGATTTTGAGTTTATTCTTCGTGAGCTATATGAGGAAATTTATGCTATTCAATGTGATGATGGTCATGCATATTGGAAAGCCCATTTATTACATAATAGCATAGTTTCTTATGATTTAAGTTTAGGCAATAAATGGGTAGAGATAATTTTTAATAGCGAATTATACCATAACGGAATTAGTTATTGGAATAATTTAATTTTTAGTATTTTAGAGTTAAGATTTAGTAGTGTAAGTGGATTAAAAAGAATAGTGGATAAGTTAGATTTAAGTATTAATTTTAGATTAAATGAAAAACATTTATTACCGGAAATATTAGAAAATTTTAATATAGAATATGATAGAAATAGTATTAAGTATTTATTACATTGTAGAGATATTAATTTTGGTTATAGTAATATAGATCATTGGTAGGTTAGAAATTCATTTATATTTATATTTTTATAACAATATAATTTTATGTTAACATTAAACGCAGCTATTTTGATATTTAATTGTTAAAATATACCATACATCTAATTTCCTATATTCCTCCCACCTTTTCACCTCTATTGTTAATATGATCCCGATTTTTACAAACTACCCGCAAAGTGTCAGACGCCGGTCAGTACGTATTTACCCTAGTTAACACACGTACCTTCTCACTGATTTATCTTTGAATCTGAGTTTTATTATTTTAAGTGTTTTTTTTTTTTTTTTTTTTGAAGTGTGGTTTTTATTATATTAAATTTTACTATATTAAACATGTTTAATTGCGAAAAGTGTCCTTCCTCTTTCTCCAGAAAATATAATTTAAACAGACATAAAAAAATACATGATAAACATAGAGTTTCTTGCACTGTTTGCGGAATATTATTTAATCGGAAAGATAATTTAGTCCGTCATATGAAAACAGCTCATGGTAAAAACATATTATTTTACATTTAATTTATTAACCTCTTCATACATAGTGAATATCACTGTAAAAAATATTTGTTTACAATCGAGAAATCGTTGTTGCAATAATATTACCGTTTTCAACAGATGTACGGAACGTTACGGTACGTTGCGTAACGCTGATTACTATCGTTATCAGACGTTTTTGTACAAAATCACGTGTATGAAGATGTTAAATTAATTTATTTATTTTCCGAACGTGTTTTTAATATTTATTTTACGCGGTATAGAAACTCGTCCGCTACTAGAAATTGCTCCTCAGGTGTTCGTTCCTGATATTCCTGCAGGACCGTCAAATCAGTTGCAAGACATCGACTCAAATACAGATTTCAACGACGAGGATGATAAAATTTGTTGCGAAGTTTTGGAGAACGTTGAAAATCTAGGACTGTACGATGATATTGAAGGTAAGACTTTTTTTGAATTTTAATGTAGGAAGATAGGCTAATAGGTTTTTTTTAAATTAAAGATCCTTTTACAACAACAGTTAACGGAAAACGTACTTCTCACGCAAACACTCCATCTGCTATCAAGGCTAAAAAAGCACGTTTACTTCTTGTCCAGTCGCCCGGCTTTACTGAAATTTCATCTTCAGCAAATAGAAAAATCGTTTGGTATTACGTTAAAAATATCGAAAATATTCAAAACTATATTGTTTTTTTCAATTCGATTAAAACTGAATTAGTTACATTACTAAAATCACTAGCTTCTAAACATCCGATTAAATTTAATTTAAAATTAGAAGCTACATACAATATTCCGAATATTGATAATTCATCAGAAAACCGTGCATTTAAGACATCGGCTAGAGCAATTTTTTCCGAAACTGGAGTACGAGAACTTGTTGAAGAAAGTTTCATAAAATGAATGAGTGAGCAAGACGCGTATTCTAGTAAAGGAAGTGGTTTTACCCTACAGTGTATTGATGGATTATTATTAGGCGTGTATAAATATACACCTATGGGTGCTTCATCATATATTCCGTTACCAAATTTCATCGAAAATAAAAAAGCCGTAATTAACCCACAAAACATAGACCAACAGTGTTTCAAGTGGGCTATATTAGCAAAACACGTAACGGGCATAAATAGACAACGTATAGAAAATAATTATACGTCGCTCGAAGAAAAATACAATTTTTCCGGTATTACGTTCCCGACAAAACTGCATGAGGTAAAAATTTTTGAAAAAAATAATCCTAACGTATCTGTCAATGTTGGACTCGAAAAAAAAAAATTCGATCACCTCAAAAATTTCCAAAATATGAAGTATTTCCGCTGAAGGTGGTAGAACAGGAAAAAGCAGATCATTTCGATCTTTTACTAATTACTGACGAGGAAAACAGTCATTTTACCTACATCACTAATTTCTCACGACTTGTCCGTGCACAAAAAACATCACATGACGGTCATGTAATATTTTGCAAACGGTGCTTCACATCATTTAACAGTCGCCCCCGGAAAAATACGCTAAGCGGACCAGCTGCACTAGAACAACACAAGCTGATATGTGGAACACACAAGCCTATCCGACCTCAGATGCCCGCTCCCGGATCATTATTAGAATTTAACGCTTGGAAAAAAACTCAACGACATCCGATAGTTATATATGCAGATTTCGAAGCAATATTAAAAAAATCCGAAAAAAAATGTGGGAATAATACAACAATAATTCAAAAACATGAAGCTATGAGTTATGGTCTTTTGGTTAAAGCAGATGACAACATTCCTGTAGAACTACTTGAAAAATTCAACATTCCAACTTCACCTGTAATTTACCGTGGAAGTGAAGATAATCAGAATGTAGCTAAACATTTTGTAAAGAGTATTGTCGAAATAGCCGAAAACATCGAAAAATTATTAAAAACCAACACACCTATAATTTTAACCCTCGAACAAGAACATACACACAATTTATGCAACACATGTAATTTATGTAAATGTAATTTTTCTATGGAAAATCATAAAGTAGCAGATCATTTGTGACGTCCAACGCAAATTACACACACACACACACACATTATACTCTTTATCCATAGAAGGCCTAATTACGGTATATTACGAACGCGGCATGCGATAAGGCGACTTATCATATGGACATCGAGTCTCCGCCGATCAAAGTCGTCACCGCCTGGGAAAATATCGCACCCACGCACCACTCCTAGTACCCATGGTTTAGGTGTAAAGGTCTCCTTGCACAGACGATCACCAGTTACCTACATAATTAGGTCACTGCAACGTATCGGCCACGTAACATAAAATATGCATTACTGTATAATTAATTAATCGGATAATTATCCGCACGTATGTGACCCCCTCTGTCGCCTGATGTCTGTTCGTTGCCGACCACATATCATGGTATGGGCCGACAACGCGAAGGCACGGCACTCCTTTTTCTGCCGCCTTAACAAGATGATCCACTGTGAGTAGAAGCCGTTTTTGCTGGTGCGTCGAGGGGCGACACATTCTCACACGCTGTTGGTATTGGTAATGTGTCTGGTTAACACCATCATTTTTTTTTATATACCAATATATCACCGTGGCCGGTACTTTGTATGGTTTATGCTTATTATCAATTATTATTATTGAAAATATTATTTATTATTATTATTATTATTATTGCTGTTTTTTTCTGACCGAGTTTTGTGCCAGGTGGCTTTCTCGGCACTAACTTTCATTTTTAGGCTAATATGCAAATAAATTTAAAATATTTCTATTTCTTTAAAATATTCGTTTTGTTTTTATTATATCATCAACTACACGTATTTCACTGTCCAGATACCATTACAATATTTATTATCATATTATGTACCAAAGAAAAAACAAAAAATCCACGGCACTCCGGCTTTCGGGCCTCGGTCCGTGGTTGGCGACCGTACAACTTATTCGGGGCGGCCCCATGACTCGCGACTGGGAACAGATCTAGTCGAGTAGTTACACATTGTCACTTATCGGGTAAATTCAGACAAACGTTGTGTAATATCTGCAACCTTAAACTTCAAACACCTAACTTTGTTCCATGCTTTTTTCATAATTTATCAAATTATGACGCACATTTTATCGTAACCGAGTTGGGATACGATTCCAAAACTATTTCGGTTATACCGAATAGTGAAGAAAAATTTATTTCATTTTCGAAATACATTAGTAACACATTCACAATACGATTCGTCGATACATTAAGATTTATGGCTTCAAGTTTATCAACACTAGCATCAAATTTAATATCACCCGGGTTCGAGAAGTTCAGAGAGACAGCAAAACACTTTTCTACCGAAGATATGCAGCTCGTTACTCGTAAAGGTGTTTACCCTTACGAATATACTGATAGTTGGAACAAGCTCGAAGAAACTAATTTACCAGAAAAAAGTGATTTTTATAGTACACTAACAGAGTCACATATACAACAAGAAGATTATGATCATGCTAAGACTGTATGGAACCACTTCAACTGTCAATCACTTGGTGAATATTCGGATCTATACCTTAAAATAGATGTTTTATTGCTGGCTGATGTATTTGAGAATTTTCGAGATCTATGTTTGACTACATACTGCTTGGACCCATCCTTTTATTATACAGCACCTGGATTTAGTTTCGACTGCATGTTGAAATACACTAACGTCAAACTAGAGTTACTCACTGAGTATGATATGCTGTTGATGATTGAAAAGGGTAATTATAATAATTATATTTATAAAAAAAAAAAAAAAAAATTAATAATAATAACATATATATTTTTATCATAGGAATCCGAGGTGGTTTAACTCAAGCAAGTATGAGGTATGCTAAAGCCAATAATGAAAAAACTCTAGATTATGATCCGACTAAGCCTAAATCGTGGTTAATTTATCAAGATTGTAAGTATATATATATATATATATATATTATTAAATATTATTAAATATTATTTTATTTTTAGGTAATAATCTGTACGGGTGGGCAATGTCACAGTATATGCCATATGGTGGGTTTAAGTGGGTAGAACCTAAATTAGAAGGACTAAATGATTTAAACGAAACATCTCCCATCGGACGAATATATGAGGTTGACGTTAAATATCCTAAAGAACTCCATGATCAGCATAACGACCTCCCTTTCCTACCACAGAACAGTATTCCGGCTAGCTCAAAAGTAAAAAAACTTATGGCGACACTTCACTCGAAAAAAAATTATGTCATTCATTACCGCAACCTACAGCAAGCTATAGCTAATAGACTTATAGTTGAAAAAGTATGTACCTATACATTTAATTTTATTGATATTTATAACATAATTATTTTACATTATAGGTTCATAGAGTAGTTCAGTTTAATCAATCACCATGGCTGGCTCCATACATAGCACTAAACACAGAGATGAGGAAAAAGGCAGCAAATGACTTTGAGAAAGACTTTTTTAAACTTTTAAATAATGCAGTCTTTGGTATATATATATTATAAAAAAAAAAAAAAAAAAAAAATGTTAGTCTCATTTATATTAATTTTTTAGGAAAAACCATGGAGTCAATGAGGAAACGTATGAAGATGGAACTGGTGTCTAGTGATCAACGTTTACAAAAACTGATAAACCGAACAACATTCAAACACTGTACAACATACAATGAAAACCTGAATGCAGTCTCATTAGAAAATAAAATCATTGATTTTTGTAAACCGATATATATATATAGGTAATTATTACATAATGCAACTAGTTTTTTAGTGTATTACTTTATAAACTTATTTATTATAGGTTTCGCAGTACTAGATATAAGTAAAACGTTGATGTATGACTATCACTATAACGTAATGCAGAAACATTATGGTGACAAAATTGAGCTCATGTATACAGATACAGGTAAATTATTATTATTATTATTATTATTATTATTATCATTATATTAATATATTTGTATTATTTTAGATTCTTTAGTATATTATATCCAGACTGATGACTTTTACAATGACCTGGCGAATAATTCTAACTTGCTCGACCGAATGGACACTGCAAATCTACCCAGGGACCACCCGTGTTACATTGCTGAGAGAAAGAAGATTCCCGGACTATTTTCTGATGAAACCGATGGGCGTATTATGAAGGAGTTTATAGCACTGAGAGCAAAATCCTATGCTTACATTATAGAAGACAAGGAGAAAATTAAGGCAAAAGGAATCCGTGGTCATGTTGTTAAAAACCATATGACTTTCAAAGATCACAAGCGGTGTTTGTTTGGTGATACTAGTTTGGAGGTGAAGACTGTCAATGTCTCTATTCGCTCTTTCAAACACAAATTAAAAACCATTAAAGCCGATAAATTGACTTATAATAATTTTGACGATAAAAGGGTTATACTTGAAGATAAAGTACATACCCTGGCTCATGGTCATTACTCTATAGAGTGAGTATATATTTTAAAATTTATTTTATTTATTTAATTTTTTCTTATGATGTTATTGAATTTTGTAGGGAAACCGAATCATCTAATGAAACAGTGTGGAGGATGAATGATTTCGATGAACCAACGTTAGAGTTAATGGATTTGCTCTATGCAGAATTAGTTAATAATGAATAGAAATTTATTTTTTTTTTTTTTTACATATTATTTTCTGTAGATAATTTGTAGATATTGTTTGTATGCAATTAATTTTATATTTTGCCTGCATATTGTTTGTATACATTTAATTTTTTTCATATAATTATTTATATTTTGTTTGCATACATTTAATTTTGTAGATATGTTACACTTATTAAATTAGTTTTTTTTACATATTATTTTCTGTAGATATTTTTTGTATATTGGTTATACGCATTTAATTTTGTATTTTGCTTGCATACATTTAATTTTGTAGATATTGTTTGTATATTGTAGATATGTTACACTTATTAAATTAGTTTTTTTTTAAATATTAAATTATTCGTTCTATTCATATCTGGTAAGGAAAGCAATAAATAAAACTCATTGTTGGAATAATAATAATAATAAGATATTTATTTTTAAAAAAAAAAAACATGAATACAATTTTCAAGAATTATTTAAAAACCATTTTCTTATAGCAAATACTTTATAAAATGTACAATGTTTAGGATTATATTCCATATGAAAAATACAACAAGGTAAAGATTCATCATTACATAATTGATCAAATCGTGGACATCCCAAGCTTTCAATGTTGATGAGAGCAACGTATGGTATAAACTCGAAAAGAAGTTTTTTTTTCTGTTCCCCTTTGACGTAAATGTAAGCAAATTTTAATGAATTCAATATCCTTTCCAGTTCTTCATACTCAATATCACCGTAGTCAATAGAAAGATGATGATAATTACGTTCCAACCATTTATTAGTTTTTCGACTTTTGTTATCCTGTGTTGAGTTTGAATTTTTAAAAATCCAGTGTTGAGTGGCCCATGTTTCTGTGTCCACAATAGACATCTCTTTAATCATATATTTATTGTTCAACCCAAGAACGCATTGAATGTCAATGATGGCTGTAGACATTATGGTTTATCCTTATAATAAGTTTCAATAGTATTGAGACGAGATAGTATAGCAGGGATTATTTTATTCAAATCTTCTATTTTTTCTTGGATATGTGTTAGTAATAGTTCAACATTTGACATATGATCCGTTATTTCTAAGCACGTTAATTCTAACTTTTCTGTTTGTTCTTCTTGTATTTGGACAGATTTATAAGTTTCTTCAAAAAAATGTTCAATTTTATCAAATTTATTTGAATATGATTTTATTGATTGTTCAAGATTTGAAATAATTTTTTTTGTTTCGCCAGCCTGAGAAGTACCAAACACGTTCATCGTCAGAACTCGACTGAGGTTATTTTCTAATGTCACTTGTATATATCCAACTATTGTGTGTATTATCAAACCCTAACCATTTTACAAATATTTGATTCCCATTCCTACGAATAATTTTTTCGATTAAATATTCGTTTGGATAATTTGTTTTACATATTTCTTCCGAGTAAAAGCAACCAGCAATCGGTTTTCCTGTATAATCTTGTAATTGATATGTAACGGGTGATGTTTGATTAATTTTAACAATTTTAAATATTTCTGTTGACCAACTTGGTAAATAACCTTTTGTGAATACACCTTTATATGTACTTATACGAACGTAGTCACCAATTTTTAATTTAATTTTTTTATTAATGATTTTACGTGTTTTTATTTCTACCGATGATGGATCTGCATCAGCTTGTACAGGCGACATTCCTATTGTTCTATGTTTTGTATTATTATACTCGTTAATCAATGAAGGTAAAATAGAAATCCAATTTTGAGACCCTCGTGCAGTAAACTCTCTAAACATTTTTTCTTTTAATGTTCGGTTGAAACGCTCTACAATACACGCTTTCATGGTGCTATACGTTGAATATTTGTGTATATTATACTTTTTCATCAATGTGTCGAATGTTGTGTTATAAAATTCTTTTCCATTATCGAGTTGTAATAGTTTTGGTGAGCGTTTGAGTAGTATTTTTGACATTGCATTTGAAACTTCTTTAGCAGTTTTTGATTTTAATGCTATCGCCCATGCGAATTTCGTAAAACAGTCGATGACACATAAAATATATTTAAAACCTTTATTTTTTTTTTGAATATGGTATCATTTCAACCAGATCGGCTTGCCATAGATCATTTTTTCCGTAAACATTAACTATACGTCTTGTATAATTTTTTCTAGCAGGTTTGTGTAGTTCGAGCGCAATATCTCGCTTAGACATTTGGAATGCGTTTTATTAACCCGGCTTCACGTAATTCTTCGAAAGTCGAAAGTATTTCGTTGGAAACACCTGTATTACCGGCAGCTTTTGATGCTAAAAGTAATCGCAAACGGTCGACTAGCTCATTGGGGTCGTTCCAGTATACTAAATTATGTTTCTGCAATTGCATAGATAGTCCACTACCAGATGGGAATAATGTTTTGATTATTTCCGAGTATTTATTTCCACCTTTTTTAATTTTTTTTCCGTCTGACGTTAAATGAGCCGATGTTTGAATTAATATAGATTTATATGTTTTTAAATCGTTTTCAGTGTATAATTTTGGAGCTTTCGAAAATATTAAACTACAAAGACCTTGTGTTAATGGGTATGAGGTATCTTCGATAAATATTGTATTTCCGATAAGTTTGATTTCTTTTTTTCCTAAATGTACTGCTTTATTTGCTTGTATTTTAGGACCATATGTCTTGTCTATGCTATAAGAATCCAACAGCTCGTTTATTTAAAAAAAATGTATATCTTCAATTTCGTTTTTAGAAACTTGAATGTTTCTGTTCAATGTCGAATGTTGTATTTCGTTTAACGGTTCGATAATCGGTTTGAATGTTTCTGTTACTATTGAATGAACATCAGCTTTTCCGTGTTTTAATGCTATGTACTTGCGTTTAATATTTTCTTTGGCTTTAATCAATTCTTCGAGTACTTCACCGCTAGCTTCCATGATTATGAATGACAGGTTTTTTTAAAAACCTTTAGCTTATATAATAACAAATGTATCGAATCCATGACGATATCGACCATTATCGCGTTCACAGTATTTTTTTATTACGATAAACTCAAATCTTCCTTTACGCCAACACGTTGTACAAAAATCTTTAAATTCTGAATATGACATATCACCAGAGCAATGCTCATTGTAAACATGCTTTAAGTTGGTTTCATCTTGTTTAAATAATACGATAAAATTAGCATTATCGCGTAAAAGTTGTTTCGGAACTTTTGAATAACTCTGAGCCAGATAGAAAACATCTATTAAATTATGCCTACCCCTGGAATAGTAGCTTTTTGCCGTGTTTTGATTATCTGTGATTATATCATCAAAAATGAACACAGAGTTGGGTAAAGCTTTTTCAGGTTCGATAACTTGGTTGTTTTCGTAGAATGTAAATAATTGTATTCCGTCGATGTCCGATAAAATATTACTCAACATTTTATATTTAGGCTGATCTAGAGTTTTCGAATATATGTAAACGTTGTGAAATCTTATTCCGTTTATATTAGTTAATAATGCGAAAATTAAATTCGTTTTTCCGCAGCCGGACGGACCCACAATAAGTGCACGTATCGTATTAGGTAGAAGCGCTCCATGTCTATTGTTTTGAAATGAAGTAGGCGGATCTACGTTTTCAACTGTGAGCTTGGTTTCTTGTTTAATGAATTTCATTTTTTATATAAATATCAATGTTAAGATGACAATGTCATCAGTACACAATGTCACTCGCTCGAAGAATCAACAAGAATAAAGGTGGTGGGCTTATCAACACACTTATAAACAAATTGCCGGTCGAGCTTCACGTACCTGGTAAGGTTAATATATATTATAAGCAATGTTATCATAGTTGAAAAAAAAAAAAAAAATTATAGGTTATCAATATTGCGGACCGGGAACAAAATTAAAAAAACGATTAGATCGTGGGGATAAAGGTATAAACCCTTTAGATTCTGCATGTAAAGAGCACGATATCGCATACGAACGTAGTAATTCTATCACAGATCGTAACGAAGCCGATCGTATATTAGAACAGCGGGCCTGGGATAGGTTCAAATCGAGAGATTCTAATTTAAAAGAAAAAGCAGTAGCTTGGGGTGTAACTACCGCCATGAAAGCAAAACGTAAAGTTGGCGGTGGGTGTGGTTTTAAAGCGGGCATCAAAGCAACTAAAAACGTTATAAAGAAAAATATTGGTGAAAAAAATTTAACGAAATTAACTAAAAAATGTATAGCCGCCGCACGAAAAACATTTAAATGTACAAAGACAAAAGTTCCAAGAATAGTAAAAATACCAAAAAGAGGAGGTGTGTTACCACTTATTCCGATATTTGCCGGGTTATCAGCTCTAGGAGCTCTGACTGGTGGTGTTGCCAACGTTGTTAAGGTCGCTAATGAATTTAAGAGAAATACCCCGTCGCATTTGGGTAATGGCTTATACCTTACACCGTACAAAGACAACTCGTACAAAACAGGAAATGGTCTATATCACACACCATATAAAAGTGGAGGGGGTGTAAAAACGAAAAAAAACTAATATCTACGTTACCCAAGAGAGCGTTGTACGATTTCGAACTTATAAAAATCGCTCGTTTAATGAAAATACCACATTTCACCGGTGTGTTTAGCAGAGATAAGTTGCCCGTTCGTCCTAAACGATCAGAATCAGCGATTGTTAACTTGGATACGAAAAACGGTACAGGAACGCATTGGGTAGCGTATAAAAAAATCGGAAACCAAGTCGAATATTATGATAGTTTCGGAAATTTACCACCTCCACTAGAAATACAAAAATATTTTCACGGATGCAATATTAATTACAACTATAACACAGAGCAGAGATTTAATACATCAAACTGTGGACACTTGTGTATACAATTTTTATCATGTACACGATAACATTAAACGGAGACTCGAGTGAATTGTCATGTGACATTTTTCCACCTTTAGAAGTAGAAAATACAGCACAAATATGTCTTTTGAGCTTGCTAACAAATAATTCAATTCCAAACATAGAACCTGGTTGTAATAGCATAGGTTTTCGTAATTTAATCAATCAAATTGAACTCGTTATTATACCAACGGGTACATATGAATTGAATGATTTAGAATATGTTATAAATAAATTAAAGCCTGACTATGTAACTTTTTTCGAATTGAAATCAGATAGTAACACTTTAAAGTGTAAAGTTTCGTGTAGTCATGAAATAGACTTTTCAGTCGTGAACAGCATAGCCCCATTGTTGGGTTTTAGAAATGTTGTCTACACTATTGGTGCTACTCATACATCTGAAAATACAGTCAACATAATGAAAATAAACTGTATAAAAATAGAGTGTAACTTAATAACCGGCTCATTTTGTGACGGATCGCCTAGCCAGACTATACATGAATTTTATCCAACTGTTGCTGCGGGCTATAAAATTGTAGAGGTGCCTAGACATTTAGTTTTTTATAGTCTTAATACTACATCGATAAGCAAGGTTGATATCATACTAAAAGATCATAAAGATCGATTGATAAATCTGCGTGGCGAGCCAATTACGATTCGTTTACAAATAACGCGTAGATAACATGGCGCTCAAGTTTAATATAAATACAGCTGCCATAAAAAAACCCAAGGCTGGGCAAGTTAATGATTTTTTTTAACTCAGTTAAGTTAAGTTAAAAAAATTTTGTTCAATTAAATTAATAGTTAAGTTAATTTATTTTTTTAATATATCAATTAAGTTTAAAGTTAAGTTTACACATTTTTTTAAACTTAACTTCAATTAATAAGTTAAGTTAATAATAAAAAAAAAAAATTCATTGAAAAGGTTTTAAAATAAGTGAAAATCACTTGTATAGTAGGTAATAATGTAATATACTAATATTAATATAATGTATATAATAAGTAGAAGTTGATTTTAAGTTAACGTAGATATAAATGAGTTAAGTTAAAGTTAAGTTAATTAAAACAGCGAATTAGTAAGTTAAGTTAATAAGTTAAAATTAACTTAACTTTTAACTTAACTTTTAACTTATTAACTCGTTAATGCCCAGCCTTGAAAAAACCTGTCATTAAAGTGCCTACAGTTAAGAAGTCAACACCTATATCCAAACCGAAAAAGAACGAAATCAAGCTCACGAAAAATAATTTAAAATTTCTTCGTTCACTACAATAATGGATGACACATATTTAGACGTAACAGCCGGCTATGTGGACGATTGTAAGATAACACAAATGGAATATCATTCGTTCACGCCGTATTCAAACACGTCTTTTTCACACAATGATGAGATTAGAATAAATATTCAAAATATGGATTCTTACACTTTACCGTGTGAAAGTTTTATTTACATTGAAGGAAAGGTACAAAAACCAGCCGATGCTGTTGGAGAAGTACGTTTTTCGAATAATGGTTTAGCATTTTTATTCTCCGAAATGCGATATGAAATAAACGGAATAGAAATACAAAAATTAAAATCGCCTGGAGTGTCGTCTTGCTTGAAAGGATTCTGTTCCTATACTCCAAGTTATATGAATACGTTAGACAATTGTGCTTGGGACTCGGCAATGGATGGTGATGATAATAAAAATTTTATGACCGATAATGTATTTACCGGATGCATCCCTCTAAAACATTTATTCGGATTTTTCGAAGATTATAAAAAAATATTACTTAATTGCAATCAACAACTTATTTTAAATCGTTCGTCTACCGATTTGGATGCAATACGTGTTGTGGGTACCGGAGCCACCGAAAACGTCGAGAAAAATAAAAAAATTACGATTGAACTGAGCAAGGTGGTGTGGAAGATGCCCATTATCAGAGTCTCTGATAAAGAAAAATTAAAACTGTTAAAAGTAATAGCGTGGGCTGAGAGTAAAAAAGTTCTATGTCAAAATATTTAATTTTTCAGGAGAGCATTTTTAAGGTTTGTTGTCAAATATCTTTTTATCATATAAGGATAATTGTTTATAATTGATATCAAAAAATCAAGCATGTTGTCTATAATAATATATCATGCAAATATAACATCTCACTATTTTAGTTAATTCTCTAAAAATATAAAACAACAAAAATGCAATTTAGAGTAAAAAGGTTCTATACAAAGGACTATTTTACTTGCTAAATATTTTTTATTTAATAGATAGAACCAATTTACCCTTTAGTACATTACATAATTTTGATCAGTCAGGCCAACATAATATAATATAATATGATATAATTTTATCTAAAACGTCTAATATATATATAATTAATATTATTTATTATTAATATTTTATTAAATCACTTTTTATTTAAATATTCTGTGTAAATGTATAATACTGTGAAGTGACACTCAAAACAGTCAAAATTATAAAAACGAATTCATGAGTAGGTATCCACTACCCAGAAAACAATCTATTTATAAATGGTATTCAATAACAGTCACATAAGCTGATAACAATATTATAATATCATATTATTATATCCGATTGGCGGAATGGGAAACATTTGTTTTGACCACGACACAATAATTATCGTATCGACATATTGATATTATTGTGCTATTGGTGGTGATAGTACTCTTTTACTCTAAATAATGTTTTTGTAATTAAATTTAGAACCATTTTATCCTCAAAAAAAGTTATGGAGTAAAAAGGTTCTATCTAATACATTCGAAAATAACGAATATGTTAATTTTAAAGACATAGAACCTTTTTGCTTTGTGTATCTCATTCATTATTACTCGTATCAAACTAATTTCTAGCTCAAAACATGCGCAATTGAACACTTATAAGGAATATTTGAAAAAGTCAATTTCGAAAAAAAAAAACATAGAACCTTTTTACTCTCAGCCCACGATAGATTCTCGTAAAACGATATCATGTGCGTTCAGAACCTGGGACCTATGTGAATATCCGGTACTTCCAAGAAATACTTCACATTCATGGACGTTAAAATCTAGCAGCTTGCTTGAAAAACCTAGATTTATTTTGTTTGGTTTACAAACAGATCGAAAAAAAAATATAGAAAACGACGCCGGACGGTTCGATCACTGTCAACTAAAAAATCTTAAGGTACACTTAAATTCTGAAGTCTTTCCATATGAAGACTTTCGAGCCGATTTTATAAACAATACGACCAGCTTGCTGTTCAAAGCTTATACAGACTTTCAAAAATCATATTATGAAAGAGACTATTGTGAACCATTATTATCAAAACATATTTTTCAAAACTATGTTACAATAGCCGTTGTTGATTTATCGCATCAGAATGATAACGTTAAATCATCGTCAAGCATAGAACTACGAATAGAATTTGAAACAAATACATCTATTCCAAAAAATACTACAGCTTATTATTTAATACTACATGACCAGATTATAACTTATAATCCGTTTAGCGGTGATGTTAGAAAACTGTAATTTTTTTTTTCTACATTGTAAATATTTTGTATATTTTTTATATTATTTTGTAACAAAAATCATATTATGAAAGAGACTATTGTGAACCATTATTATCAAAACATATTTTTCAATACTACAGCTTATTGTTTAATACTACATGATCAGATTATAACTTATAATCCGTTTAGCGGTGATGTTAGAAAACTGTAATTTTTTTTTTCTACATTGTAAATATTTTGTATATTTTGTAAATATTTTTTTATATTATTTTGTAACCTTATGATTAATAAATAAAAAAACTTTTATTTAAAAATATCACTTGTTTTTATTTTACACAAATATCATACATATATCATACAAATATCATACATAGTACATCGTTAAATAGTATACCGTCTTACGGGTTTAGATACTAATAATTTGGTGTACTGTGGTCCGTATGGTCCATCATTTTCATCGGCTGCAGCTCTGCTCCATATTGGTACAAATTGACTCTGTGTAGATGGTGGTGACGGTGGGGACAGGGATGAAATAACAGATTGACTTTCCTTAAACATTATATATTAAAATATGTGTTTATTTTATAAGTTAAATTTTTATATTACTTGATCGAATAAACTGTAAAACGTTGGTGGAGAAAAAACCTTAGAACACTCTTCGGAATATTCCTATAAAATATAAAATATTAATATCTGGTTTAAATAAAAAAATAAATATTTTCTTACCTCATCTTTTTCTAATTCTTCCATCCATCTCTGTGCGATATGATTAGCTGCATATAATTGTAGCTCACTTGTAAAATTGTAGTCGGTGATACCAATAACATGTGATGAAATGAAAACGTTGTTAATACTTTTCACGTGGTTTGTCATCTCTTCAAGTGATCTGCTAGCTAACTCGACGCTTGATTTTAAGTATGCTGCGATTTGGTTAATTTGTTGTATTACAAGCGGTTTAATGATTTTAGTTTTTCTTTCGACGGTCTCAAAAATAGTCCATTCTAAATATTGTAACTGTAATAAATCGCTACGATTTAACAGAATACGGCATCCATCTTGAATTTTAGACTCTATAACGAGCATATTCTCTCCTTGGTACACCATACTAGATATCGACATTGAATCGGAATCCAAAAATAAATTTCGTTTATACTTTTGTGGTTGGTCGAGTATAAATGATAAAATGTTTCCCATAAGTCTGTATATCCGTTTGAGAAAATCGGGCGAAATATTTACAAAACGTAGGTGTTATAATATGAATCACTGTGTTGAATTTATCTGCCGGATCGAGTCCAATGTTCAAAAACTTACGAGACGAAAAATCAAGGAGGAAGTTACTGGAGTCGATTAGTTTAGTTGGTGGTGACGGTGGTACATATTATGAATATTTCTTGTAAACAGCACTAATGTTTTCGATCGAACCAGCCATGTTCAAAAATTTTATTTTAAACACTGACAAAATAATTATCTACGAAAAATTAAACAACGCACTTGACCGAACGAATAGCGGAGACAGACTGATTTCACTTTACATTCTGAATCCCTTACAAAGTATATCTTATGGTGGGGATTTATTGACAGGACTCTACAGGTTTATTAGGGTGTATTGTTGAATGTTTGCATGTAAGAACATGTTTATTGTGTGTTACGATTTCACTTGTGTATTATATATTATTCGTATAGCGGGTGAAATTATTCGAAAAATGTAAACGGTAATATATCTGATAACTGATTGTCGACCGGTAATATGCGATAACTATTTGTTACCGGGTAATATTTTTGATAACATGAGATATCTGTGATAGTACGTGGTAGAGTATTGATAAGACACATGTTTGTACAATCACATGGTTCTTGTGTAGCGTCGGCGGCGGCGGTGTCGGACTATGACGCGGGTGGGTACGGGGGTGTGCTCCTCTACGGCGGCGGGCTATGACGCGGGTAGGTACGGGGGTGTGCTCCTCTACGGCGGCGGGCTATGACGCAGGTAGGTACGGGGGTGTGCTCCTCTACGGCGGCGGGCTATGACGCGGGTAGGTACGGGGGGTGGCGGCGGCGGCGGCGGCCGCCGTAGAGGAGGAGGACGTTCTAGAACTGTCCAAATCATCCTACTATTATGTAATCATAATATTATATTATCTATCATTTTTTTTACATCATTGATGACGTATATTGTATAATAATAAAATTGTACTTTGAAAACTTGAATTTACCCACTGGCACAAACAGAAGAGACGAAAATATAACCATTACTCTAAACGTGTAACGTTATTCTAACAGTAGAGGAAATTGTCACCGTAATCATTTGAACTTTAAATGTTTGTAAACAAAAAATGTGACTAACGATTTTTGATTTTTTTTTTTTTACTACGAAATGTGTAATATATAATAAACGTTATATTCAATTTTAAAGATTATTTGGAATGCCGAATTTTTTTTAACGGCATTTCAAAAAAACAAACTTAGACAAATTTAAAATTGCCGAAAACTGATGATGCGTAAAAGTTCCCGTTTTTCCGTTAACTTTTACGGGTTTTCCCGAAGTTTTTGTTAACTTCTGAATTTTTTTCACCCAAAGTACCAACTAGATTCATGTTCAAGTTCAAAAAGGGGCCAAAGTCAACAAACAAAGCACTATGACTACTCAAAAACGTGATGACACAACAAAAAAAAAAAAATTAAACATTTATCATAGTAAAATCAATACGTTCATTCATAACTTCGTTCAGAATCTATAAAAATGTCCGATATGATTTATTAATTTAATCTTATTATGTCGTAGGGGTTTAAATAATACTCATAATATAGTGGCTAATGCGCGATCTAAAAAAAAAAAAAGTCATATAACAATTAATTTTTTTATCTTGAAGAAATTAATGTGAAACCTACAATGTACGACGATAATACTTGCAAAACCAATGTTTTCGGAAAAAAATTGAATTCAATAAAATAATGGTAGAATGATTAATGATTTCAACAGTAAAATATGATAAACATAACGCGGCATATGTAGGTATACTTAACTATGTATACCGATAAACCGTCTCTGCAGACAATGGATTTCAGGGTAGGTATAAAAATATGTTACACCGCCGAGTTCATATTTTTCCCATTTAATACAGTAACCCGATTGATACACCTATTGTGCAGTAGAGCTATAACAACTTGACTGCAGTATTGAATTTTCGTTTCTTTAAAACAATCGTAAAAGTTCCCATATTTCCTCGTATCGAATTCGAGGTTCCCGCCGTAGCTATGAATGAGGCGATTTTAAAATAATTTGTGTTTTTCACGCCCGTGTACACTGTAAGTGTTTGTTAAAATGTTTCGATTTTTAACCTAACGGGTTTGCTTTTCATCTATCATTTATTCCCACCCGACGAAGGGTTATTGTTTTACGCGATACCCGCGTATTCGGCTCGTGGCCTATTTTCCCGCATAATTTCACCAATGGATACACGGCGATTTTTAAAATATGTGATTATTTCCCAATCAACTTAGGCCGCAGTGCCGTAACGACGACGGATGGCGGTGAAACGCATCTTTTGTCTTGAATCATATCGGAGTTACGAGTTACGCAAAGTTTCGTCTTTGGTTCTTGTATGGGTTGGGGGTGGGGATGTGAGTTTTTTTTTTTTTTAATTTGTTTTGCGGATGCCGGTGTGTAATATAGTGCTAACGCCACGGAACACGTCAGTCGGTCGGTTACCGACACGTTGCGCATCGTACCTATATTACCGCCGTATATCGTATGTTCTAGTAACACATGTGCTAACAATGTAATGTTTATTTAGCTATGTTATACTCAAAACTGGGTTAAGATACGATATAATATAGATGTATGAATAGTTACAATAATCATTGTTAAAGTACTAGAACAAGTATCCTCGGTATCTCGAATTTTCTTATCTAAATTTAGTACATACATCCTATAATGCGACGAGAAAACCTATACATACCTACCTATCACATAATACTAGAAATATAATATCAGGTATCACCTCGATTGTTCTTTTACATATGTCTTGATACGTCAATGCACAACCCTCGTGATGGTTGAGCATCAGTAAAAGGAACCTCGACATTGAATAAGGCAATGCAAATATGGCAGATTATAATGCTACACGCTCTGATAAATAATAACGATATTGCGTCGTAGGCATGAGTATTAGGATAACGATTACTAATATGTTGCGATAATAAAAGACGCAATAAGAATACTGCGACGTAGAAATAAACATCCTATCAAAAAATAATAGGTGGGTGGCTACCGTATCGAGGCGGTATCACATCAGATCAATAAACAATAAATAACAAAAGCCACTTTGATTTTTAACTCTCAGAGCTGGGTGACGCACCTTGCGATAAATTAACCTAACCTAAACGTAGGCTTATAGTTATATTTTTACCTATTTAAATTTCTAGGAAACACAGTCGCAGTGATTGCGGATGACCACCAGCGCGTGCGCGGATCGCCGACGGAAGCCAGATCGGGATTTATCATCGCACGTGCATCCTGAAATGCGTAACAACGTGAAAACGAATGGCGCACTTGGAAAAGGCACAGAAGGGACATGGGTAGTAGGTCGGGAGACACCGTCTATATTAGGGGGTCTTGGGGAAGACTCAAGCGTTTTTTTATTTCGACACGACCTGTTTTCGACAATCAGTTGTTTGCCAACCTTAATGACTTTCTCCATCCTGGTGTTCGGAAAAAACAAATCGAGAACAACGTAGGTATATTGAATGAACATCAAACCATATTGTTGAAGCATAATTCCATAAACACGCACATATTGAGGACTTTTGATAAGTGTATATTTTTAACAAGTAGTATATTATTTTCTATGGTTCACCGTGAACATCGAGTTACCGACAGTCGATTGTATCTATGTATAAATAGAATAATGAGTAAGTTGTACTAAACTATCGGTATTTAATGAATTAATATCAAAATTCGTTATAATAAAATTGCATGGGTAACACCATAAACGTAATTACGGGTTATATTAATATTATTCATTACGTCTACGGGTATGATCATCGTAGTGTGCTAAGGGCACAGTCTACATCAAACTGATGGACGTCACTAGAATAGCGGCGTTCACGAAAATGTCTACGTCGTGAGAATTGCAGTCACGTTTTTGAATCGTTGCATTCTCGACGAATTTCGCATCTTTACGTTTGATATTATATTATTTTGTAATAGTACCTATTACATTTTAATATTATGTAATCATAATATTATATTATCTATCATTTTTTTTACATCATTGATGACGTATATTGTATAATAATAAAATTGTACTTTGAAAACTTGTGGTTAGTGTTGTAAATTGTAAATGCGTTGTTGAGTGTCGTTAATAAATTCTGTTGATAGTTAATTGGTCTTTCTTTATTGAATAGTTAACATTATTTCAGAAGTGGGATATCGGAAGTGAAGAACGTAGTGCGAGTGTCGCGGATCGTGTTGAAAATTTCGACGTTGTGTTGTCACGTGTTTCGTTATATTGCTTGAATTGATTCGTTAGGTTAGAATTGCAACGGTTGGCACTCGTGTGCGCGGTTACTGTTATCGCTTGTGGTATAATCGCGTATTATCAAAGATCGGTGTTGTTGTTGTTGTCCTCGTGATAACCGTTATGACTGAACAGACTTCGCAGCCACCGAAGGAACCGACGTATAATGAACTCATTACTCTCGTTGAACAATTACGGAAACAAGTCGTCGAAGCGACTGTTTCGAGTGACGCGAACGCCGGAATTACCGATGCTAGTGTATTTTCAGAGTCGAGCTCGCGTCAACCCGCTTTGGATTTCCGCGTATTACCAGATCTCGATAAAACCGTTGGTGTTTTTAATGGTCGTGAGTCGACTCATGCGTCTGCGGATTGGTTGACGTCGGTCGAGCGTGTAGCATTATAATCTGCCATATTTTCATTGCCTTATTCAATGTCGAGGTTCCTTTTACCGATGCTCAACCATCACGAGGGTTGTGCATTGACATATCAAGACATATGTAAAAGAACAATCGAGGTGATACCTGATATTATATTTCTAGTATTATGTGATAGGTAGGTATGTATAGGTTTTCTCGTCGCATTATAGGATGTATGTACTAAATTTAGATAAGAAAATTCGAGATACCGAGGATACTTGTTCTAGTACTTTAACAATGATTATTGTAACTATTCATACATCTATATTATATCGTATCTTAACCCAGTTTTGAGTATAACATAGCTAAATAAACATTACATTGTTAGCACATGTGTTACTAGAACATACGATATACGGCGGTAATATAGGTACGATGCGCAACGTGTCGGTAACCGACCGACTGACGTGTTCCGTGGCGTTAGCACTATATTACACACCGGCATCCGCAAAACAAATTAAAAAAAAAAAAAAACTCACATCCCCACCCCCAACCCATACAAGAACCAAAGACGAAACTTTGCGTAACTCGTAACTCCGATATGATTCAAGACAAAAGATGCGTTTCACCGCCATCCGTCGTCGTTACGGCACTGCGGCCTAAGTTGATTGGGAAATAATCACATATTTTAAAAATCGCCGTGTATCCATTGGTGAAATTATGCGGGAAAATAGGCCACGAGCCGAATGCGCGGGTATCGCGTAAAACAATAACCCTTCGTCGGGTGGGAATAAATGATAGATGAAAAGCAAACCCGTTAGGTTAAAAATCGAAACATTTTAACAAACACTTACAGTGTACACGGGCGTGAAAAACACAAATTATTTTAAAATCGCCTCATTCATAGCTACGGCGGGAACCTCGAATTCGATACGAGGAAATATGGGAACTTTTACGATTGTTTTAAAGAAACGAAAATTCAATACTGCAGTCAAGTTGTTATAGCTCTACTGCACAATAGGTGTATCAATCGGGTTACTGTATTAAATGGGAAAAATATGAACTCGGCGGTGTAACATATTTTTATACCTACCCTGAAATCCATTGTCTGCATAGACGGTTTATCGGTATACATAGTTAAGTATACCTACATATTATGCCGCGTTATGTTTATCATATTATACTGTTGAAATCATTAATCATTCTACCATTATTTTATTGAATTCAATTTTTTTCCGAAAACATTGGTTTTGCAAGTATTTTCGTCGTACATTGTAGGTTTCACATTAATTTCTTCATGATAAAAAAATTAATTGTTATATGACTTTTATTTTTTTAGATCGCGCATTAGCCACTATAATATTATGAGTATTATTTAAACCACTACGACATAATAAGATTAAATTAATAAATCATATCCGACATTTTTATAGATTCTGAACGAAGTTATGAATGAACGTATTGATTTTACTATGATAAATGTTTAATTTTTTTTTTTTTGTTGTGTCATCACGTTTTTGAGTAGTCATAGTGCTTTGTTTGTTGACTTTGGCCCCATTTTGAACTTGAACATGAATCTAGTTGGTACTTTGGGTGAAAAAAATTCAGAGGTTAACAAAAACTTCGGGAAAACCCGTAAAAGTTAACGGAAAAACGGGAACTTTTACGCATCATCAGTTTTCGGCAATTTTAAATTTGTCTAAGTTTGTTTTTTTGAAATGCCGTTAAAAAAAATTTGGCATTCCAAATAATCTTTAAAATTGAATATAACGTTTATTATATATTACACATTTCGTAGTAAAAAAAAAAAATCAAAAATCGTTAGTCACATTTTTTGTTTACAAGCATTTAAAGTTCAAATGTTTACGGTGACAATTTCCTCTACTGTTAGAATAACGTTACACGTTTAGAGTAATGGTTATATTTTCGTCTCTTCTGTTTGTGCCAGTGGGTAAATTCAAGTTTTCAAAGTACAATTTTATTATTATACAATATACGTCATCAATGATGTAAAAAAAATGATAGATAATATAATATTATGATTACATAATATTAAAATGTAATAGGTACTATTACAAAATAATATAATATCAAACGTAAAGATGCGAAATTCGTCGAGAATGCAACGATTCAAAAACGTGACTGCAATTCTCACGACGTAGACATTTTCGTGAACGCCGCTATTCTAGTGACGTCCATCAGTTTGATGTAGACTGTGCCCTTAGCACACTACGATGATCATACCCGTAGACGTAATGAATAATATTAATATAACCCGTAATTACGTTTATGGTGTTACCCATACAATTTTATTATAACGAATTTTGATATTAATTCATTAAATACCGATAGTTTAGTACAACTTACTCATTATTCTATTTATACATAGATACAATCGACTGTCGGTAACTCGATGTTCACGGTGAACCATAGAAAATAATATAGTACTTGTTAAAAATATACACTTATCAAAAGTCCTCAATATGTGCGTGTTTATGGAATTATTATTTATTTCATTATTTATTTATTAATTAATACACGGAATAAAAAAAAATTCCTTATTTAGTACAGTACATAAAAATAATTCAGTAAAATAAGATAGCTAACATATACAAGGGGTGATGGCCTAAAAAATACAGCTGAATTACAGGCACAGCAAATTTAAACTAAAATAATTAGGATACAAGTAAAATTACATACAATAAAATGTACAAAAATACACAATATTAGGGTAAACTGAGAAAGGAGGGGTCCTCGTTTGCCAACCGCATCATGCGGTCAATTGGTTTGTTTTTACCGTAATTAGTACAGTGGAGAGGTACAGCAAAAGGAACTCGAGACCTTGTGGCCCGATGAGGAACTTTAAAGTTTACTTGGACGAGCAGTGAAGGGGCGTTTAAGGAACCATCGATTAATTTTTTTAAAAAGGCCAGATTAGCTTTTACGCGCCTATCTGCTAAAGATGTAAGGCCAAGTGCGCGCAATACTGGAGTATAGTCATGAGGAGGATGGACAATTTTTAGCATGTAGGCTGCAGACGACAGAAAGCGCCTTTGTACTCGCTCTAAATGGCAAGAATCAATTACCACAAATGGATCCCAGAGAACAGACGCATACTCTAGCATGCTTCGGACTAAAGAGCAGTAGACAGTCTTGAGAGATCCAGACAACTTGAACTCATTCATGGTGCGCATTACGAAGACAAGCGATTTGAGGGCTCGACAGCAGATGGATTCAATGTGAGGGCGGAAGTTCAGATCGGCAGTGAAAAGAACGCCCAAGTCACTATTGCTTGCAACTCTATCAACCACTGAACCATTGATAGTGTAAGAATAATCGAATACCAACTGGCGCCTGGTGAAGGACATAGCTTTGCATTTATTAGCATTAAATTGGAGGCCAAGAGTGCTAAACCATAAGCTAATGGAATCTAACTCGTTCTGAAGGGCGAGACAGTCAGCTTCAGATTCGATTTTTCGGAAAAGTTTCAGGTCGTCAGCGAACATAAGGAATCTACACTTAGGAACAGCCTTCGTAATTCCATTTATAAATAGCGAAAAAAGCAGGGGAGACAAGTGACCACCTTGGGGAACACCAGATGGAACAGGGACGACAGCAGATATTGATCCAAGCACTTTAACCCACTGGACACGATCGGACAGGTATGATTTAAACCAGGACAAAATAGGTTCGCCAAAACCGGACTTATATAGGATTTCAACGAGGATAGCGTGGTCGACACGGTCAAATGCTTTCACAAAATCAGTGTAAACCACGTCTACCTGGGAGCGATTTTCAAATGCCTCAAGGACAAAATTATTAAACACAATTAGGTTAGAAGTGGAAGAACGTCCGGGTCGGAAACCATATTGTTCGTCGACTAGTACAGAGTCAACCGAGGGCTGAATGGATTGCAGTACTAAGTGTTCGAAAAGCTTGGCAATATGACTTAGAATCGAGATGGGTCGGTAATTCGTGACGCTAGATTTGTCACCAGATTTGAACACAGGGGTGACTGAGCTGATTTTAAGCATTGATGGAAAAATTCCATCATCCATTGAACGCCTGAAGAGTAACCATAAAGGAAAACAGAGGACAGATCTGATGTTATACAAAAAGGTCCCAGATAGACCATCAGGGCCAACGGAGTGTATATTTTTTAGTGCAGCTAACCCGTTCTCGACATCATCAACACTAAAGATGCAGTCAGAAGATAAAGTATGCTGCGCAAATGGAATAACAGGTAGGCTACTTGCTGGGGAAGGCACATAGACTGAGTTAAAGTAGGATGAGAAAAGACTGGAGATGGACTCAGGACCAGTGGCACTTAGATCATTGAGGTGAACAGTGTTGGGAATACCATTACTAGATCTACGCTTACGCACAAAGTCCCAGAATAAACGAGGATTAACTTTAAGCTTGTTTTCAGTGTTATCCAGAAATGTTTTGTAGCATTTTTTATAATAATACTTATACTGAGCGCGCAGGTTAGAGAACTTGTTATAGTCAGCAGGGTTACGCGATGCTTTGTATTTAGCGTGCATTTCTTTCTTGGCAAAAACAATGTTTTTTAGATTTTTAGAGAACCAGGATGGAAATTTAGAAGGTTTGAAAACAACTAAAGGTACAAAACTTGTAACACAGTAATGCAATGCATCATACAATGCACACGTAGCAGAATCAATATCGGTTGTTGTTAAGGTTTCTAACCAGTTAAACGATGATAAGAAGGCACTAATACGAGGATAACAGGCTTTACGAAAATTATAATATTTATGACAACTATCAATAGATGGTAAGTCATCTGCAAAAGTAAGCATAAAAATTAAGGCTGGGTGGTATGGATCACAAGGAACCACCCCAGTAACGGATTTCTCTATATTGATCCGAGAATCATTTGAAAAAACTAGATCAAGGAAATTGCCATTGGAGTTGGGTATGTGATTTAGCTGGAAAAAATTATTATATGCGAAAACGTCAGGAACACAGTGGATTGCAGGGCCAGAGGAAGAATAAATTAAGCCAAAATCGTCATTAGACCAGGATAGGTCAGGAAGGTTAAAATCACCAGAGAAAATAAATACGGAACCAGGATTGGCGTCGATAATATATTGAGCAGCAGACATAAAGGACTCATATACCGGGATAGGGCTACTAGGAGGAATGTATACGGAACAAACAATATAAGCAGTATTGTTTACATAAAATTTAACGAATAAACATTCAACATTGTTAATGAGTGCAGGTAACAATTTATGGACCATATCGTTACGAATGGCAACGAGAACTCCTCCTCCTCTACTAAAACTACTGGATTGACTACTTCTATCACACCTAAATACAACATAGTTGAGTAAACCTAATTCCGTGTCATGGAAGCTATTAGTAAGCCACGTTTCAGTTAAACAAATGAAAATATAATTAAACACAGCAACATTACATTTAAAAAGACAAAGTTTGGTTCTTAGACCTCTACAGTTTTGATAGTAGCCCATGGGTAGCTTCACTCCTTGGCTGATAAGTTTTACGGGGTGTTTCACAACATCAGATCTGGAAGTGGGTGGAGCGTACGCCACACTAAGAGGAGGACAGGTAGACGAACATGAAGATATCAGTTTTTTGGAGTAGCGCCTTGAATCATCTCAGGAGCAAGACGACCCCAAAAACGTTTGATCATTATACCATCGGGCCAGAATGCAGGATCGAGGACAATATCCAGCTTATCCGCAGGAAGACGAATATGGAACGAAGAGTATGATGGATGCCTTGTAACCATTTTGCTGATGGTCACGTCTGGGTAACCACTGAACAATTCAGATTCTAGCAGGGCAGTTGTAACACTTGGATCAAGCCTCGAGACAAAAATATCAACATGCTTACGCACAGGCACTGATGACAGCTTGGAAGATGAGTTCTTTGCAGAACCAACAATGAATTTTGATTTTACAGACGAAGATTGACTGGAAGTCAATTGGTTTGTGGGTTGAGTAGAACGAATACCCGTACCCGAGTTCGGGTGTACATCAACTGGCAGTTTAAAGAGTTGAGCATTTGATTTGGGAGTTTGGGCATTAGGTGCCGCATTGAGGTGGTTGAGCTTATCATGTAGCTTAGCGTTACTAAGAGCCACGGATTTGAGCTCCACAACCACGGATTGGAGAATATTAGCAATATTAATTGAGTTTCCATGCAAAGGCGATACAGGATCAGAGGAAGAATCTTTTAAAAACTTCGACAAGTCGTCACTTAGCTTCACACCAGCGGGCAGAGTCCGCGCCACTATATAGTCAACGAGCATGCTTTTAGTCCATTTGTTTAACTCGGAAGAAAGAAGATCATTGTTTTGAGTCATTATGTGTTTTCGACTAACTGGTGAAAACGTGCGGATAAACAAAGGACAAAATAAGGCGCCTTAGCAAAAATAAGTAGGCCAAATAATATGCACCCGGCGTAGATAGCAAAGATAGGCGGCGACCTTGGCGGCTTGGCACGTGCCGGATTCGAAATTACGAGGTAGCCTCCACGGGTCGACGCTGCTTATCGATGTCGATAAGAATTCAACCGTAATTAGGTGATAGTATAAACTTATAATAAATTATTACCTTTCAATGATGCGCACACGTTAATTAACAAATGATTGAAAGTAAAAAAATTTAGAATAAATAGTAATCAGACTGACTCAAAAACGACACCAGTCAAAGCACGCACTTTCCCATATTTAGTGAACTAAAAAACGCAAAAAACGGGTAACTAGTTTCAAAAGAAACTTAAAACGGGCACAGAGCGTTATTTGTATTGTCGACGGCACTCGAATTATGTTTCAACAATATGGTTTGATGTACATTCAATATACCTACGTTGTTCTCGATTTGTTTTTTCCGAACACCAGGATGGAGAAAGTCATTAAGGATGTCAAACAACTGGTTGTCGAAAACAGGTCGTGTCGAAATAAAAAAAACGCTTGAGTCTTCCCCAAGACCCCCTAATATAGACGGTGTCTCCCGACCTACTACCCATGTCCCTTCTGTGCCTTTTCCAAGTGCGCCATTCGTTTTCACGTTGTTACGCATTTCAGGATGCACGTGCGATGATAAATCCCGATCTGGCTTCCGTCGGCGATCCGCGCACGCGCTGGTGGTCATCCGCAATCACTGCGACTGTGTTTCCTAGAAATTTAAATCGGTAAAAATATAACTATAAGCCTACGTTTAGGTTAGGTTAATTTATCGCAAGGTGCGTCACCCAGCTCTGAGAGTTAAAAATCAAAGTGGCTTTTGTTATTTATTGTTTATTGATCTGATGTGATACCGCCTCGATACGGTAGCCACCCACCTATTATTTTTTGATAGGATGTTTATTTCTACGTCGCAGTATTCTTATTGCATGTTTTATTATCGCAATATATTAGTAATCGTTATCCTAATACTCATGCCTACGACGCATTATCGTTATTATTTATCAGAGCGTGTAGCATTATAATCTGCCATATTTGCATTGCCTTATTCAATGTCGAGGTTCCTTTTACCGATGCTCAACCATCACGAGTGTTGTGCATTGACGTATCAAGACATATGTAAAAGAACAATCGAGGTGATACCTGATATTATATTTCTAGTATTATGTGATAGGTAGGTATGTATAGGTTTTCTCGTCGCATTATAGGATGTATGTACTAAATTTAGATAAGAAAATTCGAGATACCGAGGATACTTGTTCTAGTACTTTAACAATGATTATTGTAACTATTCATACATCTATATTATATCGTATCTTAACCCAGTTTTGAGTATAACATAGCTAAATAAACATTACATTGTTAGCACATGTGTTACTAGAACATACGATATACGGCGGTAATATAGGTACGATGCGCAACGTGTCGGTAACCGACCGACTGACGTGTTCCGTGGCGTTAGCACTATATTACACACCGGCATCCGCAAAACAAATTAAAAAAAAAAAAAAACTCACATCCCCACCCCCAACCCATACAAGAACCAAAGACGAAACTTTGCGTAACTCGTAACTCCGATATGATTCAAGACAAAAGATGCGTTTCACCGCCATCCGTCGTCGTTACGGCACTGCGGCCTAAGTTGATTGGGAAATAATCACATATTTTAAAAATCGCCGTGTATCCATTGGTGAAATTATGCGGGAAAATAGGCCACGAGCCGAATGCGCGGGTATCGCGTAAAACAATAACCCTTCGTCGGGTGGGAATAAATGATAGATGAAAAGCAAACCCGTTAGGTTAAAAATCGAAACATTTTAACAAACACTTACAGTGTACACGGGCGTGAAAAACACAAATTATTTTAAAATCGCCTCATTCATAGCTACGGCGGGAACCTCGAATTCGATACGAGGAAATATGGGAACTTTTACGATTGTTTTAAAGAAACGAAAATTCAATACTGCAGTCAAGTTGTTATAGCTCTACTGCACAATAGGTGTATCAATCGGGTTACTGTATTAAATGGGAAAAATATGAACTCGGCGGTGTAACATATTTTTATACCTACCCTGAAATCCATTGTCTGCATAGACGGTTTATCGGTATACATAGTTAAGTATACCTACATATTATGCCGCGTTATGTTTATCATATTATACTGTTGAAATCATTAATCATTCTACCATTATTTTATTGAATTCAATTTTTTTCCGAAAACATTGGTTTTGCAAGTATTTTCGTCGTACATTGTAGGTTTCACATTAATTTCTTCATGATAAAAAAATTAATTGTTATATGACTTTTATTTTTTTAGATCGCGCATTAGCCACTATAATATTATGAGTATTATTTAAACCACTACGACATAATAAGATTAAATTAATAAATCATATCCGACATTTTTATAGATTCTGAACGAAGTTATGAATGAACGTATTGATTTTACTATGATAAATGTTTAATTTTTTTTTTTTTGTTGTGTCATCACGTTTTTGAGTAGTCATAGTGCTTTGTTTGTTGACTTTGGCCCCATTTTGAACTTGAACATGAATCTAGTTGGTACTTTGGGTGAAAAAAATTCAGAGGTTAACAAAAACTTCGGGAAAACCCGTAAAAGTTAACGGAAAAACGGGAACTTTTACGCATCATCAGTTTTCGGCAATTTTAAATTTGTCTAAGTTTGTTTTTTTGAAATGCCGTTAAAAAAAATTTGGCATTCCAAATAATCTTTAAAATTGAATATAACGTTTATTATATATTACACATTTCGTAGTAAAAAAAAAAAATCAAAAATCGTTAGTCACATTTTTTGTTTACAAGCATTTAAAGTTCAAATGTTTACGGTGACAATTTCCTCTACTGTTAGAATAACGTTACACGTTTAGAGTAATGGTTATATTTTCGTCTCTTCTGTTTGTGCCAGTGGGTAAATTCAAGTTTTCAAAGTACAATTTTATTATTATACAATATACGTCATCAATGATGTAAAAAAAATGATAGATAATATAATATTATGATTACATAATATTAAAATGTAATAGGTACTATTACAAAATAATATAATATCAAACGTAAATATGCGAAATTCGTCGAGAATGCAACGATTCAAAAACGTGACTGCAATTCTCACGACGTAGACATTTTCGTGAACGCCGCTATTCTAGTGACGTCCATCAGTTTGATGTAGACTGTGCCCTTAGCACACTACGATGATCATACCCGTAGACGTAATGAATAATATTAATATAACCCGTAATTACGTTTATGGTGTTACCCATACAATTTTATTATAACGAATTTTGATATTAATTCATTAAATACCGATAGTTTAGTACAACTTACTCATTATTCTATTTATACATAGATACAATCGACTGTCGGTAACTCGATGTTCACGGTGAACCATAGAAAATAATATAGTACTTGTTAAAAATATACACTTATCAAAAGTCCTCAATATGTGCGTGTTTATGGAATTATGTTTCAACAATATGGTTTGATGTACATTCAATATACCTACGTTGTTCTCGATTTGTTTTTTCCGAACACCAGGATGGAGAAAGTCATTAAGGATGTCAAACAACTGGTTGTCGAAAACAGGTCGTGTCGAAATAAAAAAAACGCTTGAGTCTTCCCCAAGACCCCCTAATATAGACGGTGTCTCCCGACCTACTACCCATGTCCCTTCTGTGCCTTTTCCAAGTGCGCCATTCGTTTTCACGTTGTTACGCATTTCAGGATGCACGTGCGATGATAAATCCCGATCTGGCTTCCGTCGGCGATCCGCGCACGCGCTGGTGGTCATCCGCAATCACTGCGACTGTGTTTCCTAGAAATTTAAATCGGTAAAAATATAACTATAAGCCTACGTTTAGGTTAGGTTAATTTATCGCAAGGTGCGTCACCCAGCTCTGAGAGTTAAAAATCAAAGTGGCTTTTGTTATTTATTGTTTATTGATCTGATGTGATACCGCCTCGATACGGTAGCCACCCACCTATTATTTTTTGATAGGATGTTTATTTCTACGTCGCAGTATTCTTATTGCGTGTTTTATTATCGCAATATATTAGTAATCGTTATCCTAATACTCATGCCTACGACGCATTATCGTTATTATTTATCAGAGCGTGTAGCATTATAATCTGCCATATTTGCATTGCCTTATTCAATGTCGAGGTTCCTTTTACCGATGCTCAACCATCACGAGTGTTGTGCATTGACGTATCAAGACATATGTAAAAGAACAATCGAGGTGATACCTGATATTATATTTCTAGTATTATGTGATAGGTAGGTATGTATAGGTTTTCTCGTCGCATTATAGGATGTATGTACTAAATTTAGATAAGAAAATTCGAGATACCGAGGATACTTGTTCTAGTACTTTAACAATGATTATTGTAACTATTCATACATCTATATTATATCGTATCTTAACCCAGTTTTGAGTATAACATAGCTAAATAAACATTACATTGTTAGCACATGTGTTACTAGAACATACGATATACGGCGGTAATATAGGTACGATGCGCAACGTGTCGGTAACCGACCGACTGACGTGTTCCGTGGCGTTAGCACTATATTACACACCGGCATCCGCAAAACAAATTTAAAAAAAAAAAAAACTCACATCCCCACCCCCAACCCATACAAGAACCAAAGACGAAACTTTGCGTAACTCGTAACTCCGATATGATTCAAGACAAAAGATGCGTTTCACCGCCATCCGTCGTCGTTACGGCACTGCGGCCTAAGTTGATTGGGAAATAATCACATATTTTAAAAATCGCCGTGTATCCATTGGTGAAATTATGCGGGAAAATAGGCCACGAGCCGAATGCGCGGGTATCGCGTAAAACAATAACCCTTCGTCGGGTGGGAATAAATGATAGATGAAAAGCAAACCCGTTAGGTTAAAAATCGAAACATTTTAACAAACACTTACAGTGTACACGGGCGTGAAAAACACAAATTATTTTAAAATCGCCTCATTCATAGCTACGGCGGGAACCTCGAATTCGATACGAGGAAATATGGGAACTTTTACGATTGTTTTAAAGAAACGAAAATTCAATACTGCAGTCAAGTTGTTATAGCTCTACTGCACAATAGGTGTATCAATCGGGTTACTGTATTAAATGGGAAAAATATGAACTCGGCGGTGTAACATATTTTTATACCTACCCTGAAATCCATTGTCTGCATAGACGGTTTATCGGTATACATAGTTAAGTATACCTACATATTATGCCGCGTTATGTTTATCATATTATACTGTTGAAATCATTAATCATTCTACCATTATTTTATTGAATTCAATTTTTTTCCGAAAACATTGGTTTTGCAAGTATTTTCGTCGTACATTGTAGGTTTCACATTAATTTCTTCATGATAAAAAAATTAATTGTTATATGACTTTTATTTTTTTAGATCGCGCATTAGCCACTATAATATTATGAGTATTATTTAAACCACTACGACATAATAAGATTAAATTAATAAATCATATCCGACATTTTTATAGATTCTGAACGAAGTTATGAATGAACGTATTGATTTTACTATGATAAATGTTTAATTTTTTTTTTTTTGTTGTGTCATCACGTTTTTGAGTAGTCATAGTGCTTTGTTTGTTGACTTTGGCCCCATTTTGAACTTGAACATGAATCTAGTTGGTACTTTGGGTGAAAAAAATTCAGAGGTTAACAAAAACTTCGGGAAAACCCGTAAAAGTTAACGGAAAAACGGGAACTTTTACGCATCATCAGTTTTCGGCAATTTTAAATTTGTCTAAGTTTGTTTTTTTGAAATGCCGTTAAAAAAAATTTGGCATTCCAAATAATCTTTAAAATTGAATATAACGTTTATTATATATTACACATTTCGTAGTAAAAAAAAAAAATCAAAAATCGTTAGTCACATTTTTTGTTTACAAGCATTTAAAGTTCAAATGTTTACGGTGACAATTTCCTCTACTGTTAGAATAACGTTACACGTTTAGAGTAATGGTTATATTTTCGTCTCTTCTGTTTGTGCCAGTGGGTAAATTCAAGTTTTCAAAGTACAATTTTATTATTATACAATATACGTCATCAATGATGTAAAAAAAATGATAGATAATATAATATTATGATTACATAATATTAAAATGTAATAGGTACTATTACAAAATAATATAATATCAAACGTAAATATGCGAAATTCGTCGAGAATGCAACGATTCAAAAACGTGACTGCAATTCTCACGACGTAGACATTTTCGTGAACGCCGCTATTCTAGTGACGTCCATCAGTTTGATGTAGACTGTGCCCTTAGCACACTACGATGATCATACCCGTAGACGTAATGAATAATATTAATATAACCCGTAATTACGTTTATGGTGTTACCCATACAATTTTATTATAACGAATTTTGATATTAATTCATTAAATACCGATAGTTTAGTACAACTTACTCATTATTCTATTTATACATAGATACAATCGACTGTCGGTAACTCGATGTTCACGGTGAACCATAGAAAATAATATAGTACTTGTTAAAAATATACACTTATCAAAAGTCCTCAATATGTGCGTGTTTATGGAATTATGTTTCAACAATATGGTTTGATGTACATTCAATATACCTACGTTGTTCTCGATTTGTTTTTTCCGAACACCAGGATGGAGAAAGTCATTAAGGATGTCAAACAACTGGTTGTCGAAAACAGGTCGTGTCGAAATAAAAAAAACGCTTGAGTCTTCCCCAAGACCCCCTAATATAGACGGTGTCTCCCGACCTACTACCCATGTCCCTTCTGTGCCTTTTCCAAGTGCGCCATTCGTTTTCACGTTGTTACGCATTTCAGGATGCACGTGCGATGATAAATCCCGATCTGGCTTCCGTCGGCGATCCGCGCACGCGCTGGTGGTCATCCGCAATCACTGCGACTGTGTTTCCTAGAAATTTAAATCGGTAAAAATATAACTATAAGCCTACGTTTAGGTTAGGTTAATTTATCGCAAGGTGCGTCACCCAGCTCTGAGAGTTAAAAATCAAAGTGGCTTTTGTTATTTATTGTTTATTGATCTGATGTGATACCGCCTCGATACGGTAGCCACCCACCTATTATTTTTTGATAGGATGTTTATTTCTACGTCGCAGTATTCTTATTGCGTGTTTTATTATCGCAATATATTAGTAATCGTTATCCTAATACTCATGCCTACGACGCATTATCGTTATTATTTATCAGAGCGTGTAGCATTATAATCTGCCATATTTGCATTGCCTTATTCAATGTCGAGGTTCCTTTTACCGATGCTCAACCATCACGAGTGTTGTGCATTGACGTATCAAGACATATGTAAAAGAACAATCGAGGTGATACCTGATATTATATTTCTAGTATTATGTGATAGGTAGGTATGTATAGGTTTTCTCGTCGCATTATAGGATGTATGTACTAAATTTAGATAAGAAAATTCGAGATACCGAGGATACTTGTTCTAGTACTTTAACAATGATTATTGTAACTATTCATACATCTATATTATATCGTATCTTAACCCAGTTTTGAGTATAACATAGCTAAATAAACATTACATTGTTAGCACATGTGTTACTAGAACATACGATATACGGCGGTAATATAGGTACGATGCGCAACGTGTCGGTAACCGACCGACTGACGTGTTCCGTGGCGTTAGCACTATATTACACACCGGCATCCGCAAAACAAATTAAAAAAAAAAAAAAACTCACATCCCCACCCCCAACCCATACAAGAACCAAAGACGAAACTTTGCGTAACTCGTAACTCCGATATGATTCAAGACAAAAGATGCGTTTCACCGCCATCCGTCGTCGTTACGGCACTGCGGCCTAAGTTGATTGGGAAATAATCACATATTTTAAAAATCGCCGTGTATCCATTGGTGAAATTATGCGGGAAAATAGGCCACGAGCCGAATGCGCGGGTATCGCGTAAAACAATAACCCTTCGTCGGGTGGGAATAAATGATAGATGAAAAGCAAACCCGTTAGGTTAAAAATCGAAACATTTTAACAAACACTTACAGTGTACACGGGCGTGAAAAACACAAATTATTTTAAAATCGCCTCATTCATAGCTACGGCGGGAACCTCGAATTCGATACGAGGAAATATGGGAACTTTTACGATTGTTTTAAAGAAACGAAAATTCAATACTGCAGTCAAGTTGTTATAGCTCTACTGCACAATAGGTGTATCAATCGGGTTACTGTATTAAATGGGAAAAATATGAACTCGGCGGTGTAACATATTTTTATACCTACCCTGAAATCCATTGTCTGCATAGACGGTTTATCGGTATACATAGTTAAGTATACCTACATATTATGCCGCGTTATGTTTATCATATTATACTGTTGAAATCATTAATCATTCTACCATTATTTTATTGAATTCAATTTTTTTCCGAAAACATTGGTTTTGCAAGTATTTTCGTCGTACATTGTAGGTTTCACATTAATTTCTTCATGATAAAAAAATTAATTGTTATATGACTTTTATTTTTTTAGATCGCGCATTAGCCACTATAATATTATGAGTATTATTTAAACCACTACGACATAATAAGATTAAATTAATAAATCATATCCGACATTTTTATAGATTCTGAACGAAGTTATGAATGAACGTATTGATTTTACTATGATAAATGTTTAATTTTTTTTTTTTTGTTGTGTCATCACGTTTTTGAGTAGTCATAGTGCTTTGTTTGTTGACTTTGGCCCCATTTTGAACTTGAACATGAATCTAGTTGGTACTTTGGGTGAAAAAAATTCAGAGGTTAACAAAAACTTCGGGAAAACCCGTAAAAGTTAACGGAAAAACGGGAACTTTTACGCATCATCAGTTTTCGGCAATTTTAAATTTGTCTAAGTTTGTTTTTTTGAAATGCCGTTAAAAAAAATTTGGCATTCCAAATAATCTTTAAAATTGAATATAACGTTTATTATATATTACACATTTCGTAGTAAAAAAAAAAAATCAAAAATCGTTAGTCACATTTTTTGTTTACAAGCATTTAAAGTTCAAATGTTTACGGTGACAATTTCCTCTACTGTTAGAATAACGTTACACGTTTAGAGTAATGGTTATATTTTCGTCTCTTCTGTTTGTGCCAGTGGGTAAATTCAAGTTTTCAAAGTACAATTTTATTATTATACAATATACGTCATCAATGATGTAAAAAAAATGATAGATAATATAATATTATGATTACATAATATTAAAATGTAATAGGTACTATTACAAAATAATATAATATCAAACGTAAATATGCGAAATTCGTCGAGAATGCAACGATTCAAAAACGTGACTGCAATTCTCACGACGTAGACATTTTCGTGAACGCCGCTATTCTAGTGACGTCCATCAGTTTGATGTAGACTGTGCCCTTAGCACACTACGATGATCATACCCGTAGACGTAATGAATAATATTAATATAACCCGTAATTACGTTTATGGTGTTACCCATACAATTTTATTATAACGAATTTTGATATTAATTCATTAAATACCGATAGTTTAGTACAACTTACTCATTATTCTATTTATACATAGATACAATCGACTGTCGGTAACTCGATGTTCACGGTGAACCATAGAAAATAATATAGTACTTGTTAAAAATATACACTTATCAAAAGTCCTCAATATGTGCGTGTTTATGGAATTATGTTTCAACAATATGGTTTGATGTACATTCAATATACCTACGTTGTTCTCGATTTGTTTTTTCCGAACACCAGGATGGAGAAAGTCATTAAGGATGTCAAACAACTGGTTGTCGAAAACAGGTCGTGTCGAAATAAAAAAAACGCTTGAGTCTTCCCCAAGACCCCCTAATATAGACGGTGTCTCCCGACCTACTACCCATGTCCCTTCTGTGCCTTTTCCAAGTGCGCCATTCGTTTTCACGTTGTTACGCATTTCAGGATGCACGTGCGATGATAAATCCCGATCTGGCTTCCGTCGGCGATCCGCGCACGCGCTGGTGGTCATCCGCAATCACTGCGACTGTGTTTCCTAGAAATTTAAATCGGTAAAAATATAACTATAAGCCTACGTTTAGGTTAGGTTAATTTATCGCAAGGTGCGTCACCCAGCTCTGAGAGTTAAAAATCAAAGTGGCTTTTGTTATTTATTGTTTATTGATCTGATGTGATACCGCCTCGATACGGTAGCCACCCACCTATTATTTTTTGATAGGATGTTTATTTCTACGTCGCAGTATTCTTATTGCGTGTTTTATTATCGCAATATATTAGTAATCGTTATCCTAATACTCATGCCTACGACGCATTATCGTTATTATTTATCAGAGCGTGTAGCATTATAATCTGCCATATTTGCATTGCCTTATTCAATGTCGAGGTTCCTTTTACCGATGCTCAACCATCACGAGTGTTGTGCATTGACGTATCAAGACATATGTAAAAGAACAATCGAGGTGATACCTGATATTATATTTCTAGTATTATGTGATAGGTAGGTATGTATAGGTTTTCTCGTCGCATTATAGGATGTATGTACTAAATTTAGATAAGAAAATTCGAGATACCGAGGATACTTGTTCTAGTACTTTAACAATGATTATTGTAACTATTCATACATCTATATTATATCGTATCTTAACCCAGTTTTGAGTATAACATAGCTAAATAAACATTACATTGTTAGCACATGTGTTACTAGAACATACGATATACGGCGGTAATATAGGTACGATGCGCAACGTGTCGGTAACCGACCGACTGACGTGTTCCGTGGCGTTAGCACTAAATTACACACCCGCATCCGCAAAACAAATTAAAAAAAAAAAAAAACTCACATCCCCACCCCCAACCCATACAAGAACCAAAGACGAAACTTTGCGTAACTCGTAACTCCGATATGATTCAAGACAAAAGATGCGTTTCACCGCCATCCGTCGTCGTTACGGCACTGCGGCCTAAGTTGATTGGGAAATAATCACATATTTTAAAAATCGCCGTGTATCCATTGGTGAAATTATGCGGGAAAATAGGCCACGAGCCGAATGCGCGGGTATCGCGTAAAACAATAACCCTTCGTCGGGTGGGAATAAATGATAGATGAAAAGCAAACCCGTTAGGTTAAAAATCGAAACATTTTAACAAACACTTACAGTGTACACGGGCGTGAAAAACACAAATTATTTTAAAATCGCCTCATTCATAGCTACGGCGGGAACCTCGAATTCGATACGAGGAAATATGGGAACTTTTACGATTGTTTTAAAGAAACGAAAATTCAATACTGCAGTCAAGTTGTTATAGCTCTACTGCACAATAGGTGTATCAATCGGGTTACTGTATTAAATGGGAAAAATATGAACTCGGCGGTGTAACATATTTTTATACCTACCCTGAAATCCATTGTCTGCATAGACGGTTTATCGGTATACATAGTTAAGTATACCTACATATTATGCCGCGTTATGTTTATCATATTATACTGTTGAAATCATTAATCATTCTACCATTATTTTATTGAATTCAATTTTTTTCCGAAAACATTGGTTTTGCAAGTATTTTCGTCGTACATTGTAGGTTTCACATTAATTTCTTCATGATAAAAAAATTAATTGTTATATGACTTTTATTTTTTTAGATCGCGCATTAGCCACTATAATATTATGAGTATTATTTAAACCACTACGACATAATAAGATTAAATTAATAAATCATATCCGACATTTTTATAGATTCTGAACGAAGTTATGAATGAACGTATTGATTTTACTATGATAAATGTTTAATTTTTTTTTTTTTGTTGTGTCATCACGTTTTTGAGTAGTCATAGTGCTTTGTTTGTTGACTTTGGCCCCATTTTGAACTTGAACATGAATCTAGTTGGTACTTTGGGTGAAAAAAATTCAGAGGTTAACAAAAACTTCGGGAAAACCCGTAAAAGTTAACGGAAAAACGGGAACTTTTACGCATCATCAGTTTTCGGCAATTTTAAATTTGTCTAAGTTTGTTTTTTTGAAATGCCGTTAAAAAAAATTTGGCATTCCAAATAATCTTTAAAATTGAATATAACGTTTATTATATATTACACATTTCGTAGTAAAAAAAAAAAAATCAAAAATCGTTAGTCACATTTTTTGTTTACAAGCATTTAAAGTTCAAATGTTTACGGTGACAATTTCCTCTACTGTTAGAATAACGTTACACGTTTAGAGTAATGGTTATATTTTCGTCTCTACTGTTTGTGCCAGTGGGTAAATTCAAGTTTTCAAAGTACAATTTTATTATTATACAATATACGTCATCAATGATGTAAAAAAAATGATAGATAATATAATATTATGATTACATAATATTAAAATGTAATAGGTACTATTACAAAATAATATAATATCAAACGTAAATATGCGAAATTCGTCGAGAATGCAACGATTCAAAAACGTGACTGCAATTCTCACGACGTAGACATTTTCGTGAACGCCGCTATAATTCTAGTGACGTCCATCAGTTTGATGTAGACTGTGCCCTTAGCACACTACGATGATCATACCCGTAGACGTAATGAATAATATTAATATAACCCGTAATTACGATTATGGTGTTACCCATACAATTTTATTATAACGAATTTTGATATTAATTCATAAAATACCGTTAGTTTTGTACAACTTACTCATTATTCTATTTATACATAGATACAATCGACTGTCGGTAACTCGATGTTCACGGTGAAGCATAGAAAATAATATACTACTTGTTAAAAATATACACTTATCAAAAGTCCTCAATATGTGCGTGTTTATGGAATTATGTTTCAACAATATGGTTTGATGTTCATTCAATATACCTACGTTGTTCTCGATTTGTTTTTTCCGAACACCAGGATGGAGAAAATCATTAAGGTTGGCCAACAACTGGTTGTCGAAAACAGGTCGTGTCGAAATAAAAAAACGCTTGAGTCTTCCCCAAGACCCCCTAATATAGACGGTGTCTCACGACCTACTACCCATGTCCCTTCTGTGCCTTTTTCAAGTGCGCCATTCGCTTTCACGTTGTTACGCATTTCAGGATGCACGTGGGATGATAAATCCCGATCTGGCTTCCGTCGGCGATCCGCGCACGCGCTGGTGGTCATCCGCAATCACTGCGACTGTGTTTCCTAGAAATTTAAATAGGTAAAAATATAACTATAAGCCTACGTTTAGGTTAGGTTAATTTATCGCAAGGTGCGTCACCCAGCTCTGAGAGTTAAAAATCAAAGTGGCTTTTGTTATTTATTGTTTATTGGTCTGATGTGATACCGCCTCGATACGGTAGCCACCCACCTATTATTTTTTGATAGGATGTTTATTTCTACGTCGCAGTATTCTTATTGCGTGTTTTATTATCGCAATATATTAGTAATCGTTATCCTAATACTCATGCCTACGACGCAATATCGTTATTATTTATCAGAGCGTATAGCATTATAATCTGCCATATTTGCATTGCCTTATTCAATGCCGAGGTTCCTTTTACCGATGCTCAACCATCACGAGGGTTGTGCATTGACGTATCAAGACATATGTAAAAGAACAATCGAGGTGATACCTGATATTATATTTCTAGTATTATGTGATAGGTAGGTATGTATAGGTTTTCTCGTCGCATTATAGGATGTATGTACTAAATTTAGATAAGAAAATTCGAGATACCGAGGATACTTGTTCTAGTACTTTAACAATGATTATAGTAACTATTCATACATCTATATTATATCGTATCTTAACCTAGTTTTGAGTATAACATAGCTAAATAAACATTACATTGTTAGCACATGTGTTACTAGAACATACGATATACGGCGGTAATATAGGTACGATGCGCAACGTGTCGGTAACCGACCGACTGACGTGTTCCGTGGCGTTAGCATTAGATTACACACCCGCATCCGCAAAACAAATTAAAGAAAAAAAAAACTCACATCCCCACCCCAAACCCATACAAGAACCAAAGACGAAACTTGGCGTAACTCGTAACTCCGATATGATTCAAGACAAAAGATGCGTTTCACCGCCATCCGTCGTCGTTACGGCACTGCGGCCTAAGTTGATTGGGAAATAATCACATATTTTAAAAATCGCCGTGTATCCATTGGTGAAATTATGCGGGAAAATAGGCCACGAGCCGAATACGCGGGTATCGCGTAAAAGAATAACCCTTTGTCGGGTGGGAATAAATGATAGATGAAAAGCAAACCCGTTAGGTTAAAAATCGAAACATTTTAACAAACACTTAAAGTGTACACGGGCGTGAAAAACACAAATTATTTTAAAATCGCCTCATTCATAGCTACGGCGGGAACCTCGAATTCGATACGAGGAAATATGGGTACTTTTACGATTGTTTTAAAGAAACGAAAATTCAATACTGCAGTCAAGTTGTTATAGCTCTACTGCACAATAGGTATTAATCGGGTTACTGTATTAAATGGGAAAAATATGAACTCGGCGGTGTAACATATTTTTATACCTACCCTGAAATCCATTGTCTGCATAGACGGTTTATCGGTATACATAGTTAAGTATACCTACATATGCCGCGTTATGTTTATCATATTATTATACTGTTGAAATCATTAATCATTCTACCATTATTTTATTGAATTCAATTTTTTTCCGAAAACATTGGTTTTGCAAGTATTATCGTCGTACATTGTAGGTTTCACATTAATTTCTTCAAGATAAAAAAATTAATTGTTATATGACTTTTTTTTTTTTTAGATCGCGCATTAGCCACTATATTATGAGTATTATTTAAACCCCTACGACATAATAAGATTAAATTAATAAATCATATCGGACATTTTTATAGATTCTGAACGAAGTTATGAATGAACGTATTGATTTTACTATGATAAATGTTTAATTTTTTTTTTTTTTTGTTGTGTCATCACGTTTTTGAGTAGTCATAGTGCTTTGTTTGTTGACTTTGGCCCCTTTTTGAACTTGAACATGAATCTAGTTGGTACTTTGGGTGAAAAAAATTCAGAAGTTAACAAAAACTTCGGGAAAACCCGTAAAAGTTAACGGAAAAACGGGAACTTTTACGCATCATCAGTTTTCGGCAATTTTAAATTTGTCTAAGTTTGTTTTTTTGAAATGCCGTTAAAAAAAATTTGGCATTCCAAATAATCTTTAAAATTGAATATAACGTTTATTATATATTACACATTTCGTAGTAAAAAAAAAAAAATCAAAAATCGTTAGTCACATTTTTTGTTTACAAGCATTTAAAGTTCAAATGTTTACGGTGACAATTTCCTCTACTGTTAGAATAACGTTACACGTTTAGAGTAATGGTTATATTTTCGTCTCTACTGTTTGTGCCAGTGGGTAAATTCAAGTTTTCAAAGTACAATTTTATTATTATACAATATACGTCATCAATGATGTAAAAAAAATGATAGATAATATAATATTATGATTACATAATATTAAAATGTAATAGGTACTATTACAAAATAATATAATATCAAACGTAAATATGCGAAATTCGTCGAGAATGCAACGATTCAAAAACGTGACTGCAATTCTCACGACGTAGACATTTTCGTGAACGCCGCTATAATTCTAGTGACGTCCATCAGTTTGATGTAGACTGTGCCCTTAGCACACTACGATGATCATACCCGTAGACGTAATGAATAATATTAATATAACCCGTAATTACGATTATGGTGTTACCCATACAATTTTATTATAACGAATTTTGATATTAATTCATTAAATACCGTTAGTTTTGTACAACTTACTCATTATTCTATTTATACATAGATACAATCGACTGTCGGTAACTCGATGTTCACGGTGAAGCATAGAAAATAATATACTACTTGTTAAAAATATACACTTATCAAAAGTCCTCAATATGTGCGTGTTTATGGAATTATGTTTCAACAATATGGTTTGATGTTCATTCAATATACCTACGTTGTTCTCGATTTGTTTTTTCCGAACACCAGGATGGAGAAAATCATTAAGGTTGGCCAACAACTGGTTGTCGAAAACAGGTCGTGTCGAAATAAAAAAACGCTTGAGTCTTCCCCAAGACCCCCTAATATAGACGGTGTCTCACGACCTACTACCCATGTCCCTTCTGTGCCTTTTTCAAGTGCGCCATTCGCTTTCACGTTGTTACGCATTTCAGGATGCACGTGGGATGATAAATCCCGATCTGGCTTCCGTCGGCGATCCGCGCACGCGCTGGTGGTCATCCGCAATCACTGCGACTGTGTTTCCTAGAAATTTAAATAGGTAAAAATATAACTATAAGCCTACGTTTAGGTTAGGTTAATTTATCGCAAGGTGCGTCACCCAGCTCTGAGAGTTAAAAATCAAAGTGGCTTTTGTTATTTATTGTTTATTGGTCTGATGTGATACCGCCTCGATACGGTAGCCACCCACCTATTATTTTTTGATAGGATGTTTATTTCTACGTCGCAGTATTCTTATTGCGTGTTTTATTATCGCAATATATTAGTAATCGTTATCCTAATACTCATGCCTACGACGCAATATCGTTATTATTTATCAGAGCGTATAGCATTATAATCTGCCATATTTGCATTGCCTTATTCAATGCCGAGGTTCCTTTTACCGATGCTCAACCATCACGAGGGTTGTGCATTGACGTATCAAGACATATGTAAAAGAACAATCGAGGTGATACCTGATATTATATTTCTAGTATTATGTGATAGGTAGGTATGTATAGGTTTTCTCGTCGCATTATAGGATGTATGTACTAAATTTAGATAAGAAAATTCGAGATACCGAGGATACTTGTTCTAGTACTTTAACAATGATTATAGTAACTATTCATACATCTATATTATATCGTATCTTAACCTAGTTTTGAGTATAACATAGCTAAATAAACATTACATTGTTAGCACATGTGTTACTAGAACATACGATATACGGCGGTAATATAGGTACGATGCGCAACGTGTCGGTAACCGACCGACTGACGTGTTCCGTGGCGTTAGCATTAGATTACACACCCGCATCCGCAAAACAAATTAAAGAAAAAAAAAACTCACATCCCCACCCCCAACCCATACAAGAACCAAAGACGAAACTTGGCGTAACTCGTAACTCCGATATGATTCAAGACAAAAGATGCGTTTCACCGCCATCCGTCGTCGTTACGGCACTGCGGCCTAAGTTGATTGGGAAATAATCACATATTTTAAAAATCGCCGTGTATCCATTGGTGAAATTATGCGGGAAAATAGGCCACGAGCCGAATACGCGGGTATCGCGTAAAAGAATAACCCTTTGTCGGGTGGGAATAAATGATAGATGAAAAGCAAACCCGTTAGGTTAAAAATCGAAACATTTTAACAAACACTTAAAGTGTACACGGGCGTGAAAAACACAAATTATTTTAAAATCGCCTCATTCATAGCTACGGCGGGAACCTCGAATTCGATACGAGGAAATATGGGTACTTTTACGATTGTTTTAAAGAAACGAAAATTCAATACTGCAGTCAAGTTGTTATAGCTCTACTGCACAATAGGTATTAATCGGGTTACTGTATTAAATGGGAAAAATATGAACTCGGCGGTGTAACATATTTTTATACCTACCCTGAAATCCATTGTCTGCATAGACGGTTTATCGGTATACATAGTTAAGTATACCTACATATGCCGCGTTATGTTTATCATATTATTATACTGTTGAAATCATTAATCATTCTACCATTATTTTATTGAATTCAATTTTTTTCCGAAAACATTGGTTTTGCAAGTATTATCGTCGTACATTGTAGGTTTCACATTAATTTCTTCAAGATAAAAAAATTAATTGTTATATGACTTTTTTTTTTTTTAGATCGCGCATTAGCCACTATATTATGAGTATTATTTAAACCCCTACGACATAATAAGATTAAATTAATAAATCATATCGGACATTTTTATAGATTCTGAACGAAGTTATGAATGAACGTATTGATTTTACTATGATAAATGTTTAATTTTTTTTTTTTTTGTTGTGTCATCACGTTTTTGAGTAGTCATAGTGCTTTGTTTGTTGACTTTGGCCCCTTTTTGAACTTGAACATGAATCTAGTTGGTACTTTGGGTGAAAAAAATTCAGAAGTTAACAAAAACTTCGGGAAAACCCGTAAAAGTTAACGGAAAAACGGGAACTTTTACGCATCATCAATTTTCGGCAATTTTAAATTTGTCTAAGTTAGACAAACCGTGTCGCGTAAAGGGCTCGCTAATTACGTAGACATCAGCGTCGATGTCTACGGCAGTCTGAGCCAATAATTGCTTGGCAGCCCAGTTGCCGTTCAGGTTGACTTGGAGTAAGTTAACCATCATTGCGATTTTTTTGGGACGTTCGCCAACTTCTTTGCAGCGCATGCACCGGAGCCTGGTTTGTGTGGAGTCTTTGGGAGCCCAGCCATCTCACAGGCCAGACAATTATCTTCCGACTTTGTGCACTCCTTCATACAGTGATCGTTTGCACCGCATCTCCAGCACGCGCCAGATCGGTCCGTGTCGGTGCAGTTTCGAGCGTTATGACCAAATTTCTGGCATCTGTAGCATCTCTCTGGGGGGAGAGTCCTAGAACGGACGCGACACATGGTCCAACCGACCGGGATCTTTGTTATCAGTGATGCGGCGTGTCTGGACATCTTCGCGGTGGCGATCTGTTGTCCGGATCTGGTTGGCCAAATCCGAACATCGCTGATGCCGTCTCGTTTTGCCTTAGATGAGAGATCGTCGTCTCCGGGGATAGCAGCACGCAGAGCGTCAAGGACCTCTGCTGCAGTCGCAACCGCATCAAGGTCCAAGATCTCCACCTCTACGTTCACGCCTAGCTGTAGCACCTTGCCCACCGTATCGCCGAGCTTAGTGGTTATGGTCGACGTGATTTTCTTGGCAGCAGCACCGGAATTTGCACCCTTTTGGAGTTCTAGCAACAGCGACCCGTCGCGGGTCTCCCTCATGGTGACATTAGAGCCAATGTCCTGGGCCGTCAAGTCGCAAGAACGAACCGTGCGAACCGTTTCGGCGTAAGACATTCCTTCACGAGGTTTTATCAGAACAGCCGGTGGCTTCTTCGACGCAACCCTCCGAATCGACGTTTGTGAACTCTCAGCGGGTGGATGGGAGCTCGGAGCTACGACATTGCGCTTCTTCTGCTTTTTTACTACGGTAGGCCAATTTTTCTCCACGTCGGTCTCCATAGCCGACTCAATCTCGGTATCGACCGCACCGGGTCGTTGCTGACCGGAGTCCAAATTTTTCCGAACTGCTCTTCGCCTTGTGGCCGCCTTGGATTCGGCCACCTTGTCGCTGTCCCACCAGCTGGGGGTCAGGATGGTGTCCGCGGACGCATCCACCATGACAGGCGCTCTAACGCTTTGACAGCAGTCCTGGTCCTTATGTTTTTTAACCGATGGAATAGCGGGGGAGGTTAATAAAAGCCTGCCTTTCTTTGATAGCACCCCGCCCAAGGTCTTGGTTGCGTCCTCCATGAGGCTGGCGATGCGGGACATGCTCGGTGAGTCCTTCGACGTCGTTGACATTCTAGCCTCATGAGAGGCAGACCTAATCGAGGACCTTAGGTACTGTAGTGCAGCCTCGAGCTCGCTGAGCCCCGAGTTGATCTCATGAGGAGGCGACGCAGGCGCGCTTCTCTTTGGATTGCCTTGGTTCTGAAAGTATACAGACATCGGAGACATAGGCCTCTCCACTTCATGGCTGGCCAGATTCGTGGCGTAGGTGTCGTCAGGGTCTTCGAGGTCCATGGACTGAGTGGCAGAGCTACTCGTCATGGTGGAGGGCCCGACCAGAGCCGACGGGCGACTTGAGTTTTCGGGGCCCTATATCTCCGCCCTGGCTAGGGCTAGAAGGTTGGGGTCTCCGGTGGCTTAACGGCGTTGGCCTGGAGGGAGGACTGTGACCGCCAGGCGGTCCTGGGCTGTTTAGCTTGTCAGCAGATGCGAAACAAAAAAAAAACACAAAACTGGCCGATTTCAGGGCCCTATATCTCAGCCCTGGATAGGGCTAGAGGGTCGCGGTTTTCTGTGTGGTATCGGTGAGGGGCGTGGGAGGTCAGGGGGGTTTGGGAGGGCAAAATTTTTTTCCCGAAGCGCTCCGGGCACTCCCTGCCGAGATATCTTAGAAAAACCGATCCGGGGAGGATCAGCTCTTACCTGAGGAGGTCCAGCGGTGCCCCACGGGGGGTTTTTTAGTCAGGCCGACTCGAAAGCGACACCGGCCTGATCGCGAACTTTTTATATCGTTACTTATCGGTAAACACTATTAACGCACAACACTGCCACGAGGAGCGGGCCTCGGAACGCGTGACGACTTGAGTAGTACACTGTTTTTCCACAGGGGGCGGGCTTCGGAGCGATAGAAACTGGGCGAACAAACTACGTGTGTCCCGGATGACTACCGACGCGCAACTGACCGACGCGCAACTGACTACCGACGCGCAACTGACTACCGACGCGCAACTGAGACTACCGACGCGCAACTGAACCTAACCTAACCTAACCTAACCTAACCTAAACCTTCACGTTGGTGGAACTGAAGAAGGCAAGCAAGAGGCTGTCAGCTGGCAAGGCCGGAGGCCCCTCCGGGATACCAAACGAGGCGGTTAAGCAGTTAGTGGCCATGCGCCCGCACGCCGCTCTGAGGGTGTTTAACAATTGCTTGAAGGCACTCCACTTCCCTCAATGCTGGAAAAAGGCCAAGCTCGTTCTCCTGCATAAAGGAGACGGCAAGCCGGTGGAATCGCCGTCCAGCTTTCGACCGATATGTCTCCTGGACACTTCTGCCAAGCTTCTGGAAAGAATGTTACTGCAGCGGTTGGAGGAACATCTGGACCGTGGAGGTGGCAACAGAAGAGCTCCAAACCAGTTCGGGTTTAGAAAGGGCATTAGCACAGAAACTGCGGTGGAATAGGTTTTGAGCATCGCTAGGCGTGCTGCCGCCGGAACCGGCCCCAAAGATTTGTGCGTGCTGGTAACGCTCGATGTGAAAAATGCCTTCAATTCACTCAGGTGGCCGGTGATCGATCAGGCGCTAAGAAGCAAAGGCACCCCAGAGTACCTGGTCAAGATGCTGCGGTCATGGTTATCGGACAGGAGCCTGTTCGTAGGCGACGACAGGACATCGAGAACAGTGACGTGTGGTGTCCCACAGGGATCCGTGCTCGGCCCAACACTGTGGAACACTGCGTACGATGACCTGCTGAACTTGAACGTACCGCCGGGCGTTCAACTTGTCGGCTTTGCGGATGATCTGGCAGTGGTCGGTAGGGCCAAGACGGGGCCCCAACTCGAGGACCTCATGAACCCAGTGCTGGAGGCGATAGACGTCTGGATGCGGGGCAGAGGGCTAGAGCTGGCGCACCATAAGAGCGAGGCGGTGATGTTGACCAGAAGATGGTCCTACACCGCCCCCCCGACTTCGTTTAGGAGAACACGACATCGCGCTCTCTAGCGAGATAAGGTACCTAGGGGTCAGGCTAGATGGCAAGATTACCTTTGTCGACCATGTAAGAATGGCCGGCAAAAAAGCACTGGCATCGGCAACGGCACTGTCAAGAGTGATGCCGAACATCAAGGGCCCGGGGCAGTGGAAGAGAAGGCTCCTGGCCTCCGTCGTGGAGAGTCAGCTTCTGTACGCTGCCCCGGTCTGGACTGACACCGTGGCGGCCTCGGCGAGATCGGTGAGTCTGCTCGTAAGGCCACAGAGGGCCATACCCTTACGAGTTATTAGAGCATATAGGACAGTGTCGGATGAAGCAGCTCTCGTTTTAGCCTACATGCCCCCGGCCAACCTATTGGCCGAGGAAAGAGCTAGGGTCAAGGCTAGGCGCAGGCAACCACCGGCGCCCGACGTCCCTCCAACGTCGCTGGAGAAGATAAAATCGCTGGAGAGAAAAACGACGCTTGAAACTTGGCAAAGAAGCTGGGCCTTCTCCAGAAAGGGTCAATGGACTAGGCGGTTGATCCCGGACGTGAGGAGGTGGCACGACAAGCTCCTGCCGAAAGTGCCGACCACGTACAGGGTTACTCAGGCAATGACGGGGCACGGGTGCTTCCAGTACTACCTGAGCAGGATGGGGAGAGCTGGAAGCGCCGTGTGCGTCCAGTGTGGAAGCGCCATTGACACAGTGGAGCACACTCTGCTGAACTGTGCTTACTGGGAGCCGTACAGGGTCGCTTTGGCGGATCGGCTGGGTCACCGCCTCACTGTCGAGGACATTTCATCAATTATTCTGGGCCCGTCAGAGGATGAAGTCCCCGGAGACCAGCCGGAGAGAGGGGAAACCCTGGAATTCGCGCTGGAATCGCTGAGGATGTTATACCAATATATCGAGGAGATCCTATCCATCAAAGAAGAGGAGGAGCGGGCCAGGCAGAACGGGCAGGCATAGTGACGGTTTTGCACAAGACTACTCGGTACGAGATATCAAGGACGGCGGGACACGGCGTCCGGTCCTAGAAGTACGCAGCATGTCAGATCGTATAATCTATTAGTAATTATCATATAAGTGTATATATATAGTTGTGATACCTAGAGTTAAGCTATACAATTGTATAATTTTGTTGTAAGGAGGTGAGACGGGGAGATTGGCCTTGTCCATCTTCACCTGTTGTGTATTTATTATAAATAAACGATGGCGGCGCCGTGGAAGTAATGCGCAAGCGGTTCCCACGGCGTCGTCGATTATACCGAAAAAAAAAAAAAAAAAAAAAAAAAAAAGGTCAGGTTAGGTTAGGTTAGTTGCGCGTCGGTAGTCATCCGGGACACACGTAGTTTGTTCGCCCAGTTTCTATCGCTCCGAAGCCCGCCCCCTGTGGAAAAACAGTGTACTACTCATGTCGTCACGCGTTCCGAGGCCCGCTCCTCGTGGCAGTGTTGTGCGTTAATAGTGTTTACCGATAAGTAACGATATAAAAAGTTCGCGATCAGGCCGGTGTCGCTTTCGAGTCGGCCTGACTAAAAAACCCCCCGTGGGGCACCGCTGGACCTCCTCAGGTAAGAGCTGATCCTCCCCGGATCGGTTTTTCTAAGATATCTCGGCAGGGAGTGCCTGGAGAGCTTCGGGAAAAAAATTCTGCCCTCCCAAATCCCCCTGACCTCCCACGCCCCTCACCGATACCACACAGAAAACCGCGACCCTCTAGCCCTATCCAGGGCTGAGATATAGGGCCCTGAAATCGACCAGTTTTGTGTTTTTTTTTTGTTTCGCATCTGCTGACAAGCTAAACAGCCCAGGACCGCCTGGCGGTCACAGTCCTCCCTCCAGGCCAAAGCCGTTAAGCCACCGGAGACCCCAACCTTAGGTTAGGTTAGGTTAGGTTAGGTTCCCGTGAGCATGAGCATGCCATCGGGCGCGTCCCCAGGTTGCGGATAGGGGAACGCCCTGTAGAAATACAGGGTAGCCGCGATATAAGCCATACCTTCGGGATGGACGAATAAGCGGTCGCGGACAAGCTCACCACCGGGGATTGATCGACCACCGGTGCCTCGGCAGATCGGAAAAGAACACAAGGAAAAAAGACAGACGGCGCGAGGCTGGCGTCGTCAGTGGCACACAAGCCAAACTAAACAGATGATAATGGACAACACAAACAGTAAAAAAGTTACTGCTACAGGGGCATCGGAAACCCCAGAGCCGGCGGTTGGGGGCACGCGCGCGCCCCAAAAGTCGTCATCACTGTCCAGCGCGGAAAGCGTGGATGTGTCGAGACAGGCATCCACCGCCAACCACGGGGTTGGTAACATGACTGTTGATGCAGGTGCCAAGCAGGCCTGCACCGGCGACCGGAAATTCGCTTCAGCTACTGCGGAGGCAACATCGGAGAACGGAAACGGAATGGCAGCTGAGGAACTTCTGACAGCGACCAAACAGCTGGGGTCCAAGTTTTGCAAGCAACAGGGCGACCTCGACCACCTGTTCGAGAAGGCTTCCCATCTGGAGTTTGTGTCAAAAAAGAGCCAAAGCCCCACGGTCAGCTCGGCGATCAGGGACCTTCTGGACGCGGTCAAGGAGATCCAGAATTTCCGAGTTGAGGTGACTTCGGCGTTCAACCACTCTCTGCGGTGCGTGAAGGCGCTGGTATCGTCCAGCGACCCGAGCGCAACGATCAAGCGAGAGTGCAGGGATGCGGCCACTTTGACAGAAGTCCCAAAAGCACGGGTCGGCCGAGACGTGAAGGACGTTGCCACGAACACTGCTTCTCTGGAAGCAGTTCCGGAGCAGCAGCAGAAACAACAACAACAGCAACAGCAACAGCGGCCGAAGGGTCGGAAACGACAGCCGCTACATCAAAAGGAGAGCCTACAACCTGTGCAGCCGAAGGCGCAGAACCAGCAACGGCAGCCGAAGCAGCCCCAACAGCAGCAGCCACAACAGCAGCAACGACAGCAGCGGCAGCCACAGCAGCAGCAGCCACAACAGCAGCGGCAGCCACAGCAGCAGCAGCCCCCGCAACGGTCGCCCCAGACTCAGACCTGGAGCGAGGTGGTAAGAAAGAAGAAGCCACCGAAGCCGGCCCGACAACCGCGCTCGACCGCCGACCAAGTGGCTCTTCTGCGGAAGAGGACTCCGCGAACCACGGCGGTCACCATCGATCGCCCGGCTGAAGGAGGCTCCCTAGCCTCCGTGATGAAGAAGGTGTCGACTTCGATCAACCTTCAGTCTCTCGGCGTCAAGGTGCTGACGATGAGGAAGACAAGGGCGGGCGGTATTCTCCTCGAGGTCGAGGGGAACGAAAAAGCCACGCTGCTAGCCGGGGAGATCCGGTGGGTGGTGGGGGACGCGGCCAGGGTAAGGTTACCCGAGCCCCGTGCGCCCGTCCTTCTTTTGGGGGTCCCGGAATGGGCAGAAACAGAGGACGTCGTTGCCGGCGTCACGCAGGCGGGAGTCACCGGAGTCACCTCCGAGAACGTGACTATCCGCAAGAACTCTGGAGGAAGAGAGGAGTTCGTGGCGAGCCTCCACTTGCCACTCAAGGACGCCATCGCGTTGGCGGAGAAGAAAGCGGTTTCCGTGGGGTGGACCAGGTGCAGGATCAAGCTGTTGGCTAACAACCAACCGACCTGCTTCCGTTGTCAAGCCAAAGGCCATCTTGCCGTCGAGTGCCAGGGCGAGGCTAAGCCCCGTCGCTGTCACAGGTGCAGGAGGGAAGACCACCTGGTGAAGGACTGCGCCCAGCAAAGGCAGACGCAGCAGAAGCAGCAGCCGCAGCCCTCGACCTCAAGGAGTGAGACGCCTGCAGAAGCGAACGGAGTGGTGTGATGGGACTCAACTTCGTGCAGTGCAACCTCAACCACTGTCGCGTGGCACAAGACCTCGTCGCGCAGTACATGGTTGAAGAGAGAGTTGACGTCGCACTGATCAGCGACCCCTACAAGGCGGACCCGGACTCCAGTGCTTGGCACGCGAGCGACGGACAACGGAGAGCGGCCATCTACGTGGCGAACGCGGAAGTAACGGTGGCCAACGTCATCAGCGACCCCGAGTTCGTGTCGGCTCGGCTCAACGGCGTCCAGGTGTACAGCTGCTACGCGTCGCCCAACAAGCCCATCGAGGACTTCCAGGACCTGCTCCGCCGTCTCGAAGACAGCATCAGGACCGTGCAGCGGGAAGTCCCCGTTCTCGTCACCGGCGATCTCAACGCGAGATCCGCTGCGTGGGGTGACTGGGTTGACAACAGAAGGGGAGAAGAACTGCAGCTGGACGTGACAAATCCAGGGACACCTCGTCCGACGAGATCCGACGTCGGGTTGGTGAGTTATTTACATTTACTTACCTCCCCTATGCTAACACACGGCCGCCCAAAGCCGCCCGAGTGAAAACGGGAAAACCCGATAAACAGCTGTTTGTTGCTCAGAACAACAGCTTGAGCGCGCTAAAGGTTAGGGGAACAAACGTCCGAGTGTGAACAAGCGCCGGGGAACAATTCACATAGTGTGACGAACCGTCGTTGCAAACCGACGGCGCCTACCGTCCCTCGGCGGGAAATTCAAATTTACCTCCATCGTGGAGGTAACTTAAGTACGCCGTTGAACAGGCACAAAGCCCCGTAGACTGACGGGGTAAACGGCCAAGACGTTTCCAGGGGGCAACACTTATATTCCCCCCATCGGGAACATAAGCCCCCACCCCCCCCTTTTTTCGTTTTTTGCCGATAACTCGGCGGGGTTTGCTCGGTGAGCTTTGGGAAAAAAATTTTGCCCTCCCAAATCCCTCTGACCTAGTAGGACGATTTCCGACAGGACCCCGAAGATCCGGACCCTCTACCCCCCCCCCTCAGGAGCGGAGTTAGGGGAAGTGATAGGGACAGTGACCGATACCTTCGGATTTGGCCACTGCTCTGTCCCCCTCGCTATGGGTGACTCCCCGTCGGGTCCCAGCGGGGACCTCGGTAGGACAACACTAGCCGACAAACTAATTGCTAGTAGCAGCGGTGGGGGTCAGGTGGCGTTGTTTGAGGCGTCGAAGCTGAAGGAGATGCCAGAGGACCAACTCCGTGAAGTTTTTGAAAGGATGGATAAGACAGAAAGAGAATGTTTTGACAGGATTGGAAGTAGGTTGAATACCATGCTCGAGGCTGTCAGAGAGGCGAAGAACGTGGCAAAACCCGTCAAATCAGCGCTCGCTGAAGCAATGACGGCTTACAAGCAGGCAACAGGTGCGCGTAAACAGCGACGGCAAGTTGAGGAACACCTAAAGACACGAACGGAGAAAGAGCTGGTATCGGTTGCAGCAGCTGAAAATACGTGCACTGACGCGAATATTCTGGCAGAAGTCAAGAGGATCAGTTACAAACTCGCCGAGCACGGGGATAAGATAGACTCAATTGCTACCAAATTAGCCAGTGATCAGGCCCCACTTACACAGTGGACGGAGGTGGTTAGAAGGAAACCACTGGCGACCAAAGGTAATCAATCTGTAACGGAGGACAATATCCAAGACGGTAAGGCTGCTTGGAAGGCCAAGGCGCCAAACCCAAAACCTGTTGAAGTGAGGAAAAAACAACCAAGGGCACGGCCAGCGGCAATAGTGGTGGACATTACGAACCAGGATGACTTCCCGGAGCTGATCAAGAAGATCAGAAGTGCCGTAAACTCAGAGGTAATCGGCGAGCACGTTGTTGGGATGAGGAAAACCAAAGCTGGGAGTCTTCTGCTAGAAGTCAAGGGAGACTCTGGCGAGGTCGAGGCGGTCAGGGCGGAGGTCCACAAGTCCACGGGCGGCGTTAACGTGGTGCGAACCCTCGAGCAACGGACAATGCTAGAGGTCAGGGACCTAGACGAATGGACTGACGAGGAAGAAGTAGCCAAGGCGGTGGCAGCGGCCACAGGTGCTAGCCGTGACACCGTGAAGGTCATAAGCCTAAGAAAGGCCTATGGAAGTTCACAAATCTCCCTCGTCTTAGCCCCTACGGCACTGTGCCGTAACGTCGTATCCCATGGTAGGTTACGGGTGGGGCTGGTGAACTGTAGGATCAGGCAGGGAGAACGGAAGACACGGTGCTTCCGTTCTCTCTTTCGGCCACATGTCAGGTCAATGCCAAGGCCCTGATAGAGGCCGATGCTGCAGGCGTTGCGGAGTTTCGGGCCATAAAGCTGCGCACTGTGGGGCTACAAATGCAGCCGCTAAAGAGTTTGCCAAACAACTGGAAGTTAATGGTCCCAACCAAGTAGCAGAGGCCACTGTTCCTCTGAAAAAGGAGTCTACTGGGCCAAACGATGATTAACTTTATACAAGCAAACCTTAACAGGGCGAGGGCTGCTTAGGCCCTCATAATGCAGACGTTGTACGAAACCAAGGCGGACATTGCTATTATCAGCGAACCAAACAAAATTCCTGATACTGACGGCTGGTATGGTAGCAGCGATCAATCGTGTGCTATATACCTGTCCTCGGTAGTTGAAGTCATCGGACATGGACAGGGTCACGGATTTGTGTGGGTGGACACCCTGCACCTACGCATATACAGCTGTTACTTCTCCCCGAGCAAGCGCCACACAATCGACGCATACAAAACCTACCTGAGTCATCTCGGTGATAGCGTGCGACAGGCCCCGGAAGAGGTGATCATGGCAGGTGATTTTAACGCACATTCCCCGTTTTGGGGCTCACCATACACGTGCGCAAAAGAAGATGCACTGACTGATCTGGTCAGCTCTTTACAATTGGTTGCAAGGAATGAAGGCGATGCTCCAACCTATGAACGCGGCGGTCACGAATCTCATATTGACGTGACGTTTGTTTCGCAAGGAGCTCTGAGGCAAATCAACGATTGGAGGGTGTTGGAAGTGGAAATCAGCAGTGATCACAAATGCATATTCTTCGCACTTCAACGTAGAATACAGCAGCCTTGTAGCGGTGCCAAAGGGTGTTCATGGAGGCACATGGACGTAGCTAGACTCGAGTCCTTCCTCACTGCGTATACGCATTCCGAAGAGGAGATACTGTTTGACGACCACGGATTGGCGGAATTTCTAGGGAAAGCCTGCGATAGTTGCATGCCCAAGAAAAAATTCCATGGTAACCGTAAGGCGGTACATTGGTGGACTGGGGAAATTGCCAGGCTTCGCAAAGCGAGCTTCCAAGCAAGGAGGAAGTACCAGAGTGCCCGCAAGCGCAAAGGCCCTGATGAATGCCTCGAGGAGCATCGTCTGGCACGGGACGCATCCAAAGCGCTCAGGCTTGAAATCAGGCGGAGCCAGGAGAGGTGCTGGAAGGATCTAACCAAGCAGGTAGACGCTGATCCCTGGGGGCTACCATACAAGATTGTGTCTAAGAAGCTTATTGGCCGGCGGCCGATTCCAGGCATTAACCTCCCGGGTCGCCTTGACACCATAGTAAATCATCTTTTACCACAGTCACAACCGCCGATATATCCTGCTGTTGCGGTAAACACTTCAGATATACCCTTATTCACGCGGGAAGAACTCAATGACGCAGGACGATGTCTACCGAGGGGTAAGGCTCCTGGCCCGGATGGTGTGCCTGATGAAGTACTACGTTGCATCGTAAAAACCCGACCGGATCTCCTGCTGCCAACTTTCAACCAATGCCTGAAGAGTGGCGTATTTTTTGAAAGCTGGAAATCAGCACTGCTTGTCCTGCTTCGAAAGGGTACGAAGCCATTTGACGAACCGTCCTCGTACAGGCCACTTTGCTTAATTAACTCGGTAGCAAAGCTATTTGAGAGGCTGCTGAAAGCCCGAATCACTCAACACCTTCAACAAGTCGATGGTATCTCCATACACCAGTACGGGTTCATGAGGGGGAGGTCAACTGTTCAAGCCATCGAACAAGTGATGAAGATAGTGGAACGTGCGGGCAGCGGCCAACTGTACAATAGGAAGCTGTGTGCGCTGGCATCGATAGACGTGGCGAACGCATTCAACTCGGCTCCGTGGGACAAAATAGACGCGGCACTCATCACCAAGAGGTTCCCGCCCTACCTCATAGCGCTGGTGAGGTCCTACTTCGAACGGCGTAACATTCTGACAGAGGCAGGTAGGCGCTCTGTGACCACTGGCGTACCGCAGGGATCCGTAATTGGACCCATTCTATGGAACATCTTCTATGATGAACTTATGAGGCTGGAGTTTCCAGATGGCGTACATATTGTCTGCTTCGCCGATGACGCGGCTATAATAGCCACGGGCCACACCACCTGGCTGCTGGAGAGGGCTATGAACGACTCGCTGGATATGGTGGCACAATGGATGCGTAGGATTGACCATATCCAGCAGTAAATTAGCTGCTGTCATGTTGACCACTAAGAGAGGTTACGAAATGCCGTCGTTCAGGATCAGTAAGACAGTTATAGAGATGAAGAGCAGTGTCAGATACTTGGGAATCGAGTTGTGCTCTGTACTCGGCTTTCGGAAGCACGTGGAGGAGGCAAGCAATAAAGCCATGAAAACTGCCTCGGCGCTATCACGCTTGATGCCCAATGTAGGAGGCCCATCACCCAACAAGAGGATGCTGTTGACCTCAGTGGTACACTCTCAGCTGCTATACGCAGCCCCAATATGGCATGGTGCACTTATTTATGAGAGGAACAAGAAAACCTTGGCTGCTCCTCAGAGGAAAATGGCGTTAAGAATCTGTAGCGCCTACAGGACGGTTTCCACTGCAGCGGCGGCAGTCGTGGCTGGGATCTTCCCTATCCATTTGTTGGCGCTAGAAAAAGCACTGGAGAAACGTGCAAGGGGAAATGGCACACCAGCAGACCTTGCCAAAAGTGAATCTCGTAGTTGCGTGGCAGATAGATGGCAAAACGAGTGGGATACTGCGGAAAACGGTCGGTGGACTCATCGCATAATTCCAACGATTAAGCCATGGCTCCAGAGGAAACATGGAAAAATTGGATACCACTTGACGCAAGCATTAACAGGCCATGGATGCTTTAATTCGTACCTGAAGCGTTTCAACAAGAGGGAGGACTCGGTGTGTTTCTACTGTCAACATCCTGTGGATGATGCGGAGCACACCATATTCCAGTGTGACCGGTGGTGGAGGCTGCGTAGGGAGCTGGAGGTTGCCGTTAGATCGACATTCGAGCCGGAAACCATGGTGGCGATTATGCTGAGCTCCAAATGTAGATGGAAGAAAGTTGAAAAGTTTGTGATTGGCGTGCTGTCCACAAAAGAAGAAGACGAGCGGGTAGTTCAAGCAGGAATTATAGTTAATTAAGTGATTAAAATGTAGCCGAAGGCAAATTTTGGAGGGTAGGGCCTCCTAAAATTGTAATTTAATATTTTAATAATATTGTAATAGTAGGTGCGAGGGAGATTGGCCCTCCACCGCTAAATTAACTTGTATATGTTTATTATTCAAATAAACGATGGTCAACAGGGGCAAGTAGTGTGTCGCGCAAGCTAACAGTTCGCCCCTGTTGATCGGTGCCACAACAAAAAAAAAAAAAAAAAAAAGGTTAGGTTAAGGTATATTGTAATATACCTTAATATATTAATATTAAATATTTTTAATTAAATATTTATATTGTGATTTGGCCCCGTAGCAAGCGCCGTAGAAGAAGCCGCCGCCAAAGACGCTAAGTTGGCTCTTACTAAAGCTATAAAGCGCGCAAAGGACCAGGCCTAGAAAGACCTATGTGATGAAGTAGAGCGTTACCCTTGGGGGAAGCCGTACAAGATCGTGATGGGAAAAATGAAAATCAGATCCGAGATCCCTGGGCTGAACCTGCCCGGTAGGCTTCCAATGATCATCCGTGAGCTCTTCCCTCCCCACCCGGTGAAACAGCCCGCCCTATGGCCAACCCCGTTGTCTTCACCTGTACGCAAGGTGGACGCAGAGGAACTGAAGTCTGCCTGCAGTAAACTCAAAAGCGGCACCGCTCCCGGCCCTGACGGCATCACAAATGAAATTTTGAAGATCCTCATTTCCCAACAACCAGAAACGTTTTTGGACATAGCGAACGCATGTCTCTCCCAAGGGCGCTTCTCCCGAGCGTGGAAGAGAGCAATACTTGTTCTTCTAAGAAAGGGAGACAAACCCTTGGACTCACCTTCTTCATACCGTCCTCTCTGTCTTCTAGACTCCGCGGGAAAACTTCTCGATTGAGACGAAGATTGTAGACGGACGTATTAAAGAAGAACTTACCGCTGGCGACGATCTCGCCCACTGCCAATTCGGCTTCCGGAAGGGGCGTTCGACCATAGACGCAGTCGCAAAGCTGATGACCCGTGTCGAATCCTCGTCGGGCTTCAAGATAGGAGTTCTTACATTCGATGTTAAAAATGCATTTAATTCGGCCTCGTGGGAGAAGATTCTCACCGCTGCAGCAGACAAGGGGATCTCTCCCCCCTCCTAAAGTTCCTCAGCGACTACATTAAAGATCGGACATTACTTTCTACGGTCAATTACCAACAAACCGTCACGCCAGTTACCAGTGGTGTCCCGCAGGGTTCCCCTCGGGCCGACCCTGTGGAACGTCATGTACGACGACTTGCTGCATGAGCCGCTCCCAATGGGTGTAGAATTTTTGGCCTACGCAGACGACGTGGCTCTCATTGCCAAGGGAAGGGATATTTGTGCGCTAGAGCGTCAACTGACTGCCGGCGCTAGCGTGGTCGTCAAATGGATCAGACGTATGGGACTGGAGCTCGCAATACACAAATCTGAATCAATGGTTATCACCAACACCAGGACGTACAACAATATGCGCGTTTTCATCGAAGGGATCGAGATCAAAACTGTTCCGAGTCTGAAATACCTAGGTATCCACCTGGACCCTAAGTTAAATTTCACCACTCATGCCATGCACGTAACGGCAAAGGCCGCTAAAGTTTCGTCCAACCTGGCGAGAATTCTCCCCAACATCAGCAATGCCAAACCGCGGAAGCGCAGGTTACTATCAGGAGTCGTCCACTCGATCCTCCTATACGGCGCTCCCATCTGGGCAGGAAGAATTTCACAGGTCGGCATCAAAGAAATGGCCAAGTGCCAGCGGAGAATCGCCCTACGAGTGGCCTCCGCTTATTGCTCAGTCTCGGCTGACGCAGTCCTCGTCATCGCTAACATCCCACCGATCGACCTCCTCGCTAAAGAACGCCAAGAATCGTTCAGCCAAAAACATTTGAACGCTCGGTGCGATGCTGGCCGCACTGACATTTTGAATTTGTGGCAAGCCCGGTGGGAGGCCTCCTCCAAGGGCAGGTGGACTTTCCAGCTAATCCCAGACCTAAGACCCTGGTCTCGGAGGACATTCGGAGAAACTAATTTCCATTTAACCCAGGCCCTGTCTGGACACGGCTGTTTCTCCAGTTACCTGCACAGCATCGGCAAACTGGTATCACCGGCGTGCTGGTACTGTAACGCCCCCACAGACGATGCCCATCACACGCTATTTATATGTGACGCATGGCACAGTCGCCAATCAAGACTGAACACAATTCTGGGACGCGACATCAGTCCACAGACCCTCGTACCTATGATGCTCCAATCGAGGGAAAACTGGAACATTGTGAGCCAATTCATTGTCGAAGTACTTAAATCGAAGGAGTCGGAAGAAAGACGCCGTCAAGCTCAACCTCCTTAAAGTATCTCACACTAGTTAAGATACATAATATGTGGGCCGAAGGCCAACCCAAGGGGGTTAGAGGCCCCTTGTTTTGCTGTATTCAATAATTTGTAATTTACACGCTAAAAATGTACTGTGCCATTGTTTTATTTAAATAAACGATGAGCGATGAGGGGTGAAATGACTAACGTCGGTACCACCCTCATCCTCGATTCAAAACGTAAAAAAAAAAAAAAAAAAAAAGGTATATTGTAATACGATATATTGTAATGTTTTTTTTTCAAACTGGATACATTGTATTCTGTTTGCATCGTATTATCGTATTGCAACGGTATGTCTCCCTGGCAAATAATTGTTAAAAATATTTATGATTTTGACGAATTTTGTCAATATTAGCACTTATAAACGCTTATAAAAAATTTTTGTCCCTATTTATTTTTATAATTTTTGAATGTGATTTAGAACAACTTACTAACTTATGTGGATCCTTCTATTAAATTTTCAAGTATTTTGTCCCAGCTAAATTTTTTTTTATCAACATTTATAAAAAAAATTGAATATTTCAAATGCCTATAAATTGATTAAAAATGAGTGAAATCTTTTAAAAAAAAAATTATACAAAGAAAATGCCAATATAAACAACTGATAAAATTTTCAAGTTTCAACAACTTATACATTTTGGATAAAAACAAATATCAAAATCGTTATTAATAGTGAAAAATATTCATGATTTTGACGAATTTTTGTCAATATTTGAACTTCAAATGCTAATAAAAAAAAATTGTGCCTATGTATTTTTATAATTTTTGAATGAGAGTTGGAACAAGTTATGTGGACCCTTCAATTAAATTTTCAAGTAATTTGTCCCAGCTAAATTTTTTTATCAACATTTATAAAAAAACAATAAAAAAAAATTGATTATTTCAAATGCCTATAAATAGCTCAAAAAAAGTCAAAATGTTTTGAAAATCAAATCACGTAAAGAAAATGGCAATCTAAATAACTGGTAAAATGTTCAAGTATTTACGACTTATACTGTTTGAATAACAACAAATACCAAAAATCGTTTGAGGCAAAACCGTTATTTAAAGCGGTTTTGTAAAAATTTAAATTTCAAACCCTCATAAAAAATTTTTGTCTGAATCCGGTAGAGTTTTTTTTACGGATATTTGAAGAAAAATTTATGGAGAACCTTGTACCAAATTTTCAAAACTTAGTTTAAAAAAGAAAAAATTTTACGATTTTTCAACCACAAAATTACTTGCAAATTTTCGCAATTTTGACATATTTCGTATAAATTCAAACTTTAAGCACTTATAAAAAAAAATTGTGACTAACGATTTCGGATTTTTTTTTTATCACTTTAAGAACAACTTATATGAAAGTTGGTAAGTGGGTATCGCTCTGCTGTATATTAGGGGGTGGGGTGGACCTCAGACTATGGAAGGTTAAATTTGAATGCAATGATAGGTATCATTGTATACGAAAAACGATTCTGAACGAAGATGATTTGTCAGTTTAGGATATATTATATTTAAATATTGTCATATTTCTATTTTGAAACAAATAGTATAGTTTTTATATGTTACTATGGTTACTTTATAGTATCTGTTTATTAATAAAAAAAGCGGGTAAGTGGGTATCGCTCTGCTGTATATTAGGGGGTGGGGTGGACCTCAGACTATGGAAGGTTAAATTTGAATGCAATGATAGGTATCATTGTATACGAAAAACGATTCTGAACGAAGATGATTTGTCAGTTTAGGATAATATATTATATTTAAATATTGTCAAATATTCTATTTTGAAACAAATAGTATAGTTTTTATATGTTACTATGGTTACTATGGCCAACATTCGCATTATGAGCGTATGAAATTTAATTTAAATTTTGAAATATTTCGTATAAATTCGAACTTTAAGCACTTATAAAAAAAAATTGTGACTAACGATTTCGGATTTTTTTTTATCACTTTAAGAACAACTTATAAGAAACCTTGTATTAAATTTTCAAGATTTTCTGGCCACCCAAAAATTTTTTATCGGCATTTGAAGAAAAAAAAACTTAGAAAAGTCGAAAATTTCAATTGTCTATAAGTAGCTTAAAAATGGTTAAAATATTTTGAAAATTTAACTGTAAAGAGATAACCATAATATAAACATTTGGTGAAAATTTCAAGTATTTACAATGATTTGTTTTTGAGTTACAGCAAAATCAAAAAACCGATTTTGTCGAACAGTGGTTTTTCGTAAAATTGTCGTTTTTCTGTCACTTTTTTTTTGTTTTTCTCGATTTTTTTGAAAACTATTTGGAAATTTTACTTTTGACCACACCCCCCCCCCCCAAAGTACCAACTAGATGAGTTTTCCTATTCAAAGAGGGGCTGAAGTCAAAAATCGGAGCATTATTACTGCTCCAAATGTTGGAGTCAGACACAAAAAAAAAAAAAAAAAAAAAAAAAAACACACATCATAGTAAATGCAATACATTCATCACTTCGTTCAGAATCTAAAACCTTGCATTAAATTTTTAAGATTTTCTGGCCGGCCAAACAATTTTTATCGTTATTTTAAAAAAAAATACTAAAAATAATTAAAAGTTTCAATTGTCTATTAATAACTCAAAAAAAGTCAAAATTCTTTTAAAATTTAACTGTATTTGGAAAACGCTAATATAAACATTTGATGTAAATTTGAAGTGTTTACATCGATTAATTTTTGAGTTATAGCAAAATAAAAAATATCGATTTGGTCGAAAACAGGTTTTTCTTAAAAAATCCTGTTTTTCAGTCATTTTTTTCTTGTTTTTCTCGATTTTTTTGAAAACTGTTGGAAAATGTTTACTTATGACCTCTATAATGCATCAAGGACATCCACTTTGCCATCGGAAACCACCCCCTAACTTTGAAATTGAAGCATTATTTCGACTAGTTATGCTGTACAGAGACAAAAATAAACACACATCATTGTAAAATCAATACATTCATCACTCCGTTCAGAATCTAAAATAATGGCAACAATAGTTTTTTTTAAATGGTGAAGATTATAAAAGTTATGAGGGTTAATCTTAAATTTAACACAAAAATTAATAAATACATACATATATTTAAGTTATTGCGAAGAATTTAAACTGTTAATATAGATTAATATAGATTATATATATATAAATAAATATCCTGCATTGTTTTATATTTAAGTTAGTTTCAATTTTAAGTTTTAGCATACACATTGCTTTATCCTATCAACTTATCATATTTGATATCTATTTTTATGTCATATTATACTATATACCAAATAAGTAACTAGAAAAATCGGTACTTAAGTACTTAATTATAATGGTTATACAAAGTAGTAAGTAGCTAACTTAGATAATTAAACGTAGCATTAATTTAGTAAAATACTATCTAAGTTCACACCTTTATTCGGTCGATTTTTTCACTTAAGAAATTAATATAATTTATAATTCATGTGTCAAATGCAATGAGGTATGTATATAAAAAGTGAAGGATGATGTAAAATTATTTTTTTGTCATACTATGAAAAATATTTTAATGAACAAAGTACTCATTATTGTATTATAGATCGTGATTAATGAAAGTGTGTCAAAATATTAAATCAAACTTTATATTAACTTCTTTAATGTTACTTATGAGTTATGACAAATTTTAAAATTGTGAAAGTAAGATAAAAAAAGCACAATATATGACAATATTTAAATATAATATATCCCGGACTGACAAATCATATCCGTTCAGAATCGTTTTTCTTGTACAATGATACCTATCATTGCATTCAAATTTAACCTACCATAGTCCGAGGTACATTCCACCACCTAATGCACAGCAGAGCGATACTCATTTACCCACTTTTTTTTTATTTTTATTTATTTATATCATAATTTATTTGTGTAAGTATTTTACTTTAAACGAATTACAATATCGTTGAGCTCCTTCTATCATATACGATCTTATAGCTCAGTTGGTATATGTATCAGATATAATTGTAATTATATAATTAAAATTGTTTTGGCTGAATAAATAAATAAGTATCTAATTTTTAAAGAATTTTTTTTTTTATTCTAAACGGGCGAGGGCGGAAACGGTTATTTCAAATTTTGACGGAAACGGTTAATTCCCTTTTTCGTATACAATGATACCTATCATTGCATTCAAATTTAACCTACCCTAGTTCGAGGTCCAACCCACTCCCTAATGTACAGCAGAGCGATATTCACCTGCTTTTTTTTTATTTATATTTTATAATTTTTAATACGTTTTTTTAAATAATTTTACTAATCATATTAGTATAATACATATTTAGAGTTTTTTAGCACATATTTATGTACATATTTTGGTAGCATAAATACATATTTTGGTTTCACAAATACATACAAATAATGCTTTAATTATTAGATAAGTTTTACTGTAATATTATAATCTAATGATTCTTTTCCAGAGAGACTGATTATTTTTTTTCATTGATTTGTCAGTTTCTTCTGGTTTATCAATGAAAAATAATACAACAATATTATGAAATTTTCCGTTATTAATTTAGTTTAAAATTACATAAAAAAAAACAGAATTTATTTCGGTAGAAACAAGTTTTGTGTAAAAAATATTTATTCCCATTTCTGTTTTTATTTTTAATTCTACAAGTATAACATTAATCTAAATATTCATCAACATATTTTATTATCTATTGTATTTTTACAAACTTTTTCTTAAATTAATTGTATTATTACATTTATATTTGCTTGATTGAATAATATAGACATTGTTAATAGATCATAAATGAAAATTTATAATAATAAAATAAACTATTTTTAACTATTTTTTAAATAAAAATACTAATAATTATTAAATACAATTAATACTGATTCTGGTAAAATAGTGGTCTATCTCGTATAATGTTAAAATTATATGTGCTTGTAGCATCATCATTACCACAAACCACACCACAATATGTTGTAACCGGCTGGAGTATTCGATCATCATTTAGTTCTGCAAATTTAATTAGGATTAGATTTGTTATTGTTTACTATCAGATTATCTTACAACGAAAATTCTTATAGAGCATTTACATACAAATAATATGAAGGGCGAGTTTTCAAACACACCTGGTTGTATTTTATTTAATACTTCATCCGAGAAATAATTTTGGAATGATTACCTGTGTCGTTGCCACGACGGCATATTAGTCGTATGTATGCCACCGACCGACACACACTCGTTACTCACGCTCACTAACCACTCACGTGCTCTAATTGTTATTCTTATTTATTGTGTTATTAGTATTATTTTTCGTTGCAAATTATGTATTATTTAATCTGTAGATTACGACGACGCGCTATCGGCTGCCGCCAGCCACGATAATGAAGTTAGCCCCACCAATTCGTCCGATCGACTTCAAACAGGTGTCAATATTTTGCAAATTAATTGCAAATAATTGCAAATTGGGTTTTGGAATTTGCAAATCACTAAAAACCCTGCAAATCCAAATTTTAGATTGGTGGGGCTAAATCCACTCAGCCCCACCAACTCGGCCGATCGACTTCAAACTGGTGTCAATATTTTGCAAATTAATTGCAAATAATTGCAAATTGGGTTTTGGAATTTGCAAATCACTAAAAACCCCGCAAATCCAAATTTTAGATTGGTGGGGCTAAATCCACTCAGCCCCACCAACTCGGCCGATCGACTTCAAACTGGTGTCAATATTTTGCAAATTAATTGCAAATAATTGCAAATTGGGTTTTGGAATTTGCAAATCACTAAAAACCCCGCAAATCCAAATTTTAGATTGGTGGGGCTAAATCCACTCAGCCCCACCAACTTACCAACACATTTTAAAATTTTAATCTCAACCCTCACTACTATCAGAGCTATAATTAAGGGGATATGAGGGTGACAGATCCTCATAAAGCCTTTATATTATGTATATTTATATATCAACGTTAAAAATTACTTTAAAAAAATTTCTATTTACCACAAGAAAAATTCCTAGTTCCACAACTGGCCTCTGTTATACAGTCGACATCAAACCACCAAATATATATTTAAATTTTGGCAAAACCAATTATATTAGGTAATTAATTATCAACAATCATACGTCTGATGGATTTAGCATCTCGACTTGTGTGATCAAATCCAAACTAGTACCAAGTTTTTGAAAATAATTTATAATATTTAAAAATAGTATATTATATTTGCTTTATAATATGTATTTTTCTTTCTTTTAGTATATATTATATTATGTTTAATCTGATTGTTTTCTACTGTTTTATGAGTCACTATGCTACACTATTATGTTAAAGTATTCGATATATTATAATATACATTCTAACTTGAGACATAAAAAAATATAATATTAGTCCATTCATATATCAGTTAATTGTTTTGGATATTATATTACAAATAAAACTAATAAATAATTATAAAAAAAACTTTTCCTCTTATATTTTTTTTAAAATTAAAATAACATAGTAAATACAATATTTATACAGATATCATTATTGATTAAACAAAAAAAATGATAAAATATATTTTAAAAGAAATTAATGTTCCTTATTGTATTTCATTTAATGTGTTCATTAAAACTAAATATATATGTATAGTAAACGTTATTAGTATGTACATCAGCAATAGTATGATCTACTGACAAATTTAGAGGTAATATTAGAGGTAATTCCACCACTGGGCCCTCTGTTATACTCTTTAGCGTAGAGTCTATGCTGTCGACCTTAAACCACCAAATACATATTTCAAATTTTAATAAAACAAATTATATTAGGTTATCAATTATCAACAATACGTCTGGCGAAGTTAGCACCTCGATTGTCTGTTCAAATCCAAACTAGTACTAAAGTGTTTGAAAAATTATATATAATAATTTGCAGCACCAAAAAATAAATTTGATACATACTCGTATTCCTTTTATAAATTATAAGAATCCTCAAACCTATACGAATTTTAAAAAACAATATTTATAATATTTTTCACAGACATTTTAAGTTCAAATGTTGAAGATATTTTACCTATATGGCTATGTTAATAAAACAATAAAGTAACGATTTTTATATATATTATTCTAACGCACTTGAAACTTTTATCGCTATATAACGTTTTTTATTATTTAGTATACACAATTTAATTTTTTAAGCATTTGGATTAAATATGATTTATTTGTTTCATGAACCTATCTATTTTGTGCTGTTGCCTGTTTTTGAGTTCAGTTATAATATTATAATAATTTCTTATCTATTATGATTTTTTTTTAAACTACTACTGATTTTCAACGGTGATGATTGATAAGTAGATATTTAAATTTATTTTTACTGTTTACGTTTTTAACTCTGCTGCTCTCGTGATGTCTCGCAAATATGTATTCCTGGCATAGAAAAATAATATTTTTTACACAGTTTTTTGTCTGTGCCTATTGTTTTTCTTATCTATTGGCGTGGTCATTCGCATAGTCGTGTGCGTTCTTTGGGGTTTTACAATATTTATGATATGCCATCGTCGATTGCTGTAGATATCAATTATATTGTGAGCTAAACTCAACAGACTGTTTGGATTTTAAAATAATAATTTTATTTTTATTGCAGTTACCATGCGATTTGTACGTAGTTGGTAAACCTCTAAAATAATACGTACCTACAGGTTATATCAGCCTTTTTTTTTGTTTTTTTTTTTATATAAATTTGTATTTGTTGTATCCAGATACCCGATAAAGTACTAAGTACTTATATACTATATCATTATGGATAACAAGGTAAGTTATATTAAATTAAATTAAAATCATTATATTTATTTTTCATTGTCAATAAGTAATAACTGTTTATAATCAAATATACTTGTATTAAATTAGTTCAAAATATTATATATCTTAAGTAAGTATTTAATTATTTATAATACCATGAAAAATATAAAACCGTTTTGACGGCTTCTGAATTGATGCCCATTCCTGAAAATTTACATCTGAATTAGTTCCCGACATTCCAAGCAACACAATATAATATCCGAATTGGTTTCGGGTAAAAACTTTCGAAAAAGGCAAATTATATTATAATTTATAGTCTAATAATATTTATAATAATAACAGCAACTTTAACAGTTGCTTCTATTCTGAACATCCAAACATCTTTCATTTCATGAATTCATAAATTATTTTAGAAATATTTTTTTTGAATCCAAATTTGTTTTGTATAATTTAATAAGATATTGTGGCTACTAACAAAACTATTAGCAATCAACAATAAATATGATTCTGATTTATTATTATTATTATTATTATTATTATTATTATTACTCAACGATATTTTCATTATTATTATCAGTATTTTTTTTTATTCCCATTCGCTTAATCTAAAAATATTTTAGTTTTTTAGTTAACGTAACTGTCATTGTTCTTTTTTTACGCACTCGTTCTTACTTAAAATTGTTATTTTATTACTATCATTTTTTCTAACAAGAAAACCGCACGAGCTCGAGATCAATTGTTTATTATTACATTTCTATCATTAAGTAAGGGAACGTTAATTTTAATAAAAAAACAATCGTGTTTACTCATTTGATTTAGCAACCTTTACAATATTATATACACACTGATACTAGTAAATTGATAGGATTAATGATGTGTGTTTTTTTAAATTATTTAAGTAGCTATGTATAATTGTATACAGTATACTATACTATACCCGATAGTTTTTTTTACATAATATGTTATTGGAAAAGTATAACTACTAATTACGTCTATTATTTTACTTTTAAAAATATAAAATTCTATCTTAGAAAATAAAGTTTACAGGCGATTAACATATTTTTTTTATTTGAAATTATTCTTAAGTGATCAATACTCTATTAAAAACGTGTGATTAGCCGAATTTCTGTAAACAACTGGGCTGCGTAAACTAGGCTGATGATTTACTAATTTGAGTATTGAATTTACAATTATTTACAATTAATCTACTATTTGTCTGCAAAAAATTGCAAAATGTCTCCCCCGGCCAATTTTATGTACGTATTATCATAACCTAAATTTTTTAGATTCTGAACAGAGTGATGAATGTATTGATTTTACAATGTGTGTTTTTTTTTTTTTTTGTGTCTGACGACAACATTTGGAGCAGTAATATTGCTTCGATTTTGGACTTCAGCCCCTCTTTGAAAAGGTAATTGAATCTAGTTGGTACTTTGGGGGGTCAAAAGTCAAATATTTTCAACAGTTTTCAAAAAAATCGAGAAAAACGAAAAAAAAGTGACAGAAAAAAAAAAAACCCTGTAACCATGGTAACATAATATATTAACTATACTATTTTGTTTCAAAATAGAATATATGACAATATTTAAATATAATATATCCTAGACTGACAAATCATCTCCGTTCAGAATCGTTTTTCGTATACAATGATACCTATCATTGCATTCAAATTTAACCTACCCTAGGCCTAGGTCCACCCCACCCCCTAATGTACAGAAGAGCGATACTCATTTACCCGATTTTTTATATCTCAAGTTAGAATGTATATTATAATATATCGAATACTTTAACATAATAGTGTAGCATAGTGACTCATAAAACAGTAGAAAACAATCAGATTAAACATAATATAATATATACTAAAAGAAAGAAAAATACATATTATAAAGCAAATATAATATACTATTTTTAAATATTATAAATTATTTTCAAAAACTTGGTACTAGTTTGGATTTGATCACACAAGTCGAGATGCTAAATCCATCAGACGTATGATTGTTGATAATTAATTACCTAATATAATTGGTGGGGCTGAGTGGATTTAGCCCCACCAATCTAAAATTTGGATTTGCGTGGTTTTTAGTGATTTGCAAATTCCAAAACCCAATTTGCAATTATTTGCAATTAATTTGCAAAATATTGACACCTGTTTGAAGTCGATCGGCCGAGTTGGTGGGGCTGAGTGGATTTAGCCCCACCAATCTAAAATTTGGATTTGCGTGGTTTTTAGTGATTTGCAAATTCCAAAACCCAATTTGCAATTATTTGCAATTAATTTGCAAAATATTGACACCAGTTTGAAGTCGATCGGCCGAGTTGGTGGGGCTGAGTGGATTTAGCCCCACCAATCTAAAATTTGGATTTGCGTGGTTTTTAGTGATTTGCAAATTCCAAAACCCAATTTGCAATTATTTGCAATTAATTTGCAAAATATTGACACCTGTTTGAAGTCGATCGGACGAATTGGTGGGGCTAACTTCATTATCGTCCGCCAGCCCGTTGGCGAAATTTTAAAACACGCTGGAAAGCTGATTTAACCATTGATCTGCGCATGCGTGTGGACTCTAATTATTTTTCAAGTCATGTCTCTGATATCGTATACGCGCATGCGTAATATTTATACTTGATAATATCACGATTTGCCGCCAGAATTCGTATTATAATAAAAATAGAAATAAATAATAATAATTTAGATTAAGAGTTGAAGGAAATTAAGAGGGAAAGGGTTATCGGACTACATCCTCACCCTTAATAAACAAGAAAATGTTTTAAAATTATGAATAAGTACCTCAAAATGTATTATTTTATTAACTTGCTTATTCATATTTATTTTCATTTAAGGTGAATCAAGTCCACCCAAGAACCCCTCCCATATTTACATCAATGTATATCGAATAAGATAATGATATAATATGATAATTGCTTTTGTAAATTGATGCAACCCACCGTCGTGGGTTTCACCGAACAGTTCACCCCACTTTTACGTGGATGCCAACCGCATTCACTGGCGTGAAGCACTCGTCTCAATCTGCCGTCCTATACTGCCTGTATACATTTTTATCAGTGTCCCATTTTGATTGTTATATTCTGTGACTATACATTCTATTTTAATTTGTATTACAATTTTTATAAGTTACCTTTTCTTTAGTTTTAAGTACACACGCACAAATACACACACCACCCACATACTAACACTCACAGGTTAGTTTAGGTTAGGTTAGGTGAACCCACTTCCTGTTGAGTGTTATTTACGGGCGTCATTCATTTTGGGCGAATAACCCAAAATTTACCTGAGTAGAGCATACGTATATCATTTGGGCGAGAAATTAAATGATCGTTTAGGCGAATTAATTTATGATTTATATAGGGATATATACAGGGAATAATAGGGAAGTAGCATACTTACCTATACAATAATTTTTATATTCGTATTTACTATACAATGTATTCAACTCAATATTATTATTATATCGTTTCGGCTAATTGGTGATAACTATTTATAACTTTATAAAAATTAATTCTATTAACACAAAAAATCAATATTTTAGGTACGTAAAAATACTAAAGAAAAACAAAACTATACATTAAAATCATGGGAAGAATATCAAACCAGAACATTAACAATAATCGATTACATTAAAAAAATGGGCATGAGATATCATGTTAATTATTAATTATTATAATTAGTGAGGATTTTTAATACAATATATTATTATGATAATATTTATATAAGTATATACTAAATTTTATTAAACAAATGGGTATATGAGATACCATGCCATTGATTAAATATATACATAGATAGCCCACGCAGTGATAAAAATTAGAAGCAATAAATCCAGCAATTGGGAGCCCAAAAATAATAGTGTGGGAGCCTGACATTAGAATGCACTAGTAGTTACAATCTTATCAAATACTATACATTATCAAATATCAGTGACGTTGACTTCGGTCTTTGACTGTTATTTCACTTGTTTCGACTCCTCGTGTTAAAAAGAGTGTGAGAATTACCGTTTTGTCATTTTGTTACTTATTTATTTGATTTTAAGTACGTTTAAAGTTTAAACTGTTAAGTAAAATGTCTCGTGGCTGTGGAAGTAAATGCGTATACATGGATTGCAATAAATCTGCAAGGAAGAACATTGGTTTGAAATTCCGCAAGTTTCCAAAAAATGATAATATTCGTAAAATGTGGATTTTAAACACAGGTAAGGAAAATAAATATTTTTAAATTTAATAGAATTATAGAATATATGCTTTAATGACGATTCATTGTAACATACCTTCAAATAAATAATGAATAGGGCTGGGATTTGTATGTACCTACATATTTTTACTAAAACATGATAAATTAAGTACTGCAAATGATAACTTAATTTCATGTGATTTGCAATAAAATAAAACATATTTTATTTTACATGTTTTTTTCATACTTTGTCATAAATACCTACATATTTCATAAATTTTGACTATTTGGTTAGTTTAGTAGTATTATACATTTATACTTTGATATTTCTATAATAGTACCTATTTGTAAAAATTATAATTGTATAATGTGTATAGGAAATAAGTATATGGAAGTATTAGTTAAATATTAATAACTTGATTGTAGCTTATCTTGTTTTTTTCAGTTCGATAACTATAGGTACATTAATGATCTTAGATTATACTTTATATTCAACAATTACTTATTAGACAAAATATATTTACGAATTTTCAACAGTCAGTACTTACTTTCGCAAGGTTGTGATAATATCTTTATATTTTATATTTTTTAAATTAAATTGATTAGAAATTAAAAACAATTAATTGTATATTATTCAAAAATTATTTAGAATTTAATTTAAATTTTACACGTCAACATAATTTTTAATTTTTCTTATTACATATTTTTTATTAAATACTACATATTTTGGCCATTTTAATTACATATACATATATGTACATATTTTTCGTTTTTTATTACATTTTAAATCCCAGCCATATCAATGAATATTAAATTTGATTTAAGTTGTTCCATTTAATTTTTCAAAAATCTATTTGTATTGTTCATATCATAATTAAAACTAACCTCCACTTAAAAAATTATGTTTTGGCACTTATGTTTCATTCAAATTCAAAAAATATAGTGTAGAAATACATTAATAATCTATAAAAACGATTATCTATAATCAAAAAAATATTTTATTTAAATATTTTTATTTTTTTAGAAAATGTCAATTTAGTTCACCTTACATCTGATGAGCTATCACGTCGGTATATCTGTGATGATCATTTTCTTGATGTAGATTATACAAATGACAAAAAAATTAGATTGACTAAGAATGCAGTTCCTAAAAAATATGAAGACATTGAACATTTACACGTAACTACACCATCTAAAGTTTACAAAAAAATGGATGTTCTAAGTCCTACAGCAATAGAAACTATTTCAAAAAACGGATCCCCTAGCTTATATATTCAAACACCGAGTAAAAGACAATCTGACTCTGATAATTTGTTCATTACATCAACATCTTCAACTCCAGTTTTGACTCCAAAAACCAGAACATTCATTGAAGAATCTCATATACCAACAATTCTCAAACCTAAAACTTTATTCAGCAACAACAATGATAGTAAAATATCAAAACTCAAAATTGCTCTTCAACTAAAAAAAAAAACAAATTCGTTACAAAAATGCTTCTTTATTAAAGTTAAAAAAAAATTTGAAAATACTTAGAGAAAGTAAAAAAAAATAAAAGTACTTTATTAGATTCTTTATACTATCCATCTGCAGATTCTAAAACACTTGTAAAAATGCAGGTATTAAGACCTAAATTTTCAAGGAAAAAATTCACAAAAAATGAACAAAATTTTGCTTTAAGTCTATTTTATAAATCACCATCTGCTTACAAATTCTTAAAAAATAACAAGCAATTAACTCTACCTGGTTTATCAACCATCCGTCGCTGGATTGGAAGTTCAAAATTTAAACCAGGATTCAATGTAGGAATATTTAAACAGTTAAAAAAAAAAGTGAATCAATGAGTGAAGATGAACTTTACTGTACTATGATATTTGATGAAATGAAAATTAAGAATTATCTTGAATATTCCAAATTTTTGGATGTTGTAGAAGGATTTGAAGATTTAGGACCTAAAGGTCGAACAAATAAATTAGCTGGCCAAGCAATGGTATTCATGATACGTGGATTATATTCTTTGTGGAAAATGCCAATATGTTATTTTTTACCAGCAACATCGGTGAAAAATAATATACTAAGTAAGTTGATAGTAGAAACAGTGCAACGCCTATTAAATTGTGGATTTTTCATCTAAGCTGTAATATGTGACCAAGGTGCCAACAATGTATCAGCACTTAGACTTTTAAAAGTAACAAAAGATAAACCATTTTTTGAGGTTGACGGAAGAAAAATTTATTCAATATTCGATACTCCTCATTTGTTCAAAAATTTTAGAAACCATTTTATAAAGAGCAATTTTAAATTTCAAAATGAAGAAGTGTCTTTCCAAGATGTTAGAAATGTCTATAACATTGATAAGAACAGTACTTCAAGTAGGTCATTATTAAAAATAACAGAAAACCACATAAATCCCGGACCTTTTCAAATGATGTCTTGCAAATTAGCAATGCAACTTTTTAGCAATACAATGGCTGCTACTATAAAAACATGTGTGTATACAGGGGAGCTAAAATCCAAAACTGCTCTTCAAACAGCAAACATGATTAAATTTTTGAATAACCTTCTTGATGTTTTAAACAGTATGAACTTATACAATTCAAATCCATTTAAGTGTGCAATATCTAGTGAAAGACCACAACAACTTCAATTTCTTGAAAAAGCAAGATCAACATTTGAAAGTTTAGAGAAAATTTGTATTAAAAATAAAAAAAGTATTACTACCCGACCTCTATGTTTTGATGGTATGTGCTGGACAATAAATTCAATTATAATGCTGTATAATGAACAAAAAGAAATTGGCTATACCTACATTTTAACTGGACGATTGAATTCAGATGTTATAGAAAACACATTCTCCGTCTTTAGACAAAGAGGAGGATATAATCGAAATCCTACTGCTAGGATATTTCGTACAACTTTTAGACTCAATGCAAAAATGTGTTTAATGAAACCATCTTTTAGTTCAAATTGTGAACCAGATAATGATACCCATTTAATGACTAATGAAGACAATGAGACAAAATTGATTGATACAGACAGTAGTTTTTCTTCTTCATCATCAATTTCAATGTTGAGTATTGACAATTCACTGGAAGAACAAGAAGCTGTAATAAATTTAGAAAATTGTTCAAACACTTATTTTGCTGGATATTTAGCCATGAAGTGTTTATTGAAGTTTTCTTGTTCGAACTGTGAACAATTAATGATTAAATCTGACAATATTCCAAATCAATTGGAATATTTAATTTTTTGTAAAAATTATGACTCAGGCATTTCAAAATTGCATTTAAAATTACCAACAACAGAGATAACACAATTTGTGACTTCATCTCAAAAATACTTGCTACAATATTAGAAAAAAAACCTCATAAAATAAAAATTGCTCAGTTTGTTGGTGAACAAATTAAAAAAAATATAATGCATTCACTAACTATTGAAGAAAATTGTATTCCACATCTAGAATTCTTAATTAAACATTTGATAATTTGTAAACTTTTTTGAAATTTTAATTGGCATTCAAAAAATTTGAAACATGTTAGAAATGAAAAATCAAAAAAAAAGTTGAAAATTCTTAACAATATTTAAAAAATTATATTATGACTTATTTATTAAGAAATTAGAACATTGCTCAGCTGTTTTACTATTATTTTTTACTATTATTTGTATATACTTTGTTTGTAATACATATTCATGTTCATCACTTATATTATTTTTTTATTATATAATATTGTAATATTGTTATTGAACATACAAAATGTATAAAAAAAAATTATTAATAAAAATGTAAGAGTATAAATTTAATGGTTTTTTTTTAAAGTAACCTACTAATTGTAAGTTTTATTTTTAAATACTAATAATAATGAATTTTATATTATTATTAATTATAATTTATAAGTTTTAAATAATTAAATTGTTTAAGATTCTTAAAAAGTAGAATCTCTAAAACACTTAGGTGTAAGGTTACAAAAAATTGCAGTTTAAATAAATTCGCAATGATAAATTGTCTTCAGGTAGAATTTTACAAAAAAAAAGTGAAATAAATTTACAAACATGAGTTTATCGTTGAAATTAATGACGACATGAGTTGACATTTTCGTCGTAATGAAGTATTTAACGATCAGCTTAAAACTATATGACATCATATAACAAAGTTAATTTTCATAAAATCAAAATTTAAATGATAAAAATACGATGATTACTTACCAAAGTAATACATTATTTTAATAAATTTGTAGTCTCTAGAACCGATGACAAATTTATTGTATAAAATATCAAATAGAAAAAAATAATAATAATATAATATATTACGATTTTAGATTATTCATTATCTTAAATTACCAAGAATGAACAGTGGACTTTGAACTGCCGGTGAATTACCTATTTTTAGTATTTTATTTCGACCGTAATAATTTAATTGTTCAATTGGGACACTACACGCTCTCTATTGACAAATTGCACTATTAATTAATCAGTTGCTAATATGCCCATTGACGTGGGCTATCTATCTATCTATGTATATTTAATCAATGACCATGCTAATAAAAAAATAATAATTAAGATAATAACAATATAATGTATTTTTAACCATATCAATTAGAGTTAGCTGAGAGTCCTAAGTCTCTAAAAATTCATTTTTATAAAATTATATTTACAACTCGCCAAAACGATATATTGAATAAATTAGGGTAGGGCCCCGTGTAAATTTCGACCAAATTATATGTATAAATTCGCCCAAACGATATATTATTTTGGGTCATTCGCCCAAATGAAAACCGCCCCTATTTACAAATACACAGTATAGGTACACTTAATACATAGGTCAGTTGGTGTGTAGTGCCTGCAAAGAATTTTGGTGACTGGGGTGCGCATATTATATTATATTTAGGCATCGAGATAGATAACAATTCTGGAGTGCGTATACTAGGCACCAAAAAACGGTCAGCCAGTTAAAATGTTATCCCCACCACCGTACGGCAAAAAAATAACAAGGCATACGTAATACACTATACGTTTATACAGTATACCTTCATATTATACTTTTACACTAAATATAAGAAAATTTAGTTTCGTTTGAGAAGAATAGTTCATTAGTTTATAACAAACACTATTTATCGTATATAGTATTTGGTTTTTGTTCACTGAAGTGAATAGTTCAATTGAACTATTCATTAGTTCCTTAAGTTCACCGTAATGAATTATTTTTCAGTTTGCCAAATCGTCTATAATCTATATATGAATTATCCATCAAATAGTTTAAAATCAAAATACCATATACATAAAAAAAGAGTCATTAATTATTATTGAAGCAGCCAGTGTTGCATTAACGTATAGGCAGGGTAGGGTTATGCCTATGGTTAGATAAAACTAAAATATATTATTAATTATAATGTATTATATAAGTGTAGCTACACACATACAAAAAGTATGAAAATTGAAAATACAGTTACATTTTTACACATCTTATTGGGGGGGGGGGGGGGGCAGGCATTAAAAACATAAGAACACAAAAATATAAATAAAGAATTGTTGCAAAACTGGTATTTTATATTTTCTTAATTGACAAAAAAAAAATCAGTATAGTATAGTATAGTATAGTAGCTATACTACATAAAGTTAAAGTTTATACCTATTTTCGTTTTTTATTTAGACCTATGTGACTGTGACTGTGGCTGTAATTATTTTTTATATTTTTACTTTAAATTTATTTCATTTTTCTCTTGTGTGGGTTATTAAATATTAATAATATTATATTTTTATTGATAATTATATGGTTATTTCATGAGCTGCATTTGGTTGTACTAATAGGCAATTTAAAGGGAATACTATTTTAAATTATATTGGTGGGTATATTGTGAGAGGTATACAAAATAAAATTATTTGTCCGGAATGCATTCACTTACTAATTAAAGACAATGTTCATCATGAATATGGTCATTAAAATTTTGAATAAATAAAAGTAATGATACAATTATATAAAAGTAATATTATTATTACCCTATACCTACTGTTGACGCCGCGTCTAACTGTGACCACAGAATATTAGAATTTAGAATAAAAGAAATTTAATTCAATTATTTTCATTCAATTTATTCTGTGCTGTATAATTTATTTATTTATTTATTCGTATGACTTTAAAATGAGCAGTAACATATTTAGCACAGGAAATTTCCTAGTTAGATGTCTAACTGGATAAATTAAATTAAATTATTATTATAATATCTATAACTAAATGAACATTTTTTGGGACAAAATGCCCTAGTAGAGTAAATAACATGCAAGCAAAACAAAACAAATATCACAGTCAGTATCACATTAAATTAAATTATGTTAAGTTTAAATATCTATGTCTAAATGATCTAGCCAGACCACTGCCTCAGGGGTCACTTTGACGAAGTCATCCAGGTCACCATCGTATTTTCTTAATTGGCAATCCAAAATTAGGTGTTGCATTGACTGTATGGTTGCACCACAGTCGCATTTCGGGCTATCTCTAAACTTCCATTTATGCATGAGTTCATTGCATCTTCCTTGTCCCGTACGTATTCTATTAAGTCTAACCCAGGGTTTTCTTGGAAGGTCCATGCCTAAAACTGGGGTGCGTACGTTATCTATTTCGATTCCTCCGGCCCTCTCTTGCTGCCATTTAGCTTGCCACGCATCAGGAGTATTTTCCCTCATCTCGGTAATGATTCGAGCTCTAAATAAGAATGGTTTTCGAGACTTGAGCCTCGGGTATATAATTCCGTCTTCGTGTATTGGCAACTCCTGGTATTTATCGATTTTGTCTTTTTCTTTTAGCACATTGTTTTGTCTCCTTATGTGTGGAGGTTCTATGCTGGCCAGGTAGGGTAACCATTGTTTTTTTGTGCTCAAGACTGTACCTGAAATTGTGCGCAACACCTTTCTTAGTTGGATGTCTACCACCTCTGTGTGAGCGCTTCCTGCCCACACTGGGGCACAGTACTCTGCGACCGAGTAAGCCAAGGCTAGGGAGGAAGTCCGCAGGGTGTGTGTAGCAGCTCCACATGTAGTGCCAGCTAATTTTTTGATGAGCCCAATTCTAGTTTTAAGTTTTGCTGATACTTTATGCAGGTGTGTCTTAAAAGATAACGTCCGATCCAGTGTGATGCCCAGATACACGGGTATCTTTTCATTTTTAATTTTTTCACCGCAAAAATGGACTGATATTTCCTTATTGGCTTCCCTGTTGTTAAGGTGGAATGTTATTATCATGGTTTTTTGTGGGTTTGGTCTAAGCCTCCATTTCTGGAAATGTGCTGTATAATAATTGCTGTGACTGTGAGTCGTGAAGTGTTTCTTGTCGTACAGTGAGGGGATAGCATCAATTGTCGACGGTCGTGACCTGACCGTTATTTTTTCGTTGCTGATATAGGGGGTACGCACTCCAGTATTGTTATCTATCTCGATGTATATAATAGGTAAAAATATTATCTTATTATCAGTGATAATTTATCACATTATTAGATATATGCTCCCGTTCCGTACAGCCTTGAGTCGATCATGTCTTTTTTGATTTGAGCTCAACCACTGACCAAAATATTATTATAATATAAGTATTTAAATTATAAACAATAATTAGAACAGAATTATTCATTTAATATTTTACAATTAGTAATTTGTTAATATTATATAGGTAAGCAAAACATAAGTACTACCTATTTTAGTATTTACAGTCAATATTAATTATTGGTACACAATAATACATACTTTTAAATAATGAAGTGTTGTAGCCAACTATCAAATCTGTAAAAATATACTGCATTGTAATAGTAACCTATAATTCAACGTTACGACTATTTTATATTAGTAATTAGAGAATAATTAAAAAAATATCAAGATCATTTTAATGAAGTAAAATCTAAATAAATATGTGGTGTGTGCGCCCAACACTTTGGGCTTTAAAAATACAATAATTGCCAAAGCCGGCCAATTCAGAGTCTAAAAACGCCGACTAAGTGGCGTGTAGGCAACTAAATATATTCGTGCCTTATAAGTTGCGAGTATGCAATTTATGCGCACGACAACGACACCGATTAAGGACTGGAGGTGGAATACACGGGATACAGGAAGTGCAATTTAGTTAATGGGGAAAGGGGTCTCTGTGGTCGATCCGGTCTGGTGCAATGAGCACAAGGCTCACAAAATAGGGACAATACGTCTTAAACTAACTTAACAACTAATGAAGTCCGCTAAGGATGCTGATCTGCCGAAGACTGACGACCTGGGCGGCCTCTCACACAACGTAAAGTTGCCGGCAGCACTCTGTGGATGACGAGATGGGATCGACACACAGTAATTTGAAGACGCTGGCTATGTTGATAGTAGTATGAGGTATAGAAAAAGCAATGACTTACGAGAAACGGTTAGGAATATAATTATTTATTGGCCTCTCAAACTGAAGGTATAATATAATATGTGTGTGAGTGGTAAGCCTCACTGCTTTATAATAATAATTTCACACAGGGTGCGCTCAATGCGACTTAAATATCGGCGCAACCCATTTGCGCCCGAACCCATTTATCGTAGCCCATTTGCGCCCCAAATCATAGCCCACATGCGCCCAATTTAGATTAGATGAAAATCGTGTAACGTTGCCATTTATTGAGTATTTTGGCGTAATGGTGTGTAACTATAAAATCTAAAATAATATTTGATTGTTTCCCAAGCTAATTGAAACCAACATTAATTATTATTTAAATAATATTATTTTAATATTATTGTAATTTAATTATTTTTTGCATTATTAACATTCTTATTATTGACTAATACATATTATTAATTTTAATTATTTTTGACGTAGGATTTTATATTTTTAAACAATCTTAAACAACAACTGACAACTAATATGAATTATTTATTTTGGTTCTATATACATTTATTTTATGCATTTTTAATTATATTTAAAATTTAGATATATATATATTATATATTATTGTAATTGTATTTATTAATTATTTTGATTTTACGTAAAAATATTTCTATTTGAAATTTATAATTTAATGCAATCCAACACCGATGCCATCTTCTACTTTTTTAATGCCATCAAAGTATCCAACCTATTATAAAAATCTAAAAATACTACTGTTTTACCTATTTATCTAACATTTCTATCTTACTTTATTTATCTACTTATTTTGTTTAATTTTCATGTTACTATGTATATAAGACTGTATCATTATTTCTAATCTTTAATCTACCACTGTAAACCTTTTCAGGCTAATGACCGCCGATGTCGAAGTCTTATTCTTAATAAAAAAAAAAAAAATTTAATGCAATATAAATAATATTTATATAGGTACCTATACATATAACATGCATACTGTGTAGTATTTAATATTATTTTTAAAATTATTACTTTTTATTAATTTTGATTTTACGTAGGATTTTTAAATTTTAAAAAAACAACGGCAACGTTGCATGCAAAATGGGCGCATTTGGGCTATAAATCGGGGTGTTAAGTTTTTTATTTTGGGCGCAAATGTCCATAACCCTCGGGGCGCAAACGAGCTGCTCTTGGGCGCAAATGGGCTACAGCCTTAAATATAATATATAAAAAACAAACCACTGCAATAGCGGGAACAAAGATGTTCGGACGAACGACAACAGTAATAATAATAATAATAATAAGGGCGTTGGCCGCAAACAATAACAAAAGAATAATAATTAACAACAGATAATATGAAAAAGCGAAAGGAAATGATAAGTAACATATGCGGCAAAGACCGACTAATAATTGATTATAGAATACACAAAAAAGAGAATAAATATAATATACAGTGACAATATAATAATAATAATTAAACAATTTAACAAACAGAACTGAGTGGTGTGCGGGAAAAAGGGAGAAGAGATTAAGAACGGTGCCGTCGCGCGACGATTAGCCAACAGCGATAATATATTATTGACGCGGCGCCAACATGTGGTAACTTAAATGGAATTCATCTTTAAAAAGATAACAATATATTCACTATGCTAAACAATTATAGTTAATTAACTACTATAAAAAATAATTGTTGACAATTTTATTTTTAATTTCTACCGACGACGCCACAGTGAGCTGCGGCTCATAGGTTGAAAACCACTAGTACCTATAGATTACATTTATGCATGGTATGGCCTAATTATTGTTTGGACTACAATAAATTCAGAACTAATTATGCATTAAGAGGGTGCCAGCGTAGTGTTGTTATCTCTCTCTAACCCACACGCAACATTAAATTCCCAATTATTATGAAAACAACTTAATAACCAGCAAAACACAAACAATTAAGAATAACGAATATTTAATATTTATACGCTATAGTGCTACTCCAGTCTTTGATAAAATAAACTGGCTAAAATTTAACTTAAGTTCATATATTGACAAAATTACATAAGTTAGGTGAATATCGATGTTAATTATTTTTTTAGTTCAAAAACATCATTTTTGGATACTCCGTACTTTTACTCGTATTTTAATAAATTTAATGAAATTTTTAGATTCTAAACGGAGTGATGAATGTATTGGTTTTACAAATTTACAATGATGTGTATTTTTTTTTTGTGTGTCTGTCATCACGTTTAAGAGTAGTAATAGTGCTTTGATTTTCGACTTCTACCCCTCTTTGAAAAAGATAATAAACCTGATTTGTACTTTTGGGGGGTCAAAAGTAACATTATATATTGTGTCTGTTATAAATAATATGTTCCCATTTAAATTTCTAAAGTTAAAACCTTAAAACCCCTCTAAAATATTAAATTAATATTAAATGATAAATTGTACAAATACATTCCTAAATCAAAAAACTATCCTATCATGAATTTAACCACCAAAAACCGAAGTGTTACTTTTTTTTCTGTGTCCAATCCCTCTACCACATTTTCCACATTTTCCCAAATTCACTTCAATATTCCACCAACTCCGACGCTACAACAGGTACGAGTCAAAATGAATAATGTAAGATTGATTTTTACAAATTTTTATGATAATTTATATTTATCTCAAGAAGCTAATAAGACAGATAAATATATTTTTAATTTTGATCCATTGATTTTTTTATCTTAAACTATCTAGAAATGTTAACTACAATAAAGATTAAAACAATATATTATTTATAAAATATTTTTTAAAAACTATTATTATAGTTTATTTATTACATTTTAGCTATACTGGCGCAGTATAAAATTAAGGCAGGCCACTGGCCAATACGTTTTAGGAACAAATAATGCTGCCAATGTATACCGTTACATACCCTTACCCTTATTCATTATATAAGTTGTATTTTTTCACATAATATTTAGGTACTTCATGTATAAATTAAATAAAGTAAGTAATATTATAATTTTTTATTATGGTTTTCTAAGTATATTTATAAATAATTTTAATACAAACAATGTAACAATGTAATATAATATTAGTTTGTATAGATACTTAAATTTCAATTGTAAAAATTTTAATTTTTACAAATGAACTAATTTCTGACCAAAAATTTTGGCGCCCCCAACATACTGGCGCCCAGTGCAGTTATAACCAATGCACCCCACTAAATAAGGCCCTGAGGTCCCCGCGATTAGGATAGACAGGAGTACCCAGAACAAATCCCTCTCCAGTGCCTTGAAAATAATGCGGCTTGGATATATTTAATTTTTATTTAATTTTTAAATTTTCGATTCTGAACGGAGTGATGAATGTATTGATTTTACAATGATGTGTGTTCTTTTTTTTGTTTTTGTGTCTGTGTAAAGCATAACTAGTCGAAATAATGCTTCAATTTCAAACTTAGGGGGTGGTTTCCGATGGCGAAGTGGATATCCTTGATGCATTACAGAGGTGAAAAGTAAACATTTTCCAACAGTTTTCAAAAAAATCGAGAAAAACAAGAAAAACAGGAATTTTTACGCAAAACCAGTTTTCGACCAAATCGATACTTTTATATGGCTGTAATTCAAAAACAAATCACTGTAAATACTTAAAATTTTCACAAAATTTTTATATAAGTGATATCTATATACAGTTAAATTTTCAAAAAAATTTGACTATTTATGAGTTATTTATAGACAATTGAAATTTTTAATTTTTTTAGTATTTTTTTTTAAAATAACGATAAAAATTTTTTTGCCGGCCAGAAAATTTTGAAAATTTAATACAAGGTTTCTTATGAGTTTTTCTTAAAGTGATAAAAAAAAATCCGATATCGTTAGTCACATTTTTTTTTTATAAGTGCTTAAAGTTCGAATTTATACAAAATATGTCAAAATTGCGAGAAAATTTGCAAGTAATTTTGTGGTTGAAAAATCGTAAAATTTTTTTCTTTTGTAACTAAGTTTTGAAAATTTGGTACAAGGTTCTCCATAAATTTTTCTTCAAATATCCGTAAAAAAAACTCTACCGGATTCAGACAAAAATTTTTTATGAGGGTTTGAAATTTAAATTTTTACAAAACCGCATTAAATAACGGTTTAGCCTCAAACGATTTTTGATATTTGTTGTTATTCAAACAGTATAAGTCGTAAATACTTGAACATTTTACCAGTTATTTAGATTGCCATTTTCTTTACGTGATTTGATTTTCAAAACATTTTGACTTTTTTTGAGCTATTTATAGACAATTGAAATTTTCAATTTTTTTTTATTTTTTTTTTATAAATGTTGATAAAAAAAATTTAGCTGGGACAAATTACTTGAAAATTTAACAGAAGGGTCCACATAGCTTGTTATAACACTCATTTAAAAATTATAAAAATACATAGGCACAATTTTTTTTATTTGCATTTGAAGTTGAAATATTGACAAAAATTCGTCAAAATCATGAATATTTTTTACTATTTGGTAGTTAAAAATTTATAAATATTTTACTATCAAAAGCTAAGAATTGAAAAATTTAATACTATGCTGTCCATAAGTTAAGCTTAGAATAATTATAAAAAAAATTTGAAAAATTTTACGAGTCTTTAAAGTTTTAATTTTAATTTGAAATCAAAAATACACGTGTAAAATAACGTTTTATTAATAAATAATTTTCGATTTTTGTTAATTCAAAAAAATTACTAAATGTAAGATCTTGAAACTTTTACTTAAATTTTTGAATGTGTTTCAAAATAGAATATATGACAATATTTAAATATAATATATCCTAGTCTGACAAATCATCTCCGTGCAGAATCGTTTTTCGTATACAATGATACCTATCATTGCATTTAAATTTAACTTACCCTAGTCCGAGGTCCACCCCACCCCCTAATGCACAGCCAGGGACGCCCGCAGAAATGTAGTTCAGGGGGGGGCAAAAAAAATTGTAAGTACCTAAATACTTATAGGTAAATTTAGCGCTACATCTTTCATCTACTCATATTTTGCAATACTATCAATAATATATTTTTTAAAAATCAAAACTAATTTAAGTTAATATAAAATTACACATTTACACTATTAGTTCTAATATTTGTAAGAAAAAACATAAAAAAGTTTAAACAAAAACTTAAGTTTAAACAACTTTATTTGATAAAATTTATTTCATATTTTATTATTTTATTCAAAAAGTAATGGCAATCTCCTTTTGTTTGATGTAAATAAATTAATTTAATAAATTACTTTGACTCGTCCGCGTTAACAGACAATCTGTAGGAACCAGCCAAAAGTTAAAAAGTGACTTAGCGATTGAAAATAATCGTAATGTCTTTTTCACGATGAAATAATAAATATCTCCTATATGACTTGTTAGATACTTAGATACAAGGATTGTCGAATAGTTGCTGACTATTATAGATCAGCTTTATGTAAAAAACTTCCACTTTTGTAAATTACACGAAAAATCTCAGGGGGGGCAATGGCCCCCACTGGCCCCCCCTTCCGGGCGTCCCTGTGCACAGCAGAGCGATACTCACTTACCCGCTTTTTTATTATGGTATTGTAATTATCACAGTAAATACAAACATCACATCAATTTTTTTCAATTATAACTAGTATTAGATGAATTTATTAAATAAAAAATAGTTTTTATACGCCCATATAATTTATTGCTAGATTTTACACATTGTTTATTTAATTTTACGGTGCCTTTCAATGTATAGTGGGTTTTATGAAAAATTGCAAGTGACAATTGAATAATCAAGATTTAAAATGATTACAAATGTACAGTAAAATGTGATAAGTCAGTATAGACACTTAATATTATTCGAAGTTCGACTTAATAATTTGTAATGATTTCATTTGCAACGCACATATCGTCCGCGATCCGACACAGTCAGATTGCCTACTTGAGAGGTTTATTTTCGTTTGGGTGTACCGTAAGATTTTTTCAATCGGTAAATTAATTTTTTTAGCGCCACTCACCGACCGATGTTTGTACCATCGTTTCGTTATCAAGATGTTTGTTATAACTGTATTATTTTTTCGATAACTTAACTTCAGTGTCAACATGTCATTCAACTTTAACTATTTCTCCTAAAATACAACACCATATTTTCGACGTTAGGAAGTATGATAATCCACCATAGGCGGATTACCCAGCTTGATATAAATTTACACCGGTCGAAAATTGATAGCTAGACACTCAGTTATAATTTTCGGTATTTATTTATTATTTTTTTAATTCAAAAAATAGCACTAGGCAAGCGCCGAGACAAACTTTTACATCGAATAATAACTGATAACTCATAACTCATAAACATGGCAATCGACTTTATCACATGTTTTATTTTATATTTATATTATTTTTAAATTAACTAATATTGTTCAATGCATCCATTTTTAGAATTTTTTAAGGAAAAAATGTACCTTAGTTGTTGTTATAAATTAATTTTAAACTGAATTAAGTTAAAAACGTACGTACTTATAATTATTTTTGCTAAAAAAAAGTTAATAAATAGTTATTGTTTCACTGTGATATAAGCATAGTAAGTATAGAATAAAAAAAAAATACACATATGGTTTTGAAACACACACTAATAAACCAGTTTTAAATAAAAATAAATTATAATGATTGACAATTATTGATATATCGATAATACTATTTAAATTTTAGTTCATTTTTATAGTATTCCGTGAAGTCAATATAAATGATATAATAAATAGTGTAATTAAATACAAATCGGTTCTCAAACTAGCGTAGGCACTAAAAGTTCATGGCTCAACTTTATTTCTTTATGATTAACCATGATGATACACCATCAAATAAACCAAAGATAAACGATTCATAATTCCACCGAAGAACGTTAAATTAAGTGTTTTTGCAATCTTAAGGAATTTTTCCCATACTGTGTTAAAAACCGTTTTAAAATTTCATAGCGATAGTCGATAGAAGGGTCCAAGAACTAAACATAAACTTTGGTTTGCACCGCTAAATCATAGGTAATAGTAAATAAATTGTTGTAAATATGTCTAACGGGTCAATGATAAAAATAGTCATACGAAATCATGCATATAAATTCCTTATTGAACGGTTTAATACCTATAGTTTTCAGTAAGTAATCATTTAAAGGGACGGTGATTATTTTAAAAGTTGTTAGAAACAGATTACCTATTACATAAATTAAGTATTAAATTTCCATACATTAAAAAAAAAAAAAAAAAATACGAAATACACTTACCAACATTATCTAAAAACAAAAAAAAAAAGTGGGTAAGTGAGTATCGCTCTGCTGTACATTAGGGGGTGGGATGGACCTCGGACTAGGGAAGGTTAAATTTGAATGCAATGATAGGTATCATTGTATACGAAAAACGATTCTGAACGGAGATGATTTGTCAGTCTAGGATATATTATACTTAAATATTGTAATATATTCTACTTTGAAACTAATTCAAACATTTAAGTAAAAGCTTCAAGACCTTACGTTTAGTAATTTTTTAAAAATAACAAAAATCGAAAATTATTTATTAGTAAAAAGTTATTTTACACGTGTATTTTTGATTTCAAATTAAAATTAAAACTTTAAACACACGTGAAATTTTTTCAATTGAACAATCCTCAAACTTTTTTATAATTATTCTAAGCTTAACTTATGGACAGCATAGTATTAAATTTTCAATTCTTAGCTTTTGATAGAAAAATATTTATAAATTTTTAACTACCAAGTAGTGAAAAATATTCATGATTTTGACGAATTTTTGTCAATATTTGAACTTCAAATGCTAATAAAAAAAAATTATGCCAATGTATTTTTATAATTTTTGAATGAGAGTTAGAACAAGTTATGTGGACCCTTCAATTAAATTTTCAAGCAATTTGTCCTAGCTAAATTTTTTTATCAACATTTATAAAAAAAAAATTAAAAAAAATTGAAAATTTCAATTGTCTATAAATAGCTCAAAAAAAGTCAAAATGTTTTGAAAATCAAATCACGTAAAGAAAATGGCAATCTAAATAACTGGTAAAATTTTAAAGTATTTACGACTTATACTGTTTGAATAACAACAAATATAAAAAATCGTTTTTTAACGCGGTTTTGTAAAAATTTAAATTTCAAACACTCATAAAAAATGTTTGTCTGAATCCGGTAGAGTTTTTATTTTAGATAATTGAAGTAAAATGTATGGAGAACCTTGTATAAAATTGTCAAAACTTAGTTATAAAAGAAAAAAATTTTACGATTTTTCAACCACAAAATTACTTGCCAATTTTCGCAATTTTGACACATTTCATATAAATTCGAACTTTAAGCACTTATAAAAAAAAATTGTGACTAACAATTTCGGATTTTTTTTATTACTTTAAGAACAACTTATAAGAATCCTTGTATTAAATTTTCAAGATTTTCTGGCCGGCCAAAAAATTTTTATCGTTATTTTAAAAAAAAATACTAAAAAAATTTAAAAATTTCAATTTTCTATAAATAGCTCAAAAAAAGTCAAAATTCTTTGAAAATTTAACTGTGTATGGAGAACGCTAATATAAACATTTGTTGAAAATTTCAAGTATTTACATCTATTAGTTTTTGAGTTATAGCAAAATAAAAAATTCGATTTGGGCGAATACTGGTTTTGCGTAAAAATTCCCGTTTTTCCGTCATTTTTTTAAGGTTTTTCCCGACTCACTTAAAAAATATTGAAAATTTTTAACTTTTGACCCCTGAAAGTACCAACTAGATCCGATTTCCTTTTCAAAGAGGGGCTGAAGTCAAAAATCGAAGCATTTTTACTGCTCCAAATGTTGTCGACAGACACAAAAAAAACAAACAAAAAAACAAAAAAAAAAAAAAAAACACACATCATTGTAAAATCAATACATTCATCACTCCGTTCAGAATCTAAAATAATAACATACTAATCAATAAATTACATTACTTAACCTACCTTAAAAATTATCACACAATATTATAAGAATAGCGATGATAATATGTAGAATTTTACAAAGATTTATCAATATTAGTTGATTGTTTACGAGACGCTATATATATATATATATAGCTATATAATAATAAACTTGTGTTTTTGAGTGAAGCTCATAAAAGTATTTATTTATTTATTAAAAGTACAAGAGAATAGCCCAATACATTTACTTTATATAATAGCGTTTACTCTTATACGTTTTTGAAATTTTCTCCAAGACAAATAGAAAACAGAAAACTTATAAAGATATAACTCATTAACAATCAAGCACACTTGCAAGATAAAATCCCACCCGGGGCGAGATCAAAATTCTAAAACCACATCAAATACCATAGAAATGAGGACTAGGGAGATTTTATAATTTTAAGCAACATGCAGTAAACATTGCAAACTAATAAATACATTCATGATTATATTTTCAGATTATCTAAACATTTTTAATTTTAATAAAAAATTATTAATTACTTTTTTTAAGTATTTTATATTTTTAATAATGTTGTTAAATTTTAAAATATTAAGTAATTTGTGGTAAAAAATTACCTAGTATAGTAGTATATATGAATAAAATGTCAATTTTGTGTCGAAAATAATATCTAAGTCTCTGGCCGTCGTGTTTCCTACGAGCTTAAGATTATAATATATTTTTTCATTTATATTGATCTTTTTTTTTCTTTTATTTAAAAAGTTTGGAAACAGTAGGTAATTAAACAAATTAGAAAATATATATTTTTTTATTTAATTAAAAAATTGAAATCATTTGCATTTATCACATGTAAGGTAAGAGCATTAAACGATTTATACCTACGATTTAACCTTACTATTAACAGATTTAAAAATTTATATGTTACTAATGTACAGTCAATAAATATAAAATGGTGTCATGGAATAATTAATTAGTACATTCCTTACTTCAACTTTACACAATGTAATACTGTGTAAGGAATAAGGATAAAGACGATAAGATCGTACCATTTATAAATAAAACCATAATATCTAACAGTTACAAATAAAATTAACTACATACCAGGTGTAACTGCCATTGTAATAATATAAAAAAAGTAATTTATAATTTCTATAAAATATTCACAATTTTCCTACTATAAAATAAATTATAATGTTTATTATTAATATATAAACATCGAGGTTATTATTATTAAAAATACAAAAAAAATATCATCTAAATTATCATAATTTATAATAACTGACTATAAAATGATTACTTAAAATCAAAACAACTTACAATCCTTTGCTTCCACTAGAAAAAAAGAATAAATAGTTAATATATTAAATTATTATGAACAGACTAATATGTTTTAAATTCAAGATTAAATTGTAAAATGTGTAGTTTGCTTAAAATATTCTCAATATGTTAGGTACAAAAATGAAATCAATTCCATTTTTCCCAATGTTTTTGGCGTAAAATACAACAAATTCCTTATTATTGTCAAGGACTAACATTGCAGTAGAGGATTGGCATCAAGGTTCAGATCATTACTTGGTTAATTTTTTTAAAATATCATCCAACATTATGGACATTTATCGAAGTGTTAAAGATTAATAACATTTAGAGCTCATTAAACAGGAATTGCTGATGCGAGAAAAAAAATCAAAAAAAGGTACAAAAATATTTCAAAAAAAATACGTAACATAACCTTATCTTACAATATTAACGATAACATTAATTATTTAAAAGGTATCGCTTATAAATTAACTATTCAAAATTTAATATTATGATTTTGTGAATATTTTTTTTTTATACTTTTTATAGTAATATTTTTTCACGTACATTTCCCCAGCCCCCCCTTTTTTAAATTCTCAAATTTTTTTTCGGCCAAACATTAGTGCGCCATTAGTGTGAATTTGTGCGACTATTTCCAGAATTTGTGCGAAACCGGTTTAACCATAAATTTAAAAATAGAGAAGGGGGGCTAGAGAAATGTTCCCCAGCCCCCCCTCGTGCAAAACACATCAATTCTCAAATTTTTTTTCGACCAAACATTAGTGCGCCATTAGTGTGAATTTGTGCGACTATTTCCAGAATTTGTGCGAATCCGCTTACAACCGTAAAAACCGATTTTTCGGTTTTGGCATTTCCCCAGCCCCCCCTCGTGCAAAAAACATCAATTCTCAAATTTTTTTTCGGCCAAACATTAGTGCGCCATTAGTGTGAATTTGTGCGACTATTTCCAGAATTTGTGCGAATCCGCTTACAACCGTAAAAACTGTAATTTATTTTTATTCTGTTAAAAAAAAAAATACGCTTACTTTTTATAGCAACTTTAAATTAGGCACCTAAGTAGGTAATTTCAATTGAGATATTATTTGATATTCAGTCATTACAAACGTTGCATACACTTATAAATTATGATCTATAGAATGTATGCATGTTTAAAAATATCACATAATTGTATCTAGTTTTTAGGGTGAAATAGATTTCATTTTTTAAGTTTATAATCAATCATAAATTAATCTTTTTGCGATAAGCTAAATTAAATTTTTTAGAACAATGAATACATTAATACTTTTTTGAAAAATAATTTATTATCTGGTTTAGCGGTTGAGTGGGTCTGGGATAGAGTAATTAAAGTTTGCACGCTACACTCAGATCTGCTTTTGGCTACGCGCTTGATCTCGGCATTGTTTTCAAATATAAATCTAAGAGCATCAATGTAACTTTTTTGTCTGCATTATTTTGTATGTAGGAATTCATCATTGATATATTGTATTACATTTTCACAGGACACATGAGTAAATTCAGTGTTTTATTGAACTGTAAGGTGTAGTTTTGTCTACTTGAATTTATTAAACATTTTAGTGCGATATTTATATTAAACAAACTCTTTTATTATTAAATAAGTATATATCACCATAGGCGAAACTACGGGTCAGGCCAGTCAGGCCATGGCCTGACCTAATACTGACTAAAAATTTGTATACATTATATATTTTCATAATTATTTAGGCCTTATAATTAATAATATATTTATACATGGAAACGTATACATTTGTACGTTTTATATAATACTATAATAAAATATAGTATATCGGTACAATTGGTACAAATGAGGATTATAATATAACATAATAAAGTGATTTTTTAAAAAGTCGGAAAGGTGGGATACAAAAGGTTATTTAATTTTTATCTGTGAGCAACTTACAGTATACCACTGCTAACAAAAACGATTCTGAGTGAAGCTCGGTGGATAGCATTACATTATCAACAATCTATAATTTGTTAATTGTTAAATAGTAAAATAAATAAATAGGTACATCTAAAATACAAATGTAGTTAAAAAATATTATGGTATTATTCAAAATCACATTCTTTGTTCTTAATTAATATAGGTTTTCTGGTAGAAAACGGCGTCCGTAATTATTTAATATTATAGAATCGTGAAATCTTACGGTTTTTCTCATTTAACCGTTTTTATTTTGAGTTATTTTTATTTTTGAAAATCGAAAAATGACCTGTCTAAAGTTACAGCTCAAGAACATAACCTTTCATAAAAGATGCTACACTGCCTACACTTCAACACTTGATACTTTTGAGCAAGTTTAGGAGGAGAAAAAGTGTTTCCAGAATAAAAAAAGAAAAAGAAAAAAAAATAAACATCATTGCAGTATAAAACAAAATAAATACATTCCTCGCTTCACTCAGAATCTAAAATGGTGACCTATAATATATCCGAAAATATTTCTTTCGAAATTATTTTGTCCGAAAATATATTTACGAAAAATATAGTATCCGAAAAATATTTTAAAAGAAACGTATTTTATTCGAAAATTATTTTAGTGGAAAAATATTTCAACCGAACCGTAATTTATCCGAAAATAATATACACGAAAATAAGTAAGCCGATAATTAATTATCCGAAAATATTTTTTCCTAAACGGATTTTATCCGAAAAATATTTTAATAGAAACGTATTTTATTCGAAACGGGTTTGATGATTTTCTTAGGATTCCAGACAAATTAGATTGTCCTCTATGCAGTGGCGGTTCATTACCTTCTGAAAGTGGTGCTCATAAGTGTGTTGTTTGTAAGATACCAGTTCATGCACTATCTACGTGTTCCAAAAATCGACCAGGCGAAGATAATGAAAGAGTTTGTTTCTCATGTTGGATTTTAGAGGAAGACTTATTTGCAGATACTCAAAATTACATACTTGATACATACTCAAATGAAGAAAGAAAAGCTGTCGAATCTTGGAATCGAAAAAGCCAAAGAAAAAATAACTCCTACCTTGTAACAAACCCACACTTGAAACATCTGGAACTTAACAACACTAAAAATATAACATCGCTCCCCATATTGAAAAATGGATCTCGTTCCACAGAGCTTAAGAGTGTTAAGTGTAAATTATTACAAGGTAGAATTGCATTGACTAACACTTGTGCATTTGATTCGTTGGCTTCGTTGATAATGGTAAACATTTTAATCTTAGTATGTGCCTATTTACTTTTATGTTTGACATATATTTTTTATCATTATTTTTTTAGGTCGCATATTGTGATAGCCAACAATATTCAGAGAAGGTTGACTCAAATAAAAGTCAGTTTTTCAATTTTATATATAAAATTGTAAAACATGGAATATCGTCATCTACATACTCGGAAAGAGCTGATCTAATTATTGATAAACTAATCCCGAACTTCAACCTTTGGAGTACAATACTACGTTGGTAAAATGTGATACAACTTTTGGCCATATTCTACAAATGATGTTAGGAGATTTCCCTTCAGTTAAAAAGATTATACAATGCTCGTCAAATTGTGAGCTAAGTAAAAAATCTATACATTCACTTGTATATTTAACTTATGAGACAACAGATGGTAAGATCAATAACTTACAAAAGTTTTTGGATGATTATCAACGCTCTGAAGTATCTGAATGTGGTCGTATGAATTCAGAAAATATATGCAACGGAATAAAGGAAATAATTTCTGAAACATCTGAAATACATATCTTCATTGATATTCTATATTGGGAAGGTAAATTTAGTTTTTAGTCATAAAATATTTAACTTATACAAATTAATTAAATTGTGTACTTTATAAATAATAATATGTATAATTTTTTATATTCAATTTATTTTATTGATCAAGGAGAAGAAGTTATTTCCACCAACCGTTCATCTGAGGCTGCAGCGCATGTACAAATTAAATTAGCTGAAATCCCTCAACTTTTGCTGTATGGTTCAAGAACATATGAACTTAGAGGAGTCGTTAGTTTTAAAAGAGGACGGACATCACTAAGAAATTCAATAGGACATTATCATGCATATGCCAAAAGAGGGAATAGAAATTGGCAGTTATTTGACGATTTAAATAAAAAGCCGATTCCAGTAAATGAATCGAAAAATGTATTTTGTGAATTTTTATTATATACAATTTAAAATTAAAGCTGTGCTGCAGTATATTATATTGTGATATATACTTATTTAATAATAAAAGAGTTTGTTTAATATAAATATCGCACTAAAATGTTTAATAAATTCAAGTAGACAAAACTACACCTTACAGTTCAATAAAACACTGAATTTACTCATGTGTCCTGTGAAAATGTAATACAATATATCAATGATGAATTCCTACATACAAAATAATGCAGACAAAAAAGTTACATTGATGCTCTTAGATTTATATTTGAAAACAATGCCGAGATCAAGCGCGTAGCCAAAAGCAGATCTGAGTGTAGCGTGCAAACTTTAATTACTCTATCCCAGACCCACTCAACCGCTAAACCAGATAATAAATTATTTTTCAAAAAAGTATTAATGTATTCATTGTTCTAAAAAATTTAATTTAGCTTATCGCAAAAAGATTAATTTATGATTGATTATAAACTTAAAAAATGAAATCTATTTCACCCTAAAAACTAGATACAATTATGTGATATTTTTAAACATGCATACATTCTATAGATCATAATTTATAAGTGTATGCAACGTTTGTAATGACTGAATATCAAATAATATCTCAATTGAAATTACCTACTTAGGTGCCTAATTTAAAGTTGCTATAAAAAGTAAGCGTATTTTTTTTTTTAACAGAATAAAAATAAATTACAGTTTTTACGGTTGTAAGCGGATTCGCACAAATTCTGGAAATAGTCGCACAAATTCACACTAATGGCGCACTAATGTTTGGCCGAAAAAAAATTTGAGAATTGATGTTTTTTGCACGAGGGGGGGCTGGGGAAATGCCAAAACCGAAAAATCGGTTTTTACGGTTGTAAGCGGATTCGCACAAATTCTGGAAATAGTCGCACAAATTCACACTAATGGCGCACTAATGTTTGGTCGAAAAAAAATTTGAGAATTGATGTGTTTTGCACGAGGGGGGGCTGGGGAACATTTCTCTAGCCCCCCTTCTCTATTTTTAAATTTATGGTTAAACCGGTTTCGCACAAATTCTGGAAATAGTCGCACAAATTCACACTAATGGCGCACTAATGTTTGGCCGAAAAAAAATTTGAGAATTTAAAAAAGGGGGGGCTGGGGAAATGTACGTGATCGAATGGCATAATGAAGGACGCACTTAAGTGGAAACCGGAAGGCAAGAGACCACTGGGCAGACCGAAGAAAAGGTGGATAGACAAACCAAACCAATTTTTTTAGGTTACTTGGGGTAGATAACCCGGAAGAATTAGCGAATGAGAGAGAAGAATGAAGGAGGCTGTGTGGAGCAGTGATGGGCCTTAATGGCCTACAATAACTGAAGAAGAAGAAGAATATTAAAATACAGACGTTTTAGATACTGTATTTCTTTGCTGCAGTATATTATATTGTGATATACATAGGCGAAACTAGACACTTTTATTAGGTCAGGCCAAATGAAAAATATAAAAAATACTTCTAATAACAACTTTACAATATAATAATTTTGTTTAATGCATATATTATAATGAATATTTTTTTATAATTTAAATATTTAATAATAAATAAAAATTTATAATAATTAATAAATTTATAATAATAGACATATTAATGGAAAATTTCACAAATTTTAGATGCCAAAAATAAAGTTTTTAATTTTAAATAAATATATTATTACTTATTAGGAATTTTAGAGGGAGCGCGTAAAATTTCCGAAAATATTTCGTCCGAACAGTATATTTGCCGAAAAATATTTTATCCGAAAAATATATTTTGAGAAAAGTATGTTGTTAGAACTATATTTGATACGAAAAATATAATTCCAGAAGCATATTTTAGCCGAAAAATATTATCATCGAAAATAATAAAGCAGAAAATATTTCATCCGAACCGTAAAGTATCCGAAAAATATAGTTTACGAAAATATAAATGGAGAAAAATATTTAATCCGAACCGTATTTTATCCGAAAAATATTTTTGTCGAAAATATACCATCCGAACCGATTATATGACGGTTACCTTGTGGTTACATTGTGACCAAATTGAGGTGGTGTTGCATAGCAAGTCGAGGGATATTTTCGATTTGCGGAGCGTAGCGACGGCGCCGAGGAGCGTAGCGACGAGTGCCGCTAGCACGGCATCACTGTAAATTATTTCATATTGGTCACACTGCTGGATCTTTGGTATAAGGTGACCTGATGCTGGTAAACACTTGCGGTATATAAAAATATATTTTTCGACAAACCCGTTTCGAATAAAATACGTTTCTATTAAAATATTTTTCGGATAAAATCCGTTTAGGAAAAAATATTTTCGGATAATTAATTATCGGCTTACTTATTTTCGTGTATATTATTTTCGGATAAATTACGGTTCGGTTGAAATATTTTTCCACAAAAATAATTTTCGAATAAAATACGTTTCTTTTAAAATATTTTTCGGATACTATATTTTTCGTAAATATATTTTCGGACAAAATAATTTCGAAAGAAATATTTTCGGATATATTATAGGTCACCATTTTAGATTCTGAGTGAAGCGAGGAATGTATTTATTTTGTTTTATACTGCAATGATGTTTATTTTTTTTTCTTTTTCTTTTTTTATTCTGGAAACACTTTTTCTCCTCCTAAACTTGCTCAAAAGTATCAAGTGTTGAAGTGTAGGCAGTGTAGCATCTTTTATGAAAGGTTATGTTCTTGAGCTGTAACTTTAGACAGGTCATTTTTCGATTTTCAAAAATAAAAATAACTCAAAATAAAAACGGTTAAATGAGAAAAACCGTAAGATTTCACGATTCTATAATATTAAATAATTACGGACGCCGTTTTCTACCAGAAAACCTATATTAATTAAGAACAAAGAATGTGATTTTGAATAATACCATAATATTTTTTAACTACATTTGTATTTTAGATGTACCTATTTATTTATTTTACTATTTAACAATTAACAAATTATAGATTGTTGATAATGTAATGCTATCCACCGAGCTTCACTCAGAATCGTTTTTGTTAGCAGTGGTATACTGTAAGTTGCTCACAGATAAAAATTAAATAACCTTTTGTATCCCACCTTTCCGACTTTTTAAAAAATCACTTTATTATGTTATATTATAATCCTCATTTGTACCAATTGTACCGATATACTATATTTTATTATAGTATTATATAAAACAGACAAATGTATACGTTTCCATGTATAAATATATTATTAATTATAAGGCCTAAATAATTATGAAAATATATAATGTATACAAATTTTTAGTCAGTATTAGGTCAGGCCATGGCCTGACTGGCCTGACCCGTAGTTTCGCCTATGGTGATATATACTTATTTAATAATAAAAGAGTTTGTTTAATATAAATATCGCACTAAAATGTTTAATAAATTCAAGTAGACAAAACTACACCTTACAGTTCAATAAAACACTGAATTTACTCATGTGTCCTGTGAAAATGTAATACAATATATCAATGATGAATTCCTACATACAAAATAATGCAGACAAAAAAGTTACATTGATGCTCTTAGATTTATATTTGAAAACAATGCCGAGATCAAGCGCGTAGCCAAAAGCAGATCTGAGTGTAGCGTGCAAACTTTAATTACTCTATCCCAGACCCACTCAACCGCTAAACCAGATAATAAATTATTTTTCAAAAAAGTATTAATGTATTCATTGTTCTAAAAAATTTAATTTAGCTTATCGCAAAAAGATTAATTTATGATTGATTATAAACTTAAAAAATGAAATCTATTTCACCCTAAAAACTAGATACAATTATGTGATATTTTTAAACATGCATACATTCTATAGATCATAATTTATAAGTGTATGCAACGTTTGTAATGACTGAATATCAAATAATATCTCAATTGAAATTACCTACTTAGGTGCCTAATTTAAAGTTGCTATAAAAAGTAAGCGTATTTTTTTTTTTAACAGAATAAAAATAAATTACAGTTTTTACGGTTGTAAGCGGATTCGCACAAATTCTGGAAATAGTCGCACAAATTCACACTAATGGCGCACTAATGTTTGGCCGAAAAAAAATTTGAGAATTGATGTGTTTTGCACGAGGGGGGGCTGGGGAACATTTCTCTAGCCCCCCTTCTCTATTTTTAAATTTATGGTTAAACCGGTTTCGCACAAATTCTGGAAATAGTCGCACAAATTCACACTAATGGCGCACTAATGTTTGGCCGAAAAAAAATTTGAGAATTTAAAAAAGGGGGGGCTGGGGAAATGTACGTGATCGAATGGCATAATGAAGGACGCACTTAAGTGGAAACCGGAAGGCAAGAGACCACTGGGCAGACCGAAGAAAAGGTGGATAGACAAACCAAACCAATTTTTTTAGGTTACTTGGGGTAGATAACCCGGAAGAATTAGCGAATGAGAGAGAAGAATGAAGGAGGCTGTGTGGAGCAGTGATGGGCCTTAATGGCCTACAATAACTGAAGAAGAAGAAGAATATTAAAATACAGACGTTTTAGATACTGTATTTCTATATTAACGACCGACAAACACACATTGGAACCAGGGCCGGATCTAGGGTGGGGGGGCGAACCGGGGCACTTGCCTCGGAAGTTTTAGTCGGGGGGCGCCAAATTACAAAATAAGTTGTGTATAATATATTAATAGTTTTCGTTCATTTTATGATAAAAGAATTATACATATTACAATTTCTATTTCCATTTGACTTTATGGTTATAACAACAATGGGAAAAACTTAAAAACCCAATGGAAATTATTTGTCTACTAAATATATTTTCTGCGCTTCATTGTAGTATATTTTATTGCTAATAGAAAATCTACAAATTATAAATTACGATAATCAGATAACACATGATGTTTAAACCCGATTAACAATACTGATAAATTAATTTTTCTTCGGCATGTAACAACTATCAAATTCATATTTAACCAAACTGAAAATTATCTGGTTATGCTTTCAAAAAAAAGGCCGATGAAAAAAAACACGAGAAGAAACAATCAGCATTATTTTTAAATACTTGGCTTCAGAATGGTAATAGACAAACAGGTAAATTATTTTTATTATTAAATATTTTATTCTTAATTTATTAAAATAAATATTTTATATCTTAGTTTTAATATTTTTTTGTTAATTATTTTAAGTTAAATGTTATATTAAAGGATCATGAAATAAATAAAAATAATTTGGGTAACTCAATATAATTAGTGGTATTAATGATAATATTCTTATTTCTCTTGGGGAATATCCTTTGCCATATTCAAAAAAAATTAAATACTAAGACGATAATTATAAATTCATTGGTTTTATTAAATTTGGAAATAGGTTTTATATTTTTAAAGTAAATTGTAAATATAATACTTAAATAGTATTTTATTATCGTGTTGGCGATCTCTGTATAGAAGCATTGGCCTTTATATTGAATATGATATTAACGTTTGTTATTTGCATAATATTTATAATATAAGTTAAATAATAGACACAATTTAATAAAACAGTTCATAATTTATGGTTTCAATAGAACTTGAAGGTCCAGAGACTGAAACCGTAGAAAATAAATTACCAGAATATAATGATAGGTCTGATAATGTTTTAATAAACAGTGAACAAAATTTTGAAAACATCATTGATAATTTACCATCAACTTTAGATTATAAAGACCCTAGTTCATGGCCAAATTTACTTTTAGATTATACATAATAAAATCAAGATTAAACTAAAATTAAAATTTAAAATTTATAAATTCAGAAAGAGAAGGCAGGTCTGTTACACCCAATCGGTTTATTAAGAAACTTACAAATGGACAATCATGCCGCCGTACTAGGTTAACTTATTCTACATTTAAAAATTATCTTTTTTGTGTTCAATTTTAGTTAGGTGAGGTTAGGTTTGTGTATCCAAAGGGCAGGACGGGCTCTTAAGCCTTGAAAGGCAACCGTCCTAGGTGAAGGTAACACCGAATTCAAATCCCCCTGGCGACTAGGGTAAAAACTCGCGGGAGAGTCACCCGGTAAAAAACTATACATGGACGCAACAAGGATGCTAGATGTTACTGCTACAGGGGTCTCGGAAACCCCAGAGCCGGCGGTTTGGGGACGGTGCTCGCCCCAGGTGTCGTCATCACCTGAAAGCACCAAATGAGTAGAAGTGTCTAGACAGGCTTTTACCGCCAGCAACGGAGCTGGTAGAGCAACTGCCGGAGAGAGTGCGAAACAGGCCCTCTCCAGTGGCCAGAAAGCCGCTGAAGAGACTGTAGGAAACACGTCAAAGGCAGGACCATCAAGTAGAACATCGGCAAGGAGAACCCAAGTGGATGCTCAGTATGGTAAACAGCTAGAAGATTCCATAAGATATATGGAGGCCTTGGAAAACGCAGTGCAAGGAGCACCAAACACGAAAATCGATATCAAGAACGGCACGAAGGCTCTTGGCATAGCCCTTAGAGAGTTCCACATAACAGCAAAGACTCTTGGACTAGTAAGATTTCCCGAGGCCATGGAGCAACGAATCCAAAACAACCTGCAAACACTATACCAGCAGCAGCAAAAAATGCTGGCTGTCATGAACGAAATCCTAACTAGGCAAAACGAGCAAAATGCCCTACACACCTGTGAGAAAGGGCTGGAGACCAGAGACGACAGGAAGATGGATGCTGTGCTTGACGAAATCGCAGAGCTCAAGAGGGAAGTAGGAACATTACGGACCACCTTAGAAGAGAGATACCAATGGGCAATTGCCTGCTCTTGTGCTCACCCCTCGGTGCCCGATGAAAGAGAGAACATTGAAGACGGGACAAAAGCCGCTAAAAGGTCACCTGGCAAACACCGGAGAACAAGAGGGGTAAAACACTAGAATCCAAGAAAGAGTCGAGGACACCGAAGTCTGTCCAGGAGCGATTACCCCCGTCAGATCGCTGGCAATCCAGCGCTGACAACACGGTTGGCACGGATGCAGCAATTGAAACAGATGACGAAGTGTGGGAGACTGGTCGTCGGAAAAAGAAGACCAAGAAAGTAGCTTCAGGCCGGATTCCCCAGGAAGAACGTCCCATCGAGAGTGAACGAATCCATCGTGCACAGGACGAGAGCGCAGAGGAGATGGTGCGAAGGCAGACCCCCAGGACGGAAGCGGCCACCATATCAGAGCCCAAGGAAGGAGCGACATATGCATCCATTATGAAGGAAATCGTGTCCAGCGTCAAACCTTCAGAAATAGGGGTGAACATTCAAGCAGTTCGAAGGAAGAGGACAGGGATGCTCCCTGTTGCAAGTTACGAGGCCGAAATATTATCTGGAAAGCTGCAGAACGCCGTGGGCAAGATAACGTCAATGTTAATGACGAACGTTCCAGGTTGGATGGACGAAGCTGAGGTGGAGGAGCAGATAAGAGCCTCGGACTCTAGCCTGACAGGGGTACCAGTGAGGATCAGAGAGAATATCGGAGGAGGTAAGGTTGCGATAGGTTAGGTTAGATCTAATCGACATACCTATGGAGGCTGCGAGTAAGTTAGCAGAGGTGGGCCGGGTCAAGATTGGCTGGAGTCTGTGCAGGATAAAGCTTCTGGAGCGTAAAAAATCCACGTGTTACAGATGCCTGATATCTGGTCACTTTAAGGCCGAGTGCAAAGCTACAGAAGCGGAAAGGAAATGCTTCCGCTGCAGACAAGAAGGCCACCTCATCAAAGATTGCCATGGCAGACACAAGCCTGCAAAACTGTTGCGCTACTCCGGTTGCAGCGCGGGAGTTTGAAAAACTCGTGGGCGTGGTCGGTGAGAAATCGTCATCATCATGGCCGATCCAGCACTTCGAGCTCCTGGGCGCCCAACATCTGGCGCAGCATTACGGGTGTTGCAAGTAAACCTCAACCACTGCTGGATTGCAAAACAGCTGTTGTCACAAACGATGGCTGAACGCAGCGCCAGCGTGGACTTGATTTCCGACTTCTGCCGCACTGTGTCGGATGTGGAGTGGTGGGTCTCTAGTTCTGACGGATAGTGCGCCATTTCATTAGCGGGTGACCTGGTCATCGACGACTATGGTGCTGGCGTTGGTTTCGTGTGGGCGACCATCAGTGGTATCAATTTTTACAGTTGTTACTGCTCACCGAAATGCTCGTCACAGGAGTTCGAATCGTTTCTGGATGATCTCGAGGATTCGATCCGCCATCTCCCCGGGGCACCTGCGGACCTGATTGTTACTGGTGACTTCAACTCCCACTCTCCGGAGTGGGTTTCTACTTCAACCGACAACAGGGCGTTCTCCTATCGGATCTCACTTCGAATCTCGCGACCTATAGGCGAGTCAACGCCACCTCTGTTATTAACGTCACATTCGAGCGGGTTCTACTACGTGGTCGTCCACTCATCTCGGGCTGGGAGGTCTTAGAGAACACATACTCTGCTAGTGATCACTTGTACATCGAGTAAAACGTGTCTACCTCAGGTGTCATCTCTGGAACGTTTGACTGTGCCGAGGCGCGAGGTTGATCCGTAAAAAAGCTCAACCCGGACGCATTGAGCGTCTTCCGGGAGTTGACTGGTCCTCCGCAGCTGCTGCCCGAGCATGCTTCCGCTGACGAATACGCCGAGCGGTTGAATGACTTTCTCTCCTTATCGTGCGATGCGGCAATGCCTAGAAGAACTGTGCTAAAAGGAAGGAATTCGGTTCACTGGTAGAGCGACGGTATTGCCGACCTGCGAAAGCGAACCATAGCTGCCCGATAGGCATATCAACGAGCCGGCCGCAGATCAGGTCCGGATGTGCGCGCGACAGAACTCTAAGCCTACAACGCAGCACGATTCGAGCTAAAATGGGCAATCCGCAGTGCTCAGGAGAGGAACTGGGTGGAGTTATCCCGGTCGGTTGACAGTGACCCGTGGGGCCTACCCTACAGACTGGTCACTAAGAGGCTAGGCCCACGCTCTCCCAAATTGGAGCAGGCGAAGCGGTGAACTTGGCTAGGGGATTATTTCCGCTAACACCCGTGTTTGACTGGAACTCCGTCCCCGAGTCCAGCAATGACATCGCGGCCATTATGGATCTGTCTGATGATTCCACAATAATGCCTCCGTTTACGCCGGATGAAGTAGCTAAAGCAGTAAACAAATTACCTTCGGATAAGGGGCCAGGCCCCGACCTCGTACCCAACGAGCTCATCAAATTGGCCTACGCTAAGTTTCCAGCAATCTTCGGCGAGTGCTTCAATGCCTGTCTGGCTGCGGGCCACTTCCCGTCGGGCTGGTAACGAGCGAAATTGGTTTTGCTACATAAGGGTCAGAGCAAACCCAGGGCGGCCACGTCGAGCTATCGCCCCATCAGCCTGCTGGATGGCTCTTGAAAGGTGTTTGAGAGGCTCCTGTTGGACAAGCTGAACCAACACATCGAGGCGGTCGGAGGTCTTAGCGAAAGACATTTTGGTTTTAGACGGTCCAGGTCGACGACGGAAACTATTGGTGAAGTACACTGCGTGTAGCTGCGACAGCAGGCAGAGGAGCAGTCAAGTACAGACACATATGGGTACTGATTACCCTAGACGTCAAGAACGCGTTTCATTCGGCGCCTTGGAGATTAATTAACGCTTTCTACGACAGAGTACTAAGGCTACCAGTTCCAGAGGGGGTCGAAGTAGTGGCGTTTGCGCATGACGTTGCAGTCGTTGTCGTCGCTCACAACGCGGAGCTAATCGAGCGACTGGTCAATCCCATCATCTCGACCATCGTGGATTGGATGTCCAGTAACGGTTTGAGTCTAACTCCCAAGAAATCGGAGTGTGTCGTTCTGACTAAGGAACGTGTGTTTCGAGATCCCGAGTTGAGTATACAAGATTGTCTGGTACCGACAAAGCGGACTGATAGATGTCTAGGCGTCCATTTAGACACGAGATTGTCTTTTGGGCAGCACGTCACAACGGTGGCTGGAGCGGAGAGGAAGGCTGATGCCAAACGTCGGTGGACCCAAGCAGTCCAAGCGCAGACTGCTAATGAGCGTAGTAAGCAGTCATCTACTTTACTGGGCTCCAGTGTGGGCGGACAGCGTACAGCATGTACAGAAGTACAAACACCTGATGCTGCAGGACAAAAGGTGCGCCGCTCTTAGGGTTGCGAGGTGCTATCGGACCGTCTCCGATATGGCGGCTCTGGTCCTCGCCAGAATTCCACCAGTCAGAGGAAGAAAACGAGAGAAAACGCATCACCGATGCAAGGAAGGCGGGATTGGAGTGCTCGAGGTCTGAGGTCACGGAGGAGATGGTGGATTGTTGGCAGGAGCTGTGGGACTCCACGTTCACCAAGGCATCGTGGACGAAGCGGCTAATTCCTAACCTAACCAGGTGGTGGACCTATGGTCCCATAGATATCAGTTTCCACATGGCTCAGGTTCTGTCTGGACACGGTGGTTCCAAAGTTATTTATTGAAGAGGGGAAGGGCCATCAGTGAGGCATGCTGTCACTGCCAGTCGGAGAAAGACGATGAGGAGCATACCGTGTTTAATTGCACGTTCTGGAACGCGTATACATTGGGGCTGGAGAGAGCGGTTGGCAGACCAGTCGTCCCAGAGGATGTGTCGGACTTGCTTTGCGACCCAGTGCGGGAGCAGCTACCCGAAGTTCCTGTCCGAAGGAGAAGGCAACTGGAGACGGCCAAAATTCATTGCGACCTTTTCAAGGAGATGTTCGAGGCCATTATATCAAAAAAGGAAGAGTTGGAGAGGCATAGACACAGAGCAGTCTTGTAAATTAGTTAAGTTAAATTGTTGTGGGCTAAGTTACCCAACTCAGGGTGGTTAGAGGACTCAATTTGGTTTTGTGTAATAATGATAAATGAATACTTTTATTTGTATCGCTTTGTTATTTTGTTTGTATTTCATTTGAATAAATGATGCTGACAGGGAGGAAGTAATGGGGAAACTTACTTCCCTCCTTGTTTAGTGATAAAAAAAAAAAAAGGTTTGTGTATCGTGGGCGGTGACTTCAACCCATGGCACGTCAATTGGGGATCTCGTGTCAAAAACCCTAGGGGAGAGCTCCTATCCGACCTCACAGCCAGTCTAGGACTCGTCCTGGCGAACCAAGGGGATACACCGACCTTTGTGAGGGGCCAAGCCACTTCCATAATAGACGTTACATTCAAGGTTAGGTATGTCTTCATATGTTTCCCGAAGGAGTTAATTAACTGCTACAACGCTTGCTTCACCGGTGGTATCTTCCCTTCTAGGTGGAAAAGTCCAAATCTGGTACTACTGCATAAAGGTCAGGGTAGACCTCGTGATCTTCCTCCCAGCTTCCGTCCAATCAGCCTTCTGGACGGGGACGGAAAGGTGTTCGAGAGAGTCTTGCTCAACAAGTTGGAGAAGCAACAACGGATGTCAAAAACGCATTCAACTCAGCACCTTGGAGTCTTATTGACAAGGCACTTCGCAGATGTGTGGTCCAAGCATACCTTACCCGAGTCCTGAGGTCGTATATGTGTGCCAGAAGCCTGGTGGTGAACGAGGACTTGTGTCTGCCCGTCACTTTTGGTGTCCCGCAGGTATCGGTTCTCGGTCCCACCCTGCGGAATCTATTCTATGGCGGTATCTTAAGACTCCAGGTATGTGAAGAGATAAGGCTTGTAGCCTTCGCCAACGATGTGGCCATAGGCGCAACTAAGGTAAAAATTCTGGAAGGCTACAGCCCCAAACATATTTCTTTGCTTTATTATCAACTATATTAGCACAAAATAAATTGAAGTCAAATGAAAAAAAAACTGGGGGGCTATTTAGTAAACTGGGAGGCTTAGCACCCTCTAGCCTCCCCCTAGTTGCGCCTATGGTATGTAGCGGTGGTTGCTGTGGAGTGGGTAGTGAATCCAACGCTCGAAAACATTACCGGCTGGATGTAATCTAATGGTCTTCAATTGGCACCGGAGAAGTCGGAGTGTGTGGTTTTGACCAACAAACACGCCTACCGTGCGCCTAACCTGTCACTCCAAGGATGACGCCGATGAGGTGGGACAGTGATCAAGCATTTGAGGTCAAGACAGCTGCTAAACGAAAAACGGGGAAAGACAAGACAAGAGCGACCGAGCGCCCACCGAAGCCTGGGTCTGACACCAGGGCCGAATCCGCAATGGAGACCGACACGGAGACTTGGTCCAGGGCGGTCGGCAGGCGCCCGCGAAGAGTCAAGACCAACGGCGGTCAGACTTCGGGTAAAGAGGACTTCCCGGAGCTCAAACCCAGCTCCGCTGTCCCAGCTAGGAAGACCCCCCCCCCGTCCGTAATGCAGCGGTCCTCATGAAACTAGCAGGTGGCACTACTTACGAGGAATCGTTGAGACGGGTCAAAACGTGCGGCGTTAACCCCGAAGCGTACGACGCGTCTATCAAAGGCATGCGCCGTACTAGGAGCGGCGTCCTCCTTGTAGACCTTGGCAAGGGCGCCAAGTCTAGAGCTGCGGCAGAGCCTCTTCGTTGTGCCATAGTAGAAAAGCTGGGCGATCACGTGGGATCCGTTTCCAAACTCGGTTCCACCATAGAGATGGAAGTGGTCGACCTAGATGAAGTGTCCACCCCAGGCGAGGTCTTTACGGCTGTCAAAGACACACTTCTACAATCTACGGCAAAAGATGACCGCAACGCGATCGAAGCCATGGCCGAGGTCAGCATCTCGTCCATGTGGAAGCTTAGATCGGGTCAGCAAGTAACCGTGGTGAAAATGCCACGTGGACTGTACGATAAGACCATGGATCATGTAAAAGTCGGATGGACCAGCTACCGCTTTCGGCCCCGGCACCCAGAGGTCATGAGGTGTTTTAAGTGTCACGGGTTCGGGCATACCTCGGCCAACTGCACGGGCCCTGACCTTAGTGACGAATGTCGGAGATGCGGCCTGAAAGGGCATAAGGAGAAGGAGTGCGACGCTGGAGACGCGAAGTGCGTGGCGTGTGATTGAGACGGATACTCGTCCGTGCCACACAGGCCTGGCTCCGGATCTTATGTCGCCCGACGTGCAGCAGAGTCCTGACGCCTTACGAATAAATCGAAATGATCAGGTTCCTTCAGGTCAACCTGAACGGGAACTGGGGCGCCCAGCAGCTCCTACACCAGACCACGGCGCAGAACGACACGGACATTATCAACGTGAGCGAACCCTTCACCAAGTGTGACGGTGGAAATAGAATGTGCTTTAGCACCGACCGCAAAGCTGCTGTCGGCACAACCCCTGGCGCGGCGTTCATCCACGACGATAAGGGATCGGGAACGGGCTTCGCCTGGATGAAGTTTGGCGGCCTTACAGTATTCAGTTGCTATTGTAGGCCGGGCTGCACTCTCGGAGAATATACAGACTTTCTAGGCAACTTGGAGGACGCCATAAGGGACAAGCAGGACACCAACCTAATCGTGAGCGGTGATTTCAACGCGTGGCACGTCGAGTGGGGATCTCGCGTCAACAACCCTAGGGGAGTACTCCTGTCTGACCTTGCTGCCAGCTTGGGACTCGTTCTGGCTACCCGAGAAGACACACCGACCTTCGTGAGGGGACAAGCGACCTCCATAATAGACGTCACATTCGCCAGGGGCGTACAAGTCGCGGGCTGGACCGTTTTGGACGAGATAAATCTCAGCGACCACGCGTACGTGTCTTTTGCTATCGAACCCCTTCTCCCCGCTCAAATGGAGACCGTCGATACAGTACACCACTCGGGCTGGTCGCTAAGGCAAATAAATCTCGATCACCTCAACGACTATATAAATACGAGGTCTATTGCAGAGGTGCACGGTGACCCCACCGTCGACTTGGCATGCAGATCCGCCGAAGCCCTTAACAGCTACATTCACGGAGCCTGTGACGCGTCGATGCCGCTGAGGACTCAGGGCCCGCTCGGTAAACGGCCGATGTACTGGTGGACCGAAGACATAGCCCAACTTCGGGCTAAATGTCTTCAATTGCGCAGGGCATACCAAGCGAGCCTTATTAGGCATGGAGCGGACGGCTCTCTAGCGCTCAGAGCAAACTTCACCACTGCCAGAAGGAGCCTACGTCTGGAGATCAGGAAGTCGAAAGAACGAGCTTGGAGAGAGCTGTGTGCTCAGGTGGATGCTGACCCTTGGGGAAAACCCTACAAGCTGGTCATGAAAAAATTCGAGGACAGCTCCATCAGGCTGGCGTCGATGGGGAGAGAACAGATCATAGCTGACCACCTGTTCCCTCCATCGCCTATCACCAATTGGGACGAAATGCCATCGCCAGAGGTCCGGAACCTGTTCGACGCCTTCAACGCCGATACTGACGAGCTAATATTTACGAGGGACATCCCGGAGTTCACGGCGGAAGAATTGGCTAAGGCTGCGAAAAAGCTGTCTTCAGGTAAAGCCTGCGGACCTTCGGGCATTCCAAACGAGGTCTTAAAGAGGGTAGTCAAATCCCGGCCAACTGGTACTCTAAAAATCTACAATGACTGCCTCAGATCGCTGACTTTCCGGTGGCATGGAAAGCGGCCAGGCTGGTCCTTCTGCACAAAGGTCCGGACAAGCCACTTGACTCTCCGTCGAGTTTCCGCCCTATATGCCTTCTCGACACCCCCGGAAAGCTGCTGGAACGACTCTTGCTCCAGAGGTTGGAGGCCCATTTGGACGATCACGGAGGAAGACGGCGCGCCCCAAACCAGTTTGGCTTTCGCCGAGGCATCTCCACGGAAACGGCGATCGATGCGGTCGTTAAACTAGCAGCCCAAGCGGGTCAGGGGAATTGGAGGCAAAAGCGGCTTTGTGTGCTGGTCACCCTAGACGTAAAAAACGCCTTCAATTCGCTTCAATGGCCGGTGATCGACCAAGCGCTCAGGGAAAAAGGCACACCGGAGTACCTAGTTCTGATGATCAGGTCTTGGCTATCGGAACGAAAGCTACTGGTCGGAGACCGGATGACGTCCATGGCGGTCACTTGCGGCGTTCCCCAGGTCTCTGTCCTCGGCCCAACGCTGTGGAACGTAGCATACGACGACCTCCTCGGCATGGACGTTCCCCCGGGGGCGCACCTCGTGGGCTTCGCCGACGACCTGGCGGTGGTAGGCGTGGCCAGAACAGGCCCACTGCTGGAGCAATTGGTGAACCCCGTGCTCGAGCGCATCGACAACTGGATGACTAGTCGTGGCCTTCAGCTCGCCCATCAGAAGACAGAGGCCGTCATGTTGACCAGGAGATGGGCCTACGACCCTCCTAGACTCACTATCGGAGGCTCGGAGATTGCCATCAGCAAACACCTGAGGTACCTCGGCGTAATCCTGGACACCAGATTATCCTACGGGAAACATATCGAGACGGTGACCAGTAAGGCGTCTAAATCCGCGGTCGCGCTGTCCAGGCTCATGCCGAACACCAACGGCCCTTGCCAATGGAAAAGGAGGCTCCTCAGCTCAGTCATCGAGAGTCAATTGTTGTATGCGGCCCCCGTGTGGGCCAACGCCGTCAACTGTTCTGTAAAAGCAAGGACGAATCTGCGAAGGCCGCAAAGATCCGCTGCCTTGCGGGTCATACGGGCGTACAGGACAGTCTCCGACGAGGCGGCCTTCGTGCTACCTGGCATGCCTCCCGCTGACCTCGTCGCCAACGAGAGGGCGAGAATAAAAGCGAAAATGTCTGAGGTCCTCCAGCGAGGCGAACGGCCTCTCACAAAAGCTGGGGTGAAAAGGATCGAGAGGAAAAAAACAATCGAAGAATGGCAGTCGAAATGGAGGCGCTCCACAAGGCTAGTTGGACGCGCCGTCTAATCCCGGACATCATCAGGTGGGTCGAGAGGACGACGGTCAGGGCTCCCCTGAGTTACCACATGACACAGGCCTTGACAGGGCATGGATGTTTTCAGCATCACTTGCACCGCATGGGTAGGGCGGAGAATCAGAGGTGTATGCACTGCCCATGCGCATCGGATACCGCCGAACACACCTTGTTCCGATGCCCGCAGTGGGAAGCTCACCGCGCAGATCTGCGCTTACGCCTCGGGCGGAAACCGGCAGTCGGAGATATGGCCGACATACTCTGCGGGCCGAGATTCGAAGATCTTCCGATGGATCCGGAAGAGAAATCTAATCTGCTGATCGATGCCGACGAAATGTTCCGGCTGTTTAACGCGATGGTCGAAAGCATTCTGACTGCAAAGGAGGCCGAAGAAAGACTGAGGCAAGGGCGTGGCAATCGCTAAACCTTCACGGCTGCGAAATGTTGAAGACAGACATGCAGAGCGTTAGTCACTCGTACGGTCCGGCTCGCAGTGACTGCCGAGTCGTGGGAGGTGCCACCGACCACGCTCTTCAACCAATATGGCACCACGGGAGGGTGCAGCCACTGCGGCGATCACGGCACTGGACTCATGTATGGGATTTTCAGGGCGGCAGGCTTAGGCTGGCCCAAGAAAAGGACGAGTCGGTACGAGAATTCCAGGGCGGCGGGCTTAGGCCGGCCCAAGAAAAGGATGAGTCGGAATAAGAATTCCAGGGCGGCGGGCTTTGGCCAGTCCGCGAAAATTCCAGGAATACCCAGCAACATACTTGTACTTGTATTGATTGTAACCAAAAAATAGTGTGTATAAATCTAAATAACCTTAATGTATGTTTGTAAGAGGAAGGGGCGTGCACCCACCCCCCTTCTCTAGGGACGGATTGAATTCACGTGCTGTCCACACCCACACCGCGTAGCCTGCGAATATAGACTAGCTTCGCCTAAGGAAGGCGGGCTCCGTGGGACGTGGGTCGTGGGGGTTACACCGTCTGTGATTGTAAATTAGTTTTAAGTGATAAACTATTGTACTGTATGTAATATTCATTCATTTAATAAACGATGCTGCATGGAGGCTAAGTAATGTGTTAACAGTTCGGCCTCCATGTAGTGGTTCAACAAAAAAAAAAAAAAAAAAAAAAAGGTTAGGTTAGGACAAAAGATGGACATCAACGCCATCGGGTTCCAGGTCTCAAAAATCTCAGAAAGCCGAAACGGCGAAATCATTATTAGACTCAAACATCAGGACAAAAAAAGAGAAGAACTCGTCGACGCGATAAAATCCAACCTGGGAGTCCGCGCAGCCGTAGGAAGCTTAGTCAGCCACGTCGACATAGACATACAAGACCTTGACAATATCACTACTGCCTCGGAGGTCGAAAGCTGCATCAAATCCGCACTAGGGTTATCTGCGGACGACGCATCAATTAAGGTCAAAAGCATCCGTCCAATCTACGCGGGTACACAAAGTGCCACGGTAAGGCTGAAGAGCGCGGAAGCAATAAAACTCGCTAAGATGGGCCGCATTAGTATCGGATGGATTAAAGCAAGAGTGAGACTCAAAGCCACTGTCACAAGATGTTTTCGATGCCTCGGATACGGGCACACCACCCACACATGTAAGGGCCCGGATCGTTCAAAAGCCTGCAGCCTCTGCAGCAGCGTAAGCCACAGAGCATTAGCCTGTTCCTCGCCTCCAAATTGTGCACCCTGCATGGACATAAGGGAACCAACTAACCATTATTCCGGCAGCAGTAAATGTACCGTCCATCGCAAAGCATTGTCCAGAAACAAGACGCCATCCACCGAGCTAAGGGAGTCAGGCATAGAACCCGACGCCCAGATCAACCATCGAGATGCATAAATTTCTGCAGATCAACCTAAACTGCTGAAAGGCTGCCCACGCTCTGGCGTTACAGCAGGCCGCAGAATCCAACGTCAACATCCTTATCGTCAGCGAACCTCCTCCTACGAGGATCAACACGACTGGTACTATGACGCGCTCGGTAAAGCAGCCATAGCCTGCCCAAGTGGCCACCCAGTAGAGGTCGTCGGCCCCACTGAGCCTATATAATTAGTTTAGTTCATTTTGAACTTGTTTAGTCTGTGTTAAATATCTTAAAGGCATATTTCTAGGGTAACAAAGTTTAGTATTGCAAAATCGATTTGGTTGTATCTAATTTATTTTAATGTTTAGATAAAACCTAATGGTTTTAACTCTGTAGTTAATAATATTAAATATTTAACAATAAAAAAGTGGCTGTATTGATTGTTAATTCAGCATAATTTGGTTAACTGATTAAATAAAAATATAATTATTACGTACCTATTTCAACTGTAGAAAAAAAAATATAATTTTTATACTTATACTTACTTATTTAATAAGAAGAAATAAACAATAACTTAAGAATATTATGAATTATCATGATTTAAAAATAGTTAGTCGAAGTTAATTTTTAAAATTTAGTAGCATATTGGTTTTGATTGAACTTTAAGATTCTATTTCTAAATAATAGTTACATTCATAATAAACTGGATAGAATCAATCAATTATTTTTTACAGATATATATATCATCATAAATGATTAGAACTACTTTTATCGATTTTCAGCACTGAATAATAAATAAACCAAACTGATAATTCGATCTGCTGCATTGCACACATCGAGTGTATATTGCCATTGAGAATTTCATTATAATTTTTATGACATACGACAGAATCTAATGAAACGATGGTAAACTATTTTATACAAAAAACGATTTTGAGTGAAGGCAATATGTTTGAGGATATTTGATAAAGTTTAGATTCTGAACGAAATGAGGAATGTATTAATTTTACAATAATGTATGTTTTTTTTTTTTTATGAAGGAAAATTCATCTAGTTGGTACTTTGGGGAGTCAAAAGTGAAAAATTTCCATTAGTAAGTTTTGGAAAAACCCTAAAAAAATTAACGAAAAACGGGAATTTTTACACATAATCAGTTATTGACAGAATCGTTGTTTTTATTTTGCTGTAACTCAAAAATCATTGTAAACACTTGAAATTTTCACCAAATGTTAGCGTTATCTATTTACGATTAAATTTTCAAAACATTTTGACCTTTTTTAAGCTATTTAAAGACAATTGACAATTTTTGTTCAAAAGCATTTAAAGTACAATTGTTTACAAAATACCTATATCAAAGTCACAAAAATCTGCAATGAAATTTTGAAGTTGGGAATTCGTAAAATATTTGTGAACCTAAGGTTAAAAACCCGATACAAGGTTATCTATAAGTTTTCCTTCAAGTAAATGTAAAAAAAATATCAGTGTCAATATAAAAAAAAAAATTATGAGCGTATAAAAATTATTTTTTTACGAAGTCTAGTCTTCTTTTCGTATGGCGGTATATTGTCCGGGAGTAGGCAAAGGCCTAGTTCGGATGCCTGTTGGCAGAATTTCTATTTGGGCACCCGTAGGTTTCTGCCATGCCCAGGAGGGGGATGGCGGTCTCTCTCTCCAGACACCGTGACTTGCCCGAAGAGAGGTGCCGCCCGTGACCGAGGTTCGAACCTGCGATAGTGCGCATCACAACCAACGACTTAAAACGCTCGGCCACTTCGTCCCCGATACGAAGTCAAGTATAAAATAACGATATATTACAATTTAAATATAGGTAATAATATAATATATCCTACTAATTATCCTTGACTGACAAATCATCTCCGTTCAGAATCGTTTTTTGTATACAATGATATATGTCATTGCATTTAAATTTAACACATCCAGAATTGTGACCAACTCTCTATCTCTACTATACAGACAGCAGAGCGATATCCACTTGCCCGCCATTTTTAAATATTATTTTGTGTGTCTAAAAACACCTTTTACGATACAAAAAAATGTATTGTTTTAAAATTGTATGGATAGTTTCTGTTATAAAATTGAATCAAGTTCAAGTTGATACATTATTATTTATTGGCTTTAAGACTTTATGATTCCCATTAGCAAATGAAAAACATGCACTTTACCAAAACCAGTTTTCTTATTATTGTTATAACTCAATGATAAATAAATAAATAAAAAAATTTCAAAAACTTATATTAAAATTTTCTATGTATAAAAATAATTTTCAAATTTTTTAAAATCTTTTTAATCTATTCATGAAGAAATTGATTTCTGTTTAAAAATTTAATAGGAGAGTCCATATACCTAAGTGTTACTTGTAGGAATTATAAAAAAAAATCATTGCAATACAAGAAATATTTTTTATAAGTGTTTGAAGTTTATGTACTAATTGTACAGCAATTATTAAGTTAATTCAACTGAATTTGAAAAAAAGTGTAATTTCAATAATTATTCATAAATAGCTTAAAATATAACATTGAAATTGAAATATATATTTTTTTTTTGTGGTTTTGGTAGTTTTGATCCCAAATTACATCAACTAGATTCAATTGTATACCAAAAAATACCCTGGATGTTATAAATAAAAACACTGTTGCGTACGCGATATATTTTGTATAATTGTAAGGTTACGAACCGTAATAACATTATCTGTAAAATTCACAATGTAAAAGATAGATAAGATATGTATGTCTGATATAGCGACCATCGGTGACAATAAGCGATCGGCCGTTGTTCAGTCGAAATAAAACCGTACCCATGTAAGTACGCGTCGTAGCCGCTCGATAAGTAAACAGGCGAATAAAAGTTAAATAATATTAACTAAGCTTGTTATTTAATTAACTTAACCTTGACCAGCGCAAACATTGGTCCTTCGTCCGGGATTTCAAATCGTCAATTAGTTTCAAAGTGCGAATTAAGTATTACATGCGTTATTGTGTCAATCAGTTACCGGTCAAGAAAAGATCATAAGTGAAGTGATCAGCGAAAAGATCGTGCGAAAATACAGTCCACAGAAATAAAGTTAATCCACAGAAATAAAGAATTAAAGTTCGTCCACGGGAATATAAGGTAAGGCGTTTTCTATTTTATTCCTAAACTTAATCCAAGGCGGTTTTACCCGAGTATAGTGTATACTGTATACATAAATAAAGTACAGATATAAGTATAGTCTCTCTCTCTCTCTCTCTCGCTATCTCCGAAATTGCACAGTTAGACATTGGTCGTGAAGATGGGAGGAAACGAGAATTTGATAACGAAAAGAGGACAATTGAAAGCGTCGATAACAAGATTTTCGAATTATCTACAATCACAGAACGTTGATTCGATTGAGGTAAAGGCCCGGCGTGAAAAAATAGAAGAGGTATGGGCAGAATATGAGCACATCCAGGCGGTCATAGAAATGGAAGAGGGAATCAGTGTCGATGTACAAAACAAGTATAGAGCGGAGTTTGAAGACTTATACTTCAAAACTATTGCTGCAGCAGAGAAAATCGTAATAGCGGCGAGCTCGATTATATCGCAAGACGAGAATAGAAATAAAAGTCCCGACACCGATATACCTAATGCGTGTATGAATAAAGTATTGTCGTCGGTAAAGTTGTCGTCGTTGAGCGTACCGGTATTTACCGGCAATTATCAAGAATGGGCATCATTTTATGATATATTTTCGGCACTAATAGATAACAATACGTCATTAACGGCAATAGAAAAGTTTTTTTATTTACGCGAATCATTATCAGGCGAGGCATTAAGTTCGATTAAATGTTTGGAAACAACAGCTAATAATTATACCATAGCATGGAAATCGTTAATCACACGTTACAATAATAAAAAGGTGTTGGTCCAAGCACATGTAAAAGCGATATAGATCTCGAAACGGTGGGTGGTGATTCGGCGAAAAAATTAAGGCAGTTTACGGGTGCACTGAATGGACATATGCGTGCGTTAGAGGCGCTAGGTCAAGAGCCAACAAATTGGGGACCACTACTAATACATGTAATATCAATTAAATTAGATAAAATTACACTAAAGGAGTGGGAATCGAGAGCGCATTGTATTGAAGTGCCAAAATTGTCTGAATTAATTATATTTTTAGAGTCAAGATATAAAATTTTAGAATCAATTGAAACCGTAAAAAATATAAATATTAAAGGTAGTACAATTACGACGTCAAACGAGAAAAAATATATCGAAAAAAGAGGAACGTCACAATTGTTCGCGTCAACGTCAAATTTAGAATGCTATGTTTGTAAATCGGCGCATACGATTTATAAATGTCCTAAATTTTATAGTTTGACTGTACCAGAGCGAATAAAACGCGTAACGGAATTGAAGTTATGTAAGATTTGTTTACGCCAACACGAGAGTAAAAAATGCAATGCTAAATTTTGCTTTAAATGTGCAAAAGCGCATAACACACTACTGCACCTGTCAGGAGGGAGAAGTACAGTAATCGAAGATAGTACGGCAGTTCAATCAACGGTTGCAAATGCATCGACAAGTGAAGGTTTTGAAGCATCAACATCGTTAAGCGCACATGCATCGGTAATACAGGACGACAAGGTATTATTGTCGACGGCGATGGTGTCATTGCGCAGTGAATTAGGACAATGGGTTCCGGGACGCGTACTTTTAGATTCTGGATCCCAAAGTAATTTGATAACAGAGCAAATGGTACAGCTATTAAAGTTAAAAAAGAAGCACGTGAAGCATGATTTATGCGGAATAGGTGGTAGCACACAAAAGGCATCGTCAGCGGTGGTTGCAACAATTGCGGCTGAAGACAGAAAATTTACATTAACAGCCTCGTGTTTGGTAGTGAAACGTATAACAAATAATTTGCCGTCAAAATTAATCGAAAATAATATTTTGATTCCGCGTGATATCAAATTGGCTGACCCATGGTTTAATACACCACGAAAAATTGACTTGTTAATTGGTGCGGGTTACTTTTTCGAATTATTACGTACGGGACAATTAAAACCAGTGGCAGGTGGACCGATATTCCAGGAAACTCGTTTTGGATGGGTAGTGTCGGGTCCCGCGGATAACGTAATTAATTCAGGTAGATGGGCGGCGAGTGCGGTAAATCTATCGATAACCGAGAATAAAGAAACAGATTTAGAACAGTCAATTACAAAACTTTGGAAATTGGAAGAATACGAATCAAAATCAGTGTACACAAAAGAAGAAAAGGAATGCGAAGCACATTTTAATAAAAATATAAATCGAGATAAAAGCGGTCGATTTATAGTTCAACTTCCGTTTAAAGTAAATGCACCAAAATTGGGCAATTCGTACAATATTGCTGAACGACGATTTTTATTATTAGAAAAACGACTACAAAAAGATACACAGTTAAAACAAGATTATGTAAAATTTATGTCAGAATACGAAACATTGGGACACATGGAACGCGTCGAAAAGGAAATCGAAAACAAAGACGGAGAAGGCAAATATTATATTCCACACCACGCCGTGCGTAACGACAGTAGTACGACGACGAAACTACGGGTCGTGTTTGACGCGTCAAGCAAAACCGATACTGGCGTTAGTCTCAATGATATTTTACTTAAAGGTCCGTCTATTCAAGACGATTTAATATATATATTAATACGCTTTCGTACTTATAATTACGTATTTACGGCAGATATTACAAAAATGTATCGCCAATTTTTAGTTGTCGAGGATCAGCGAGATTTTCAACGTGTGTTATGGCGACCTGAACCGACACAACCGATCCAGGTATATAGACTAAATACACTGACCTACGGTACCGTGCCAGCGTCGTACTTGGCAACGGCGTGTCTCGAAAATTTGGCAAAAACGGAATGTGATAGTTGTCCAGAGGTGGGCGACTCAATTATTAGAGATTTCTATATGGACGACTATTTAGGTGGTGCAATGTCAAAAGCCGATGCAATAAAATTACGAGACAATCTAATTTCAATTATGAGTAAAGCCGGTTTAGAACTGCGTAAATGGTTATCTAATGACCCGGAGTTAATAGTCGACGTGCATTCCGATAACAATAGGATAAAAGCTATGGGCGAGCTAACGACAAAAATACTAGGCCTGCATTGGAAATCAGATGATGATACGTTATTTTATACAGTACAGCAGGTAGAGGTCAATTCCCCGATAACTAAACGAAAAATATTATCCGAAATCGCAACAATATTCGATCCGTTAGGGTTACTCGGACCTGTTATTATAATCGCGAAAATTATTATGCAAAGTTTATGGCAAATAAAAGTTAACTGGGATGATGTGTTACCCGATAACATTTGTGCAGAATGGCGAAAGTATCGAGACGGGTTACCGTCGATAAATAAGTTAAGAATACCACGAAAATTAATTTCACACGAAATAGTAGTTAGTACGGAAATACATGGTTTCGCGGATGCGTCCGAGAAGGCGTATGGCGCATGTTTATATATAAGAACTACGAGTGTACGTGGAGAAACGGACGTAAAATTAATATGCGCGAAGTCAAAGGTTGCTCCGTTAAAAATAGTGTCTTTGCCGCGGTTAGAGCTGTGCGCCGCCTTGCTGTTAGCCCGATTGAGTAATAAACTAATACCAAAATTAAATTTAAAAATTGATCGACGGCGATTTTGGACCGACTCTAAAGTGGTGTTGGCTTGGATAACATCACCCTCAGGTCGATGGAAGACATTTGTCGCGCACCGCGTTGGTGAAATACAAGAGTTAACTACGTGCAGTGAATGGTCACACGTCCTCTCTCATGACAACGCGGCGGACGTAATTTCGCGCGGATGTAATGCCGAAGACATCGGTAAAAAATCAATTTGGTGGTACGGCCCAGAGTGGTTAGCTAAAGACGCCGATATATGGCCGAAACTGACAAAGGTCGATAAATCCGAAATAGAAAAAATTCCTGAAGAAAGAAACGTAACATCAAATACATATAATTTTGTATGTACGTTATCGTCGGATTTTCCGTTGCTGACAAACCATTCGTCATTAAAACAAATTATTCGAATAACAGCATATTGCTTACGTTGGTTAAATAACGGATTAAAGAGACGCAAAAGTGTTGTCGGGCAACTAGACGTAAATGAATTAGAATATGCAGATTGTGCTTTAATTAAAATGATACAAGGTAAACATTTCCAAAAAGAAATAAATGAACTCAAATCAAGTAAGGCGCAAGTAGCTGGAAACAGTGTGCTGGTACGATTACGACCTTTTTGTGACGAGAAAGGCCTTTTACGTGTGGGAGGACGATTGGCAAATGCGACCATGTTAAGTAAATTTCAGCGACACCCAATTGTACTCCCCCGTGACAGTAGGTATACGCAGTTATTGTTTCAGAGTGAACATGTAAATTTATTACATAGTGGTCCACAGGCCCTCGTGGCATCCATTCGGCAACGATATTGGCCCTTAGGAGCACGCAGTATAGCACGGAAAGTTGTGCATAGTTGCATTACGTGTTTTAAACAGAAACCGATAATAGTACAACCAATAATGGGTAACTTACCGCGCGATAGAATTACGTGTAGCCGGCCGTTCTCGCGATGCGGAGTCGATTTTGCCGGTCCGATAATGATAAAGTCCAGTTTACGGCGAAACGCACCGTGCGATAAAGGCTATATATCTATATTTGTGTGTTTTGCTACTAAGGCGATACATATAGAGGTAGTCAGCGATCTAACAACAAAGGCGTTCTTACAAACATTAAACCGGTTTTTCGACCGTCGCGGAAGGTGTGCGGTCATATACTCAGATAATGCGACGAACTTCGTTGGCGCCCGCAGACAACTTCGAGACGTATACAATTTATTTCAATCCAATCAACACCAAAACGCAGTTTGTACAGCACTCGCGGAGAAAGGGATTGAGTGGAAGTTAATACCGCCACGGTCTCCACATTTCGGCGGCCTGTGGGAGGCGGCGGTAAAGTCAATGAAAAATTTGTTATATAAGGTGTTAGGTGAATCTCGTCTAACATACGAGGAGATGAGTACTGTACTGACTCGAGTTGAAGCGTGTTTAAACTCTCGTCCCATTACGTCCTTGTCCTCCGACCCATCCGATCTTTCCTATTTAACGCCTGGCCATTTCTTAATTGGTGATGCGATTACTTCGGTACCCGAAAGGGATGAAACGACGTCAGTCATGCCTTTAGATCGTTGGAGGAGAGTAACACAATATTCGCAATTACTATGGAAGCGCTGGAGTACTGAGTATCTGGGTCAACTACAGGAGCGTGCAAAATGGAGTCAATCGAGGGGGCCAAAGTTAAAGGTAGGATCGGTCGTGTTAATACGAGACACAAATTTGCCTCCTTTGCAGTGGCGTCTCGGTCGGGTCCTGCAAATCCACTCGGGAAGTGACGGAGTAAGTCGGTCGGCGTCCGTAAGAACGAACTTTGGAGAAATTACAAGGGCAGTCCGGCTACTTTGTCCGCTACCGTTTGACAACAATCAAGATTAAAAAAAAAAAATATATAAATATATAGTTTATTTATTTATATTTAGTAACGTTTAGTAATTATATTTTGTATATTTTGTATTTTGTTCAATTATTATAGTATCAGTTTGTTGTGATTGATATAATTATTATTACTATATTTTGTTTATTCTTTTCTTTATTAATTATTTGTAATGTATATTAATTATTCTATATCGATTTTTTGAAATATTATTTATATATTTCAAGGTGGGCGGCTATGTTGCGTACGCGATATATTTTGTATAATTGTAAGGTTACGAACCGTAATAACATTATCTGTAAAATTCACAATGTAAAAGATAGATAAGATATGTATGTCTGATATAGCGACCATCGGTGACAATAAGCGATCGGCCGTTGTTCAGTCGAAATAAAACCATACCCATGTAAGTACGCGTCGTAGCCGCTCGATAAGTAAACAGGCGAATAAAAGTTAAATAATATTAACTAAGCTTGTTATTTAATTAACTTAACCTTGACCAGCGCAAACATAAAATAAAGATAAAAATTTTTTGGCCGGCAAGAAAATCAAGAAAATTTAATGCAAGGTTTCTTATAAGTTGTTCTTAAAGTGATAAAAAAAAATCCGAAATCGCTAGTCTCAATTTTTTTTTATAAGTGCTTAAAGTTCGAATTTATACGAAATATGTCAAAATTGCGAAAATTTGCGAGTAATTTTGTGGTTGAAAAATCGTAAAATTTTTTTCTTTTATAATTAAGTTTTGAAAATTTGTTACAAGGTTCTCCATAAATTTTTCTTCAATTATCTGTAAAAAAAACTCGACCGGATTCAGACAAAAATTTTTTATGAGTGTTTGAAATTTAAATTTGTACAAAACCGCGTTAAATAACGGTTTAGCCTCAAACGATTTTTAATATTTGTTGTAATTCAAACTGTATAAGTCGTAAATACTTGAAAATTTTACCAGATATTTATATTGGCATTTTCTTTACGTGATTTGATTTTCAAAATATTTTGAATTTTTTTGAGCTATTTTTAGACAATTGAAATTTTGAATTTTTTTTTATTTTTTATTTATAAATGTTTGATAAAAAAAATTTAGCTGGGACAAATTACTTGAAAATTTATTTGAAGGGTCCACATAACTTGTTCTAACTCTCATTCAAAAATTATAAAAATACATAGGCACAATTTTTTTTTATTAGCATTTGAAGTTCAAATATTGACAAAAATTCGTCAAAATCATGAATATTTTTCACTATTTGGTAGTTAAGAATTTATAAATATTTTACTATCAAAAGCTAAGAATTGAAAATTTAATACTATGCTGTCCATAAGTTAAGCTTAGAATAATTATAAAAAAGTTTGAGGATTATTCAATTTAAAACATTTTACGAGTGTTTAAAGTTTTAATTTTAATTTGAAATCAAAAATACACGTGTAAAATTACGTTTTACTAATAAATAATTTTCGATTTTTGTTATTTTTAAAAAATTACCAAACGTAAGATCTTGAAACTTTTACTTAAATGTTTGAATTAGTTTCAAAATAGAATATATGACAATATTTAAGTATAATATATCCTAGACTGACAAATCATCTCCGTTCAGAATCGTTTTTCGTATACAATGATACCTATCATTGCATTCAAATTTAACCTACCCTAGTCCGAGGTCCACCCCACCCCCTAATCTACAGCAGAGCGATACTGACTTACCCGTTTTTTAGTTTTTTCTATGAATAATGAATATCAATAAAATTTTATTCGTTGGGTAACAAAGCTTGAACATTTCATTGAAAGCTCCTTATACATTGTTTCAAGTGCACATAAAAAATATTAAAGATCCATAGTTACAATTTTTTTTATAAGCAATTAAAGTTAAAATATAGACAATATACGTAAAATTTACGAAAATGTGCAAATTATTTTGTGATAGAAATTCATAAAAATATTTTTATTTAAATCTAAGATAAAATGTAATACAGGATTCCTCATAAGTTTGTTACCATTTATGTGAAATGTTTAAATAAATATTTGGTAAAATTAAAAATGTCAAGAGTCTACAGTAATTATTTTTTTAGTTACACCAAAGGTTAGGTTAGGTTAATAAAATTGATTTTAAGTAAAAATATCTCTTTTTCTTTCTTGATGTTTTCTGAAACTACTTAACCTAATCACTTAGAATTTAAAATATATACTATATATATAAAATATAGTGGTAAGTATAAAAAAAGTTATAAGGGGTTTAACATAGCTATATGCATTTTAAGACACTTCGGTCACTGCAAATAACTGTATACAAGGTGATTTTTTTATCAAAGAACACTCATTATTTCTGAAAGTATTCATGTTTTTGAAAATATTTTTTTACATAGTTTCAAGTTATTAAAAAAACAACATTTTTATTAAAAAATTATATTTTTAAATATTTTTTATCCTTAGGTATATTTTTTTTAGTTTTTTATTTTTTTGAATGACAACATATAGTTTTAATTTCATATTCCAAAGCAGAATAATTTTCTGAGTATTTTGATACATACAATTCGAATTTAGGGCCAGTAGTTTATGAATTTATAAGAATACTTATTTAAAGTTTAGACAAGCGGAGTAGTAGACAAACATTTTGCGGGGTAACCCCGTACCACTCCACTCCACGCATATAAACTTTAAATACTTAGAACTTATTTTTGTTTTTAGATATTGTATCATCTAATACACCTGAAAACCTTAAAGTGATGATACCTAATTATACATACAAAAGTTTACATGCAAACACTCCAAATATTTCAATTTTTAATCAAAGTCCTGAATTAGTTAGTTTATTAATTAGCGTTGGTGAAATACAAGAGTTAACTACGTGCAGTGAATGGTCACACGTCCTCTCTCATGACAACGCGGCGGACGTAATTTCGCGCGGATGTAATGCCGAAGACATCGGTAAAAAATCAATTTGGTGGTACGGCCCAGAGTGGTTAGCTAAAGACGCCGATATATGGCCGAAACTGACAAAGGTCGATAAATCCGAAATAGAAAAAATTCCTGAAGAAAGAAACGTAACATCAAATACATATAATTTTGTATGTACGTTATCGTCGGATTTTCCGTTGCTGACAAACCATTCGTCATTAAAACAAATTATTCGAATAACAGCATATTGCTTACGTTGGTTAAATAACGGATTAAAGAGACGCAAAAGTGTTGTCGGGCAACTAGACGTAAATGAATTAGAATATGCAGATTGTGCTTTAATTAAAATGATACAAGGTAAACATTTCCAAAAAGAAATAAATGAACTCAAATCAAGTAAGGCGCAAGTAGCTGGAAACAGTGTGCTGGTACGATTACGACCTTTTTGTGACGAGAAAGGCCTTTTACGTGTGGGAGGACGATTGGCAAATGCGACCATGTTAAGTAAATTTCAGCGACACCCAATTGTACTCCCCCGTGACAGTAGGTATACGCAGTTATTGTTTCAGAGTGAACATGTAAATTTATTACATAGTGGTCCACAGGCCCTCGTGGCATCCATTCGGCAACGATATTGGCCCTTAGGAGCACGCAGTATAGCACGGAAAGTTGTGCATAGTTGCATTACGTGTTTTAAACAGAAACCGATAATAGTACAACCAATAATGGGTAACTTACCGCGCGATAGAATTACGTGTAGCCGGCCGTTCTCGCGATGCGGAGTCGATTTTGCCGGTCCGATAATGATAAAGTCCAGTTTACGGCGAAACGCACCGTGCGATAAAGGCTATATATCTATATTTGTGTGTTTTGCTACTAAGGCGATACATATAGAGGTAGTCAGCGATCTAACAACAAAGGCGTTCTTACAAACATTAAACCGGTTTTTCGACCGTCGCGGAAGGTGTGCGGTCATATACTCAGATAATGCGACGAACTTCGTTGGCGCCCGCAGACAACTTCGAGACGTATACAATTTATTTCAATCCAATCAACACCAAAACGCAGTTTGTACAGCACTCGCGGAGAAAGGGATTGAGTGGAAGTTAATACCGCCACGGTCTCCACATTTCGGCGGCCTGTGGGAGGCGGCGGTAAAGTCAATGAAAAATTTGTTATATAAGGTGTTAGGTGAATCTCGTCTAACATACGAGGAGATGAGTACTGTACTGACTCGAGTTGAAGCGTGTTTAAACTCTCGTCCCATTACGTCCTTGTCCTCCGACCCATCCGATCTTTCCTATTTAACGCCTGGCCATTTCTTAATTGGTGATGCGATTACTTCGGTACCCGAAAGGGATGAAACGACGTCAGTCATGCCTTTAGATCGTTGGAGGAGAGTAACACAATATTCGCAATTACTATGGAAGCGCTGGAGTACTGAGTATCTGGGTCAACTACAGGAGCGTGCAAAATGGAGTCAATCGAGGGGGCCAAAGTTAAAGGTAGGATCGGTCGTGTTAATACGAGACACAAATTTGCCTCCTTTGCAGTGGCGTCTCGGTCGGGTCCTGCAAATCCACTCGGGAAGTGACGGAGTAAGTCGGTCGGCGTCCGTAAGAACGAACTTTGGAGAAATTACAAGGGCAGTCCGGCTACTTTGTCCGCTACCGTTTGACAACAATCAAGATTAAAAAAAAAATATATATAAATATATAGTTTATTTATTTATATTTAGTAACGTTTAGTAATTATATTTTGTATATTTTGTATTTTGTTCAATTATTATAGTATCAGTTTGTTGTGATTGATATAATTATTATTACTATATTTTGTTTATTCTTTTCTTTATTAATTATTTGTAATGTATATTAATTATTCTATATCGATTTTTTGAAATATTATTTATATATTTCAAGGTGGGCGGCTATGTTGCGTACGCGATATATTTTGTATAATTGTAAGGTTACGAACCGTAATAACATTATCTGTAAAATTCACAATGTAAAAGATAGATAAGATATGTATGTCTGATATAGCGACCATCGGTGACAATAAGCGATCGGCCGTTGTTCAGTCGAAATAAAACCATACCCATGTAAGTACGCGTCGTAGCCGCTCGATAAGTAAACAGGCGAATAAAAGTTAAATAATATTAACTAAGCTTGTTATTTAATTAACTTAACCTTGACCAGCGCAAACAAACACATATTCATCAAAATTATGTGATCAGAATCTAAAATGTATTAACCGTTTTTTACGTGAAATGGGAAGTACCGTAATAATAAACTCGAAAAATAATACATAAATAAATAATACGTACGGTTTACACCTATATTATGAATGATAATTTTTTTATTAAATTTTAAATATTTATAATATTTACACATTATATTTATATACTATATATTTATTTATTTATTTATACAAATTTCACATATGTCGGGTATATTTGCAATGCATCACTTCAGAACTATTCAACCGACTTTGATGAAATTGTTATCAATGTGTGTGATAAAGCTTCTATTATAATATAGGATAGTTTATATTATGATTAATTATCTCAATCGTATTTTTAGATTCTGAACGGAGTGATGAATGTATTGATTTTACAATGATGTGTGTTTTTTTTTTTTTTTTTTTTTTTTTTTTTTATTTTTTTTTTTATTTTTGTGTCTGACGACAACATTTGGAGCAGTAAAAATGCTTCGATTTTGGACTTCAGCCCCTCTTTGAAAAGGAAATCGGATCTAGTTGGTACTTTGGGGGGTCAAAAGTTAAAATTTTTCAATATTTTTTAAATGAGTCGGGAAAAACATAAAAAAAATGACGGAAAAACGGGATTTTTTACGCACAACCAGTTTTCGACAAAATCGAATTTTTTATTTTGCTATAACTCAAAAACTAATAGATGAAAATACTTGAAACTTTCACCAAATGTTTATATTAGCGTTCTCCATACATAGGTAAATTTTCAAAGAATTTTGACTTTTTTCGAGCTATTTATAGACAATTGAAATTTTTAATTTTTTTTAGTATTTTTTTTTTAAATAACGATAAAAATTTTTTGGCCGGCCAGAAAATTTTGAAAATTTAATACAAAGTTTCTTATAAGTTGTTCTTAAAGTGATAAAAAAAAATCCGAAATCGTTAGTCACAATTTTTTTTTATAAGTGCTTAAAGTTCGAATTTATACGAAATATGTCAAAATTGCGAAAATTGGCAAGTAATTTTGTGGTTGAAAATTCGTAAAATTTTTTTCTTTTATAACTAAGTTTTGAAAATTTGATACAAGGTTCTCCATACATTTTTCTTCAATTATCTGTAAAAAAAACTCTACCAGACTAAGACAAAAAATTTTTATGAGTGTTTGAAATTTAAATTTTTACAAAACCGCGTTAAATAACGGTTTAGCCTCAAACGATTTTTGATATTTGTTGTTATTCAAACAGTATAAGTCGTAAATACTTGAAAATTTTACCAGTTATTTAGATTGCCATTTTCTTTACGTGATTTGATTTTCAAAACATTTTGACTTTTTTTGAGCTATTTATAGACAATTGAAATTTTCAAATTTTTTTTATTTTTTTTTTATAAATGTTGATAAAAAAAATTTAGCTGGGACAAATTACTTGAAAATTTAATTGAAGGGTCCACATAACTTGTTCTAACTCTCATTCAAAAATTATAAAAATACATAGGCACAATTTTTTTTTATTAGCATTTGAAGTTCAAATATTGACAAAAATTCGTCAAAATCATGAATATTTTTCACTATTTGGTAGTTAAAAATTTATAAATATTTTTCTATCAAAAGCTAAGAATTGAAAATTTAATACTATGCTGTCCATAAGTTAAGCTTAGAATAATTATAAAAAAGTTTGAGGATTGTTCAATTTAAAAAATTTTACGAGTGTTTAAAGTTTTAATTTTAATTTGAAATTAAAAATACACGTGTAAAATAATTTTTTACTAATAAATAATTTTCGATTTTTGTTATTTTTAAAAAATTACTAAACGTAAGATCTTGAAACTTTTACTTAAATGTTTGAATTAGTTTCAAAGTAGAATATATTACAATATTTAAGTATTATATATCCTAGACTGACAAATCATCTCCGTTCAGAATCGTTTTTCGTATACAATGATACCTATCATTGCATTCAAATTTAACCTTCCCTAGTCCGAGGTCCATCCCACCCCCTAATGTACAGCAGAGCAATACTCACTTACCCGCTTTTTATTATTATAATTAATTGATTTAAAATAGTTAATGCAATTATTTATTAATTTTCCCCAAATTGTTATTGAAATTGATGTAGTGATCGCTGTGCAGGACACTGTGATCACGTAACAATTATTATTTAAACGACGTAGCACGTTCCTGGTTGGCTTGAGTTGGTGTTTGAGAAAGGTAGGTAGAATAATTATAACACTTGATGTATTAATTAAAATAAAATACTATTACTTTATTACGTTAAACAACACAATACTAAATAAAAATAGAACAAAGTTACAAATAATAGCTTACTGCTATGTATAGTTCTAAGTACTGGGAATGGACCATAAACTCGCGGCGATGTGGCTGTGACGAAGTCCACGACGAACAATAGTCTTACATTGGGAGTTAACTACCTTCTGAATAATACTAGGTCCTCTACTCGTATTTATATGAGTTCTCAATGACATATAGGGGACTAGTATTATTAATAATTATAATCGGGCTTGATTTGGAATGGCGTGAGCCTATTTCATAATCTACATATTTATGAAAATATAACACGTTGTTTCCGCTGAATGTGTTAAAAAAAAAACCCTATTCACGAAAACACCGTATTTTTCTGGACTTTGGCCTATGTAAGTTTAACATAGTGTTTCCGCTGAGTGTAGTAAAAAACTACCATTCGGCAGAAAGCCGTATCTTTCTGGCCTATGGCCTATTGCTTACAATGTAGAAATAATAAGTAGGTAAAAATGTTTAATTAATGTGTTTTCTACACTAAATAATAAGTTAACACAATACAAGTGTATTGGGTTTACTACATTGATATTGGTTTTATTTTAAAGTAAGCAAAAGATTTCAATAAAATGAATTTCTGAATGTGACAGCAATACCAACAATTGTAAGTATAAAAATAATAAATATTAATAATATAATATATTAAAAACGAACAATCAATCTAAAAAGTTGCTTCCGTGCTTATTATTCTATCATTCCTATTTTATTTCAACTATTTCTAATTATTATTTTCAGTAAAATGCTGCTAAAAAAAACTAATCACAACAATCAGTGTAACAGAGACGTGTTGCAAAATGTCACTAATCGGCAGAACAAATCGCAGGAACATAATACGCAGATAATAGAATCAAAACAGCAGAGAGTCAGAACCTCCAGAACAACGTAATGAATATCTGTGACAACTAAATACTAATGTCAAAAACAAGGATAGCCCGTAAACGCTAGATACAGTAGACAGATACATTTAGAGCACAAGAACAAGAGAGATTTGTTCGTATTGCGTTCAAATGATATAAATATATAATATACTAGATATAAATTATTTAACCTATTTAAAAATGTCCACTGGTGCAATTGACAAAATATGTGAATATTGTTAGGCGTTAAAATTTTGCGATTAAACGGCCAGCATGTATTATTGCGCATCAGGCAACGTTATACTGTTACCTCTTTTCACTCCCTCGAAATCTTTACAATCACTTCTTGCTGACCTTTGAAATTATTTTTACGCACGACATGAAAATTTAATTTTCGTTTCCAAACCTCCTATTTTATTATTAAACATAATAAAATTGCAATGGAAGCATTATCAAATTCAATTAATAACGGTCGCTCGGTATAACGATTTTTGCCTGTACGCTTAGTTTGAACAATACTTAAATTTTGAACAAGGTCAGATAAGATTTCTTTAACAATCGACATAGAACTATCAACAGTTTCGTTAGATACCTAATTCTGCAAAATTTAAAATTATCATATTATTACTTTTAATAATTGTATTTTGTGCTTCATATTTTATTACTTTTTCATTCGATATTTGTTCTGATAGTGATTAGCTTTGAACGTTACAATTTTGCTATATAAGTTACTTATTTCGTCTTTTAAAATTATATTTTTACCTCTTAAATTATTAATTGATGCTTGCATACAACCAAGTGAATTATTAATTAGAGTAAGTTTGCTCTCATAAATAATCAAGTTGATTTTTCATGGGCGTATCCGATTTAATAGTTTGAGGCATTGTGGGATAATAATCAATAAGCAGAGTAAAACTAATCAAATAACAACCGTGGTACTGAATGACTGTAGACACTGAACTTCTTTTCAATTTTTTAGTAATTCCGCTGCTACGTTGTTTTCTCCGGTGATGTTTTGTTTTTGAATTTTATTATAGTGTTGTTAAGAGGACGCCACACCCGCATGTGTTGTCTCCGTCTTACAAACGTATAACATAGCAAAATCTGTTTAGCGCGGGACAAGTTTTCTCCCTCAATATTTATATTAGAATTTTCAAAATTTCACAACGCATAGGTAAGAACTTTATCTGTGTCATAGCGTCGTTATTTTTTTGATAGCACAAACCATTATTTTTTAGTAGTTTAATGAAAAAATAAAAAATAAATGTATTTTCTTAAGCTTATAATTTTAATTATATTTATGTTATCAAAAAAATAACGACGCTACGACACAGATAAAGTTCTTACCTATGCGTTGTGAAATTTTGAAAATTTTAATATAAATATTGAGGGAGAAAACTTGTCCCGTGCTAAACAGATTTTGCTATGTTACACGTTTGTAAGACGTAGACAACACATGTGGGTGTGGCATCCTCTTAACTTACTTGACGAGTAAACAAGATGCCAAAATAAAAATCAGTATACATCCTAGAGGAGTTTCTAAATCCAATTCGAAGTAAATTAAAACTGAGCACAAGTAAAAAATCATTTTTGATTTGTTATCTGGCTATTCCAAAATAGGGATACTATGTGTACGTATAGTATTTAATCATATTGTAAAATGTAAAACATTATATAGGTACACATAATATTATCATACTATATATTTTATGTTTATTAGCGAACGCTACTAAGAGACCGGACTTCTGACTTAATTGCCTGTCGCAGTGATTATCTCTTTTGCTGTCGGGTATAGAGACCCATTGATATCACAGGGGACAGTTAGTCTATATTCTAGAATATAAATTCATCTAGACAGATTTTCATTTATTTAGCAGACAATCTGTGAAATAATTTTAGCAGTACTAAGTATAATTATTTAATTAATATTTTTTCACATTATATAACCATGTATTTGATTCATTTAATAACTTTTTCTGCGTATTACCTCTCATAAATACATAATAACTATCCAAACAATGCTCTGATATACATCAGGAGAAATTAAAAATATTAAAAACTGTAAAATATGATAATGAACATGAAAAATACTCACACACGTCACCTAAAAAAAAATGTTTAGATAATATTATCGTGATATCAATACGATTTATTATAATATTATATTTATATGATATTAGATTTACAATAGCGTTCAACGTGAAAACCTTTTTTATTTTATATAGACTATAATAATATTATTTGGATATTTGAGGCTATAATAATCAACTCCAGCGCCGTCGCGTGAACCCGGCAAATCGGACATTTGCCGGGGCCTCGCGGTTTTCATTGTTTTTTGGGGCCTCGCTCTTTTAACCATATTTTTCGTAAACTACAATATGTTTAAAATCTAATATAATAATTTATCAAACAATATTTGTTATAATAATAATATTAATAATATTATGATATTTAATTGTAATAAAATCAATTATTGAATTTTAATATTTTATACTTGTGGGTATCAAAATATTAGTTGATCGATGTAGAAATTTAATTTAAGGAATTTCCCGCGCGTTGTCCATTCTATTTTTATAGTTTCTAGTATAATATGTATTATAACTTGCAGTTTCAATTGATATTGAGCCGTTATAATAAATCGTTTTGATCATTTACAAACATATAATAACAACTTTGGTTTTTTGTTCAACTTTGGAAAACTAAAAAATATGCCCGATGACAAAATTTGTAAATAGGTACTGCCAAGACTTTTAAATTGCATTAAATGATGTTATTGATGGCGAAGAAAACAAAGATATAGATGCTATTAATTTATTTCAAGTAATTCTAATAGTCCGAGAAATTATGGAGGAAAACCTAACAGCTTTGCAATCACTGTCGTTGCTCAAGAAAACACATGGTTCATTTCCGAATACTGAAATCGCGCTTCGTATATTATTACTTACTATATCTGTGACTTCAGCAGGGGCCGAACGAAGTTTTTCAAAACTTAAAATAATTAAGAATTATTTTTCGGAATAGTTTATCTCAATACAAGTTGACGAATTTGGCACTGATTGCTATTGAAAATGATATTACCGATCAAATTACCATGGATGATTTCATAGACTCTTTTGCAGTTCAAAAAGCAAGAAAAAAACAATTTTCATTTACATATTTTTATATTTGTTTTACTTTTGAGTTTTTGACATTTGAAAAATAAAGGAATACCTACATTTAAATTACGAGTATATAATACCTATTATCATTTGTAATTGTAATTCTTTTTGATTCATCAATATTTGTAATATAAGTTACTAAACAGTGTAAGCTAAAAATATTTAATAGTTTTTAGAAATTAATTCTTAAATATTTAATTTACATGTAAAAATAAAAGTATAAAATTTAATTTGAATTGATTTGTAAACAATTTATTAAACATGATTGTAGTCAGTTTTAATGATTTTGCCAGGGCCTCGCAAAACCTAACGACGGCGCTGATCAACTCTGCCTTTTTATTTCGAGTATTTCAATTTTAACAGGCACATGCGTATTTTTTTTCTACAATATTAAAAACATTTCAAAAACAATGATTTAAGTTTTAATTATAAATGAGCAAAGACTATGGACTTTTTGAGTAATACTAAAACTTATACTTTATGAGTAATACGATATCTAATGCTTCTAAACTCTGATGTTTATTTAAATAAAAAAAAAAATTGAGACAAATGGACAAAATAGTAAATGCTACAAAAAAAATATATACATATTAATAAAATAAAAATAATAAAAATATACATACGCATTTTTACTGATGAAAAAAAATAAAATTGTATACTATATATTATAATATATACATAATTAAAAAAAAGTTGATATAGATATCATTTATATTTTAGACTTCAATAATTAATAGGATTTTTGAAATTCTTGTAAAAAAAAAACTAATTTTCTTAAAACATAAGGCACACACAACAATATTTAATACAAGTAAATACTAGTATATAAAAATATTTCTACATCTAAAAAAATTTTAAAGTAGTGGTGAAAATATTAAAATTACGTACCTACTCGCTGCTGTTGCTAATAAATCAAAAACATAATGTAGATATGACTAATTCATTTTTATAGTTAAAATAAATAATTGAGATAAACCTTATGAAATATATTAGAAAAATATTTTAGAAATTTAACTTACCCATTATTGCTATTAAGAATTAATTATTTTTTATTTTATTTATTATTTTTATTAAATATATGGGATAAACCCTTTTAAACATATGAACATTACATTTTACACTTTACAATATTATATACATACATTAATTATATAAACAATGACAAAAATGTTCTAATAACTAGAAGGTTATTAACTTATAATACAAAATGATTCAAAAGAAAAGAAAGATCCACATTGGCATTGTACATCATACGTTTGATAGGTTCATTTTTAAGGAAATAGGTCGAAGAAAAGGGAATATAAAAAGGAGCTACAAATCGAGGTGAGTGCTGAAGTACTCTGAATGAAATTAAGGAGAGTAATTCAGAAGAGCCAATATTACCACGTAACAAACCGTCCAAAAACTTATTCTCCGAAATACATTTACGCTCAGCCAAGGAAACCAAACAAACTTGCAACGCAACAAAGTTATAATTATGGGACTCACAAGGGATATTTAATTTAGCTTGATACCTCAAAAATTTTCGTTGAACACTTTCAAGCTTTAATGAGTCACAGATGGTGTGAAGATCCCAAATAACAGCTCCATACTCAACAATAATTGCACATTGTAATAATTGCACTTTATCTAAATTCTTAAGTGTTATTCGTTATTTTGATGATAGTATAGAGTTTCATACTGTTATTTTATTTCATTACCTAACCTAACCAAGTCTCCGCGTCGGTCTCCATTGCGGATTCGGCCTCGGTGTCAGGCCCAGGCTTCGGTGGGCGCTCGGTCGCTCTTGTCTTGTCTTTCCCCGTTTTTCGTTTAGCAGCTGTCTTGGCCTCAAATGCTTGATCACTGTCCCACCACCTCGGCGTTAGTATGGTGTCAGTGGCCGCGTCCTTTGTCGTGGGTTTGTTCACCGTGGGAGGCTCCTCATCCTTTTGCCTTTTCGTGAGGGGTGCCGATGACTTTGCGATTGCAAGTTTACGGCTGGACGCCCTAAGGCGCTCCGTCCTTTCAACCAACTCGTCTATGGTTTTCTTGAACGTGCTAGTCCCTTCACCATAAGTCGCCAAAGAGACTTCTAAGGACACCTTTTTTAGGATTCCTATTATGTAACCTATGCCAGCCGTTAGTGCTGCTGTATTTGGGTCCGCCGATAAGGTTTGGTACGGTTGGTCAGTTTTCCTCTTCCCTCCTGGGTCAGTGGACGAAGCGCCGCCACTGCCTTCGCCAAGTTCCATTGAGAGGGCTGTTGAGTCCTCGGGGGTCACGTCATTTTGGTCGTCGACCTCCATGTCACTGATTTGAGGTTCTCCCTCGGGGGAGTCTCCCCGAGAAGCTTGATCGCTTGGGTTTATTCGCCGCTTGGAAAAGGGGGGAGTTCTGCGCTCTGGGAATAACCAGGCCGAGCCCGGTTCAGTTAACGCCGCTGTCGGTGTTTCGAAGGCCCTAGCAGAGCTAGAAGGTTGGGGTCTTCGGTGACTTAACGGCGTTGGCCTGGAAGGGTGGACTGTGACCGCCAGGCGGTCCTGGGCTGTTAAGCTTGTCAGCAGATGCGAAACAACAAAGTAGAAAACTGGCCTATTTCAGGGCCCTATATCTCAGCCCCGGATAGGGCTAGAGGGTCGCGGTTTTCTTTGGGCTATCGGTGATGGTCGTGGGAGGTCTGGGGGCAAATTTTTGTCCCCAAGTCGCTCCGGTCTCTCCCTGCCGAGATATCGTCAAAAAACCGATCCGGGGTGGGATCAGCTCTTACCTGAGAAGGTCCAGCGGTGCCCCGCGGGGGGTTTTTAGTCAGGCCGACTCGAAAGCGACACCGGCCTGATCGCGAACTTTTTATATCGTTACTTATCGATTAACACTACTAACGCTCAACACTGCTACGAGGAGCGGGCCTCGGAACGCGTGACAACTTGAGTAGTACACTATTTTGCCACAGGGGGCGGGCTTCGGAGCGATAGACACTGGGCGGACAAACTACGTGTGTCCCGAATGACTACCGACGCGCAACTCACTACCGACGCGCAACTACCCTAACTAACCTAACCTCGGCGAACGTGCACCGCATAATAATACTACCGCGCGAATTACCCCCCCAAACCTAACCTACCCTAACTGGATTGATGGCGTCTTCCAAGAGCTGGCCAGTTCTAGCTACACCAACCACCATGAGATCGTCAGGGAACCCGACTATGTGTACGCCCATCGGGACGTTCATTTCAAGGAGCGAGTCATACGTGACGTGCCACATCACTGAACCCAAGACCGAACCCTGTGACACTCCGCACTTGACCCGCCGCGAACCTAACCTAACCTAACCTTGCGGATAACCAAGGCATTCATATTTTCGTTCTAATATAATCGTATTATTTTTAATTTTGATTTATATACAATATGTTTACAGGCTTACGGCAGAACACATTAACACAAAAATACATACCTAATCTTGTTTGTGTCTGTATTATAACCAACCAACAGATTATTAAATTTGATATTAATAGTTTCAAATGATTTGTTTTTACACTACCAATCAATTGTTTTTAATTTTTATTATACTATCTATTATTTTATTATTCGTCTCTCGATTCTCGTAGACCGTAGTCATAGTCAGTCTTGTCAAGTCATATTATAGTATATATAGAACATAGATTATAGACTTAAAAAAAACAAATGTATATTTTTGTTAACAGCGTTTTTTTTTAATAAATATTAGCGATAAGCGAATTAAGATAAGCCACGCTAAATTTCTAGAAAAATCTAAGAAAAAAAAAATAAAACAAATTATTCTCAAACACATACAATTCAAAGTTTCTTCTAAAAGGTATAAACTAACGTGCATAATAATACATTTATAATTAAAACAAAATAATAAATCATAAATGTATACAAAATAGTACAACAGTACCTACTCCGTACTCCTAAATAATAAAAATGAATTAAATACATTGTATTGTATTTTATACTATTTAATAAATAATAATAATACTCATTATAAGGTCGCAATTAATATTTATTTAAAGGTTTTTAAAACTAGTTGTAAAATGTAAATAATCTTATTTATAATACTATTCAGACTACGATTCTACACTATTCATTACATTACATTTTTATTTTTTTTATTTATTGTTTATTAAGTATAGATGGTGGAACAGCATTGTTTGACATACACAATAACTTTTGTTCTATTCAATGTATTACATTTTAATAAGTTAAAGATTAAACAGTTTTAACACTGTTTTTCTTTTGATATTTCTTTTTTTTTTTTTATGAATTGTACAAGGCGTGTAAAGAGCGGCATTTAAAAATCTGACCCCAGGCTGCATATTCGTTAACTCGGCACTAATTATGAAACGATAGAAACTGAAATAAATAAATATCAATATCAATAATAATACTTAATAGTTAATATGCACCACAATTTATTATGTATTAAGTTAAATCTAATTTTACCAGTTGTGTCTGTGGTTATAGACATTACCTATGCGCATAAACAATCAGAAATTAGATATTATATTTGTACTAAAATTAATTTTTCCCATTTATTGTTTTGAGCATAACCGTAACAATATTGAAGGTTGTCGTCATCACCTGAAATTACATTGGTAACATTACACATTTATATAATATGTATATATATATATATATACAGAGTGTCCCTTGTCTCATGAAACCCATTGCAATATCTCCTGAAATAATAGATATCAAAAATATGTTTTTTTTAAAAGGCTCATAGAGACAAGGGGTCAAGGACTACAAGTATTTCATATTTTAATTTAATTTAATGTTTTGGTAAAAAAGTTAAAAAAATTATTTTGTATTTCATCATTTTCAAAAAAGATCAAAGTAAACCATTTATAGAGTATTTTTCTGAAATTTAGACGTTTCAATATTTTATTTTCATTAGTATCATAATTTTTAATATTTTTTCTAGTTTCTAGAATAATTGACGATTATAAATTATTTAATATTATACAAGTACCAGCATTATCAAACATTTGGCACGCGGGCTCTTGCGTATATTATACTAAAAAAATATTCACAAGAATAAAAAAAAAGATATTAAAAATCACTATTCTAATAAAATAAAATTTTGAACGTTAAAATGTTTAGAAAAATAAACTACAAAATGACTATATCTTCGAGTTTTTTGAAATGAATTAAATAAAAAATTATTTTTTTTAACTTATTTACCAAAACATTGAATTAAATTGAAATATGAAATACTTGTATTTCATGTCCCTGGCAATTTAAAAAAAAAACAGAATTTTCATATCTCCATTATTTCAGGAGATTTGGGTAAATCTTTCCGGAATATCATCATGTTTATGTCGCATCCATATCGCGTTATTGTATGTTTCACGAAATGGACAACATTTGCATCCACTTTACGAAATGGAACCGCAAGTTCTCCACTTTACGTAATTACACATACTGGATTATAATTCGTGAAATGGATACTTAAACCGTCATCAACGGAACTTGTTCCGTCATTTGAATGTCCATATAGTAAAATTAAAAAAAAAATTGTTATATATTATTCCTAAAAAAATGATTTATAATTAATTTTACAAATAGGTACTTAAATACAAATTATTATGTTTACCGATAATTTATTTAAAATTAAAATTATTAGAGGCAATGTAAGTCTGAATAACACACCTTCGCTGCTTGCTTGACGTGATGACAATAATTCTCATCTTTCTATCCAGAAGCAGATTTACGCATAGGCAACCTAGACACATGCCTAGGGTGCAATATCTTTCGGGGGTGCTGCGATTTTTCAGTATATTTCTACTTTTATTTATATAATATAATTTTGCTTTATGGATATCCAAATGACGGAACAAGTTCCGTTGATGACGGTTTAGGTATCCATTTCACGGAATATAATCCATATTGTGTAATTACGTGAAGTTGATAAATCGCGGTTCCATTAAAAAATGGGATGTTTAAGTTTCACGAAATGGATAAAAACATTGTCCATTTCGTGAAACGTACAATAACGTAATATGTATGCGACATATGTACAGATTATAATATATCTATTGCTCAATATTTCAATATTTGTGTATAAAACGATCACCTACGCTAGAAAATAGTTGTAAGTTAACGATTTTATTTGGTGTGGCTTTTATCTTTAATTCATTAGCATTATTGAACTTCATGGCTATTAATAATATTTTTTTAAATTTTAAATCCATACTCGTCCAATTACAAGAATATATTCCAAAGTTAACGGATTCTTTCTGTATTTAAACATAAAATTAATTAAAACATTTTACTAATATTACTGTGATATATTTTACTTTGTCATTTAAAACATCAAATAAATAGCAGTATAAGTATAACTGAATTATAAAAACAAAAAATGCTGTTGAGATCTTGAGTATATTGAAAATAGAAAATGATTCTGCTGACGAACATATCTATCAACAGAACAAAATTAGTATTCATTAACTATGATAATATTTAGAACATATAAATAGGTTATATTATTGTAGTTAGTGTCAATCAGTGGTGTTTACAGGGGGAATTTTGGAATGATGCGGGAATTATGAGGGATATATTCCCCATGGGCTTTTTTTTGTGCAATTTTTATGTTTGGGTTACCATAATGAATTATTACTTAAAATTGTATTACATATATCCGCCCTCATTGAAAATTCCTGAGTAATGTTCTTTTTGATTCCACCAGGGGAAGCACTTCACAGTGTTACGAGTATGGCGAACCCGGAGCCCCGAGCCTCACACTGGCTTTAATTAGTTGGTGTGAACTAGTCCTCCAGGTTGGGGGTTGAGTGGCGGGCTAACAATCCATCCTCTTAAAAAATACTAATGTTATGAAACCAATACAATTCATGCCTCGGACTCAGATTTTGGATACGACTCGGAAACGGACCGGACTACTGGAATTCAGGATTGATACATGGAACATTAGATCACTTTATAAACCAGGCGAACTTAAGTCTATAAGTGATGCGATGAAGAAAATAAATACAAGAACGTTCAAATAGTGGCGCTGCAGGAGGTTAGGTGGCCAGGGGAAAGAGACATGAGAACCAATGGAATGACAATATTTTATAGTGGATCATCCAAGGGAAAGCATGAGAATGGAATGGGTGTTTTAGTAAATGACCAGTTGTTACATTCTATAAAGAAATTTACTCCAGTAAATGATAAAGCAGAGGAGTTTCGGAAGTACTTTGACCAACTTCTGAATAGCGAACCCAATTTAAGCCAATGAGAAGATGACGAAGAATGGGGGAAATCCACAAACAACAACTTGAGAGACGAAGAATTAGAACCAAACAGAGCAGAAATAGAATCAATTATTAATTCACTTAAAAATAATAAGGCTGCCGGAGAGGACTGAATTTGCGCGGAATTACTAAAGCTTGGAAGCCCAAGCCTTACTGATGGGATATTTAATCTTATATCTATGATACGGCATAAAGAAGAAATTCCAACCGATTGGAGAACATCAGTTATCTGTCCAATATTTAAAAAAGGTGATCCCAAATGCATAGAAAATTATAGAGGTATATCTCTCTTAGATGTTGGGTATAAAGTCCTATCTATATGTCTCCTATGAAGAATATAAAGTTACCTAACCTCGGAGCAAATGATTGGAGACTACCAGTGTGGATTTAGGAAGGGGAAGTCAACGATAGATCACATATTCACATTACGACAAATACTAAGTAAACATTACGAATATAATAAAAATATCCATCTAGTATTTGTAGACTTCAGGCAAGCATATGATAGTATAATTTAATAAAATTATGCAACAGTAACACAAAATGTGTGGTTTGGGTTCAAGGAGAGATATCAGACCCTTTTGAAGTTGGTAAAGAACTAAGACAGGGTGATGCACTATCACCTGTTTTATTTAACTTAGCGTTAAAAAGTGTGTTAAGGAGAATGCCAGAACGACAGACAATGGAATTAAATAAGAACCATACCCTCCTAGCATATGCGGATGATATAATAATTTTGGGTGATACGAAGCAAGATACCGTAAACAGTATGTCAGATCTAATGAAAATATGCAAACATATAGGGTTGACTATAAACCAGGAGAAGACCAAATATATGTTCATAGCTAGAGAAGCACGAGATAATGAAGATGATTCAGACTTGGAAGTCGATGGGATATCATTTCAACAAGTACATGACTTCAAATATCTCGGAGTCAACATAAATAACAGAAACTGTATGCATAATGAAATAAAACTCCATTTAAAACCTGGGAATGGATATTATTTTGCTATGTAACATCTGTTTAGGTCAAAATTATTATCTAGGAAAAATAAAGAGAAGTTATGTACTACGTACCTCAGACCAGTTGTGACCTATGCATGCTGTAACTTAATATATTTGAAAGGAAGGTGTTAAAAAAAAATCTATAGTCCCGTTTATAGCCCTGATACCCAAGTGTGGGAGAGAAGGTCAAACGAACAAATACATTATTATATGGAAAGGGAAATATAGTAAAATTTATAAAAGGCACAAGACTAGAGTGGGCTGATCACGTTTGGAGAGCGGATAACAGTATTATCAAGAAGGTACTCGTAAACAACTTGAAAAGGAAAAGACCTAGCGGCAGATCGAAGCAGCGCTGGCTGGATGTAGTCAAAAGAGATATCCATGAGTTAAGACCAGATTGGCATGGAGACCAAATGCATGCATATAATAGAGAAGAGTGGAAGAATTTGATATTGGCAGTAAAGGGCCTAAAATGGCCTAAATGGTCTATAATGCTATAAAAAAAAAAATGTTCTTTTTGATTTACGAAACACCTATACCAATAGGACGCTTAATAATTTTATATTATTTTAGTTGTCTGAGATGAACAAATAATAAAAAAAAAAACGTAAATGTAAGATTGAATAGCTTGCTGATAGACGAATTGATGCTTAAGAAAAATGTATCAGTGGAGTTTTCTAAAAGTTAAAAGTATATTTAAATTTTAATACTGAGTTAATAATACAAATATAAAATTATTTGTATAATTACCATAATAAATGAATATGTCAGTATTATTAATAAAACTGAATCTATAATAATCAAAAATATAACTATTATCCACACCACACGGTAGAATGATTTTAATTTTCTGAAAAAAAAATATATTTATTATTTATTTATACATTGTTTTTAAAAGGTATCTAATATTATATAATATATACCTAATTGATGAAAATGTTACATCATTATTATTTTAAATTTAATTCTTAAAAAATGATTATCTATCAATCGAATAATATTCAAGTATTCCTAATTATACATTATAAAATATAGAACACTAGGAGACGATTGATAAACTTAAAATAAATACTCCATTCACGTAAATCGACCTAGGCGGTGAGCCGGTGAGTGGTGACTAGTTTTTTTCAGTGACGCACAGGTCACACACATAATTGTTTCCCCTATTTAATCAACCAGCAATAATATTAACACAGAATAATACCTCGTCCATGTTAGCATAGAATGTAATAGAATCGACAATCAAACAGTTGATCGATTTTTATATAATATATTAAGATAAAACGTTATAATTTCTGTGCTGAACTTCTGAATTTCTTCAATTGACTATCAAAATATAAAATAACTCGGAAAGGGTTGATGTATCTACCATAAAACCATTAAAATAATGTAAACGAATTCCATGAGTTTATGATTAGGTCCTCAATATATTATAATCCTTATTGTCACTCAAAAAAAAATAATGAATCTAACCTTTCAAAAAATTATTTATTGAACATAATTTCATAGAAAAGGTGAAATAAGTATACTAAAAAAAAACTATTAACCGATGGTTTTAGTAATATTAAAATGTGTTCTCCAGTGAGTATTAAATACTTTATTTTCTATAATAGATGAGTAGGTACACCTATAAATAGAATATTATTTAACAATAATTGAATCATTTGAATCTATTTATTTCATAAATCTGAACGCCAAAAATGTACCATTCCATGCACATCATAAATAATTTTAAAATCATAATTAAAAGTAGTTATACATTTCCTTAAAAGTGTAACATAATAATTGTTTGTGTAAATGTATAATATTACATTATAATAACCAAATAGGCCAATATAACCAATAAGCAATAAGTTACAAGACTAACGTGTAAATTTTTTTCTGATCAATTATTATTGATTTAAGATCTTCATATGCTTCGTAACTATTATTTTCTTTTTCTGGAAAAATAAAAAATGTACATCGTTAATTTTTTATAATTTATAAATAATTACTACAATATTCGGTAATATTACTGTATCATAAGATAATAGTAAACATATAATAACTAGGTATTAATCAGCTGTAATTATTTTTATTGTTTTATTATGAGTGTTCTTCTATAATAATCTTGTACCTATTTATATTTTCTATGCTTTAATTTAAAAATTATAATTATAATATACGAGTATTATAAACAAGTTTAGGCCCGTAAATGTGTTAAAAAATAAAATGTATAAATATAAATTATATATTATATATTATACATATATTATATTTTCATGTATTAAATTGAAAAAAAAGCGGGTAAGTGAGTATCGCTCTGCTGTACATTAGGGGGTGCGATGGACCTCGGACTAGGGTAGGTTAAATTTGAATGCAATGATAGTTATCATTGTATACGAAAAACGATTCTGGACGGAGATGATTTGTCAGTCTAGAATATATTATAAAAAAATCGAAAATTATTTATTAGTAAAACGTTATTTTACACGTGTATTTTTAATTTCAAATTAAAATTAAAACTTTAAACACTCGTAAAATTTTTTTAATTGAATAATCCTCAAACTTTTTTATAATTATTCTAAGCTTAACTTATGGACAGCATAGTATTAAATTTTCAATTCTTAGTTTTTGATAGAAAAATATTTATATATTTTTAACTACCAAATAGTGAAAATATTCGTGATTTTGACGAATTTTTGTCAATATTTGTACTTCAAATGCTAATAAAAAAAAATTGTGCCTATGTATTTTTATAATTTTTGAATGAGAGTTATGCGGACTCTTCAATTAAATTTTCAAGTAATTTGTCCCAGCTCAATTTTTTTTATCAACATTTATAAAAAAAAAATAAAAAAAAATTGAAAATTTCAATTGTCTATAAATAGCTCAAAAAAAGTCAAAATATTTTGAAAATCAAATCACGTAAAGAAAATGGCAATCTAAATAACTGGTAAAATTTTCAAATATTTACGACTTATACTGTTTGAATAACAACAAATATCAAAAATCGTTCGAGGCTAAACCGTTATTTAACGCGGTTTTGTAAAAATTTAAATTTCAATCACTCATAAAAATTTTTTGTTTTAGTCCGGTAGAGTTTTTTTTGCAGATAGTTGAAGAAAATTTTATGAAGAACCTTGTACCAAATTTTCAAATCTTAGTTATTAAAGAAAAAATTTTTACGATTTTTTAACCACAAAATTACTTGCCAATTTTCGCAATTTTGACATATTTCGTATAAATTCGAACTTTAAGCACTTATATAAAAAAATTGTGACTAACGATTTCGGATTTTTTTTTATAACTTTAAGAACAACTTATAAGAAACCTTGTATTAAATTTTCAAGATTTTCTGGCCGGCCAAAAATTTTTATCGTTATTTTAAAAAAAAATACTTAAAAAAATTGAAAATTTCAATTGTCTATAAATAGTTTAAAAAAAGACAAAATTCTTTGAAAATTTAACTGTGTATGGAGAACGCTAATATAAACATTTGGTGAAAATTTCAAGTATTTACATCAATTAGTTTTTGAGTTATAGCAAAATTAAAAATTCGATTTTGTCGAAAACTGGTTTTGCGTAAAAAATCCCGTTTTTTCCCTCATTTTTTTAGTGTTTTTCCCGACTTATTTAAAAAATATTGAAAATTTTTAACTTTTGACCCCCCAAAGTACCAACTAGATCCGATTTCCTTTTCAAAGAGGGGCTGAAGTAAAAAATCGAAGCATTTTTACTGCCCCAAATGTTGTCGACAGATACAAAAACAAAAAAAAAAAAAAAAAAAAAAAAAAACACACATCATTTTAAAATCAATACATTCTTCACTCCGTTCAGAATCTAAAAAGCGAGTAAGTGAGTATCGCTCTGCTGTACATTAGGGGGTGAGGTGGATCTCGGACTGTATACGAAAAACGATTCTGAACGGAGATGATTTGTCAGTCTAGGTCCTAGGATATATTATATTTAATTATTGTCATATATTTTATTTTGAAACAAATTCAAACATTTAAGTAAAAGTTTCAAGATCTTACGTTTAGTAATTTTTTAAAAATTTGTAAAAAAATTATGCATAAATATTAAATGATCTTCTTGTTCTTTTGTTTGTTTAAAGGGTCTATTGAAATTTTTTAAAGTTGGTCTTCTTGAAGAATTGAAGATATCAAATAAATTGTCCATATTTTCTATGAAATCTATTGTTGCCTTTGAAGAAGGCTCCAATTCATTATTATGAAGGCTAGTATTCATACCGGCTGCTACACTTTGACTGAATACTTGTGCAGCCAAAAAAACCTTCATTTTCTCAAATGGACCAGGAAAAATGTGAGAATGTGTTAATTTTGGGGCTGCTCTTAAATTGCATTTGCTGTCTTGTTCAAAAAATAATATTAGGTATTTTTTTTAATTAAATTATTATTGAATTTTAAATTATGTTGAAAAAACATATTTCTCGTTGATTTTAATAAATGGGGAGGGTCAAAAATATATTTTATTTTATTTTCACCTACTTTAAAAAAAGGTCGATCTGGTGTAACATTAACATTTTTACTAAAACTAACAAAGTTAGAACCCATATCTGTAATAAACATTTTTACATTCAATCCTACATAAAAAATTTTTTGAATAGTTTCAAAAATAATATCCTGCAAGTCATAACCAGTGCAACTGCTTGATACTAAAAAGTATGCAATTGGTTGTTTCCAGTTAATATTTATTCCTCTAGCCATTAGAACAAATGCATACTTGGCAGGTTTGTAAGTGTTTGTCTTATTTGTTTGATGAAACCCAATAATTTCATCTTTGTTTAACATATAATATAAATTTGATTTTAAGGCCATTTCATCTGCACAGAGAACACATTCTTTAGCTTCGTTTGTAAAATATTTAATTTTATAATTAATAATATTAAAAAGAAAATCATTCAAGCCTGGCACCATTTCAAATTTATGAGTTAGACGTTTCAAAGTAGAAATTGATGGCAGTGAAAGAACAGTTAATAAAAGTTTATAAACTCCAGGTCCTAAAAAGTAAATATTTATAGCTAATTGTTTAATATCATTATTATATCTATAACCTTCTTTTTTTTTTTTTTTTTAAATTAATTTGGGACTTAACTATAGTAAATAATCCAGGTGATAAATATTTTTCACTTAATCTTAAATAATTTTCAACTGTATCAGTATCTGATAACTGTTGAGTTAAACTTACTATAGTCTTCTTTAAATTTTTGATCTCTGTTTATCCAGAAAAAACTAATATTCATACTACTTGCTTTACTTTTGCAAAATTGCACAGAGCAACGCATTCCAGTTTTTTTACTATTCATTTTAAAATTTTAAAACACTTGTTTTTATAAAAAAAATATTGCAAAACACTTGGTCAATGATCAACTAACAAGTCACATGGAAATCACACAAACAGCAACTAGGGGCTGTGTTAACCTAAGGGATGTAAAAGGTCGGGACTACCTAAAGAATGTAAGTCTAGAGAGAGGGTATAAATTTCAATGTTGGCGCCAGGTAGAAATCGGTAAATATTTTGTCTTGGACCAAAAGATATTTTATGCTTGTACTATGGTCATACTGATTTCGTCGCGGTGATAATATTCATAGTTTTTGTTTACATCAAGAGTGATCTATCTGTTTTCATATAGTCTGTGGTAAAACCATTGATTATAAATACTATAGATTGCTCACTGGCCGTGTTTTCGGTAGCCTACAATAAAACTCTCGGTAGATGGCGATAAGAATCAACAATACTAATAATTTCTCATTTTAATTTCAGTCACCGTAACTATGATCGAGTGCAGTGCAGGGGGTAACTAGTTCTTATCGTCAATTAATTGTTATGCCCCGTTGTCCCGTTTGCTCACCATTCTGGTAGTCTGGTGTATTTATATTTCGGACAGACTGATTAGTGATTTACTATTTAGTCGATTCGGTTTCGGTGTTGAGAAAAACCGGCAATGTCGACGATCGATATGAACTAATTATTTAATATTTATATTATAATTTTTATCGATTTATTTTTTGTATTGTTTTTTCATAGAAAAATCGTGTATATCAACAGTTTTGAACTATACAAAAAAAAAAAACCTTATAAAAAAGCCTTATAACGCATAACCATAGAATAATCCTATGACTTAGCTAACTACTTGTAGACTGTAGTCACACTACGCCAGATTTAAATTCGAAACATGAAAGTAAAATAGCCATTTATTATTATTATACAACTCGTATACATTTCTTAAAATTATTTAAATGTTCAAAATACTCACTGCGGTGAATGCAAGTTGTAAAATACTAAAATAAATAATTAACATAAATTAATAGTAAACAAATAATTATCATTTATTCTCTAATATACGTAATTTGTCGGTGTTCTGCACTACTCATTTTCTTAAATTAGTATTTTCCACTTTACATTCTTTATATAATTTTACTCTAAACAACAACTCAACTATATACATATAGTGATTGTGACAAGTAGAGTTCTCGACATCAGAATATTTTTTGTATATTATTGGTAGAGCCTTTTCCTTAAATGAAAATATAATTTTTTTTTCAGTTTTGATTTTTGGAAACAAATTTTGAAATATATCTAAACAAATTTCAACTATTTCTAGAAGTTTATCCGATGGAATTTTGAGACCTTGCGCCAGTCCAACTTTGTCAAAAGTTTTTTTTAGGATTAAAATTTGAGGTGGTTCGTTCAAATATTCATCATTGTTTTTAGTCAAATCACAATCTGTACATAAAAACATGTCCAAACACTTTTTTGCTAAATAACCTGCAAAATAAACTATGGAACAAGATTCTAATGATGATTTTTTGTAGTAGATTTTTGAATTATTTAAAATTTCCGACGAAGTACTTAAATCAACTACTGTTTCTTCTGTATTCGTAACTAATTCTTCACCAGGGTTGTCAGGATCAATCGAAACATCTTTTAAAACGTCTACAGTAAGAAATTCGGCTTCATCAGTTTCACAATTTTTACACGTTGAGGTACATTGCATCAAACTATATGAACATATATTATGTCCAAAGCAGCATCGGAACGTTCTAGCGGTAGGATTCCTGTTATAGCTGTAAGCATTTAAATATTATTATAATCACAATTAATTTTTAACTAAAATACGATTGTTTATACGAATAGTATAAGTAAGGTAACTATACACTTTTTATAATAAGAATATATTAAATTAAAGTAATAATTTTTATATTTTAATTTTAATAATTATATAATAACATATTTATTCTATAAATAGTATATAATAATTATTATTTTTATTAGGTAATATTCTATAATTATAATCAATGATAATATTAAGCTTATAAATTTTAAATTATATTTTCTACATACCCATTCTTTTGACGCATTATTGAAAAAAAAATTTCTAGAGCATCTTGCGTTAAGCGATTGGTCAATAGAAAATACTCTATATATTTTGTGGAAGGGACTACTGTAGACATTTCTAATTTTTCAGATTCATAAAGCTGCTGAATAGCTGTTGTTGTCCAACCAATTCCAATAAAACATGGTGGAATGCTTATTTTTTTCGTTCTGTGACAAATTTTAATTGTGTTTTTAATTAGTTGTTTTGCCTTTTCTAAATTCTCAAATATTTGTGGATTACGGTTAGACATTGGTTTTCTATTTGGATTTGGGTCACATAAATTTTTGCTATTACTTGAATCAAACATTTTGTTAACTACGTCCAGTGGTGTATTGGTAAATAAATTTATGGGTATACGCACCTAAAAGTAGTTGAATATACCTATATATACGATATACCTACCTTAAAAATTTTCTCGCTCCGCTCGAAAAATCATTACACTTAGTATTTAATAATCTTGTATTACTTTATTACAAGCACTTACTCTTCATGTGTATATGTTTATGCAGTGGCGTATATACCCCCCTATATACGCCCCCCAGTTCACCCTATATTCACCCCAACCATAAAATTAATTCATATATACTCAGATACTCCACTGTGTGTAATATGTACCAAGTATCAATGTATTATTTTTTTTAAATTGATTCAATTCATATATATCATAAATAATACAATTTTTTATTATCAAACTTTAAAAAAATTGTACAGTAAAATACTTATATGTTATGTATATAAAACAATAAACAACTATGTTAACACAGTTTGTACACAGTTTGGGAACCGCTGTACATTGATTGTATATACGCTCGGCAGTTTCCGATCGTCTTCGCAAGAACTCGTAGTAGGGTAAAATTTAATTGAACTTCATGCGGTTACGGGGCTATTTTTAGTATTTTTGGACAGTGCACTTTATGTTATAATAAAATATAATTGTATTAATAATTTAGGTTATTATTATTATTATTTTTAAGTTTTTACTTTTGTTTGGTGATAATATGACTAAATTGTCTGATGATAAATTAGAAGCGTGCGTATACCCATAAAAGACTAATTTTCTTAAAGGTATACGCGTAAATCCAAAAATAGGGATCCGGGTATACGACGTATACCCGCGTATACCCTCCAATACACCACTGACTACGTCGATGAAGTTAGCTGTATTAATAGCAGTTGATGACTTAATCTCACCTGTGGCAATGCAAGTTTTTATTGCTGCAGAAACTGAATTACTCAATAATTGTATAGCCAGTTTACAATTCATTTTCTGAAATGGATTTGGATTTAAGTAAGTCGGTGTAATTTTAATCATTGCCCTCGCTGTGTTATTTGCATCTATTTCATACGCCTTTCTTATATCGTTTATTGACACTATTCTTCTATTGTTTATCTCAAAATCACCATTTAATAAATTGTTTCTCACACTCTTAATAAGGTGTGGCATATCATAAATTAAAAATATTTTCTTACCACATATTGTGGTTGAAGGTTGATCTTCGTTTCCTCCGAGTAGAGTATACATACGACGGTTTTGTGCGCCCTGATCGCAAATAATACATGTTGGTGAGAGACCAAGATCTAAAATTTGTTGAACACAGTCTTTAATTATGTTGACCAAATTATCTTCTTTTACACCACTCCCAGTGAAAAAGTAACATAAAGGAAACTTCCAGTTTGAATAAAGACCGCGAACCATAACAACTAATACTTGAGAACCTATTTTATTTGTTCTCCCTAATGTCCCCAAGTCTTCATAACCTTCAATTTCATCCAAAACCTTATTATACTCCAACGTTTTCATAATAGCTACTTCATCAAGTAAAATTGTACATTTTTTTTCATTTTCACTCATTCCGGAAATCTTAAATTTTATCTGATCCATATATGCTTTAGGAAATCCAGTAGAAAAACTAATTGAATTAAGCCAACGTCTAACAGTAGTCTCACCTGGTAGATTTATACCATTTTTACGCATAAATTTATAGGTGGACGGTGACTTGTAATATAATGATAGCGCGATATTTTTTTCAATTTTTGACCACGGTTTGCGTCTTTTATGTAACAATTGCATTGATATTAGAGCCTTAGAATTAATTGATGGAAACTTGGCTTCTTCAAAAAAACGGTGCAGATTAATTTCTTTGCTTTGTTTAAGTTTAATTTTTTCATTGGTTTTTTTTAGTGAAGTAATAATAGCGCGTTTATGCTTGATTAATTTTTTCATGTTTCGTAACTTATTTTGTAAAATAATATTCTTTTCAGCGATTTTTTTCGGACTATTAATTATTTTATTATTCGATCTATCTGATTGTTTTTAAGGACTTGGTAGATCAGTTAATTGTGATATCCATTTTTTCGTTGAAGGAGATATAGCTAATAATTCAGGACTTTGATTAAAAATTGAAATATTTGGAGTGTTTGCATGTAAACTTTTGTATGTATAATTAGGTATCATCACTTTAAGGTTTTCAGGTGTATTAGATGATACAATATCTAAAAACAAAAATAAGTTCTAAGTATTTAAAGTTTATATGCGTGGAGTGGAGTGGTACGGGGTTACCCCGCAAAATGTTTGTCTACTACTCCGCTTGTCTAAACTTTAAATAAGTATTCTTATAAATTCATAAACTACTGGCCCTAAATTCGAATTGTATGTATCAAAATACTCAGAAAATTATTCTGCTTTGGAATATGAAATTAAAACTATATGTTGTCATTCAAAAAAATAAAAAACTAAAAAAAATATACCTAAGGATAAAAAATATTTAAAAATATAATTTTTTAATAAAAATGTTGTTTTTTTAATAACTTGAAACTATGTAAAAAAATATTTTCAAAAACATGAATACTTTCAGAAATAATGAGTGTTCTTTGATAAAAAAATCACCTTGTATACAGTTATTTGCAGTGACCGAAGTGTCTTAAAATGCATATAGCTATGTTAAACCCCTTATAACTTTTTTTATACTTACCACTATATTTTATATATATAGTATATATTTTAAATTCTAAGTGATTAGGTTAAGTAGTTTCAGAAAACATCAAGAAAGAAAAAGAGATATTTTTACTTAAAATCAATTTTATTAACCTAACCTAACCTTTGGTGTAACTAAAAAAATAATTACTGTAGACTCTTGACATTTTTAATTTTACCAAATATTTATTTAAACATTTCACATAAATGGTAACAAACTTATGAGGAATCCTGTATTACATTTTATCTTAGATTTAAATAAAAATATTTTTATGAATTTCTATCACAAAATAATTTGCACATTTTCGTAAATTTTACGTATATTGTCTATATTTTAACTTTAATTGCTTATAAAAAAAATTGTAACTATGGATCTTTAATATTTTTTATGTGCACTTGAAACAATGTATAAGGAGCTTTCAATGAAATGTTCAAGCTTTGTTACCCAACGAATAAAATTTTATTGATATTCATTATTCATAGAAAAAACTAAAAAACGGGTAAGTCAGTATCGCTCTGCTGTAGATTAGGGGGTGGGGTGGACCTCGGACTAGGGTAGGTTAAATTTGAATGCAATGATAGGTATCATTGTATACGAAAAACGATTCTGAACGGAGATGATTTGTCAGTCTAGGATATATTATACTTAAATATTGTCATATATTCTATTTTGAAACTAATTCAAACATTTAAGTAAAAGTTTCAAGATCTTACGTTTGGTAATTTTTTAAAAATAACAAAAATCGAAAATTATTTATTAGTAAAACGTAATTTTACACGTGTATTTTTGATTTCAAATTAAAATTAAAACTTTAAACACTCGTAAAATGTTTTAAATTGAATAATCCTCAAACTTTTTTATAATTATTCTAAGCTTAACTTATGGACAGCATAGTATTAAATTTTCAATTCTTAGCTTTTGATAGTAAAATATTTATAAATTCTTAACTACCAAATAGTGAAAAATATTCATGATTTTGACGAATTTTTGTCAATATTTGAACTTCAAATGCTAATAAAAAAAAATTGTGCCTATGTATTTTTATAATTTTTGAATGAGAGTTAGAACAAGTTATGTGGACCCTTCAAATAAATTTTCAAGTAATTTGTCCCAGCTAAATTTTTTTTATCAACATTTATAAATAAAAAATAAAAAAAAATTCAAAATTTCAATTGTCTAAAAATAGCTCAAAAAAATTCAAAATATTTTGAAAATCAAATCACGTAAAGAAAATGCCAATATAAATATCTGGTAAAATTTTCAAGTATTTACGACTTATACAGTTTGAATTACAACAAATATTAAAAATCGTTTGAGGCTAAACCGTTATTTAACGCGGTTTTGTACAAATTTAAATTTCAAACACTCATAAAAAATTTTTGTCTGAATCCGGTCGAGTTTTTTTTACAGATAATTGAAGAAAAATTTATGGAGAACCTTGTAACAAATTTTCAAAACTTAATTATAAAAGAAAAAAATTTTACGATTTTTCAACCACAAAATTACTCGCAAATTTTCGCAATTTTGACATATTTCGTATAAATTCGAACTTTAAGCACTTATAAAAAAAAATTGAGACTAGCGATTTCGGATTTTTTTTTATCACTTTAAGAACAACTTATAAGAAACCTTGCATTAAATTTTCTTGATTTTCTTGCCGGCCAAAAAATTTTTATCTTTATTTTATGTTTGCGCTGGTCAAGGTTAAGTTAATTAAATAACAAGCTTAGTTAATATTATTTAACTTTTATTCGCCTGTTTACTTATCGAGCGGCTACGACGCGTACTTACATGGGTATGGTTTTATTTCGACTGAACAACGGCCGATCGCTTATTGTCACCGATGGTCGCTATATCAGACATACATATCTTATCTATCTTTTACATTGTGAATTTTACAGATAATGTTATTACGGTTCGTAACCTTACAATTATACAAAATATATCGCGTACGCAACATAGCCGCCCACCTTGAAATATATAAATAATATTTCAAAAAATCGATATAGAATAATTAATATACATTACAAATAATTAATAAAGAAAAGAATAAACAAAATATAGTAATAATAATTATATCAATCACAACAAACTGATACTATAATAATTGAACAAAATACAAAATATACAAAATATAATTACTAAACGTTACTAAATATAAATAAATAAACTATATATTTATATATTTTTTTTTTTTAATCTTGATTGTTGTCAAACGGTAGCGGACAAAGTAGCCGGACTGCCCTTGTAATTTCTCCAAAGTTCGTTCTTACGGACGCCGACCGACTTACTCCGTCACTTCCCGAGTGGATTTGCAGGACCCGACCGAGACGCCACTGCAAAGGAGGCAAATTTGTGTCTCGTATTAACACGACCGATCCTACCTTTAACTTTGGCCCCCTCGATTGACTCCATTTTGCACGCTCCTGTAGTTGACCCAGATACTCAGTACTCCAGCGCTTCCATAGTAATTGCGAATATTGTGTTACTCTCCTCCAACGATCTAAAGGCATGACTGACGTCGTTTCATCCCTTTCGGGTACCGAAGTAATCGCATCACCAATTAAGAAATGGCCAGGCGTTAAATAGGAAAGATCGGATGGGTCGGAGGACAAGGACGTAATGGGACGAGAGTTTAAACACGCTTCAACTCGAGTCAGTACAGTACTCATCTCCTCGTATGTTAGACGAGATTCACCTAACACCTTATATAACAAATTTTTCATTGACTTTACCGCCGCCTCCCACAGGCCGCCGAAATGTGGAGACCGTGGCGGTATTAACTTCCACTCAATCCCTTTCTCCGCGAGTGCTGTACAAACTGCGTTTTGGTGTTGATTGGATTGAAATAAATTGTATACGTCTCGAAGTTGTCTGCGGGCGCCAACGAAGTTCGTCGCATTATCTGAGTATATGACCGCACACCTTCCGCGACGGTCGAAAAACCGGTTTAATGTTTGTAAGAACGCCTTTGTTGTTAGATCGCTGACTACCTCTATATGTATCGCCTTAGTAGCAAAACACACAAATATAGATATATAGCCTTTATCGCACGGTGCGTTTCGCCGTAAACTGGACTTTATCATTATCGGACCGGCAAAATCGACTCCGCATCGCGAGAACGGCCGGCTACACGTAATTCTATCGCGCGGTAAGTTACCCATTATTGGTTGTACTATTATCGGTTTCTGTTTAAAACACGTAATGCAACTATGCACAACTTTCCGTGCTATACTGCGTGCTCCTAAGGGCCAATATCGTTGCCGAATGGATGCCACGAGGGCCTGTGGACCACTATGTAATAAATTTACATGTTCACTCTGAAACAATAACTGCGTATACCTACTGTCACGGGGGAGTACAATTGGGTGTCGCTGAAATTTACTTAACATGGTCGCATTTGCCAATCGTCCTCCCACACGTAAAAGGCCTTTCTCGTCACAAAAAGGTCGTAATCGTACCAGCACACTGTTTCCAGCTACTTGCGCCTTACTTGATTTGAGTTCATTTATTTCTTTTTGGAAATGTTTACCTTGTATCATTTTAATTAAAGCACAATCTGCATATTCTAATTCATTTACGTCTAGTTGCCCGACAACACTTTTGCGTCTCTTTAATCCGTTATTTAACCAACGTAAGCAATATGCTGTTATTCGAATAATTTGTTTTAATGACGAATGGTTTGTCAGCAACGGAAAATCCGACGATAACGTACATACAAAATTATATGTATTTGATGTTACGTTTCTTTCTTCAGGAATTTTTTCTATTTCGGATTTATCGACCTTTGTCAGTTTCGGCCATATATCGGCGTCTTTAGCTAACCACTCTGGGCCGTACCACCAAATTGATTTTTTACCGATGTCTTCGGCATTACATCCGCGCGAAATTACGTCCGCCGCGTTGTCATGAGAGAGGACGTGTGACCATTCACTGCACGTAGTTAACTCTTGTATTTCACCAACGCGGTGCGCGACAAATGTCTTCCATCGACCTGAGGGTGATGTTATCCAAGCCAACACCACTTTAGAGTCGGTCCAAAATCGCCGTCGATCAATTTTTAAATTTAATTTTGGTATTAGTTTATTACTCAATCGGGCTAACAGCAAGGCGGCGCACAGCTCTAACCGCGGCAAAGACACTATTTTTAACGGAGCAACCTTTGACTTCGCGCATATTAATTTTACGTCCGTTTCTCCACGTACACTCGTAGTTCTTATATATAAACATGCGCCATACGCCTTCTCGGACGCATCCGCGAAACCATGTATTTCCGTACTAACTACTATTTCGTGTGAAATTAATTTTCGTGGTATTCTTAACTTATTTATCGACGGTAACCCGTCTCGATACTTTCGCCATTCTGCACAAATGTTATCGGGTAACACATCATCCCAGTTAACTTTTATTTGCCATAAACTTTGCATAATAATTTTCGCGATTATAATAACAGGTCCGAGTAACCCTAACGGATCGAATATTGTTGCGATTTCGGATAATATTTTTCGTTTAGTTATCGGGGAATTGACCTCTACCTGCTGTACTGTATAAAATAACGTATCATCATCTGATTTCCAATGCAGGCCTAGTATTTTTGTCGTTAGCTCGCCCATAGCTTTTATCCTATTGTTATCGGAATGCACGTCGACTATTAACTCCGGGTCATTAGATAACCATTTACGCAGTTCTAAACCGGCTTTACTCATAATTGAAATTAGATTGTCTCGTAATTTTATTGCATCGGCTTTTGACATTGCACCACCTAAATAGTCGTCCATATAGAAATCTCTAATAATTGAGTCGCCCACCTCTGGACAACTATCACATTCCGTTTTTGCCAAATTTTCGAGACACGCCGTTGCCAAGTACGACGCTGGCACGGTACCGTAGGTCAGTGTATTTAGTCTATATACCTGGATCGGTTGTGTCGGTTCAGGTCGCCATAACACACGTTGAAAATCTCGCTGATCCTCGACAACTAAAAATTGGCGATACATTTTTGTAATATCTGCCGTAAATACGTAATTATAAGTACGAAAGCGTATTAATATATATATTAAATCGTCTTGAATAGACGGACCTTTAAGTAAAATATCATTGAGACTAACGCCAGTATCGGTTTTGCTTGACGCGTCAAACACGACCCGTAGTTTCGTCGTCGTACTACTGTCGTTACGCACGGCGTGGTGTGGAATATAATATTTGCCTTCTCCGTCTTTGTTTTCGATTTCCTTTTCGACGCGTTCCATGTGTCCCAATGTTTCGTATTCTGACATAAATTTTACATAATCTTGTTTTAACTGTGTATCTTTTTGTAGTCGTTTTTCTAATAATAAAAATCGTCGTTCAGCAATATTGTACGAATTGCCCAATTTTGGTGCATTTACTTTAAACGGAAGTTGAACTATAAATCGACCGCTTTTATCTCGATTTATATTTTTATTAAAATGTGCTTCGCATTCCTTTTCTTCTTTTGTGTACACTGATTTTGATTCGTATTCTTCCAATTTCCAAAGTTTTGTAATTGACTGTTCTAAATCTGTTTCTTTATTCTCGGTTATCGATAGATTTACCGCACTCGCCGCCCATCTACCTGAATTAATTACGTTATCCGCGGGACCCGACACTACCCATCCAAAACGAGTTTCCTGGAATATCGGTCCACCTGCCACTGGTTTTAATTGTCCCGTACGTAATAATTCGAAAAAGTAACCCGCACCAATTAACAAGTCAATTTTTCGTGGTGTATTAAACCATGGGTCAGCCAATTTGATATCACGCGGAATCAAAATATTATTTTCGATTAATTTTGACGGCAAATTATTTGTTATACGTTTCACTACCAAACACGAGGCTGTTAATGTAAATTTTCTGTCTTCAGCCGCAATTGTTGCAACCACCGCTGACGATGCCTTTTGTGTGCTACCACCTATTCCGCATAAATCATGCTTCACGTGCTTCTTTTTTAACTTTAATAGCTGTACCATTTGCTCTGTTATCAAATTACTTTGGGATCCAGAATCTAAAAGTACGCGTCCCGGAACCCATTGTCCTAATTCACTGCGCAATGACACCATCGCCGTCGACAATAATACCTTGTCGTCCTGTATTACCGATGCATGTGCGCTTAACGATGTTGATGCTTCAAAACCTTCACTTGTCGATGCATTTGCAACCGTTGATTGAACTGCCGTACTATCTTCGATTACTGTACTTCTCCCTCCTGACAGGTGCAGTAGTGTGTTATGCGCTTTTGCACATTTAAAGCAAAATTTAGCATTGCATTTTTTACTCTCGTGTTGGCGTAAACAAATCTTACATAACTTCAATTCCGTTACGCGTTTTATTCGCTCTGGTACAGTCAAACTATAAAATTTAGGACATTTATAAATCGTATGCGCCGATTTACAAACATAGCATTCTAAATTTGACGTTGACGCGAACAATTGTGACGTTCCTCTTTTTTCGATATATTTTTTCTCGTTTGACGTCGTAATTGTACTACCTTTAATATTTATATTTTTTACGGTTTCAATTGATTCTAAAATTTTATATCTTGACTCTAAAAATATAATTAATTCAGACAATTTTGGCACTTCAATACAATGCGCTCTCGATTCCCACTCCTTTAGTGTAATTTTATCTAATTTAATTGATATTACATGTATTAGTAGTGGTCCCCAATTTGTTGGCTCTTGACCTAGCGCCTCTAACGCACGCATATGTCCATTCAGTGCACCCGTAAACTGCCTTAATTTTTTCGCCGAATCACCACCCACCGTTTCGAGATCTATATCGCTTTTACATGTGCTTGGACCAACACCTTTTTATTATTGTAACGTGTGATTAACGATTTCCATGCTATGGTATAATTATTAGCTGTTGTTTCCAAACATTTAATCGAACTTAATGCCTCGCCTGATAATGATTCGCGTAAATAAAAAAACTTTTCTATTGCCGTTAATGACGTATTGTTATCTATTAGTGCCGAAAATATATCATAAAATGATGCCCATTCTTGATAATTGCCGGTAAATACCGGTACGCTCAACGACGACAACTTTACCGACGACAATACTTTATTCATACACGCATTAGGTATATCGGTGTCGGGACTTTTATTTCTATTCTCGTCTTGCGATATAATCGAGCTCGCCGCTATTACGATTTTCTCTGCTGCAGCAATAGTTTTGAAGTATAAGTCTTCAAACTCCGCTCTATACTTGTTTTGTACATCGACACTGATTCCCTCTTCCATTTCTATGACCGCCTGGATGTGCTCATATTCTGCCCATACCTCTTCTATTTTTTCACGCCGGGCCTTTACCTCAATCGAATCAACGTTCTGTGATTGTAGATAATTCGAAAATCTTGTTATCGACGCTTTCAATTGTCCTCTTTTCGTTATCAAATTCTCGTTTCCTCCCATCTTCACGACCAATGTCTAACTGTGCAATTTCGGAGATAGCGAGAGAGAGAGAGAGAGAGACTATACTTATATCTGTACTTTATTTATGTATACAGTATACACTATACTCGGGTAAAACCGCCTTGGATTAAGTTTAGGAATAAAATAGAAAACGCCTTACCTTATATTCCCGTGGACGAACTTTAATTCTTTACTTCTGTGGATTAACTTTATTTCTGTGGACTGTATTTTCGCACGATCTTTTCGCTGATCACTTCACTTATGATCTTTTCTTGACCGGTAACTGATTGACACAATAACGCATGTAATACTTAATTCGCACTTTGAAACTAATTGACGATTTGAAATCCCGGACGAAGGACCAATGTTTGCGCTGGTCAAGGTTAAGTTAATTAAATAACAAGCTTAGTTAATATTATTTAACTTTTATTCGCCTGTTTACTTATCGAGCGGCTACGACGCGTACTTACATGGGTACGGTTTTATTTCGACTGAACAACGGCCGATCGCTTATTGTCACCGATGGTCGCTATATCAGACATACATATCTTATCTATCTTTTACATTGTGAATTTTACAGATAATGTTATTACGGTTCGTAACCTTTCAATTATACAAAATATATCGCGTACGCAACATTTTAAAAAAAAATACTAAAAAAATTTAAAAATTTCAATTGTCTATAAATAGCTCAAAAAAAGTCTAAATTCTTTGAAAATTTAACTGTGTATGGAAAACGCTAATATAAACATTTGGTGAAAATTTGAAGTATTTACATCTATTAGTTTTTGAGTTATAGCAAAATAAAAAATTCGATTTGGTCGAAAACTGGTTTTGCGTAAAAATTCCCGTTTTTCTGTCATTTTTTTAGGGTTTTTTCCCGACTCATTTAAAAAATATTGAAAATTTTTAACTTTTGACCCCCCAAAGTACCAACTAGATCCGATTTCCTTTTCAAAGAGGGGCTGAAGTCCAAAATCGAAGCATTTTTACTGCTCCAAATGTTGTCGTCAGACACAAAAAAAAAAATAAAAAAAAAAAATAAAACACACATCATTGTAAAATCAATACATTCTTCACTCCGTTCAGAATCTAAAATTGGAAACTGAAAATGTTTTTGACAAAAATCGGGTCTATAAGTTAATGAATAAATAGTGATTAACGTAAATAACTTATCGATTCAATAAGATATTATGAATTTATTATTAATTTTTATCTATACAGTGATATTTTTTTTTAATAAGCATTCAAGTTCAAATTTTGACAAAATACGATACATAATAAAAATGTATACTTATATATGTTATAATATGTATATAACTACAATTATACATAAATTCCTAATATATGTGTATTGATTATTTATGTAAATAAAAAATATGTTCTCGTCGTTTTATTATAAAATAAAATTTAAATAAATCATACCTTCGTCAATTTTATTAGTGCGTCTTCTTGGTTTTGTTGGCGTTGTGTTAATTGTCTCATTAACACATACATCTTCGGGTAAAATGTGTGTGTTAGTGTTACCTTCGTTAACTCCTAGTTTTGATACATTCCAAGTCCAAGCTTTAGGAGATTTAACTACATATGTTTCATCTATATTATATACAATTTAAACGATTATTTTAAATTTTAAATTCGAGTATTACCAGTATGGCAGGATTAGACATATTTTGTTTGACAAAACATAATATTCTTATAATAAATGTTTACCATCAACGGAGTGTATTCGCTTTGGTTGTGGACTGTTTTGTATAATATGATCCGTACCTCTAATTGGTGACATCAATATTTTATTCTTTTTTATATATGAAACATTGTTATTTTTTTTTTTACGTTTTTGTTATTCATTATTATTTGTACTATAGCTACCCATAACTTCTATATTATTTATTATGTTTATTTTAAATATAAACCTAAAAACTTTACTGGAACAGCATTTGGCATTAGACGGGATTTTGGATCATCAGGATTCATATACATTTGTTTTTCGAAATGATCCGAACAAATGTATCTTTTTTTTTAATGTTTTCGGACTTAACCCTTCTAATATGTTTCCTAAAAAATGTGTAATACATGAAATATTATTAGCTTATAAGCTTAGGCCTAGGTACATTTTATTTTTTTAGTAATTATTTAGTTTCAAAAATTACTTACCTGAGTTTATTGTCCATTTCCTATATAATTCTACGTTAGATGATGGGATTAAATGAAAAACATTATTACTCGTTTTTCGAGTTTTATTACAATTAAAGTAATAACACTTATCACCACCAGACATAATTAAATATTCACTTCAAATAAATTGAAAACAAACGTTAATCAAAACAGAAAATAATATGCACTAGTCGGTAATAATAAATACGTAATAGTCGATTAGATATACGAATTTAACCGATTCTTGTAAAGTTGTAAATAATACAAAATTATTTAAAATCAGGACGTGGATGTGTTCACAAATCACAACGACACATAAACGTATACAATTCTATTTTATAAATTTATAATAATAATAATTATTATTAAATGGTTAAAATTAAATTTTTCTACAACCAATATTGACTGTGTACGTAAGAAATATCAAAAATAACACTTAAAAGTTATAAATAATATATATTAAATACAATATATTATTATTGATGACTACAATTTTCTAATGTTTGCAATGCGTATGTTAACATCATAATATTATAATATCATATCAAATTATAATTTATTTTGTAGATGTATCAATAATAATATAATGTTTTCTACAAAATGCAGTCATTATATTTATTAATTTCTGATATGTTAGGTAACTGCCATTTCACATTTGGTATTTGGCGTAATGTAAATTGTGAGTCAGAATTTTCAACTTCATGAAATAACTCGTGAAATAAACAATTACTAATTAATAATGGACTGATGGCGGTTCCATTGTTTCATAATATTAACAAATACTATAAGTCTATAAATGTATTTGCTAATAGCTATTAATATTTAATTTTAATACATAACGTGCGATATGTGGCACTGCGGTCTGCGGCCTGCGCATACTTATTTCTTAGACTACTACTAGCGATTAAAACGTTATCCGATCTAACTAGCCAAGCGTCCGCAGCGCCCTGTAGCGGCACCCGATTATTACCACGCCGCCGAAAACACAGCCAGTGAGCAATCTATAGTATTTATAATCAATGGTAAAACGTTATTTTACACGTGTGTGTATTTTTGATTTCAAATTAAAATTAAAACTTTAAGCACTCATAAAATTTTTTAAATTGAATAATCCTCAAACTTTTTTATAATTATTCTAAGCTTAATTTATGGACAGCATAGTTTTACATTTTTAATTCTTAGCTTTTGATAGTAAAATACTAAAATATTTATACATTTTTAACTACCAAATAGTTAAAAATATTCATGATTTTGACGAATTTTTGTCAATATTTAAACTTCAAATGCTAATAAAAAAAAATTGTGCCTATGTATTTTTATAAATTTTGAATGAGAGTTAGAACAAGTTATGTGGACTCTTCAATTAAATTTTCAAATAATTTGTCCCAGCTAAATTTTTTTTACTAACATTTATAAATAAAAAATAAAAAAAAATTGAAAATTTCAATTGTCTATAAATAGCTCAAAAAAATTCAAAATATTTTGAAAATCAAATCACGTAAAGAAAATGCCAATATAAATATCTGGTAAAATTTTCAAGTATTTACGACTTATACAGTTTGAATTACAACAAATATTAAAAATCGTTTGAGGCTAAACCGTTATTTAACGCGGTTTTGTACAAATTTAAATTTCAAACACTCATAAAAAATTTTTGTCTGAATCCGGTCAAGTTTTTTTTACAGATAATTGAAGAAAAATGTATGGAGAACTTTGTACCAAATTTTCAAAACTTAGTTATAAAAGAAAAAAATTTTACGATTTTTTAACCACAAAATTACTTGCAAATTTTCGCAATTTTAATATATTTCGTATAAATTCGAACTTTAAGCACTTATAAAAAAAATTTGTGATTAACGATCTCGGATTTTTTTTTATCACTTTAAGAACAACTTATAAGAAACCTTGTATTAAATTTTCTAGATTTTTTGGCAGGCCAAAAAATTTTTATCGTTATTTAAAAAAAAAAGTACTTAGAAAAGTCGAAAATTTCAATTGTCTATAAGTAGCTTAAAAATGGTCAAATTATTTTGAAAATTTAACTGTAAAGAGATAACCATAATATAAACATTTGGTGAAAATTTCAAGTATTTACATCTATTTGTTTTTGAGTTATAGCAAAATAAAAAATTCGATTTTGTCGAAAACTGGTTTTGCGTAAAAAATCCCGTTTCCCCTCATTTTTTTAGGGGTTTTCCCGACTCATTTAAAAAATATTGAATATTTTTAACTTTTGACCCCCCCAAAGTACCAACTAGATTCAATTTCCTTTTCAAAGAGGAACTGAAGTCAAATATCGAAGTATTTTTACTGCTCCAAATGTTGTCGTCAGACACAAAAAAAAAACACACATCATTGTAAAATCAATATAACTCCGTTCAGAATCTAATATTAAGTACCAAAAATGATACTTTATAAAATATTTATTAACTAATTTAAATTCAACTTGTATTTATATTATAATATAAATTATAAAAGAAACGTGTTTATAAAATGAGCACCTATTCAAAAAGTAAAAAGGGGCGTCATTCGATTGCGTCCCGTTTCAACCTTTTATAGCTTTCAGTATGTCGATTGCATCCACAATTCGAATAGGTACATTATTTTTTCTTACCTTTTTATGTTCCGATTGCGTCCTATTGTATGACATATAAGCATACAATTTTGTAAAACGAATAGTCATAGTTAATAATTATTTTATAAATAATAATAATACAAAAACAAATAATAATAAATCCAAATATATAGGAATAAATAGTGTGAATAATATATTTCTAGTTAGTGTTATAAAATAACATATTTCTTGTCAGTGTTATAAAATAATAAAAAAAAAAAAAAAAAAAAAAAAAAAAAAAAAAAACAAAAATCAATAAAATTAAATCCAAATATGTCATTTTAAAAAAGGGTTTTTAAGTGCAATAGTTTTAAGGTATATTGTAAAGGGGTTATAATTTTATTATTTAAGTTGTTTATTTGTTTATCAATAAATTTTTGTTTTTTCAAATACTTTACTCTGCGTTTCACAGGTATTAACTTATGATTTGACGTTATTTTTATGTATGTATCTGTTTCATATTGTTTCAAAATATTTAGAAATTGATGAATATTGGAATGAGATATGTAGAAAAAAAACTTAAATTTTGAATTAAAGCTTTTGCAAGCGTTTGTAGTTCGCTGCATACTCGTAAATTCATCAAGTAAAAACCAATTCGTATTTAAAATATATACCTCCACACCATGTATGACAAAAATATTAGATTTAATACGTCAATTTATCTGTTACATAAATGCTTACCTAACAATACAATAGGACGCAATCCGAACACGGAAAAGATGGTAAAAAAATCATTTACCTGTATCTAGGACGCAATCGACAAACTCTGATAAAAAGGAGTACCTACCGAAATACAAATTTTTAATCCTTTCAGTACGTAGGTACATGCGTAGGTACATGCGCAATTAGTAATTAATAATTATTTATAATTTCTTATTTTAAACTAACAATGCCAATTTGAATACTTATTTTAACTTATTTTACAAATTTTTAATTAGAAAAAAATTACAAAAATTGTTTAAAAATATAATACATAGGTATATCCTAGTTCCCAATATGCAGACAAAAAGTTAGCATTGCTATTCAAGAAAAATAAGTGAAAATTAAACTATGGTTAATATATAGCTAGGTAGTAAAATACTAATAATTTCGGCAAAAATAGTATAACACTAGACTGATACTTGTACTATTATTAATAGTATTTATATACTAATCGTCAAAAATAAAGTCTTAGAATATTTGCTATTTTAGTGACATACCATTCTGAAGGTCTTCAAGTTTGGAGTCATTTCCAATATTTTCGAACGCTGTGGTAATTACTTCATACTGTGCAATGATAGCCCAACATAATGATATTAAGAAATTATCAATAATCATCGAATAATTTAAAATAAATATTCCCATCGCTATTTCCATTAAATAAAATATGTAATAATATTGATTGTAAATGGTCGCGGATACCGGATATTGCATGTTGAAAATATTATGATAACGCTGATTCGGGCCTTCCGTCATCACAAAAGTATTTAGTACCAATGGTACAATCATCCATATAATGAATACTACTGTGCTGTAATTTTGGTATAAATTAGTTATTGTTATCGATCTATCACGATATTTATGTAAGATTCCAACATTTTTACTACACCGTCTACTTGATAAAAAATCGAAGCGCGTCAGGTCAAATAAATCCCAAATTTGATCCGCATTAAATAAAAGTACACAGATTTTCAATAAAGAAATAATAATAATAGAGTATATAAATATCATTAATAATAAATCAATACTGTCAATAGTATCTATAGTATCTGTGAAAAAGCACATTGCTGAAAATATGTTGTAAGATGTAACAGCCACAATAAACAGCACATTAGTGAACTTATAACTATCATAATTTAATATTTTTGAGCTGTTTGGATTGAATATATGATAAAATTGGTATCGCTTAAATAAAGCCAAGTTAATCGCTACTTCGTGATCTTGTAACCATTTCATTTTGTAAAATATTTTATCTTACGAAATCTGAAAATAAAAATGATATAGGTACGCATTGTATGAATAATATAATAAGCTGTTATAAGTACAATTTTTATTGAGTAAATATTTAAAGAAAATTGACCAAATTTACAACATAACCTTACTAAAATAATACTATACAATGCTATAAACTTAAAAAAATACAAGTTAATAAAAATAATCTTAAGATTAGGTTAGGGAATTAATAGTTACTATTTACCATCCTACAGGTTACTATTACCCATGTCTAGCTGTAGCTAGGTATTTTTATTTATGTAAGCTTGGTTTTATAAGCTCTGAAAATAATCAAAACTCCCAATATTTATTATTATTTAGATAATACTTAAGTCTAGAATTACATTAACAGCACAAAACATTTCTCAGGCTGATAAAAAGAATCCCAATAGAAATTTAACAAAATTTTAATTTATATAATACCTACATTATATTCAAGATCTATAGACTTTCCGATAACCACCAGATTCCAATCAAATAAAAGAAACTCATAAGAAGATGTTAGAATACATCATAATTTATAGGGGACGTATAGAATGTTATAGTTACTACCTATAATAGTTGATAATTTAGTTAGGTTATACCTAACCTAATCTAACTTTTATGGACCAGTACCCGGCTGTAGTGACCTACTGGCTTTAATAATTATCTAAAATTAAAGGACCTGTCAAAATGTTTATGTCTCAGTGTCGGGTTACCCTACAGGCAAAATCATCAGATGATTGGAGCGGCAAATTTGGCGCACTTAAAAAATAAAAAATAAAATATATTTATAATATTATATCATAATTTGAGACGGCGGAAAATAGCTTAATATACCACTGTTATGTCTCATAGTATACTAATTTTTATTGGTTGATATATAAAGTTCTTGTAACAATTTATTTATTGACGTCTATTTTTATGAATTATTAGAAAATCATTTGATAATGACCACAAATCAGAATTAAGTTAGATTAGATTAGGTATGACATAAATAATTTAAACATAAGGATAAATATTAAACAACTATTGTCAATTTATATTTTATATGGCTACATTAATAATAAAAGATTTTCCTGTAAAAACTGTGTTAAAAACAAAAATAAAAGATTTATTAAAATATACTTAAATGTTTGATAACATACATAAATAAAGTTAAAAAATGTTGTGAATATGACACTATAGAACATGTACGCTATACTTGGTAATTTTCTTTTTCGTTGTTATGTCTAATGACTAAGAAACGTATTTAAATGCTCTAAAGTCTAAAAAAAATAAGAAAAATTCCTTTAAAAACACGATTTAATGCACTCATAACAGAAATTTGTTTTAAATAATGCACTCAATAAATGATCTTAACATTGATTTTTGACATTGAAAAATTTGTTTGATTTTATACATTTTTATTCTTATAGGTACCTATTAATTATTCGTATCATTTTCGTGATCTTCTAATTCTCCTATCTTCTTTTTACTTTGAAAATTATTTCCGAAAAATGAATACACAATTTAGATAAATACATTCGTTATACTTGTAACTTATGTTTCATAATAGCATTGTATATAATCAGGTGCTGCTTCATTTTTATCCATTATTTTATAAAAATTACATAAAACATAAAAAAATGCACTAACAATGTAAAAAAATACAAAATGAAAGCTACATTTTTTAATTTCTTGACATATGAAATGAAATTTGTATTTTAAAACTTCAAAAGTAATGTTTTCGGACATTCAGAAAAAAATGCAATTTACATTTAAATCCATTCCCTAATTAATGACTATTGGTTTCCATGACCTATCACTTTATCTATTTTATCTTTACAATTTTGCGCAAACAAAAAATTAAAAACATAATTTCATTTATTTTTTCAAACAACTTATCCTTTACATTTGATAGATAATATAGTACCTACCTATCTATACTTATAATACTACAATGTGTCAAATACATATTCTTATCTTCTAAAATTATAATAATTATTTAATATAAAATATATTATTACGTACTTACCTATATTCTTAATAAAACTATGTCAACAATAATGTTTGACGATTAATAATGTTTAAACGTGCTTTTCAAAGTATAAGATTTTGTAATTCGGATATGTCTTATTCAGTAGTTGGTGTAGTATCGACTAAAATTAAAATATTTCACTTTAACATTAAGTTTATAGCACCTATTTAAATTTATGAAATTATTGATTTCACTAATTATTACTTAAACTTTTTATACACTTTAAGTTCACGATATTGAATAATTTCTTACATTAATTGTCAAATAATTAAAATTTTAATAATAAATGTTTATAAATACGAAGTTTTACATAGAAACTTCATAAAACAAATTACCTATAATCTATATTTATGAAATAATTAAAAAGACAAAAACCTAATAATTATCGTATAAATAATGCAAAATTATTTCAGTATTTTTTTGTTAATATTAGTAATTGTTTCAAGGTCAATATTGAGTTATAATATAAATTCATGATTATAATATGCATATACAATCAAGGACATCAGTTGTAAAAAATTTAGCAAGGAAAAAGAATAGAAGATTTATTTAAACCTTATCAAATTCAATATAATCATAAGTCGTAATGTGAAATTCTAACCTAACCTACATATAGGTACATGACTTGCTATTTATATATCCTCAACATAAAATAATAATTTATCATTTTCAATTTAAAACCTTATTTTATTACATAAACTGGTATAGGTTAGGTCTTAGCCCTTAGATACATGGGCGCCCATAGGTAACATTTTAGGGGGGGTCAAAATAAAAAAATTTAAAAAGGTATAATATATAATATAATATTGTGGTAATATTTATTGAGCTACAAGTTCATAAAATTTTTTTCCAGGGGGGGGCAAGTGCCCTGTCTTGCCCCCCCCCCCCAAATGGGCGCCCATGCTTAGATATATTATATTAAATTATAATAGTAGAAAAATATTTTGGAAAGAAGAAAAACGCTTTCTTCACATATTTTTTTTTTTTTTTAGCTTCTACAGCCCATTAAGGCCCTTCGCTGCTTCTACTATGCCTCTCCATCGGTCTCTGTTGTCTGCATCCTTAATTATTGCAGTTTCATCTACTTGCATTAAGTGTTTTTTCACCCGGTCCATCCAACGCTGACGTGGTCTTCCTCTGGGGCGTGTTTTATTTGGTTTAGATATCACAACTTGTCTCATTTAGCTGTCCTTATCTCGCCATCTGTGACCAGCCCATTCCAGTCTCTTTGAGACAAGATATTTTTGGATACTTGGTCCATTAAAGATTCTTTCAATATTTGCATTTGTTCTCCTTTCGTACTCCCCTGTTTCCGCATTATACATGGGACCATATATTCTTCTGAGGATCTTTCTTTCAAATATTAAAAGCTTTGTCTCGTCCCCTTTAATGGTGGGCCACGTTTCGCACCCATACATATGGGCCGTAAGTAGGAAATATAAAGCTTTTTCTTAGTTTCTCTGGAAAGAAGCTTAGATCTGAATAATTTACTCATTGCATAATAGCCACGATTTGTCGTATTTAGTCTCAATCTAATTTCGTTATGCATATCATTCCTATTATTCAAATTGACTCCCAAATATTTAAAATCTTCTACTTGTTCGAATGTATATCCATCTACGATGAGATTCTGTAATATTCTTGGTCGTCTACTCATGATCATATACTTTGTCTTATTCTCGTTTATATTGAGACCCATTCTTTTACTAGAATTAATTAATTTATTTGTACTTTCTTCTACTTCGATTTGAGAGTCTCCAAGAATGACAATGTCGTCAGCATATGCAAACAATGTGCCGCTACCAGTTAGATCCATTACTCGCATTTCTTCACATATTCTACATGAATATTAAATTTTACGGGTACCGATAAAAATTTAAAACAATTTAGGACAGAAATAACTTGCTATTTTTTTGAGCTGTTTAGATTTGATATTGTATTATTAATATAAACGTATACATCTATGATAGATGATCTACCTAATTTAGTATAGGTAGTTGGAATCTAATTAGTGCAATGTGTACAAAAACCTATAAGTACTCTATATAGATGAACTATCTTTTAGTTTTATATACATATATAAATGTCAATGCCGGGTTAAGGGGGGGGGGCAAAAGGGACAGTTGCCCCCAGCGGCAATTTTTTAACGACCAAAATTAAAGTTTTAAAGTCTCCTAATGTATTCTAATTTTTAGAATGAATTATTAATGATCATTAAAAAATGTGGTAACAAAATAATAATAATTGTAATATAATATATTATTTCATTATGGTTGTCAATCACTGAGTATTATTACGTCAAGACCATACTATTAGCATGTTAACAGCCAATCTGTGTTATTAAAGAGCTCGGATAACCAACGCATTTCTAAAAAATATACCTCTAAATACCGGTATTTACCGGTACAAAACCGGAACCTTAATTCTATAATTTTAAGAACCGATACAATTTTTTTTGAAGAAGAAGAAGAAGAACCGAATTGGAATCGAAACCGTAAAAATCTTAAAGGTTCCAAGCCCTGCTTAATACAACCATTACAACCCATATAAAAGGAAATATAAAGTATATAGTGCGCGGAGTGGAGTGGTACGGGGTTACCCCGTAAAATATTTGTTCACTATACTCCGCTTGTCTAAACTTTAAATACGTATAACTCATAAACTACTCGCCCTAAATTCGATTTGTATGTATCAAAATACTCAGAAAATTTGTCTGCTTTGAAATATGAAATTAAAACTATGTTATCATTTAAAAAAGTAAAAAACTTAGAAAAATATAAGGATAAAAATATTTAAAAATATAATTTTTTAATGAAAACTTTGTTTTTTAACAATTTGAAATAATGTAAATATCAAAATTTGGACACATACATAATTTAAGCATAAAAATGGAGTAAACATTTTTAAAAAAATCACCTTGTATGCCGCCTATAAATCATTTGTTTTCAACACTACACTCCGATCAGTAAAGTTGTCTGTAATTTTCCAGGGTTCTGTGTTTTTTTTCATTATTTTACAAAAAAGAGTAAGGACTGGCTTTTTAGCCGAAAAAAATAGGTGTAAGTGAAATTAGGTTAGGTTTAAAAACATAGATTTAAAAATGTAAAATCAATAAAGAAAAAAAGTGACAAAGATCAGGTAATTATTTAAACAAATATAAAATTTAGAATAATATTAATATTTTAAATATTGAAGATCATTCAGTATTATTTTATTTTAATTATAAAATGGGAAATATTCATTTATCAGTATCTGAAAATATATTTACAGATAATAACACCATAGCACTTACTACCATCATTAGATTAGGTTAGGTTAGCTATTAAGTAAGTAAAACAGTTATTGGATATTATAGTCGTATTGTAAAATTATATCAGTTTTTGGGTTTTTCTATAATTTTATAATTTTTTATAATTTCTATTATTTCTTTGTTAATCGGTATAATGGTAAAATATAGTACATACATTTTGTAAAATAATTAGAAAGTCGGTACCTCTAATACGAATCATAACAAATAGTCTAGTTTAATTTTAGGTTCTGAACGTACTTATTGCTATTTTTGTGTATGGACCCAAAAAGGTAAACAAAATTATTAAAATTATATATTTATTAAAAATATATCAATGTATGTACTAGGAAAAACTAATCATTACAGGTTTGATGTAAAACCTATAGGTATTTAATAAAAAATTAAACGAGACAATGAATTTTAGAAAAATAATATGAAAACCAAAATTAAAACATTTTATTTAAAAAATATCTTATCTTAGCAAACTTAAAACAATAATCTACCAATATTTTTTTTTAATCTTCAAAATAATTGTATATACATTTACATTATTATATTATTTATACCCGTGAATATATTAATTGTCATAAGCACTCATAACTTATTTGTTTAAATTAAATTATTGTACCTATCGGTCCTTTCGTAATTCATATTCATAAAATATTGATATACCATTTACCTACGACAATATACGTTAAAATATATGGCCTATAATATTAAAAATTATAAACAAGTAAGTGTATTATCAAGAATTACGATAATAGTAACATGGAAAAATAGTTAAAATGTTATTAGTAATTTAAATATTAATTAATTAATTAAGTTATATTGAAGTTCATTTTTAAATATATAAAATATTAGAAGTATATCATTTTTAATCAAATATAAATTTTTATCCAACAACGCTTTAGAGTTTAGATTCTGAGTGGGTAGCGAAGATTAGGGTTATTATTTTTATTTTTAATTGTTGGTTAAAAAGATAGGATAAAAAATAATTTGCTAAATATTTTGGTAAACTTTTTTAATTAAAATTAAATTTATAAACCAATATAATAATCAACATTACCTGTTCTTCGAATAGGCTGTATACAGCATTCATTTTTATATTAATTGTATTATATATTTTTTAATTTTAACTAGGTCATACTGTAATAACTGCATTATATTACTATAATATATCATCAAAACATAAGTATATAAACATATAACAATAATTGTTTCTTTTGGTTACTATTGTAGTTCCGGAAATGTGTATTTCGATTAATGGGCGGATGGCAGCAAGGTTCATAAATAATCTATATATATAAAACTGAAAGAGGAAATCTTTGTTACGGTTTGGTTTCGAAACTTCTTATCCAATTGTCATGCAGTTTTTTTTTAGTGAAAGAGGATATCACGGAGCAGGTTTTAAGCATAAATAATGACCGATAGGCGATAATGTTAGTGTAGTGGGCCAGCAGCTTGTCAATTATTACAGGTCGTGTCGAAAATAAAATAGTCAAAATATTTCTAAGTGTTTTATTAAACTGGTTGAAAAATTATTCTAAGTCTAGATGAGCGATTTCTGACATAGACTGGCATGAAAGTGCTTGCGCTAACTCTGGAATATCACGTCTGAGGGAGTCCTCTTCTGGACCCCCTTATATAGTCAGTGTCCCCTGATCACCTACCCATATCCCTTCTGGCCTACTCCTATGTGCGTCATTCGTTCTCACGCTATTACGCATTTCAAAATGCAAGTGCGATGATGACGTCCTGTGACAATCCGCCCACGCGCAGGTAGTCAACCGCAATCGCTGTATCCGAGTTCTCAGACTCGCGTTGTGGCTACTATATGATTTATGTTATCTTCGTATGGTTGGGTTAGGTTACATATTCTGCCTAGTAGTACGTCTCCCAGCGCATAGGGCTATTACGATGTCTAGACGTACTTTATCTTATTTGGTAGTTTGTTAATTCCTACAGAGTAGTGTCTTTGTGGCGGTGTGTATTACACCGATTATTACTGGTTGTCATTTTAATAATTATTCCTACGTCTTAGCACCCCCTTTATACAGGGTGATTTTTTTATCGAAGAACACTCATTATTTCAAAAAGTATTAACTTTTTTCAATTTTTTTTTTTTCAAAATTTTTAGTTTTATGCTTTTCTAAAACTATGTAAAATTTTTATTTTTTTCACTTTAATATTTAATTGTGAAATCACTATCAACTTTTGATTTTCAAATGGCAACCTATACTTAAAATGTTATAAAATAATAGGGATATTTTTTTTATGAATTCTAATGTTTAAATTACTATTTTTCATTTAACCGTTCGGGAGTTATAGCTTTTCAAAGTTGGGCGATTTTCGGTTTTAATTTCTAAAGACCAGTAGTCACATGGGTAATAAATAATAATAATAGGTACATATTTTCACATGTAATAAACTCGTTATCGACTATCGTTCAACACAGTAATGACAATGAACTTTGTACCTGTAGGTTACAAATTAATTGTTATAACTAATTTAGATAATAATTAATAACCTGATTAAAGTTTTGATAAGAAAATAAATGAGTTGTGGAAATGGGGACAGTGAATCGTCTGAAGGTCTACCACTGTTAACATTTTTCGGACAAGTGCTTATCACTCAAAAAAAATATAATTATAATTTTAAAAATTTTATGTTGGTAATAAATTTTACACGACTATTTTAGATTCTGAACGGAGTGATGAATTTACAATGATGTGTGTCTGACGACAACATTTGGAGCAGTAATATTGCTTCAATTTTTGACTTCAGCCCCTCTTTGAAAAGGAAATTGAATCTAGTTGGTACTTTGGGGAGGTCAAAAGTTAAAAAATTTCAATATTTTTCAAATACGTCGGAAAAAACCCTAAAAAAGTAACGGAAAAACGGGATTTTTTACGCAAAACTAGTTTTCGACCAAATCGACTAAATATATGGTTGTAATTCAAAATCTAATCATTATAAATACTTGAAATTTTGACCAAATGTTTATGTTAGTGTTCTCTATACACCGTTAAATTTTCAAAGTATTTTAACTTTTTTTGAGCTATTTATAGACAATTGAAATTTTCAGTTTTTTTAAGTATTTTTTTTTTAAATAACGATAAAAAATTTTTGGCTGGCCAAAAAATCTTTAAAATTTAATACAAGGTTTTTTATAAGTTGTTCTTAAAGTGATAAAAAAAAATCCGAAATCGTTAGTCACAATTTTTTTTTATAAGTGCTTAAAGTTCGAATTTATACGAAATATGTCAAAATTTAAATTAAATTTCATACTCTCATTATGCCTATGTTGTCAAATACTTTTTTTATTAATAAACAGATACTATAAAGTAACTATAGTAACATATAGTAACTATACTATTTGTTTCAAAATAGAATATATGACAATATGTAAATAGAATATATCCTAGATTGACAAATCATCTCCGTTCAGAATCGTTTCTCGTATACAATGATATTCATCATTGCATTCAAATTTAACCTACGCTAGTCCGAGGTCCACCCCACCCCCTAATGTACAGCAGAGCGATACTCACTTACCCACTTTTTTGATATTTGTTTTTATCCAAAAAGTATAAGTTGTAGAAATTTGAAAATTTCATCAGTTGTTTACATTACCTAGCATTTTCTTTATATAATTTTATTTTCAAAAGATTTCACTCATTTTTAATCAATTTATAGGCATTTGAAATAATCAATTTTTTAGATTCTGAACGGAGTGATGAATGTACCTATTGATTTTACAATGATGTGTGTGTTTTTTTTTTTTTTGTTTGTGTGTTCAAATGTAATTCAAAAACTAATTTATGTAAATACCTACTGGCTACTTGAAATTTTCACCAAATGTTTATGTTAGTATTATCTATATACAGTTAAATTTTCAAAAAAATTTTGATTTTTTTTGAGTTATTTATAGACCACTGAAATTTTTGATTTTTATGAGAATTTTTTTTTGAAGTGTTGATAAAAAAAATTTTGGATTACCAAGAAAACTTGAAAATTTAATACAAGGTTAATTATGAGTTGTTCTCATTGTAGCTGAAAAAAAATTAAAAATCGTTAAGAGGACGCCATCCCGCATGTGTTGTCTCTGTCTTACTAACGTACATCATAACAAATTTTCGTTTAGTAGAATACATTTTGTGACGTTAGCTTTAATATTAGGGTAAATTTACCTATTACCAAATTTAAAGGTAAGAATATTATCTAGACAATGACATATGCTTTTAATTATATTATTATTTTAAAGTGAGTTACAGCTATGTAAAATATAACAACTTTAAAATGTTCATAACTCACTTTAAAATGATAATATAAATAAAAGCATATGTCATTGTCTAGATAATATTCTTACCTTTAAATTTGATAATAGGTAAATTTACTCTAATATTAAAGCTAACGTCACAAAATGTATTCTACTGAACGAAAATTTGTTATGATGTACGTTAGTAAGACAGAGACAACACATGCGGGTATGGCGTCCTCTTAATCACAATTTTTTTTATAAGCGTTTATAGTTCAAATTTTTACGAAATATGTCAAAATCGTGAAAATTTGCAAGTAATTTTGAAGTTTAAAAATCATAAAATTTTTTGTGTTTATATCTAAGAATAAAAAATTTAACACTAAGTTTTACATAAGTTTTCCTTCAAGTAGCTATAGAGAAAACTCGAAGCATCATTATAGGAAAAATTTTAAGTGCGTTAGAATTTTAAATTTTTACCAAATAGCGTAACGACAACGATTTATCCTCAAACGATTTTAAATATTTGTTGTTATTCAAATAGTTTAAGATGGTGAATACTTGAAAATTTCAACAGTTATTTAGATTGGCATTTTCTTCACATGATTTGATTTTCAAAATATTTTGACTTTTTTTGAGCAATTTATAGACAACTGAAATTTTCAATTTTCCTAAAATTTTTTTTTTGAAATGTCGATAACATTTTTTTGGCGGAGTCAAAATATTTGAAAAATAAATACAAAGTTCCTCATAAGTTATTCCTATGGCGATAAAAAAATTATAAGAATATATAGGCACTATTTTTTTTTTATTTGCATTTGAAGTTCAAATTTTGACAAAAATTCGTCAAAATCATGAATATTTTTAACTATTTGGTAGTTAAAAATTTATAAATATTTTACTATCAAAAGCTAAGAATTTAAAATTTAATACTATGCTGTCCATAAGTTAAGCTTAGAATAATTAAAAAAAAGTTTGAGGATTATTCAATTAAAACAATTTTACGATTGTTTAAAGTTTTAATTTTAATTTGAAATCAAAAATACACGTGTAAAATAACGTTTTACAAATAAATAATTTTCGATTTTTGTATTTTTTAGACTTTTACTTAAATGTTTGAATTTGTTACAAAATAGAATATATGACAATATTTAAATATAATATATTCTAGACTGACAAATCATCTCCGTTCAGAATCGGTTTTCGTATAGGTACAATGATAATTGCATTCAAATTTAACCTACCCTAGTTCGAAGTCCACCCCACCCCCTAATGTACAGCAGAGCGACACCCACTACCCGCTTTTTTTTATTAGCATTTAAAGTTCGATTTTTTACAAAAGACGTAAAAACAATTATTTCGAATTAGAAATTCATGAATATTTTACGTTTTAAATCTAATATTTGAAAATTTAATAAAAGATTCCTCATAAGTTTGTTTATTTTTATTAAAAACAAAATTCTCTACCGAAAAGTCAAATTAAATTTTTATGAGTGTTTGAAGTTGAAAATTTTTCGAAATTAGATAATCACTTGATTTCAAAAACGAATGACCTTATAGACACTAGGAATGTATACCATATGTATATTTACTAATTATTATACTTGATAAAATTTCCAAAATATAATGACTCGTTTTTAGTTGATTACGAACATTTAAAATTTTAAAATTTAAGAGTCTGAGCGGAGCAATGAATGTATTGGTTTTACAATTGCTTTTTTTTTTTTTTATTGAAGGTCAACATTTTAATTTCCCAATAGTTGCCCAGGAAAACAAAATAAAAATTGAGAAAAAATGGGAATTTTTACGCAAAATCGATTTTGGTTTTTCTCTAAAAAAATGATCGAAAACGACGAAAACACATGAAATTTTCACAAAATGTTTATACTAGCCTTTTCTATACATTAAAATTTTTTCAAAATATTTTGATTTGTTATAATATTAAAAATTCAGTCACTTTTTTTATAAGCATTTCAAGTTAAAATATTAACAAAATACGCAAAAAATGAAAAAAATTTGCAAATTATTTTGAGCTATAATTCATAAAAAATGTTCTTTTTAAATCTGAGATTTAAAAATGTAATACAAGATTTCTCATAAGTTTGTCGACCTTTATCAAGAAAAAAAATGTTTACATGAAATTCACATTAAGTTTTTATTTAGGGTATGAATTTCATATTATTACAACATTGGATATTTATTATTTACTAGCCATTTCATAATAGCAATTAAGCATATCCGTTTTTTCTTGATTTGAATAAGACATAATGTATTTATGTCAGTTGAAGGCATTTGACTGTTTATTTATACAGAAAACAAATTTAAAACTAATAGTTAAATATTATTGTCTATTTGTCTGACAAAATGTTTAAGATGTATGATTTATATTAATACCATGAATTGATACTATTTGAAATTCTCTTTAAGGTAAGTATAGAAAAAAAAATTAATTTCACAATAATTTATTAAATAAATTAAAATTATACATACATGTACATTGTACACATAATTAAGTAATTATAATGTGCATATAAATATTAATATAATAAGTATAAGTATAATATAAATTAATTTTCATTAAAATTATAAAAAAAACAATTGATTAAATGATAAAAATACAAGTTACCTTATATTGTTTAGCAATCAGCATATTTTTCATTATACAGTTAATTTTAGAACAAGACATATTTATAAATTTAATGATTAGGCATTCACGACGAATCAAGTATGCATATAATCGTTATTTTTTAAACATCATAATTCAAGTCATTAGGGCCCGATTTTTAACAAAATGTATATTTTTTCACTTAAAATAATTCTGATTAAATATTGATCAACATTTCCTAATTTCTAAATTCTATTTCTATAGTTAGTATTATCTTAATGCATATCTAAATAAAATATAACATTGTAATGATAATTATAATACCTATTGGGTGTTGGATACAAGTTCAATATGTTAAAATATTATAAAATTAAGTAAAATAATTTTAACTTAGCTCAGTTATACATATAATTATAAATTATAATTATAGTTATATAAATTTATAATTCTCTTTATTCATGACATTTCAATTTTTTCATAGTAAATAAATCTTTAAATACTTTATATATTTTTTTAAATATTTAAACACATTAATATGTATAATATTCACAAACAATAATATATATTATATTGTTAATGCATAAATATGTTCATATCCTTAAATTAATTGTTTGCATTAAAAACCGGGCCCTAGTAACAATAAATCCCTAATTCATTTTATTTTATATTATTAGTAACCACTATAAAATGTTAATATCATTTTAAAGTCCAGGATTATGAAAAATCTATTCCAAATTTGATGACACAGTTTAATCAAAATGTTCGTTAAGCAGTTATGCAAAATATGAGTAATGATAAACATGTGTTCAAGAAATTCAGAACAAATTCTCCATTAACCCCAGACCTAAAACAATAGTAACATTTAAAAGTGGCACTAATAATATATCAACTTAGATATGTAAATTTAATAATAATAATTAATAACTTAATAATTAGCAATAAATAGGCAACAACATCAACCATTTACAAAAAAACAATGTTTATTTTGCATATTACTAACTACTATGTAATACCTAAATATAATTTTAAAAATATATTTAGTTTAATATTTAAATTGTCAATTGAGTATACACATATATAAACAAGTAGGTACTTAGTGATAATCATAATATACATATGTGATAGGTTTTTTTTTTTTTTAAAACATTAATAATTTAATTTACTCTATTTATACATATTATAATTATTTTTATTTTTATTAAACATAAGTTTTAATGATTAATGTTGCTGCCCCATATTTAATTTAACTACATAATATGAAGTATTAAAATTTAGTATACTAGCATTTACAATATTTTTTTATCATTTACAATTTTCTTTACATATTATTTATTGATAGGTTACAGTTTTCCTCAGGATGTAGTTGGGCAGACTTGATTATTTTACGCTTCTTTGAAATTAACTAGATTATCTACAAAAAAGATAATAAAAACCTAATAACTTCCTCGTAAAATTGAATGTTACAAATAAAAAATATTTATACATACCTATGATTGATGTTGTTATATGTTGGAATATTAAAATCCAATATAGTATTTTAACAGTATTATTTTAGTTTTCACATTGTTCTCAATTTTTCTAAATACAATTGTAGTATAATATGTTCATTCTTCAAGTCATATGTCCAAGAATATTCTTAGTACATGCTTGTAATAATCTTAGAATTTTAATATGCAATAAACATTCTGGATTAATTGAAGCCAATAGCTGTACAGTTACAATGCAACTTGATTTTAAAACAAGCTATGTATTATCAACTTATAAATAATACATAATAGATCTACAATATTGTATTATTGTCTTATGTCTATCGATATACATTTGAACAAAAATTGTATAGAACTGATAAAACTGAAATTAAAAGTTTTTAAATACATTATTATTATTTACTATAATTTTTAAAGCTTTTTACAAAATTATTAAAACTTACCAATAAATTATTCCAAGTTCCTGATAGGTCGTCAAGTAGTATAATATTCACACGTGTAATAGCAATTTAAATGAAACTTAGGTTTAAATAAATAGTTAAACAAAATACGTCATAAAAAAACTACTTATGATTACCCATCATATTTAATATAAATTTTACTTATTTAACAACATTATATTAGAGAATAAATGTTTCAATATTTAATTATATTATGAATGTTGGCGTATGACGTGTTTACTCTTTACGTTAGCAATGAAAGTAATAAAATAATAAAATTGAATTTTCAATCACAGAAAAGACGATTTAAATTAAACTTATTAAACTAAATGTCACATGAATTTTATATTTTTTTGTTTAAAAGTTAAAAAACATTATTTGGCATATTATTAACATAGGCCATAGCAGTATAGCACTGGAAACTGAAAAGTAAACAATTGTATTATCTATTTTTATTGGGAATACCCAACGGTTTGGTTCGATGAGAGTTTATCTGTGATTAAATAAAGTATTATCATTTGTCATTTGTAGTGGTCACGATTAAAGATATCTTTAATCGTGGTAGTGGTTTAGGAAGTATTTTCATATTATGATATTGTTATCATAATAAAAATTTAAAATGATAAGATCTGTTTCATCTGATTTATTATTAATCATAATTTTTGTTATTACGGATACAGTGCCATAGTCCACGATAGTCCATAGTTCGTATAGTTCGTGTAGGTAGTAGGAGGTACAAATTAAACTACAACGATATTAGTACCTTTGGTCGAACGATAACAATTTATAATTTGAACTACTGGTCTTTATAATTATAATCTAATAATTGTGTTCTAATCAATGTCTCACAGCCGTAATAACCTTTGGGACTAACACCTAAAAACCTCAAACCGCCCAACTTTGAGCAGCTATAACTCGCGAACGGTTAAATGAAAAATAGTAATTTAAACGTTAGAATTCATAAAAAAAATATCCCTACTATTTTATAACATTTTAAGTATAGGTTGCCATTTGAAAATCTAAAGTTGATAGTGATTTCACTATTAAATATTAAAGTGAAAAAAATAAAAATTTTACATAGTTTTAGAAAAGCATAAAACTAAAAATTTTGAAAAAAAAAAAATTGAAAAAAGTTAATACTTTTTGAAATAATGAGTGTTCTTCGATAAAAAAATCACCCTGTATATTATATACTATGTATTATGTATGGGACATCAGAGCACGTAGCATTAGTTAATAATTAGTTATCTATACATATAAAATCCAAATACCACTGACTCACTGATCGCTGTATCTCAAAAACTACTCAACGTACGGACTTGAAATTTGGAATAGAGGTTCTTCTCATATTTTCACCGTGCAATAAGAAAGGATTTTCAAAAATGTTGCGTTTTAGTGGAGTAATTAACGATTATAATTATTCACTGCCAATACGTATGTGCGGCACGGCGGCCTGCGGGTTTCCAGCTACCTGTAACCTATCCTTTTTGTTCGTCGTCGTCGTCGTGTATATAAGAATAATGATTCCGAGAAGTTTATCGATAAAAATATTTTAAAATATTTGTATTGTTTACAAAAAAGTATTTTAACCTTAATAGAAATATGTACAGAGATAATAATATATAAATTAATAAATAAAAATAGTACAATATAAGAAAATAGTATTCGACATTTCCTAGTGATCTTTATATTGTCTACTCATCAAAGATAGAAAATAAATGATGATATAAAAATTTAACATAACATATTTTTCAAATTTTAAATGATGTTTTAGAATAAAGGGACTATAATAATAATAATTTATATGTCATAAAACGATAATTATCTAATATCTTTCCTATAAATTACTGTTAAAAAAAAACTATAACTATATGACTATAAAAATATTAATTTGTCGTGGAAATATTTTAGGTGATAATAATGTATAAACCTTGGGTTGGCAGTATGATAAAAACGATAACTGATTACACACACTAACAGTGGCGTAGCCAGGGGGGTTTTGGGGGTTGAAACCCCCCTTCGGCCGTATTTTTATCAAAAATATAATTTTTATAATATAAAAATACAATCATTTATTCGTGGTGAAATGTATTCTGTTATGCTGTATTCACGTTATCGACTACACTGGTGAAAATAATCAATATCATTCAATGAGTTTATTATTTCAATACGGTTGTAGATTTATTTTATTTTATTACTAAACCCCCCCCCCCCTAAAAAAAATCCTGGCTACGCCACTGCACACTAATATTTATTTAGGTACTACTTACACATAGACAGAGCCAAAATGTTCATGTCATACAAATTGCCTAAATATTACTCCTTAAAACATGATACGCTAAAACCCCTTTAAACGCTACGAAAAATACCGCTAAATGTACTTTAAAAATGTATAATTTACCTATTTTATTTTATTATTCTTACATTATGTAATATTAAATAAATATTAGTGGAAAGTTGGACCTTCTAAATTAAAAATTGGCAACCCTACGTCTACGTGTGAGTAATAAATTTAATATAATATTAGCTAATCGCTATACGAAAACTAATAAATAAACTTATTTTAATATACAGTCCAAACTCCAAAGTCTGCATTTATAAACTGCTAAACGTGCTCTATTTAATATAATATACGTATGAGGGTATATTTCAATATAGGCTTTAAAATACTAATGACATATCCATTGTAATTGGGCCCTATGAGCAAATGTCAACTGTAGGCCCCGTGGTTACCTTTTTTGTTATAAACTAAGCCAGGCAATTTTAAGTAATAAAAATAATAAATTAGGTCGGTTGTAAACTTGGCCCGACAATTTTGTCACTTATAAAATAAAATAATAAGGAAATATCAGTGAGTGAATGGGCATGGACCAATAATTGCGCCTAAAACAAAATTTGTATATTAGGGTCAATATACCAATTGCGCCTCTTATATTTTTTGGTTAGTGTACCAATTGCGCTCTTTTTATTTTACGGTCAATAAACTAATTGCGCTTGTATTTAAATTATATTATTCTAATTACCATGCTTAAATTATTATTTAAAAAATTATTATTATTGTTACAACATGCAAAATACAAATATTATGATAACCATAAATTCAAAATCTTATAACTTTATGTCTTATGTTTTAATATATTTTATAACAGTGCATAAAACGTTATAACGTAATAATGTATTATAATGTATTATAACGTTATTATTATTATACGCACATATTTTGATCACGGAAGTATACTGTAAACTAGCCAAATTATATAATTCTAAATTGTAATGACATGCTCAAATTATTATTTAAAAAATTATTATTATTCTAAAAAAATGCATAATACAAACATTATGACTACCACTCAAAATCGTATTATTATTATTATATCTTTATTATTTAACCACCTACTATCTTATTATTATTAATATTATCTTATTTTAATTTTCTTTAACTACACTGTATAAAGCCTATACGTTTCACCGAATTGGAAGACTTTTACTTTTAACTCGCCAAAAAATCGGTTAGGTTAGATTTTCCTTAGGTTTTCCTTTGGTAATGTTAAATGTATTGAGCGCAATTAGACTATCGACCCAAAATGTTTCGAGCGAAATTGGTATATGAAAAGGTAATTTTAAGTGCAATTAGTAAACTCCTGAGTGAATACGTAGGATGTCGTTCATAACCGCACACTTTAATACCTTAATCCCGAATATTTTCCCCAAGGCCCAAATCAAACCGTTCAATACCGCACACATTGATATAATATATTAATAAATAATAATGTATATATTTATCTAAAATGACATTATCGTTTAGTACCGCACTCAAGTTAATCATATTGTATCAAAATCAGAAAATCATAAAAATAAAACACAGAAAAATCAGTTCTATTCGAATATTAAAAAAAAAATACAATGATAAAAATTTATAATCTTGACTATAGTTAAAACTTTTTTTTAGTTTGCCTATTATTACCATCACATTTGATTCCTAAAATGTTTGTTGAGATTATGCGGCTACTTATCCAGATGAAAAACAATTTTATGACTTTGTTGTTTAATGTTTAACTGTCAATCAAATGCATGCGGTTTTGAACTATCGTCTTTTCAAATTTCCCTTTTTAACAATAGAATAAACGTGTGTGGTATTGAACAGTGTAAAATTTGTGGTTATGACGACCGCCGAATACACATGGCTTTTTACTTAAAACGATAGATTTGTATTATTATAACCTTACATTATTACACTAAAATTTTACTTATATTTTTATACTTTATAGCCCATTCAGCTCTCCCTTGGCTACGCCTCTGGCATGTAGTGATGAGTAGTATATTCAATTATGAGTTATGACAGGTAGGTACTCTTAAAATATATACTTGTATAATGTAGGTTCTGTACAATATTATGTTGTTTTGCGCAAATTGAATTTTTTTTTTTTTGTAACATAAAATTTGCTAATAAAATGTGTTTTACATAGTAAATTACATAGTAAAAAAAAAAAAATTATTAAATAATTACTATACATAATACTTTATCCCTTCAAATAGGTAATTATTAATACAATATTGGGTAGTTGAACTATAATGATACAAGTATATTATATTTCTTGATAGTAAAGTAGAACAAATTTAAATTAAAAAAAAAATATTTTCACAATTGTCCCAGTCATATTAACTACACAAAACTACTATATTATTACAGAAATAACGAAAAGTACATCATACAACCTGCTTATTATTATATAGTACTATAGTAATATTTATCACTGTAATATTATATACAACGTGTATAATATAACATGGTACACTGGTATTAGTGAGTAATTTAATAATTTTCCCAGACCTGTAGAAACACACTATTATGAAATATAAAAAGCGTGAACACGTAATTAAAAATTAAAAAAAGTTGGTAAGTGAGTATCGCTCTGCTGTACATTAGGGGATGGGGTGGACCTCGGACTAGGGTAGGTTAAATTTGAATGCAATGATAGGTATCATTGTATACGAAAAACGATTCTGAACGAAGATGATTTGTCAGTTTAGGATATATTATATTTAAATATTGTCAAATATTCTATTTTGAAACAAATAGTATAGTTTTTATATGTTACTATGGTTACTATGGCCAACATTCGCATTATGAGCGTATGAAATTTAATTTAAATTTTGACATATTTCTTATAAATTCGAACTTTAAACACTTATAAAAAAAAATTGTGACAAACGATTTTGGATTTTTTTTTATCACTTTAAGAACAACTTATAAGAAACCTTGTATTAAATTTTCAAGATTTTCTGGCCACCCAAAAAATTTTTATCGGCATTTGAAGAAAAAAAAACTTAGAAAAGTCGAAAATTTCAATTGTCTATTAGTAGCTTAAAAATGGTCAAAATATTTTGAAAATTTAACTGTAAAAAGATAACCATAATATAAACATTTGGTGAAAATTTCAAGTATTTACAATAATTCGTTTTTGAGTTACAGCAAAATCAAAAAATCGATTTTGTCGAAAAGTGGTTTTTCCGTAAAATTTCCATTTTTCTGTCATTTTTTTTTTGTTTTTTTCGATTTTTTTGAAAACTATTAGAAAATTTTAATTTTGACCCCCCTAAAGTACCAACTAGATTCAATTCCCTATTCAAAGAGGGGCTGAAGTCAAAAATCGGAGCATTATTACTGCTCCAAATGTTGGAGTCAGACACAAAAAAAAAAAAAAAAAAAAAAAAAACACACACATCATAGTAAATGCAATACATTCATCACTTCGTTCAGAATCTAAAAGGCATTATAATAATTAATGAATTTCAATTTTAATTTAAAATCATTTTAGAGTATTATTATACCTGTAACCTGCAGTAGGAAACTAAGAAAGTAAGCACGTGGAGTTTTATGTTTCGTCTATTTAAAGTCGAATGCAATTTGAACAATTATTATTAATTATAGTTCATAGGTACATTTTTCATTTTTCTTTTATTTTGAACAATTTTTATTGAAGAAAATGTTACTAAAATTTAATAAATTAGTAACTATCAACTGATATACATTATACTTCTAATTTGCAGTCTATCGTTATATTTTATCGGTGGTTAAGGTAGTTTTTTAGACTACTAGTCAAAAATGTTTTTAAAATGTATTTCAAATATTAATCAAAATGTATTATATATAATTTTTCAGTAAGTATTAAAATAAAAATATCAATTTATTTTAAATACTTACCTAGGTATATTGATACTTGTCTATGAGAGCTCTTCATGACCTGAATTATTTTTCTAAAGGTGAGTTTAGGTGTATACATATTGTTATTTTTTATACATATATTTCTATACGATTATTAATTATATAAATGTTTTAATATAATAAATAAATACAACTGTTGTATTACCAATTTTGTGATTGGGTAGGTAAAGTCAACAAATTCCATAGAATTTAACTATATTTCAGATTTGTTAAGTATTTGATTACAAAAAAAAAACGTTACAATGTAAGTATAAACAGTATAGTTGGTAAACGGACAGTTTGTACCTACTATTTATTGTTTGAGTTGCATATCGCGGACACTTTGTACGGTGATAATAAATTGATAGAAATCGATCGCGGACACTTTGTACGGTAATAATAAATTGGTAAAATTCGATCCCGGATGTTTTGTACGGTATGTAAATATTTTTGCATACTTTGGATAAAATTCATATCATTAACTCATATATTTCATATTGAGTAAAAAAATATTATTGCGAAAAATTCATGTTTTATAATATATTTCGTAATTAATATTTATAATTTAATATTAATATTTGGTATTTAATTCTAGCAGCCTGATTGCTGATTAAAGTATAAAACTTGGTTATTTGCAGTCAAACATACATTTTCCAATTTTTTAAACATAAAATTAAAAATATTTCTAGTTTCCACTATTGTATGTGAAATATGAATTATAAATTTTATTTCTAAATTATTTCATTTTATTTCTCAATTATATTATATTAAGACAAACAGCCAATCACTGCAGATGTATTTCAATAAATAAATATTTTTTTTGTAACTATATTTTTGTATTTATGTTATAACAATTTAAATGCATATTTTTGCATATTTTGATAAATAAAATGCATATTTTACAATTTTTTATTGCATACAAATCTTAGCCCTGATTATTATTATTATTATTTATGTATGAACATTGTTAACTACCTGTGTTTTGTAATAACAAATAATTATATTGTCTAACATTTCATGTCTCAATATTTTTGTTTACCTGAAATAGTACAAACTGTCCGCCATGTAAATTTTATTACTTTCTGAAATAGTACAAACTGTCCTCGGTTTTCATTTTTTCCGGGTGACCGTACAGTGTCCTACAACCGTATAGTTACATTTAATTTCGTTATCTATTTGATCACTGCAAACGATGTCAGCTAATTATGTAATATACCCGCATTGAATGCCAATGCCGTATAATACCAACACATATTATTATTATTATTATTATATACATATGGTGCGAGTTTCATCATATAGAAACCAGCATTGCCGTTCTTATAATAATAATAATAATAATTAGTTTTAAGATTATCATTACTATTATAATTCCAAGTATAAGTATATACTTTAAAATATCAAGTACTGACTCTCTGACTACGTCTGTAATCTATAATTTCCCTTTCCCCTATAATGTTCTAAATGTGTATGGTCTATTTTTCCTTCCACCCGACTACTACAGTAATTCTCACTCACCCTCTCTCTAACTGTTTTCTCTCTTGTGTTTTCACCGTCGAAACAAGCGCATTCTAAAAAGTGTTTTCGTTTGTTTTTTCATCTCATTTATAATGTTTATGTGTGTCACTCTTTTAGACACCATCTAATGTTTTCCTTTAAAGTTGTCGAGTCTCGCAAAGATGGAGTAGAACACCATGTTTTATACCCTTGGCGTGCAGTAGCACTGACGGGTCATTTTGCTCCGACATTTCATCTCTCGTGAGGTAATATAAAATTATAATATAATATAAAATCAAAAAATATTTCAAGCTACCTATATCAACTAGCCAGTGTCTATAAATTCTTTTATAGAAATATTAACATAGGTATACGCAACTACGTGAGGCAATCAAAAATTCGTACCAGAAAAATAGTAGATATACATCGTACGATTTTTATTCCTATTGTGCACGTTAAGTTATTATTATTATGATCTTGACATAAATATGTAAAAAAATAATAAAATTTAATGTATATATACTTACAACATTTAGCCTTCGTATATAACGCTGTCTATCCTGTTTTCTTTTGTTCAGTTATTACAATAGTTTTATTTTTCATTTTCAATTAATGTTTGAACTTTTGGAGTTGTGTACTGACTATCTGATAACAATAATCCGGATAACAATTGAAATAATTCGACTCCTTTAAATTTAAAATAGACGTTTTTCAAGTACTCGCATTTAGACTATTCTTTTTTTTTATCCAAAATTCAACATAATTTTATAATCATTAGTCATTACTATTCCCTGATTTGAGTAATTTCTAGAGACTAGAATAAAGATTATAATATATCTCACACAGTTGCGTGTGTGCGTGAGTTTACCCATATAGTAAATTAGGTATCATTAGTATCTATGTGCAGCTTCAAGAGAGCGGTGTATTTTGAATGTTTATTTCATACTCCTACTTTCTTAACACGCATCACATATCTACACAAACGTAGAGTCATACCATAATGAACAGATGTAATTTCACATAAAATTGTGTAATTTTTAGATTCTGAACGGAGTGAAGAATGTATTGCTTTATAATGATGTGTGTTTTTTTTTTTTTTATTTGTGTCTGACGACAACATTTGGAGCAATAATAATGCTCCGATTTTTGACTTCAGCCCCTCTTTGAATAGGAAAATTCATCTAGTTGGTACTTTGGGGGGTCAAAAGTAAACATTTTCAAAAAGTTTTCAAAAAAATCGAGAAAAACAAAAAAAAAGTGACAGAAAAACGGCAATTTTACGAAAAACCACTTTTCGACAAAATTGATTTTTTGATTTTGCTGTAACTCAAAAACCAATCATTGTAAATATTTAAAATGTTCACCAAATGTTTATATTATGGTTATCTCTTTACAGTTAAATTTTCAAAATAATTTGACCATTTTTAAGCTACTTATAGACAATTGAAATTTTCGACTTTTCTAAGTAAATTTTCTTCAAATGCCAATAAAAATTTTTTGGGTGGCCAGAAAATCTTGAAAATTTAATACAAGGTATCTTATAAGTTGTTCTTAAAGTGATAAAAAAAAATCCGAAATCGTTAGTCACAATTTTTTTTTATAAGTGCTTAAAGTTCGAATTTATACGAAATATGTCAAAATTTAAATTAAATTTCATACTCTCATTATGCGTATGTTGCCAAATACTTTTTTTATTAATAAACAGATACTATAAAGTAACTATAGTGACATATAGTAAATATACTATTTGTTTCAAAATAGAATATATGACAATATTTAAATATAATATATCCTAAACTGACAAATCATCTCCGTTCAGAATCGTTTTTCGTATACAATGATACCAGCTATCATTGCATTCAAATTTAACCTACCCTAGTCCGAGGTCCACCCCACCCCCTAATGTACAGCAGAGCGATACTCATTTACCCGCTTTTTTATTGTTGTGTTGATTGGCCTATAAATGATTCAATAATAAATTATTAACAGAAATATTCGCTATTACATTGGTACTTGATTTAAAAAGTTCTGACTTTGTTGTTTTGTGGAGGAATTTATAGTCATGTAGAGCATTTATGTATATTAAATAATATTTGGAATCTGGTGAATTGGTTAATTATAAAAGTTTTATCATTATATATTAAGTTATGCGATTATCAAAACTTCTAAAAATTAAAATGTTTTTTATCAAACCCATTCAATATTGATGATTTAATAAATTTAAACTATGATTTATGACTATTATTGTCTTTAAATGGTTATAATAACCTAATCTTAATTTTTTTCATTATCATTAAATCGTTTAAACTGCAGAAATTTAATTATTATACTATAAGATAATCGTAAGTTGCAAATTAGTACCTACTTACTTATGTTTTGAATAAAATATGACACTCACGGTATCTATTAATGTTTAATATATAATTTAAGTCAAACTTAAATAGATATACTCGTTATATATAAATATGTTTTTTTCAGTATCTAAACATGTGTCGATGTTAATTATAAAGTGGAAAACCGAAACTTAATATTATTTCCTCTCGCCGTGGAATTCTATTCAGTTTCTTTTTAAATTTAACAATATCTAAATGAAAGCTAGAACCTTGTCTTCTTCACTAAGCCGATCATTTATCTTCAAAGACCTAAACACAGCAAAACTTGTTAAAAATATGTAAAATAAAAGCAAAAATATTTGATTTCATTATAATCTCTCAATATTTTATGTGATTAGAAGATGTCGTGTTTGACACGTCTAAAGTTTAATATTTTATGGTTACTGCTACAGTTCAAAAGCTCACTAATACGAATAAGTATCCTCGATGTCACAATAACTTCAAACCTTTTTTAGAAAAATACATCAAAATATCATATAACACCAAAACGACTTAGTCAATATTCGACCAAAAGGATAAGCAGCTTTACTCAAAATCCTATCATATAATCAAAGCCCATAGTCATGGTAGACTTTAAAATCAAATATCCTGTTAACTTATGGAAAGATCACGGGATCTACACCGATGATTACATTAAATTAATCAACAGCCATTGGTTAAAATTTATGCCTCCTCATCCAACGTCACATTATGTTCTCGGAGTTCTATACACAGTCATTATGATATTTGGCTGCACCGGAAACTCTCTGGTGATTTTCATGTACTTTAAGTAAGTACCAATATATTTTTGATATTAAAACATGGGGTAAGAAAATTATTAATTATAGTTGTCACATTTACGTATACCTACTTTAATTTGCATGAGACTCAAATTCTAACAGAAATTATATCAATATTATTCTGATTTTCCAATATATTATATAGACAAAAATCAAATACGAACTATCACTAACTATTTTATGAATCTATTTTTGATTTTTGAGGAGGTAAGTAAGAAAAAATATACAGGTTAGGTTAGGTTATGTAATAATTCAATTATATTTTGGTGTTTAATATTATTTCATTGATTTTTTTGTATTTATCTTAGTCACTAAAAATGTAAATATTAGGTAAGATTTTAGGTAAATCTAAATTATGATTTAATAAGTACCTATGAAATTTTTTTTTCAGATGTAAATCTTTACAAACGCCGGCAAACATGCTAATAATTAATTTAGCCATTAGCGATTTTATTATGTTAGCGAAAGCCTCGATTTTTATCTACAACAGTTATTATCTGGGCCCTGCGCTGGGGAAATTGGGTAGGTATTACATCTGGAACATTATTATATTGCATTTACGATATCAATAATATTTTATTTTAATATCAATTTAGGATGTCAGATATGCGGATTTCTCGGTGGCTTGACAGGAACCGTGTCCATTATGACTTTGGCAGCTATATCTTTGGATCGTTATTACGTTATAGTGCGTCCTCTGAAAGCAGCTGTGAAAACCACTAAACAAAGAGCAAGGATAATGATAGGAATAATATGGATTTGTGGATTTTCGTTCTCTATCGTACCAGTACTAGATCTGGGGTACAGTCGATATGTGTCGGAAGGATACCTGACAAGTTGCAGCTTCGACTATCTGTCAAATGACGATAGAGACAAAAAGTTTATCCTAGTATTCTTTATAGCAGCGTGGTGCATACCGTTCACATTAATACTGTATTGTTACGTAAGGATACTAATGGCGGTGTGGATGACCACCGAAATAGTCACCAGCAGGGTTGGCCAACAAGAGGAGAAGAGAAAAACGGATATACGATTGGGATATATGGTGATCGGGGCCCTCATGTTATGGTTCGTGTCATGGACACCATACGCCGTGGTGGCTCTGTTAGGTGTATTCGACCTAAAGGAATACATTTCACCGCTGGGTTCCATGATTCCGGCACTGTTTTGCAAAGCGGCTAGTTGTACGGATCCGTGGTTTTACGCCATTACGCACCCAAGATTCAAAAAGGAACTTATGAAACTATTGACAAAAAGCAATACCAGAAAGTTGGTCCGAAATTATGGCATAAAAAAAGGATGGGTCAGGTCGCATTTGAACGAAAACGGTAACATTGCCTTCGAAAACCATTTTAAAACCGAATACAAGGAAGTAAAAAAAACGATATTTTTGCTCGAATTTTATGACAACAACGTGCATTGTCGAGAGTCCACTTTCGGTCAAAAGACTGAATCAATCAATGATTCGGTGACCAAGTTCCCCGGAAGTACCAACCAAGAGAGTTTCAAATACATGCTTTCAAGCTGATACAAATATATAAGAAAAATTTCTCAGGGTAACGCCACATGAATAAGACATCGAGGAACTTAATATTAAAAATTCTACTAGTAAGTATAGGCAGAAAAAGCAAAAACAATAATAGCTAAGTATAAAACCAAACCAAAATAAATAATTTTCATATAAAAATACACATCATAATTATTTACATATAATAACGAAAGATACTACCTAACCTAAGAGTCACATAATTATAAATTTTCATATTTTAATCATGTTTTTATGTTTTATATGTTTTTATATTAGAATCTTATATTATAATGAATACTTTGTTCAGTAATATTATATTGAGAGCTAAAATATAATAAAAACTACCTATACGCATTTAAGAAAATTTATTTGAATCATAATTATATCATAAAATAATATTTTAATTATCTTTGCACAATCTTTACATTTTGTTTGTGGATTTTCACCTTCAAAATATGTTTCCAGTATATTAATATTTATTTTTTTCTTATATAGACCTATATAATACAGGGGCGTCATTTCAGGTTTTTTTCGGGTGTGCGAGGTATCAAGTATTTTGAAATTTCACCAGGCCATCGCCATATAAAATAGATATACTACATAAATATGTACATTATCCTGTTTCCAATTGTTTTTATACATCATGGATCGAATCAATGCATCAACATAAGTAGTAAAAATCAATTTAAAAACGAAAATACAATATACAAATGTATAGCACAATATTTTTTTAAAACCAATGTATATAATTTAAATGATAAATAATAAACGTGCATTATTTCATCAGGATGCAGGCCAATTTAAACTATTTTAAAATTAAGGGGTGCAACCGCACACCCTGATCCCCCCCCCAAATGACGCCCCTGAATTATAATATATACACTTCATTATTATTCCAAATAAACTATTCTCTAATAATTATTGTGTACCTACACGCATAATATTTTCAATTTTCACCTACGTCACCTATGTATTTCGCCTTTTTAATATTTTATCGTAAATTATATTTATTTTGTTTTGAAATTTGCGATTACTAAAGTTTCGCTATTTTAAATAAACATTCACCTTTAATTGTTACCTCATTGTTTAGGAACCATGTACCACTTTATGTATACTTTTTTACTATTAAATAAATTTGCTTTGTTCCAAATTCACTTATAATTCGATTTAATTAAACAAAAGTTGGTAAGTGAGTATCGCTCTGCTGTACATTAGGGGATGGGGTGGACCTCGGACTAGGGTAGGTTAAATTTGAATGCAATGATAGGTATCATTGTATACGAAAAACGATTCTGAACGAAGATGATTTGTCAGTTTAGGATATATTATATTTAAATATTGTCAAATATTCTATTTTGAAACAAATAGTATAGTTTTTATATTATGTTACTATGGTTACTATGGCCAACATTCGCATTATGAGCGTATGAAATTTAATTTAAATTTTGACATATTTCGTATAAATTCGAACTTTAAACACTTATAAAAAAAAATTGTGACTAACGATTTCAGATTTTTTTTTATCACTTTAAGAACAACTTATAAGAAACCTTGTATTAAATTTTCAAGATTTTCTGGCCACCCAAAAAATTTTTATCGGCATTTGAAGAAAAAAAAACTTAGAAAAGTCGAAAATTTCAATTGTCTATTAGTAGCTTAAAAATGGTCAAAATATTTTGAAAATTTAACTGTAAAGAGATAACCATAATATAAACATTTGGTGAAAATTTCAAGTATTTACAATAATTCGTTTTTGAGTTACAGCAAAATCAAAAAATCGATTTTGTCGAAAAGTGGTTTTTCCGTAAAATTTCCATTTTTCTGTCATTTTTTTTTTGTTTTTCTCGATTTTTTTGAAAACTATTAGAAAATTTTAATTTTGACCCCCCTAAAGTACCAACTAGATTCAATTCCCTATTCAAAGAGGGGCTGAAGTCTAAAATCGGAGCATTATTACTGCTCCAACTGTTGGAGTCAGACACAAAAAAAAAAAAAAAAAAAAAAAAAAAAAAACACACATCATTGTAAAAGCAATACATTCCTCACTTCGTTCAGAATCTAATAAGGACTTCAAAATAAATTAAATTTTCGACGTAAAAAAAACGTGTATTTGAAAACGATTATTCCATTTCTTAGGATTATTTTTTTCGGAACTCGTGTTAATTTCTTATGAATTCTATATTTTATAGAAAACAATAGATAATATTGGTCACGAGAGTCAAGAACAAAAACGATTTTTTGATTATAACAATTTACTGTATTAATTGTTGATTTATTAACTTTGACCATGCATCTAAGATATATCAGTCTCTTAAATTTTAAATTTTTATTAAACCAGGTTTCTATTTAAACAACTTTGATCATACGTACAGTTAGGGCATATTAAATACATCATAGGTAATTAACATTTTATATCATCCATCATATTTTAATATTCTAATATTTAAAACTAGATAATATTAAAAAGCATTTAAATCCGTAAAATCCATATTTCATACAGACATACACTACGGGTTAAATTTAACCTAACTAGCACAGTTGCATAATATATACAAATGTATAAAATCCTAACCATATATCATTAGTAAATCAAAAAAAAACATTAAAATGTCATCGGTATGGAAATTAAATAGTACAAATCATGACTACACGACCCCGAAACCACAAAATAGTCGACTGTCGTCACGTTTAAGTGGTTGTGGTAAAAAAAATTATTTAATAATTGAGCAATGACATAATAGGTATATTATAATTTATAATATTATAATATACTGCCCATGGTTATTAAGAAAACCAGTCGCGTAGTGATTTGATGGGAGGGTGTAATTGTTGACCTATTTTTTAACCTCGTGTTTAATTATACCGAAAGTAACACTAGATTTAAATAATAATTTATAGTTCAATACAACTTACACAAAAACCAATGAGCAACAGTGCTACAAGACTTTAATAAATGAAAGTACTGCAGCTGTGATCTTACTTCCGTGTAATTAGTAATAGATAATATTATTAATTATTCATACTTCAACGGATTTATTTTAACAATTTTAACAATTCGACAGAGAAACAAAAATTATATTCAAATAACAAAAAATATTATAGATTAATATGAATAGCAAAATATAGTTTATATGATTAGGATGAACAACTTTTATTTAGTTTTTCAATTCAACGGAGCAGTAGCATAGTAAGATCCATTAGCGCGCTGACAATATTAGAAAAAAGTGCCCTTTTACTAATTAGATGATAAATGTATTCATGGAACACTGATGGAACAATTTGGAATTTTCCTTATACTATTTACATAATTTCATAATTAAATTCACACTTATATAAAGTATGTATAAATAAACGAAATTACACATTTCAAAATGTATAATGAAAAATAATGTGATTTTAAAGGTAGAAAAAAAATACTATTTTCAAAGCACAATTTATTTATGCCATTTCACAATTTGCGCCCCTACTGCCCGCCTAGCGTAGGAAAACTTCACCATACCCTTGCTACGAAACTAGAGTGGAGTTATGTGATTGTATTGATTTTATAATGATGTATGGTTTTTCCTTTCAGTCATTGCCTTTTGGAGCAGTAAAAATACATGGATTTTCAATAAAAAAAGTCTAGCGTAAAAAAGTCCGATGAAATAAAAGTCCCAAATTAATAGTTATTAAATTCACCTAATGGCTAATAATACTTGTTTAGGTCTAAGGACTAACCATTTTATATTATCTTATAGATTATCACTATTCACTTTAATTCGAAAGTCGAAAATTACAAATGTATTACATACATTATCTTTACTTATACTTCTTTAATTTTAAAAGTGAATTTCTCTGGATAATAATGGTTATTTTGGCAAACGCTCAGTCTGTGTCATCTGTCATCTTTGTCTGTGAAATCATTATAGTGTTTTTAATAACTTTTATTCACGGACTTTTATAGTATAATGTATATACCTAATATTTTTAATTTTTATTGTATTATTAGTTATTATTCTTATTACTGTGTAAATTCCAACCAGATTTGTCATTATAAGTAAACGAAACACAAGTTTCAATTTCACATTAAAAATAAGTGTAAAATATATTTATTATCTATATATTTTATTATTATTATTGTATTTTTGGGATATTTAACCTTTCGTTAGTGTCGCTAATATTTTGACGCCGTTATAAGTATGCCACATGGCAGATCATGTTTATTATTATAAATAATTTATGTCTATTGACGTTATAACCACAACAAATTTGGGGACTATATTATTAAGTTTATTAATAATTCTAGATCGCTGATATAGTTATAGTCTATATTGTTATAAATACTTAATACATTTTTTGTAATGTTTAAATTTCAAACAGCATATTATAATACTGTTATTTTTTTTTTTTAGAAAATCGTTTATTTATGAAAAATTTACAATCTATACAACAAAAATGGTAGGTACTATAAAGTATAAGTAAATGTGAATGAAGTAATTTAAAGAGGCGGTAAGAGGAAAATAATAAGTAGAAGTTTCACATTAGAAATTTCAACGTGGAGGGTAATTTAGTGAGAGATAGTAAGAAACATGTTGAGTTTAATGTGCGTTGAGAAGATATCTGGGATATCATTCACGTTTGAGGCGTCTGGCTGGAATGTCCGGAAGATCGTTGGTATGAAGTTGAGCGATGAGGGTATTTGAATTATGTTTCATATTGGAGTGCAGGCGAATATAATATTTGATAGCTGTTTGTTAGATGGTGTGAATTTGGAGGTCATTAGATATGTAGTATGTAGCGTAGAATTTGTAACGTAGCAAGGGGCTTTGGCAATCATGCGGAGACAGATAGCTTGGAATGCTTGTATGGTTCTTGTGTTCGATGGTTTAGTGGCACCCCAAAGAGCTATTTCGTATGACCAGATAGGTTGCAGTAGGATTTATAGAGTAGTAGATGGTTAGAGATGTTCATATTAGATTTCATGAGAGGCCTGAGGATGTACAGGCGGCTATTTAGTTGTTTACGTTTGGTTTTGAGGTGGGGGTCCCAGGTGAGCTTTCTGTCAAATAGTAGTCCAAGATATTTGACTTCATTTGTGTGAGGAATGATTGCGTTCTCAAATGTTATGTGAGGACAATTCCCGGGGCGGAGGGAGTGACATGATAAGATTTTGAGTCATTAATCTTAATTTTCCATGATTTGAACCAGTAGGATAAGCTGTTTAGATGGTTTTGAGTAAGGCGCTTGCTTCGTGTGGATCTTGACTGGATGAAATGATTGCGGTGTCGTCGACATATGTTCCTATTACGGTGTTATCCGTTGCAGAAATGTCAGCTGTGAACAGTATGTAGAGGAATGGAGCGATGTCGCTTCCCTGAGGGACACCGGCTTGAATGTTTTGTGTGCTGGAAAATATGGTTTTTAATTTGACTCTGATACTGTTTTAAAATAAGTTTAGTTATACAATTTTAATTATTCACATTTCTGACCACAAAATCTTTGCGTCCCCCAAAATACTGGCGCCCGGGGCAGTTATAGCCAGTGCCCCTTTAAATGTGGCACTGGGCCATGACCATAAGGACCTATAAGGCTAGGTATAACTTATAAGTCAACAAATTAACAAAGTCAATAGACTAACATCATGATAAAGTAAATTTACTTTATCATGTAGGTATAGTAAGTTTTCGTTTGACGTCTATTCGATTATTCGTCTAAAAGTGATAAAATCCTGTATTCGTGTTCTGTAGCTACTTGCCTACTTGACATGACACATAAACTGTTTTCTATAATATTAATATTATGTAATTATTTTTTCATATTATTCATATCTATTTGCTTGCATATTTGTGCTATTTTAATAATCATGATTCATGAATACAAAAATGAAAAATATTCCAGCAAACAAAAATAGATAAAATTAGAGTGCCTATAGGTATAATAGTAAAATTTGATAAAACATATTTTGATAATGATTACCAGGGCTCGTGAGGTGACTACAAGTAATTAAAAATAATTGAAGATCATCTATAGGTGATGATTGATTATGGATTGGATTCCTGTATGATTTTAAGTGTTGATAAAGATGAGATGTGATTGATTAATTAAATATAAACAAAATAGCAACATTATGGGCAACTTTGAAAAACCGTAGAAATAATATAAATAGAGAAAAAAATGTTGAGAGCAAATTTATAGCCTTATAGGTTTATTACCTCCCATGAATTGTGGTTCGGGACGGCCCTGAGCGCTGAGCACACCACTCCTCTGGTAATTTTCGCCAAGGAGCTTATTCTTGAAAGTTGTAGAACGGTATTCGTATACGAATAATTTTACTTTTTCTATTAGGTACTTTGACAAAAACGTATTCTTGAATGCCGTTCGTACACGAATGGACTCTATTCTATTACCGAATTCTACAACGAATGGGTCAAGACGGTCGAGTGGTGAAATAGAATCCTAGTATCCGTATACGAATAATTTTTTTTTGTCATAATGATCGATTTAATTACTTACACATTATCTACGCTAGTACGTTTTTTGATAAGATATTATTTATACAAATTTTACTTATATTTTATAAGTTATAACTTATATTATTAATGTTTATTATTATTTATTAAATATCATATTTACCTACTAAATTTCTTTAATTATCTATGGGCTATAGCTAATATCGTTATTATTATCTATCCATTATTCTCGTGTTTACTTTTATAATAGTGTACGAATACCATTTAGTATAACTCCTTGCGTCAAGCTCGGCACTAGAATTTTTTTCCAAGAGGGGCAGGGTGAAACAAATACCTATTTTTTTACATGGGCTAAGGTTTTTCAACAATCAATGAGGTTATTTAAATAAAATATAAATATTTTCGTATCATCATATAACATAATATTGCTATTAGCATAGCACAGGTTAGGTTAGGTTAGGTTCAGGGCCGTCCCTAGGGCAGGGCGAGCGGGGCCCGAGCCCCGAGCCCCGCGCTCTCGCCACAATTGGAAAGGCCCCGCTTCATAGATACAAGTTGATGAGTAACATAACATTTATATATAATTTTTTTTTCATGTAAAATTGTAAAAGAAAATGTTACCAACTTAGCTATAATCTCTACAGAAAAAGAAATTGCTAACCTATTAAAATATGATAATACTATTGATCAATTCGCGGATTTAAAAAGTATAGAAAAGTTAATTTTTAATACATTTTTATATTCTACTTATTATTAATATACCTATTTTATATTTTTTCAATATTATTATTTATTATATAAAGTTAGATTACCTATATATTATGACATGTTACGTTATTAATTTATTTAGTTATTGATGTATTGTAGAACTGTAGGTGCAAGGCACTATATTTGCTAAGATTATTTGCGCACATTTGAGTTTCAAATTTGGAGACTATACAGGGTAATTCTTTTATCATAAAACACTCATTATTTTGTCAAGTATATTGACTTTTTGAATTTTTTTTTTCAAAATATTTTGTTTCATGGTTTTCTCAAACTGTATGAAATTTGTATTTTTGTCACCCTTTTATTTAATAGGTGAACCACTATCAATTTTTTATTTTCAAATGGCAACTTATATTTAAAGTGTACTAAATTAATAGGGCTATTTTTTTTTATAATACTTCTTGTTTCATATCTCATATGCAATAAACTCGTTTGTACTTGTACTTAATAAAAATGCCTCACAACCGTAATAATCTATAAGTAATACACCTAAAAACCTCAAACAACCCAACTTTGAGTAGCTATAATTATACTTAAGTCACGGTTAAATGAAAAATAATAATTTTAACGTTAAAATTCATAAAAAAAAATAGCCCTACTATTTTAAATATAGGTTGTTATTTGGAAATTAAGTTGATAATGTTTTCACTATTAAATATAAGGATGAAAAAAATAAAAATGGTATATATATAGTTATAGAAGCATAAAACTAAAAATTTTGAAAAAAAAAATTGAAAAAAGTTAACTGCACTTTTTGATGTAATAAGTGTTTAATGATAAAAGAATCACCATGTATATGCAACTGACGCGCAATAGTGATATTTTAGACATTTTAGGCCCCGAAATTTTACTCTGCCCCAAGCCCCGCAAATCATCGAGACGGCCCTGGTTAGGTTAGCACAGATAATATTATGTACAAACTTTTGAATAGTTAAAAATGTTTTAAGAATAATGTCAAATATTTTTTATGTCCCTAATGTAAGAAAATGTTTAATCACAGACCTTCAACAACTATTATATTAATAATGATTTACAAAAAAGACTTTGGTGAATAAATGATTAATGATTATGATTTATTTTACTTACATTTCATAAATATAAATTAAAGTAATTGTGTTTAGCAATGAACAGATAAATTTATTTAACTCAACTTTAATGCAATAATTTGAGATACCTTTGTTAATTTATTATCTTCTAGTAATTAGTACTCAATAAAATAAATAAAAGATTTTTTCTTAATTTACAAATTTCAAAACATAATATTTTAATTGAAATTGTAGTAAATGTTTTCCTTATTAGACAATACTAGTAGATTAATCCATAATAAAAAGACCAAAGATGTTATTTGTTCAAACTTTGTTAATTCAATTATTATAATTTATAATAAATTAAATTTATTCCTCAATTGATAATGTTTTATGACTTTATTATATAGTACAAATTTTTCAGTGGCTGGCAAGAAAGTTGAACTGTTTTCTGGGGGTCTAGATCACCCCCTTGGTTCCGTGCTTGCCTTGCGTTCCCAAAGGATCATTTGCAATTTGCATTATTAATATTTATATTAAATTATATAATTAATATATTTGTCTACTCTACTAATTGTCTATTTCTTTGTACATTAAATATCTTAATATTAAACTTTTGCATCTTCATCTTGATAGCAGATATCTATGTGTATCACCACACTACACACATTTGAACAACTACATCAGAATTTTACTTGAGTTTCAATATAATACATTGAAATGCCATAATTTAACGTTAAACAGACTTTTATAAGGCATACAAAATGTATTAATGTATTATGTAACATTTGTTTTAGTATAATGTACTTTTTCTTGTTTATAGTGTTTATACATGTATTTAAATAAATAACATTATATAATATTATTAATAAATAACACAATTTACTCATATTTTTCAAATTTTATATTATACAAAATCTAATTATTATTTTTTTTTCGAACATTTGTATTATATCAGTAGTATATAATAATATATTATTTTAATAGTTAAATCAATATATATAACTAAATATCAAAAATATATGTAAATATAATAAAAGTGAACTGATTATTGTAATTTAATGTTTAATTATTTTTTATGTAATATAAGCATAAATATTTTCCACAGAATCCTAGCGTAAAGAATATATTATATGTTAATACGTTATTAATTATTATTGACTACATTAAAGTATATTTTAAAATTGTACCTTATTATTTATCAATAATACATTTTTAATCTGTATTATCTGTCTTATTACCTACATATTTCAGTATGATTTTTTTTTTTTAATGGGATAGCAATGGACATAAACAAATAAGATTAGGATAAAGCAAAGAGAAACAAAACAATGCGATTCAGATTTTTAATTTATTAAATTTGTTTTACTTTAGGTTTAGGTTTACATTTACATACAATGATATGAATAATTGATTTAAAAATGAATAGTTTGTTAATTTACAATTTTTAAATCACTTACTAAAGTAATTTGTACAACTTATATTTCATTAGTCTTACAGCATTTCAAAAATATTTTTATAATCAAACATTAATGTAAAATACAATTGGACAGTGATCACTACCTAGTACTTCACTTCGTATATCACTATCGCATACATTATCCATGAACCTTTTTGATGAAATAAAATAATCCAGTCTCCTAAAAAAAATGTTTATTTACTAAATTGCATTTTATATTAAACTAATCACCTAACCTAAAGTAGGTTGCATAAATGTCTTATAACAACTTATAGAGCCTTTAGTACGTTAATTGGGTGTTACTTGAACATCCAATAGTATTAACAACCCTGTACATCATCGACTACTTAATCTGTAAATTACAGATTAGATTTTAGTTCAACAATTATTACAGATTGGTTAAATTATAATAACAATTTTTATTAGTAATTACTAATTGTTATTTAGTTATATCAAATAAATGTAGTTTAATTTATTCAGTAACCATAATAAACATTAATTTAATAATTGTTTTATGCAACCCACATATATTTTACAGTTATAACAATTTTATAGAACAAATAAGTTGTAGGGCCAGTAACAAAACATAGACTAATTTTTTTACAGCCCACCCTAATAATAATAATATGCAGAATACTATGGTCAATAAAAAAAAAATTCAAGGGACATGTGACTCGGTGCACTTCTCCTACATCTACAGCACTGAAAATAAGTAATTTATATTTAAATACCAGATACAGATTTATACAAAGAATTGTTATTTGTTACTCACAAAATGTCAATTTTCAAAACAATTTCAAGGGATAAATCGTATTCAATTTAATATTGCTAATTTTCTTATAAGAATTGTAAAAATATAAATTTTAAACCATCAGTTATCTATTTATGAGCAATACCATTAGGAAATTAAAATAAGGTTACTTGATACATTATTATAAACATTTATTTTCTAGTTACTTTTTAAAACATTTAAGCTACCTTCCACATTGTACCACTTAATTTATTATCAAAAATAATCATAAGAGAGTTTAAATAAAAATTACTACTTATTTTATAAATTGTATTACTTACCATCCAACATTTTTAGCTCTTGAGTTATGAAAATATGTCCAAAAAGTGTAGGCTCCAGTTTTCTCAGGGTTTAATGTTCTAAATGTATCGATAAATCCTTGTTCAAGAAGTAATGACATATTGTCTCTTTCTTCTTTAGTAAAACCTGCACTTTTTGTATTTGTTTTTGGGTTTGCAATATCTAAAAATAATAAAAATATTTTATTTTGTAAAAGGTAGTTCAAAATGAATACTGAAACAAAAATTAATAAAATACCAATTTCTTCATGAGCAACATTCAAATCTCCTGTTAACACAACTGGTTTCTTAGTATCTAACTCTTTCAAGTATTTACGAAATTCCTCATCCCATTTCATTCTTTTTGGTAAAGTTTTTAACCCTGCACCTGCATTTGGAATATCTAAAACATTTGATTGTTAGTAATTAAAATTATTAAAAAAATTAAAGGTTTGGAGTATTACAAGTAGAAACCAGGAAAAATTGTTCATATTCTGCTTCAATAACACGACCTTCATTATCGTCCAATTCTTTTATTTCTTTTCCCATCCTCACACTAATAGGCTTCTTTTTAGAATATAAAGCTACTCCTGAGTAACCAGCCTTGTCACCTATAAATAAAGTTATTATATAGTTCAGTTTAATCGTCAAGTATCTTAGAACTTAAGTTAGTTATAAAGTATTGAGATAATAAGTGTTTAAAATCAATTTTACTATGTTAATCTTTTGAAAATTTAATATAATTAATTTTAAAATAAAATAACAGTTATCAAATACTATACTAAATATATTTAAAGTTTTAACCTGAATTAATATAAATTGTATATCCCGGTAATTTTGCTTCATCTGGCATTTGTTTTTCCGTGCATTTAATTTCTTGTAGACAAATTATATCAGGATTTTCCTTTTTCAGATATTGTACAACATCTTTCTAAAATATAAAATAAATATAAACAAAAACATTGAAGTATGACAATGGCTACATTATCTTCATATAATTAATCACTTTAAGCCATGCTCTAAGTCCGGCAACATTCCATGAAACAATTTTTAGATTCCAAGTAAGGCCTTTGGCATTTTTTTTTCCACAGTCAAAATTTATTTTATTTAAATCAACTTGTCCTGATTTAGACTTTTTAGATTCAAAATCATCTCCATCATTGTTTCGAGCTCTTTTTTTTGAGTTATCTATGGTTGTTGTAATATAGTCAGCCATTTTTTTTTGTTTTGTTTTACCACTCATCGTATAAAATAAAAATTTTATAATCTGAAAATACAAAAAATATTTTACATTTTGTTTGTTTAACATAAATAATGATACTGAATAAAACTTTTGAAACGTATTTACAAATATATTAACAAAGACAACAGTTGTATTTATAAGCAATTATAAAACCAATTCTTCTTTATTTATATTTTAAGAGACTTAAAATTATTTGTTATAATAAATACAAATAGGTATAATTGATATATTTTATTTTATACTAGCATGGGTTACCCGTTCTTTGCCCGGGCAAGATATTTTATAGTTATATTCATTATTGACCGTCAGTTGTTAATTATAATAATATATTTTTATGTTAGCCCGGGTAGTGACTACAATACATAATATATAATAAAAATATAAATAAAAATGAATGTCGTATTTATTTAATGCAAATGATCTTAAATGGTTGCTTATGATTATTATTATTATCTATTATTAGTACATTATTAATCCGCTGAAGCGCGTCACTAGTTACGATCTTGTTTCGTTACACCCTGAGCCCGGAAGGGATGTTGGGTTATTCTCATAGATACTGTCATACTGACCTTCCCCAGATCATGCTTAATGTTCATCTTAAATTTCAAGTGAATTTTATTTTTCAAAAATGATACTATGCATTTAAAAATTGTTACATAATACATATATCATCCCTTCCACTTGAATCTCTAATTAGTAATTACATTTAACTATTTTGGGATAATACAAATATGTATATAGAGGGCAGCAGTGGCGCCGAAGTGTTTAAAAAATACTATGACATCGTACATTCAGGGGCCCTTCTGGAGCTTGGGGGCCCGCATTATTTTTCAATGTAACAATTAAATGTGAAACAAATTACTCACATATTTAGTGTAAAACCATCTTTTTTCATTTTTCATCATTTAAAATATTTAAATGTATTTTTAGTAACCTTTGGTAGGCCCCCAGCTATAAAATCTATTATGACATATGTCATAGATAAATTAGGTGATCGGCGCCACTGGAGGGCAGAAGCTGTTTCATTTAATAGCTAATTTGTGTTTTTCTACATGTTCATTAAAAACATATACCTAATTCTTATATTTTATTTAGATATACATTAATAATTGTTCTCGGTATTAGTGGCGTGCTCACAGGGAGGATTAGGGTGTCATACCCCCCCCCTTTTGATTTTTAGTAATGATTTATTATTTACATGAAAAAAATTTAGGTTCTATGACAAGTCAAACATGAATATCCCCCCTTTCAAAATAGCTGAGCACGCCACTGCTCGGTATATGCAAGTTTTTTATCAATTTAAACATCAAACTCATATAATATTTTTCTGAAACTAATACACTGTATCATACATAGACAATGGTTTAAAACTATGACTCGAAAAAAATAACATTAAGACAGACATCAATAAATACCAATTATTCATAATATAGATACCATATTACTTAATAAATCAATTTTAAACATTATAGAATAGTAATAAAAATTTAAAATATCATATTTAAAACTGTTGTATTACCAAGAAAAAAAACGTATTACTTATAACTTGACATCAAAACTAAAATGTAATGTTTGGTAGTTTTTGAGTTTTGATTTTATTTTAACATTAATTTCTACATTTTATTTTAAGGAATTTATGCCATATAATTATTATACATTATTATATTAGATAACTCGACATAATACAAAGTAGTAGCTAATTTATTAAATCTAATGTTATGTAATTTCTATAAATGCTGAAATTATTGATATAAGTATATCTGTTACAAAGAGTAAATTGTGATTATGAATTTCAAAAGATAGGTAGATATTAGATAAACAAGCAGGTAAATAAAATTACATGAGAAATAGATAAATAGCAACAATCATGACTAAATTAAAGTTTATTAATAATATCGGGAGTATTGGTAAGCAACTTTATTTGATAAATATCAAAATACAAACGATAAAATTTGTATACCTATTTCACAATTTATTAATGACTGTATTTTAATCAAGTACAATTTATTTTGTGTTCGAAACATCAACATTGAAATAGATACATTTTTGAAAAAATAACTAGGAATACTTAACGCATCAACTATGTGCTTATAAAATTAAAATTAAATTAAAAATAGTAAAAATAAGTTATGTTGCTTAAATGATTTTTAACAAATTTATTCTGAAATAGAATTAAAACTAGGTATCTATATTTTATTTTAAAGGCTCAAAGGCGCTTAATTCTCGCTTAATTTTCATTAGGTTAAGTATCTAATATTCTTATTGACTTATGATTTATTAAATAGAAATAATATAATTGTTTAATATTATCACATAGGTACTTTATATACAGTTTAAAAGCATAGATAAATAAATAAAAATAATAAAGTAACAAGCATAGTATCAATTAGTATCAACAGTCTGTAAACAAATAATAGTGAACAAATATTGAACCAAATAAAAATAAACCTCTCTAAATACATAATAAGAGGATGTATGCCTACTAATTTATAATTATTTTTTTTTTGTTTTTGAGTAATGTCACACATCACAAAAATGATAAAGGATAACATTTTAAGAAGTTTAAAGGTTTTGTGAATTTATTTAAAAAATTTCTTAAAAGAATTAGATGTAAATTTAAATTTATTAAATGTTTTTTTTTTTAATTTAAAATTTAATAATAAAACACAAAACCTTAAAATATATAAATAAAAAACAAATTCTTGAAAATTGTTTTGAGTACCATTAGTTGATAGGGGATCTGTGATAGAAAAAATATTGAGTTAATAATTACACATCTTCAGATATTCACTTCCAAAACCTCGTTTTAAGTACTTATTATGATTGAGAAGACATTTAAATGAAAGTATGAAATAATACAATTTTAATTACAAACAGAAAATATACACGACTTTTACGGTATTTTATAAATAAAGTAAAATGTAAATAATACTAACTGCTTACATAAATGATTTGGAACAATTAATAATATTGCAATGAACTACAAAATAATGATTTTGTGATTCGTGCAGTTTGGTGCGTTTCGCAATACCTATACTTACAAATTACGATAACTAGGAATTTTACTCGAGTAATCGAGTTTGGCGCCTGGCTACTTGAGAGAGTTGTTGAAAAATAATTGATTAAAATTCACAATTTACAATTGATAAACTATAACTATTGAACACAACTACAAGACATTTCAATTGGCGATTTCCAATTTGGTATCTTCGCAGTTCACGTTTAAATTTCTGATAATAATACTATAATATATATATTATTCTTTAGTTCTTTAGTCTATTACCATAGGAAAGGTATAATTGTATAAACACTATAAACTATAAAGTATAAATTCAAAATCCGTAATGGCATGCCAAATTGTCAACTCCAGCGGCTGGCACTGCTAGCAGGTCGATCTCGTTGTTGACGGAGCAGCCCGAGCCATGGGTTTATAAAATTACCTTATTTTGATAAGTACTTGTCGTTATCACACGCCATAAAATGCAATGTACTATACACTTTCCTATAATAATAGCCTACTTTACATAGTACATAGTACATACATATTTAGTATTATATGCTTTATGTATTTGATATTTTTCTTCGTTACCTCTTAATGTATACCGTGGAAAAATTCAATTGACTTTCTATGGCTTTTATAATTGGTAAATAGTTGATAATGCAAACATAATTCATGACTATAGGTAAATGTAAATTACAATTTGTAATCTTTTGTACCTATTTGAATATCAACATTTTAATAAAATTATTCTTTCTTTAATAATTTCAATTTCATAATGGGCTAACACCATAGACATATTACTAGTAATATATTACTAGTAATATGTCTATGGCTAACACTTCAACAATATATGTATGTGACCAACTAGCCTCTCCGTACAATACGTTTACTGCTCTTGATGTTATAATTTTTAATTAAAGAAATTGTTCACATTTTATAGTCAGTAATGAGTAGAATAGTTGACTGATGGCTGATCGAGCAAGTGTCGATTCCGGTGAATCCATTAGCACCAGTGATGATTATGAAATTATCCCATCAAATACGTTGAATGTAAAATCATTATCTCATCTATTATTAATTGATTCAATAATACAAGTATATATGTTTTTTAGAAATGTGACGGTAAACCTGAATTGAACATTGGTGGTAACGGTGATTTGGAACATATGCAAAAATGTCTTGGTGAGTTATTGGATGAAGAGAATGAACGTCAATCTATAAAAACAATCATGGCTGATAAAGATATTAAAAGTAATACACCATTAACAAAAATATCAGATCCTGTGTGTGATGATCTAGGTAAATACATTTGAAATCATGTTTATACGTATTATGTATACAAGGAATTTATATTTTATATTGCATAAACTATTTGAGAATCTAGATTTAAAAACATAATACATTTTGATTTTTGATCACGGCTTATAAATATTAAGGCATTATGCCTATATTATCTAAATAATAATTTAGGTCAAATTGAAAAAGGTACAATGTTTGATGGAATTTCATATCTGGGTTCAGCTAGTATAACATATCCTAAAGAAAAAACCGAAATATTAAGGATTATGGCTATATTAAATGGAGAACATGTTGTTGATCAAGATATGAAAATATCAGTGTCTATTCCAATTTCATCAGATGGAGCTGTTATGTATGTAGTTTAAATATAATATAATATATAATAGTTATAGTATGCATAAGTAATATTAGTATTTAAAAAAAAGTACAAATATAGATCCATTAATCATATATTTTGTAAGTACTTATTTAAAGCAAATTAATTTTTCGTATAGTTTATTTGATGGAACAAGCAATACAATAATAGCCCGTTATGAGATTGAAAGAATTATGTTTTATGCTAATGGTGTTAATGGAACAAATGAAGCATCATGTTTTGCATTCAGCTGGGCACATGGTAACACTAAAGAAAATGCACTATTTCAATGTCATGTTTTTCGTTGCTCAATTCCAGAAGCTGTAAGTATTTTATGTGTGTTTATTTTTAATTGATTAATTGAGAATACTGTTAAAATTTTTAGAACATAATGTTACATTATAATTTATAAGGTTATAAAACTATTTTTTTTTTAATTACCTACTTTTATTTTTAACAATTTGCATTAGTTCTTTACACATTAGCATTAAATTACATTTGATATAATATTTTTATTTTATATGAAACTTAGATGCTATAAACACAATATGCATTTATCTGGTGTAACAGTTGTTTAAATAATTTGTTTTGTTATCATGAAGCTTATATTATGTGACAGGTGAACCGTGTATCCAACTGTTTTGTGAAGGCCTTTCAAAAAGAATCGAAATTTACTTCAAGTTTTACATCACCAGAATTAAGTTCTAATATAACTTTAGATATGCAAAGTAAAAACGGTTCAACCGAGATTTTTATTTTTGAAGTGAGTTTAGAAGTCAAAGAAGATGATGGAAAGGTAAAATACTTACTATAGTTGTTAAAAAGAAATATATTATGAACAATGGTTAATTTGTTATTTTTATACATGTGTATAGGGAGGATTTATATCAGTACCAAGAGATAAAAATTTCCTTAAACTTCGAGCAAATGTTGAAAAACAAGTTTGTTTAACTATTAATCAAGTAGTATCCAGAACTCAGCAAAGGATATTGCATTTGGAGCGATGTTTTGGAGTACTTGTATGTCCTGGTCGTAATGTAAAGCAAAGTGATATGCAACTTTTAGATATGGTAAATTATTATAGTTGTTTTTTTGGAATATTATTGCTTGTAAATTTTAATTAACCAAACATTAGGTATCCATGGGAACTGATTTATCAGACTCTGACGGATGTAATACCATTTATTTGATTACTGGCCACTGGGATCCTTCAGACAAGGTGTTTGAACCATTAAACAGTGAAACTCAATGTTCCTATATTACTGTAGCAGTAGATTTAGTTATGCGAAATATTAAAGAACCCGTACGATTATCTATAGAAACTCCTATCAAAGTGTATGCTGCTAATGAAAGATTTTGGGTGTTTGGTCGAAGACAAGTTACTCATCAGTTTTACTTGAATTTGCAACAAGTAAATTATTTTAAATTAATTTAAGATGGTCTTAAACTACTATTTTATTTTTTAGATTAATTCAGGAAATTCTGATATTGATTATAAACTTTTAAATATTGATTCTTCTGGTGAAATGGATAAAAGTCGTTTGAATATGACATTAAATAATTTGGCTAATTTCATTAAAACTCAGAGCATTAACTCAATTGAACTGTCTTCTCCTAAAGATGAAGATTTGTCTGGTAATTTTACTGTAGTTTGTTTTACTATTTTTTTTTTTATCAATTAATTTATAAAAAAAATGTATTTATCATAAATATTATTATTCACCGATTCTGTATATTATATATTTTATTATAGTTATTCATTTATAATAAATTAAAGCATTTGATTTTAAATTTTTAATCTATTTAAAGATAATGATGAACCTTTGGTAAGTGGTACTGGAGATGTTTCCAAAGAATGTAATGAAGTGGAATTAGAATCGTGGAAAGATGTTTTATTAAAATGGGCAACATGTAAATCTCCTCCTGCGCGGCAATTAGCTGTACTTGTAAAAGAAGGTATACCTGAAGCTTTACGTGGAGAAGTATGGTTACGTTTAGCCAAAGCTGATTTAGACCCTAAACTCATGGATACATATAGAATACTTATTACCAAGGTAATCATATAGTAACAGTTTTAACTTTATATTGATTTTTGAAGCTAAACTTAAACTATATATAGAAAAAAAAAAATGCTGATTTGAAATAATTGCATTATTATACATTTTATTTTTTATATTTTTGTTAATTTTTATATTATTATTTTTATTTTTATTATTACTATTATTATTATTATTATTATTATTATTATTATTATTATTATTATTTTATTATTGTTGTTGTTGTTGTTGTTGTTGAAATGCATAAATACACAGGACTGTGAATGCGGAGGAACCATTCAACGTGATATACATCGAACATTTCCTGCACACAATTTTTTTAAAGAAGCTGGAGGTATTGGTCAAGATAATTTATTCCATCTAACCAAAGCATATGCTGTATACGATACTGAAGTGGGTTATTGTCAAGGTCTAACATTCTTAGCTGCTACATTATTGTTACATGTAAGAAATTTTCATTTGTTTTTAATATAGATTATACCTAAAACATGTTAATTATATTTTATTAGTTAATATTATAATTTTTAATTTAACTTAGATGCCCGAAGAACAAGCCTTCTGTGTTCTATTAAAATTAATGTATGATTACGGTCTACGAGAGTTTTATAAAGATGGTTTTGAAACAGTTTACTTAAAACTTTATCAACTGAATAAGCTCATGGAAGTTAGTTTTATTATTATTAGTGTAGTTTAAATTTTTCTCACATTAATTTTTATTTTTTATTTAGGAACAAATTCCTCATCTTTTCAACCATTTCAATGCTAATGGAATTGAAGCTCATATGTATGCCTCCCAATGGTTTCTTACACTTTTTACAGCAAGATTTCCATTGTTTTTTGTATTTCGCATAATGGATGTAGTACTTCTCCAAGGGCTGGATACATTATTCCAAGTCGCTATTGCCTTATTACAAGTATGTGATGAACAGTTTAAACTAAAAATATTGTCACAAATTTATTATATTACTATTAATCATTTTTAGTTTTGCAAAAAAGACTTACTACAATTAGATTTTGAAAATATTCTCAAATATTTTAGAGTGACAATGCCAAAAAAAGTACGTAATGAAGAAGTTGCCAGGTATTTAATAAAGAATGCGTGCGCTATAAAATTGAAAAAAATAAAAAAATATGAACAGCAGTTTTTGGCTTTGAAAGGTAAAATATGTTACTAATAATTAGAATTTATTAACTGTTTTAATAATTAATTTGTATATAGAAGCTCAAGAGAGTGCTGAAAATTTTACTAGTGAATTAGATCAAGTAAAAATGACATTAAAGCAGACCGAAGAAGAAAAAAATCGCCTCGAAGAAGAACTTACTAGGGTAAAATATTACTTTTCGAATTATATTGTTAAACATAAAAGGATGTCATTATTATTGTGTTGATTTAAGGTGAAAAATATATTAAAAAAAGAAATTACAAAAGCTGATACAGAAATTAACAGAGATCAAACAATTATTAAAGAATATAAACAAGTAAATAACTATAAAATATATTCCAATAATATTTAATAATTAAAAAGACGCTGCACCTCCATGTGTTGTCTCTGTCTTAGAAACGTAAAACAAGAAAAAATTGTTTTGCACGAGGTAGAAAGAACCACTCAGGCTGTAGTGATTGTTAAGACTCTAAATTAATATTAAATATTGTTGAGAACATTATCTGTAAAATATCCTTATTTTTTTGATATCACTTATTTAAAAAAAGTTCTTATTATTTCAAAATCCATTATTTTTGTATTATTCAAATTTAAATCATTTTTTTTTTTGTAGTTCCAATATTGATAAATTAAAAACCATCCTTTTTATATAATGAAAATTTCGCTTCTAAGTTGTGACTTACTCGGTTCTTTCCCGCTCAAAACAGTTTCTATTATGTTTTACATTTTTTAGATAAAGACAACACAGTGGGTGTAGCGTCTTCTTGAGACAGATAGATTCACTAACATCATTGATAAGTATTATGTTTTTTCTATGCTTTTATTATAAATTATAATATAATGTTAGTACTTAAAAATTATATCTACGTTTTGGTAAAAAAACACATTGTAATCTAGACATTTATGTCATTATAAATTATTCTGTTGGCCTCAGATTATATTTTATTATTTCTACTTAAATAAATATTAGTAATTTTTAAAAAAATTCTAGATATGTCAAAGATTAGATGCTGAACAAGCTTCTATGAGGGCTGTTATAAAATTACTTAAAGTTAGTACATGACAACCATTTCTTTACAAATATATTTTTTTTATTTGAAGAATAATAATATTATGTTGTAGAATACATTAGGTGAATGTGCTAGGTGCAGATCATTTATTGAAACACCATTATTAAGTAATGATGTTTTATCTCAAAGTGGAGACACTTCAGATTCTGTAACGGAAGAAAATAAACTTTCAAAACGAATTACCGAGCTTGAAATTGAACTTGCTCAAACCAAATTAGCCTTAGTAGAATCAGAGTGTAGAAATCAGGTATGCAACAGTTTCTTTCTAATGTGTTAATACAAATCACGTATGATAAGCTGCCATGTTAACAGGATTTGGGACATAGATTGGGTGTAAAGTTTTCGGAACTGCAAGCATCCAAAAACACGTTGCCTCCGTGGTTGCAGAAAACACTGACATCAATCAAAGAGGTAACCACCAATAAGACAAATGATCAGCAACGTATGATTGTTGGCAGAAGAGATTCTGCACCTAATACTCAGTCTTTTGATCTTTAAAGAATAACCACCTAAACAATATCTCTCAATTGAACAAATACTTAATGATAATAATTATTAAACAGTAAAGTATGTACTGTAGTATACTAAAACTAATTTTAAATTAAATAATTAATAATTAGAAATGAGCTTTTGTACTAAAATAAGTTAATATTATATAAGTGTATAATTTAATTATACATTTTGTTGTAAGCTGTTAGATAAATGATTAATTTTTATTTAAATATTTTAATCATTCCACAGAACTTCTTGTAAATACTATACTATTAGTTATCTTAAATTCTTAAAGATATTATTTTCTTGTGGTAATTAATTTCTGATTGAAGAACAATTTTCATGTTCTGAAATCAAATTTCTTGAAGTATTAGTTATTTGCAATATTTGTATGTTTTTTTTGTTTTTTTAATTAAATTTATATAGGTTTAGTATATTTACTGTTTTTCATTGATAAAATGAATGTTTAAAATGTTTTTTTTTTAAAAAAAAAACTAAAATTTTACTATTCAAATTTAATGAATCATAAATTGATTAATTAGCTAATACCAAATCAGCAAATGTTTAATATTATAATCTTATATTATGAATTGTTATTTATGATGTATGGCAATAAAACACATAGAACAGTTTCAATACTTGATTACTGATGCAGTCATTGTCAGATAACGAGGCTCACTGCAGTAGCGCTAACTAGTATATTATACAACAAGGAGTCATTTTAATATTTTATGCTTATAATGTGATCAAACACTTAAAAATGGCATTTAGCGTTATTTACTTTTATAAATTATTGTTCAAAATTGAATAAGACTACATATAACAATATCGGGCAATAACGTAAAGAATACTTAAATAGTGATATTTATTTATTTAATAAATTATTTTCTTGAATAATGTTATATTTTTTAACTTAGAATAGTCTAGTGTTGCTATTTAAGCTGGATCATCCCGTATTGCGTTCGTTACAGTGATGATATGAGGAGTTAGATGGTGATCTACTTATACGGAACTGAGCTGGGTGAAGAGAAGAAAAAAAACAGAATAGAATACGCCGTGAAAATCGGGAATTACTCGCAAGGGGTTAAGTGGCGAAAAAAAGTGTTACGATTTAAGAGTGTATAATATATATATATACGTATAATCACCAACAACAACTATACGCAGCGTGTTTTCATTACGATACCAACTATGGATCGTACGCTGAGGAGAATCTTCTGCCGCTTCGCGTCTCTTGTTAATCATAAAACCGTCGTCGTCGCTGCCTGCCCAACACTCTGTATATATTATATATATAGGTATGTATTTTATACGGTTTTTAATTTTTTAGCCGAGTCATAGCGTGGGAGGTGTTTTCATTGGCCTCTGGGGGCCAGTTTTCCATACGGTTTTCTGTAGAGATGGCTTCGCTACATCGTGGCTCTTTTTCCGAAGAAAATTAATTAGGTAGATACGACGAGCTGCCGCCACCCTTTTCGATCCTTATTCCCAGACGCGATTGCCTCGGTAAGTAGCTGTAACTAATGTACATAGTCTACCGAGTATAATATTAATCGCGTTGTTGTAAATTGTTCGATATACTATACCTAACTCTATTAATTATCTATATTTTATTGTTACCGCCCATGTAGAATCACAAATAATACTTTAAGGGGGCTGAAGCATACCATATTTTAAGAATTAGTGTTTAGGCTTTTCATATTACATGTACATTTTGGCTATGTCATTATGTGAGAAGTAAATGAACATTAGTGTGTGTGATCCATTATCGCATTTTTCGCGACGAAATATTTTGAATTCCTAGATTTACTATAATAATTAAAATAAACAATGCCGTAAGAGAATTCGTTTGAAAAAATGATATTATTTTTCTATATAACTACTATAAATATTCATTCATAATATAATCGCGTCGTACCCGTATCATAGAACATGATAAATAAACGATCAATTATAAATGAAAAATTAATTTACATAAAATTAAAATAGTATGTTAAGTGTATTTAACTATTGAGACGTTCCCATAGTTCTCGTCGGGTCCAACGTAAGAAATTTTAGATTTATTTTTTGGTTTCGTAGAAAAAAGTTTGCGTCGTATTTTATGGGCGTCTACCATTTTTTTATATTTTTTTATAAACATTTTAGTATTATTTCTCAGGGTTTTATAAGCCATAACTGCAGCATTACACTTTAGTTGATATAAACCTTTTAACAAAAAGTTAACGCGTTTTCCTCTTATAAATTTACTATTTAGTCAATATTGAATTGTATATAGTTCAGCCGCATTGTTGTTGTGATTAAGTAACAAGCTTTCTGCATGTTAAGACATACGATTTCGAGCTTTGGTTATGTTTTTTTTTTTATAAAGGTTTTTTTTTATTGCCATGACGCCAGTCTTTTGTGTGTACCATAGTTATTACTTATTAGCTAGGGTACATAATACTTAATTATTTTATTTATTTAATTATTTATTTATAAATTTCACTGTACTTACTGTTTATACTCGAGTTAGGTTAGGTTAGGTTAGGTTATCGAATGACAACGATATAAAAATAATATTAATATTGTCATTGCAGTTGAATAATAATAATTGTATACCTAGTCAATCTATAATCCTAATATAATATATGATTATTCATATAATATAGTAATAAATATTAAATTCACCGCGGTACTGGTGGTACGTGTATTGGTGTAATGAGATATAATAAGATTAATTTTTGATATCGAATGGTTTTTCGGAATTGAAGTAGCCCAGTAGGATATCGGTAATTCACGGGACGATAACAGTGATAACACATTCTTGTACGCGCAGGAATGTGTCAAATTTTGGTATGATCAAAATTAACACACCGCGTTTTAAGCATCTAAAAGACCAATAACTAATAAACCAGACAAAACTGTGAGGCATGGGGTTGATGGATTTTATTTTTGAAAACAAATTCAAATTTGTCATCTAATTTTTTAGGTTTTTATCGAAGCAATTTTAGATATTCAAATTAATTATTAAAATATTAATAATGCAAAAATAGGTTTTCTGGAAATTTCTGAAACAGTACTATAGTTAGGTTTAATCATTATAATATACTCTGTGAAAATGAAATTAAACTTTGAAATCAATTTTTGTATTGGATATCTAATCAGACTTGGGTAGGTACTAGCCACTATAGGTAGTATAATGTACCTACTTATGTAGTATTCGGAGTACAGCATTCTGAATACTTTCGAAAAAATTGCTTGTTTTAATATTTATCTATTGTTATTTTGTAAATCATACATTATTATAGTCAGGAGTAGATACAGTTATACATATGAATATATGTACTGTATAGTATATACTGTATAAATTATACAAATTTAATAGTTACTAATATTTTAACATTGGCTATAATTTAAAATTGTTCTGAAGACAAGTATAATCTTTTAAATATATTATTCGGAATACTCTGTCATTACTTTTTTATTTTACGATAAATTTACCAATTAACCAATTGTTTGGTATAATTTTATATAACCGCAGTATCAGTAAGATTTGAAGACTAACAAAATACCGATTTTATTTACAAGGGTAACTGTTAATTTTGACCATGAAAAGTATATTATTCTGTTATAAGTATAACTATATATCTTATAGACTTATAGTATAAAAATATTATACGATCAAAATATCAAATTGTAATGCGACATTGCGACTTTCCTTTATTAGATTTATGTCATGTATACACTATACTTATAAACTCGTTAGGCAAACTAATACCATACAGTATAATGTATATATTAAATAATAAATTGGGTTTGGGACGTTTGGGTGCATCGTTTTATTTTTTAGTTTACATCGATGCTTCCTCCGACCGAGTAATATGAATTGTATACATGATAATCGTAATATGATACTATGATATACAATGTACCGGCTTCGGCACGTTATACCGAAAGGGCGAAAGATCATTACTATGCATATATAATAATTAATGCTATATATGTACTGTTCGGCAACCATATAATGTTTTCCTTATTTTCATGATTTTATAATCGATAATGTTTTATAAAACGTTAACCGACGTCCTTTATTGTACAAAACACGCGCACTATGTACTTTATAGGAAAAGACTAAAGAGCGTTTTGTTGTGTGGCGGTGTCATATTAGGCAGTTGTGTTGCGTACTTCCCTGGCTACCGTACCTCTATATTATATGTGATCGCTACTGTGCAAGGACTATCTTAGATAGGTTAAGAGAGCGCCGATAAATAAATCCCTCTGTGACCTTATTATTGTTTAAGCTTCCGGTGATTTAGAATAAGTTATTTTAGATTAAAAAGAAAAAAAAACTTAGATAACATAGGTAATAATTTATATAATGTAAATTGGTATCATATATTTAAAAAAATATATTTTTAATGTGGCTGATAAAATACTTAATAATGAAAAATTATCGTGTTATAAATTGTTTACTATAGTTGTTTTTTTTTTACAAATTATCAATAAGCTTCATTAGGTTACTGGTTAATTTATGAATAATGATTGTGCAACGACTGCAACCGTTTTGAGAAATAATAGTTTTAAAATGTAAATTATTCTAGCCTAACCTAACTTACCTGGTAATCATAAGATTATAATAACTAATTACCTAAATATACCTAAATGGCTAGATACTTATGTATATTTCATTTCAATATTAATCCATTATCCGTTATATTTTGTTCACAATTTTGAATTTATGATTTTTTAGGTATTTTTATAAATTTATTAATAAAATTTAGTATTTGATATTTATTATTGGTACACCAAAATAATATAAATAATATAATAATTCACATTTCACGGGGACAAGTGTACAAATTTTATCAGCTGACAAATATTATTACTTATAAGGTATTATTTATTAGTTTATTACACAGTAAACAATACAATTTACTAAAGCTTAGTAATTATAGTATCTAAAAATAAAATGTATTTCTAAAAAAAATATTAAATTTGATATCCCGATATACCTATCATACAATTATAGAACGATATCGGTGTTGAAAACGTGTTACGATAACTATTACCTATTTTATTATTTTATAGTAATATTTTTCTTTTTCGTAATAAAATCAAACTTTTATATGTATACTGTATAGACGTATAGTGTTCGAGTTAATGAAAATAACTAAAAATGGCCAACTATACTTTTCAGAAAATAAAGTCTTAAATATGTATACCTACTATTGTAATGGATTTATTTTTCTGTCAATAGATTGATAAATACATTTTTCTAATAGTTAGAACAATAAATAAAAAAAAATTTAAGTTAATTGCTAATCATCCTATTTTTAATTAAAAAATGGTAGGTAGTAGACTTATTTTATTACTCTAGGTATCTTCCGCATGGCGCATCATGCCATTATTATAAATTTATAACATAGGTATCATAAAGTTTATTGTTTATAATATTATTATTTAACATTTATTAGGTATTTACAAATCAAATATGCATACAAACATTACAAACAATTTGAATTTTATTTTTAATATACACTCATAAAATAGCTTTAATGGCTGGGTACTTTGCATAATATGATTGGCACGTACGATATTTCTATTTGTAATCATAATTATTAAGAGCCGGGAAATGTTATAAATAGATTCTGAACGGAGTGATGAATGTATTGATTTTACAATGATGTGTGTTTTTTTTTTGTGACTGTCGACAACATTTGGGACAGTAAAAGTGCAGCTTCGATTTTTGACTTTAGCCCCTCTTTGAAAAGGAAATCGAATCTAGTTGGTACTTTGGGGGATCAAAAGTTAAAAATTTTCAATATTTTTAAGTGAGTCGGGAAAACCCTTAAAAAAATGATAGAAAAACGGGAATTTTTACGCAAAACCAGTTTTCGACAAAATTGAATTTTTTATTTTGCTATAACTCAAAAACTAATAAATGTAAATACTTGAAATTTTCACCAAATGTTTATATTAGCGTTCTCCATACACAGTTAAAATTTCAAAGAATTTTGACCTTTTTTGAGCTATTTATAGACAATTGAAATTTTTAATTTTTTTTAGTATTTTTTTTTAAAATAACAATAAAATTTTTTTGGCCGGCCAGAAAATCTTGAAAATTTAATACAAGGTTTCTTATAAGTTGTTCTTAAAGTGATAAAAAAAAATCCGAGATCGTTAGTCACAATTTTTTTTTATAAGTGTTTAAAGTTCGAATTTATACGAAATAAGTCAAAATTGCAAAAATTTGCAAGTAATTTTGTCGTTGAAAAATCGTAAAATTTTTTTTTTAATAACTAAGTTTTGAAAATTTGCAACAAGGTTCTCCATAAATTTTTTTTCAGCTATCTGTGAAAAAAACTCTATCGGACTAAGAAAAAAAATTTTTAGGAATGTTTGAAATTTAAATTTTTACAAAACCGCGTTAAATAACGGTTTAGCCTCAAACGATTTTTGATATTTGTTGTTATTCAAACAGTATGTCGTAAATACTTGACAATTTTACCAGTTATTTAGATTGCCATTTTCTTTACGTGATTTGATTTTCAAAACATTTTGACTTTTTTTGAGCTATTTATAGACAATTGAAATTTTCAATTTTTTTTATAAATGTTGATAAAAAAAATTAGCTGGGACAAATTACTTGAAAATTTAATTGAAGGGTCCACATAACTTCTTTTAACCCTCATTCAAAAATTATAAAAATACATAGGCACAATTTTTTTTTTTAGCATTTGAAGTTCAAATATTGACAAAAATTCGTCAAAATTATGAATATTTTTCACTATTAGGTAGTTAAAAATTTATAAATATTTTAATATCAAAAGCTAAGAATTGAAAATTTAATGCTATGTTGTTCATAAGTTAAGCTTAGAATAATTATAAAAAAGTTTGATGATTATTCAATTTAAAAAATTTTACGAGTGTTTAAAGTTTTAATTTTAATTTGAAATCAAAAATAAACGTGTAAAATAACGTTTTATTAATAAATAATTTTCGATTTTTTTTATTTTTAAAAAATTACTTGACGTAAGATCTTGAAACTTTTATACTTAAATGTTTGAATTTATTGTTTCAAAATAGAATATATGATAATATTTAAATATAATATATCCTAGACTGACAAATCATCTCCGTTCAGAATCGTTTTTCGTATACAATGATACCTATCAATGCATTCAAATTTAACCTACCCTAATCCGAAATCCACCCCACCCCCTAATGTACAGCAGAGCGATACTCACTTACCCGCTTTTTAAATTTGATTTCACGAAAATAGATTTTATCAACCGTAAGATTAAAAGACTATGATGAGAATATGAATAAAATGTTCACAAAAAAAAAACATCGTCGTTGGAAGTCTCCAATTTATTTACAACAAGAGCTAGGTAAAGTAAGAAATTAATGGTAGGGCTTGCATTTGGAAAAAACACTTTTTATACGTTATTTAAAATTAAAACGTTATACTAATAAAATTTTGAGTTTATCGTTATTCAGAATTAAAACGTATATAACTTTTACGTTTATCGTTATTAAAATTTAAAACGCTTTTATGTAGGTGCCTATTTCATAAGTACACGCATTTTTGTATAAAAATTACATTTTTAAAATAAGTGGTATCAGACATTTTTGTATAGACAGCTGTTCACCTTAGCTTGTACGCTAGAACCGCCACTGTACATAACTTCAAATGCCTTTAATAATTGTGGTTATGTATATTTTATATAAGTACCTACTTTTAAATCTCAGCTATTATAGAAATTTTGTAGGTACAGTAAAATTTCTCATCTCAATGTAATGGTTAGATTTTTGGTTCCATCAATTGTTATGCCATGTAGTATTGTCACCTTTGTAAGACGGCCACCTTTAAATAGCGGTCATTATTTATGGTCCCTTCGGTGACCGTTAATTGGAAGTTTCACTGTATTCAAAATATATAGACATAACATAATACATATAAACTTTAAATATATACAGGAAAACTTCTATATTTAACGATAAACGAATTATTTTTGAAATCCATCATCATCATGACCTTCATTGTTAATCATGCGTACATTTATCAAGAATCTAGAATATGCAATATGTAATAAATTATGTAAAAACAAAATATGTTATTATATTTAAAGAATTCCTCTATATTACGAATTTTTATTGTTCCCCGTGCGACTTCGTTGTATAGTAGTTTCACTGTATATAATATATTGGTGGAAGACATAAGCGCTAAAATGAAATAAGAAATAATAAAGTCGTGTCGTACATAAGCACCAAAATCCTAGGTACGCACAGTGTGTGCCACAGTTAGTAGATATTAGATTTAGAAGTTAGAACTATATCTTTCAAAACTCCAAACGTTTAATCTTAATCGACAAATATATTATCGGAATTCTGAATATCTGTTTACGATAGATTGTCACATCATAGACACTAGACAGTGACACAGTGTGTGATTATAATATATATATATAGATTATATATATAGTTAAATACCTATAACTTTAAAATTAGTTATAAAAGTGGTATGAAATTTACCTAGCTTGGTAGATATTGGCATAAATTATTATTATTATTTTTTTTTTTTTTAACAGAAAAATGAATTTTTGATCTCAGATTTTACTATAAAAATATGAAGTATAAAATAGTAGGTTGTTTTAGTGTCTTTAAGAATTTCATTTGCGTACCTATAAATTTTAATTTTTTTTTCGCCTTATAACATTGGTGTAACTCACAAGTAATATTACACAAAGTTTGGTATAGGTATTCACGCCATATTTTTCACAGTTTAAAAGTTTATGTCTTAATAGGTTTTTATGCCATAAAAGAAAATCTCACTAGGTTGTATTAATACTCTTCGGGGAGTGCTAAGCTCATACACGAGCGCGTGGGTAATATGAAAGAGACCCCTGTCCCTAGTGACACGTTACAATAAAAAATGTAATTTTTAATTATTATTTTTCAGTTACAGTTTTTAATAACGAAACAAACACGTGTTTAATTTAATTTCAAAAATAATATTATAGGCTTTGAAAAAAAATTGTATAATAAATACAACCATTGATTATAAATACTACTAGTATTTATAATCAATGTTACAACGTATGAATTAAAAACCACCAGTATTAAATATAATAATATGAAATAATGACAATAAAATATATAGCGTATTTAGATAGTTACATTCTGTTTTTTCATTTATAAATTATAAAGGTATGTTTTTTCATTTAATGACCTACATAAAAGGTAACTTTAAGACGTATAATAGTATTAGTATATCGTAAGAATCATCAATGACATTTTTATGGTAAATTTCTTAATTTAAAAAAAAAATTAATTTTTTGGATTATTTATGTTATGTTCTTTGTATAATATTAATTAAAATTAAATAAATATGAATTATTCAAATAATAGGTATATTAGTATTTAGTATTAAAACAAATATTATTTTTTGTAATCTATGTAATGACTCTATAATATTTATTTAAAAATTTAATTTTAATTTTTCAAAACTATATTTTATCTAATATAGCGAAAAAAGCGAGTAAAATATATTATATTAAATAACCCAATTGTATAACTTCTGTAAAAAGTTAACAATATGTTTGAGTACCCAAGGGACACTAAACATTTAAAAACTACATAATTTAAAACCCCTTTCGTACCATGATATCCTTTTACCTACCAACCTACCACCCCATATAAAAAAATGAATACAAATATTTGCAGTGAAAATAAGATGTATATTGTACTGCAAACAAAAATTATTTTATTTGGACTGTAAGATACGATATAATATGACCCGTGTACCAAAATTGGCAAAATTATTCTCAAATATCTATTATACAATACAGATATAGGTAAGCGGTATAAGTTTTATTTTTAATTTACTAATTTAAATAGTATAAATCTTAATGTCACAGTTCACTTTACATTTAAATTATAGTTATTTTCAAAAATGTTTAGATGTAGCATTTTTGCCTTGTATTTTTATAAATATTTTAAATTAGGTAGGTACTTATTATAATATCATGTTATCGTTATATTATGATATTATTGGTACCGATGGCATTTGATATAAACAGTGCATTTTTCTTATAATTACTTTGTAACTCTATTGTCTATAATATTAATATGTACACATATAACTATAACTAATTTAATTTGCCAATAACTATAGCATACAAAATTAAAATAACAAGCTTTTCCATATTGTTATTGTTATTATTTACAACTTCTTAATACACATACATATTTTTAAATAATTAATAATATATAGGATAAGATAATAATTGTTGTAAGAGATATAATAACTTAACAACAAATTTTTCATTAAAATACTTTTATAAAATTATTTTTGAGTATAAATTACAAATCAATGATTTTTTGTGGCGCAAGTATAGACTATCTGAAATATTTTAATATTTATAAAAAATATATGTACCTACCTATAAATGTATTATTTTATTTTGTTTTAAATAATTTGAAAATAATATTTTACACCTAGGATTTAGATTATTAAAATATATTTTCCTATAATATTTTAAAATTACCCAATTATATTACAACTGATATTTAATTATTATGACAGATCACTTAAATTATTTAAGTAGTTAAATTAAAAAGCTGTAAGTACAAAGCAAATAGAAGTAATCGAGGAATTATACGTGATTATTGAGCGTTGAGTAAGTCTCTACTATGAACGATTACTAGTGTAGTATAGTGTATATTTTAGGATAATAATTCTTCTTCTTTGCAGAGTTCATAACATTATCGTATATACTTTAACGTACTTATAGTTTCGCTAGGTCACATTATGGATATTATATATAGACGTATATAGTATAATATAGAGTAGGTACTAAATTAACGAAGATCTTTCTTTCTGTAAACAAAATATATTACCTTTTTGCATATTATAATATATTATAGTATATTATACTAATATTATAGATAGGTACTCATTGGATATTGAAAATAAATAATACCCCTGAGTCAAAACACTCAAAACTAATTTTAATAAGTCAAGGCAGTATTGTTTTATACTCTTTACCGGAACCAACAATTTAAGTACTATAATACAAAATTTATTTGAAACTCTTCTGGTCTATGTAATCGTTAACGGTTAATCTCATAGTTCAAATTCAATGGTGCGCAGTAACCGTTTTGAATATTTTAAAAATAAAACTGTGAAATGGTAGCTCATATACTTAGGTATGCGAGTCAAGTTACACTGCAGGTAGGCATTTACTTGTTAGTTGTTAGCCCTGTACAGTGTACAAAGCGCATTCTTAAGTCACTAGTCTAAACTATTTATATTAGGTGTCATAAAGTGGTTTTATTAACAAAGACAGTTTCTTACCTATATAAATAGGTGTGAAAATATATAGGTACATCGTGTTTTTACTTGTGTTACCTACATTTCAAGTTCGTCGTTTGAGAACTATATAATATGAATATTGTATAAGTTTAAAAGGCGATGGATGGATAAAATAAAATAAGTACTTACAATTATTATGAGTTATGACGCAGTTATTGCAGCTGTAACAGGTTACAGGTATTAATATGTGTACCTATACTTTCTGTGAAAAAAAAATGCAAAAAAGCGGGTAAGTGGGTATCGCTCTGCTGTACGTTAGGGGGTGGGGTGGATTTCGGACTAGGGTAGGTTAAATTTGAATGCAATGATAGGGATCGTTGCAAACGAAAAACGATTCTGAACGGAGATGATTTGTCAATTTAGTATATATTGTATTTAAATATTGTCATATATTCTATTTTGAAACAAATTCATACATTTAAGTAAAAGTTTCAAGATCTTATGTTTAGTAATTTTTTAAAAATAACAAAAATCGAAAATTATTTATTAGTAAAACGTTATTTTACAAGTGTACTTTTTGATTTCAAATCAAAATTAAAACTTTAAACACTCGTACAATTTTTTAAAATGAATAATCTTCAAACGTTTTTATAATAATTCTAAGCTTAATTCACGGACAGCATAGTATTAAATTTTCAATTCTTAGCTTTTGATAGTAAAATATTTATAAATTTTTAAATACCAAATAGTGAAAAATATTCATGAATTTGACGAATTTTTGTCAATATTTGAACTTCAAATGCTAATAAAAAAAAATTGTGCATATGTATTTTTATAATTTTTAAATGAGAGTTAGAACAAGTTATGTGGACTCTTTTATTAAATTTTCAAGTAATTTGTCCCAGCTAATTTTTTTTATCAACATTTATAAAAAAAAAATTGATTATTTCAAATGCCTATAAATAGCTCAAAAAAAGTCAAAATATTTTGAAAATCAAATCACGTAAAGAAAATGGCGATCTAATAACTGGTAAAATTTTCAAGTATTTACGACTTATACTATTTGAATAACAACAAATATCAAAAATCGTTTGAGGCTAAACCGTTATTTAACACGGTTTTGTAAAAATTTAAATTTCAAATACTCAAAAAGAATTTTGTCTGAATCCGGTAGAGTTTTTTTTACAGATATTTGAAGAAAAATTTATGGAGAACCTTGTACCAAATTTTCAAAACTTAGTTATAAAAGAAAAAAATTTTACGATTTTTCAACCACAAAATTACTTGCAAATTTTCGCAATTTTGACATATTTCGTATAAATTTGAACTTTAAGCACTTATAAAAAAAAATTGTGACTAACGATTTCGGATTTTTTTTTTTTCACTTTAAGAACAACTTATAAGAAACCTTATTGTATTAAATTTTCAAGATTTTCTGGCCGGCCAAAAAAATTTTATTGTTATTTTAAAAAAAAATACTAAAAAAAATTAAAAATTTCAATTGTCTATAAATAGCTCAAAAAAGGTCAAAATTCTTTGAAACTTTAACTGTGTATGAAGAACGCTAATATAAACATTTGGTGAAAATTTCAAGTATTTACATCGATTAGTTTTTGAGTTATAGTAAAATAAAAAATTCGATTTTGTCGAAAACTGGTTTTGCGTAAAAAGTCCCGTTTTTCCCTCATTTTTTTAGGGTTTTTCCCGACTCATTTAAAAAATATTGAAAATTTTTAACTTTTGACCCCCCAAAGTACCAACTAGATTCAATTTCCTTTTCAAAGAGGGGCTTAAGTCAAAAATCGAAGCATTTTCACTGCTGTAAGACACAAAAATAAATAAAAATAAAAAACACACATCATTGTAAAATCAATACATTCATCACTCCGTTCAGAATCTAAAAATGTGTTTGAAAATAAAATATTATTATGTGTATAAGATGAAATATTCATAAAGAAACTTAATAAACACAAAATAATAATATGCAATTAATACTGGTTTTTTTTTGTCATTATAATATTATAATATAATAGATAGTCATAATTTGACATTCGCTTAGCGTGAATAACCAACATGCATTTTAAGATAGATGATGTACACTATTAATACCTACTGTGTGACCTATCAAAAAAAAATTTCTATAGTGTATAATATACACTGTATATTATATTAAACAAATAGAATATTACTAAAAATAAATAAAATATATATTATTAAATTATAAAACGAACTTTTTTTATATTTTCCAAAAAAAATTGGATTTTTTTTATTGAGCATTTGGTTTTTGATTTTGAGCAGAACAGTAAATAATAAATAAATAATAATGAATATTTATTTAGCAGTTTGATATTGATTATACATAATATTAATATTTTATGGTTACACTGTAACGTCTACCACCAAGGATATATTTCCTCGTTTTGATAGACATGAGTCGAAAAATAATAATAAAAATAAGTAAATAAATAATAATAATAAAAGTACATGTTATATAGTTATATGATAATAAAAATAATAATAATAATGATAGCATGTCAATAGTTCGTACATTATAATAAAATATAAATGATGGATAAGAGAAAAAGAAAAAGAAAAATAATTATAATATAATAGTTAGTAATTATATAGTTAACTTAAGAATTTATTTAATTTGTCATTAATTATCTGAGATATAACTTATACCTTTCAGACTCTGTGATATAATTTCCGTTCATTACATATTTTATATGTACTACAATAATAATCTTCACCAAAATGTATTTTTGGTCAATTGTAATTAAATTATTTTTAACTCAATTTATCTATATGATTATAATAGGGGGGCTATATTTTGTCTAAAAGTGGTTTGTTGGAACCGTATTTTATCGGAACTTTATTTTGTCGGAAAAATAATGCATTGGAAAGTATTTTGTTAGAATCGTATTTTGTCGGAAAAATAATTCGTCCGAAAATATTTTGTCGGGACTGAATTTTTTCAGAAAAGTATTTCATCAGAAATGTACCAGCATATACCAGAGATTCAGCAGTGTGACCAATACGAAATAATTTATAGTGATGCCGTGCTAGCGGCACTCGTCGCTACGCTCTGCAAATCGAAAATATCCCTCGACCCTCGACTTGCTATGCAACACCTCCTCAAGTTGGTCACAATGTAACCACAAGGTAACCATCATATAACCACTCTTGTCTGCTCAAATACGGTACCGATAAATTACGTTTCCGACAAAATATTTTCCGAAAAAATAAATTCCAACAAAATATGTTTCCGATAAAATTAAATTCCAAAAAAAAAAATTCCTTTAAAATAATGTTCCAATAAAATATTTTTCTGAAAAAAAAAATTCCGATTAAAAATTTTTCCAACAAAATACGATTCCGAACAAATACGGTTCCGACAGAATATGGTTACGACAAAATACGGTTCTGACAAAATATTTTCCAATATTTTACGCGCCCCCTTATAATAGATCCTTGTAGGCTTAATAGGTCTTACATGCTAAACAATGAACAGTCATAAATTATAATGAATAATTTGTGCAGATGTTGTTTTAGTATTTTTTTCAGATTTGTAGCAACGATTGTGGTAATAATAATATAATTAAATTTTCTGTTTGTAATTTTAATATAAATATACTAGTTTTAATTTCGTTAAATACGCGCATATAATTTATTACGTTAAAGACATATGTACACATATTTATATACATACGTAATTCCTAGTACAGTGTACACACGTATCACATATTATATACATACATAATACATATACATTGCTGTAAAATGTTAAAAGTTTTGTGTTAGCGCTCCCTAAATTGATTCCCATGAGAACACCCGAGACCTGACCGAAAGTGGTATATATATTCGGTAGTAGTCGGTCTTCTCGGTCTTTATTGGAATGTTATATTTGCCTGTTGGTAAAAACGCGTTTGGGAAATCGTGGACTTTGGTCGTTTTCCATGGCTTGGTGGTGGTGGTAGGGAAAATGAAAAGGGAGATCGAAAGGGATTGATGGGGCCGCGTGCACGCTGACGAAAACGACATGACACATGAGGTTCATTTAGAAAGTCCGGTTGATTACTATTGTAGCGACTTGTGGCATGACGAACACTACCCCACCGCCCGCCTCAACCGTTTTCACCACTACCACTACGATCCCGTCACTACATCCGCACGCTCGGCCGCTGAAAACTCACATTATATTGTACACGTGTATATAAACTATATAGTATGTACAACACACCGAGTGTGCTGTGGTGTTAAATAAAATGATGACAATGATGGTTAGGTGCACGATAAATAACGAGTTCACGTTAACGGTTAACATCGATAAATTATACAGAGTAATTTGCCAACTTCACACTTCTTTTATTCTATAATAATGCAGTTGTTATTCAAAATCTGATTTTTGGAATTTTTAAATAAGTTTAAAAATCATAATTTCAAAGTTTGAAGTATTTTTTATATTATACAACAAAGAGAATCCTTTGAAGATACAAATTTTTTTTAAATAAGAACCCATATTTTCTACTGTAAATTATTTAGCAAATAATTTTTCTGAAAATGTTGATGTTGATGTGTTAAAATCATAATTCGAACAATTATTAGTTTTTGAACTATTTAACTTGGTGTAAGAAATTCTTCAAGCATAATAAATATTAAATCCAATATTAAACCTATTAATTTTTTTCGTATAAAACCATATTTAATGGTTTTTATCCTTAACATATTAAACTCAAATAGCTTAAAAAGTTAAATAAATGCATTATTAAAACAGGAATGATTGAGTGAGCATGCTTATTAGTGAATCACGCGATAACCCCATACATACATTACATTTATATATACCAGAGATTATAAATTCTCGCGTTTCTGTGCAGCGTTGAAGCTTCTTGAACTTTTATATTTTTAGGGTGGATATAATGTTGTATTATGTGTGGGATTCCTGCTAGTGAACTGTCTTACATGTATTTTTTATTCAAATATTCACTGCGATAATTAAATAATGTTTATAAAAAAAATATCATAACCACCAATATTTCACTGCAAATTTGGTTCTAACATATGGAAATTACGAACACTTTAAGCACTAAAATTGACTCCATCTTATAATAAAATTTTTTAGGAGGGGGGTATAATCGACAATTTAAGTATAGCGTTTTGTGATCGATCTCTATTTAATGTATAAATATTTTAATTTTTAATTTACCTATATAATTACTTAAGTGTGATGCATTATATATACTATAAGGAGAGGAATACATATTACAATATATACAATATATTATTGACTATTATTATATTACTTACTCCTAATTTATTCTATATGTGGACAATGGTCTCCACTCTAAGTTTACACCAATGCAGTTATCGTTGTAGGTAACTTTATCCCTTATTTTACAACGTTTAACACTGCAAACATTTTATTGATAATTAAAAATTAAAATTGAATTATTAAATGTTTACCTATTTTTATTAAACTAACGGCACCAGATTTCAATTTAATGCACCTATTTATAATTAAGAATTATGAAATTTAAAAAATATTAATTTATTCAGTTGTTACAGCAAGTCTAAATAGCAAGAAAATAATTATTCTATATACAACATATTATGTAATAATAATTAACGAAATATGAAGGTCTCAGACCAATTTGTTTACGTCTATCATTATAATCCTATATCGTGTTTTGTTTGGACCATATTATCATCGCCAAGTTCTAGCACTTGTCATGGATTTCATTTTAAGATTTTGCTAATCACAAGTTTTTCTCATTTTCTCTGTTTACCACGCAGGGTCTTTACACAAATGGATTTATCATGTTAAACAGTGCCCATTATGGGCCACTCGGTCTGCATATATTTTATATATTAGTATAACGCGAAGACGAAGGGTGTTACGAATGAAGAAAAAATAATCGTGGAAAGCTGCGGAAGGAAAAAAAAATAAAAGAGGCAAACGAGAGTAGGGAGCCGATATTAATTTTGGTGGTGCAGCCGCCGCGACATTAATTAAACCTCGTTTTTAGGAACGCATTAAAAAGACGCTCCTGTCGCGTGCTAGCGAGCCGATTGAAATATTGCCACAGCAGCGGCACCGGTGGAGCAGCGTGCGTTCGCGGATTATATAATAACAACCGCGGTCGTTGTAGTTTTTTTTATCCCCGCGCTATTTAGTATACGTATACACACACCCACTGAAGGCTCCTTCAACGAAACTAATTTAAGGTTATAACTGCCCTGTAGCGACGACAACCCTAATGGCTTTTAAGTGAGATTTACGATCGACTGTTATTGATTTTTGGCCTGTGTGTCTATAACATAGTAATATTATGTAATATTATTATAATACAATTATGTATTCTAATTTTTAGCTTTATCATAGAGGTAATATCAGCATTAATGTATACCGCAGGCTTGATCAGTAAAGACTAAATATGTATCAAAGTTTTTAGTAACGTAACCAAGTCACATTAATTGTAACTTATAATTTATAATCATTTTCAAAATTTTCAATAAAAGATGCATGTATGTACCTATTCAACGTTTAAAATTAAGTATTAAGTAGATAATCAATAATATTTTTGTTTTAATTTTTAAAAACTGAAATATTTTACGTAATGAATATTTATTATTGAAACTAGTATTTTTTCTACAAAAGAAATCGATGTAAATATTATTGATGCATATTTATTTAAAGTTAGAAAAGAATCACTCGATCACACCTGTTATCTTATAAATTTTAGTCTAAAATCTAAATACGTAAAAAGTTTCTGTATTTTTAGTTTTTACTTGAGTAAAATAGTCATAACTCATATTACAAATTTACAGTAATATGTTAAATGTTTTATTTTATTTCATAATATTAAGTCGCATTCCCACGACTGGTGTATACTGGCTCAGTACGTCTTGCCAAATACGCCAATAATCGTACAGTCGACCAGTGTACGATTACGGTGTTCACACGACTGGCGTATTTGACAAGTACGTCAATACTTGAGTACTTGTACAAGTAGCTAAGTACACTGTTCCCACAGCTAGAAATTATAGCAAATATTAGTGGTTGGGCCACATTTATTTTTAATATATTTATAATAAAAAAACGTAAATAGGTACGCGTGGGTATCATATAAAAAAATAGTACCTGTGTAGATTTCTATCAAAAAATGCTAATCAATCAATTATTGATATCTAAATATCAAATTTGTGTATATAATAATCATTGTCAATTTTTCAAATAAAAAAAATTATTATAATGTATTTATTACATTAAACATTAAATTGTATAAATATTGGAGAAAATGTATTTTTTATTTGTATGAATAAGTTTTGAACATTTATAAATACTATATTCGAGTATAGTACCTACTATATAATACTATCATATATTCATATAATGATAATAATACAATTATTATTAATTGTTAATAAGGCAATATGAAATATATGACAATACTGATACATTGATAACAATTAAAATCAGAATCATATTATAACTTTCGATTATTTATCTGATTTTCTTTGTATAATACTTTTACCTACATATACGTATAAGTACTAATATTACACCTATACGTAGCTTATACATCTAATCGCATTACTAAAATTATTCACCGGACGAGATGTTCAAATTAAATAAATATGTAATAAAATGGCTTTATAAATATGTTGTATTGTTGTTTGTGTTTAAAAATAAATATTGTATGGTTAATGATTAAAACAATACAGACTCCTTTAGGTTAGGTTTTAGTTTAACAATAAAATAATTAAACATAAGTTAAAATCTAAGAGGGTATAATATTATTATTTATTTAATTTTATTATTTTTAAATAACATAAACTCGTGGGTTACCCAATATTAAAAAATATCAGCACATATAATATAAGGTATGATGCTCTCGTTTATTTTTATTTTTTGGTAGGTACAAGTATTTACTTCTTTTTTTTTTATACTGTCGAGTTTGTATTACAGTGTTCAAAGCAAAATAAAATGGATCAAATACAAAATTGCAGATGACAGGGTCAGATATTATAGAAACAATTTGGATTTAGAAAAGAAGGGTGGGTATATGGTATATTGGTGACATAAAAGGGCTGGTTTCCTCGATAACAGACCACCAGTGAATATGCATGCGTGTGCATGTACTCGATTTTTTCCTTCTGTCCTATAGAACCCTTTTTATTCCTTGAGACAAGTATAAATTATTTAAATTTAATCACGCTTTCATTCCTATCCCCAGAGCAGTAATATTCATCTCCCATCCACTGTGTCCTTCCAAGCAATCAGCTACGGGTACCAATCTTCGTCCGGATTCAATTACTACCAGCTTTATTAACCCTTGGTCCGTCGTTCTAGTCGTATATTCTTAAGTGTAAAAAATTACATTTAGAAACTTTGTTTTAATGAAATATATAGTTTAAAACGAATACAACGTAGGTATTTATTGTAATAAGTATATTTATATTTTAAATTTTAATCAATACATTTTATTAGAAACACAAAAATTAAAAAAAAAATCATTCTAAGAGTCTATAAAACACTATATTCAATATTTAATAACATAATAATTTTTTTTTAAATATATAATGATTTATCAATAACTATCTTTGTATTATACTTAGAGATGATAATATAATATATAGGTAAAATACCGAGTATCTACTATATATATATTATAACGTCAGGAGTATATTTCAAATTAAAATACAAAAAATATCATATATATCATATAAAACATAAAAAAAAATTCACTAAAATAATCGAATCGTAAACAATATGTTAACTAAAATTTAAATTAAATAATATCTACTGTTGGTTGATATAATATATAGGTATCAAATATTTTATTACTATTTATTAGTATCTAATAAAATTTGTGCGTATTGTTAGATCCATCAAAAGGCAAACAAAAATTGTATTTTAAATAATTCCTAAAACATATAATAGATTTATTAGATATTTGTTAAATATATGAATATGATAGTAACAAAAATAATTATAGTATAATCGATTTTTATAAAAATAATAATATTTGATCACAATATTATATTATGGAATGGCTATATTATATATTATCCAAAACCAACTAACAAATTACCTATCCATTTACAAGATTTTGGTAATTGTTTTAAATGATTTCACACGAAAATAAAAATGTATATTTTAAACACAAAGAAATACCTAGACTGAATGCGTGCAAAGAAAATATTAAATTTTGTTCAAAGAAAATCCTTAAGATGTTTTAGTGATGGATCGGTTGTCATTAGATCGAGTCGTTTTTGAGCACAACAGATGACGGCAATACGATAACCTGATAAGGGAGAATTCTGGTTATTAATACACTCTGTTATATAAATGGGAGACTATTATAAAGGTTTGCGGGTTTGTTTTTTTATATTCTTGTCCAAAACCAATTCCAATTAACTGCTTAAGTCTACCTACAGAAAAAAATAACTTTATGAAAATTCTGACATCATTTTAAAAATGATTAATTTTTTTGAAATAATATGTTCAGAACTTAGACAGATTGGTTTTCATATTCCAATGATTATGCATAATTATAGTAACAACTTAAATCAATATTTTAATTTTTATTAACATATAATAAACGAAGTTATAGGTAGCGCATTGTGTTGTCATGAATTAGGAATATAATATACATATTGTACTCTGTAATATATATTTATTGTATATATTTTGTATATTTGTGTATGATATTTGTTTACAGTTCTGTAGCAATACCAATTTTTGATAATCATAATTGCTTATATTCAATTGTACAAGAATTTTTAATAAATAATCAATATCAAGAAGAAAGGTATATATAATAAGTGTATAGACCAGTATAGCCGGTATAGGTAATGATTACATAGTTTATGCAACATCCATAATGCATCTATAGTCTATAGATATTATAGTTTACATTCGTATGTATAAAATAGTATAAATTTTAATTAAAATTATATTATGGCTTCATTAAATTTTTATTGAAATGACAGCGATGAGCATCTAGGGTTAGATTAAAGGGATAAGATGTTTCATTATTCCAATTGTATACGCGTTTGTGGATTTTGATAAAGTACCTATGAACACAATTTCGTAAACTTTCATATCTTTTAATTTATTTTATTTAGTACCTGTAATACAAAATAAAAATATTGATAATCTAGCAAATTAGTTAAAGTCGGTTTTGACCTAAAATTTTTAAGTCATGAAGAAGTTGAGGATACGATTTAAAATTAATGAGCTACAGTATAGAACAAGGCTAAAAATTTATTACCGAAAAAATAAAAATAAAAATAGTGAACATTAAAAAAAAAATAACATGTGATAAAAAGTACAGTTATTTTATTAATATAATATGTTGGATAACGCTATCTTTGAATTGACATATAAGTAACTTATTACGACTTATAATTTATTAACCTATTATTTATATAGCATTATTTTAAAAAAAAAAAATTATTGTTATAATTTATGACTACAACTTTGAACATTTTTATCACACGTTTTATTCAGCTATACCTATGTACCTATACATTTACCATAAATTATTTTAATAAAATATATAATTACTAGTGTTTAACCCATTTTTATCTGGGAAAAAATAAATAAACGTAAAGCATGGTGCTAAGTAGATCTATGAATTTCAGTTTTATAAGTTTTAATTCAACGGAAAATTAGTATTGGTGTACCTCACTTTATGAACTAATTTATTAAGATTGGCAACTGCTCATATACATATAGTAGCTATATTGGATTGGATGTAGCACTTTGTATATTTTCATACGTGATTCAAACTACTCTCTAGTCTCTACATTTTCCAAGCATCTTTAAAGATACCTTTGAGAAGAAAGTTTTTCCAAAATCAGCCTATTAGTTATTGAGTATAATTATATAAACAATAAACATACATTAATTTTTTTTATATTATATAAATATAACTTTTAATTTTGTAACCAATGGCAACCCTATATAGCTGTGTATAAACAAAAAAAATTCGATTTTTGTAATATAAAACAAGATTTGTGTATGCGTTATAGGCTATAGCAATATAAATAGGTTAGCGAGTATTGAAAAATGCTTAATAATTTTTATACATATAATGATTATTATTAAATATATGTTTAATTTATAAGCTTAAAACATTTAATACATTAATAGTTAAATAGATAATACAATAGTTAACTTGATTATTATAGAAAGATACCACTTAATACGTTAAATAACGAGACAAATTATTATTTTAATCAAAACCAATGAATACGTATGAATGAACTATAAACATGAAATGAAGTATCTTTCTATATTATATCTACCTATAGGTATTTTAAAAAGGTGATGAAATTTAAATTAGACTTGATTTTTTATACTAATTAATATTCATAATTACTAAAATAAGCTCTTAGAACCTTGGATTCTGGTATTAATTTTGGTCTACCAAATCAGAATTATATTTTGAATTATACACCTACAGATGACTTGTATTTGTATTCATTTAAAATAATAATAACATATAAATATAATTTAACTTTAGGTTAGGTAAACGTTTTATTCGCGTTTGTTTTACTTTCGTTGTTTGGCACAATCCCCCGAGAATAATAATTTATTATTGTACAGTGATAGTAAAAAAAAAATATCCATATTATATAGGGTATAAATTAAACCCAACTGGTTTATAACTTTACACCAATTTCTGTATCTCATGTCGTATGTCTATAAGAAAAATTGCAATTAATTCGGTGTACGGTATAGGGCTAATGGTGGCCGCCTCTGGTCATAAACTTAATGGCCTGTTGTATACTTTTTATTAAGTGCCGTCCGCCGTCGACTCTGTTAAGGGTGTGCTTCAGCAAGACATTCTTCACACTGGTAACGAGAACAAAATAAGGAGAAAACAATTCTTCGGTATAAATCGTCCAACACCTTATTGCCGTTAAGGTTTAGGGGTCATAAAACAACTTACCACATTTAAAACGCATATTACGGTGATGTATATTATACACAAAATATTATGGTTGGTACATGATTTCAAAAATAAGAGAAAACATATTAATACTTCATAAATACAATTGTATGGCAATATAATTAATAATATTAAATGTATATATGTTTAGTCGGGAGGAATAATTACATTATTTTTCTATAACAAAGAACTTATACACATAATTGATAACCTTATGCGTGTTAATGCATTGCTGTTTTCATGTCGATATTTTTTTTTTTTAATCATGAAATGTATTATTAGTTGGCCAGTAATAAGAAGTTTTTGAATGTGTAGCCATTTCCTTTCTTTTTTTTTTTTGTCTATTAATATGAAGTTTTATCATTATAAATTTGTTTTATTTTACTATTGACACACAACATTTAATTTTCTATTTTTTGTTTCTACCTAGGTATAGACATTTTCCCTTTAAATTTAGTTTTTAGAGTTTTGTTTTCATTATACAGTAAAATTTCCATATAACGAAGTCAGTGGCGGATCTAGCAATTTGCAGCCGTCTCAAATTATAATATATATATTTTTTAAGTGCGGCAAAATTGCCGCTCCAATCACCTGATTACCATGGTAATATGCATAGTTGGACAGTTAGTTGAATATTTAGGGGGCTATAATAATCCAATGTAAAGTGACCCTGCACCCCTTTTCTATACATAAGTATAACATATTACATTCGATTGTCGGGGGGGTCTTTTGAAATGCTTGAAGAGCTAAGCCCCTCTAAGCCCCCCCGATGAATACCTATGCTAATTACTTTATCTGTAGGGTACCTAATCCGACTGAACGAACTTCCATTTAACGAAATTTTCTGTTTAACAAATTATTTTTGAGAACCATGACCTTCATTGTTAGTGAATAAATGCATAAATCTTGATCTCTGTACAAAGAATCTGATTATGTTGCTATAACGAATAAACTATTCAACGACAAACTCGTTTTTGTAAACCAAATCGAAATATTTTACGAAAAAAGTACATGAAATTTATAAAACGAAACTAATTATTTCTCAATAATATATTAAATAAATAAATATGTAATAACTTGTTGTTATTTTAACTAATTTTATTACTAATAAGATAATTATATTTATAATATTATGATAATATGTACTATTTGATGTTTATTTTAGATTCTGAACGGAGTGATGAATGTATTGATTTTACAATGATGTGTGTTTTTTTTTTTTTGTGTCTGTGTACAGCATAACTAGTCGAAATAATGCTTCAATTTCAAACTTTGGGGGTGGTTTCCGATGGCAAAGTGGATATCCTTTGATTTAGTTGTAGTTTGAGGATTGTTCAATTTAAAAAATTTTACGTGTGTTTAAAGTTTTAATTTTAATTTGAAATCAAAAATACACGTGTAAAATAACGTTTTATTAATAAATAATTTTCGATTTTTGTTATTTTTAAAAAATTACTTGACTACTTCCTTTTACTTTATCTTGAAAAATTTATACTTAAATGTTTGAATTTGTTTCAAAATAGAATATATGATATAATTTAAATATAATATATCCTAGACTGACAAATCATATCCGTTCAGAATCGTTTTTCGTATACAATGATACCTATCATTGCATTCAAATTTAACCTTCCCTAGTCCGAGGTCCATCCCACCCCCTAATGTACAGCAGAGCGATACTCACTTACCCGGTTTTTTTTTTTTTTGTCTGTGTACAGCATAACTAGTCGAAATAATGCTTAAATTTCAAACTTTGGGGGTGGTTTCCGATGGCAAAGTGAATATCCTTGGTGCATTATAGAGGTGAAAAGTAAACATTTTCCAACAGTTTTCAAAAAAATCGAGAAAAACAAAAAAAAAGTGACAGAAAAACGGGAATTTTTACGCAAAACCAGTTTTCGACAAAATTGAATTTTTTATTTTGCTATAACTCAAAAACTAATAAATGTAAATACTTGAAATTTTCACCAAATGTTTATATTAGCGTTCTCCATACACAGTTAAAATTTCAAAGAATTTTGACCTTTTTTGAGCTATTTATAGACAATTGAAATTTTTAATTTTTTTTAGTATTTTTTTTTAAAATAACAATAAAATTTTTTTGGCCGGCCAGAAAATCTTGAAAATTTAATACAAGGTTTCTTATAAGTTGTTCTTAAAGTGATAAAAAAAAATCCGAGATCGTTAGTCACAATTTTTTTTTATAAGTGTTTAAAGTTCGAATTTATACGAAATAAGTCAAAATTGCAAAAATTTGCAAGTAATTTTGTCGTTGAAAAATCGTAAAATTTTTTTTTTAATAACTAAGTTTTGAAAATTTGCAACAAGGTTCTCCATAAATTTTTTTTCAGCTATCTGTGAAAAAAACTCTATCGGACTAAGAAAAAAAATTTTTAGGAATGTTTGAAATTTAAATTTTTACAAAACCGCGTTAAATAACGGTTTAGCCTCAAACGATTTTTGATATTTGTTGTTATTCAAACAGTATGTCGTAAATACTTGACAATTTTACCAGTTATTTAGATTGCCATTTTCTTTACGTGATTTGATTTTCAAAACATTTTGACTTTTTTTGAGCTATTTATAGACAATTGAAATTTTCAATTTTTTTTATAAATGTTGATAAAAAAAATTAGCTGGGACAAATTACTTGAAAATTTAATTGAAGGGTCCACATAACTTCTTTTAACCCTCATTCAAAAATTATAAAAATACATAGGCACAATTTTTTTTTTTAGCATTTGAAGTTCAAATATTGACAAAAATTCGTCAAAATTATGAATATTTTTCACTATTAGGTAGTTAAAAATTTATAAATATTTTAATATCAAAAGCTAAGAATTGAAAATTTAATGCTATGTTGTTCATAAGTTAAGCTTAGAATAATTATAAAAAAGTTTGATGATTATTCAATTTAAAAAATTTTACGAGTGTTTAAAGTTTTAATTTTAATTTGAAATCAAAAATACACGTGTAAATTTTAAGTTTTGAATTCCAGTGTTTTTAATTTAATACCTATAATTATTTTGTACTTGAATCGTTTTAGTATCTTGTATAAGTTACATCAATTTATATATTATAATACAGTTTGAATATTTAATAAAAAACTTTTGTTAATTTTATTATTTACAAATATGTGTTAAATAATTTATTAAAATATCAAATTATCGTATTGATTTATAAGTTTATAATAATATTAAACTTTCAAGTATTTTTTTTTAAATAATAAAAATTATAATAAAGAGGAGTGAGGACTTCAAACATGTATTTATTTTTGTTTTTATTTGACAATGAAACTTCAAACTTTCTTTGTATAAAATTATTAGATTCGTAGTAGTTGTATAATAGTTTAATAGCGCCTAAATTATATGATTACAATAATTATTTACTATATTTACTTATATGGAAATATCAATATTATATATTATTTATTACATATACCTAATCAATTTACTAAAACTTTAAGATTAATCTACTTGTCTCATTGTTTTTTTTTTACAATATTAAGTATTGCAAATTGCAATTGTCTCATTATAGAATATTTATTTATTCATCATAATATTTGTTAAGTTATATTACAATACTATATAGAGTTTAAGTATACTTACAAGTTAATAATCATGTTATGTACACGAAATACGAATTGTTGGATTTATATTTTATACTTGAAAACGCTCAATATATGTGTCTGAGCTACAAATTTCAATATTCGGAATTACTGGGATAGATCTATTTCGGTGAAGCGTGTTAATGGACGAATTGTTTATAACTCAGTAGCCGATTAGAAGTGAGTGTAAACACAGCGGTGTTGAGGAGGAGAGTCACATGACGAACGTGTTTAATATACATAACTCCGGAATGGTTGACATTTTGTTTAGAGCATAAAAAACAGACGCAATGGTAAAAAATCTGATTTTAGAGACAGGGGACGATCGCCAGAACGGGCACTGACTGACACAAATCCCTTCATGCGCGCACACACGAATAAACAAAGTCGCACACAACATTATTGCCGTGTTGTTTGGGTAGAAGAAGGACCACCCATTATATTATTCTATTTTTAGGGAGTTTAAAATGTAAACAAATATTTTGATACAACTTTAGTTCTATCGTCGTGGCAGAGTATACAATATATATAGTAATCTAGTAATGGGATGAAGCAGAATGTGTACAGCTATATTATGTTAAATTTATGACTGCGTGAACAACGACACAAACGAATAACGAGTATTGGAATATAACCAAAGATCAACAAAAATTTAGTACTTATTATAATTTATAACAATAATCAGATTTTTATTCTACTAGGATGACGGAAAAGGATGGTGATGTGTATACTGCAGTCAAAGGACACGCATCGTAATTCGTAATATTATGAAGATGAATTATTGAATAATAACATAAATATATAAAATATCACACGCATTGTATAAGTGATACATAATGTAATAATTTATATAATATTAGGAAATAATAATATGAATAATATAATAATTGCTCTGAAACAATTTGACCGTTAACTGATTTTTATTATTTTACAAATTATGTATATATACATGGAAACTACTTTTTACGAGTTTGATGAAAAATAAAACGAAACACATAAAAACATTTTTTAAATTTAAACTTTTAAATATAAATAAAATTTTTAAATTTAATACAAGGTTCTTCTTAACTTATTCTTGTAGAAATTTAATTTGGAAAAAATTGGATATTTAAATGAAGAATAACGATTCAACGATTTGTTAGCTGATTATAATTCAAAAAGTATCATTTGTTGGAACTTGAAACTTTTATTTACTACTTATATTTATTATTATTTACCATATACAATTACACAATTAAATTTTAAATTTATTTAAATTAATTTTAAGTTATTTATACCACCAACGGCACCAACCTAATATTCACACTGTTTTATACCCTTTGATATTATTGACTTAATGACTTACAAGTAAATAAAATCAAGTAATATTATAATATATAAAATATTATACACATACGATTTATTTTTCAAAAATTTAGTTTAGCTAACCGTAATACTAACAGAAAAATATATTATTAATAGCAACGTATTATTTACTAAGAAATATGAATAGAAGCTGACAGACTACTATTCCGCGTAGAATCGTTTTTCATGTGCATTAATTATTATCATTGATACATAATTTAAAACAACCATTATCATTTATAGTGATTCTAACCTATTACGATCAACGAGGTACATTCACACCTATTAACTAATTAATTGATATGTAACAGACAAACTTTCTTAGTTATGGTTTTTATTTCAAATGCACTGGATGAAAGCCAATTAATATAAATTCAATAAGTCACTGAAAATGTCAGAGGTACAGGATGATCTGGACTATAATGATATATTACAACTGCTTACCCTGTTTTATTGTTTTTTTCTAGGTATTGTATAGTGGCGTATATTTAATATATTTACTCAAATTTAGATTTTTGGAATTTTTAAGTAGGTATATTTAATGATTAAATTTTTATACTGAGCCATACTGTTTTATGTGTTGTAAAAGTGCTACAAATTCAAATTTTTTTTTCTTTGTTTGATTCAAATTCAACGACGCCGTGGAAACTGCTTTCGCATTACTTTCGCGACGAAACGAATTCATAACTTACTTTTTCGAATGAGAACATCCTTTTTTATTGTAAATTGTCAAGCATATGGTTGTTTTTTTCAATGTTTATGTAGATAATACAATTTAAAATATCGTAGTTTTGAATTACTTAACCTTATGTACATGTGACATAATAATTATTAATGAACGTTATAGTTGGACACTCTTTAAATTATAAAAATCTATTATTCAAAAATATTGTATTTACGTTTCCTAAAAAATTAAAAAAATTAGAATTTGAATAAATACATAATTAAAGGAAAACACTTGTGTGAACGTGCATGTGATTCACCTTGTATAACTTGAAATTGAAATATTTTATAAATTACTGATTACTGAGGTTAATTATAGTCTATAGAGTAATATAACGATTAACGATACAAATAGCAATGTGCCTATAATTATTGTGCGTTATCAAGTTTGAATGATTACCGATTATTCGCGGAAGATTGCGTGAATTTTAACAGTAAAACGTTACTGGATAAACGTTTTACGGTCGCCTGTACAACATTATTTATTATGCTCGTCGTCGATATCAATTGATATATAATATTACTATAAAGAAAATAATATCTTATGTAATAAATAATAATAATAGTGTTCGGGATCGCGCGTTGTTGAACACCAAGAACCGTTGGTCCGGCGATCGGCGGATTTAATTCAGCGTGAAATTTCTAACGCTTTCTGATTGATTGGTCTGGATCACGCGCAGATCGGCGTGTCGCTTGTACTAAATATAAAATAATATAAGTATGTAACTTATAAAAGAATAATGATATCGGTGTAGGAGTATGCAGGTAATGAGGTAACTTAGTAACTAGTATTCAATAATCAATAGTAACGTATAGGTACCAACAGGCAACACTATTATAATAGCAAGTCGACAAAAAAAAAATAAGAACTACAACCGTGGTCTTATAATATATATTTACTATATTGTGTCCAAGTATATTATTCCTTAAAAATATCTCACAGTGTTGCACTGTTGCTCTAGTATATGTATATTTTACACTACCCACCCGACCACCCACCAATTATACAATAATATATAAAATGTTCTCTTACTTATCCGACTAAATATTAAAACTTATCTATAAATATTAAAATATTAACTTACTTACCTAATTTTCAAATAAAATAAAGTATTCAATTTTAAAAATATTTTCATAAATAACTCCATAAATTGGTTTTTCGGATTTTTGTAAAACACCACAACATTTATTTTTATTTTGAGTTTAAATAAAATACTATTAATAGTTATCAATATTATTAGCTCTTGGCTTATTTTACTATATTAATTATCAGATTCCATAACGAATTACTTTCTGATCCCTGCCTCATATAGTCATATAGAGTACTAATATTATAGTTGAGAGAGATATAACATTATGTTTAAGACAAAATTTAACGAAGGAAACACGCAGTTGTTAATATATATTTTTGAGTATTTATAGTTTTTTGTTATTTTATAATAATAAATAATAATTAATATGTATAATAGAAAGTTATTATTAAGTATGTAATTATGAATGTGTAAAAACATAGGATCGAGAGAATAAAGCATTTTAGCAGCATTGGTCTTTTAAACGAAATTACGTCAGTCATACAGAAAACGAGTTATTTTTGGACAATTCTGAAAAATGGTCACTATAATCTATTACCTATAGGTTAGGTATACAATGTGTCCCGGGGGGAAGTGACCGGCCACCGTCATATGAAAGTATACCTAAAATTACGAAGAAATAACCTTTAAAGTGTGGGTCTAACTCTTTTTATTTTTGAGTTATGGGCAATTTAAGTTTTTTTAAACCAAACCAAAACTACCACGGATTTTTTTATGTTACTCCGAAACTTTTCAACATTTTAACATAATTTTTTTTTTATTTTAAAGCTATTTAATTGTCCTTTCAACCAACATACGCAATTAAACCAAACTTATGTAAATTATTATTATTAAATTGAAAAAAGTAAATTTTTTTTATCAAAAGTTGGAATTTTTAAAATTAAATCTCGTATTACTCAAAATAATTCAATATTTAGTATGGATTATTTTAGTTGTGAATTATTCTACAGAATAATACCTTGAATACCTTATAAGTTTGGTTTTTATATCTTTCATAATCGCAGAGTTATACGCAGCTAAACATTACAGGTCTTTTATGATTTTAATTATTGGCAATTTATAATTTTACTAAACATCAAGTCTAACTTAGGCATAAACTCACTACTTACTATAGGTGATATAAATTATAAATAATGTAATAAGTCAATTTTTTTTTTTAAATAAAATGAAAATAAAGTAGTTTAATAATAATAATTAAGTAACAAGGAAATAAATGTTATGTTTATTTGATTAATTAATAAAATTTTCAAGTGTTCCCCACCTGACTGCAAACAAGCTTGAGCTCTAAATGAAACACTTTGTGTAGGCCTTTGTATTTCAGCATGATTTTGTCGTATTTCTTCTGCTGCTACACCAATGCGGTCCAATAATTGCTCACGGCTCTCGATGACAACAGCATAAACTTTCTGTTTCATGTATCCCCACAAATAAAAATCTAAAGGCGTTAGATCGGGTGATCGTGGTGCCCAAGCTATTCTACCTCCACGCCCAATCTATTGCGGATAATGCGTATTCAAAAATTGTCGTACTGAACGAGAAAAATGTGCAGGAGCGCCATCAAGTTGAAACCACATTACTTGGCGAGTTGCAAGTGGTACATCTTCTAAGAGTACTGGCAATATCTCTCGTAAAAATTCCAAAAAAGTATCTTGATTTAGCCGATTAGGTAAAACATATGGTCCAATAACTAAATCGTCTATCATTTCAGCACAGACATTAATTGACTTGATGTTTAGTAAAATTATAAATTGCCAATAATTAAAATCACAAAAGACCTGTAATGTTTAGCTGCGTATAACTCTGCGATTATAAAAGATATAAAAACCAAACTTATAAGGTATTCAAGGTATTATTCTGTAGAATAATTCACAACCAAAATAATCAATACTAAATATTGAATTATTTTGAGTAATACGAGATTTAATTTTAAAAATTCCAACTTTTGATAAAAAAAATTTACTTTTTTCAATTTAATAATAATAATTTACATAAGTTTGGTTTAATTGCGTATGTTGGTTGAAAGGACAATTAAATAGCTTTAAAATAAAAAAAAAATTATGTTAAAATGTTGAAAAGTTTCGGAGTAACATAAAAAAATCCGTGGTAGTTTTAGTTTGGTTTAAAAAAACTTAAATTGCCCATAACTCAAAAATAAAAAGAGTTAGACCCACACCTTAAAGGTTATTTCTTCGTAATTTTAGGTATACTTTCATATGACGGCGGCCGGTCACTCCCCCCCCCCCCGGGACACATTGTATAATTATAGGAATTATTGACATTTGACAATATGGTTCTTAAGTAGGTATACTTCGCTTAAATATTCCGAAAATCAGGATTTAAATGAAATCATTAATGAAAAATTGAGGGGTGATCATGTTTGGTGAATCATTCTATATATAATTACTTCCCCTAATAAATAATCACGAAAAAAATAACCACTATAAATTGTATATATCTACCCTACAAACACATTCACGAGATGTCAATGTCAGTATATGATTTAAAAACAGTACATTTTTAAATTATAATAAATTTGTATAACAATTTTAATAACAATATGTAAAAAATAAAAATTATATATAATATTAATATCTCATAATCGTAATCTTAAATTGAAGTACGTTTTTTCATTATTATAATATTATCAAGTGTTTTCTGGTGGACATATCGTGTTTCCGGAAGGAACATCGCTGGAAAACGTCAAATGGTGAACTTGAGTGGTTTTTTATGTGTTTAATGTATAGTTTCACTCACGTAGATTTTTTCAAAATATTTAAATAACTCCTCGGCTCCAAGAGGAATATTTAATTTTATATTAATTCATAAAATCACTAGTAATTTATAATAGTTATTATAAAAATTAACTATTAATTATTATCCCCCTTTGCCCCCCATCTTTTTTTAATTTTTCCAAATTTCATACGGGGTTATTTTTTCGTGAAACCGCATAATTCAATATGTACACTGTACAGTGCCCCCTCCTATCGTGTTCTCGAAGATGATCCGTCATTAAGCGTCATCCGTCAGTTTATGTAAGTTCATCGTCGTGGAGCGCGAGTAACTGTAAATTATTTGTCGGAGGAAAAAATCCGAGAACAGGCGAGCAACGCTTATAAATTACTACATTCTGTCGTATTGGTTGGTACCTATAATCCTCGTACATAACGTATTATATTATGTTTATGTACCTTTGTAGACAACGAGAAGTGTTACGATGTGATCTCATTCGTATACACATAAAACAAAACACGCAGCGTACAATATGATAACGATAATAATAATAATAATAATAATATTATAAAGCTGTTGGTTAAACTTCGTTGCGTTTAAAATATATACATTTTATTATGTGTGTACGTGGTTAACAGTTGCGATTTATCGTCATCTTGGCCGGCGACAACGACGAAGAAAAAGACGGCGACGAATATGGTGACCGGGGAAGGACGATTTCTGATGCATTTATCTCTCTCTATATATATATATGTATATATGTACATACCTATATAGTATTAAATTGTATACGCGCAATAAAACTATTGTGTTGGGCCGCCGCAGCCTCCGTGTCACGGGTCACAGATAAGAAGATCACGTTTCGCCGCCGTTATTTGATTTACGCCTTTTTACCTCGTCACTAAATCTCAATCCATAGCAACGGCAATAAAAAGGAGACAAAACCAATCGCTCAGAGTCTATAAGCTATAACATATACTTATGTTAATGTTTATATTATACAAAGTGATTAACAGAGTATATAAACTTATTTTATTATAGATTTTAAGTGGAGAAATTAATGTTTTTGTTTTAAAATAATGTGTGTTTTTTTCTATCACCAGTTAAGGTCTGCAGTCGCTTATTTTCAATTTTTTATTTGTGGGTGGGGGTTACATTATATATTTATATACATACATATATACATAATAGTTAAATTATAAAATGAAATCAAACTTTCTGTTCACATTTGCTAAATCATTAATTTTTGAGAGGAAACCCCCAGCACTCCCCTATAAATACGCCATTGGTTAAGGTTATGAAGCTATTCCCTATGCCCTCCCACCCTCTAATACCCCTCTTTAAATCAAATGAAAATATTTATACATAATCAATTTAAAAAAAGCGGGTAAGTGAGTATCGCTCTGCTGTACATTAGGGGGTGGGATGGACCTCGGACTAGGGTAGGTTAAATTTGAATGCAATGATAGGTATCATTGTATACGAAAAACGATTCTGAACGGAGATGATTTGTCAGTATAGGATATATTATAAAAAAATCGAAAATTATTTATTAGTAAAACGTTATTTTACACGTGTATTTTTGATTTCAAATTAAAATTAAAACTTGTAAAACTCGTAAAATTTTTTTAATTGAATAATCCTCAAACTTTTTTATAATTATTCTAAGCTTAACTTATGGACAGCATAGTATTAAATTTTCAATTCTTAGCTTTTGATAGAAAAATATTTATAAATTTTTAACTACCAAATAGTGAAAAATATTCATGATTTTGACGAATTTTTGTCAATATTTGAACTTCAAATGCTAATAAATAAAAATTGTGCATATGTATTTTTATAATTTTTGAATGAGAGTTAGAACAAGTTATGTGGACTCTTCAATTAAATTTTCAAGTAATTTGTCCCACTTAAATTTTTTTTATCAACATTTATAAAAAAAAAATAAAAAAAATTTGAAAATTTCAATTGTCTAATTTTGCGTAAAAAATCCCGTTTTTCTGTCATTTTTTTTATGTTTTTCCCGACTCATTTAAAAAATATTGAAAAATTTTAACTTTTGACCCCTCAAAGTACCAACTAGATTCGATTTCCTTTTCAAAGAGGGGCTGAAGTCCAAAATCGAAGTATTTTTACTGCTCCAAATGTTGTCGTCAGACACAAAAAAAAAAAAATAAAAAAATAAAAAAAAAAAAAAAAAAGCGGGTAAGTGAGTATCGCTCTGCTGTACATTAGGGGGTGGGATGGACCTCGGACTAGGGAAGGTTAAATTTGAATGCAATGATAGGTATCATTGTATACGAAAAACGATTCTGAACGGAGATGATTTGTCAGTCTAAGATATGTTAATATATTATATTAAAATATTGTCATATATTCTATTTTGAAACAAATTCAAACATTTAAGTAAAAGTTTCAAGATCTTACGTTTAGTAATTTTTTAAAAATAACAAAAATCGAAAATTATTTATTAGTAAAACGTTATTTTACACGTGGATTTTTTTTTATCACTTTAAGAACAACTTATAAGAAACCTTGCATTAAATTTTCAAGATTTTCTGGCCGGCCGAAAAATTTTTATCGTTATTTTAAAAAAAAATACTGAAAAAAATTAAAAATTTCAATTGTCTATAAATAACTCAAAAAAAGTCTAAATTCTTTGAAAATTTAACTGTGTATGGAAAACGCTAATATAAACATTTGGTGAAAATTTCAAGTATTTACATCTATTAGTTTTTGAGTTATAACAAAAGAAAAAATTCGATTTTGTCGAAAACTGGTTTTGCGTAAAAATTCCCGTTTTTCTGTCATTTTTTTAGGGTTTTTCCCGACTCATTTAAAAAATATTGAAAATTTTTAACTTTTGACCCCCCAAAGTACCAACTAGATCCGATTTCCTTTTCAAAGAGGGGCTGAAGTCCAAAATCGAAGCATTTTTACTGCTCCAAATGTTGTCGTCAGACACAAAAAAAAAAAAAAAAAACACACATCATTGTAAAATCAATACATTCTTCACTCCGTTCAGAATCTAAAAACATTGAAATATGACACAAATCTGTATAAAAAATAAATAAAGAATGTAACTAGAACCCTCAAACACAAATGCACTGGAAAAGAATTTTGATGTTAGGTTACTGTAACTAAAATTATAGTAAATACAAAATACTATTAAATTCTGTTATAGGACACAGAACAACCCGAAACCATGGAAGTTGACGACATGATAAAATTTTAATTTAATAAAAATAACTAAATTATATTTATTTTGTGTTTTTTTCTACATCCTTCATTCAACTTGGTTTATTAAAAAACAACACATTGTACTTATAAAATAAACAAAATGTTACAGTACCTGGTCTTATGATACATTGACTACCAAGTTGCTTGTGAATGAGTTTTGCTGGTTGCAGTAGGCATGGATAATGTATACATCTATAAATAAGTAGGTGCATCATTTTTAAATCTGCCTCCTCAGGGTTGTAGGACCTGATAATTAGGTTGAACTATGATAAATAAGTAAAATGTATTAAAATGTCCTAGATAAAAATGTGTCACAAATTAAGATCATTAAAAAGTACTCACCAAAATAGTACAACAATGTTAGTAATTGTAGACATTGTGTGGTTGCTAAATTTCTAGACATAGCAAAGTTGACCATAATAAAATCGGTTACAGTTATAATGTTTGAGGTATTGGTCCAAATATATTTCATTCCGACGAAACGGTTTAAAAACAAATAATTTCTATTCAGAATCTAAAAAATTAATCACACATGATTACAACTTATATTTAATTCTTACAAAGAAACCATTATTAAAGCAATTACATTACAAATGTAAACTCACCTTGACGAAACAAGAACCAACTCGTTGTATTGGCTTTTGAATGCAACATTTACGTTGATAAATTAAACTAATCACTTGGTTATTTGATTGAACCATATTAACAAAACGTTTAAATTGTTTAAACAAAAACAGTCAAAACAGAAGTTCTAACTAATCACTCAATAACAATTTGAAAATAATTATAATTATGTACCTACTACATAGAGTAATAACTAATAATATAAAGAGATGATCTAACGTCTAACATACTTGCACATTAGCACATTGCACAGTACAAAAAGTAAAGCAATTAAAAGGAATAAAACCAGTATGACCACATAAAGGAAAAAAATTATTGTGGTCGTAATTTCAAATTTTCAAATATTTTATTGTTATTTTATTTTTGTTATCAGTTATCATGAATATAAAACCACGATATTATTATATTGTAATGTTTTTTTTTCAAACTGGCTTCGTATTATCATTTATCGTATTGCAACGGCTATAGCGTCTCCCTAGCAAATATACATGATTTTGACGAATTTTGTCAATATTAGCACTTATAAACGCTTATAAAAAAATGTTGTGCCTATGTATTTTTATAATTTTTGAATGGGAGTTAGAACAACTTATGTGGATCCTTCTATTCAATTTTCAAGTATTTTGTCCCAGCTAAATTTTTTTTTATCAACATTTATAAAAAAAAAAATTGAATATTTCAGATGCCTATAAATTGATTAAAAATGAGTGAAATCTTTTAAAAAAAAAATTATACAAAGAAAATGCCAATATAAACAACTGATAAAATTTTCAAGTTTCAACAACTTATACTTTTTGGATAAAAACAAATAGCAAAATCGTTATCAAATAGTGAAAAATATTCATGATTTTGACGAATTTTTGTCAATATTTGAACTTCAAATGCTAATAAAAAAAAATTGTGCCTATGTATTTTTATAATTTTTGAATGAGAGTTAGAACAAGTTATGGAGACCCTTCAATAGGGGGTGGGGTGGACCTCGGACTATGGTAGGTTAAATTTGAATGCAATGATAGGTATCATTGTATACGAAAAACGATTCTGAACGGAGATGATTTGTCAGTCTGGGATATATTATATTTAAATATTGTCATATATTATATTTTGAAAAAAATTCACAAATTCAAACACTTAAGTAAAAGCTTCAAGATCTTACGTTTGATATTTTTTTAAAAATAACAAAAATCGAAAATTATTTATTAGTAAAACGTAATTTTACTCGCGTATTTTTGATTTCAAATTAAAATTAAAACTTTAAACACTCGTAAAATATTTAAATTGAATAATCCTCAAACTTTTTTATAATTATTCTAAGCTTAACTTATGGACAGCATAGTATTAAATTTTCAATTCTTAGCTATTGATAGTAAAATATTTATAAATTTTTTACTACCAAATAGTGAAAAATATTCATGATTTTGACGAATTTGTGTCAATATTTGAACTTCAAATGCTAATAAAAAAAAATTGTGCCTATGTATTTTTATAATTTTTGAATGAGAGTTAGAACAAGTTATGGAGACCCTTCAATTAAATTTTCAAGTAATTTGTCCCACCTAAATTTTTTTTATCAACATTTATAAAAAAAAAATAAAAAAAATTTGAAAATTTCAATTGTCCATAAATAGCTCAAAAAAAGTCAAAATGTTTTGAAAATCAAATCACGTAAAGAAAATGGCAATCTAAATAACTGGTAAAATTTTCAAGTATTTACGACTTATACTGTTTGAATAACAACAAATATAAAAAATCGTTTGAGGCTAAACCATTATTTAACGCGGTTTTGTAAAAATTTAAATTTCAAACACTCATAAAAATTTTTTGTCTTAGTCTGGTAGAGTTTTTTTTACAGATAATTGAAGAAAAATGTATGGAGAACCTTGTATCAAATTTTCAAAACTTAGTTATAAAAGAAAAAATTTTTACGATTTTTCAACCACAAAATTACTTGCCAATTTTCGCAATTTTGACATATTTCGTAAAAATTCGAACTTTAAGCACTTATAAAAAAAAATTGTGACTAACAATTTCGGATTTTTTTTTATCACTTTAAGAACAACTTATAAGAAACCTTGTATTAAATTTTCAAGATTTTCTGGCCGGCCAAAAAATTTTTATCGTTATTTAAAAAAAAAATACTAAAAAAAATTAAAAATTTCAATTGTCTATAAATATCTCAAAAAAAGTCTAAATTCTTTGAAAATTTAACTGTGTATGAAGAACGCTAATATAAACATTTGGTGAAAATTTCAAGTATTTACATCTATTAGTTTTTGAGTTATAGCAAAATATAAAATTCGATTTTGTCGAAAACTGGTTTTGCGTAAAAAATCCCGTTTTCCCGTCATTTTTTTAGGGTTTTTCCTGACTCATTTAAAAAATATTGAAAAAATTTAACTTTTGACCCCCCAAAGTACCAACTAGATTCGATTTCCTTTTCAAAGAGGGGCTGAAGTCCAAAATCGAAGCATTTTTACTGCTCCAAATGTTGTCGTCAGACACAAAAATAAAAAAATAAAAAAAAAAAACACACATCATTGTAAAATCAATACATTCATCACTCCGTTCAGAATCTAAAAAAACACACATCATTGTAAAATCAATACTTTCTTCACTCCGTTCAGAATCTAAAATATATATTTAAGTATAAGAGGTAATAATTTTACCTATTATATATAATATATTATAGTTATAAAATAATAAAGAAACTCAAAAGAACAATAAAAGTATAAATAAATAAAAATTGCATTCATATGTTTTAGGTTAGGTTAGGTTAGGTAAGTTATTGTTTTTATATGTTACTATGGTTAGTTTATAGTATATGTTTATTAATAAAAAAGTATTAGGCAGCATACGCATAATGAGAGTATGAAATTTAATTGAAATTTTGAAATATTTCGTATAAATTCAAACTTTAAGCACTTATAAAAATAAATTGTGACTAACGATTTCGGATTTTTTTTTATCACTTTAAGAACAACTTATAAGATACCTTGTATTAAATTTTCAAGATTTTCTGGCCACCCAAAAAATTTTTATTGGCATTTGAAGAAAATTTACTTAGAAAAGTCGAAAATTTCAATTGTCTATAAGTAGCTAAAAAATGGTCAAATTATTTTGAAAATTAAACTGTAAAGAGATAACCATAATATAAAAAGCGGGTAAGTGAGTATCGCTCGGCTGTACATTAGGGGGTGGGGTGGACCTCGGACTAGTGTAGGTTAAATTTGAATGCAATGATGAATATCATTGTATACGAGAAACGATTCTGAACGGAGATGATTTGTCAATCTAGGATATATTCTATTTAAATATTGTAATATATTCTATTTTGAAACAAATAGTATAGTTACTATATTTTACTATAGTTACTTTATAGTATCTGTTTATTAATAAAAAAAGTATTTGGCCAACATACGCATTATGAGCGTATGAAATTTAATTTAAATTATGACATATTTCGTATAAATTCGAAATTTAAGCACTTATAAAAAAAATTGTGACTTACGATTTCGGATTTTTTTTTATCACTTTAATAACAACTTATAAGAAACCTTGTATTAAATTTTCAAGATTTTCTGGCCACCCAAAAAATTTTTATCGGCATTTGAAGAAAAAAAAATTAGAAAAGTCGAAAATTTCAATTGTCTATAAGTAGCTTAAAAATGGTCAAAATATTTTGAAAATTTAACTGTAAAGAGATAACCATAATATAAACATTTGGTGAAAACTTCAAGTATTTAAAATAATTCGTTTTTGAGTTACAGCAGAATTAAAAAAATAGAGTTTGTCGAAAAGTGGTTTTTCGTAAAATTGCCGTTTTTCTGCCATTTTTTTTTGTTTTTCTCGATTTGTTTGAAAACTATATTGACCCCCCAAAGTACCAACTAGATGAATTTTCCTATTCAAAGAGGGGCTGAAGTCAAAAATCGGAGCATTATTACTGCTCTAAATGTTGTCGTCAGACACAAATAAAAAAAAAAAAAAGCGGGTAAGTGAGTATCGCTCTGCTGTACATTAGGGGGTGGGGTGGACCTCGGACTATGGTAGGTTAAATTTGAATGCAATGATAGGTATCATTGTATACGAAAAACGATTCTGAACGGAGATGATTTGTCAGTCTGGGATATATTATATTTAAATATTGTCATATATTATATTTTGAAAAAAATTCACAAATTCAAACACTTAAGTAAAAGCTTCAAGATCTTACGTTTGATATTTTTTTAAAAATAACAAAAATCGAAAATTATTTATTAGTAAAACGTAATTTTACTCGCGTATTTTTGATTTCAAATTAAAATTAAAACTTTAAACACTCGTAAAATATTTAAATTGAATAATCCTCAAACTTTTTTATAATTATTCTAAGCTTAACTTATGGACAGCATAGTATTAAATTTTCAATTCTTAGCTATTGATAGTAAAATATTTATAAATTTTTTACTACCAAATAGTGAAAAATATTCATGATTTTGACGAATTTGTGTCAATATTTGAACTTCAAATGCTAATAAAAAAAAATTGTGCCTATGTATTTTTATAATTTTTGAATGAGAGTTAGAACAAGTTATGGAGACCCTTCAATTAAATTTTCAAGTAATTTGTCCCACCTAAATTTTTTTTATCAACATTTATAAAAAAAAAATAAAAAAAATTTGAAAATTTCAATTGTCCATAAATAGCTCAAAAAAAGTCAAAATGTTTTGAAAATCAAATCACGTAAAGAAAATGGCAATCTAAATAACTGGTAAAATTTTCAAGTATTTACGACTTATACTGTTTGAATAACAACAAATATAAAAAATCGTTTGAGGCTAAACCATTATTTAACGCGGTTTTGTAAAAATTTAAATTTCAAACACTCATAAAAATTTTTTGTCTTAGTCTGGTAGAGTTTTTTTTACAGATAATTGAAGAAAAATGTATGGAGAACCTTGTATCAAATTTTCAAAACTTAGTTATAAAAGAAAAAATTTTTACGATTTTTCAACCACAAAATTACTTGCCAATTTTCGCAATTTTGACATATTTCGTAAAAATTCGAACTTTAAGCACTTATAAAAAAAAATTGTGACTAACAATTTCGGATTTTTTTTTATCACTTTAAGAACAACTTATAAGAAACCTTGTATTAAATTTTCAAGATTTTCTGGCCGGCCAAAAAATTTTTATCGTTATTTAAAAAAAAAATACTAAAAAAAATTAAAAATTTCAATTGTCTATAAATATCTCAAAAAAAGTCTAAATTCTTTGAAAATTTAACTGTGTATGAAGAACGCTAATATAAACATTTGGTGAAAATTTCAAGTATTTACATCTATTAGTTTTTGAGTTATAGCAAAATATAAAATTCGATTTTGTCGAAAACTGGTTTTGCGTAAAAAATCCCGTTTTCCCGTCATTTTTTTAGGGTTTTTCCTGACTCATTTAAAAAATATTGAAAAAATTTAACTTTTGACCCCCCAAAGTACCAACTAGATTCGATTTCCTTTTCAAAGAGGGGCTGAAGTCCAAAATCGAAGCATTTTTACTGCTCCAAATGTTGTCGTCAGACACAAAAATAAAAAAATAAAAAAAAAAAACACACATCATTGTAAAATCAATACATTCATCACTCCGTTCAGAATCTAAAAAAACACACATCATTGTAAAATCAATACTTTCTTCACTCCGTTCAGAATCTAAAATATATATTTAAGTATAAGAGGTAATAATTTTACCTATTATATATAATATATTATAGTTATAAAATAATAAAGAAACTCAAAAGAACAATAAAAGTATAAATAAATAAAAATTGCATTCATATGTTTTAGGTTAGGTTAGGTTAGGTAAGTTATTGTTTTTATATGTTACTATGGTTAGTTTATAGTATATGTTTATTAATAAAAAAGTATTAGGCAGCATACGCATAATGAGAGTATGAAATTTAATTGAAATTTTGAAATATTTCGTATAAATTCAAACTTTAAGCACTTATAAAAATAAATTGTGACTAACGATTTCGGATTTTTTTTTATCACTTTAAGAACAACTTATAAGATACCTTGTATTAAATTTTCAAGATTTTCTGGCCACCCAAAAAATTTTTATTGGCATTTGAAGAAAATTTACTTAGAAAAGTCGAAAATTTCAATTGTCTATAAGTAGCTAAAAAATGGTCAAATTATTTTGAAAATTAAACTGTAAAGAGATAACCATAATATAAAAAGCGGGTAAGTGAGTATCGCTCGGCTGTACATTAGGGGGTGGGGTGGACCTCGGACTAGTGTAGGTTAAATTTGAATGCAATGATGAATATCATTGTATACGAGAAACGATTCTGAACGGAGATGATTTGTCAATCTAGGATATATTCTATTTAAATATTGTAATATATTCTATTTTGAAACAAATAGTATAGTTACTATATTTTACTATAGTTACTTTATAGTATCTGTTTATTAATAAAAAAAGTATTTGGCCAACATACGCATTATGAGCGTATGAAATTTAATTTAAATTATGACATATTTCGTATAAATTCGAAATTTAAGCACTTATAAAAAAAATTGTGACTTACGATTTCGGATTTTTTTTTATCACTTTAATAACAACTTATAAGAAACCTTGTATTAAATTTTCAAGATTTTCTGGCCACCCAAAAAATTTTTATCGGCATTTGAAGAAAAAAAAATTAGAAAAGTCGAAAATTTCAATTGTCTATAAGTAGCTTAAAAATGGTCAAAATATTTTGAAAATTTAACTGTAAAGAGATAACCATAATATAAACATTTGGTGAAAACTTCAAGTATTTAAAATAATTCGTTTTTGAGTTACAGCAGAATTAAAAAAATAGAGTTTGTCGAAAAGTGGTTTTTCGTAAAATTGCCGTTTTTCTGCCATTTTTTTTTGTTTTTCTCGATTTGTTTGAAAACTATATTGACCCCCCAAAGTACCAACTAGATGAATTTTCCTATTCAAAGAGGGGCTGAAGTCAAAAATCGGAGCATTATTACTGCTCTAAATGTTGTCGTCAGACACAAATAAAAAAAAGCGGGTAAGTGAGTATCGCTCTGCTGTACATTAGGGGGTGGGGTGGACCTCGGACTAGGGTAGGTTAAATTTGAATGCAATGATAGGTATCATTGTATACGAAAAACGATTCTGAACGGAGATGATTTGTCAGTCTAGGATATATTATACTTAAATATTGTAATATATTCTACTTTGAAACTAATTCAAACATTTAAGTAAAAGCTTCAAGATCTTACGTTTAGTAATTTTTTAAAAATAACAAAAATCGAAAATTATTTATTAGTAAAAAGTTATTTTACACGTGTATTTTTGATTTCAAATTAAAATTAAAACTTTAAACACACGTAAAATTTTTCTAATTGAACAATCCTCAAACTTTTTTATAATTATTCTAAGCTTAACTTGTGGACAGCATAGTATTAAATTTTCAATCCTTAGCTTTTGATAGAAAAATATTTATAAATTTTTAACTATCAAATAGTGAAAAATATTCATGATTTTGACGAATTTTTGTCAATATTTGAACTTCAAATGCTAATAAAAAAAAATTGTGCCTATGTATTTTTATAATTTTTGAATCAGAGTTAGAACAAGTTATGTGGACCCTTCAATTAAATTTTCAAGTAATTTGTCCCAGCTAAATTTTTTTTATCAACATTTATAAAAAAAAAATAAAAAAAAATTGAAAATTTAAATTGTCTATAAATAGCTCAAAAAAAGTCAAAATGTTTTGAAAATCAAATCACGTAAAGAAAATGGCAATCTAAATAACTGGTAAAATTTTCAAGTATTTACGACTTATACTGTTTGAATAACAACAAATGTCAAAAATCGTTTGAGGCTAAACCGTTATTTAACGCGGTTTTGTAAAAATTAATATTTCAAACACTCATAAAAAATTTTTGTCTGAATCTGGTAGAATTTTTTTTACAGATGTTTGAAGAAAAATGTATGGAGAACCTTGTATCAAATTTTCAAAACTTAGTTATAAAAGAAAAAAATTTTACAATTTTTCAACCACAAAATTACTTGCAAATTTTCGCAATTTTGACATATTTCGTATAAATTCCAACTTTAAGCACTTATAAAAAAAAATTGTGACTAACGATTTCGGATTTTTTTTTATCACTTTAAGAACAACTTATAAGAAACCTTGTATTAAATTTTCAAGATTTTCTAGCCGGCCAAAAATTTTTTATCGTTATTTTAAAAAAAAATACTAAAAAAAATTAAAAATTTCAATTGTCTATAAATAGCTCAAAAAAAGTCAAAATTCTTTGAAAATTTTACTGTGTACGGAGAACGCTAATATAAACATATGGTGAAAATTTCAAGTGTTTACATCGATTAGTTTTTGAGTTATAGCAAAATAAAAAATTCGATTTTGTCGAAAACTGGTTTTGCGTAAAAAATCCCGTTTTTCCTTCATTTTTTTAGGGTTTTTTCCCGACTCATTTAAAAAATATTGAAAATTTTTAACTTTTGACCCCCCAAAGTACCAACTAGATCCGATTTCCTTTTCAAAGAGGGGCTGAAGTCCAAAATCGAAGCATTTTTACTGCTCCAAATGTTGTCGTCAGACACAAAAATAAAAAAATAAAAAAATAAAAAAAAAAAAAAAAAAAAAAAAAAAAAAAAAAAAAAAAAAACACACATCATTGTAAAATCAATACATTCTTCACTCCGTTCAGAATCTAAAAAAAAAAAGCGGGTAAGTGAGTATCGCTCTGCTGTACATTAGGGGGTGGGGTGGACCTCGGACTATGGTAGGTTAAATTTGAATGCAATGATAGGTATCATTGTATACGAAAAACGATTCTGAACGGAGATGATTTGTCAGTCTGGGATATATTATATTTAAATATTGTCATATATTATATTTTGAAAAAAATTCACAAATTCAAACACTTAAGTAAAAGCTTCAAGATCTTACGTTTGATATTTTTTTAAAAATAACAAAAATCGAAAATTATTTATTAGTAAAACGTAATTTTACTCGCGTATTTTTGATTTCAAATTAAAATTAAAACTTTAAACACTCGTAAAATATTTAAATTGAATAATCCTCAAACTTTTTTATAATTATTCTAAGCTTAACTTATGGACAGCATAGTATTAAATTTTCAATTCTTAGCTATTGATAGTAAAATATTTATAAATTTTTTACTACCAAATAGTGAAAAATATTCATGATTTTGACGAATTTGTGTCAATATTTGAACTTCAAATGCTAATAAAAAAAAATTGTGCCTATGTATTTTTATAATTTTTGAATGAGAGTTAGAACAAGTTATGGAGACCCTTCAATTAAATTTTCAAGTAATTTGTCCCACCTAAATTTTTTTTATCAACATTTATAAAAAAAAAATAAAAAAAATTTGAAAATTTCAATTGTCCATAAATAGCTCAAAAAAAGTCAAAATGTTTTGAAAATCAAATCACGTAAAGAAAATGGCAATCTAAATAACTGGTAAAATTTTCAAGTATTTACGACTTATACTGTTTGAATAACAACAAATATAAAAAATCGTTTGAGGCTAAACCATTATTTAACGCGGTTTTGTAAAAATTTAAATTTCAAACACTCATAAAAATTTTTTGTCTTAGTCTGGTAGAGTTTTTTTTACAGATAATTGAAGAAAAATGTATGGAGAACCTTGTATCAAATTTTCAAAACTTAGTTATAAAAGAAAAAATTTTTACGATTTTTCAACCACAAAATTACTTGCCAATTTTCGCAATTTTGACATATTTCGTAAAAATTCGAACTTTAAGCACTTATAAAAAAAAATTGTGACTAACAATTTCGGATTTTTTTTTATCACTTTAAGAACAACTTATAAGAAACCTTGTATTAAATTTTCAAGATTTTCTGGCCGGCCAAAAAATTTTTATCGTTATTTAAAAAAAAAATACTAAAAAAAATTAAAAATTTCAATTGTCTATAAATATCTCAAAAAAAGTCTAAATTCTTTGAAAATTTAACTGTGTATGAAGAACGCTAATATAAACATTTGGTGAAAATTTCAAGTATTTACATCTATTAGTTTTTGAGTTATAGCAAAATATAAAATTCGATTTTGTCGAAAACTGGTTTTGCGTAAAAAATCCCGTTTTCCCCGTCATTTTTTTAGGGTTTTTCCTGACTCATTTAAAAAATATTGAAAAAATTTAACTTTTGACCCCCCAAAGTACCAACTAGATTCGATTTCCTTTTCAAAGAGGGGCTGAAGTCCAAAATCGAAGCATTTTTACTGCTCCAAATGTTGTCGTCAGACACAAAAATAAAAAAATAAAAAAAAAAAAAAAAAAAAAAAAAAAAAAAAAAAAAAAAAAAAAAAAAAAAAAACACACACATCATTGTAAAATCAATACATTCTTCACTCCGTTCAGAATCTAAAAAAAACACACATCATTATAAAATAAAGCGACTTATAGACAATTGAAATTTTCGATATTTCTAAGTAAATTTTCTTCAAATGCCAATAAAAATTTTTTGGGTGGCCAGAAAATCTTGAAAATTTAATACAAGGTTTCTTATAAGTTGTTCTTAAAGTGATAAAAAAAAATCCGAAATCGTTTGTCACAATTTTTTTTTACAAGTGTTTAAAATTCTAATTTATACGAAATATGTCAAAATTTAAATTAAATTTCATACGCACATTATGCGTATGTTGCTAAATACTTTTTTTTATTAATAAACAGATACTATAAAGTAACTATAGTAACATATAGTAACTATACTATTTTTTTCAAAATAGAATATATGACAATATTTAAATATAATATATCCTTAACTGACAAATCATCTTTGTTCAGAATCGTTTTTCGTATACAATGATACCTATCATTGCATTCAAATTTAACCTACCATAGTCCGAGGTCCACCCCATCCCCTAATATACATACAGCAGAGCGATACCCACTTACCCGCTTTTAGATTCTGAACGGAGTGATGAATGTATTGATTTTACAATGAAGTGTGTTTTTTTTTTTTATTTATTTATTTTTTTTTGTTTGGGACGACAACATTTGGAGCAGTAAAAATGCTTCGATTTTTGACTTCAGCCCCTCTTTGAAAAGGAAATCGAATCTAGTTGGTACTTGGGGGGGGGGTCAAAAGTTAAGCCTAAAAAAATTACGGAAAAGCGGGATTTTTTACGCAAAACCAGTTTTCGACAAAATCGAATTTTTTATTTTGTTATAACTCAAAAACTAATAGATGTAAATTTTGACTTTTTTTGAGCTATTTATAGACAGTTGGAATTTTTAATTTTTTTTAGTATTTTTTTTTTAAAATAACGATAAAAATTTTTTGGTTGGCCAGAAAATCTTGAAAATTTAATGCAAGGTTTCTTATAAGTTGTTCTTAAAGTGATAAAAAAAAATCCGAAATCGTTAGTCACAATTATTTTTTACAAGTGCTTAAAGTTCGAATTTATACGAAATATGTCAAAATTGCGAAAATTTGCAAGTAATTATGTGGTTGAAAAATCGTAAAATTTTTTTCTTTTATAACTAAGTTTTGAAAATTTATTACAAGGTTCTCCATACATTTTTCTTCAAATATCTGTAAAAAAAACTCTACCGTATTCAGACAAAAATTTTTTATGAGTGTTTGAAATTTAAATTTTTACAAAACCGCGTTAAATAACGGTTTAGCCTCAAACGATTTTTGATATTTGTTGTTATTCAAACAGTATAAGTCGTAAATACTTGAAAATTTTACTAGTTATTTAGATTGCCATTTTCTTTACGATATTTGATCTTCTAAACATTTTGACTTTTTTTGAGCTATTTATAGACAATTGAAATTTTCAATTTTTTTTTATTTTTTTTTTATAAATGTTGATAAAAAAAATTTAGCTTGGACAAATTACTTTAAAATTTAACTGAAGAGTCCACATAACTTGTTCTAACTCTCATTCAAAAATTATAAAAATACATATGCACAATTTTTATTTATTAGCATTTGAAGTTCAAATATTGACAAAAATTCGTCAAAATCATGAATATTTTTCACTATTTGGTATTTAAAAATTTATAAATATTTTACTATCAAAAGCTAAGAATTGAAAATTTAATACTATGCTGTCCATAAGTTAAGCTTAGAATAATTATAAAAAAGTTTGAGGATTATTCAATTTAAAAATTTTACGAGTGTTTAAAGTTTAATTTTAATTTGAAATCAAAAATACACGTGTAAAATAACGTTTTACTAATAAATAATTTTCGATTTTTATTATTTTTAAAAAATTATCAAACGTAAGATCTTGAAGCTTTTACTTAAATGATTGAATTTGTGAATTTGTTTTAAAATAGAATATATGACAATATTTAAATATAATATATCCCAGACTGACATATCATCTCCGTTCAGAATCGTTTTTCGTATACAATGATACCTATCATTGCATTCAAATTTAACCTACCCTAGTCCGAGGTCCACCCCACCCCTAATGTACAGCAGAGCGATACTCACTTACTCGCTTTTTTTAATATTGACTTGTTCTAATTGAATATTAGTTAAAATATCAAGGATTTTCTGATTTAAACTACCAGTATCTATTTAATAAAAAAATAACAAAAAAATATTTGTATTGGTTTTAAATTAATAATATTGAAGTAGATAATTCAAAAATATAGGTAATTCAGATAAAATACCAAGTAAGTATACTCACTGGTTGTACTGTATGAGGTATTAGGAACAATAAATGGTTCATATTGTTCAAGTAATTGTATTTCATCAGTATTTTCAACCTGAGATGTTGCCTGCTATCAATTAAATATTAATTTCCGCATCAAAATGAAAATAAATTTGGTTCAATTGTTAATTTTTTATGGTACTTAATATTTTATAAATTTAAATTGATGTAACAATATTTTATATTTTATATTATATTAAAACATAGTACCTATAGGTACTATTTTATTTTTAACTTTTTAAAATTTAACTATTGCAGTGCTTAAATACCTAATTAAAAATTAAATTTGTATTACCGTATCTATGTTATCATTAATTATGTAAGATATTGAGGAACTAGCTGCAATTTGTACTGCCGGTGGTGATACAGACTCTAGTTCACAATTGAATTCTTCATCGGAATTTCTCTTCAACAATTCAGTAAATGTTATTGGCACATCTTTTTTTGGTTTTTTGCTGATAGGTATTACTGAAAAGCTACAATCTAAATAAAAATAAATTAATACCTAATTTTTAAAGAAGTATAAAAATAGTAGGCATACCCTCAAAGTCACTGTCATCTTCAGATGAACTTCTTTGGCGGTTTTTCTTTTTTTTTTTAGTACTTCAGATTCATTTTCTGTAGCAGAATTTTCAATCTCCACACGTTGATGCCAGGCTTCTTTGAAATTGACTAAGTAAACCAATACAATCAGGTACAATTTGAATTATGAAGTAATGTCAAGTAGGAATCAAGTTTATTTGACTTGTATTAATTATTAATTGAACCTTTTATAATGTTTAAAAACTTTTTATAAAGTACCTACCATATATTTTACTGGACAAAATTTTAATTTTGAATAAACCCCATAAATCTTCTGGATCATAAGCGTTTGTTAGTTCAACGCTAGTAACATTAAATGGAGGCCATCGACAAAATTCAATTACTGAAATGTTTAAAGCTGTTAGCTCCAATGTTGGTGGTAAAATTAGCCAATTAACAGGCACAACACTGTAATCGTTTGATTCCGTAAACAAAACAATGACCCATCGCTTATTATACGTCCGGTTCTACGTGGTAATGGTAAAAAAGCTTATGTTATTAAATTTAAATTAGGTATATAATTAAATAATATAATACTTACTTTACGACTCTTTAGAGGTTGTTTCGTAGACATAATGTTATTATTATAATATATATTTATGTTTACTATATTACTATTTAACACGGGCCTTTGAAAACTGAACACAACAAATAAAATAACAAACTGTAAAAATGCTCTATGCGACTATGCTAAAGTGCACGCGAAAAATGTTACAAATAATTATCGATTACCTATTCAATTATATTGAATATATTATATTATTCTGCGACGATTAGACGATTATAGTAAAAATAATAAAATTTATAAATTTTATTATAATAAAAACACTGGCAGGACGCAAGAGCTCAAGCAAGCGAGTATTATTGTATAGATTCGAATAGTTAAGTGTCGAGTGTCGACGGTGGTGACGCGGAGTGGCGAGTGCGGACGTACAGCGGTCGGTACTCGGTCGGGCAGCACTGGTGAACCCATTATGTATATATATAATATATATATATATATACAATAATTAATATAGTTACCAATGAACTGATAATAACGTCATAGAAAAACCCAAATAATATTATAAATAAATGTCTAATAATAATGTAGATAAAGCTATAGTGTTGTTCGTAGAACCCTCCCCCCATCTTGCTCGGGCGTCAGCCGATATAATAATAATAATATAATAGTATATATTTATATAATAATGAGGATTTTTATCCATACAAGCTAAACATCCCGAGAACAACCTATTGACATTAAAATGCGATGTTCCGTAAAAGTTAAGTTTGAAACGTTGTTGATATGTTATACATTTATAGTTAAGTGACAATTAAATCAAAACATCCATAAAATGTCCTATTAACATAGAAATGTGATGTTCCGTATGCAACCCAAAACATACATCACAGAGATGTTAGGCAACATCAAATGTTTAGTGGGAAGATCGCGGACGCCGATCGATGTACAGGATATATTTTGTTCTATTGTTATTGCTTAAATGTACACGTATAAAATATACGTTTGATTCGAAGCTCATTTGTCGATGTACATTGTACAATACTGTTTTTTTTTTAATTTAATAAATTGCATTATAATATATTTATATTATTTTTGTTGTTCTCGGTAGCTAAACTTTTACGTCAAGACGTCATACTTATATTTTTAACCACGGGTTATTGTGCTGTATACCATAAAAGAGTTTCTCGACGACATTAGTGTCTCACAGTACTGTATTCATGTACATGGATTTATTGGTGTATATATGTAATAATACATGATAAGTTTTTTGTAGGTGTATTGATGACTATGGTGTTATTAATAACATGTTATATAGCTTTATAAATCGTAATTTAAATTATAATGTCATTGGATGATGTGTAATAAATAAATAAATGTTTCTTTATTTTAAAATATTTTTATGTGATAAATTTAATGGTTTTTTAGGATTATGAGTGGCTGAAGGTGATGTGGGGCTTTGCTCCGCAGTCCACACAGTAATGTGATATTGAATTTTGTGTGGAACGCTCGTTCATCCAACATCCACTGAGTCCCTCTTCTAGTTTTTATCCAAATCAAACACTGCCTATAACCTTTTTAAATAATTATAATAATAATAAAAAAAAATAATGTTGGAATCGGGTAATGCAAAAATCATAAAGTAAATTATAAACTATGTATTTTCTTGTTTAATTCCGAACTTATATCGAAATTAGAATCAACCAGAGCTTCCAGATAACCTTTATGAAGCTCTGAACCAACGAGAAAATTACCTTATTGATTTTATAAATTTTACAAAATTTTCTTATCTATAAACAATTAATATGTACTGTTGTATTAAGCTTTAAAGTAAAAAGATATTTAAATAAGAAATGTTAGTATTTAAGAATTAGATTAAATAAACAATCATAGGTTATTGGCCTATTAGTGCCATTATATATTTAGCCATAGGTAATAAGCAAAATTGCGTAACTATTTCTATTAAGTTAAACAAACGCCCAAGTAGGTTAAAATAATAATTATAACAGTTCAATATAACATTTTGTAACTAGAATAAGAAAACAATAATATAATTTATGCTTAATCAATAAGATAACTAGGTTAAGACAGGTAAAAACATAATGTAATTAATATAATATAAGAAGGATGGAAACTCCAAGAAAGGGGTCAGTGGTGGTGATCGTGTGACTCGATCACCACTGAACACCGCGTGTTAAATAAAGTATTATTAAATATTTTGTGTGTTATTTTATTGTATATTTCGAGTAATCGGAGTATACGACAGTACATATATTTATCTTGTATATTAATATATATTTATATCGTATATTAATATATATTAATATATACGTCTCCATTTAGACGCTACATTTTAAATAACACTATGTACTTTTTTTACATTGATAATTATCTATATTTGTAGGCAAATAATCTTACATCAATTTAAACTGTAATATAAATAAAAAAAATTTAGTCTAACACTAAAACAAATTATTTGCATTATTGAAAATCCAATATTCATTACTAGTTTCATGCAGTATTTAAGAATAATATAAGGGCCAGGAAAAACGACAGGATGTAGGTGACATTTTTACCTTAGCTCACTTCAGTGCGTCTTGATTGTATAATGTATTTTAATAATATGTCATATTTCAGCTATAATCAATTATTAATAAAAAAATCAATTAATAAACTTATATTGAACAAATGGAAAATAATTAAACACATTTCATATAAGAGTATAAGACTATATTTAGGTTTGAACTATTGTCACGTGCTAAAACAATAAACATGTTCAACAAGATAACAAAAAAATATCTGATAAATACCTTTAAATGGATTATATCGCCTCTTTCGCAATGAACTATAATACTAATAAATTATCGAATTTTAATCGGCTTGGCCATGTGTGTGAAGATTTTATTTTATTATTTTTTATTTAGGGCATTCAATTTTCACAAGGTATTGTATTTACGGCAATGCCAAAGCCGTCAGAGTATGCATCGAAACGACGCGGTAGCCGTGGGGGTGGGGGCGAAAGTTGTGATTCTTTTGTGCCAAGCAGTTTTCCCGTGGGAAACAGTACGTGGCGGCGTCCCTTGTACACCCCCAACACAATATTGGCCTTAGACATGTGTATATATATATATATGCTTTTGACGATTGCGTCTTTATCACGCACACGACGCGAAACTCGTTAACGTTTTTCCGAAGGGTCTTGTGCGCCACTAGTTTGCGTGTGTGTGTGTGTGCGTGTGCGTATGCGTCTACCTAATTACGGGGCAGAAGTTGTCGTCGTTTCGTCGTTGCCCAAATAGCCGGCTGTCGCGCGTAATTCTTAGCTGCCCCATAAATAAACTCGTGTCCGCCGTCGAGTGCGTGCTTCAATTCCACGTTCATAACGGTTTTTTTCTCCATACTACCAAAGAAAACCCGTACGAGACTTTTGGGAAAATAAACACGTGTGATGTCGAACACGGTTTATGTGCACGCCGACGACGCAGTGATGTATATATATATTCATTATACCTATATATAGTCGTTTCACCATTACCAGCTATATTATAACGATGATGATTTCGTGTAGAATACTACAGCTGCCCTATTATTATTACTATTATATTTTATGAGGACGACAATGCTTTTAAATCAACGAGCCTCGACTATTCTACATTGTGTCAAGTATGGAGACTATGATGATTTTGAACATTTTAGTGATTAATTATATTAATCTGTCAATTTTTTATAATTTTTATTGCTACAGAGAACTCTTAAATTGGTTAAAAAAATCTCAAGCATTTGAAAATATGGTCATTGACAAGCCCGGATTAAGATAATTTTGGGTCCGGAGCCAAATAATTTTAGGAGCCCATAACCATAATCAAAATATTGGTGACCCATAAATAAAAATATTTCATAGGAAAAAAAATTATATTTATAAATTTATTTCTTAATATTTAAATACAAAAATAAAAATGTTATTTGTATAAATTATTTGTACATGTTTCTTTTGATATGCGAAATATATTATTATTATAATAGCCAAATATTTCTGATTTACTAGTTATTAGGTTAGGTTATAGATTACCAGTTTTAATTTAAAATCGAAACATTTTTACTACTCCAAAAGGTTTTTATTTTACTATCGTTACCAAGGCCGTAACTGAAAAAAATTTCAGGGAGGAGGGAGTCCAATATTTTGTTTTAAAATAAATAATGATGAAAATTTATAGAAAATAAACTATATATAATCATCAGTTAATCACTAAAATGTTTCTATTTTTAAAAATTTCGAGGAGAAGACCCCTGAACCTTCCCCTCATTTACAACTTTGATCGTTACCCATCAGTTTAGATAAATGTCACTTGTTCCCGTTTGTTCAACAATTAACAAATATTTAATATTGTTTCTATAGGCATTAGGCCAAAAAATTAAATAAATAAACAGTAAAAACTATTCATAAAAACGTGAAACGAAAATAAAATTTTTTGTTCTATATTATAATTTATAATATAAATATATTAAGTTAAATCCATACAAAAAACTAAGTAAACTGTAATCATAATTTTTTCTTAAAATAAAACGTGTATTTTATAAAATTATATTTCAAAATTTTGGAATGAGGTTGAGATTTTAAATCCGATCATAATATTTCATATACTTAAAATGAAGAAATGACAGTGTGCCAATATATTAATAGATAATTGTGCATTTAAAATATTTTTTTTTATTACTTATAAGTAATAATAAATTATGTAGGTACACATAATAGTTATATTATATACTTATCAAAGTCAGCAATTAAGAAATAATTATAAAATAATATAAAAAGTAAAATTAAAATATCTCAATATTATAAATTATAATATAGTAATGTAGTAAATACTTATATAAATTATAACATAACCTAACCTTTAAAGGTTAAAGTATATATTATCAAGATGTCGATAAAGCATGAAATCTTGCTCGAACTTAGTAAATTCTTTATTTATATTTTACGAATTTTTTATTTTTTCATTTTCATTGCCAATAATTATTAACTTAATGCAAACATATTTTGTATGTTAAAAAAAACATTTACAAAATAAATCATTTATTAACACAGATACAATAAGTAAATAAATACCATATAATTAATTATAACCAAATAATTAAATAAAATGTAAAACATAAATAGTAATAATAATAATTTAAAAAGTTATCAAATAATCATGAGATACTCAATATAGTCATGACTCACGATTGAATATTGTTTTTATTGAATTATAATAACTACTGGGTGCTTAAGGGTCTTAAAAATATAAACACAAATTCGATATAAAAAAACTAAAAAGTACTAATACGGGAGACAGTGGCGTACTAGGGGGGATATCCCACCAAATTTTTTGGATGATTTCATTTATTATGAGAAAACTAAAATTGTTAGTACCCGTAACCTCTTAACCCCCCCCCCCCCCCCCCAAATTCAGGTCTAAGCACTCCTTTGACGGGAGATCTGTTCAAAATATAATTAGTCAAGGTTTAGGTTTATAATAGTTAAAATTATATTAGTTTTACTTTGTTTCACGTGAAAAGTGCTAGAGAATTCGAAAAGAGGCTGCAATTACAACTTTTTAGAATTTATCATTTTAAGCCCAGCAGAGTACTTTTTATCTTTTTTTGCAAAAGTAAGATACATATAAAATATATTTGTATAATAATTTATATATATACTTGTAATACGATTTTTAAAAAAAAAAAACTTTAATCCATAGGAAAAATCATTACAAATCAATAAGACTGAAAAACAATGAATATTTTATATTATATATTATAACTTAAATTTTGTATACTTAATACTTATACTTACATTTTTAAATATAGAACGTCAACTACGCGTATTACGTATGAAAAGGACAAAAGTATCGTATTTTTATGATTCTGTAATTAAAGCGTTTTGTCTTCCTAGCAAAATCACTTCTCTTAAAAACAAAATGTTTTCTTTATTTCTTTTAGTAGGTAGACCTTTCACATCAAAATGTATAATATTATAATATAGGTATAATAATAATTGTTTCAACTATTATATTTTTACAAATACATAGATAAAAATTCATTACTCGTAAAAAAAAAAATATTCAAATATTATTTGATTTAATTTTAAGTTTAATTTAAATAATTAAACTTTTTGGTGTATTATTGTCATAGTTTTAATTTTTTTAGTTACATAAATAACTTTCACTTAAATTTTGGAAGTAGGTACGTACAAATTGTATTTTTTGATAAATCAAAGGAATATAAGAATTCTCGTGCAGAAAAATGTCTTTTCTGATTTCTTCGTTTGTTCAAAGTACACGCAGGACGTTTTAAAAACACAAGTTGGCAAGATAGTATTTCCGGAATGCTTTTACGGTGAGCATGGTGTAGAGAGTAGTGGAGAAAAACAACTCGAGGGTAAAAGATTGGCGGTGGTCCTCGATTCCGGCGTGTCATTGTTTCCGCATTACTTTGCTCGAATTCCTTGTCGAATCTGGCGCAAAAATGGAAATGAAAAACCACGGCTGTATATACAATGAAAAAGAGGGCAAAAGATCCAATGCGACTAGTCATCCGTCGTCAAAGCCGCATTAACGGCCGTTTTGCCGACAAACTACGGAACACATTTTCCTCCCCGCACTCTATTTTCTTCGATTTCTTGTAAAGGGGTCTATCGTAACACGTAGTATGTCCGCTATAAAAACCTAAATATAATTTCTATCGACATTACGTTTAGAACGTAGAGTATACAACTACAATCTACAGTACATACATATTTCATTTCAAAAGTATACGTTTAATTTGCTATTGTTTGGTATAAGTGTATATAATATTCATCTTTTAAAGTGAATTTAAAATTCACATATTCAGCACTCATTAGTTTTGTTTATTTACATATTTGGTCAAATGAATATTGTGTTAAACCCTTAATATAATAATGTGTACGAGAAATAACTCAAAAATGTCGGTTAAACATAATATTTTGTATGCGGTATATTTGTTTGTTTGAAGGTTATAAAGATAATATATTTTAAAGGTGGTGATTGGATATTTGTTTAAAACAAATGGTTAGTTTAGGTAAGAAAAATAAGTGTTTCAATTTCTAGTTGTTTTTATTAATTATCGAATAATATAATATATTCTTATTTCTTGATAAATACTATTTATTTAAAAAATTGAACAATACGATTATACGAAGGCAAAAAAATTATTGCAGCATATAAAATTAAAATTTCATTTATGAAAAATTATCCGCATATGTAGTTTTTATCAAACTGTACAAAATTTAAAAATAAAATATTATCATAAAAACAATATCGAAAAGGGATGATGCAACGAGACAACATATAGGTACATGGCGGTATATCATAAAGAGTAGACATAAGAAAATACTATCTTATACCGTAATATATTTTTAAATATACTTAATTTGAATGTCTAATGGTTAATCGTATGTATCTATCCTATTACTCTCTGTGATATACCTAACCTAACCTAACCTATGAAATATGTATTATATATGAGAAAATTTAATTTAATTAATTTGGTTTAATTAATAATATTATTTTTTTGAAAAATAAACATAGAACAACGTTAATAATATTTTAAACGTTTAACCTATATTTAATAAACATATACATTTATTAAAATAATATTTATAGATTAATAGATAAATAAATAATGGTCGCATAATATGTTCATTTTTGTAATAAATTTAATTTTAATATCAAAAACTGTATAAAAATTAAAATTTGATAAAAATTATTGAAGGTATTTATCAAAGCTATCAATCAAATAGAATGTTTGTAATACTAGGTACTTTAAGAAATAACGTAAATTTTTTGTGATGACACACATTTAATAGAATATAATATTATATAATATTGTATACCTACCTAAATTATTTTCGCTGCTTTATACATAAACATATTAATAAATATATTTATATAAATATTTCAGGCATATCCTATTAGTGTACTTATATCAAAAACCCTATAAGTGCCCAATCCATTTGACAGATTAAGTGTTTGCGAACATTTTGATGCTTACATACTGTGCGTGTATATTATACATAGATGCTCGCATAAAAGCATATTTACTATGTACAAACAACTGCTTAGATATGTATAATATTATTATATGCGCGTATATTGCGTATATATATATAATAATATTTGTAACATTTGTATAAATGTTAGGTTAGGTTAATTGGTGGTAAGTATTCCAAAAGTATAATTAGTAATTATTAATTACTTTATAATAGTCGGATAAATTTGTCACGGAGAGCAACAAAAAAAAAATTCAACGAATAACATGCAACGTTTATAATATAACCACCGGTAATAAATTGGCGGGGATTGGTAGGTAGGTACTCGCAAAATCACCAAGATTTGAGGCCGGTGTGAGAACGACGTTCGGTGGCCGGTTTTTTATTTTCACGGCATTTATAATATATAATGTTCTTGCAGAGATGTGCGACGGGGGATTTGACAGCAAACGCGCACACACACATGCATACAGTCTACATTTGTGCTCAAGCACGTTATAATAGTAAAGAGCAATTTGTTTGAGATTCCATCGCGGCGTCGAGCGCAATAGAGCTTATGAATTTATTATGGCGGCGTGTGGAACGCGAACGCGACAGTACGTCGTGCGGTGAAACGAGCTGCATAAAATATGGATACCTATCTGGTATTGTTGTTCGTGAAAAATAAAATAAAACGTATATTATGAACTACGTGACTTTATTACGTTTTATAGAGAGCACTTTTATTTCATTCGTAGGTATATAGTTTGTTTCGTATATTATTATATTCAATAATAATAATTAATTAATTGAAACTTGATTAAAACTGACGGTTTATTTTTCTGTTTATTTCAGTTCCACGAAACTAAAGCGGTTCATATTAAACACAGAAACGTTAAACACAATTAAAATATCATTCATTAATGAGTGAACATTTAATTTTAATTTTTTTTTTTTTTTGTTTAACTCACTCAAGGGACTTCATTAATACACAACTTTAATATGAGCATAAAATAACACTACTCTTACGTAATAACTTTAAAAAAATGTAATTTTTATACCTGTTATTATAATCCTAAAAATATTTAGTAACATATGATAAATATATAGCTCTACCACTAGTTTAAAATACTTGACTGATTTGTATAAGTTGTACAGTGAAATATATTTGATCATGAATTTTTATCAATAGGATTTTTATAATTTGTTGCTTTTTAAATTGTATTTGGTTTTGTTAGTCAAATATAAATAGAAATAAAAAATATTGTACTTAAATACTCCGATGAATAAATGTGGGTATGACTTAAATTTTAATTATTTAAAAAATAAGAAAATTTATGTTTTATGCGTTTATTAATTTAAAATTTCACGTTAGTCTTAAAAAAATTACTAAACTTGTATATACACATTTAATATTGACTACCTAATTTTTTGAAAATTATTATTAATTTTAACTTATTAATGAATAATAATTTAGGTAATATTTTTTTAACGGTAACATAATATTATAGCTTGGCTACATTGTATGATATTATTTTGATTGTTCAGTTATACCATTTGTCAGTCTGGGATATATTATATTTAAATATTATCATATATTCTATTTTGAAACAAATTCAAATATTTAAGTAAAAACTTCAAGATCTTAAGTTTAGTAATTTTTTAAAAATAACAAAAATCGAAAATTATTTATTAGTAAAACGTTATTTTACACGTGTATTTTTGATTTCAAATTAAAATTAAAACTTTAAACACTCGTAAAATTTTTTAAATTGAATAATCCTCAAACGTTTTTATTATTATTCTAAGCTTAACTTATTGTCAGCATAGTATTAAATTTTCAATTCTTAGCTTTTGATAGTAAAATATTTATAAATTTTTAACTACCAAATAGTGAAAAATATTCATGATTTTGAAGAATTTTTGTCAATATTTGAATTTCAAATGCTTATAAATAGATCAAAAAAAGTCAAAATATTTTGAAAATCAAATAACGTAAAGAAAATGGCAATCTAAATAACTGGTAAGATTTTCAAGTATTTACGATTTATATTGTTTGAATAACAACAAATATCAAAAATCGTTTGAGGCTAAACCGTTATTTAACGCGGTTTTGTAAAAATTTAAATTTCAAACATTCCTAAAAAATTTTTGTCTTAGTCCGGTAAAGTTTTTTTTACAGATAGTTGAAGAAAAATTTATGGAGAATCTTGTGGCAAATTTTCAAAACTTAGTTATTAAAAAAAAATTTTTTACGATTTTTCAACCACAAAATTACTTCCAAATTTTCGCAATTTTGACTTATTTCGTATAAATTCGAACTTTAAACACTTATAAAAAAAAATTGTGACTAACGATCTCGGATTTTTTTTTATTACTTTAAGAAAAACTTATAAGAAACCTTGTAATAAATTTTCAAGATTTTCTGGCCACCTAAACAATTTTTATTGTTATTTAAAAAAAAAAATACTAAAAAAAAATTATTTCAATTGTCTATAAATAGCTCAAAAAAAGTCAAAATTCTTTGAAAATTTAACTGTGTATGGAAAACGCTAATATAAACATTTGGTGAAAATTTCAAGTATTTACATCGATTAGTTTTTGAGTTATAGCAAAATAAAAAATTCGATTTTGTCGAAAACTGGTTTTGCGTAAGAAATCTCGTTTTTCCCTCATTTTTTTAGGGTGTTTCCCGACTCTTTAAAAAATATTGAAAGTTTTTAACTTAAAATAAAAAAAAAATAAAAACACACATCATTGTAAAATCAATACATTCATCACTCCGTTCAGAATCTAAAAAATTTACTTTCATTTTTCAAATCTCAATCCATCAGTATGAATCAATATTTAGGCATTTGCAGGGTATAGTAAAATAGACCTTTATGATTACCAGATTATGTTTATTTTTTTTCAAAATGTATCAAAGTACCTTATTTCCATTGATATATTTTGTTTTTAAAACAAAAGTCTTGCAAAATTCAGATAAACATATTCTTTGTTTGTGAGAAGTGGTGATTGCCGTAATTTCAGTAGTATTAGTGGTAATCTATAGCAAAACATTTGTCGTAGCCCGTAGATTGCCCGGTCACTACTATTGGAAGAAGAGGGTGAACGATAAAATAAGTTAATTTTTTAAGCAGAGTTCTCGTCTTTTCGAGAGCGATAAGCAAAAAAAAAAGAAAATAAAGGAAAAAAGTCCAATCATTCTTCTATTCAGGAGTTATTACGGCAGCAGGTGTGCTAATCAGTGAACAGCTCTAGAAATCGTTAGCTTGGGCTGTATACACACACAACATACACATACATATATACACCCCTAATACCGCCCGCACATCACCACCACGGCAACGTTAGTTCTTCGGTATACCTATATAATATACAGCCACCGCGCCCGACACCGGATCGCCGCCTCATCGATCGTCCGCACACATTAAACGGACAAATAAAATGTCCGGAAATGACAAAGCTTGCTCGGCCAGTCGCAAAACCACGTCACGTATAAGCGACAAGATTTCCACCCTCTTTGCCCTACGTACAATAAAACAGAAGAGGGGTTCTGAACAACATACGGTCAAAGTGCATATGTGACCTCGGTGAATCGCCAACACGCACTATTTATATTTAACCTACCTTTGTATATATATATATATATATAAATGACGGTAGGCATACTAGGACGCTGTTCTATAGTGCGTATGGCGATCACGTATTCGATATGAGAAGTGGACAACTGCACCAGCAACCCAGCACTTGCCCTAAATGAAAGAACCACCGAAAATCTCGGGGGCAAAGAGGTCGTAATTAACTGTCTTCATATAAAAGGCTCTTGGACCGGACTTTTAATGAACCACCCTCCCGCTGCTGTACATAAAAGGTTTTCAGTTCTTATATATATAAGATGATGAATATATATATATAGGTGTACCTACCTATATATACTATACGTAGAAATACTGCAGTATACTATTACTTCTGCTGCCGCTGATGCTCATTTTCAAAACTTGAAGAGTAGAAGAGGGTGCCGCAATGCAGTTGTATAAATATACGCCGTTATTATTGCTTTATTTCATGTATGTTTCATTATATTATAATCGTTTTTTTACTATGTTATATGAACCGTATAATATTATAGATCTCTATAATACAGTAAGTTGATGCAAGGAGTGATAAAACACTGCTGATTACAAACACTTACGCATTTATTAACTAACAATTTTTTTTCATTTTTGTATAGTTTTATAAAAAAATTGAGGGACTGAGGAGATAAAACAGTATTTACATGTAAATATACTACTGCAGTAATAGGCGGATATCTTATAAAACATTGAGGGGGCTCAAATATTAGTTTAGCAAACAGAGCCGTGGGGGCTTTGCCCCTACACCTCCAAGGTTAGGTTATTTATATTAAATAATGAAAATAGTGAAGGTTCTCATTATCATAATAATTAAAATATTAACAAACAGAAAAATGAAAAAAAGTGGGTGAGTATCGATCTGCTGTACGTTAGGGGGTGGGGTGGACCTCAGACTACGGTAGGTTAAATTTGAATGCAATGATAGGTATCATTGTACACGAAAAACGATTCTGAACGAAGATGATTTGTCAGTTTAGGATATATTATATTTAAATATTGTCATATATTCTATTTTGAAACAAATTCAAATATTTAAGTAAAAGCTTCAAGATCTTACGTTTAGTAATTTTTTAAAAATAACAAAAATCGAAAATTATTTATTAGTAAAACGTTATTTTACACGTGTATTTTTGATTTCAAATTAAAATTAAAACTTTAAACACTCGTAAATTTTTTTAAATTGAATAATCCTCAAACGTTTTTATTATTATTCTAAGCTTAACTTATTGTCAGCACAGTATTAAATTTTCAATTCTTAGCTTTTGATAGTAAAATATTTATAAATTTTTTAACTACCAAATAGTTAAAAATATTCATGATTTTGACAAATTTTTGTCAATATTTGAACTTCAAATGCTAATAAAAAAAATTGTGCCTATGTATTTTTATAATTTTTGAATGAGAGTTAGAAAAAGTTATGTGGACCCTTCAATTAAATTTTCAAGTAATTTGTCCCAGTTAAATTTTTTTTATCACATTTATAAAAAAAAAATAAAAAAAAAATTTCAAATTTCAAATGCCAATAAATAGATCAAAAAAAGTCAAAATATTTTGAAAATCAAATAACGTAAAGAAAATGGCAATCTAAATAACTGGTATAATTTTCAAGTATTTACGACTTATACTGTTTGAATAACAACAAATATCAAAAATCGTTTAAAGCTAAACCGTTATTTAACGCGGTTTTGTAAAAATTTAAATTTCAAACATTTTGTCTTAGTCCGGTAGAGTTGGAGAAAAATTTATGAGAACCTTGTGGCAAATTTTCAAAACTTAGTTATTAAAAAAAAAATTTTTACGATTTTTCAACCACAAAATTACTTCCAAATTTTCGCAATTTTGACTTATTTCGTATAAATTCGAACTTTAAACACTTATAAAAAAAAATTGTGACTAACGATCTCGGATTTTTTTTTATTACTTTAAGAAAAACTTATAAGAAACCTTGTATTAAATTTTCAAGATTTTCTGGCCACCTAAACAATTTTTATCGTTATTTAAAAAAAAAAATACTAAAAAATTATTTCAATTGTCTATAAATAGCTCAAAAAAAGTCAAAATTCTTTGAAACTTTAACTGTGTATGAAGAACGCTAATATAAACATTTGGTGAAAAATTTCAAGTATTTACATCGATTAGTTTTTGAGTTACAGCAAAATCAAAAAATCGATTTTTTTGAAAACTAGTTAAAAATGTTTTACTTTTGCCCCCCCCCCCCAAAGTACCAACTAGATGAATTTTCCTATTCAAAGAGGGGCTGAAGTCAAAAATCGGAGCATTATTACTGCTTCAAATGTTGTCGTCAGACACAAAAAAAAAAAACACACATCATTGTAAAAGCAATACATTCTTCACTTCGTTCAGAATCTAAAATTACTAATAATATAATAAATGGAATATCTTCGGAAAAATGATATCAATCCACCTTAATATTGAAAATAAAATAAAGAATTTTAATAGCAGTTTAAAAAAAATGCATATCGCAAAATATACTTATAGTGATATTAGCTGACAAACCGTCTTCGCTTAGAATCGATTTTTATATATACCTAATGATATTATATATTATTATTGAATTAAAATTTAGTGCACACTTATTTGACACTCAATTTACTGCAGAGCGACACCCATTTGCTTTATTATTTTTTACTACTGTTTTTTTTATCACTATTTCAATTTTATATTTTGAGATAAGACTCAATAAGTACTTATATTGTTTTAAATTCATATTTAAAGTTACATAATTTAGTTAGTTTTTAAAATAACATATAAACACATACTATATTTTTGATTAGAAATAAAATTATACTTTCTGTTATTTTGATGAAATTAATTTAGACAAAATTGCAATGTACTCGTATTATTGTCTATTCATTTCAAACTGAATTATTTTATATAAATTCGTGTTTTAATCCAAGGTCTCACGTTCGGATTAGGTATTGCGGTCGTGGTGGTACTTACTACTTATATATAGGGCCTGTCCCTTCAATAAAATATCATGTAATTCGCATCATGAGTTTGGGTGGTATATATGTATGATAATGGTGATGGCGTTACTACGTGATCAGGATGTGACTGATATTTTCTTTTCGTTATTATACCCCAAAACTATTGGAAAACCCAACTGGAGCAAATAAATAAAAAAGTATAGGCATCGGAACTTTCTGGGATGACACTTCCGGTAGATGGTCTTGGCCGATAAATGTGTCCCACGCGGCCATATACCATGCTCGAAGGGTTCTTGTATATGATACTATATCTGTGATTTGTGAACACAGCACGGAAATCGTTAAACATTCACGGTCACTATAAGAGCTGCAGAAACACGTGCCCATAGCAAAACCTTTAAATCAGCCGACCACAGCTTTTCTACTATTTATTATAATTGGGGTTATACTTACTGAAATTGAAAAATGTTGGTTTTACCTGTGCAAAAGTTCTAATCGGTTTTGATCTCCCAATCGGATTCATAAAATACGTTATTATATTGGATGTATGGAAAATGATGTAAATCCTACGAGAGACACCTAACTTAAATTTAATTTTTTTAGATTCTGAACGAAGTGAAGAATGTATTGATTTTACTATGATGTGTGTTTTTTTTTTTTTTGTGTCTGACGACAACATTTGGAGCAGTAATAATGCTCCGATTTTGACTTCAGCCCCTCTTTGAATAGGAAAATTCATCTAGTTGGTACTTTTGGGGGGGGGGGGGGTGTCAAAAGTTAAATTTTCAAATAGTTTTCAAAAAAATCGAGAAAAACAAAAAAAAAATGACAGAAAAATGGCAATTTTACGAAAAACCACTTTTCGACAAAATCGATTTTTTTATTATTAATAAACAGAATAGATACTATAAAGTAACCATAGTAACATATAAAAACTATACTATTTGTTTCAAAATAGAATATATGACAATATTTAAATATAATATATCCTAAACTGACAAATCATCTTCGTTCAGAATCGTTTTTCGTATACAATAATACCTATCAATGCATTCAAATTTAACCTACCATAGTCTGAGTCTGAGGTCCATCCCACCCCCTAATATATAGCAGAGCGATACCCACTTACCCGCTTTTTTAATGTTATTTTAATTTAAAAATGTTATTTTTAGTTTTAAGCTATACTAAGTTTTCAAATCTTGATTTTAAACTAATTAATTAATAATATAGTGATGACGCTTATTTAGTGGGAAAAACTGATCTTCATTTAACGTGGTTCGGAAAATAAAAACTTCATGATTAGGTCTTATTTTTGTCGTATATCGTGTTTATTTATTTAGTTAATTATTATGGTCTATCTGTTTTAAAAAAATAGTGTTACGTTTTCTACAAAATATAGTAAGAACTCATAAAGAATAAATTATATATTAATTATGTATAAAAAAAACAAACTAAATGATAACATTATAATAGTATCAAGTAATCGCATTTATCCCAGTAAACAAAAATAAATTAACTTAATATAACATAGGAAGTGATGACCCGAAATATCGTATAATAGGTTCATTAAAAACTAAATGTGACCATAATTTTATACAAACACAACACATGGGCTGTAGAGTGAGACTACCGGGGTTAAATACACAGGTCCAGGGCAAATATGTCATAATTTAGATAAAGACTACTGCAGACGATTAATTCAACAAACCAAAGGTTAGACAATCTAGTTTACTGATATGTTATCCAAAAACTACTTAATGACATTTTGCTTTGAAATGATAAATTACCTGATTATATTTTTCCGTGCCTATGTATTATATTATTATCTTAATATTATTATTAATGACTAATATAATATTATATGTTTGTTAAACGAATGTAGCGAATATAATAGTTTACTAATAATTATATGAATTTACCATTACCTACTTAAAGTGCTCGTTGTGGCTGGTTGTTTAATTCAATAACAACACATTTATATTATGTTGCCTATATACCTACGCATATATTATTCATGACGTATAGGTACTGATTGAGTATTTATTTTAAAAATGTTGGGTGATTAAATTATAATTTATGACCGAGAAGTTTTGAAATTCAAACTATCACAAAAATATTATATTTCATATAATATAATTTTTAACGATCGATAAATATTCGTTCTTAGACGTTGTACAGTGGCATTATGCCATAATACGTATTACGACTTCTCGTCGTATTATCGTGTTGTTTGCCATATACATTAATACAATATTATACCTATGTATTGAATGCGTGTATAAACGACTCGTGTAGTTAAAGTTCGCCACCAGCAGTAGTGGTGTATTATATGCTACAGAACACATGACAAACCAGCATTTCAGAAAATGTGTTTAAAACGACTGTTACCGGGGTCCTTAAGGAGGACAATAACGACGCCATTCGTGGCACGCTGCGACCGCTTAAGAATCGTTTTTCCGTTGCCGATGCGCCCATTTACACGCGTCGCTGTTTGGCGCTCCCTCGTAAATAATTTAAAAAGAAAAACGAACGTCGTTACCGGCAAATGGCAGTACTAAAAAACCGCCATTAAACAGCCCAAAGACATATCAAAGTGGTCCCTGTCCGCTAATTATAGGCGGGTAGAAGGATCGGTGAAAAATAAAATGTAAAGACGACACTTTAAGTCACGGAGAGATAGTTTCACTTTACTTGAATATACCGACACATTATACACTAAATTACACATGCACATGTATATATACACTCACGATGCGTATACATTTCAAATAACTTGTTGAATTAGATATGATATTATCAACCGGGGTGTGCATATGCTATATATATTTTATTAATACTTTTACTGACTAAAACCCTCAGATATTATATTAGATGACATATTATATTCCTCATGTCAGTATAGTAATAGACGATTGTAGTGACGATTGTACACATCTGTAATGGTAGACACGACACACATAGACCCCCTCTTCCATCTACAGATGGTTACCAATCCAAGTAATATATGATATGTTATGTTTATCAACTGTCAGCTTGATTATGGACGGAACTGATACAGTGCTGCTGTCGTTTGCCAACGTTTTTACCACGTGCACGTAATTATAACGTTACGTAAACACTGCATTATAAACGTTCTTGCCTTTTAAAAAATATTTCCAAAACTAATTTAAATAACGTTGTAACATTTTTGTAAAGATTTGTAAACTCGCCTTTGTGGTTAATATACTCAATCAAAGGTGATAGTTTTGAAGACTTGGCGTGGGTTTTTAATTATACATTATTACATAATGTAATAATAATAATAATTGTGTATTATCGTATAGTATATTAAGCACATGCATATTAAATACGATTGAGAATTTTACTTTATCACTATACTGTCTTACTCGTTGTGGCGAACTCCTAGAGGCTAACTGCATTTACCTAAGCATGCTTATAGTATATAAGTATATGTAATATCATTGTACTACCAAGTATAATGTGTACACGTGTTAGGTATACCATATACACAGTGAATTTGCAACGACGAGCTAGAGCGAACCCTTTAGGCGGTGCGTGTGCTGCTGCCCCGAGTAACAGCGACGTTTTGATCGAACGTTTGGCTCATACTATTATTATATTAATTATATTAAAGTTGTGTCCTACGGCGGCGGTGGCGGCTACGGTAGTAGTATTACAGTGTTTATATTATAAATTAAAACTGCACGCCTGCACGCGTCGTCATCCAATGGGGTGAAAATGTGAAATGACATTTTTGATGTTTGTGACTGTTTTGCTATAGCAGCGTTGTAGACATGAAAACGCTTCATTACGTCTCTTGTTTGTCATAATTATATGAATATTTAAAATTATTACAGGTTTATAAGCAGTTTAAATTAAAAATATTATAACATAGTATATTTACTTATATTAATTTAATTATGCTTTTATTATTAGTATTAATTATTATTTTTTTGCATTTAAATTGTTTATTAGATTTTTAAAAAAATGCTGTAATTTGGTTGTTGCTTCAAAATACTTCAATGTATTAAAAATTAATAGAATATTTTTAGAATAAAATACTTTTTTCATAGTATGGTCACATCATTGCACGTCATATTTTTATTGAATATTTTATATATTTTTTATATTATATTTTCCACTTGAAGTGATTATACTATTAATGTATCACCTTATATTTTAAAAGGGATGAGTAAATTAATTTTTTATAATCAATGAAAAATACAAATAAAAATTATAAATTACCTAAATAGGTTACATAAATACATTTAAAGACGTTTTATATTGTTTTTAGACTTTTAATACGCTTTTTGTATTCGACTTTTAAAACAAAAAAGTATTTTCGTAAAATAAAAAGTAATTTCAACAAAACAAAAAATCTTAATACAATGATTTATATAAAAATATCCCATTTATTAATGATTTTTAGAATTAAAGTATTATTTTAAATTATACATTTTGTATGATAACATATTATATGGAGGTTATTCACTTACCATATCTGACCTTTTATATATTATATAATGATTATGGTACTCAGATAGATTATAACAATATAAAATAGGTAGCGGCCCAATAAGTTATCTTTAATTATATTCTATATAGTCTATAAGTATTTCAATATATTTAACTATTTAGTAGCTATTTATCCATTATTTTGTATGTGAAATATTTTAGATTCTGAACGAAGTGAAGAATGTATTGATTTTACTATGATGTGTGTTTTTTTTTTGTGTCTGACGACAACATTTGGAGCAGTAATAATGCTCCGATTTTTGACTTCTGCCCCTCTTTGAATAGGAAAATTCATCTAGTTGGTACTTTGGGGGGGGGGAGGGGGGTCAAAAGTTAAATTTTCAAATAGTTTTCAAAAAAATCGAGAAAAACAAAAAAAAAGTGACAGAAAAACGGCAATTTTACGAAAAACCACTTTTCGACAAAATCGATTTTTTGATTTTGCTGCAACTCAAAAACGAATTATTGTAAATATATACTTGAAATTTTCACAAAATGTTTATATTATGGTTATCTCTTTACAATTAAATTTTCAAAATATTATGACCATTTTAAGCTACTTATAGACAATTGAAATTTTCGACTTTTCTAAGTTTTTTTTCTTCAAATGCCGATAAAAAATTTTTGGGTGGCCAGAAAATCTTGAAAATTTAATACAAGGTTTCTTATAAGTTGTTCTTAAAGTGATAAGAAAAAAATCTGAAATCGTTAGTCACAATTTTTTGTTATAAGTGCTTAAAGTTCGAATTTATACGAAATATTTCAAAATTTGTTGCCAAATATTTTTTTTATTAATAAACAGACATTATAAAGTAACTATAGTAACATAATATAGTAACTATACTATTTGTTTCAAAATAGAATATATGACAATATTTAAATATAATATATCCTAGACTGACAAATCATCTCCGTTCAGAATCGTTTTTCGTATACAATGATACCTATCATTGCATTCAAATTTAACCTACCCTAGTCCGAGGTCCACCCCACCCCCTAATGTACAGCAGAGCGATACTCACTTACCAACTTTTTTTTTTATTTATATTAATATACTAATATTATCAATGATATCAAATTGATTTATAAGTTCATCTTTCAAAATATGGTATTGATAATTTTGGTAAAAATGTAAAATCAAGTTGAAATTCTCCCACCAATAAATTTATTGGCAAAATTTACTGCCTTCAAAAAAGTGCTGCCAGGAGCAATTACCATTTTGGTATTCAACTATAAATTTAACACTTGTTGCATTGTCAAGGTATAATCTGTTCGAGATTTGAAAATTTGTGATAGGTATTATACTTTATACTTACAAACTGATATAGACATACAGTTTGTTCAGCAACGTAAGTATTAGGTACTAATAAATCGAGAAACGGCATTAAAAGATATTCGTAATATGTATAAAACAATACTTTTTATCTTGGAATCTTATTTGATAATTTATTAACAAATGATATTTAATCATAAGTTTATGTATAAATGTTGTATATACTACGTATAATATAACGACACTGATGTTATTATCTATAATAGAAGAATTGTTATTTCTATTATATGCATGGGCGTAGGTAGGAAATATTTTCGGAGGGAGGTTTTGTCTAAATCTATATTAATATTATAAAATTATAAATAATTTATTTGTATGTACTAAGTAACACAATTGTTTTATTTAATTTCGGGGGTATTTGAACACCCAAAATTCCCCCCTTACCTACAGTGTAGGTCCTACACCCATGATTATATGTATAATAGAAATAATTTATTGCATAGATAAAAATACAGATACGTATTGTGATTTAATGATAATAAAAATGTTACTATTATATAAATATTATTTATGATAATTTAATAAATTTTATGTCAGTTATTTAAGCAATAATAATATTTTATTATCATAACCTCATATAATGAGAAAAATAATTAAATTTAACATTTATATTTATTTTGATTGTAATATAACTGCATAAGGCTATACTTTAAAACTTCAAAATTCAATTACAGAGCATCGCATATGCTCATCACGTATATTTCTATGGGTATATATGCTAAATTCCTAAATGTGCATTACATTTATCTAAATTTAATATTAACTCATAGATTTGTTACAACAATAGATATATATTTTAGAATAATGAATAGTACTTTACCAGTATTTCGTGAATTCATGATTACATTTGTTTAAATTACCATAATATTTCAACATTTCGGTAATATTTTATCCAAACCAATTGAGAGGGAGATAGGCTTTTATATATTATATTTCAAATTGTGAAATATTCAAATATATAATATGAACTATAGCCTGCTGATAGTTCATTAATAGATATTATACTTATATATAATGAGCGATGACTGATGAGACAAATTTCCATATTGGATCAATTACAATACCTTTATATGTAATTACACAAAATAATTTGAAATAATTTTTTTTTTATTATTTTTTTTTTTTAACAAACCAGTGTTATAATATATATTGTATCAATAATTTATCGTTATCCGTCAAACGTAAAAACATTACGTTTGTCGCACTCAAAGTACGTGCAATATTTTACGTCGAAACACCGGGTAAGTATAATCTATTAAATCAGTGTGTCAAAACGTGAAAAACGTTTGTCAAAAGTTTCTGCGCAGTTCATATTATTATATATGTATATATTTTACGGAGACAGAAAACTGTGTACAAATGACAAAATACTGAAATGTTAAGTCGTGAAGTATGTCAGGTATGCAGTCGTTGTCATTGCCAAACACGAATTCCGTATGTCCTTATCAACCACGCTTGTAATAATAGGGTGCGCATTATGCAGGCAGGAGTGTACTGAAAACACAGTGAACTCTGAAAATCGATTTCGAACGACCTTCAGTTTTAACTTTGGGGAGTTAATTTTGCGAAGGGTTAAAAACCCTTTTATTATTATTTTTTTAACAAAATATTAATATAATTTTCGTGTCGAGTGTATATATGTTATGGGTAATGTTAACATTTGGATAATGTCGACATTATCCGGCTAAAGTCGATATTAGCCAACTGTTATTATTACCCACCATGAATATTATAAAATGTTGGCTAATGTTAACATTAACCGGATAATATGATATTAGCCAAGAACTTTTGGATAATGTCTTAACAACCATAAAATACATAATATCATTAATATGAGTTAGGTTAGGTTACTTTTAATAATCTAACCTACTTATGATACAATATTGAATTTAATTTTAAATTTTAAATTATTTCTTAAAATATTATTATAAGTGTAGAATTAAAATGCTAATTTGTTAACCTTAATTATTATATGGTATGCTTTCGTGATATTTTGAATTGCACAAAATGCTAGATGATTTGCACTTACATCGATTTGTATCCTTGACCACCACCATCTGATATTAGACTTGCAATTTCCCCAAATTTTCTGAGTATTTTGATACATACAAATTGAATTTAGGGCGAGTAGTTGATGAGTTATACGTATTTGAAGTTTAGACAAGCGGAGTAGTGGAAAAACATTTCGCGGTTTAACCCCGTACCAAAATAGTCAAAAAATTATTCTGCTTGGGAATATGAAATTAATGTTTAATTGTTCACTTTATCGGTAAGATAACTGACTAACTTAGTTACAAGTCAAAATAAGGTATAATCATAAAAACTCTATAGTCTATTTAATATAAAACTTTTAACATTATCCTATATTGACTGGTTAAAGTTAACATTATCCGTATAATGATAATAATTCATGGTTATAAACGAAAAATTACACATTAGCCAAAACAGATGGCTAATGTTGACATTAGCCAAATGTTAACATTACCTTTAACATATTATATATACCTATATTATAATATAGTGTAGGTATTTAGTTGTAGTACATAATATAATTAAATAAGACTTTACATTTATTATTTATTGATGAGCTATAATGCATTCAACGTGTTAGTTCACCAGCATTAGGTTAGATTAGATTAACCTGCACCTATGTGATCTGTTAAAAATTGTGTGTGACATCCAACTAAATATAAAGATTAAAGAGCTTTCCTAATAATAATGTAATGCCATTTTTAATTGATTTATAATTTATAAATTAAATCAAATTTTGTTTCTAATAAGTACATTTTAAATATTATATCCAATATTTATTATATATGAATACTTTTTTTGTCTTTTATTGCCATTATTATTATATATACTTATGTTTTGTATAGGTATATATTATTTACTGAAATTTAAATATATAAGTATTAAATTATTGTATAAGGGCTCCGCCCGTTTATAAAGATAAATAAATAAATATAATATAATAGCAAAATATGTCTCAATTATAGCCCTTATGTCCATGAATTTATTTATCCATCAGGTTAGGTTAAGTAAAATTAGGTCATTTGTTGCAAAATTATTGATAAGAATATACAAATTGAAGTATCGGATAATATACCTTTTAAGTTACAAGTTATCACGTTAATTATTTTATATTTCACTTCTTTAGTATAATCCGGTAGATAAATCAGAATCCAAAATGATTGTATAATGTGTGTTTTTCTTATAATTATCAAAGATATGAGTTAAATATATTCATTGAATCAATTAAAAATTAATATAATCCAAAAGAAAAACCACAAATAATATGATTATTACAATTATTTAAGTGATACAATTGTAATTAGTAAAGTTGTTATAAAATGTAAAAGATAATAAATTGTATTATTCCAATATGTTTAATACTTTTAATTAATATTTTATTTATAAATGTTTTAAATTATATCTAATTAAATTTAAAAAAAACATATTTTAATATATAACTATTATATAATAAATTTTAATTAGTGGATTAATTTTAGTCTAGATAAATTCTGAACAATATCTTCAAGAATTTAATGTTTGCGCCATTTATATATATTTTTGTAGTATAGCTGTAAAGGAATGGTAAAAAAAATTACTTGTAAAAAGTATTCGAAAAATTCCTACAACTCTTTTTCAAGAAAATTATTTTCAAATATAGCAAAAATCTTTTTGTAAAACTAAATTTGATTATTATTCATACTTTTAGAAAGAAACTATATTTGATATACATTTGAAATATCTATTAATTATAAGTACTCTCTATAAATATTACATAATTAATGAGAAAAAAATATAATTTAACCTTGATAACTATAAATTAATATTGAGTGATATATGCATTTTAGTATTATATAAACATTATTAACATAATAAATACTAATCTTCTTAAATTTCTTGTTTTACCATTAAGGTTTAGCTGTATTCATAAATATGACAAATAATTTCAATAATTTGACTGTTGGATACTACTATGAAATATATATTTTAGTTTAATGTGGATTTTTATTCATTTTATTGCTCGTTTAAATTTAAAACTTTTATACTTATGTAAGTACGATAATTTAATTTTGCACATTTAAATAATAAAATTAGACTTAATTAAACAAGTAAAAGTATTCTTAACATTCTCTTTTCACGGAAGATATTAAAATTGAAATTAATTATATTTAAAAAAAAAGCGGGTAAGTGAGTATCGCTCTGCTGTACATCAGGGGGTGGGGTGGACCTCGGACTAAGGTAGGTTAAATTTGAATGCAATGATAGGTATCATTGTATACGAAAAACGATTTTGAACGGAGATGATTTGTCAGTCTAGAATATATTATATAAAAATCGAAAATTATTAATTAGTAAAACGTAATTTTACACGTGTACTTTTTGATTTCAAATTAAAATTAAAACTTTAAACACTCGTAAAATTTTTTAAATTAAATAATCCTCAAACTTTTTTATAATTATTCTAAGCTTAACTTATGAACAGCAAAGTATTAAATTTTCAATTCTTAGCTTTTGATAGTAAAATATTTATAAATTTTTAAATACCAAATAGTGAAAAATATTCATGATTTTGACGAATTTTTGTCAATATTTGAACTTCAAATGCTAATAAAAAAAAATTGTGCATATGTATTTTTATAATTTTTGAATGAGAGTTAGAACAAGTTATGTGGACCCTTCAGTTAAATTTTCAAGTAATTTGTCCCAGTTAAATTTTTTTTATCAACATTTATAAAAAAAAAATAAAAAAAAAATATTACGGAAAAACGGGATTTTTTACGCAAAACCAGTTTTCGACAAAATCGCATTTTTTATTTTGTTATAACTCAAAAACTAATAGATGTAAATTTTGACTTTTTTTGAGCTATATACAGGGTGTCCCACAGGGTTCTGACAAATGAAATAACTTTTATTCTAATTGATATTTTTTCATTTTTTTTTTTTTGTAAAATCAATAGACGCTTGCTCTACAAGTATAATATAAAATTTTAAATTAAAATTTTTTTTTACACAAAATAAAAAATTTTAAATTTTATTCAATTTTTTTTGAAGAAATTCAAAATAGCCAATTTATAAACATATTGGAAAAAATAGATTTAACGTTTTCAGTATTCAATTTGAGTAATCCGTTTGCGACTTATTAACATTTAAATATTCGTTACATTTACTGCTACCGGGCAATTTACCAGACCCAACAGTTAAAACCAGAAGTCAAAATGAACCCAAGATAACAAACTAAGATAGTATCCATAGAAATAATAATAACCAATTGCCCGGTAGCAGTGCAAACAGATTACTCAAATTGAATACTGAAAACGTTAAATCTATTTTTTCCAATATGTTTATAAATTGGCTATTTTGAATTTCTTCAAAAAAAATTGAATAAAATTTAAAAATTTTTATTTTGTGTAAAAAAAAATTTTAATTTAAAATTTTATATTATACTTGTAGAGCAAGCGTCTATTAATTTTACAAAAAAAAAAAAATGAAAAAATATCAATTAGAATAAAAGTTATTTCATTTGTCAGAACTCTGTGGGACACCCTGTATAGACAATTGAAATTTTTAATTTTTTTTAGTATTTTTTTAGATTCTGAACGGAGTGAAGAATGTATTGATTTTACAATGATGTGTGTTTTTTTTTTTTTTATTTTTTTTTTTTTGTGTCTGACGACAACATTTGGAGCAGTAAAAATGCTTCGATTTTGGACTTCAGCCCCTCTTTGAAAAGGAAATCGGATCTAGTTGGTACTTTGGGGGGTCAAAAGTTAAAAATTTTCAATATTTTTTAAATGAGTCGGGAAAAACCCTAAAAAAATGACGAAATCGTTAGTCACAATTTTTTTTTATAAGTGCTTAAAGTTCGAATTTATACGAAATATGTCAAAATTGCGAAAATTTGCGAGTAATTTTATGGTTGAAAAATCGTAAAATTTTTTTCTTTTATAACTAAGTTTTGAAAATTTGTTGCAAGGTTCTCCATAAATTTTTCTTCAATTATCTGTAAAAAAAACTCGACCGGATTCAGGCAAAAATTTTTTATGAGTGTTTGAAATTTAAATTTGTACAAAACCGCGTTAAATAACGGTTTAGCCTCAAACGATTTTTGATATTTGTTGTAATTCAAACTGTATAAGTCGTAAATACTTGAAAATTTTACCAGATATTTATATTGGCATTTTCTTTACGTGATTTGATTTTCAAAATATTTTGACTTTTTTTGAGTTATTTATAGACAATTGAAATTTTCAATTTTTTTTTATTTTATATTTATAAATGTTGATAAAAAAAATTTAGCTGGGACAAATTACTTGAAAATTTAATTGAAGGGTCCACATAACTTGTTCTAACTCTCATTCAAAAATTATAAAAATACATATGCACAATTTTTTTTTTATTAGCATTTGAAGTTCAAATATTGACAAAAATTCGTCAAAATCATGAATATTTTTCACTATTTGGTAGTTAAAAATTTATAAATATTTTACTATCAAAAGCTAAGAATTGAAAATTTAATACTATGCTGTACATAAGTTAAGCTTAGAATAATTATAAAAAAGTTTGAGGATTATTCAATTTAAGAAATTTTACGAGTGTTTAAAGTTTTAATTTTAATTTGAAATCAAAAATACACGTGTAAAATAACGTTTTACTAATAAATAATTTTCGATTTTTGTTATTTTTAAAAAATTACTAAACGTAAGATCTTGAAACTTTTACTTAAATGTTTGAATTTGTTTCAAAATAGAATATATGACAATATTTTAATATAATATATTAACATATCTTAGACTGACAAATCATCTCCGTTCAGAATCGTTTTTCGTATACAATGATACCTATCATTGCATTCAAATTTAACCTTCCCTAGTCCGAGGTCCATCCCACCCCCTAATGTACAGCAGAGCGATACTCACTTACCCGCTTTTTTTAAAATAACGATAAAAATTTTTTGGTTGGCCAGAAAATCTTGAAAATTTAATGCAAGGTTTCTTATAAGAACAAAAGTGATAAAAAATAATCCGAAATCGTTTGTCACAATTTTTTTTATAAGTGCTTAAAGTTCGAATTTATACGAAATATGTCTAAATTGCAAAAATTTGTGAGTAATTTTGAGGTTGAAAAATCGTAAAATTTTTTTCTTTTATAACTAAGTTTTGAAAATTTGATACAAGGTTCTCCATACATTTTTCTTCAAACATCTGTAAAAAAATCTCTACCGGATTCAGACAAAAAATTTTTATGAGTGTTTGAAATTTAAATTTTTACAAAACCGCGTTAAATAACGGTTTAGCCTCAATCGATTTTTGATATTTGTTGTAATTCAAATAGTATAAGTCGTAAATACTTGAAAATTTTACCAGTTATTTAGATTGCCATTTTCTTAACGTGATTTGATTTTCAAAATATTTTGACTTTTTTTGAGCTATTTATAGACAATTGAAATTTTCAATTTTTTTTTTATTTTTTTTTTATAAATGTTGATAAAAAAAATTTAACTGGGACAAATTACTTGAAAATTTAACTGAAGGGTCCACATAACTTGTTCTAACTCTCATTCAAAAATTATAAAAATACATATGCACAATTTTTTTTTATTAGCATTTGAAGTTCAAATATTGACAAAAATTCGTCAAAATCATGAATATTTTTCACTATTTGGTATTTAAAAATTTATAAATATTTTACTATCAAAAGCTAAGAATTGAAAATTTAATACTTTGCTGTTCATAAGTTAAGCTTAGAATAATTATAAAAAAGTTTGAGGATTATTTAATTTAAAAAATTTTACGAGTGTTTAAAGTTTTAATTTTAATTTGAAATCAAAAAGTAAACGTGTAAAATTACGTTTTACTAATTAATAATTTTCGATTTTTATATAATATATTCTAGACTGACAAATCATCTCCGTTCAAAATCGTTTTTCGTATACAATGATACCTATCATTGCATTCAAATTTAACCTACCTTAGTCCGAGGTCCACCCCACCCCCTGATGTACAGCAGAGCGATACTCACTTACCCGCTTTTTTTTTAAATATAATTAATTTCAATTTTAATATCTTCCGTGAAAAGAGAATGTTAAGAATACTTTTACTTGTTTAATTAAGTCTAATTTTATTATTTAAATGTGCAAAATTAAATTATCGTACTTACATAAGTATAAAAGTTTTAAATTTAAACGAGCAATAAAATGAATAAAAATCCACATTAAACTAAAATATATATTTCATAGTAGTATCCAACAGTCAAATTATTGAAATTATTTGTCATATATATGAGTACAGCTAAACCTTAATGGTAAAACAAGAAATTTAAGAAGATTAGTATTTATTATGTTAATAAGTTATTTGTTATTATGTTAATATAGTAGAATTAATTTTGAAATTTACTATTACATCTTTGGGTGAGTATATAATGATTTTTTTATCTAACCTAGTCTGATATCAAAAAATTTAATTTGGGATTGCTTATACAAAGCGCCGTGCATACAAATTGTGCTACATTTTATTAAATTATCATTAAGTAATTCGAAATTCCACTTTAGGACATTTTTTATAAAATTATCAATATTGACCTATGCAAAATTGTGGAAATATCATAAAAAATATGTAAATCTAATGTATGATTAGTTGTCAATTTAATTTTTTAACATGCTATACTGTTATTTCAAGGAAAAACAAAATGCTTTTTTTTACTGCGTATCTGTGCCGTTGGCAATATAATACTTTATTACCTAGGTCGGTATTAAATTCTTTACTAGCATAGCAGCTTATTTAATTTCACGATTAAATAGTATGGTAGCCGGCTGTTTTACTAGCGCTTTCTATAAAAATGTAATAGCAATTATTCATATAGACGATTGGCCGTTCATCATTCTGTTACAATGTTTTGGTCACAATTTAACACATTTGTGAGGCAACGCTTGGTTAAAAAATAAATTATCTAAACAATAATATTATAAGTACATCCTATATCAGTGTATCTAATAATAATATAATATTATTTCAATGTATATGATAAAGGCATGTCATCACAATCGACCTTTACTCTATAGATTTGATTTTCTTCAGAAAAGTAGTTCTACATTTTATTATTTTAATTTCCCTCATATAATTATTTTCAAACTTCAGTATTATATTATGATATGCTTATACAAAATACAAGCACTGTACATAAATTTATAAAAGCATAAGGTGGCGGTAAAATGATGATGATGGTCATAAAAATTCCACTGCAACTTCTCTAACCCTAACCCTGTTTTATATTATAATATATATATATAATATTATGATATAAATATTTTTTAGTAGATATACTATTGTTGCTCAATGTATACTGTCTGTTTTCGTCATTTATCAAATAAATTTGACTTGGTACAGTTAAGACATATGCAAACATGTGAACAAAGCGTTTTATTTTTTACACTGCAACGACCATAAAAACCAGATACAGCTTATCAATGAAAATAGAAATATTTTCTTTTTTTTTCAGTAGTTTAAAATACTAGTATTTTGAAATAATAAATAAGTATAATACTAAAATATCTTGTAATCGACTTAAAGAATACAAATTTGAATAGAAATACCACAATGAAAAACTTCTAAGTGCCCCATTAGACTGATGCACTAACAGAAATTTAAGACTGCGCAACTACATATATTATATACAAATTAAAAACACATTTCAATTTAATATGCCTATACTAATAATGTCTTACGATTTATAATACTAGTATTGTATTAAATTATTATTTAAGACTGATAACATATAGCTCTAACAAAGTATATGATATAACACTTATTCTGAAATATGGTTTAAAACACATTGGAGACGAACACCGTGTTAGACACGGCGACGATTTTAAGATACGCGGGACGCTAGTATTTATACAATGGTAATACGTTGGGGACGAACGCCGCGTCTAACGCGGCGCGCGTGATTAATGCATACAGACGGTCATTTCCCGCCAATTATTTGTTGTGTGGACGAGCAGTTTTCACATGTTTTCTCTAAGTGTTTACTCGCTATTGAATAAAGCGATTAACTTGTTTTTTTTTTTATCGAACTCTCCGAGTGCTGATCTAAAAATAGGTCTAAAAATAAATATCATTATCTAAAACCCGATATCAGTAATATATGGCTAAATACGACCATTGCAATGTTCAAAACAAAAAGTCGACCAAGTTATTTATATGGTCTTGCCGTATTTATAATATAATATAAATACGAGTATAATATAGATAGTACGAGAATAGGACTAAAAACATAATGGTATTATTGTTTTCTTTTAATAATATTATTTTAGATTAATATACTTTATATTATAATTAAATATAGATAAAATATCGATTTACTATAAACGATTTCTTGTAAAACACGGTGCTCGTCTTTTTGACGCAAAAATATTGACCGTTTTAAACACGGCAATCGTCCTCGACGTTACACTATATAAAAATAGCTTCGGCTCAAATACTTTAAGACACAGACCGTGTTAGACACGGCGTTCGTCCTGAACGTAACAATGCTTTAAAAAATTGTCGTCCCCAATGTATGCAAATATGCACAATACAGAGACAATTTATAACTAAGTAAAAATGCGTATTCACTCAAATACTCAATTACTATAATAGTTCGTTGATGCTTTAAAATAATCAAATGGTATAATAACCAATTGTCGTTTTTGTTGAATATTCAGTGTTTATGTATATTATACGTTGTATAAGTACCATATAATCATCGGTAGGAGGTCCGTCACACCAGCACCCCAAGTTGTGATTTTTTACTTCAAAATTTCACATGATTTTGTAACCATTTTGTAACCAAATGTAACCACAAAAACTTTTTTTTTAACTTACTAGGAAGTTCAGAATTTCAAACTTTAATTCCGGGTGTCAGCGTAACGTCACACCAGCACCCCGGTACCCTTCAAAATGATTCGATTGATTCGAAATTTTCACATAATTTTGTAACCATTTTGTAACCAAATGTAATCGAAAATTCGAAATTCTTGACTCAACCCAAACCCCGCTAAAACCGTTTCAAGTAGGCCGGGTGCTAGCGTGACGTCACACGTGTAAGCAGGAATTTTTCAAAATGATTCGATCGATTCGAAATTTTCACACGATTTTGTAACCATTTTGTAACCAAATGTAATCGAAAATTCGAAATTCCTGACTCAACCCAAACCCCGTTAAAACCGTTTCAAGTAGACTGGGTGCCAGCGTGACGTCACACATTGTTATTGTGTTATGTTGTTTTTTATGCTCAATATTGCCAAATTTGATAGCCGGTCTTCAGTTGCAGTTGAGAGAAGATATACTTTGATAAGTTTTAGCCGATTAACACTTCTTTCTGCAGTTGAACTACTGTCTGGAGGTGTATATAATATTTTATAAAAAATATATAAATATTTGAATATTTAGAAACCACGTTTTGAAATATTATTAACTTCAACAATTCATTTAATTTTAATGGTTCAGTTTCTTTATAAATATTATGGTAAACCAGACAAAATGAACGGTATTTCACTTCTACATCCATTTAATCTATATTTCAACTTCATCTTTATGAATGTTTAATTTAAATAAGATTGTCATATGAGTTTTCTTTAGATATTTTTTTTTATATTTAATACTTAAAATTATTTAACAATGTTACTATGTGTATTTTGTAAATTAATCCAAAATGACAAAGTACCTATGTATACATTTAAAATTTTCATCAGCAGACTCAATAATATTTCTCAAATTATTTTCACCATGCATATGTTTTATATTTATATAAACAATAGTATCATCGGTGTATATTCGCGTACGCAGGTGCTGCTTATTACACGCGTTTTTCGATTTAGATAATATATTATTTATTGAAAGTGTTGGGAAAGTACCTTTTTAAATGCATCTTGTTCAGTTCCTAATATATGAACTCGTTCCAGATCCCCGTTTCTGATTTAAAGAAGGAACTCACTCCAAATTTAGTTCCTCTATAAGAGGAACTCGTTCCAATTATCGTTCCTTTTTTTTTTAACTTACCCAATCTAGCGGTTTTAGATAGGTATCGCTCTGCTGTATAGTAAAGATAGAAAGTAGGTCACTGGTCGTGTGGATGTATTAAATTTAAACAAATATAAATGAAAAATTCCCGTTTTTCCGTAATTTTTTCAGGGTTTTTCCCGACGCTTTTGAAAACTATTTGAAGTTTTTTACTTTTGACCCCCTCAAAGACCAATTAGATGAATTTTCCTTTTCAAAGAGGGGCTGAAGTCAAAAATCGAAGCATTATTACTTCTCCAAAAAGTGATGACAGACACAAAAAATAAAATAAAATAAAACACACATCATTGTAAAATCAATACATTCATCACTTCGTTCAGAATCTAAAAATGAACTTATCAAATTGAACATTAATATATTATACCTACATTACATATTAAGTTAGATAAGTAAGTGTATTCAAAATATATATATCACAACATCAACTGATTCTGTTATTAATGTTATTTGTATATTTTAATTAAAAGCATAACTATACTTGGTAAATTGTTTGATAAAATATCATAATGAATAGTATCAAAAGCCTAAGTTTGTGGAACAGCAATTACTTTCAAACTATTACCTAATTGTATCATGTAAAAATTGCAAAAGTTAATTCTAAGTTAATCTTTAAAAAAATTTAAAGTAGCTAAATTTATTTAACAAAATATGGATAACATAAATATTTGTATATTTAAAAAAAAAATGTGTACAACTAGTTTATAATCTTTAAAATACTACAGAATATTTATAATTTAGTATAGAACAGTAACTCCACATTAACCTTATAATTATCAGATTTAATTGTAACAAAAATAATAAACACTGAACCACTATGCTACAACTTAGTCCAGTCAATGAATGACCCAAAATGAGGTGTAGAGTGCGTGAGCAGGTAACTTAGCGAAACTTCAGAAACTTGTTCGGGGGGCTTAGGGTGTTAACATACTAAAAGTCCTGACACCTAGGTGGTGATTCGGAGGGGGGGGAGGGGGGGGTAAAGTTGCGCTTTTTGGGTTTTTCGCTTATATCTCGAAAACGGTGCATCGGAGGAAAATTTTTTTAAATAATAAAATAAAGCCCGTGTAATTATCTAAAACTTTTATACCTTATGTTTTTTTCGAATTCGCAACCGTTTTCGAGCTACACCTTCGAAAAAAGTAGAATATTACAAAAAAAAACCATTTTACCTCACTATATTCATAAAACAATCCATCACATTGTCTACCATATTCGTTTTTTTTCATTTTTCACTTTGCCACCCCCCCTCCTTGGATGACCCTCCCTCAAAAAACATCAAGATTAGGGCCATTGTGTTTATTAAAAAATTAATATATACTATTAATATTAATTAATATTTACTATAATATACTTTACCCCCCCCCCCCCTCCCCCCCTCCGGCTCACCACCTAGGTGTCAGGACTTTTAGTATGTTAACACCCTAAGCCCCCCGAACAAGTTTCTGAAGTTTCGCTAAGTTACCTGCTCACGCACTCTACACCTCATTCCTTGACTGGACTAACTGTCCACTGATCAAAATAAAACCAACAGTTGACAAAAATAAAAATCCGAATATTGTTATTGTCTTATTGATTAGAATTATATAATATATATAGTGTATGTTATAAATATACTTTAATAACAAAGATTATTATAGACAATTGTAACAATGGGGTAAACCCAGATTGGATTGAAAAAATAGTAAAATATTTATAATATGTCTGATGTGCACTGTGATGTGTGGAAAAATAGTTAAAAGTATTAAAAATATAGGTACAGATGATCATTACTACAGCATCATTAACTATCATCAGTTATCATATTGACACATAATTTCCCATAGGCTAGGACGAAATAATAATTTATTTCATCGAGACTAGGGCCCGGAAGTTCATGCACTAAAATCTATCAAAATATGAATGCTAATATGCGCTTAAAATCATTAAAATATACACTAATTATAAATTTTATTTTTTTTTTACCTTAAATTTCTTTCGTTTTTGGTAAAAATAATACTTAAATTAAAAAATGGGGAAAAATATGCACAATTTTAATATGATATAATATATTATATTATTTATTTAAAAATTTAAATTTACAACTAAGGATTTGGATAGGTTTTCAAATACAAATGAACGGCAATTATCAGTATAGAAACGTTTTTATAAGGACATATTTTTCAACAAAAAATTTTGAAATATATTCAAAGTCTGACATTATTATGGAAAATTAATAAAAATTCAAAATATACGAAAATATGCTAACATTTAATTTTTGAACTCATTAGATTTATGATTCAAATGTTTATATCTCATCCAGCAACTTTTTGATGAACTCAATAAAAACTTGAAACTTCATGTACTTCCTGGCACTATTCATGACTCAATACGGACAATACGTATTAAACATCTTAAAATCGATGATTATATAAATAACTTCCCAAAAACTAAAAAAAAGTTAAATTTGATGAAATTTATTAAAATTATAAATTTAACTATAAAATAAGTATTATCAATACTACCTAAATTAAAAAAAAAAAACTATGCATAAAAAATCAAAATTAATAAATTAATATTAATGTCGAAAAATATAACTTTTACACATTGTACAATTTTATACACACGTATACACGTAAGTATATAATATTACAATGCTTATGCCACTTATTAGAACGATTCTTAATTGATTAAAGTGCAATCAGATATCTGGAATATTGGATAACATTTGGATTTGGATACAAAATGGTTACAAAATCGTGTGAAAATTTCGAATAGATCGAATCATTTTGAAAAATTCCTGCTTACACGTGTGACGTCACGCTAGCACCCGTCCTACATGAAACGGTTTTAACGGGGTTTGATTTAAGTCGGGGACCTCGAATTTTGGATTAAATTTGGTTACAAAATGGTTACAAAATCGTGTGAAAATTTCGTATCGATCGAATCATTTTGAAAATTTCCTGCTTGCACGTGTTACGTCACGCTGGCACCCGGAATTTAAGTTTGAAATTCTGAACTTCCTAGTAAGTTACAAAAAAAGTTTTTGTGGTTACATTTGGTTACAAAATGGTTACAAAATCGTGTGAAATTTTGATGTAAAAAATCACAACTTGGGGTGCTGGTGTGACGGACCTATCGGTAGGGGCTGTCTATCCATTATTAAAGAGTAGATAATTTTGAGTGTATATCATTACGATTTATACAATTATTTATTATACAGATAACAATAAAATTGTGTTTTTGTTATTAATTATATTAGTCAATAATAACACACAACATTTTGAATAAAAGAAATATATCTCAAATAGCAAAAACCTAAATACATATAAAAAAAAAAACAAAAATATGGAATACGAAATCACAGATTTTACTTATAATTTTAACACAAAACAAATTTTTTTGTAACTGTCTTTTTTTACGATTGTACAAAACAAATATGCAAATGTGAAAAGTCTTCTCTCCTATATAAACTTATTGCATCGTTATCAATTATTATTTAATTAAGAATACATTGCTATCAACTATACTACAATTTGGCCAACGAAATGAGCAACGATAGACTAATGAGTATATAGCAATGTACACGGCCGATAAATCGCAGTGATCGATCGATCTGTGGTCGTGAGAGATGTTAAGATGCGATGGACAGGTAGTCGGGCCGCCAATGGTCATCTATTTGTCAGGTAAAAACTAACCGGTGGCTGCGGCTGCGGTGGCTGTGGATTTATCTACGGGTAAAAGGGTAAAAATACTCAACAGTCGCCTACGCAGCAGTTGGCTCGGTGCCTGTGAGTTTAATTCGACCAACCGAAGACAAATGTTGCGGTTAACGGGACCGGACAGCGGATACGCGGGGCTGTAGGAGACCAATCTCCGCTCCACCAGTGTCGACTCATCAATTCCACTATGGTCACCCACTCCCCACAATCCCTAAATAAGACTACTGCCGCTCCGGTCTCGTCTTACCTATATAATGTATATATATTATTTGCACCTCACCGCTATATTCCGGTCCGCGGTGGCAATTAATCCAATAATTGGGACCGCCACCCCTATCACATCATCCCCCCGAAGCGGCTCTATGTCCCACGAGAACCACCACTGCCATGGTACATACATATAATAATAATTATATATATTTGTACGTTTTCCTTGTCTTGCATCAGGACCGGGCTGTAGACTTGACTCTACGGCGCGTATTTATGGCACCGAACCCTGCGAGCGGTATACACATATAATATACATGCGATTTTACACCACCGGAGCACTGGTAAATTACAAAAGTGGTATATCGCCCGAGATTCCCCAAAGGGTTACGGCCGCAGCGTCGTTTTTGTAGTGTACCATATTTTCAAATTATTTTCCTTTTTCCCGGAAAATTAACTCCCGTAAAATGTTTGAAAATCACAATATATAATATATATTTTAGTGTAGGTATATCATAATATTATATACGTATATTATGATAACTAGTAAGGCACAGCATAAAAAATATTATGCATACATATCATAAATCTGAATTGTATACCTATAATGTTATACATATATATATGATACGGTTGTATTGATATGATGAAATGCACCACGAACAAGTGACTTGAAAAACCGCATGACTTGTCAAAGCGCATCGGGAAGGATGAGAAGAAAAGAAATAATAAATAAATATAAGAAGTTCGAATTTAAATAAACGTTATTAATGTGTTTTTCCGTCTCTCCTAATGGCTGTAGACGTGCAACGTCACTCTAGGCGTCGTCGTCGCCGCTACCACTGTCTTCGCAAACAACCCTCGAAAGTCGCCCATGTCACTGCTGCCACGAAGAAGGGGTCGTTTGGAGCGTGTTTGTTTTCCCTTTCGATTTACGCAACATTAGTCATTGTCCGATTGGAGTGGAGCGTAAAAAATAAAGCTTCCCTCACATATATATACACCTACTGTAACTGAAAATCAAATCCAAGATATCGACGGGTTTTACACATATTCACTTACTACGAGGCTTGGTGTATATATAATATGTGTGTGACTATAGTGCATCCAAGAGGAATTAAATTGAATAGATCTTATCCGAACGTATATATGTGTTATATAATTGTACCAGGACCCTATTATATTGACTCTGCGAGTCAACATGTCATTTTAAAACTACTAGTTCGATTATGTGTTTTTTCATCGTAAAAAAATGAACAAAACCTATCCTTTTTTCAGAGTACAATTTTTCAACTATATTTTCAAACTCTAGCAGTAAACGTAGTATGTACAATGTACATATAATATATACTATGCACAGCGCTGGATTAAGAATTAAAGACGCTGGGGGCAAATTTTTTTTTCAAATAATATAGATTATTAGTACTAAAAATAGTTGACTCCGTTCTTAACATATGAAAATTATGACGCTGGGGGCAATTTTCACCTTTGCCCCCCCCCATTAGACACGGCACTGAATATGCACACAAGATTTACAGTAATATAAGAACATAGTTATTTTAAATTAGGGATAAATTAAACTTTAATTTCACGAATTTTAAATCAAATTAAATTTTCAAACATTTAAAATTTTTGAGCTTTAATAAATAACAATGTCACGATCATAATATTGTGGAAATTTATAAGAGCAATATATGAATTAAAAATATTATTCTATGAAATTACTATATTATTTCATCCATTTCTAATAGAACTAACTCTGTTCCAACTGGAACCTACAATAACCTTGATCTATATAGCATGTCGATATGATATAAGCGTTATGAATATATGCGTATATTGTGGGTGCTTGGGAAGCACCCCGAATATTTAAAAATCTATTTCTTTAACTTGACATTGGAAATTTAATAAATCATATTAATATATTGCATTTCAATTGATATTTCTAGATTTCCAGATTGTTAACTTTTTTATAGTGACGGATAGTACATAATTTATACGATCGTCGTCTATGAAAGTCATGAAGTTCACGCATGACATGAACGGTTCGGCTTCACAAAAAACGATCGTCAACGTGGTTTTAGTACAAGTTACAACGACCACTATAATATATTATTATATACCACTGCTACAAATTCACGCACTAAGGTGGTGGACAAACTGAGTTGAGGATTGGTAAAATACTCCGGCCGACCCTGCACTCGCTTTCCTTCAAAAAGGGTTGTTTCTCATTAAGTGCGAGTGACGACGCTCGTTTTGTTGTCCCGGTCCACTGATCCATCTATCTACCTCGAAAATGCCGACAAAATGCGACTGCCTCTCTCTCCAGTGCAGAACAATAATAACACCAACAGTTGTAATATGTTGTCGTCATCACCAGCACCACCGTCGTCATCAATGAATTTTTATTTTAAAATGAAAAACTCCCGACTGCAAAAGCGAACCGTCTCACGACAGACATACCTACTGACGGACAAGCGGACTACAATTGATTATTGTAATATGAACGTTATCACATCTCAAAATCGTCACATGTGGATTTTTTTTCGAAAATTACATAATCGTCTTGTTGAAAAACACTGTTTTATTTTTTGTGTACTTATACAGCAGGTGTAATGATCAGTTTTCATCCGAAAAATTACGAATAAAAATCGTGTCAGCTTGACGTTTTATGCCTATATGGTTTTATTTTTATGCTGCTGTAAATACACCATTGCGCTATTATATAAATTATTTAATATAGATTCAAACTTCTATCAATTAAAACATATACAATATCTCAATATCTCTCTATCAACTATTTATTTTCACCAGTTTAATTATGGCAGAAGTGCGCAATATTTCAAATTAGGTGACAAGTCTACTCTTCGCCGTGGACGCTCCTACAATGTTCTCGCTTTATAAAAATAATATATTATTCTAATAATAAAAAAAAATTATATCTATTCTATGTATCATTTATTTAATATCATCTATGTACATGTTTGTAAATAATTTTATATTATCAACTAGGGGCTGGTGAAACTCGATTCCAGTGTGTAAAAAATGTTGTTTTATTCTTTGTTACTTACGAATTACTATAGAATCTATAGTTATCTATAGTATAGATAATTATTTAAATTTATATTAACTTTGTCAATTACTTTTATCTAAGTGTCTTAATTTCTTCAACGTTATTTCCATAAGACCATTAAATATAGCAGGGAAAGAAACTTACCTTATAGTTATAAGTAATTATCTTTTTGTTAAGTATCACCAATTGTTATTAAGCATATGGGTGATAAATATTCTCGTACTCACTTAATATACAGAAAAAGGATAAATTTTCTAAACTAACTACAAACCAACTAAGTAATGACGACCTTTTACTACTGTAGTGCATATTGATTACTAATTTAGCATATAAAACTCTTTCCTGGGACAAAGTGTTAATGTTCAACAAAAATTATTATTGCAGACACTAAACGCGTACATCTACCAACTGTCTTACATATTATAATACATTATAAAATTGTTATTTATAATATTAATAAATATTACGTACAATTATATAAATATTAAATACTAAATGAACACGTTTAGTGATGACTTACGCTTAAAATATATATCAGTTACTTCCAGTTAATATTTATATTAAGCATACGACTATATAAACAGATTAAATAAATAACAATTTTCAACTAGTTTACTTATTATATTATTATTATTATATTATTATTTATTATTATTTGTATGCTGATATCAAAGTAAAAATTTCGTATTCTCAAGAAGAATGTTTTTTGGAGTATTTGGAAATATAAAAATTAAAATTTGGACGAGTATTTTTTTAGTTTTAAGTATTTAAAGTTTGGGTGAGCAGAGTAGAGTGATACAGGGATTTGCCACAAAATATTGGTTTACTATTTCCCGCTCAACTAAGTTTTAAATACTTATAACTATTTTTCGGAAGTGGATGACTTTAAAATATGTAAATATGGCATAAAACTAACAAAAAATGTCCTTAAAAATTAAATAAAAAATTACAAATATAGTAGACATAGACGAACACTAACCGACGTTTTAATTTTCGGCATTTCAAAAATGTTATGAAAAAATAATAAAATGTAGGTACAATATTATTCACTATTACACGACAACGACGCGGCTATAATCGATGAGATAAAATTGGATAGGTACTAATCTTAGTTCGTATTCATTTCAAAGTTTTAAGTACCTAAGTTATCGGCATAATGGTCGATAAGAAACGATAAAAACTGAACTAATGCAAAATCAGTAAAAATGACTAAAAATGTAGAAAATTACCTAAAAATTTCAAAAAATGACTTAAAAAGTGATTAAAACCAAAAAAATGCAAAATGCATTAACTTCCGAGCCTTACTTATAAGTTATAACTTATAACTCATAAGTTAGGTTTTTGATTTTTATGTATTGAAATACTTCGAAAATATACTGTTTCAGAATATGAAATTTTCACTTTGAAATCTGTGTACAAATATTAATACAATTAATAAATAAATTGACAATTTTGATTTATTTTATATGTTTATATAGTCAGATGTTTAATAGAAATTTTAACTGGACGTAACTGATATACATTTTAAGCATAAGTCTTCAATATATGTGTTCATTTAGTATGTTGAATTTAAAAATTTGTGTCGTCATTCAAAAATGTAAAAACTATACATATATATTGAAATAATGGATGTTTTTTTATAAAGGAATCACTCTGTATACATATTTCATATATATATATTATATATATATTAGGTATATTTAATTTGAGTATATTTTGTAGGTAGATACACATATTTTATTTATTTTTATAAAATTGAAATTAGTCAAATCAAAATATAATTGTATGTGGTTTTTCTTCATTGCTTTTTGGTTTCTAAACCCGACTTACGTATACAGTATTTACTGTATCTATGTATACTATTATATTTTAATTGTGCATTTTGAGGCAATAAATAATAATTAGTTACACGTACGGCAGTTTACAAATTGCATCTTATACATTTTAGGGTTATTCTTTAGGTATACCTAAAAAAAACTATTAATTAGTTATAATTATATAATAAATTAACACATTTTTTTGCCATGATTAATACATAATTTTAAATAAATAAATAGTTATTTTTCTTCAAATTTAACAAGTTTGGTACATTACTTGCATGATCAAATGTGCGTAATAATAATAATAATGTTTCATAAACTTCTCGATAATATTATTAAATATATTATTACCAATTAATGTAATCAATTTATCAATAAATAAGTTTTTAATTGTCATGCATTTTAGTATGTAGATTGTTTATATTGTTGTTGATAAAATTAGATCGAACAACAATATTTTCGTATCTGGAAGTAGGCAACTTTGAATACAAGCCCAATGGGTACACTTATTCTAAACAAAAAATTTGTTTAGACGCATTTGGTTCATGCTCGCACATATCTATAAAATATATTTTATTTTGGTTTTTAAAAATGAATTTATAAAGTTGCGTGATGTATTCACAGAAAATCTAATTTATTTAACCTATATATTATTAATTTACGAGCTACGATGACATAATATACCTTTATATATATTGTATATATATCACAAATACGCATTAATTTTCTTTCGTTTGGCGCTTTCTCTCGCTGTATATTTTGGTAAAAGTTATTTATTATTTTTAATCGCTTGTTTAATTACAGACAACGGTCAATTACAGATTTCCTAGTTGTCAAGGCGAAGATGGTAATTCGGTGTTCCAAGAACATCTGGTAAATATGCATATACATATATTATCGTCATTTAGCTGGGGTGAGTTATGCGTAAAATGGTATACTACATCGGTCCTTTAATTACCGTACAAACCTGTCACGAGCACTTTTCCCCTCTCTAAATCTTTCCGACACGCAATTAGTCACTCGAGCTCTGGTCTTCCTATGCGTACCACCGTGTGTCGTCGAGGGAAAACAATTTTTGTACTTTTGATACGTTTTATATAATATATAAATATAGGTATATACATATTATGTGCGTGATGTTTTTGTGCTGATCGGTTATTAAAGCAGCGTTCTGTAGTTTAAGTCTTTACTATATAATTGTTAATAATGATTATGGTAGAGGACTTGTAGCCATTAAAAATCAAAAAATATACATTTGTATAGGTACCAAAATATTATTTTATACGTAAAATAAAAATATAACTAAAAAATGCATTTTAAAAATAAAAATAAAAATATTTTTATTTATTTTTTTGATTTTATTTAACTTAATTTAATATTAGATTCTGAACGAAGTGATGAATGTATTGATTTTACAATGATGTGTGTTTTTTTTTTTTTTTTTGTGTCTGACGACAACATTTGGGGCAGTAATAATGCTCCGATTTTTGACTTCAGCCCCTCTTTGAATAGGAAAATTCATCTAGTTGGTACTTTGGGGGGGGGGGGTCAAAAGTAAAATTTCCAAATAGTTTTCAAAAAAATCGAGAAAAACAAAAAAAAAGTGACAGAAAAACGGCAATTTTACGAAAAACCACTTTTCGACAAAATCGATTTTTTGATTTTGCTGTAACTCAAAAACAAATTATTGTAAATACTTGAAATTTTCACCAAATGTTTATATTATGGTTATCTCTTTACAGTTAAATTTTTAAAATATTTTGACCATTTTTAAGCTACTTATAGACAATTTAAATTTTCGACTTTTCTAAGTTTTTTTTTCTTCAAATGCCGATAAAAATTTTTTGGGTGGCCAGAAAATCTTGAAAATTTAATACAAGGTTTCTTATAAGTTTTTCTTATAGTGATAAAAAAAAAATCCGAAATCGTTAGTCACAATTTTTTTTTATAAGTGCTTAAAGTTCAAATTTATACGAAATATGTCAAAATTTAAATTAAATTTCATACTCTCATTATGCGTATGTTGCCAAATAATTTTTTTATTAATAAACAGATATTATAAAGTAACTATAGTAACTATACTATTAGTTTCAAAATAGAATATATGACAATATTTGAATATAATATATCCTAGACTGATAAATCATCTCCGTTCAGAATCGTTTTTCGTATACAATGATACCTATCATTGCATTCAAATTTAACCTACCCTAGTCCGAGGTCCACCCCACCCCCTAATGTACAGCAGAGCGATACTCACTTACCCGCTTTTTTTGAATTAGTTTTATTTATTCCAAAGATTAAAACTTTAAATATTAAATTACCAGCAATACGATATCTGATATCACATCGTAAACGATTATCTATACTATATATTAATAAAATGAATGCACCGCAAATGAATAATATATTATTTTTTTATCGGTGAACTTCAAGCTTTACTAAGAAAAATGTACGCTCACGGGAAGTTAAAATACAGAATAAATATTATGTGCAAAATAAAATTTCAATACTAATTTTGTGAAAACATGAAACGTATTTGTTTCGTACTCTATATATTTTTTTGTGACTGCAAAACAAACATGCAAATGCTACAACGTAAAGACCTCTGCTCTAATAATGACCATTGGTTAGATCTAGATGCATTCTAGCAATCAGTGATGACAGACAGAAAACAAAACATATATTATTAGAAATTCAAAACATATTCATCGTTTCACTCAGAATCCAAAATCGAAAAACATGATATCACTATATTAAGGTAAATAATAGTACATAAATATTATGTTATCTGTTATTTTATGAATATGCATATCTAATAGACGTTTTTAAAAATGCATCTTACGAAATTATTTTGATTTATCACACTCAATCACAACTATTGAAATAAAGTTTACCTAGATATTTTTCCTCCAATATTATCACTTTTCATTTGCTGTGAATGACTTTCAATATTGAATGTACCATTTTTATTTAAAAATAATATTATTTTATTATAAGATTAGAGCATCTATTCTGATATAATAAATTAATAATGGACTATCACATATATTATTATTATACAGTATTATATATTTATAAATATATTTTGTTTGATACTAATATTTAGATTATATAAGATATAAGATGCTGTAAATTCGATTTAAAAATTAAAAGCAATGCTTTTTAATTCTGATTTTTTTTTTCATAACTGCAGTTACTGACATGACATAAAAACAAAATATATATAAATATAATAAAATAATCTTTTTCCGACTCCAATATTAATACACTTTTTGTTTATTTTTTATTGTTACTTATCTAAATGAACCAATATCTAATTGCTTCATATATTTTGATCTCTCACCTCATTTAGACGCTTTAATATTATGTTATTTGAGTTAAGTTAATCGAATATTTATTTTATAAATGTATACTATAACGTATTTAGATTAGCTTACAGATATGATAAAATGCTATATAGCTGTTATAGCTGTTGAATTAATGATTAAAAAAAGAAACCCAAAATGTATTTTATGTAAAACAAAATTAAAAAAATACATATAGTTTGAATTATTGGCGTTATAAGTTATTATACCGTGTAGCTTGGTGTAATTAATTGGATCAAGTTTTTATTAGTAAATGTTAAGTAGGTACCTAAATGGCTAGAATATATTTTGTCAATATTAGTTGTTTCACAATAATTATTGCTGTCTCTCAACAGTCGGCATAATCCCAAGTTCGTTATGGAGTCTGAATAATAAATGTATAATGATATTCCTCGAACGAATAACAATATTTAACGGACGATGAAACTACCGTTGCAATGCCTGCAAGGGACATATGCCCTTGGTTCATTTTCTATACTCGTAAATACACGAATGTATTGATATACTATGTGTGAGCATGGTTATCATTGTCTTCCGATAATAATTAACTACACGACAAAATGAAAAAAAAAAATAATAATAAAAATAAAGTCGACGAGAGATCACGTTTCCTGCTGGTCGATGATGATAATATTATGTAGAATATACCCCTCCTCCGTTATTATTTATGTGTGTGTGTGTGTGGAATAGTTCATCTCGCGAGTCACGACATTTACTAGTCCGACTTCCAACCGGTAACCTATAATTATTTCAAATGTATGTTGTGGCCACGAAAAAAAAATAATATCTTATATAAAACTGAAACCAATCAAGGACGAAAACGGTCTTTGACGATTACGTGACAGAGATTCAATCGACAAGAAGACTCTTGCGCGCGAGGTGGTAGATTATTTATCGTCTGGGGAGAATGAAGTTTAAAAAAATATATATAATTTTTATAATTTTATTTTTACATAAACTTTAATCATACCCACATCATTATATTTCCTAAATGATTCGCCTGACGTAGGTATGCTATTTAATTAATACTATTGTCTATAGTCAATGTAAGCCTCTTTTATTATATTATAATATGGATATATGGACCATTTTATTTTTAATAAGTCAATTATATGCGTATAATAATTAATAATGATTAATTAAACTATTTGTAGATACTATAATTACATACTGCGAGTGAAATAATACAATTTACATTACAATAAGATAACATTAATATATCAATATATGTGTTTCTTTTATATTATATGTGTGTAAATATAATATAATATAAATAATGTGCAAACTATTTAAAAAAATACGATTATTACATATTATGTACCAATACATAATTATCACTTTAAATAATTTAAACATTAGATTATAATACTAAGTTAGTTTAGGTTAAACTTAGGCTAGATAATAGTCCTAACCTAGTATATATTCTAAAATTGTAATTATAAGACTATAAAAGGCAACGTTTCATTTATAAATAAAAATATATGGTAATAATATAATATTTTAATCTTATAAAATAATATAAATATATCGAATAATTTATAAACAATTAAAAACAATCTAGTACAGAAATTGTATACTCCTTCTAATTATTATTTAGCATTTTATAAACTGAGGTATGTAGGCTTCAGATAATGTCATTTAAAAATTTAAATTTAAATATACAATACCAATGAAATATTTGTATCACTTGGATATAATGTAGGTAATTAATAAAATAATGTAATGATATTATTATTATTTACTTTTATTACGAGATTTATGAGAATTTTTCTATCTATAAGAGATTAACATTTGGAAAATATTGTTCCAATTTTGCTTAAGCTTTTTGTGTACATGACTTAATAGCTATAAAAAAAATCATGAATTTATTTGAATTATTTTACACTTCCAATAATACATTATTATTTATATAACATCATCTCATTTTGGATCCGTTTTATAATAGTAATAACTAATAATTGAATTAAATTGTACATACCATTAAATTTAAAGAATTAAAATAAAAATAAATATTTATATTATGATTGTTTAGTTTGTGTTTTTTTTATTTTAAAAATAAATATTTAATTTTCTTAAATTTGTTCATCTCATAATAATATAAGCATTTATATAACATTTAGGATATAATATGGATATTTTTTTAAATTTATCGTCCTACATAATTTAGACATTTGTTTTGTATCATAAAATAAATTATATTGATAATATTGCGTAATATCACTATATGATAGAAAGAAAAGTTTCTATTAGTATACAATTATAACTCCGATTATAACAATGTATATTATTGTCTTGGTGACTATAATTATTATAATTTATAGTATCTTATATATTAAAAATAAAAATTATTATCAATATCACACACACATATATATAATATATAATATATTTAAATAATGCAATTAAACATTCATACACTACCTACGCATAGATATTGTGGAGATATTGTGCAAGGAGTAGGTATATCGACGTTATATTGTTCAAAACGCCATTATTATTTATGTCCTAGATATATTAAAGTGTTATTATTATTATTATATTATTAAGAAAATTTAAACTATCAATATAGTAATAATGCTATAAATTGTAGTGATTAGATAGTTATCGGATTATTCTAGTAAAATGGAAACGAATGATAAACTCTTCGTATGCGCATGAGTTAAAAGTTAAATACCAATGAGTCTTGTATTTCCACCATAACTCATATTATAATATACGAGTATGTAGTTTATTTATAATTATTAATTAGTGCTCCGATATTAATATCTTTTAAATCATTTATTGGGACATTTTAAACTACCATTTGTTAACTAAAATGTGTTTATATATGTATAGTACCTATACGAATCAAAAATCTAAATAACTACCTAATTTTTATTTTACATTTTTTGATCAATTTTTTTTTATATAATTTTTAATTAACAGACTATATTATTTTCCACTATAAAGCATATTATTTTTTAATATCTAGTGTAGTTGTACACAGTTCAAAGTGCATGGTATGTATGGTATACAAATTAGAATTGTATTTTATTTTACATACTTTCTGTTAATATTGTAAAATAATATAAAAATATTATTTTTTTTTCTGAATTAAAAACAATTTAAGAAAAAGAGGGATAAGCATGCTTAGTGAATCACTCTGTATTATATAATTCAAAATATCCGTTTAAATAAATAATTTAATTTTAACATTATAATATCAGTTCAACGGCTACTTAATGTGATTAACACTAAGTATGATGTCCATCCCTTTTTTATCTTTAATAATGCAGTATTACTTACAGGTAGATTACTTAAAGACCATATTTTCGAGTACAATATGATATTTTTATTTAATTTAAAGATATTATCCTGTGACGATACAAACTTCTGTTTTTTAAATGAGCAATTTTATGTATCTTCTAAAACCTAAATCATTAGTTTCTGAGTTATTAAATACCAAGCAGTTATTATAAGGATAGGTATTAGACTTGATAAATATAAAGACTGTGTAGCTATGATTTTTTTTAAATTATAGTAATAATCAATACTAGTCTATATCTACATTTTAATATTATAATCAACTAGATTCCATATTATAACATATATAATAGGTATATTTTATTTATACTTTCATAAAACTACAATAAATTAAGGAAAATATTTTTAAAATAAACATCTAAATAACTTAGATACTAGTTATTCTAATTTTGATTTTGATATATTAATCATTAACGTTAAAAAAAAAATGAATTTACCTTACATTATATTATACTATAATAATTATAGTATAGTTGAAAAATTTAAAAATCAGATATAAATGTATTTTTAAATTAAAAAAATGGTTATACACGATGAATCACTCTGTACATAATAAAACAATACGAGAATTATACCTATATAGCGTATGAGAGCGGAAATACGAATTTAGTAGGTAGGTATATTATAGATTGGCATGTTAAGAATAAGAAAAATAAGAAAACACGTATTATATATTATTATCGCGTCAAAAACACCAACGTTTACGACGGTACACAGCTAAGCAATATGTAAATGCGTCACGAGCCAGTGACAGGGCTTTTGGTAGTTTCCTTTGAACGGTTTAATGCACGTTGTAAGGTAAGACGCCTAAACTGCGCGTATACGGCCCGGGCGGAGCGGACTAATACGCACGCGGACAGCGGGCAAACCAACTTTCGCGCTGCGGATCAAACAAGCTGCGGCTCGATGCGTTGTCGGATTTACATGTCGAAGCGGTTTATCGTCCGGATAGAATAACAGGAGCGAAAAAACTTTTCTTTGTGCACGTCGGTTCTTTGTCTTATTTCCTATTTATTTTTTTTATGCGATATCAGCTGCACGTTTGAATATGTGTCGAGGTTCACGAGAGGATGCTAACTCTGTTTTATATGTATACGTACACAGACAAATACATGTATATAAATATGATAAACCTTCTGAGCGCCGCTTGTTAAAAATCGAATAACACACACACACACACACACACACACACACACACACACACACACATAGTCACGCGCGCGCGCACCTATACACACGATTACACGCATATTTAAGTAGGTATATGTTTACTTGTATATGGAGAACGGAGAGTGGAAAAAGAAAAGCCAAATTCAGGAACTCGAAAAATCATCACGATAACCCTAGTGATTTACGATTTTTGACCCTGAAAACAAAATAGCCCTATCGCCGCTAGAAACCATAATATATGCACACCATCACCGGGTGTTCCACGCATAATATAGGGATCAACATCTCCGAAAAAAAGTAAAAGCCCTTTATAAAATTAAAGAATTTTTTTGAAAAAAATGAGTGCATATAAAAGAAAATCAAGTAACAATATAAAATGAATAGGTATTATAGGTAATAGGCTACCTATTACCTATAATATCTTATTATTATATTTATATAAAAATAAATTCATAATTTATAATAATAATATAATTTATTATAATTACATACTAACTGTAGTGTCACTAGTTTTGAAAATTAATTTGGCCAAAATTATTTTCTTATATTGATGTGCAATGGCATACGTTTATCGGTTTTACTCTTGTTCCCTTTTGTAGACTCCAACAACTGAATGGTTTGTTTGTCCAAGCCTGATTCAATCCTTTTAGAAAGAATATCATTAACGATTCAATGGCATGTACAGTGTACACCCTATAGGCTATATGATAAAATATTATGATCGGAAACTCGTCTATTACATAAAACACAGTTGAGGTTCGTGTGACGCTCGTTTGCCTAACCGTATAAGATTGTCACTTCTAGTTAACGCTTTTGCGAAACTCTATACGACTGCGACAGCAGCAGGATTCTCCTTACACACGCGACAGTGGCGGCGTTAAATAAAATAATATTTTGTTGTCAGCAAAATTTGTTTCTTTGGCCCTATCTATAAGTAATAAGTATCTATAAGTATGTTAGTGATTTATACGCTAAAACATATTATATTTATATTATATCTACATATTAATATTGTGCTCCTATGCTACATATTTGTTTAATACTTATAATCGTCTATACTCTATAGTCTATAGTATTTGTATACGACAATATCATATAATGTTATTTTTAAAACAAATAAACGTATTAATACATGGTATACTCCTACCACAGTGTACCGGATCAACGGTCGTCAGCCGTTCACCAGCTCTGTCGAAGATAGCATTAGCCATATTATTATTATTATTATTATTATTATTCATCATACGACGGATGAGCGGATAAACGTTATGTAATCGTTAATGTTTACATATATAATAATATATAATATATTTCTAAATAGTTAGTGCGGTGGTGCTGCCAGTGCGTCTAATTAGTGTGTCCTCAAAAATATATTATACTTACCTTCCGGTCTTGCGATTCCCCGGATAACGATTAGCCGTTCGCATTTGCATAAATACAATAAATAATTATACGTTTTCGCGAGACACTGTACGCTGTACGATATAATATATAACATGCACCCATTGTTCTAACAGAGTATATAATACGACGGGCGTAGGAAATCTTAAAGGACGGTGAAAGACTGCGGTGGCGGTGGGTTGCGGCGGCCTGTTCTTCCGTCAGAGTTCATCCGCTATAGATTTTTATCAAAATAGACATGACAAAATAAAAATCGCTTTCTCGACTCCGGTGGTTGATCGTGTGAATCTCTAGTGTTCACGCGCGTACGGGATTCAACATGTATACTCCACGATTATTTAACAGATATCACGTAGTATAAACCTAGTACCGACTCAGATAATACAAAATTTCTGCGTACTTATACGTTTATATATACATTGTACCATAATTATTATACCTACTAAAGTTTAAATGTTTCAGATAAATATTATATCCAAATATCCTGTTGAGTAATTTTTAGTAAAGTGTAAAATCGATTCAGCGACCCGTCCTTAAAAGGGTTCGTGTAGACGCCTACCTCACATTTATATACTTTTAATCAATGTACCTGACTTTGTAATTTGTACGATTATCGATAATTATAGAAGGAATCAATGACAAAAAATACTAGCTATTACTTTTTTCAATAGTCAGGAAAAACTAAAATAGTGATAAACGGAAATTTTTACACCAAACCAACAATTTTTAACTAAATTGATTTTTTTACTTTTTTTACTTTGTTATAGTTCAAATACTTGAAATTTTAGTTTATATATATTATCATTTTTAATACATAGAGTATAATATTAAAAATATTTACTTTTTTGAGCTATTTATACACAATATAAATTTATGATTTTTTTTTTTATATATTTCAATAAAAATAATTTAAAAAAGCGGGTAAGTGAGTATCGCTCTGCTGTACATCAGGGGGTGGGGTGGACCTCGTACTAGGGTAGGTTAAATTTGAATGCAATGATAGGTATCATTGTATACGAAAAACGATTCTGAACGGAGATGATTTGTCAGTCTAGGATATATTATATTTAAATTATATCATATATTCTATTTTAACATTCAACAAATTCAAACATTTAAGTAAAAATTTTTCAAGATAAAGTAAAAGGAAGTAGTCAAGTAATTTTTTAAAAATAACAAAAATCAAATATTATTTATTAGTTAAAAGTTATTTTACACGTGTATTTTTGATTTCAAATTAAAATTAAAACTTTAAACACACGTAAAATTTTTTAAATTGAACAATCCTAAAACTTTTTTATAATTATTCTAAGCTTAACTTATGGACAGCATAGTATTAAATTTTCAATTCTTAGCTTTTGATAGAAAAATATTTATAAATTTTTAACTACCAAATAGTGAAAAATATTCATGATTTTGACGAATTTTTGTCAATATTTGAACTTCAAATGCTAATAAAAAAAAATTGTGCCTATGTATTTTTATAATTTTTGAATGAGAGTTAGAACAAGTTATGTGGACCCTTCAATTAAATTTTCAAGTAATTTGTCCCACCTAAAAAAAATAAAAAAGCGGGTAAGTGGGTATCGCTCTGCTGTATATTAGGGGGTGGGGTGGACCTCAGACTATGGAAGGTTAAATTTGAATGCAATGATAGGTATCATTGTATACGAAAAACGATTCTGAACGAAGATGATTTGTCAGTTTAGGATATATTATATTTAAATATTGTCAAATATTCTATTTTAAAACAAATAGTATAGTTTTTATATTATGTTACTATGGTTACTATGGCCAACATTCGCATTATGAGCGTATGAAATTTAATTTAAATTTTGACATATTTCGTATAAATTCGAACTTTAAACACTTATAAAAAAAAATTGTGACTAACGATTTCGGATTTTTTTTTATCACTTTAAGAACAACTTATAAGAAACCTTGTATTAAATTTTCAAGATTTTCTGGCCATCCAAAAAATTTTTATCGGCATTTGAAGAAAAAAAAACTTAGAAAAGTCGAAAATTTCAATTGTCTATTAGTAGCTTAAAAATGGTCAAAATATTTTGAAAAATTAACTGTAAAGAGATAACCATAATATAAACATTAGGTGAAAATTTCAAGTATTTACAATAATTCGTTTTTGAGTTACAGCAAAATCAAAAAATCGATTTTGTCGAAAAGTGGTTTTTCCGTAAAATTTCCATTTTTCTGTCATTTTTTTTTTGTTTTTCTCGATTTTTTTGAAAACTATTAGAAAATTTTAATTTTGACCCCCCTAAAGTACCAACTAGATTCAATTCCCTATTCAAAGAGGGGCTGAAGTCAAAAATCGGAGCATTATTACTGCTCCAAATGTTGTCGTCAGACACAAAAAAAAAAAAAAAAAAAAAAAAAAAACACACATCATAGTAAAAGCAATACATTCATCACTTCGTTCAGAATCTAAAAAAAATGAAAATTTCAATTGTCTATAAATAGCTCAAAAAAAGTCAAAATATTTTGAAAATCTAAGCACGTAAAGAAAATGGCAATCTAAATAACTGGTGAAATTTTCAAGTATCTACGACTTATACTATTTGAATAACAACAAATATCAAAAATCGTTTGAGGCTAAACCGTTATTTAACGCGGTTTTGTAAAAATTTAAATTTCAAACACTCATAAAAAATTTTTGTCTGAATCTGGTAAAGTTATTTTTACAGATAATTGAAGAAAAATGTATGGAGAACCTTGTACCAAATTTTCAAAACTTAGTTATAAAAGAAAAAAATTTTACGATTTTTTAACCACAAAATTACTTGCCAATTTTCGCAATTTTGACATATTTCGTATAAATTCGAACTTTAAGCACTTATAAAAAATAATCGTGACTAACGATTTCGGATTTTTTTTTATCACTTTAAGAAAAACTTATAAGAAACCTTGCATTAAATTTTCAAGATTTTCTGGCCGGCCAAAAAAATTTTATCGTTATTTTAAAAAAAAATACTAAAAAAAATTAAAAATTTCAATTGTCTATAAATAGCTCAAAAAAAGTCAAAATTCTTTGAAAATTTAACTGTGTATGGAGAACGCTAATATAAACATTTTGTGAAAATTTCAAGTATTTACATCGATTAGTTTTTGAATTACAACCATATAAAAAAATCGATTTGGTCGAAAACTGTTTTTGCGTAAAAATTCCCGTTTTTCTGTCATTTTTTTTTATGTTTTTCTCGATTTTTTTGAAAACTGTTGGAAAATGTTTACTTTTCACCTCTATAATGCACCAAGGATATCCACTTTGCCATCGGAAACCACCCCCAAAGTTTGAAATTGAAGCATTATTTCGACTAGTTATGCTGTACACAGACACAAAAAAAAAAAAAAAAAAAACACACATCATTGTAAAATCAATACATTCATCACTCCGTTCAGAATCTAAAACACACATCATTGTAAAATCAATACATTCATCACTCCGTTCAGAATCTAAAACTAAATACATTTAAATTAATTTCAGTTGTCTATAAATAACTAAATAATTTTTTTAAATGATACTATGCTTAGAAAATGATAAGTAGAAGTTAAGAAAATATTTAATACAAATTTTAAATTTCTACAGTTATTCGTTTTTGATTCAAAACAAAATAAAGATTAATATTTAGTCAAAAATTGATTTAGTGTAGAACTTTTCATTTTTCCTTTTGTAGATTGTGAGCGGACTCACTCAGCAGAGCGATGAATGTATTGATTTTATAATGATATATAATATTTTATATATATATGTATTTGTTTTTTATCTTTTTGATGAGTACACGATAAGTAGTTAATAAAATGTTTCAAATTTAAAAAATAGGGGTGGTTTTAAATATAAAATTGAATCTAGTTTGTACTTTAAACATGTTAAACTTAAAAATTCCCAGTATTTATTTTTATAATCAGGAAAAACGAACAAAAATAAATAAAAATGAAAATTTTTATACAAATACAATTCTTGATAAAATTGATTCTGTTTTTTTTTTTATACAACGCAAATAATTTAAATTACCATACTTGACATTTTCACCAAATGTTTACATTAATGTTTTTTTATTGAAGATACAATTTTCAAAATATTTCAATTTTTTTTGAATTTTTTTTTCATAAGAAATTTTCAATTTATTTTTATTTTTTATAAATGTCGATTTAAAATTATTTGATGACTAAAAATGCTTGAAATTTTAATACAAATATCCTCATAATTTGCTAATTTATCAATTGAAAAGTATAAAAAGTTCATAGTCGAAATATTTTTTTTATTAGCGTTTAAAGTTAAATTAAACATAGACATTAAAAGTTCAAATTTGGACGAAATTATTTATGAGATCAAAATTCTTGTAAATTTAATTTGATTTATATAAGTGGATATAATATGGCTGAAATGTATATTATTATAATGATTAAATACTTACTAATAATTTAATAAATGCAATTATATTTTCTGAATAAAGTATAACTCACTCTAATACTAAAAGTAAAACAAATGACAATATTAATAGCTATATCATATCACTTGGTAATATAGATTATAGGCTGATAGACTGCTTCCAAAGCTCAGAATCGTTTTTCGTGTACAATGATATACAGTGGTGTACTCAGGAGGCTAAGGGGGCTTCAGACCCTCCCCTCATTGGCCGTGTTATGGTATAAATCTTATAATATAAAAGTTAAAGTACAAACGATGATAATTTCTTGATAATTTTTTGAAGAAACATTTTACATATTACCTATTATTTTTAAAGGGTATTACGGTTTATTGAGTAAATCTAAATCTAAACAAATCTAAAAGATCTATAGACATACTTCAAAATATTAGTGTTTTTAGCTTTTCTTGATTTATCTTTAAATGATTGCATGAACAATTTAATCAACGGCTAAGTGAATGCTTTATACTATAAAACAATATTTTATAGGTCGCGGACCACCTCAATTTTACGCAAACTATAAAAAGAACTTTTTTTTTTTTGCTCATTAACAAAAATACACAAAATGTATCGAAAAATATTTTAATAATTTTTATTATTTTACTTTATAATTTACATTTTTTTTTTACAAAGAAAGGTACCACGGACCACCTATAACTGGCTCACGGACCACAGGTTGGGAGAAACACTGCTTTGTAGTAACTCATTCCATCAGATTTTATTATGTACGACTATGAAACCTTTTTTAAGAGTTCTATTCTTGAAGCAGAGTTGCAAATTTAGAGATGTCAATGAAGAAATTAGAAAATTAAATCAGATTCCAATATTGTTACATTACCCTGTTGCACAGCTGTCATATCAAACATTCAAATACTTTTGCGATTGTTTGCAACATCACACCTGAACATACGTTTACAACACTGAAACGATTTAAAACGTATCTAGTCAACCATATCCGAAGAACGACTTAATAAATTGACATTGTCCACTTGTTCAGTATTAACAAAAAAGAACAACTAAACTAAGCGAAGTCGAAATAGTTAAAATATTTTCCAAAACGCACTCTGAAGGATGAAATTAGACGACTGTAGTTAATAATAATAGTATAATATGTGTAATGTGTATGTGTTATAAAAAGTAACAATAAGATATTACAATTACCTATATTATAAGACTTTTTATTGAAACCAATTTATTAAGATATCTTATTCCGATTTACGTTGTTTAGCCCTCCTCTCACCATTAAAAAATCATGGGTACGCCACTGATGATATATTATTGAATTAAAATTTAAAACACCTCTAATAGTGATCATTTTAAAATTAATGTACAGCAGAGATTTAGAGTGGTATTTAATGGGTTACATTTTTAAGCTTTATTTTGTAAATAATTTTATTTTAGATGTCCAAAACTAGATCCAATATATTAATAGAAATCACCTCCAAAATAAAAAAATTAAGTACTTTTATTGATCCAAAAGATAATGACAAACAATAAAAACAATAGATCATTGTAAAATCAATTCATTCATCATTTTTCTCAGAATTTAAAACGCTAATGCTTGAAAATATAATAAAAGGTTTTTCATGAATTTTTAATTACCTAACTTTTTGAGACCTAACGTACTCTCAGACACCATACCCACCGCTACAGCACATTATTTTCTCAATATCAGAAATTCATGTTTGAAATAATGGATTTTGGAACAATAAGAACTTTTTCGGTTCAGTTATATCAAAATAATAAAAACGACTTTTTTCAGATAATGTTCTCAATTATATTGTACATCGATTTGGAGTCTTAATTGTCAATATAGCCTGAGTGGTTCTATCCCACGAAAATCAGTTTTTCTATGTTTAACGGAGAAAATATAACACATATGGGTGTAACGTCTTCTTAATAATACTTAATTACAAGATAAACATTTATTTTTATTTAGGATGTATTTTTTACCAAGAAAACTTTTATATAGATTTTTGAAGATTGAAAAAGATATTTTATAAAATAAATTAATTACATTGTTACAGGGACGTAATTTACGATGGTATCCTAATAATAGTCATGTACCCAATACACTCAATATTTAAGTTCAGTTGCATTTCATTGTTATTTGTGTAAAAATTTACTGTGACACGTATTATTCTATATAAATGTTTTGTTTTTCAAACTTTTTATTAATAAGTATCTTTGATTTGAACGAAGCAACCTTTAAAAAGCGAGTAAGTGGGTATCGCTCTGCTGTATGTATATTAGGGGGTGGGGTGGACCTCAGACTATGGTAGGTTAAATTTGAATGCAATGATAGGTATCATTGTATACGAAAAACGATTCTGAACGAAGATGATTTGTCAGTTTAGGATATATTATATTTAAATATTGTCATATATTCTATTTTGAAACAAATAGTATAGTTACTATATTATGTTACTATAGTTACTTTATAGTATCTGTTTATTAATAAAAAAAAGTATTTGGCAACATACGCATAATGAGAGTATGAAATTTAATTTAAATTTTGACATATTTCGTATAAATTCGAACTTTAAGCACTTATAAAAAAAAATTGTGACTAACGATTTCGGATTTTTTTTTATCACTTTAAGAACAACTTATAAGAAACCTTGTATTAAATTTTCAAGATTTTCTGGCCACCCAAAAAATTTTTATCGGCATTTGAAGAAAAAAAACTTAGAAAAGTCGAAAACTTCAATTGTCTATAAGTAGCTTAAAAATGGTCAAAATATTTTGAAAATTTAACTGTAAAGAGATAACCATAATATAAACATTAGGTGAAAATTTCAAGTATTTAAAATAATTCGTTTTTGAGTTACAGCAGAATTAAAAAAATAGAGTTTGTCGAAAAGTGGTTTTTCGTAAAATTGCCGTTTTTCTGTCACTTTTATTTTTGTTTTTCTCGATTTTTTTGAAAACTATTCAAAGAGGGGCTGAAGTCAAAAATCGGAGCATTATTACTGCTCCAAATGTTGTCGTCAGACACAAAAAAAAAAAAAAACACACATCATTGTAAAAGCAATACATTCTTCACTCCGTTCAGAATCTAAAATGTATTTTAAAATAGAGCCCATATGAGGTTAAGATAGATTTAGTTTAAACCGAACTTAATATATTATATTATAAATATATGGAAGTTAATCGAAATTTCGACAGTCAAAATATCAACAGACTATAATGTTGTCAATGTTGATTGTGAAATCATTGAAAAGAACGAAATATTGATAAACCATAAAGTTTATTATTATCAATGTAAATTGACAAATTAAAATGTATAAACTATAGTTTTCGTGGTAAAATCTTTTCGACAATGTCATTGTATTAATAAACATGTATAATATTATATTATTATTCACTAACTGTTAAAGAAATTAACTATTTATTACTTTATTAGGTATTACATAGTTTAATTTTTTTTTCGTTGATCATTATTTGTATCAGATTCATAAATTCAACTAAAAAAAGAATGACGAGGAATTATAATAATATTATACTAGTCATCATATTTTATATATTATTTTTAAATATAATACCAATCTGATATTATGTTAAACTCTATTATTATAGCTGCGTTTACAATTTTACATTTTTTCTTGAATGTTTTTCTAGATCATTAATTATATAATGTGAACAATCTCAAAGTATAAAATTACTATCATATTATATACTAAATAACTAGATATTATACATCTGTAATTATAAACTTACCTATATATATTATATATATATATTTACTGGTTTAGTACTTAAACTGAATTACATTTTTAATTTAAAGTTTTTTAGACGTAGGTATTATTTTTAAAATGGAGTAAAGACTAGGGGTTCTAAATGTTAGGATTTTGTATATCGATAAAATTCCTTCTGAACTTAAAATAAGTAAGTCGTGAGATACACAATTGATTTAAGACGTTGCCAAAATTCGAATAAAAATTTAATTTTGCATATTTTTGAATTAATTATGAGTAATTGTTTATCACACAACCAAAAACTGGGATGAATTAAAATTTTTAATTAAGTGATTGAGTTGTATGTGTATTGTGTTATATGTGTACATGTTAGGTACTTCCTTGAGTGACATTAAATGATCATTATAGCCATTATAGAAGATTTATAGCAAATTTTTAGATTTATTTTATCTTTTTGTTGCCTAAAATTTAATAGTAGTTTGCAGAAAATAATAATATTAATCGAACAACGAAGTCGGTGTCTTAAATTTTATGTGTATTGAATTGTGTTCTTTTATGTTTGTTATAGATGAATAATATAAGTGATACACTATAAATATTACTAAATGTTTTTACTAAGTAGCAAATTTAGACTCTGTGAAGAAGAACTGATAGATAATTTAATGAAATTATTGAAATTTATTCAAACGTCTTACGCGTTCCGTCACAATATTCCGTAAATATTTTCGGTGGACTGCAGTGGTTGTGAGGCGATGCAGTTACAGTATGGTATCTATGGTCTATCTGCGGACACTAAGACATAGCTGTAAAGCACATAGCTGCGGGTTACACGGTCGATGTAAGTGTATTTATTGTATACATAGGTGTTGATGATGATAAAATAATATATATATATATAAATGTACCTATATACTCATATACCAATATACCTATACAATAATAATACATCGTATTGGACGCGAGGTTTCTCATTTATCGCGAGATTAATTTGTCTTATTTTAGGACAATGGGCTGCAATTAGTTTCGGCCGAGGGTTTATCGTCGCCGCCACCGCCAACGCGTAAATGGAATTCGCTCGCGAAATTCTTCAGCGACAGATAAAAGACACGACTCTCGCGTCCGTCACCCTCAGTCCTGCACACGCAAGGCAGCGTGCACGAGGGTCTGTCAAATTGCACGAGCTTGCCCGAACGATTGACATCCCGCATGTATATATAAGACCGGACTTGAACGGTCGGTAGGAGGAGAGAACGAAAGAGAAAGAGAGAGAGAGTGATAGAGAGAGAGAGTGATAGAGAGAGAGAGAGAGAGAGAGAGAGAGAGAGAGGGAAGAAACTCTCGAAGAAACTTCACTAGTCGTCGAACATTGGACGTGTACAAGTATAGTAAATATATATATATATATATTATATATAGATAAATACCACATTCATGTTAGACGGCCCATGGTTAATTGTCCGGGAAATTGCGGCACTCTGCTCTATATCAGTGACAGGCAACCATCACCACACACAATCAGCACTCACAGTATATAGACACTGCACACCACTGCGTTCACTGAAAACGTCCGCCGTCGTCGTAGTATTCTATACATATACTTTAATATATATATCGTGTGTGTTAATATATATAGTTATACATACTCGACGAGGGCGCTTAATCTGCCATTAGCCAACGACCATATACCACGCGGCAATCAGTAGAGTTCTTCGGCTGCAGTTATCTATCTCGTGTGAAACATTTTTTTTGCAGCTAAACAACCATATATATAAAATATATTATACAATCCGATAACGCACGTACTCTCAGACACCATACCCACCGCTATACAGCATACTATTTTCGTCCATCATATATCCGTCTCACGTTCTCAACACATACATACACACACACACGTGTCGTAAAATGTATACAGTTTAATAGTAGCCATCGCATATAGTCTCCACATTAAGGTGATAAAGATTTTTCAAAAACGTCCTCAATATGGATGTCTTTTTTAAACAATTGATATTTTCTTTAACAATAAATATTTTCAAAAAAATAAATATAATTAGATAAGGAAAATAATATTTTTTTCGATTTATGCACATTTAGTGATTGTACAACCAGTAGAACAAAGTTTTAGATAAGTCGATTGTCGTCGTCGCGCCACTATAGAACGTCTTTAAGGAGTCGTGTACTGTTCTATACACCGATTACCCACCCGCTCACCATGTTCTCTAGTAACAACAATTAAATACTGTGATATTATTGTTCTTGGCGGTGATTTTTCTATTTTATACAATCGAATTTCGAGATGTATTAAACTGCGTAAAAACGGTTTTTGTTTTTTTTTCTTAACGTCGTGCTCGTTAACGTGTAATCCCACAAATATCATAATAGCACACCTTTGATATATACGAAACAATGCCCGAAGATATTTAAAAATACATTAGAAACACTAAGTAGTATTATTTAGGACTTTAGGTACTAAAATGTATTTTTAGGGCCACCACACAAACGCACCGTTATTGTTACTACTTACCACACATCACAACACTTCTCATAGTGATAGTCTGATTTTTCTATGCTTTATTTATAACAACATAAATTTTGTTAATAAAAAATTATGATTTATTCTATATTATCTATCTACACAAAATAATTTATCTTAAGTTTTCCATAGTGAAATACGACTAATAGAGCGAGCCGTTTTAATATTTACTAAATCCAAATTACATTTTTCAAGTTGTTCATAAGTATAGATGCTAAAAACTATGCCTATATAAAAATTATTAATTTAAAAATAATTGTTACGTTATATGAAGTCAATATTTGTAATACATTTTGGACAACTGCACATATTTTTTAATAAATTTTTAGATTGAAGAACGTACTTAAAGTTTAAGTTATTACTTAATACTTGAAAGGTATATATATATTGCATACCATTTGAATATGGCAGATGGTATGGTACTTAATTTGTACTATTGTATTGAAGATTTGGAGTACAAATCCTGCTAAGATATATTTTTTCAGATAATATAGTTTATTGTTTTTAAAAGTAATAATAGACTTATGAGACTATGGATAAATGAACCATATATTAACCATATAACTGTATTATAATACATATTTTAAATTAACTTATTCCTGTTAGATAGTGGCGTAAGGTAAGATTTTCAAATTACTTTGATATATATATTTTTAAAAACTTGAATTAACTTTATTTAATGTTCAATGAAATATTAAATTTTAAACTTCTCAAATGTTACACCCTAATATAAGGTTAAGAATATACTTCACCTTACACAAGGTTAATCTTAATAATATTATGCTATTAAAACATTTTATATTTTTAATCGCAACTCATTGTTCATTTTTTTTTATATAATATAGCGGGTTGTAGTAAGTGAAAATTATTCGGTAATATAACGACATATAGGGAATACCTATAAAATTATAATTTGTTTGTTTTTTAATATTATATCGAATCGTTTGCTCTAATAATTATTTAAAAGCAAATTTGTAAACAATCGCCAAGATGTAAATGGCGGCGACGCGGCGGTCGCAAAGGAATATTTTGTATTATTAAATATGCAAGTAAAACAATTGCATTATCATAATAAGACGTTTGTTTTTATTTTTTTAACCATAAAGCTGTCAGTATGGTTAAAACAAATAAAAACATCTAACAAATTGTTTTGACTAAAATGGTATTTTCAATATTTTTATATATAATATATAATAATATATGACTACGATATAAAAAAGGAAAAAAAGGGCTGTATATTAATAATAATCGTCGTCGTTATTATTATTAGGGGATGGATTTTGCTTTTCGTGCAAGTATATATACCTATATTTAAGTGTAATATACGCCACTGCCATCATAATATGGTATATGCAACACTAAAAACCCGCACTCACACAAGAACAATATTACGTTGTAGCGTAGTGTGCAGGCAGGTATTAAACATATAGTATATATATATATACACGAGCTGTAGTTACACACGCGGCGGTTGTCGTATACATATATCAAAAATAATAATAATTTTTTTTACCGCGTGACCCTACTACACTCCCGCCGAGTATTTTAATAGCGTTTTGTCGATCATTATCCGATAAAACACCTTGTTTCACACACACACACACACACACACACACACTTACACACATGTGAACGTACATAGTTTAAAGTATTATTATTATTAATTCGTCGTTGTGATGTTATTCGGACGGAAACCAGCTGTCCGCACGCTACCATCACCACCCTACAATATGATGATGACCGCGTTGTCGCGGCTGGTATCGTCGTCGTCGTCATCGTCATCGTCGCCACCACCGCTCCTGTTGCTGTGATCTTCGTCTGGACATGGTTTGAATTTAGTTTTTTTTTTCATAACTGTCAGTTCTGGTTTGCGGGTAGTTCTCCCCCCTGGTGAGTGTGCCTCTATATCAAACACCGACACCGCCAACAGACTGGTTATAATATATATTTTATTATATTATCTGCGCAGAGCCGTCTTCAAGGGGAATGGCAAAAGCGGCAATACCTATTATTGTAGCTTTTTAAAAATATACTTATTTGTTATAGATAATTCGCCTTTAAATAATTTTTTTCTGGTTAAATAAATATTAATAACATTATTAACCTCATATAGTTAATAATTTAATATGCATACTAGGTATTTACTAGGTTATTGGAATTTACCAATAATAACTAGTTACGTTTTAATACATTTATATATTATATTTTATTGTCATAATATGTTAAAACTATTGGTCTAAATAAAATTTTAAGAAGACTTAGTTCTCGTATATGTCGTCTTTGCCTAATGTTACACACAACATAGCAAATTTTACGTTAAGAATAATCGTAATTTGGCCTGTTATAAGTATGAAGATGAAAATATTGTTTAGAGCCACCAAGTCAAGCGTAACAGAGTAAAATAGATTATTCTGAACGTACATTTTGTTAGGCATATAGTAGAAAATATACATTTTATACATTAGTAAATCAAAAATAATACACACAGGTATGATATCTTCTATTTATGTAAATATTAATCAATATATAAAAAAAGTAATTTAAACTATAATAGGCAAAAATTTAATTTATACTTTAAGTTTCTTAGAACGCTCCTGATTATCTGTAGTAGTGATGCCGGGGGAGATTGTAAATTCCGCCCGGGATAATAATATCCAAATAAAAATGGTACATGTAAATTCCGCCCGAAAAAATATACAGGTACAGTGGAGCGTCGATTATCCGCATTACAAAATTTTTAATTTAATTTAATTTAGTTTTATCATTTGTTATGTTTTATCGTGTACTATAATGTTATATTACATATAAATATAAATATATGTAATATTATATTATGAAATGCGAAATTATTTTATTTTATTAGATTATTAAAAAATTGGTTAATATTTCAAATAGATACATTATATTTTTATATTATGTATATATATTATATCTAATAAATTAGTTTTTAACTTTATATTAAAATTTTCAATGGTTATTTGATTATCCGCACAAATTGATTATTCCGTATTCTCACCCATTTTGGTCCCAATTAGTGGGGATAATCGACGCTCCATTGTACAAAAATGGATTAATTGTAAAATCCGCCTGGAAAAATAAATATTTTTAAACTAAGCGTTCTGTGACTGTACGACGCGACTGTGCAGTCGCGACGCCGCATGTTATACTATTTGAAAGTCACAAAATGTTCGAACGAACTCGGAAAAATCGTATCTCAGACGAAAATCGTCAATCATGTCATATCTTATCAGCTTTGCCACAATTGTGAATCTAATAATTGAAAATATCAGATAGAAATATTATAAATTGTCTTCAGTAGGTACATGTCCTAGAGTTATACGCGTATACGCTATAATAGCTTAATAGTACATAATATTTTGAGTTTTGACTAGTATTTATCATTATAATTATTACTATTTTTATGATTTTTAACTATTTTATATGATATACAATATACATGACTTATAATATGTGCTAATTATTGATTATGATTTAATTTTACTATAATATTATGATTAGATATATTTACTTTTATAATTTTATACGATTTGTGTTGTAATTATTGATTTAATATGTGAAATATATATTTTTTTAAATAGGTAGGTACCTACTTTTATAATTTGCTTATTAACAGTAAGTAATAAATGTATTCTTTATAAACATATTGACTATTACACCTATACGGTTTTGAATGTAAAATACAAATAAAAGTAACTTTAAACTTTTAAACTTCATTAAGTAATAAGAACTTCTTACTTATAACTTATATAAGTTATTATGTAATATGTGTTTATTAATTATCAATTTTATTCAGGCGGAATTTACGGGAGTTACCTGTTTCCGCCAAAATAATATTGGCCGTTTTCGCCATAGCCCTTTTCCGCCAAAAATGAAAAAGGTACGATTCCCGTTTCCGCCAAAAGCCATTTCTGTCAAAAAAAGTTTGGAAACCATTGGTTTTAATTTTTAAGCAATATTGAAAATAATATGTTGTGGTATGTATATAAGACAACGATATTTGTAATGTATGATATTTGACCTATACTTACGAATGTAATTTTTTTAAACTTGACATTTATTATTTATTTCAGCCAAATTTAATTACAATTATATGATACAATTAGTAAATTATTACATTAAGAATACATTAACAATAGCTGATACGTATACCAACTGAGCTAAGATCATATGAGCTACATACGTGTGTATGTACATTATATATACTTGTATTGTTGTATTATAATTTATACTTTTTGTGACATATTTAAATATTTTAAAATAACGACATGGGTTTTTCAAAACTATTGAGACTATATTTTTATGGAGGTATTCATTATTTTTGTTAATTAATTATTTTTATTTATTTTTGATTATATAATATTTTAAAAACTACTTGTTTTATACTTTTAAATAGAATGGACATATTATAATATGCAATTATGTAATATTTTTAAAACTTATATAATTGTGCCTATATTCGACTAATACAATATTATTATCTACTTGTATTACAATTTGTAATGATACGAATATGTAAATATTGTACATGGTTCCCAAATAGTAAATGGCGGAAACGTCTTTTCACAAAAATAAATTTTGGCGGAAACGGGAATCATACCTTTTTCGTTTTGGGTGAAAAAGGGCATGTGTAAATCAGGGAACCGGGTTTTTGGCGGAAACGGTACATGCCCGAATTTACATTATAGTATGTTTCTGTACCTGAATTTTTTTTTGGCCGGAATTTACGTGTACCTTATTTTACCTGTAGTTCATTTTGGGCGGAATTTACCATTTTTGGGAGGAATTTACATGCGCCCGATGCCGGGTACGACACGGAAGAGGACGAAATAACAATAATAATAATAATAAACAGGTAGGTCGTATAATATGTGTACAAAACACGATTTCATACTACATTTTTCATATTATATATTATTATTGCGATGATAAGAAATAGCTGAGACTGCGCAGTGTTTCGGGTGGTTAAAAATTATTTCAACTGAATAGAAGGCGATAGATGTGCGTGTAACTCGTTATTATCGTTATTAGCCGTATTATTATTATTGTTGTTGTGTTATTATATCATTTTCGGTGTCAAACGAAGTGTGCCACTCGCCGTGTCCGGTCTGTTTCGTGCACAATTTCACGGGTCGTTTTATTGTCGTGGTCGGATTTTTCACAGTTTTTCCGGTGTCGTGGTCGTACGCTGCGACGTCGGTGCATTGGCAGCTGCCACCTCAATGATTGATAGCGCGTGCGGCCGGAAACTAAATAGTAGGAATGACGACGAAAACGACTACAACGATTTCGGCGGCTAACCCGTTCATTCTTCCGTGTTTCGGCGGTGAAGCGGTGTAATAATTATTGTTATTTTCATGCCAGCGCAAGCCGAAAATAATTCAATAAACGATATCCGTCTCAATGGGCGCATGGAATCAGTTTATTATTATTATTATTATTATCAACAGTAGGTATACCTCCAAATTGCTACTGCTGCTATTGTTAAGGCACAATTATCCACGAGTGACCTATACAATATAATATTATTATTTATTTAAATTGTATAAATCTTTACGACTACCTATCTATACGAAAGTATAAATTTCTGAAACAAACCAACATTAGTCGTTTACATTTTTTGTGCAAATAAACACGAAAATCATATGTCACCTCTGATCCATTATAACAATCAGATTATAACTGAATAACACAATATTGTTATCAAATTGGGATTTTGGCCTGTCCCGCACCTAGTTGAAACCGATATTTCTGATAGGACTGGATTAGGTTAGGTTATTAATATAACCTAACCTTATGATTACTGGATCCAGTGTGGACCAGCTTCTGCACTAAAGCAGTGACCGGAAACGATTATTTTACAATACAATATATGTATCGTTGTAGATATAAAATTGTAATAAATGAAAATTCACTAAATTTGCTATCTTCGTATGTTGACAGTTTATTGCTAGTAGGCATTTTGTTATGTTGGTACTGTATTTAACTAAAGTATAGGCATCTGATATATTTTATTTAATTCTTTGAAGTTTAAATTTAATTTTGTTTATCAATTTGAATTTCTTTTTTAAATATTATTAATGATAATTGAAAATCTTATGAGATTATTGGTGGTTCAATGCAATAACTTAAAGGGTATAAGAAAACATGTATTTTTTTCGTAATTTAAAAATTCTGAAAAAATATTTTTAGTTTTATTTTCAGCTCAATAAGATGTAAAAATGCCAACCAGATATAATTTTTTTTCAGTTATAAATAGTTTTTATGTATATTATTAATTTATTGGCAACATCTGATATATTTTATTTTTGGAAATAAGAATGATATTTTTGCATATTTTGCTATTTTTCGTGGATATTTGCATGCATGTTTTAAAGGCTCCTACAACTTCCGAGCTTTATTTATTATATTAAAACGTATATTATTTATTTAAATAAATTATCTTATGGAGTTTCTATATATATTCCATTAAAAGAGGTAAATGTCTAGACAATTCAGGTAAGAATAAAAGGATATACATATCAATTGCGACAGATGGTATTGAAATACTTGCAAAAGATATAAACGTAAATTCCGCCAAAACTTACAATTTATTTTATATGATATTTTTGTTTCTTTTTCCACATTGCATTGTATACTATGTTTGGTTGCATTCGAGTTTTAATATGATGTAATCATTCTCAACAAGTTATTTTACGGTTTTTGATATTAACTTATGATATTAACGCGTACGTTATAACTTATAACTGATTACAATTTAAAATTTATAACAATTTAGAAATTTTACGTTTGAACATTTGTATTATTTTTATTTATTATTTGTATTTTTTTGTAGGTATATTTAATTAAATTAATTAAAATAAAATATCTTAAATATTTTAGTGAATATTTTTGTAATGATATTTTCATGGGGCAATCAATGTATATGTTACGCACAATGTGGTCCTGCCCGGGAAATGTCAGCCACGAATTTTATTTTTAACCAACTAATATTATTTTTTATTTTTATTATAAATTATAATTTATGATCACCTATTTATAAAAATTTAAAGTATTGATTTTTTTTTTTTTTAAAACAATGATTATTAATTTTATTCATGTATCATAATATTACGAATATTTTGATGGAATAACAAAAAAAAATTAATAAATATTATCATTTTATTTAGATTCCAGGCTCCAGCTAGTATGTGTTGGGACGCCGAACCGTCCACACGTTAATTTCGCGTTACGTTTTTATTAGCTTTCGATAGCAGTACGAAACATTTACGCTGCGCCGCTCTTATCATCTGGTATGTATAGTAACATTTAATTGGGTCCATAGTACGCTAACACGTAACCGTATAGCTAGAAATCGCCGCACACGGGCGAAAGCCCGTTAAATTTATTTATAATATATCCAAAAATGGATCCAAATTCCAAAGCATCTATACCAAACAATAGTAATCCAGCTCCATTAAATAAACAAAATAGATAAAAAGTCCCGCCTCTCGTCATAAAAAAAAACAGATTCCTATCAAATCAAGATGACGCTAACTCACCATTTCCAAATTTCAACGACGAATTTAGATCGCCAAGAAAAACCGCTAAGGCATGCGACTTATCGCCTGCAAGCTCATCTTTCTTTCCCACAAAAAATCGCTTCTTGCCATTAGAAATCGAGAATTCTAATCAAGCTAATCCACCCACAAATTTAACAAACAACAGTGGTCCTGAAAACAACTCACAAGGTACACAGGCTAAACCCAAAATTCCACCAATATATGTCCACAATATTTCGAATTACGTAAAATTCCACGAGTCACTAGACAATATAGCAATCGACGATTACTCGATCATCAACACAAAATCTGCCTTAAAATTGAACCTTTGCTCAGTCGAAGACTACAGAGCTACAACAAATTATTTAGACGAATCTAAAATCGACTATCACACTTTTCAACTTACAAAAATAAACAGTTATCAATAATTATCAGAAACCTTCCTGTAAATATTACTGAGCAGTGCATATTTAACGAGCTCATAGAACAAAAATTTGATGTCACATCAGTTACACGTCTTCAGAACAAATTTAAAAATCCGTTACCTGTTGTAGGCGTACTATTGTCGAAACCATCCACAGGTATATACTCCTTAACCAAACTCTTACACTGTGTAGTAGTCGTTGAACCAAGAAGACCATCAAAAGACATCCCACAATGCACTAACTGCCAACGCTTCGCACATACAAAAAAATTCTGCCATCTACCACCTAGGTGCGTAAAATGCGCAGGTGACCATCATTATAGCCTTTGCCAAAAATCTAACGATACGCCGCTCAAATTTGTTAACTGTAATAGTGTAATAACCCGGCAAGTTACAGAGGTTGTACTTATTACAAAGATATCTCAAAAAACAAAAATAAAAAAAACGATAGTAAAAATACATCTCGATTGCCGTGGAGCAATTTCCAAGCTGAACAAAGTCCCCCCGTGTACACGTCAAATAAACCGCAAGATAACGCGTTCGCCGATAAGCGTTCGTATGCTTCCGCAACGAAAAACAAATTAAATAACCATTCTTACAAAAACACAGATAATGATTTTATGAAAGCACTTTTACCTTTAATCAACTCATTCGTATCGCAATTACTGCAGAAAATAATCGAAAATCTGCCAACTATCATCAACAGCCTACATTTAAATTCTAATGAGTCCTCATAGTACTATCTTACTAATTTGGAACGCCAACGGTCTGAAATCACATAGAAACACTCTCCTAGCCTTTCTTAACCATCATAATATAGATATTGCTTGTATAACGGAAACGCATTCATCAAATACAGACAAATTAAAATTCCCTGGATATAAAATGTACCGTGCCGATCGTGTCACACAAATACATGCTATGGGCGGAGTTGCTATTCTAGTCCGTAACCAAATTATTCAACAACAAATGCCCACACTAAACTTATTGTGTCTAGAAGTCGTTGCCGTGCTAATTAAACTCAATAATCGGTCTGTTACTCTTGTTAGTGCTTATCAACCACCTAGCCGCCCTATGCATATCACAAATTTCGAACAATTATTGAGTCTTATTAGCTCAATTATAATAGCCGGTGATCTAAACTCCAAGCATATAAATTGGGGATGTCGTGTTATTAACCCGAACGGCCGCAAACTACATTAATTTATAGCCAACACGTCCTACGCAATATCCGCTCCAAACAAACCTACATGCTTCCCTTCGGACATTAATCGGCTTCCCGACATTTTAGACATTCTAATACTCAAATCAATTCCATTTAATTGTGTGCACGAACCCCTCGCAGAACTCGACTCAGATCATGTCCCGATAAAAATAACGATTAACTCATCTACTCAAACATACCAGGGAAACAACTCTCTTATTAAAGGCAAACCTGACTGGATTAAATTTTCTAACAGTGTGCATTCAAATCTAACAATACCTAAAATTATTTTCACAATTCATACTGCTGAACAAACGGCCGATCACTTCACGGAAGTCATTACGGATGCTGCGCGAGCTTGTTCAAACACTGTATCGTCAAGTCCTCCTAGTTTCAGTATCTTACCACCTTCCATCTATTCGCTTATACGACGCAAACATAACATTAGGCGCATTTGGCAAAATAAAAGAAATCCTTCAGACAAAAAAATTCTAAATAAACTCACCAAGGAAGTTCAAGCGGCTCTACAAAATCATAGAGTGTCTTCTTATAATAATTTTCTGTCAAACATGCAGCCTAGCGAGTCAAACTTATGAAAAGAAACAAAAAGATTACTTAATCAAGAAATTAACATTATCCCTCCCCTTCGCTCAGATTCAAACCTAGTAATATCTGACATAGATAAATGTAACGTCTTTTCAGAAATTCTGCTCCATACTTTTTCACCTAACCATATAGTGTTGTAATATTGTATATTATTTCATACACGGAGCGGGAGTCGAAAAATACCGATTCAACAAAAATTAATAATTAAATTGTCGACGGCGATGACGAAAACGGAGCGATCGGGCAGTCGTGGTGTGTTACGGCTGACAACAGTTTTATTTGAATACTTTTAATCATTTCGTTGTGTTATTATATGTCTATTTTATTTCAATTAATATAGTTTTGTTTTTATTCTCATATCGAGGTAAGCACCAAAGCGTTTGTGGCGAGGAAACACTTTGGTAGAAAATAGTAAGACACTATAATACTTTATTTCTCTTCCAGTACTCGTTATCGTGGTCAGTTGAGAAATAGTACGATTTTGTCCAGGTTAAAGAGATCTCACTCTCAAACATCCAGTACTCGTTATCGTGGTCAGTTGTTTGAGAGTAAAGCAACCTTAGAGTAATAACGTATAAACCCTGCGAGGTCTTATTAAATTGTCTTTTGCGTAGTACTCGTTATCGTGGTCACCAAAGGATTGTTGAGTAAGTGCTTACCGCAGGTGTCGATATTATTTGTCTGACGGTTTGGGAATCGGATACCGATATACATATTCTATACGTTAAACCATCGCGTGACGTATACGACAAAGTGGCGCCCAACGTAGGCTCGTTACTTCACAGGATTACCCTGATATATTAGTTTAAATTTTTCGTGTTTTTTTAATAGAAGTTTAATTTTAATTGTTTTAATTTATATATATTTTTTTTTTATAAAGTAAGCGTAGTGAAAAATTCACGCACAGTGAGTAGAGTGCATTTACAAAGTGTATTATCATTTTCAAGAAAAACTCGAGCCAGAACATCAACTCAGAGAGGAAATAAGTCAACTAATAACAATAAGGTATTAATATAAAAAAATACACATATACACTTATTCATGTAAAAATAATTAATCAACACATTTTATAAACCAACCTTTCGGCTTTCATTAATTAAAAATTCTTACTAAATTAATACAAACCCTCATGCTTTAATGAACGAATTAAAAAATACCAAATCGGACATCTCAATTTCCATTAATAAAGCCACAGACATTTACATTTTAAAAAAAGAGGACCTTATAAAATATTGTAAATCAAAAAAATTAAATCCAACTGGTAAATCGGCAGATCTAAGATCTTGACTTAGTCGGTATATAAAAGGTGTTTTGAACCCAGACGACGTAGAAAATACACTAAGCAACGAAGAACGTACAGAAATTTTAAATAAAGCAATAACCGAGAGAATTGATCTTGATAAACTAGCGAATGAGGCAGGGTTACCCGTTTTAAGTCCTGAACCCGTCCAAGACAATACAAAAATTACAAATAAAACCACTTATACAGCTTTAGACAATTTAGAATTATTCGACAATCTAAATAATAGTGTTAATTCATATTCAAATAAAATTCAAGACATTTTTAATTCAACCAAAGCAAACCATTTTGAATTTCAAATAGAAAAAGACACCTTAAAAGATTTAGACACATCATTTAACCACGAAAATACAACAGTAACATTCGAACAAACCGACATCAATAAAAAAGATAACAAAATACTAAATAATCAACCACCACCCATATTAAATAATCAAACAATGTTTAACCAAAATTTATCAAATAAATATATGGTCATAAAACCAGATAGTTTTTCCGGACAAGGGGATATCAAAACTTTTTTTAAACAATATGAAAAAGCAGCAGAAGTAAATAATTGGGATGATAAAGAAAAAATAAAATTTTTATCAATATTTTTAAAAGATACAGCAAATACCTTTTTGGAAAATTTGGAAAATATAAATAAGGACTGGACATGGGATAGTTTAAAAAACGAATTTCTCAACGAATTTCAACCAATAGGATATTCTATACTTTTAAAAAATAAATTAGAAAATAGAAGACAAGAAAATTTGGAATCAACAACGAGTTACGTCACTGATATAGAAAATTTGTGTAGACAGGTAAATAAAGATATGAAAGAGGAAGAAATATGTATATATATACTAAAAGGATTGAAAGAACCAATTTTAAATGCAATTTCGTTACATGACAATAGCAATTTAAAAAAAATTAAAAATAACTTAAAAAAATTTGAATTAATGCAATTCAGAATAAATTCAAGAGATCAAAACCAAAACGAATACTCAAAAATATTTAACGAACAAATACTTCAATTAAACAAAAAAACGACTGAAAGAGCAGTGATAGAAATTGCAGAATTAAAAAGTGAACTAGTAGAAAGAGATAGAGAATTTAAAAGAGAGATAAGTAAATTAAGTGATGAGATAAAACAAATAAGTTTATTTGGAAAAATACAAAATAAAACAGTTAACTTTGGAAATGATGAATACGAAAAAAATAACAGAAATTATAGCCGTTTTGACGACAGAGGTAGAAGTTACGAAAGAGAAATAGATTATCAAGGACAAAAACGCGACTATAGAGACAAAAGTCCATACCCAGGGAGTGTAAATCGTAGAAATAGAGAATCTAGTATGGACAGAAAATATGGGAGAGACAGGTCACTTTCCAGAGACAGAGAATATTATAATAGAAGACCAAGAGAATCTAGTCCATACAGAAATAATAATAGAGATCATAGAAATAGGTCAAATTCTAGAGATAGAGACAATAGAGGAAATAATTATCATAACTATAAACGTCAATACAGTAGGGATAATAGTCGCGAAAGAACACCTGAACAGTATAGGGACAATTACGAAAAAGAATCGAAAAGAGTTACATGTTTCAAATGCAATGAAAAGGGGCATTACGCTGATAGGTGTACCTTATCAAAAAACGATTAAGGACCGAGTTAGGAAAAGATTCGGAATATTCAACTCGGGAATACAAAAATCAAATTAATAATACAAAATTAAGTTACAAAATAGAGAAAGAAAATGACGATTACTTAAAATTTATAGGAGAATGGTATAAAAAATCGAATTTAAGAGAAATAAACCAAAACAATGACACAGACTATAGCGAATTAGAAATCGAAAATATATACTCACAAACAATATCAAATACATCAACAGAATTCATAGACTTTTTATTTCACAACAACAAAAATAAAAAAATTATATGTGACTATGCAGAAACTACGGGTGACATATTTTCTTTAAATACGAACATTGCAATCGGACACTGCGTTAGCCAATGTTTTACCATGTCAAAAGGAATAGCCGCACAATTTAAAAAACAATTTAATAATAAGGACAAACTGATTAATCAACATAAAAATATTACCGAAGTATCTCATTTAAAACAAAACGACCAATGGATTTTATACCTTATTACAAAAAACAATTATTATGATAAATCAACTTATTTAAATATTTTTAAAACCTTGAAAAATACTAAACAATTTTGTACTGATAATAAAATCACAACTTTGGCCCTACCGAAAATATGCACTGGTTCAGATAAAAAACAATGGAATATAATATCTAATATGATTCAATTTATTTTTCAAAATTCAATTACGAAAATTAGAATATACTCCTTACCTGAAAATGAAAATAACCAAAAAGATAACATTTTAAAAGCCAGTTATAATATAATATCAGACTCTGATTTCAACGACAATTTGAAAAATAAAATAGCACTTATTGCCGGCTCGTTCGTCAAGTCAAAAGAAGTACCGAGCGATGGTGATTGTGGAGCCCACGCATTACGCGTATGCTTACAAAATCATAATATTAATAAAACAACTATAGAAATCTTGAACATGTTAACTATACCTAATTTAAAATCAGGCTATTATCTTAAGGACGACGACTTAGCTTTTATTTGTGACCAATTCAAAATTAATTTATTCATAATCTATGAAATTAACGAAAATTCTAATGCAATAGTTTACTGGAAACCCAATCGCCAAAATATCGGTATCTTTAATGAAAAATGTCACTGGACACCCGGCATTTCCGTCGAAACAACCACTCCACGCGTATTTAATAACATAACGGTTAATACTATTTTTCCTAACACGAAGGAAATAAAATTAAACATCAATAACTACTTAAACAAACATCCAAACAATTTGCATTTATCAAATCAAAACTTCGTAGAAAATAAAAACAAAAATCACGACAACATAATAATAAATACAGAATGTGGACAAAGAGTATTATCAATGATAGTGGAAATTGAGGGAAATGAAAAATATGCCATATTAGACACAGGGTCAAATCTTTCTTGTATAGACTTTTCGTTAACAAAAAATAAACAACTTATTAAACCTAAAGACAACATCATAATAACTGGTGCAGATAATACGGAACTAAAGCAATTAGGTAGAACTGAGATAATAATAAAAATAAAAAATGACCATTATCATATAAACGCATATGTAATTGAAGGATTACATTGCAAACTTCTTTTGGGAAATGATTTTAATATCAAGAATAACGTAATAATCGATTTTAAAAATAGAAACATACAGATTAAAAATAATACAATACAAATGGACAAACTCTGGTACGATTATAACAAAAATAATATTACCAATAAACATACAAAAATCAATTATATTACCAGTATAAATTATAATGAAAAAGAAAATAATATTATTACAAATGAAAATATAACGATACCACATAAACAAAAATTAAATTATAAAAATAATTTGGAAGAAAATAAAGTCATTCAAAAACATGATTTAAAATTAGAAACTCAAATCTTAAAAGGAAATGAAAAAGGAATTTTAGAAAACAGTTTTCCAAATTTATATACACAAATTTATGAGGGCATAACAATAGGTAAAATAATAAAAAAAGATTCTATTGATAAAGAAACAATTTTAACAATTACTAAATCAGAACATGAAATTACTGATAAACAAGGGACTGTTATAAAAATATCAAATGAATTAAATAAGGAACAAAGGGAAAAAGCGAAAGGTCTAATAAACAAATACAAACATTTATTTACATCTGACCCACTAGACATCGGTTGTGCAAATATAGAACCATGTGAAATTAATTTAAAATCAAACAAGCCAATTTTTCAACCTCCCTACCGAGTAGCACCAGCACAAAGACAAAAATTAAAAAATTTAATAGACCAAATGATAATCTCTGATATAGTTGAACCTAGTAGAAGTAATTATGCTGCTCCAGTATTCTTAATACCTAAAAAGGAGAAGGGGGAATATCGATTATTAGTCGATTATAGGAAATTAAATAACGAAACAATTAGTGATAAACATCCTATACCAAGGTCACAAGACTTGTTTAGGAGTTTAGAAGGAGCAAAATATTACTCATCAATCGATATGGCTCAAGGTTATTTTCAATTACCAATGAAGGTTGAAGACAGATACAAAACCGCTTTTATAACAGATTTTGGACTATATCACTTTAAACGAATTCCTCAAGGATTTAAAAACTCGGGACCAATTTTCCAAAGAGTAATAAATAATTTATTTAGTGATTATTTATATAGGACAATGGTTGCGTATTTAGACGATATTTGCTGTTTCGGGAAAAATTTTGAATCGTCATTAGAAAGGCTGGAAAACATTCTTATACGGCTAGATGAGGCCGGACTAAAATTAAAAACAAATAAATGTGTATTTTTTAGCTCAAAAATAGAACTTTTAGGACACGAGGTTTCAAATAGTGGAATTATTCCACTAGGAAAAAATGTAGAAGCAATAAAACAATTTCCAATACCCAAAAAGGTAAAAGATGTCAGATCATTTATTGGGCTAACAAGTTATTATAGAAAATATATATTAAATTTTGCAAAGATCGCAAGTCCTTTAACCGATCTAACAAAAAAGGAAAATAAGTTTTGTTGGGACGAGGACCACAATAACGCTTTTAATATTTTAAAAAAATCAATAATTACTGCGCCCGTTTTAGCTCACTTTGAGGACACATACCCTGTTTTTGTTACAACTGACGCATCCTTAGAAGGGCTTTCAGGTATTTTAGAACAGGAAAATCCTAATGGTGATAAACATCCAATTGCATTCGCATCTAGGAAATTGAAAGGGGGAGAAAAAAATTTTTCTACTACAGAACTAGAAATGTCAGCAGTAGTATTTGCACTTAACTATTTTAAAGAATATCTAATAGGTAGAAAAATAACCGTGTATAGTGACCATTCAAGTTTACAATACTATAAAACAATGAAAAACCCGTCATCTCGCATAACAAAATTTATCTTTAAGTTATTAGAATTTGACTTAGAAATTAAACATAAACCAGGTGCAGGAAATTTGGCTGCAGATTGTTTATCCCGATACCCTGTAGAAAATATTAATACATTAATCACTGAATTAAAAAAAATAAAAGACGACGTCCCGACATCTATAACCGAAATCAACATCGACATATTAAAAGAAAAACAACAACTAGACGAGTTTTGTAACGGCATAATTAACGCAATAAAAACAAAAACTAATTCCAAATACAAAAAGAAATCTCGGCAATATTGTATTAAAAATGAATTACTATATTTTAAAAATTGGTCACCCCATGGAGCGAATAACTTATTAGTGATACCCAAAGATTTAACCAACACGATACTCAAATCTTACCACGAATCGGTTTTTAGTGGACACTTTGGAATAACTAAAACATTGGCAAAATTAAAACAAAAATACTACTGGCCAACAATAATTCAAGATACCATAAAATTTATAAAAACTTGTGTTTCATGTCAAATGATAAAAAATCCAACAGGTAAAGGCCACGGACTACTACAACCCATACCTTTAATATCTGGAAAACCATTACAAAGGTTGACATTTGATTATTTAGGCCCACTACCAATTTCTAGAGGAAAAAAATATCTTATCGTAGCGACTTGTAACGCAACAAAAATGGCATTTGCAAAAGCAGTGGCAAACGCAAACGGAGCAGCAACAATAAATTTTTTGATGGAATTAATAACATCGTATGGAGTACCTAAATATTTCTGTAGTGATAGAGGTACTCATTTTAAAAACAAAGACGTAGAATATGCATGCAAAAAATTAGGTATTACGCAAGTATTCTCAAGTGCATATCACCCACAAACAAATGGTATGACAGAACTTATGAATAAAATAATTTGCAATAGTTTATCACATTACATTAATGAAAACCAAAAAGATTGGTCACTATATTATAAAATGGTAATTTTTGCGTACAACACATGTCCCAGCTCTAGATTAAAATTAAGCCCATTCTATTTACTCCATGGTATAGAAGCAAATCAACCGTTGGACAATAAATTAACAATAGATAACGAATCATTTAACCTCACCAAATCCCTGAAATTATTACAAGAAATTAGAGATACCGTTCCCAAAATTATCGAAAAAGAACAAGCTATTCAAAAAAAACAGTACGACCTTAAACACAAAAATATTAATTTTACACCGGGACAAAAGGTTTTAATAAAATTTGACTTCCACGAACCAAATCAATCAAAAAAATTAGCAAATAAGTACAGGGGTCCCTTCACGATTATCGAAAAATTAACAGATGTAAACTACAAAGTAGAACTAATATTACGTGGAAAAAAAGAAATCGACGTCATACACGTACAAAGAATGAAACCCTTCTACGAGACAGACGTACCACTCATACCAGATTAATTATTAAACATAAATTAAAAATCCAAATAAATAAATAATAAAACTTACATTAACGAAACAAACAATTATATGATATACCACACAAAAACACATAAACACATAACCACAATCAAAATATTTAAAAAATATTAAGACATAAGAATAAAAATATTAATAAAAATAACCTTGTGGTCTATAAGACTATAATAAATGCAAATATGACACAACAACAGTAAACAACAGTACGAAAAACAATAAAATGAAGACCATCCGGACGCCAAGAAGAATAATCGCAAACTAACAAAACTACTTAAATCAGAAGAAAAATATTAAAATCATTAAAAAAAAAAAAAAAAAAAAAAAAAAAAAAAAAAAAAAAAGAAACACTATTATGCAGCTGTTTTATACGTCAATATATATTAATTGTGTATATACTATGTATATAAATATATATATATTAGTGTGTGTGTATGTATATATATTATATACTATATATACGTCAACATAATACGTAAGCATAAAAAGGAACAGCAACCGACAGACAAAACTCTAAAATAAACTCTTTTATTTATATATATAAATAAAACACAGAATCAGGTGTTTCAGAAAATATTACCATCACTAGAATATCATAGAATTTATAATAAAATATTATTACAAAAATTTACGTATGAACTACGATGAAAAGGAAAATAATTTAAAATAATTTTATTTATAGAGCGACAAATTATCGTATTTATACCGTATTCATACCGTACGCACAGAAAAGCATAACAACGGAGTGACGGAGACGTTTTCTAAGAAACAAAATGGGACCTTCTAAAACAACTCAAAACTTAATATCACACATGAAAATACAAATGATTTTACTCATTGTGTTTTTTAAAATAAACCCCGAAGAATCACATTCTTTTAAAAATGATCAATTTATGAATAATCCAGGAATATATTTTGAAAATATTTCACCATTATTCATAACAGTATCACAATGGAACCTGGTGACCTATTACAACATATCAGATTATGAACAAAATTATGTAGCAATTAATTTATATTATAATAATTTAAAAAATATTTGTGATAAATACCAATCCAGCTATGATAAACTAACCGAAACTTGTACCGAATTGCTAAAAAATAATTTACAAATATTAAACAAAATAAACGAAGATCACGAAATAGTGCAACAATACCTCGAAATTGACGAAACCAATTACTATGAAAACAAACAACGAAAGAAACGAAGTTCTTATTTCGGAGGAATTGGTAAATTACAACGAACCTTGTTTGGAGTACTAACGGAAGAAGAAGGAGAAATATTTGAGGACAAAATCAAAAAACTGGAAGAAAAACAAATGAAAACCTTATTAATTCAAAAAGAACAAATCAAAATATTCAAAAGCTCTTTAGATTCAATAGATAAAATCACTTTAAGCTACACAAAAATTAAAAATAACATTGATATCAATATGAATAAACTAAACAATGAATTAAAAGTACAAAAAGATGAACTAAAAATCTTAAACATAATAGAATCAATATTGCTATATAATGTACTATATACCGAATTACTAAATCAATACGTTAAAGATACCACCTTATTATTAAATATAATAACAAATGCACACAAAGGACAGATCAATCCCAAAATAATTAAACCAAGTGAGCTAATGATACAGCTAAAAGATATCAAAACAAATTTACCGTCAAATTTAGATCTACCAATAGAAATAAACGCAAAAAACTATTTTGATTTCATGAAGTTGATAGACCTACATATCTACTATGTTAATCATTTAATAATATTCATAATAAATATACCACTAATAGAAAACATACCCTTTAATCTTTACCATATCATAAGTTTACCGGTCCATGTAAGTAAAAACGATTTCGTTTTTATCCAATCCACACAAGAATTCCTAGCAGTAGAAAAAAGTAAACAATATTACATATTTTTTACGCAAAATCAAATTAATAAATGCAAGACAACTAAACAAAAATTAATTTGTGAATCAAATATGCCACTATCTAATAATATTAAATCAAATTGTGAATTCCAATTATTTACAAAAGAAAACAATATGCCAGAAAATTGCGAAATAAAAACTGTTCCAATTTTTAATGACATATGGCACCAATTAGGAAATAGTAATCGTTGGATATACGCGACTCACGAACCTACCGAGCTAATCATAAGTTGTCAGGACGAAGTAGAAAATATAGAAATAAACAAAGCAGGAATATTAAGTTTAGAACCAAATTGTAAAGCCTTCACAAAAAAAACTGTTATATTAGCAAAATATACAGGGAAAAGCAATATTTCTAAAGACTATGTGCCACAATTTCAGTTATCAAAATTAACCGAAGACATTAACGATAAAATAAAAAAAATAAAAAAAGAGGATGACAATCAAATTAGACTTAACACAGCGGTGAAGTTTAATGATTTAAAACTATATGCAAAATCAATGTCAGCGTTAGATGAACAAATAACAAAGGAACTAAGCTCAAAATCAAATGATAAAATAAAAATGGTACATTCTGTAGGATTATCGACTGTGTCGTTAATATTAATAGGAGTAATCATATTCAAAATAATTAAATCACGAAGAAACAAAAATAAAATTAAACCAACCAACACCGTGAAAGTGGTATACGACGCTGAGAGCAACCAACTTCGAGTTCAAGATAACACAGGAACAACACAATAATTAAAATTGTTTCAAAACAAAAAAAAAATGTAAAAATAGGATTAAGTAGAATAAATTAACAATTATTTTATAAGAGGGATTAGAATATATAAATTAACAATTATTTTATAAGAGGGATTAGAATATAATAATAAAATAAATAATAAAAAAAAAAAAATGTAAAATAGAATTAAGTGGCGCAACTAACCATTATGCTTAGAATAAAAAAAAAAAAAAAAAAAAAACTTTGTAATAGATATATATAATTATATACATGTAATTTAATTAGAATAACTAATTATTCATTTTAAGGAACACATATATAAGAAAAATGTAAGAATGTAAGATAAATAAAAAAAAAAAAAATGTTTTAAATTAACTGTCAGTAGTAAATACAATTAAAACAATCAACTAGAATTAAATTAAAATATCTATACATACCAATAAAATAGAATATTATAATAATTACCACACAATCCATGATTAATATTAAAGCACTTCTGTTATTGTACTTAAACAAAAAAAAATAAAAAGAAAAACACACCCGACCATTCTTACAGATGGACAAAAAGGAAACCATTACCAAACTTGCAAAGAAGATCAAGAATGTCCAGTTCAATATAAACCGACTACAACAAGGAAAAGAAGTATACAACAGAAACAAGATCAGGAGAGCCCGGAAAAATAAGACCAAAAAATCTACGGAACAACCAGAAATAAAAAGGAATATTAATAAAACTATACAAACAATTTCTATGGAAGAAGAGATACAACAAAAATTCATAAACCTTGTACATTTTATAACAAAAGAATTTAAACAGAAACAATAAAAATATAAATACAAATAATACATATCATAAAAATTAGAAAATAATACAAACGACCAAAGGTTCAAAAAATATGAGGGCATATTTTCTTATAAGTTACGGGACTGTTGTAATATTGTATATTATTTCATACACGGAGCGGGAGTCGAAAAATACCGATTCAACAAAAATTAATAATTAAATTGTCGACGGCGATGACGAAAACGGAGCGATCGGGCAGTCGTGGTGTGTTACGGCTGACAACAGTTTTATTTGAATACTTTTAATCATTTCGTTGTGTTATTATATGTCTATTTTATTTCAATTAATATAGTTTTGTTTTTATTCTCATATCGAGGTAAGCACCAAAGCGTTTGTGGCGAGGAAACACTTTGGTAGAAAATAGTAAGACACTATAATACTTTATTTCTCTTCCAGTACTCGTTATCGTGGTCAGTTGAGAAATAGTACGATTTTGTCCAGGTTAAAGAGATCTCACTCTCAAACATCCAGTACTCGTTATCGTGGTCAGTTGTTTGAGAGTAAAGCAACCTTAGAGTAATAACGTATAAACCCTGCGAGGTCTTATTAAATTGTCTTTTGCGTAGTACTCGTTATCGTGGTCACCAAAGGATTGTTGAGTAAGTGCTTACCGCAGGTGTCGATATTATTTGTCTGACGGTTTGGGAATCGGATACCGATATACATATTCTATACGTTAAACCATCGCGTGACGTATACGACAATAGGTAATCTTAATAACGATTTAAGAGTTAAAGCACTGGAGCTACCTGATTACTCCGTCCAAAACCCTATTGGCTACGCGACACCAAACGAAGTTAAACAAATTATCAAAAATCTTCTCAATAAAAAAGCACCCGGTTACGACAAAATCACAAATCTAATGTTTAAAAAATTACCTTCTAAAGGTTTAGTTTTTCTGACAACCTTATTTAATTATCTTCTGCGTCTTGGTCATTTCCCAGCTAAATGGAAAATAGCAACGATAATTCTTATCAAGAAACCTGGAAAAGATAAGACCAACTCTGATAGTTACAGGCCTATTAGCCTCCTAACATCTTTATCAAAAATTTATGAAAAAATCATACACATCAGACTTCTCGATTATTTAAACATCACGGGCACAATTCCAAAATTCCAGTTCGGTTTCAGATCCAACCATTCCACAGTCCAACAACTTTTACGAATCACTGAACACATCAACTCAGCGTTTGAAAAACACTGTCACACTGGCGCTATCTTTATCGACATTTCAAAGGCTTTTGACAAAGTGTGTTACGATGGTCTTCTCTTTAAACTACGAAATATAAATACTCCAACATATCTCTTTAATACTATTCGCTCATTCCTCTCAAATAGACAATTTTCAGTCAGAATAAACGAAAACGTCTCTGACCTCAAATCGATATCTGCTGGTGTATCTCAAGGCTCCAAACTTGGTCCTATATTATTTAACTTATACGTTTCCGACATTCCTCAATCACCACGTACTCACATTGCTCTCTTTGCTGACGATACAACTATCTTCACGGAATCACGCAACATCGAGGCAATAACTACAAATCTTCAAGCCCACTTAAATACCATCTTACACTGGTGTAAAAACTGGAGGATCAAAATCAACGCCTTCAAGAGCATTGGAGTTATTTTTAGTCTACATCGTTACACTACTCCCCCTCAACTAAATTTCGACAACGAAAATATACTCTGGCAACCGATGGTTAAATACTTTGGAGTAACTCTTGACAAACGACTCACGTGGTGGCCCCACATTTCAACTAAAGTCCAACAAGCATACCAGCGCATTTCAATGCTTTATCCCATTTTGAACAAAAAATCAACTATTAAAAAAAAATGCTCTCTCTTAATTTACAAACAATTCATACGCCCATTACTTACCTACGCATGCCCAATTTGGGTAATTGCGCATCCACGCACATAAAAAAAATCCAAACTGTCCAAAACAAAGTCCTCAGAATAATTGCAAACGCCCCGTGGTTTGTTAAAAACGCAAATCTTCACAAAGAATTTCTAATACAGAACATCGAAGACCACATAAAAACCTTAGCAAAAAATGTCCATTGCTCTCTTCCAAATTCATCAGGTGCTGTCCATTATAATCTTCTCACTCATCCAACTCAACGTCGATTAATTCGTGGTCGTCCCCACGACCTCGTACGCTAAACCACCTTCACAACACTCAAATATTTACTATACATGCGCCCCCAAAGCGCTCTAAAACGTTATCCACTCTGTTTTATTAAGTTTTAACATTGTAAATATTAGTATTATGTAAACATATTTATACTTCTGTAATTTATATTTTAGATATATTTATCCCTTTCTTCTTATATAAAAAAATTTATAATCCTCACGTTAATACGCTAAAACTATATTGTAATTTGCCTAAACATCCATAGATGTAGATAGCCTATGGCTAGGAATGTCTTATGTAATAAACAAAAATAAAAAAAAAATTTAGATTCCATTTTTAAAACATGCACAAAATAACTAAGTATATATAATGTCATGCACAGTACAAAAACTTGACTAGTTAGTCAAAAATATCAATTATTGATTAATTTTTATATTGTTGACTCATTTTATCAAGACAGCTATTTCCTTTATCACTCCAATATGGCCATATCCATATGGGAAAATTGTATGGTTCTTAAATAGGCAGTACGATAAGTAACAAAAATAAGTTTTTCAAAAATTTTATAGTTTACTGTAGTCTGTAAAATTTCAATTATTTGCAAATTCAATTTAATTTATTATAAAAATAAAATCATAATATTTGTTAATTTTAGATTCTGAACGGAGGAGTGAAGAATGTATTGCTTTTACAATGATGTGTGTTTTTTTTTTTGTGTCTGACGACAACATTTGGAGCAGTAATAATGCTCCGATTTTTGATTTCAGCCCCTTTTTGAATAGTTTTCAAAAAAATCGAGAAAAACAAAAAAAAAATGACAGAAAAACGGCAATTTTACGAAAAACCAATTTTCAACAAAATCTATTTTTTTAATTCTGCTGTTACTCAAAAACGAATTATTTTAAATACTTGAAGTTTTCACCAAATGTTTATAAGCCGATAAAAATTTTTTGGGTGGCCAGAAAATCTTGAAAATTGAATACAAGGTTTCTTATAAGTTGTTCTTAAAGTGATAAAAAAAATCCGAAATCGTTAGTCACAATTTTTTTTTATAAGTGCTTAAAGTTCAAATTTAAACGAAATATGTCAAAATTTAAATTAAATTTCATACTCTCATTATGCGTATGTTGCCAAATACTTTTTTTATTAATAAACAGATACTATAAAGTAACTATAGTAACTATACTATTTGTTTCAAAATAGAATATATGACAATATTTAAATATAATACCTATATCCTAAACTGACAAATCATCTCCGTTCAGAATCGTTTTTCGTATACAATGATACCTATCATTGCATTCAAATTTAACCTACCCTAGTCTGAGGTCCACCCCACCCCCTAATATACAGCAGAGCGATACCCACTTACCCGCTTTTTTTTTTTTGTTATTCCATCAAAATATTCGTAATACAATGATACATGAAAAAAATTAATAATCATTGTTTTTAAAAAAAAATCAATACTATAAATTATTATAAATTGATGATAATAAATTATATTTATAATAAAAATAATATTAGTTGGTTAAAAAAACAAATCGTGGTTTATATTTCCCGGTATTCTACATTGCCGCAACATATATACCTACCAAACTAACTAATTTGTGAATTTGTGATAAATTCATTGAAAGATGTTGTAGGTACCTAGGTACCTATCTAGTCTAGAAAATTCGATGCGATTGACAAAAACCGATCCAAAGTAGGTAAACAATATACTCAATACATGATACATTTAAATCACTTAAAATAAAACAATATGTAAATGTTATTTAAATAAAAATAAATTATTGGGTATAAAGTTTAATTTTATAACTTTATAAGTTATCACTAACTATATTTATACTATATAATTAGTATATATAATATCATAATATGAAAAACAATTTAATATATTATAATTATTTTACATAAAAAATATTGATTTTTAATAAAGTAAGAAACTTGTATAATATTTGATTAACTTAAAAAGTATATCTCTTTGAAAAAAAAAATCATACAAGTTTGGTTCAAAATTAATTCTTGTTAAAACTTAAATTATTTTCTTAATAATTGGTTAGGTTGAGTGGAGAAAATAAATAACCACTCTATGGAGTAAATACTTTGTCATTGAGTAAATCACTGTAATGTATGTATAATAATATAAATTTATAATACGACAAATCATTCTGAGCGAAGATGATGTTGGCCTATATTACTATTAAGTATATAATATGTGTTTTATTATATATTGCTATTATAATAATTTATTTTCTTATTTTTAATACGGTAAATTGAATTATTTTTTGCAAAAAAAAACATTGTATTTATTATATTATTAATATTTAACTATTATAGTATTATTATTATTATACCTACATTAGTGAAATTATAGGGAAATTGAAAATCAAAGCATAAGACATAAAACATACATAATTGAAAATGCACATTTTATGATTGAAACAATATCGCTCAAAAATTAAAATTTGCAGGAGTCTCGATTAATATTTTTTTATATGCATACAACTTTTTACAAGTGCTCTTTATCTTCAATGCTTTGTAGATTAGATTTATTTGAACATAACTTATATTAATACCATATAATTATTTTATTTAAACATTAAATATACATAATATACATAGGTAAATGGTAATTCAATGATGCAATGTTTTTTGTCAAACTATAGTAGGTACCTATTATTGATTTATTCATATTTTTTAAATTACAAAATTTATTATAAATATATAATTTAATATTATAAAAAAATTGTTACTTTTAGCAAAATATAAATATTTAATTCGTATAACAAAAATAATAAAGATAAAAAAATGAAATTTTTGTCTGATTATTCATTATGAAAGTACAGTATATTCCGCTTAATAGAGGGTTAATAAGGACAACCGCTTAATAGGGACAATTCTTCAATTACGAAAACAAATGTATAATATTCTTGTAGGGTAAACGTTCACCGCTTATCTGGGCCACGAATCCGGATAATTGGGACATTTTTATCGAGTATATTAATAAATCAATAGTTTGACAATCGCGACCGTCTTGCATAATTGATTATTAAATTAAATTTTATCTTATCGTATGTTCAAATGTGATATACATGATAATGTAATATCATGTTTTTCTTTTTATACTATCAATTAATTTCCATAAAAATTGTAATTTGTAATATTAAAAAAAATTTTTTAAAAAATCAGTTTTTCAACAAATGTATATGTTTATTTTTGTATTTCGGATTATTGGGACAAAATAACACGCAACAGATGTGTCCTAAGAAAGCGGAATAGACTGTAACTGTATGTAAAAACAACAAATAAAAATCTTATAACATCGAATTATTTATTTATTTAAAAACTGTAGAAACGTAGGATCAAAGTAGAGGTATTTTTACATTTTTAAAAGTCTCCTATAAAGTTGGTTAAGCTGGAGTCCTGTATCAATTTATAAAAATATTACATACAAATGCAAAAAAGATAATCTGTTTTGTTCATATTATATATGTACCTACATTAAAATTATTTAAATAGATTCACATTTTGAGTTTCATTAAGAAATTAATATTAGTTTTGTTGAAAAATAAAACTGATTAATCAATGGTTACACACTTCAAAAACTATATTCTTATATATCTACGGCTATGAGCTATTATGGTATAATCTAATAGTTTGGTTTTGGGATAATAAATTATCAATGTACGAATATTAAACTTTTTGACAGATTAGTTAAATTCATTTTGAGATATCTATAATACATATACCTACAGCTAAATATAATAATACACTTATAATTTATTCATAATTATTATAATCAGTATTCGATGGTTACCACTTACCAGAGTACGAATTCTAATTATAATATACATAATTCATAAAATATAAATACAACATGCAATACCTACTCTACAACCGCTATATAATCTACTACACATGCAAATAAAAAATTATTTTGCTAAATTTAATAAACTTGTGTACATACAGAATTATAGTTATTATTATAAAACTGTTTTCAATTATGATTCTTATAAAAAAAACTTATGCAACCATAAATAAATTGTAATTTTTGAATCTTAAGTAATATTATGTACATGATTATTTTTTTTTTACATTATGTTTTTGATTTTTAATAACGTACTGTAAATATTTATTATATTATACTAACCTGGTTTTGTAACTTTATTAATAATTGTTAACTAATCATTAATTTATTGGGTGCTAAATATTGTAATTTTTACTACGAATATTCAATATTCGGAAGTACCTAATAGTAAACAAAAATATTCAATTATTCATAATATTAATATTAAAATTATATCATAAAAAGTAATAATTATTATTATACTATACAATCCAACACTCCAACAGTATTATACTTTGGAATGTTAAAAGCCCTTATTTTATTTATCTAACTAATATTTTACACTTAAATAGTTATATAATATTGTAACGTGGTCGGGGAATGACCAGCTAAATATGAGATATCCAGTGAGAGTCGTAGGACTCTTTAGATATAATTTCCGTAGCCAGGGGTAGATTGTAGGAGTCTTAATTGTAATATAAATAATAAGGATTCTGTTTCAGGTATTACTAATTTTTATTATATACTAAATACTTATAAATAATGCTACTCAAGGTAATTATCTTATATACTAATGATGACCTTAACGTGGTTGAATGGAGTCCTGCAATATTGTTGGTGTGGTGTACAATCGACTGATTATACCTATCGTGTTGTCTCTTGACCATAGGCCTTACAATTATAATATGTGTTTGTGTATGTTTAATAAAGTATTGGTCAGCAGTAGGTAGTGTCATGTAACATATTAATATTTATAATAATTGTTACAATATATATAATAAAATAATATATATTATAAAATACATTTATCTATAAACTTTAAAATTTCATAACAATAGTTTCACGAATATTTTTATACAGTATTCATTTAAAACTTTCATAATTTATTTAAATTTAAATTTTAAACACAATAAGTATTTTTAGATTAGGAGTTTTTAATTGTTTAAGTTTTATTTACTAAAAATAATTCATAATATTTATTTATTTTTCACTAGAGATATCATAATCTATTAAGAGAATACAATTTATTTAGTTTTAATTATAATGTAGAAAACTATAAAAGATTTTACTTACACTACTATGGATTTCTATTGTAAAAAAAGGTTTTTACCTTGTTAAATCTGATTATATTCAAATGAATAAGGTAAATTTATTATTATAATATTGTTATTTTTGGTCCTTTACTTTATTTATATAAATTTAAATGTAATTTTATGTTATTACATTTATATATATATATATTATATTATAGTATATGAAATATGAATAACCTGGCTTTTTAATTTTTTTAGTTTATCACAACTATCCGTAAATTACTATTCTAAATTCTAAACATTGTATTTATTTTCAGAAAATATAATATAACATGGAATGCATAAATAATATTATAGTATTTCATTTGTATTTTTTTTTATAGCTTCCGTAGAATTAATAGTCTCAGTTATAAATGTTATAATACTAGATGTTAAGTTAAAACTAATAGTTTCGTACCACTATGAAATATTAATATAGGAAAGTCAACGAAATTTGATGTTTCCATATATTGAGCAAACCATGGGCAAAAATACTAACTTCAATAAAGTAATTGAAGAATTTAAAAAAATGATTCCATGTATGATCGTCTTTTAGTTTTATAAATATTCTTTGATCTTTTTAAAATATTCTTTTGATTTATATAATATTATTAAAATGTATTAATTATCTATATGATATTAAAATTGTATATATGTCTTGTTGGATAATTAATAAAATAATATTATTATTATTATTAAAAAAGGTGTATTTTGTTGTTTGATTTTTGTATTCTTTAAACATTAAAGATAGAATGCTGAACAAATTAAAAATATAATAGCACGCGAGTGATATTTTGCATCAAAGAAGTTTGAATTATGACTTTAAACAGAAATAAAAATAGTTAAATTGTAGGTTCTATGCTCATTTTTAAATACAATGTCATGTATACTTAATACAAATATACAAAAATGTATATAAATACTCGAAATGAAGCTTAAAAAAAAAATGATATCAAAAATTTTCGTTCTCCCTCCTCGCAAAAAATGTAAATACATAATATATCTGAGTTGATCAGAATAAGTGACTCAGTCTGGCCAGTATAATAAAAATATCTAGTTTTGCTTATGATAACTGTATTAATAAATAACTAATTTTCTTATATTCTCTTCATTTAAATTAAATAGAAAAAAAATCAGCGTATTAATTAAGATTTATTATTATTGGACACTGATCTTGATAAATAACATCAATGATCGGTGAAAAATGTAGATTTGAATTTAAAACGTATTTTTTACATTTAGATAAATTTACATAAATTATTTTGGTAAATAATATCATTCATTAATTTTTGTCTTTCACCGTAATATATACTATACACATATTGGTATATAAAACTATATTAACTACTCAGGGGTGGCGTTACACGGTGTCCAAGGTGGGGAAGTGCCCCCCCAAATTTGATTTTGCCCCTCCATTGCCCAATATAATTTAATGTTAAAAATATATAAGTAAATAAAGAAATTGTAAATCATTATCAACATATAAAATAGTATTAATTACTTTAAATAGTTTTTAGGCTTAAGTTATATTATTTAAAGTTTGACTGTTATATTCCAATTAAATATACTTTTTTTTGCAGATTTAGAAATAAATATACTTAATAGAGTCAATACTAACGGCACACTTTCTAAAATCTCATACATTAAAAAATAAAAAGTCATGTGTTTTTATATTGTACGAATAAAAGAAAACGGAGGAAATTTGAAGTTTTATCGTAGTACATTTGTGAATAATTATTTATTTAGAAATATTACATAGTATACCCAAAATATTTATAATAATACTTTCCTGAAAATATGGTATAAACAAATTAATGGGTGATCTAGTAGTCATACGTACCTAAATGCCACACCAGAAAACATTTTCGCCTCGTATTTCCTCCCCCCCAATAAAAAATATCTAATGCCACCACTGTAACTATTATAACCATTTCCTATTGTTTGAAAAAATAATACAGTACAATTTTCAAAGTATTGTTTTCATAATTTATTAAATTTGTTGTATTGCATAACAATATAATATTTAATAGTTAGGTTATAAATATTATTATTATAGTAGGCCATTTTAAACACAAAAAACCCCAAAAAACTATAGGTAATTTTGTTATTGGTAATTGAACAATAATTTTGAAAATCATAAATCTTAATAGTAATTCGAAAAATGAACATTACCTATTTAAAATTTACCTATTCCAACTATAGTGTTAAATTATTTAAGTATACCTACATTAATTCAGTAATATTTTAAAAGTGCTTTCAAAAAACAGTTAACGTGATATATTTAAAATAAAAAAAGCGGGTAAGTGAGTATCGCTCTGCTGTACATTAGGGGGTGGGATGGACCTCGGACTAGGGAAGGTTAAATTTGAATGCAATGATAGGTATCATTGTATACGAAAAACGATTCTGAACGGAGATGATTTGTCAGTCCAGGATATATTATATTTAAATATTATCATATATTCTATTTTGAAACTAATTCAAACATTTAAGTAAATGATAGGTATCATTGTATACGAAAAACGATTCTGAACGGAGATGATTTGTCAGTCTGGGATATATAATACTTAAATATTGTAATATATTCTACTTTGAAACTAATTCAAACATTTAAGTAAAAGTTTCAAGATCTTACGTTTAGTAATTTTTTAAAAATAACAAAAATCGAAAATTATTTATTAGTAAAAAGTTATTTTACACGTGTATTTTTAATTTCAAATTAAAATTAAAACTTTAAACACTCATAAAATTTTTTAAACTGAACAATCCTCAAACTTTTTTATAATTATTCTAAGCTTAACTTATGGACAGCATAGTATTAAATTTTCAATTCTTAGCTTTTGATAGAAAAATATTTATAAATTTTTAACTACCAAATAGTGAAAAATATTCATGATTTTGACGAATTTTTGTCAATATTTTAACTTCAAATGCTAATAAAAAAAAATTGTGCCTATGTATTTTTATAATTTTTGAATGAGAGTTAGAACAAGTTATGTGGACCCTTCAATTAAATTTTCAAGTAATTTGTCCCAGCTAATTTTTTTTTATCAAAATTTATAAAAAAAAAATAAAAAAAAATTGAAAATTTCAATTGTCTATAAATAGCTCAAAAAAAGTCAAAATGTTTTGAAAATCAAATCACGTAAAGAAAATGGCAATCTAAATAACTGGTAAAATTTTCAAGTATTTACGATTTATACTGTTTGAATAACAACAAATATCAAAAATCGTTTGAGGCTAAACCGTTATTTAACGCGGTTTTGTAAAAATTTAAATTTCAAACACTCATAAAAAATTTTTGTCTGAATCCTGAAGAGTTTTTATTACAGATAATTGAAGAAAAATGTATGGAAAACCTTGTATCAAATTTTCAAAACTTAGTTATAAAAGAAAAAAATTTTACGATTTTTCAACCACAAAATTACTTGCAAATTTTTGCAATTTTGACATATTTCGTATAAATTCGAACTTTAAGCACTTATAAAAAAAAATTGTGACTAACGATTTCGGATTTTTTTTTATCACTTTAAGAACAACTTATAAGAAACCTTTTATTAAATTTTCAAGATTTTCTGGCTGGCCAAAAAAATTTTATGGTTATTTTAAAAATAAATACAAAAAAAAATTAAAAATTTCAATTGTCTATAAATAGCTTAAAAAAAGTCAAAATTCTTTGAAAATTTAACTGTGTATGGAGAACGCTAATATAAACATTTTGTGAAAATATCAAGTGTTTACATAGATTAGTTTTTGAGTTATAGCAAAATAAATAATTCGATTTTTTTGAAAACTGTTGGAAAATGTTTACTTTTCACCTCTATAATGCACCAAGGATATCCACTTTGCCATCGGAAACCACCCCCAAAGTTTGAAATCGAAGCATTATTTCGACTAGTTATGCTGTACACAGACACAAAAACAAAAAAAAAAAAAACAAAAAAAAAAAAAAGCGGGTAAGTGAGTATCGCTCTGCTGTACATTAGGGGGTGGGGTGGACCTCGGACTATGGTAGATTAAATTTGAATGCAATGATAGGTATCATTGTATACGAAAAACGATTCTGAACGGAGATGATTTGTCAGTCCAGGATATATTATATTTAAATATTATCATATATTCTATTTTGAAACTAATTCAAACATTTAAGTAAAAGTTTCAAGATCTTACGTTTAGTAATTTTTTAAAAATAACAAAAATCGAAAATTATTTATTAGTAAAACGTGATTTTACACGTCGTGTATTTTTGATTTCAAATTAAAATTAAAACTTTAAACACTCGTAAAATTTTTTAAATTGAACAATCCTCAAACTTTTTTATAATTATTCTAAGATTAACTTATGGACAGCATAGTATTAAATTTTCAATTCTTAGCTTTTGATAGAAAAATATTTATAAATTTTTAACTACCAAATAGTGAAAAATATTCATGATTTTGACGAATTTTTGTTAATATTTGAACTTCAAATGCTAATAAAAAAAAATTGTGCCTATGTATTTTTATAATTTTTGAATGAGAGTTAGAACAAGTTATGTAGACCCTTCAATTAAATTTTCAAGTAATTTGTCCCAGCTAAATTTTTTTTATCAACATTTATAAAAAAAAAATAAAAAAAAATTGAAAATTTCAATTGTCTATAAATAGCTCAAAAAAAGTCAAAATATTTTGAAAATCTAAGCACGTAAAGAAAATGGCAATCTAAATAACTGGTGAAATTTTCAAGTATCTACGACTTATACTATTTGAATAACAACAAATATCAAAAATCGTTTGAGGCTAAACCGTTATTTAACGCGGTTTTGTAAAAATTTAAATTTCAAACACTCATAAAAAATTTTTGTCTGAATCTGGTAAAGTTATTTTTACAGATAATTGAAGAAAAATGTATGGAGAACCTTGTACCAAATTTTCAAAACTTAGTTATAAAAGAAAAAAATTTTACGATTTTTTAACCACAAAATTACTTGCCAATTTTCGCAATTTTGACATATTTCGTATAAATTCGAACTTTAAGCACTTATAAAAAAAAATCGTGACTAACGATTTCGGATTTTTTTTTATCACTTTAAGAAAAACTTATAAGAAACCTTGCATTAAATTTTCAAGATTTTCTGGCCGGCCAAAAAAATTTTATCGTTATTTTAAAAAAAAATACTAAAAAAAATTAAAAATTTCAATTGTCTATAAATAGCTCAAAAAAAGTCAAAATTCTTTGAAAATTTAACTGTGTATGGAGAACGCTAATATAAATATTTTGTGAAAATTTCAAGTGTTTACATCGATTAGTTTTTGAGTTATAGCAAAATAAATAATTCGATTTTGTCGAAAACTGGTTTTGCGTAAAAATTCCCGTTTTTCTGTCATTTTTTTTTTGTTTTACTCGATTTTTTTGAAAACTGTTGGAAAATGTTTACTTTTCACCTCTATAATGCACCAAGGATATTCACTTTGCCAGACACAAAAAAAAAAAAAAAAAAAAAAAAAAAAAAAACACACATCATTGTAAAATCAATACATTCATCACTCCGTTCAGAATCTAAAACACACATCATTGTAAAATCAATACATTCATCACTCCGTTCAGAATCTAAAATAACTTCATGTATACATATAATATTTAATACTGAAGACGGAATGAAAATTTCAAACTTATATCACAAACTTAAAAAAAAATGTAAGTATCTGAAAAAATTGTGAAAAGTTCGCGATATGAATCATATAAAAATTAACATAAATTAACTATCTCTTTATAGAAATGTTTTTCTAATAATACTAGGGGCTTGTGAAACTCGATTCCGGTGTAAAATATTAAAAAAATAAGTTATTTTTATTCATTGAAGTATTTGGCTCCAAAAGTTATAACGAATAAAATAAATAAGAGACACAATTGATAAATGATAATTTATACCTTAAAATACAACCATTAACAATATTATTTCTGAACTACATGCTATAGCTATCAACGTTTGCAATATACAATAATTATTAATCAATATTAATCATGGTTCAGACATGCAATACATTATGGTATTTGAATTATTAATAGTTTGAGCTTTTAGACAATTTTTTTATAATAATACAAGTAAAGTGTGATTTTCAATTTTAAAATATTTTAAATTGAAATCCCTAATAACTATTGTAATCATATTTTACAAATCACCACATTGCACATACGCATTCAAGACGTATATAATACAATATGTCATTACATGTTACATATTAAAATATATGCTCACATTCTTCATATCTATGCGTGTTACACGTGTCGTAAATATCATATCAAATCGGATGCCGTGTACAATATTTAATTAATATTAAACGCGGCATACCTGTACAGGAAACGTATATAAAATATTTACCATATAGTTTTATATATATATACCATTGTATAGAAGGAAGTCATATATGCGTGATACAGAATGACCGGAGAAAAAGAAGAGCTACGGCGATGTTTGAGGATGTGCCCCTATAAAAAAAATATATGTACCTATATTTTATGTATAAACATATAATTGGGATATATTATAATATTATGCGTGGCGATTTCTATGCTCTTACAGATATACAAGCGTGTAAGTCAAGTCCGTCACCGGAACCAGTCACCTCCCCCTCGTATATGTATATAGGTATATTGGTATATACGATTCACGGGTCACTCGTACATATAGCGCATTTAATATAATATTATGATGTGTATAATATAAACCCACTGCGAATACATACATATTATACATAAAGTTATTGAAGTCCCTAGCGCGGATGAGTTAATTGTGTGTAAGAATTAATACGCGAGCTGTCGGACAAGTCCCACGGTCAACCGCATTTCTACGCCACGTATATAAGATGCGCATAGATGGGTATATAAATGTATTATATTATGTATATACAGAGTGATTCACCAAGTCTGCTTACCCCTTAAATAATGCAGTTATTCAAAATCTGATTATTGGAATTTTTAAATACTCTTAAGACCATGTTTTCAAATACTCGAGATATTTTGTTTTATTCTTATAGGATAGATTATAAAGGAGTGTCTTTTGGAGATACTAACTTTTAGTTATGTTAGTGGATAATCTTTCTACACATTTTTTAGTTATTTAACTTGGTGTACTAAGTACAACAGGTCCGTAGATCATAATAATGTGTTTGTAAGATATCAGGGCTACGAGCTACGGTGACTTGAAAATATTAGTTGTTAATATTAATTTATCGACATTTATAATTTGTAAAAATGGTGAGGATAGTATAATAAAGTATGATAAATTCAAGATCCAATATAATAACTATTTTATATTTTTATTAAACTATTTTTAATGACTTGTATTCTTTGTATAAACATTTTATTATATAACTGAAGTTTTTTAATTATGAATTAGGTAGAGGTGCATCAAATTAAAAAAAAAATTTCACTAAATAATTTACAGTATAAATGAGTGGGGTCTTCGTTTGAAAAATAGAAGTTTATATTGTCACGCCTTAAGTTTTATAAAAAATCTCAATAATTTGAAAAAAAATCATTATTTACTGAAAGAAAAAATTGGGGTATACAATATATGCTTGGTGAATCACCCTGTATATTATTTATTATATATTATTATACGTTACTTTAAATGTACCTATATAATATACATAGGTATATGCTGCACCCGTGCGATGGCATATAATCACTGACCGTGTCACGAATCGTAAACTTTTTTTTTATGAACGCAGTCTTTGGTCAAACAGAGTAATTAGACACACCGCAGCTTGCATGACCGACGTAATAATTATTTTTGTCCCCACGTGTGTGTGTGTGTGTGTGTGTGTGTGTGTGTGTGTGTGTGTGTGTGTGTGTGTGTATGTGTGTGTGTGTGCGCGCTCGCGCTGCAACAGATTAATGCATTATTTATACATATTATGATAATATTATGTTTTTTTGGTCGTTTATTATTCCTTCGTACACACAATGCGTATACCTATAAAATACCTACTGTAGACGCCTAAAGAACTGTAAATATAATATAGTCTATTATGTTATATATACATACCTACCGGTCGTATAATAAATAAATATATTCGTTGTATTATCATTATATTCGTATAATTTTTTCGCTTTTTAATTGACCATTTCGAGACTTTATTATACGTCTCCGTGCGGCACCAACAGCAACCGGTGTGTGTGCGCGCGACCATGGGTTTCGATCTAAAACGTGAGACTCCGCTGCCGCGATAATAACAACAATAATTTTTCGCTTCGACCGCGACGTCACATACATATACATTTCTTGATTATTATTTTCTATATTGTACATGTGAGTATGTGAGTGTATGTGTGTGTGTGCGCGCGCGCGCGTGTAGTACCTATAGATACGGAGACAGATAAATTCGTTATAATGGGATATGTGTGTATATAGATTTTACGATCAAACCATTATTCCCATGCAACGATGCTGTGCTCATAACGTTTTCTCTGCGTTGCCGGGTGCGGGGTAATTTATCCCCGTTCGGAAATGACTCGGGGCCACACTATATTATAATACAGTCTCGTATCACTCCTTGTTGGTACACACCGCGCTCGTTGGAAGGCAATATCAATATTACACGAAAATCGTGCCCGTGTCATAATACACACTCTCTACATTTCGATGATCGTCCGTGCGAGAGAGAGAGAGACAATACTTTTGTGGCTAACGTATATGTACATATTTATTATTCTATTTTTATTTATTTACCTATTCATATATTTAAGCTTATGTCCAACAACATTTTTAAAATCATGCATATCGGAATAATTAAAATAATAAAATCTAATAAAATTAGTATACGTATAGGTAAGTTATAAATAAAATCTAATAGTATAATTATAAAAAGAATTACTAAGTATAAAGTTAAAAACAAATAAATCAATTTGGTTAGCATTAGCTAATTATAAGGTTTTTATTTACAGATAGCACCAGAGCATACTTTTATTTTTGAGTTAGTTTTAAGGTTGGAAAAAAATTGTAGACAAACGAAAAAAGTAAAACTTAAAACAGATAAGCATTTATAGGCTGTAAATATACATAATTGACCAATTACATGAGAGCTTCAAATCATTAAAATGTCTCCTGACATCTAGACTGTTCATGCTTAATGTGTCTAATATTCAAACTAACTATATAGACTTCCTATTCAATACCAATAATAATTCATCACGTAATTAAAAAGAGTCTAATTTGCTTTATAAAAGTTTTTAAAATCCAAAATTATCTTCTCCTAGCGAACAACATCAAGTTTTTATTTACAAAAGTAATTAGATCTAACCGACCACGAAAACAGTGGCTACATGATACATATACACGTATAGAAGAAATGTTTAAAACCCAAGGAATTCAAAAATGGAAGATCATATTGCTGATAATTGAGATAAATGGATGAATTTAATAATAGCGTCAAAAACGCTATGGATGTTATTTAGATGCCAATAAAGAAGAAATATAATCTTATGATAAGGCATTTCAACAACATAAATATCATTCTATGTACGGGGTTATAATATTAAGCGCGCCTCCATTGACCTACGTATTAATGTATAATGTGGTTTTAATAAGGTAATATTTTTTAAGTCTAAGGAGTATTTATTTTCTTAAATTTCAAAGCTGTAGTTTCGTACATACTTCAACTTAGAATACCTATAACAAAAAAATATGCATTAAATAAAAATATTATTTTGTTATACTGAGTTTTAATAGATTCGAATAAAAATACATGTATTTGAATCATTCAGGTCAGTGTGTGATGAATGCAACGTTAAAACACTTAAAACTAATTCTATAAGATCATTATTCTTGAATTAATTTGATTAAATACTATAAAAATTTTGAAATTATAATTAAATTTTCCTTTATGAAGATATCTTAAATATTACTAATACTGAACTTCTTTGATGTTGCAATATTTTGTTTTATATTATTTAATTATACCTATATTCAATTAAGTAAAAATGATTGGTGTCCAAGAACTCAAATTTCTTCCTGTACATTTGCTCTCATGGTATAGACAAATTTTGCATAATTTTAGAAAATTAAATTAAATATGAATGATAGTAGCATATAATATATATATATATATATATATATATATATAAGTATATTATAATATACACGTAAAAACAGGTTTTGATATTAAATAAAATAATAATTATTAATTCTCCAATTCATGTTTATGTGGTATACCATGGTATTCAGATATAATACTTTAAGCACCTTTGTATAAATAGTGTGTGTGTGTGTACAATATTTAAGTTGGAAACTGTCCAAACATCGCGATCCTGTAGAAAATAAATCATTTATAATAACTATCTTTATGTATACCAATTACACAAAAATTGACTAATGGTGAAACTTGATTTATGTTTAATAAATGTAATTTAGCCATATGACTCATATGGACAGAATATTTAATGTTCTCAAAGTACTAATATATACTTTGAATATAATATTACATTTTTAAATAACAAGTATTTTTTAGATTCTGAACGGAGTGATTACAATGATGTGTATTTTAGATTCTGAACGGAGTGATGAATGTATTGATTTTACAATGATATGTGTTTTTTTTTAGTTTTTTTTTTTGTTTTTGTGTCTGTGTACAGCATAACTTGTCGAAATAATGCTTTAATTTCAAACTATGGGGGTGGTTTCCGATGGAAAAGTGGATATCCTTGGTGCATTATAGAGGTGAAAAGTAAACATTTTCCAACAGTTTTCAAAAAAATCGAAAAAAAAACAAAAAAAAATGACAGAAAAACGTGAATTTTTACGCAAAACCAGTTTTCGAGAAAATTGAATTTTTTATTTTGCTTTAACTCAAAAACTAATCAATGTAAACACTTGAAATTTTCATAAAATGTTTATATTAGCGTTCTCCATACACAGTTAAATTTTCAAAGTATTTTGACTTTTTTTAAGCTATTTATAGACAATTGAAATTTTTAATTTTTTTACTATTTTTTTTTTTAAATAACGATAAAAATTTTTTGGCCAGCCAGAAAATCTTGAAAATTTAATACAAGGTTTCTTATAAGTTGTTCTTAAAGTGATAAAAAAAAATCCGAAATCGTTAGTCACAATTTTTTTTATATGTGCTAAAGTTCGAATTTATACGAAATATGTCAAAATTGCGAAAATTTGCAAGTAATTTTGTGGTTGAAAAATCGTAAAATTGTTTTCTTTTAAAACTAAGTTTTGAAAATTTGGTACAAGGTTCTCCATACATTTTTCTTTAAATACCTGTAAAAAAACCTCTACCGGATTCAGACAAAAAATTTTTATGAGTGTTTGAAATTTAAATTTTTACAAAACCGTGTTAAATAACGGTTTAGCCTCAAACGATTTTTGATATTTGTTGTTATTAAAACAGTATAAGTCGTAAATACTTGAAAATTTTACCAGTTATTTAGATTGCCATTTTCTTTAAGTGATTTGATTTTCAAAATATTTTGACTTTTTTTGAGCTATTTATAGACAATTGAAACTTTGAAATTTTTTTTAATTTTTTTTTTATAAATGTTTATAAAAAAAATTTAGCTGGAAAAAATTACTTGAAAATTTAGTTGAAGGGTCCACATAACTTGTTCTAACTCTCAATCAAAAATTATAAAAATACATAGGCAAAATTTTTTTTTATTAGCATTTGAAGTTTAAATATTGACAAAAATTCGTCAAAATCATGAATATTTTTTACTATTTGGTAGTTAAAAATTTATTAATATTTTACTATCAAAAGCTAAGAATTGAAAATTTAATACTATGCTGTCCATAAGTTAAGCTTAGAATAATTATAAAAAAGTTTGATGATTATTCAATTTATAAAATTTTACGAGTGTTTAAAATTTTAATTTTAATTTGAAATCGAAAATACACGTGTAAAATAACGTTTTACTAATAAATAATTTTCGATTTTTGTTATTTTTAAAAAATTACTAAACGTAAGATCTTGAAACTTTTATACTTAAATGTTTGAATTAGTTTCAAAATAGAATATATGACAATATTTAAGTATAATATATCCTAAACTGACAAATCATCTCCGTTCAGAATCGTTTTTCGTATACAATGATACCTATCATTGCATTCAAATTTAACCTACCCTAGTCCGAGGTCCACCCCACCCCCTAATGTACTGCAGAGCGATACTCACTTACCCGCTTTTTTTTTTTTTAATGAATGTTTTAATTGCTATTTTTAGAAAAAAAAATGTCTTATCGTAATTTTATATGTATTTTTCTTAAATTCAAGTCATATATTTTGAAGTTACTATCGTGTTTTTTAGGGTGTAGAATGGCAAACATTTTAAATTTATAATATTTTATATGATGTATATTATATATGATAATAGAGATACGTTATTTTGGAGTACTGCAACCGCATTGGTGTCAATTGTGTTTATAAATCGGCACGTTCGACGAATGAATGTATTAACGTTTCAAGCGTTCAACATTTCAATTCGTGATTATTAATAAATGAAGGTTTACGCTATGGTGAAAGCAATTTGGTTGAAAAATTGAATCATAGTATCTTAGACCACAAGTGTTGATTGAAAACTTTCAAAGATGACACAAAAGTCAACAGTAAATAATATATAGGTGTGTCAGTGTGTGTATATATAATATATATATATACACTACTATATATATATAGTATACATAGTTTAGATAGCGTGTTAGTTACTTGTTAAACGTTATTTTTCCAATCGATAACCAAAAAACATTCTAGTCCATAATGAAAGTATTGTACTGTTTTATGTAAGGAATAATAATGTAATTTAAAGGTTATTTACTAACTTAAAATATCTTCTATTAATCGGAAATTGCAGTTTATGAAAAAAAAAACATAGAATCGTCATCTAAAACTTACTACAGTAATTATACTATATAATATTATAATAGTTAATTATAACTATTTATATTTAATCTGAATAAAATACCTAACAAAATTCTTCATATCGTAATGTTGAAATAAAATGTAATATACAAAATATAGTAAATCATAAATAGGTACTAATAAAAAAAAAAAAATCATTAATAAAATTATTCATCTTGGTTTAATTAAATCATAAAATTTGTACGACTATAGTCTATAAATATACGTATTTAAAAATATATATTATTTAAAACCATTTTTATATAATCTTAAATTATAGTTATGAAGTAATTATAATATAACCTGATATATACACCCCATAGCATTAATTCAGCGTATCATTTGTATTTTTTGGAGAAAAAAAATGGTCAATTAATTTGTTTAGTTAGGAAGTTAATGTCCTATTTCTTAATGGATTCTTTAATTTCATAGCAAATATATTAAAATTATTTTCGTCTATTGTTTGTCTTATTTTTGGTTTTCATAATGACGGTACATTTAAAATTCTAAACAGTTTTGTCCCACAAATGTGGTTAGAAACTCATACATATATATTAATTTATTATGTATATATATATTTTGCTGACGATAATAATGACTATAATAATAATCTTCAATTAATAATCTGCTAATGCCTACAGAGGTCGTTAAAGTTGTCCTTCGTTAAGTCTTAGGTTGAAACAAATATGTAATTTTCAAGGCATACCTAATATTTTTTTCATATGTACCTATGTGCTGTTTAATTCACATGTATGAGGCCTGGATTAGGTAGATAGTATACTATTTATATAACATTTAACTTAGTTTAAAGTGAATAACTAAATAGGTTTTAATGAACACAATACCGACGTTAGATGAAACACAGAATGATTTTTTTAACGTAAAATACTCATTATTTAAAAAAATACTTTTATTTATTTTTCTAAAGTGGAATATTTTTGGAATATTTCAATATATAGATATTGTACATTGAACGACAAGTTTATGACTTATAAGCATTAAATTATGCTAAAAGATCGGTATATCGAACATATATAATATGATTAGCATGAGAAAAAATATCGATGAAGACATTTTTACAAGCAAATAATTATTAATTATTATAGTTATGCATATAATATAAAGAAAAAAGAATATTAATGACATTTCATTGATTTTAGTTTAGTATTTTGCAATACTAATCTATCTTATTTGAAAATGTAGAACAATGATTTTTGATTATTATTTGGTAGGTATATATTATTTTGTGTAGAACATTAATTATAAAAAACATCCATATTTTTAAGTACAAGCATTACTTGCATGACGTACAAACATCAATAATTTTATAATTTTGAAATTAAAATTAATAATAATTTGCATTTTAAAAATGAAATACAAAAATATATAAATAATTAATTACGCAAAATAAATTCATAATATGCCCGGTACAAAAAATATTTAAATATATATATTACATAAATACTATACTATATATACTTGTAATGACTATATTCTTATAGGCACATGATCTTATTTAAAAAATATTAAAAAGTTTTTATTTCAACTAAAAATTAAAAATATATAATATCATATTGGTAGGTATAGGTATGTTAAGATTTTTAAAACTTTTACATTTCAATACTATAAACAATGTCAATATATTGTTCAATACGCAAAAAACATTGCACTTAGCAACTTAGCGTTCAATTATTAATTTAGCAAGTTCATCAATTTAAATTTCTTCATTTAAATTGAATTAGAAAGACCATTACTCGATTCGTATAGGACCTTAACGTCACATAGTGAGTGACGCTTTGCGTCAAATATCAAAATGAAACACGTCAAACGCTATTAAAATATATTATGCAGCGGATGAACATACTGGATTTTCAACAACGTATTTTATGCCCTTTCACGATAAAAACTAAATTCAACCTAGAGACAATTTAGATTTAAAAATAAATATTTTAGTTTGTTATTAAATTAATTGAAATATCTGTCTAAAATATGAAACTACACATGTCTATTTTATGTTTTATTTTTGAAATATTGTGAATGAAAGTTTTTTTTAAGAATATTACGAAAATATTATATGAACCTATATCTGTACTATATACATTATACAAGTATTTTTTGATTGAATTATAAAACTTTAAGCATCTAAATATGCATCTAATTATTCAGCATTAATTAAGCATCTTATTATTCCTATCAAAATATCTTAATAAAGAAAACTTAAGATATTCTTAAATTATACAACGCGCATTATCTTTCATAGAATAATAAATCTATAGAAAAATGGAAAAATTAGTTATTTTTGGTAATTTTCATTTTAACAAATTGCGTACATAATTCTAAATGTATGCAATTATCTAGTCTGATAACAACTTTTTTATTTAGTGTATCTACCTATATAATATGAAGAATGTATTTTTGATTATTAAAAATGTATATACATGTTTATATATAATAATATTATACCTATATTTAGCAGTTATAGTACTTTGCCTTTCTCGCGTATAATTGTATTATTATATACTTATTATAATATTATAATCCATTGTTTATAATTTTATATGCGTAATGGTCTCATATGATGGAAAGTAATTTAAATCTTAATACTTTTTAATGAAGTTAATTATTGTGATTTTGCTCCGGTTCGGATTGAACTGGTCATATTATTTTCTCATACAGTAAATGTAAGTAATAATATCGCATACGAGAACTCTCATTTTTATTTTCATATTATTTTCTTTGGCCACACGCGCGCCGCAGTTATCAATATTCAAATACATATGATATACTCACTATGGCTACTCTACGCGAATGCCTTTTGTAACGCGCGCAGTGGTTTCGAAACCCTATTTTATAGGACCCTATTCATAACTGTTGACGAGGCCAATTACGAAAATTGGCTTTTGACCTCGAAACCTTTAATCTTACCAATATGATATTTCCTATTGCGTTTGTTTGTCTGTTTTTTTTTTTTTTTTTTTTTTAAATCCCGCAGAACATCATGAGCACAAAACATGAACAAATGTACCTATATATACAATATATTATATCCAACTATTTATTTCCCCCCTATTATACAGTCGCTAGCATAAATTTCAATTTAGACTAATACACCTGTCATTAAACAGATGAAAGAGATGAGTTTATTTATTATTAATTTTTTTTACATCCGGCTTTTGGAAATGCAATTTCTTAATGTGTTCCCAAGCATCAAAGGGTTCACTCTTTTATATGCTACTGTAGGATTTTCATGCTTTACACAAAAAATTATACATACGCCATCATTAATATTATAAAAAATGCTTTCAACTGTAATGGTACAAACGGTCGATTACGCAATATCAGAATGACCCTTTTTTTGTCAGTGGTCAAAACGTCAAATTTATATTTTGTTTTATTTATTATTAAAACTGTTATGTCCAAACTGAACATTTGTTCTTGCATTATAGATCCTGCGCATCCTAAGTTAATTTATTTAAATTATTTTTCACTCATACAAAATTATCTCCGTTCTTGCATTATTAATATATTTAAGTTATTGAATATAATTAATTTACATCCTCAACGTGTAAATTATTAAAGACTATTACCAACATAACCTACATGTTTACATGTACAAACCTACAAATTAAACACATTTTATACGGCGTATAACCATTATACTGTCAAAGTAAAAAGTACGTAGATAAAAAGGTAATTAATAAAAGAATAAAATAAATCATATTTGCTTAGTTAGGTATTTAAAATTGTTTAGATTCGTATTCAGCAACGCACATAGGATTTTTTCAGGAAGGTTAGTGCATATAATACAAATATAAGTCGCAAAAACCATAAAATATTGATTTAAATTATTTTTCTGGAGGAAGAAATTTCAAGGCGGGATCCTATGTGTGTCACTCTTTGTATTTGTTATACTTAATACAAAGAATTTTCATTGAGATATTAATAATTAATGTGAGTCACTATGAAGAATACATTGTATCATTTGTTTCTATATTCTGTATAACGTGAAAATATTATAAATAAATTTCGAATTATTAAATGCATAGGTACCAAAGTAAGTTTATTAAAAGAAACTATTATTAGTATTCATAATATTCTATACCTAAATCGATTGATTAGGTTTCCGTATTTTGCCCCAGTGTGGATCAAGCCCATGGCTGCCACTGCTAGGACCAGGGCAAACCTGGTCCGCCCCCAGTGGGCAGCAGCTCTAAGGATCATCTGGGCTTACCGCACAGTATCAGATGAGGCAGCGCTTTTGTTGGCCGCCATGCCACTTGCCGATCTCCTCGCCCTTGAGAGGCAGAGGATAAGGACCCGGCTGGAACCAACCGTTAGCCCCGCAGACCCCTCCAATATCGAAGGCCTCTATAAAGAGAGAAGAGCGCAGCACGACCATCGCTCTGTGGCAGGAGAGATGGTCCGCTACGCCAAAGGCATCGTGGACGCGTATGGTGTTGCCTGAGATTGGAAGGTGGCTCGGAAGAACCGTTCCTTGGATTCCATTCTCATTCCATATGACCCAGGCGCTGACTGAACACGGTTGCTTCCAGCAATACCTGTGCAGGATGGGTAGGGCCGCCTCGCCAAGATGCTATTACTGTGGCCACGAATGTGACTCCACGAGCCACACTTTATTTGATTGCCCGTTTTTCATCGGCCACAGGGAGGAGCTTAGCTCTAGACTGCGAAGACAGCCGAGTCCTGCCGATCTCCCTGTTATTCTGTGTGGTCCAGATTTTGAAAGTCTCTCCTTCAACCCCGAGCAGAAACATACGGTCCTACGGAACGCTGAGGAGGACTTCCGCCTGTTCTACAGGATGGTTGAGGCTATCATGTCAGTTAAAGAACAGGAGAAGAGAGCGAGACAAGCCGCAAAAGGAAGGTGAAGGACCACGGCAGGTCACGCTGAGTGAGATCGTGATTGGCGGGCCGGGGGCCTGGTTGCCAAAAGGCCAGCAGTGCCACAATGCGGCTATTGTAAGATATTGTAAAACTGTAAAAATTGTAAAAAACCTTGTACCTTGTTATTATTGTACTTTATTACAATAAACGATGGTGACCGGAGGGAAATTATTGACAACAGCAGTCCTTCCTCCGGTCTTCGATAGCACGAGAAAAAAAAAGTTTCCGTATTTTTACATTATTTCATTATTTTACATAGTAAATTTTTTTTATATTTTTCCTGATTATTTTTGTTTTGTAAGTCAAATATTTATCTCGTCTATAAAGTAATAGTTTGATGAAATTTCCAATGGAAATACTTTAAATTTTTTTAGCACCAACAAGTGCACACTGTAAAATAATTATGTATACTATTTGATTAATGATTGACTCAGAATTCAGAATCTAAAATACATCTTATAAGTTATAAATAAATGTTGAAAATTGAAACTACGATAGTTATTATTACAACCTATCGGAGAAACTTGAACATTTATTTTATTAAAATATTAAATTACAATGTACAAGAAATCTAACATTTTAAATTATTATAGAACAAAATAAATGTAGGTACATGTAAAATTAAAATAATTTAACACATAAATAATTTTTTATTATTTGATAGGAACATTTTACTGGTAATCACATGAATGTTTTTGCATAAATATTTAAATTTTAAAATGATCTGTAAGTCCACACACTTATTTTCCAGTATCGTATCGTTAAATATATCAGGAATACATACACATGCATTATAATAATTATTTTCGATAATATTATATTATATATTCACACTTTCACAAAGTATTTCAGACGTTGGATTGTCGCCAATTATATTAAACTTATTAAAACAGCCAACAGGTGTTGTATGTGTACTAACTAGTAAATACTAACATTTAAAATAAATCATTATTAAATAATTATAATACGTATCTAATTCAAAATAATTATATTTCTCAATATTTATAATATATATTAATTTATATTGATTATTTACGATATATTATACGTATTTAATAGGTATATTATTATCGAGTATACACCGTAAAATGTTGTTCGCTAAAATCATCTTTATTTAATAGATATGTATATTTGTATCAGTCGTCGTGACTTAAGCCAAATATAACATAAGTTATTAAAAAATAGATATATAATAGGAAACCAGGTAACTTTTATTTTTCCACATACCCATAAATATTAAAACCATACTTTATTTAAATATTTTTCATTATAATATATATACGCATACAGACATATGGCAATCTAAAGATGACGTACATAAATCACATAATTAAATCTATACATATTTACATGTGTATGTCGTATGATGCATACAGCATCACATTATAATACTGTTATTGAGTACAAAAACGTCACAAAAAATGATCAGGCTAATAAATTAATTAGAAACTGAATGTCGAAAAATATAAAATACCTACCTACCTAATTACTTCTCGGGTGCATATATCAATGATATGCAATACTATACCTTTTTGGCTTAATATATAGTACAATAATATAATTTTGGCAAAGACAGTAACGTCAGTAACATAACCTAACACATTACAATATTTACCTACCTATACCTGCCTACTACGTATATGTGTTACGGTAAATGATGTAACACATGAAAATTACGTAATTAACCGGGAATTATCGTAAACATATATATAAAATGGAGATTTTCGATATTTACCGGTTAATTGCGATATTCACCTAACAAATTGGTAAATTTTGTGTATAATACTAAAATTCAACTATAACACAACTTTTATGTTTTTCTGCTGCACAGTTTTACATTAGGTAGATTTCTAGTATCTATTATCTATATTATAGATTCTATAAATATGTTTTTTCGCAAGATATCTGATAATCATTACCTAAAGACTAAAGATATAAAATATAATCGATAATCAAGTCCAGTATTAGATTTTATCTTATCATTAGAAAAACCAATATAATTAATTGTATAAATGAAGTAGATATAAGAATAAATTACACTAGTTTGTGTTGAAGACACTATCGTAAATGTCATTTGGCGTATATGTTGTTTTTTCGTATTAATTACTTATAATTTTTTTTTTTTAATAGTAAATATTTAATATTTTATTTTATTTAATATTTAAATATGGATGAAAACATTATGAAGAAAACATTTGATGATATTATATCTTCTATAATTACACAAAAACGTGATGACAACAAAGCATTTTTAAATTCATCCGAATACGACTGTCGTTTGGAGTAATTAAAAACATCAAAGTTGGCTTTAAATACAATTGGTATGAAGAAGATAATAAAAGATTATAGAATGGTACGTAAATTCGATATTTTAACTGTCAATGGAAAAGATAAACTCATCAAACCTGTAATTAATGATACCGTACTGTACTATGTGACAAACGATGAATTATTTGATATTCTTCATTCGACTCATTCCGCAATTGGCCACGGTGGAAGAAATCGAATGAGCGCTGAGCTTAAAATGAAATAATGTGCTTGTCGTTCTTCAGGTAAACTTTGTAATTCAAAATGTCATGGATCATTAATATGTGAAAATAAATAGTTAATAATATAATATGATGTAAATACAACAATAACCATTTGTATAATTGTTTATCGTAAATTCCCAGTAATTGACATAAAAATCTACTCATATAAATTAAAAATTGATATTAACGATATTTACCGGTAAATTACGTAAATTATTATTTTTCGTCATTTACCGTAACATATGTATTTCCATCGGCTATAATACGATTAAGAACGTTCGACCTTTTTTAGCGTACGATTGAGAATGGTCGAAAATGGAACAATGAAATAACCACTGACTCCAAAAAACAATACGATTGAGAACAAAATTATGTACAACGTTGCCGAACTTTATTCAAGTCAAAATAAAATAAAATAATTAAACATTAAAATATAATATAACTCAAAAATTAGCAAAATATGTCAAATAATAAAAAATTCATTGTCAATATAATATTATAACCTATGGGTTATGGTAGGTTAAATAACCTATAATACAAACATTTAAAAATGAGTTTAATTTAAATTCCCTGATATATATATTTCCTAAATATGATAAATATTTTATTAGTTCTTCGGAAGACTTATTTTGGAAGTATTTATCATATGATATTATTGTTTTTGAAATTTTTTCTTATTCTATTTTTAATGCTTTTTAAATAGTGCTCTGTTGAATTTCAATAAGTTTTAAAGCTGTTTCTTCCTGAGTTTCTATTAATTATTATTATAATCTTAATTATTAATTCGATGACTATTGTTTTTTTTTTATAGAAAAAAAAACTAATAAAATACATACTATAAACATACTGTATGTCGTATGAAGTATAAGCATTATAACTTAATTTTGCGTTGGTAAGAAATAAAGTACGCTAACGTATAAAAAAATAACTTTTTTTAAACACCATAAAACTTTTTCTTATTTACGAACATTAACTTAACTGAATTACAAAAAAATAATTAACTTGGCCAGCCTTGTCAATATTGTTATATATAAATTTAACTAGGATGACGATATTCACCCATGTTGGATGGTAAACTATTTGGTTCGACATATGTTTTTAAAATGTAATCGGCAAATCTATGACCATGTAGTTCATTTGAACATAACACCATTAGTTGGATAAAATCATCTTCTACATCTGAATGATGCAGAAATGGGAGTCCAAAAAATATTATATACCTAATATTAAATATCCAAAAATTGAGCGTTCTCAATCGTAATAGTCAAAAAGGTCTAAAAAAAGCGGAGTTGGTAAATTGCGTCCCGCAAAAAAGGTCATAGTTATATACATACGTAAATTGCGGCCCGGGTTATTTGTAATGTACGTAAATTGCGGCCCGGGATATCCCGATTTCTGGTCGGCTGGTTATATTATCTTTAATATTGAATTCGAATTTTTATAACACTATTTTTTTCACTATACACATTTTTACTTATTTTTAATATTATATTTTTTAATTATAAACAAAACAGCAAAACCAATATTTTTAACCATACCAATATGAATACAATTATATTGTCAGTCCTAAGTCTGAAAAATGGGAAGGAAAATATTGATTTCGTAACCCTTAATGTAATTTACATAACAATGACAAATATTTAAGTAGACAAATATATTAAAATATACCAGGGCCGCAATTTACGTATGTATATAATATACCGGGGCCGCAATTTACGTATGTATAAAATATACCTGGGCCGCAATTTACATAAAAAATTTGAAACGGGACGCAATTTACAGCGACCCAAAAAAAGGTATCGACGATAATGACCGTTCTCAATCGTATTTCTGCCTTTCCATCCAGCCTACACCATCACGGTCCATAGGTTGATTATTATTATTAAACGTTTTATTTATGTAATGTGTTCAACTGCAATATTATCTAGGTACCATCACATGTAGTATACCATAGAAATATTAATACGATTATCTACTTTCTTAATTCCAACACTTGTCGGACACAAAATAAACAATAATAATATCATAATAATAATCTATTCTACAAATTATAATAGGTATTTATGATATTTATACAGAGTAGGTAGTAGGTAATGATAGTACCTGCAAAAGTAAGGGTGACCGTTATACCGATATACCGATTTGAGGTCGATATACCGGTATACCATATTTGTTTTAAACAATTTACCAAAAACATCAAATATACCAATAATACTAAAATATCGAAAAAATCAAGTATATCAAAGTTGTCTAAAATATAGAAATATTAAACATAATTTATTAAATATACATAAAAATAAGTTATTTAATATTTTATTCTATTTCTAAACTCTACAAAATTTCCAAAGGGAAATTATCATGGCATCGTTTAAAGCGTTTTAAAATGAATTTCTAACTTTGGCAATACTTGGTAAAAATATTTACGAGTACAGGGAACTACTGTTCCAAGCGAACGTGATATGCTTAGTTGTGCTGGCAATATATATTATTACCGATCATAGATCATTTCTATCAACAGAACACGCAAAAAAACTCATAGTTTTATCTATAAATTTGTTTTGAAATAATTTTATAAAATATGCATTATTAATCTTTAATCTTTATACGTATAATATAAATTATTTAATAAATAAATACACAAAATAATGCAGCTATGGTTGTAGTTTGTTGTACATTTAATAAAAAGTAAATTAAATTATAAATTGTATTCTATATTATTATTTTTAATAAGGATTGATCATACGAGCACAAATTTTTCCGTTGTACACAATTTATGCAAAAAAAAAAATATAAGTTGTATTACCTACCTATATAATTGAAAATACCGAAATTACCTTACCAAAATATTGGTTTAATGATATTTTCAATATATCCACTCGTACTCGTATAAAATGTCATACGCCGAAATATCGATGTAAAAAAATAATACTGTCATTCCTACCTGAAAGCCCTTAGTGCCCCTATTACTACGTTAGGTACTATGCGCTTATTGCCGGTTTTCATTTGCGCATCGCTATTGTTAATTTTGACCTTTTTTGTAAAACAGTTGTCCATCGTTCGATTTTTGGGTTATATATCATTTGTGCATCAGCCATTTAAAAAGTCTTACATCATTTGTGCATCAATATTATTTAACAATATAATTTAAAAAATAGGTGTATCGTGTATACCCAAAAGTTAATATAAAATTTATACATCAACTTTCAAATATTGTACAGATATTTCTGTTTTAAAATATATTATAATATTATGATAAATAATATTGCGATGGACAAGTAATAAAAGAAGTTTTAGTTAACAAAATAAATATAGATCAAAAATATAGAAGAAGAGTCCTCTTTTGACGACGCATATGGTAGAGAGAAATGGAGAGATTTTGTGATGGCAGCGATGGCACTAATTAAAAGGCCGATAAGCTGATAAAGAAGTAATATTTTTATTCATACAATTTATTTTCAATTTATTTCTAATCAAATTATATTTATATTTTAACTAAGATTGTAATGTGTCTACAAAATTGTTCATTTCAATATGTGTATTTTATAATATTATGATTACAATTCAATTTATTTTAATTAGTTGAATTTATTTATTACATATGATTTATAAAAATCATTACATTTTCAATTAAAAACCATTTTTATACTATTCTATTGTTTAGCATGTTGATGCGCATTTGATGTATGATAATTTGGTGCAGGTAAGACGGGCAATGCGCAAACGATAATTAGCATTGATGCGCAAATGATGTACGATATTTTGGTACAGGTAAACAGAAGATGCGCAAATGAAATATGGCCGCGCTTATATGAGTTTAAAAAAAATACGATGTACCATAACTTTAAACAATTAAAATTGTATACTTTTCTTTATATTATCATCCTATTATATTTAGGATGTTTATATGTATCTCAATATAATACATAATATATAATATATTATTTACTTATTTAATTTAATTTAATATATAGTTGAGTACTAGGCAACGTTGAGAGGACTCCGTGTTCTCTGTTATTATTACATATTATAATAAATGTGATTATTTTGGTAAAAGTAAATTCAATAATATATCGTATACAAAATTATAAATAAATATTACTTATAATAATACATACATAAATAAAGAATTTCGAGAGTATATTTGTCAAATATAGAAAGAGATTAACAAATTGTAACTTTTATACTCGATACTTATACCTACAATTATTTTATAGAGTACCTACCTGTTTATAAAATATATATAATGTTATGTATTATTTGTAGAAAAATATTCGGTATTTCATAGTATTGTTAGCTGTTTATTCAACTGTATAGTATTATTTGTATCAAAGTTAATTATTTGTTTTTGAAAACTCCATTACCGGTGAATCAGGTAGGTCATATTTTTTTTTTTTATAATTCCTAGGGGCTTGTTTCGACTCAACATATTGCTATGTTGAATGCTTAAGTAAAATGTATAAAATTTGTAAAAACATATATTAACATGACATATAAGTATAGTAATGTTTTTATTTTTTTAACCATCCAAATTATAATTTATTATGATCAGTATTAAATAAATTGTATACTATGAAACACATAGCAATATTTTTGCTTCGTATATTTTAAATTAAATATTGTTTTAGAATATCATTTTCATTTAATATGATTCTGAGTGTATATTTACAGTAGTAAATGGCCGTACTTTTCCTAACGATTCATTTGATTTATTCTTATAATTTAGAGAGACTGTTCCTTTAAAATACGGTTTCGGATTACTGTTTCGGTTAGGTTAGGTTACTGTACGGTCACTGTTTTATACTTCAGTTAAAATTTTAAAAAAAACTTATTTTATTTCTTTAAAAATGCCATTCGAAACAATTTTTTCATTTAAAATGTTTTTTTTGTCATTATATTTTCTCGATTTATTATCGCGTCGCATTTTATAAAATATCAAATTTAAGTACTATATTACATTAAAATCAGCACAAGTCTTTGTGTTAACCGAGTTGTTAGAAATTTTAACGAAATAATTTAATTGTCAGATATTAATACACTATAATATTATAATAGAACAATTAGAACATAATATTATTATTATATTTTCAATAATTCGTGATAAAGCTAAAATAGTTTTATTTTAAAAATAAATGCTAAATACCTACTTGTTATCTCAGAAGTATTTTCTCCTCCCGAATTTTTTTTTTAAAAATTAATAAATATCAAATAGCTACATATGTTTCTTTAGCAATTTATTAAAGATTTTATAGACTAAAAAACTGAGAAGTGAAATGGTTTGTTTAAACTTTAAATACTAGTTAAAAACAAGAATATTTTAACATTTTATGAAAAATATTCAAATTTTTTGAGTGTTCTAAGTTCTTACACCAATGAAATTAAAACTAACTCACCCGAAAGTCGGCAGTGATGAGGCACCTAAAAGGGCTAAAAAAATTAAAAATATATCATCATGTCACCATTTTCATGCGGTGACAATGTTATACATAATCACATAATATTATAAAATAATAAAATAAAATAATATAGGTATATGAAATAACGTACCTATTTTATTTAATAAATACAGTTAAATTTCATGTCATGAATTATATTATACAATATTAAGTACATTATAAAATATATGCCATCATTGTCCAAAAAATAATCTAATAAATATAATGTACCTACTACCTATATATAGTATATTCGATTTCGACCATTTGCATCTCTCGCCGCGGTGTAAAATTGAACAAATCATTCTATAGCTCACGTTATAATACATATAGGTAGTATTATAATACCAAATGATGTGTTAAAATTTTTATTCCGTTTGCCACCGCTATAATAAGTATATACAGTTATTTGAGTCCACTTATAGCCCAAACGAATGGAATAGAGAGAAAAATGTTTTAACACCGATATTATAACGCATATCATAATATTCGCATACTTACAAGTCTTGTAATCGGATATATGTGTTCTCGTATAGTAATAATACCTATTATATACATAATATATTTACCTTCATATATTTTACATGCGTATTTCATATATTATGCTATGTGTAATTTGTATATCCCATGGAATATTTTTATAATCAAATTCGTCCCAGTGTCCTTATGGGTAGATAATACACTGATATGTAGATACGTATATATTGGTGGGTATTAGGTATATTATCTTTATCCATACGCATATATTACGAGATGATGATTTCGCTTTTTAAACGAACACGTCAGATATTATGCTGCATAATAAACGCATAATATATTTATATTTTATAATAATCGATCTGCTGATTAATAAATTTATAATTCTTATTAAATTATTTCGTGTTTGGGTATTTTTATTTTAATCTGTCATCTACGACGAAATAAATTATTCGATATGTGGTTTCGATGCCGCGTTGAAATTTGCCGACGAGTCTACTTCCTATAATATATAATATATTATACTTGTGTGTGTGGTACACGCGTATATTATTATATACACGGCTATATTATTCCAAACGTCACGTGTTGTCGTAACATAAAACTGGTCTCGAAGAAATGCGTGCGTTGTCGGACTGCGCACTATCAGATTCAGTATTGAAAAATTATAGGTTTGCTTATATTTCTATAATAATTGTATCCAATAGTTTTCACATCGTATATATTACAGCGAGTTGGTGAATTTTATACAGTAAAACCTTGATAAGACGGAACTTCGGTAAAACGGAAACACTGTTAACACGAAAAAAATACATGGTCCCAAGTGATTCCGTTTTATCGAGGTTTTACTGTATTTCCATTCGGCGGCTACAAAGATCCTATATGCACACATACACACATAGTAAGTATAGGTAATTACCTACAGCGTTTTAAAATACAAATAATTTTATCCACACTAAAATTTACGTTTCTCATTTAGACAGAATAAATCAAATCAAAATAGATTTAACTGATATTATAATATATGTCAAATAATTTATATGGTTCATAAACAATGACATTAAAGAATAATATCATTGTGCCCATGTCAGTATACAGTATACCTATAAGTTGTATCAGCACTCCGTGACCTTTAATTATAAATTATTTTATTTTTATTGTACATATTTATATAATATGTTAATTTTATATTATACTGAGTGTGCCGTGAGGATTTACCCATTGCGATATCTTCTGAAATGGAAATATCATAATCCTGTTTTTTCAATAAGATTCACAGGAACAAGAACTACAATTATTTCATGTTTTAATTCATTTTAATGTTTTGGTAAAAAAGAGAAAAAAATAAATGTTTTAATAAAATGTTTTAAAAAAATTGAAGATGGCCATTTTGTAGTTTATTTTTCTGAAAATATTGACGTTTAAACATTTTAATTTTATTAATCTCTTGATTTTTAATATTTTTTCGAACATTGCGAGTCACACTGAAAGCGTTTGCCAGCCGTAAGAACACGTGGGTCACATGATTGATATAATGATACCACTATCGTAATAAATAATTCGCAGTTTTTTTCGAAATTAGATAGATGAAGATAAATGAAATTAAAATGTTGAAACGTCAATATTTTTAGAAAAATTAACTACAAAATGGATATCTTCAATTTTTTTCTGAAAATAATTAAAACAAAATATATATATTTTGAAAATTTTTCACCAAAACATCAAAATAAATTAAAACATGAAATATTTATATTTTTTGTCCCTGGAATCTTATTAAAAAACCAGAATTATGATATCTTAATTATTTCAGGAGATATCGCAATGGGTATATCCCCAAGAGACACTCTGTATTATTATGTTATAATATTATATAAGCAATATTTCAAATATTTTTTTAATGTTCAGTTTCATTATTTTTTAATGTATTTTCTGTCAATATTGTCGTTTTATGCTATTATTTTTTGAATCATAATATACATAATACATATACAGATAAATACGATGTATATTATATTTTAACAATGCTGAAAGTTTTATTTTTGATTTATTTTAAATTCTATATACCTAAGTCCCTATAATTATAATTATTATTATTTAAATTACTGTGATTGTAGGTGGATTTTTTAGATTATGGTTTCATTACTGTATAAGTGTATAATATTGTAAATTAGTTTCTCTCGATTGTCCCACGAAAACAATAAAGAACTACTGAAACACCAACTTTCACTGTATAATAAAATTTCACTTGAAAAAAAAACGTTCGAAATACTTAATAAGTATAAGATGTTTATGATATTGATAACAGTGACATATTTTAAAGGAATATTATTATCGCAATGATAACAATAGATAGATATAGTGTAGGTACGGGTATTTATAAAAATAAAAATAAATAAATATAAACAAAAATAAAAAACAATAATAAATGTATATAAATATCTATTATGTATATCGTAGAAATATTTTATAAATGGACAAAAGGTTATTTCAAAAATGCAAATATTAAATGATTCACCAAGCATATTCTTTCCTAATTATTACATTTTAATTATAAATTCATGTAGGTTTGTACGCAGTGGTCAGTGACGTAAAGAAGAATTTTGAGAGTGCAGTTAATAAAAGTATATCCATCCCACTCACCCTTTAATTTTTGTAAAAATATTGTCTTGTTAAGCGCGACCATAATTATTATGCTACATTATGCTTACAAAAAATTATTTAAAAATATATTTTATATTAAGTATTTTTAGGATAGTTTAATGTATTTTTGTTTAAATATTTAAAATGTATCAATAAATCACTATAGTTCACATAAATTAATTATTATAATTTTTATATATATATATATATTATATATATGCTTTCCTGTAATAACGGCAATTTACACCCACCACCTACAAGAGCACATGCAGGTGTATAGTACTTAATATTCTGTGTGACGTGTGAGTGCCACTTTTAATAAGTACATAAAGATTAATAATAAGTCAAGAAACTACACTTTTGAATATTCGGATGCATTAATGTTTTAAAAATATCATCAGCTTAACAATTACAATTTCGTAACTGTAAAAATGTGATGGTTCTCATTTGAATAAAAAGAAGTTTGTACTTTGTACCATCGCAGAAAACTCAACAGTAAAATCTAAGTGAAATTATATTTATATTGTATTTATTTAAATAAAATCATAATAACGTAGGTATACTAAAAAGTTTGATAAACTAGAATTTGGATAAATTTATTATTAAACGGAAAGGGGGATGGTGTGTGGATGCTTGGTGAATAGCACTGTGTATATTATACAACGATGAGAAATAAAATGTACAATACACTTTGAATATAATATATAGTTTTTTGATATATTTTATTTTAATATGTACATACTGTTTTCGAAAATATTAGATAGCTCACTTGGTCCTATATTATAATAATAAAAAAATGTTCCCGAAATGTAAATATATAACTATTCACTATATTATTCCTATGTTGTTGATATACCATCACCTTTCTAATGTTTCCAAAGTCATCGCGAGGAAGTAAAAAATATCACATTGTCTCCGTAAAAGTAACATCAGTCCAGCAGAATACGTGTAGCGTAAGTATAATATATTTGTTGGCGAAGAAAAAAAAATCGGTATAATTTTTTCGTTATGAAATGAAACACCGTGTCATTATTCGCCAGCAGAGTGAAACGATACACCTGAACCGTGACTCGGTAAATAGGCCTTGCACTAATATATGTGCATTTTTAATGTTCGATTATATCTTCAACTCCGGACATAAATCATAAGACAATAATTCAAATATATATTATATTATGTATACATTATAGAAGGTACCTGTATATGTACTGTGTACATGAGTGTATATATATGTACACCCATATTTCGTAAACAAAACGCACAAGGCACGACGAAAATAAATTAAGAAATTTTTTCCCATAATAACCACGAAACATCGCGCGAATACACACTTGATTTTATTTCGAAATTCTCAGCAAGTTCACGTCACGTTATTATACGCGTATATAATAATATTATATTATTTTATAACTTTATAAGTAAATATTATTGTGCCCTGCAGTCTGCATCCCGTCACCCAAGTATACAATTATGAATACGTCGTATAAAAAATCCAGTAATACGTCTTATATTGTACAGGGATAAGTTTATATTAGTATTTAGTATATTCAGCATGGCCAAAAAAAAAATCATCTGCTTAATAATATATAATAATATTGAATTATCATTGAAAAAAAAGAAAAATAATATACACTTATTGAAAGGAATTTAATATACAAATCTAAAAAAATTAAAATATGATCTATAAATATACTAAAATTTTCAAAAATAATACGTAAAAATGCATTATTAAAGCAAAAGTGGGGGTGGGGGTTGAACATTCTTTGTAAATTACCCTTTATATTATATAGCCGGACATCGATTTTTTTCACATTTTTTTTTCTTTCATCATTACTGTCTGGTTTATTATATGTTGTATTAATATCGTTATTATACATACGACAATTATTATTATTATTATTACTGTGTATGCGTACATACAAACATACATGCGTTGTCGACGAGATAATAAAAACACGAGTTTAATCGTTTTATTAGAGTGTGTGTGGCTATAAAAATAAAAGCCGACGCGCTTTATAGTAGGCGTCGGCGTACTTTGAGTTTCGGAAAACCGTATATAAACGTATGATGACAAAAAGGAAATATTTACATCGGTACGCTAATAAAAGCGAATCTACTAAGGCTAAACCTATATGTAATAATATTATATAATGTTTCCCTCGTTTGACACTGTGTGTGCGTGCTCCGTAGTGACGCGGCATCCGCGCGACCAAGCGTATACTTACTGTATATTATTATTATTATAACCCCTATACACAAGCAAACAGAATTAAACCACCGCCTCATAATATAATAATATATAATATTGAAATTTGAAATACACCTAGCATGTTATATACAAAATTAATTCAAGATCCGTTGTGGAAACAACGTTGAAATTGGAGATTGCAGTATTGGAATCTCAAATTTACGGTCAATCAACGGCTAATTAGGGCACGTCGACTTTATATCATATAAGTAATATAGCTCAACAACTAAATTATATTATATATACAGTGCGCGCCGTATAAATTGCAGGTCAGATGAATGTGGTAAACGTATTAATCAGTAGGTCCATCGTCATGATAGTGTAGCATATATGTGTTCGTCATATTTGTACGTATAATGTCGAACGCATATTGTATATAAATATAACATAATATTATAATAAAGGTATAATTTATGCGGCTATGTAATCGCACTAAATCGTCGTCATAATAGTATATAATGTACATATCGTTGAAAATACATTAATCGTAATCTATAAGCACGACAAAACCTATTATGGTACTAGTAGTCTATAATATGCAGTGGCTGGTATAGTCAGTATATGTCATATTATATTATTATATTGCCTATTTAATATAATATAATAATTTTTACTGTTTAGTGTGAGCTCGTAGCCTCGTTTTCGTAACACAATGTCCTCCGTGTTGATCCTGATACATTATCACCCACTTACTATAGCAAATATATTATAGCCCTCTGCATAATATTATAAACTACCTCCTACAGTCTAAACTTAAAATTTCACATAACTATTTTAATGAAGACTAAATGGCAATTAATAATTCAACTTTTAAAATATTGTTATAATTTATATAAATAAAATTATTTACAATCTCAAGAAATACGAAAAAAAAACATTAAAATAGTATTACTTATGAGTTAAAGTAAACTACACAAATGTTTGAGGGGACAAAACCAAATGTTACACGGTATTTTTACGTAAATAATTATATATAGACAATAGATAATAGATGCCTACTTTATAATTTGTGTAGGTCCTAATGGACTAAAAATGGTCCTAATGTATATAGTTATACGTACATATATGTATAACGATAATAACAATACCGTGTTGAAATTATTGCAGATAATCAAATACCTACTGTTTTACTCTTCTTTCTCATGTAAATTCTTCTTCTTTTTCATTTTTCATACGTAACTAAATATACTACTATATTAATCTTAATTTTGATTTTGATTTAGAATAAATATAATTGAATAACAAAGATGGAACGTATTTAGGTATAGTATAATTTGTAATTTGTATAATATAAAATAATATATATTATTATAATTAAAAACCTTATTTTTGATTTCATAAAAAATAAAAGCTAAAGGTTTTGTGACGACATAATAAAATAATAATAATAAAAGTGCCACATTTTTCATAAAGACATTTGTCTGTAACATTCTTCAAAAAGCTGATCCGGCGGAAACTCTTCGACATGTGTTATATCACTTATATCTCTTACATAACAGGTGTTTATGATGTCGTATACGTTATAAAATTATATTATAATTATTAAACTGTTATGTCGGTTACATACTATACATTTTTTAATAAATTAAAATAATTCAACAAGTAATATAATAGGTATACAATACATTTTTTAAATAAAACCGAATGAGTAACCATACAGAAACTAAGCATCATTATAAAGTGTAGTGTTTTATATTTTTTTAAGACTATCTCCACCACCTGTCGTCCACAGCTTGGTATGAACTATATTACATTATTATACATGTTACCTACCTATTAATAAAATAATTATTATAATAGCTATAGTTTTCGTGAATCATATACCTACTATATATTTATATAATATGATAATCTAATAAACACACAAAAAAATGTGTTGTATTTTTTTATAAAAATAAATCAACTGTTTTAATTATTTAATATATGTACATTTTACAATAATAATAATACAATGCATAGGTAATAGCGAAAACCTCAGCTTTGCAATATAATTTATACAGGTATCATATTTTCAATATTAAACTGTCTTCTTCGATTAGGTAAATATAAATATTACTTTTGTTCAATATATTTTAAAATAAATTTCTTTCGTTCTAGTTTTTCTGCGTTTCTTGTATATTGAATTACAACATAGTCTGCATATGTTTTGAGCAGAAGTATTCAAACTTTTTCATCCCAAGGTTCCTTTGAGTCTTCACAAAATGCTGATGGCTCCCAAATTATAAATAACAAAAAAATCAATGTTTATATGAATTTAATAACATTATGGAAACAATGACACTTACACGACAAATTAAAGCTATATATTTAGCGAAAGATTATTGTAGACAATTCAACGTTTCCCAACCGGTGTGCATCAATGATAATAATAATACGTTTTTCGCAAAAATATTTATTGGTTTTCAATTATATGACGTGACTCCCTTCGACAACCCCCGCGACGCCCCCGGGAGCCGCGACGCACAGTTTGAATACCTCTGTTATAGAGAATGAATTGGTTATTATGCAAAACATATATTTTGAGAATAGTGAAATATATGTATAATAGGTATATTCAATTTTTCTAGGATCAATGTAAAACTGTATGAAAATAATGGACCGAAAATAATTAAACATAGATAATAATATGCTGAATGAATATAAATAATTAAAATTTTTAATGTTATCATAATATCATTCTTTATTTACGTTTCCTGTTATTTCAAGATGGTTTGAAATAAATATCAATAAAAAAAATGTGCGAGAGAGAAGAAATGTTAATAACTTAATAATTAATTATTTTTGAATATAATAATAATATGTATAAATATTATAGGTATATGTAACTACATCACTTATTCTCAGTATAAAGAATCACAGTAGTTATATTATCTAAGTTAAATAATAATTTTTCGTTTTAAATAATATTTTAATATTTATATTATATTATACCTATCTGTTTTAAAAATATATTTATTTAAAATATTAAAAATAAGTAGTTAATATAATACGTATTAATATACATTTTTATAAACAATAATTGTATAATTAATTCCACAATGTCATTCAATAACACTTAATGAAAGGTTTATTATATTTTGTAAATTTTAATAACATTTTATACTTATTTTTTAGATTTTACGTGGATTAACAAATGTATTAATTTTGTACAATGATATATGTGAGTATGTGTGTGGTTTTTGTAGGTTTGTTAGCTTTTAAAGTGAAAATAATGCTTAGATTTTAAATTTTAAATCATTTTTTGGTAATAAAGTGAATTTATATATAGTAATTTTGAAAGTCAAAGAAAAAATTCTCAATTATTATTATTAATAATTAAAATAACAATAAAAAAAAATTAAGCATGTTGGTAACAGTGTTACATACAGTAGGGCCAATAGGGGTCGTTTGTGTCACTGTAATGAATGTGTTATATATAAATTCAACGATTAATAATTGTATACGAAAAAATATTCTAAGAATATACAGACTGTTACAACTTAACATTGTATTAATAATGTTTTCGGTTTCAAAGAAAAAAAAGCGGGTAAGTGAGTATCGCTCTACTGTACATTAGGGGGTGGGGTGGACCTCGGACTAGGGTAGGTTAAATTTGAATGCAATGATAGGTATCATAGTATACGAAAAACGATTCTGTACGGAGATGATTTGTCAGTCTGGGATATATTATATTTAAATAATGTCATATATTCTATTTTGAAACAAATTCAAACATTTAAGTAAAAGTTTCAAGATCTTACGTTAAGTAATTTTTTAAAAATAACAAAAATCGAAAATTATTTAGTAGTAAAACGTAATTTTACACGTGTATTTTTAATTTCAAATTAGAATTAAAACTTTAAACACTCGTAAAATTTTTTAAATTGAATAATCCTCAAACTTTTTTATAATTATTTTAAGCTTAACTTATGGACAGTATAGTATTAAATTTTCAATTCTTAGCTTTTGATAGTGAAATATTTATAAATTTTTAACTACCAAATAGTGAAAAATATTCATGATTTTGACGAATTGTTGTCAATATTTGAACTTCAAATGCTAATAAAAAAAAATTGTGCCTATGTATTTTTATAATTTTTGAATGTGAGTTAGAAAAAGTTATGTGGACCCTTCAATTAAATTTTCAAGTAATTTGTCCCAGCTAATTTTTTTTTATCAACATTTATAAAAAAAAAAATAAAAAAAATTTCAAATTTCAAATGCCTATAAAATAGCTCAAAAAAAGTCAAAATATTTCGAAAATCAAATCACGTAAAGAAAATGGCAATCTAAATAACTGGTAAAATTTTCAAGTATTTATGACTTATACTATTTGAATAACAACAAATATCAAAAATCGTTTGAGGCTAAACCGTTATTTAACGCGGTCATAAAAATCATAAAAATTTTTTGTCTGAATCCGGGAGAGTTTTTTTTACAGATATTTGAAGAAAAATTTATGGAGAACCTTGTACCAAATTTTAAAAACTTAGTTCACTTTAAGAACAACTTATAAGAAACCTCGTATTAAATTTTAAAGATTTTTTGGCGAACCAAAAAATTTTTATCGTTATTTAAAAAAAAATACTAAAAAAAATTAAAAATTTCAATTGTCTATAAATAGCTCAAAAAAATTCAAAATACTCTGAAACTTTAACAATGTATAGAAAACACTAACATAAACATTTGGTGAAAATTTCAAGTACTTACAGTGATTAGTTTTTGAATTACAACCATATAAAAAATCGATTTGGTCGAAAACTGGTTTTGCGTAAAAATTTCCGTTTTTCTGTCACTTTTTTTTTGTTTTTCTTGATTTTTTTGAAAACTGTTGGAAAATGTTTACTTTTCACCTCTATAATACACCAAGGATATCCACTTTTCCATCAGAAACCACCCCCAAAGTTTGAAATTGAAGCATTATTTCGACTAGTTATGCTGTACACAGAAACAAAAAAAAAAACACAAATCATTGTAAAATCAATACATTCATCACTTCGTTCAGAATCTAATTATAAATAACTTTATGGATTTGATTAAATATATTATTTTTTAGTAATATGTGTTTGATATCATAAAATATTTTAATCATTAAATAATTATAATATACCTAATCGCTAAATAAAGTTTAAAGTAACTATTAAACATATGTATTTAGGAAATGAGTATAAAAGAGTCAGTAATCACATTTTAAAATAACATAAATTTTGCATCGTATAGTTATACTTTTAATTATAACTAAACTTTGTATAATTTAAATTTAAATAATATACATAATTATGTAAGTCAAAACACAAATTGACATTACATCATCGGTAGCATATTATTCCTTTATAAACTTCATCGTATTTAATTTGTAAGTTTCTCTGGTAAATTGTAATTTACCCCATTAAAGCATTCATTTTCATTTCGATCACAGCTAAACGTGTCTTTTGGTAATACAAACTTCTTTTTTTTTAAATAAAGATCCTTCTTTTTATTTTTAATTATTCAACAAAAAATGTCTTCGATAATTTTAATAGATCTAAATCAAACACTTTCAATTTCTAAATATTATTTATCATTATATTATACTAATAAGGAAATAAATACAATATCGTGTTAAATTAAATAATAGCGTGCCAGGATCAGAAACAGCATACGAAAAGGTTAGTGTCTTATTGTCAAAAATACCCGCTCCGACAAGAGAACAATATCTCTAAATACCTGAAAAATAAAGTGAAACGCAGCATCAATGTTAGATGGACATAACAGTTTCTATCCAGCATCAACCTTTGGCTCGAAAATCCGTCTTTATAAATGTCCTTTCATCCCACGCAAAACATTGAACGTGCATATCTGTTTCCAAAGTATTACATTCTGAGAATGTACCGGACCGACAGAAGTGTCCGCTGCTACTGCAATCACACGGATGACAATGCCCAGCTCACGATATTCTATTGTCCGCAATGAGAATTTCATCGCGAGAAGATGATACCCTTCCTCTGCAATGAATAGGTAACCTCACCTGATGAAGTTTTGGACCTCCTCTGCGGTCTGTTTGGCCTTGAAGAGCAAACCCTGGGAAAACAGGATGTCTTCATCTGGGCAAGGGTCACATATTCAAAGCCACGATTGAGAAAATTTTCAAACAGAAGGAGTTCAAAACAGATAGGCAAATTATCAAAATACTACTACTATAGAACCCTTCATGGAGTTAAAATATAAAGAACGTACGATACACGTTGTTATCGGTATTGCAACATGTCGAAGGTGTCATCGACCCCAAATTCTTGATCTCAATAATTTATGACATCAAGAGCGGGATGACTATCACAGCACAGGACATGAACGAGATTCATAGATAATGAACTTAGATCAGACCGCGAAAAGGAGATGAACACACAAAAGATATTTATTTATTATAATGATCATAATAACTGTAAAAACGCAATAAGGCGAGACACGTTGTCTGTGGCTGTTTATGGGTGCAACGTTGTATTATGTAAATACTTTAACTTATAATAAAAAATGACAACTTGTAGATTCAAAAAGAAAAAAAAAGGTAAATTAATATTATCCTAATTTTATTCTAACCTAATGTTCTATAATTTATAAAAATTGTCCGAGTATGATACATATTAGATTTAACATAACATAAATTCTATAATTCTTATCTTTGTACGTTCACTTTAAGGATTTAGATACATCAACATTTTTAACAAAATTACCTATATATTGAATAACTTTGATAAAAAGAGTGGATTCTCATTTGAAAAACAAACATTTTTGTTAACAACTCTTTAAATGGAATACAACGAATTTCAATTATACGAAAATATATTTCAAAAATTCAAAAATTGAATAACTATATTATTTAAGGAAAAAAGGGTGGGCGAGCCTGGTAATTACTCTATATAAGATCATATAGCAGTAATATAGTTTATATAGTATACGTTTTTTTTTAATTTTAGCAAGTATCGTACAACTACCGCTGAAGAATCAACACGAATAGTGTATGTTTGATCGGCGTCTTCTACAGCAGAATAAAACCAAACAATAAGTAGAATCGCAGGTGTTGCATCTCTACATAATGTTTTAAAAGAAAAAAATGTGATTTACTATCATTTAAAATGTTTATGTAACAGTTGAAATAATGTACATAACATTAGTATTATTGATATTACATGTTATAAATTATAATAACGAAATTAGGACATCCGATGTTAAATAAAAAATCTATAAATGCATAAAATAATGTTATTATTCATAAAACAGAGACCAATTCGCCAATTATTTTATGCATTGTCACTTCATATACCTATTTACTCTGTTACATTAATCAATCAATCAGTCAATTTAATTATTATAAATACGAAATGGAAAAAACCTATAAGCTATACTGAAACTGTAACACGCGGCTGTATATACTAGGTTATTTCATAAACCCAAAAATCACAATAATTCTTTATTCGATATGACTAATATGTTATCTGTATAATATATAAGTAATAAGTGTTATCAACGATTTGTATTTGATAAGTATATTTTCATAAAAAAAATCTACTACTTTCGTCTTTCACCCATTACAACATGATCAAAAATATTAAATTATTCATGCGTTTGTGTTGCAGGTAATTATTTCTATTTTCCATAAAATTTAATTTAAAAAAAAAACTCCAGTGTTAACTGTTTATAAATTCCTCATGATTAAATTTCGTATAGAAGTCAAGCAATATCATTTAAAATTTTACAAGAAATATGAGCTGTATCATTGTATCAATAATATGTATATGTTGATTAAAACGATTCTGTATGGATCGTGGTACACTAGTAGGTATATTCTGTGAGCTGGCCTTAGATGCGCCACAAAATAATTGAAAATATAAAGCATTCTATGTATTGTATAGTATGTATATGGTATATGGTGCCCAGTTATTTTATTAAAAACTAAGAGTACCGTTAACAAAAAAATGGTTGAAAATCACAATTAAATCTAATTTATAGTTTAAAAAGAGTAAAATTAAAATTGTCTATTTATTTTTTTATAATCAGAAAAAAACAAAATAAACGAGAATTTTTACAAAAACTCAGTAGGTATTATATTATTCAAATAATTGCTTTGTAACCATCGTTACTACATAATAAAACTTATTAAATTTAATCTTTACCTAATTTAATGCGGTTCGTAATAGCCAAAGTTTTCGAAGCATAAAAACAATAAAAACAGCTATAGAATAAGACGTCATATTATATAGGCATTAGGCGTATTTACAACCGTTTTACTCAGTACCTACTTTGCAACACATGCATGAGTATCGCATTAATTTAATATTTAAAAAGTGTGAAGATGCCAACTTTCTAATAATTGTCTTATCCTAAATTTTATTATTATTCATAGAAAACTATTAACTATTTTAATTAATTACTAATGAACTAATATAGCTACACCAAAAAAAAAAACATAAGAAATATACACAATGATGCAGGCTGATAGACCGTGTTTTTGCTCAGAATCGTTTTTCGTATGCATTATACAATGATATATTATTGAATTTAAATTAAACACACCCACAATAGTGACCTACTCGACACTTAATATAAACAACTTATTACAAGATAGGAATCTTGTATTAAATGTAAAAGAATTTGTATCCATTTTTAAATTTTTAACGGTACTTATAAAATAAAATTGCTTATCCGTATGAATAGCACAAAATCAGTCAAAATATTTTGAAAACTATATCATAAATTATATGGAAAATTAAAATATAAAAAATTAGTGAAAATTGCCGGTATATACGGTTTATACGGTATTTGTTTTCAAGTTAAAACCAAAAGAAAAAAATCGATTTTATAAAAAATTGTATTTGTGTAAAAATTCCAGTTTTTTCTTCAATTTATTTTGTTTTTCATGATTATTTTAAAAAATAAAAGACATTTTTAATTTTGACTTCTTTAAATCTCTAAAACTAAATCTAATTTTTTGTCCAAAACTACCCTTAAAGTTTCAAATCAAAATATTTTATCGACCACTTATCTTGTACACAAACACACACACACAAAAACCATTCATCATTGTAAAATCAATACATATATTATATACATGCATATTGTATATATTATATTTGCGGCGTGAGCACGATGAAATTCCATATTCCGCAGAGAAACGAATTCGAAATACTGACTTAGCATAATCAACAGTCAATCGACCGGGACCAAACTATAGGTACCTCCTTACGCGAACAAATGCATGAATACAAACACGCACCGGGATTTATCGATAATGAGTATATGGACCGTGGACGAACGGCATGCCTATTGCCGATTCATACGTGCGTTACACTTGTGTGCTTATTACACGTGCAATGTAGGTACATATTATTTATAAATACGAATATATATAACCTAAACATAATACATATAAATATATACATTTAGGTAATATATATATATATATTATATATACATAGGTGGGTATGCTGTTTATCCTACAAATCGTTTACAACGTAACTAAATATAATATATTATAAGCATTTTTTTTCACACGAAAACTGTTGCGGTACTATATTGTATATACTTATATACTTTGAAGTATCATACATTTTTTTAACTCAAATATTATATGCAACCCACTCGCATCCAAAAAATTGTTCGTATGCATTGAAAAAAGTCTGTAACCAGCATCATGTACCTACGTATTATACTATTATGTATAATCAGTGGGGCGACAATCAAAAACGTACTATTTCATACCATAACGTACCAACATTTCATTTGTTCATAAATACTGAAAATACGGTTCTAAATAAGATGTATAAAATTGTTAAGTTAGGATAAGATACCTATCTTTTGAAGTAAAAAAATATAATTTTTTAGTTTAAAAGAGCTAGTTCAAAGATTTATATTGTCCTTCGAATTTGACGAAAAATGCATTATTACCGAGAATTTTCACATGTTGACATAAATAAAAAAATAAAAATACATAGTACCTACATAAATTATATCATAACATACTATTTGTGATGGAGATATCTTAATACTTTTTTTTTTAAAGTCTCACACATATTTTAATTTAATTTAATGTTTTGATAAAAATGTATATATACCTAGTATTAAATAATTCACAACTTTTCTTTGAAACTAGAAAAAGTATTAAAAATCACGATGCTAATGAAAATAAAATGTTGAAACGTAAAAATGTTCAGAAAAATAAACTCTACAAAATGGCTATTTTCGATTTTTTTTTTAAATAATTAAATAAAAAAATTATTTTTTTGCATTTTTTCACCAAAACATTAAATTGAATTAAAATATGAAATACTAGTAGAGCTTGTCCTTGTGAGATTAAAAAAAAAACGTAATTTAAAATCTCCACTATTAGAAATATCGCAATGTGTAAATCCTCACGGGATACCAAGTATATATTTCATTATTCTTGTACGTTTTAGGTATGATTTAACAATGGAACCCAATCTTCTAGATTTTATAACACAAGTGTACCATGTATTGTTTTAATATTTATACAGGGTAATTCTTTAATGGACACATACTAGTTGCGGACAAATTATTTTAGGTCAATATTATAACATAACAATAATTGTTGCAATTATTGCAGACACACGTTTCGTTGTCATAATTCTAATTGCGTACAGAGATTATTTTTAATAAAAACCACGTGAATTGCGGACACAAATATTTTCTTTCACCACTTTTCAAGACTTAGGGCAAGCTACCAAAAAATTGGTAGGTGGGGTTAAAAATATGTATGTCTTGCAAAAGTGCAATCGTTATTTTTAAAATTTTTTAAAATTAAGTTACTATATTATATTATATTATTATTTAAAGTTTTAACCTAACTCTTTAAGTTTTTCACTATACATTTTTATACAGAAAAATAGAAAATAAACCAACAGAAAGATGATACTACGACAGATATTAAGCAAGCGAGTAAGGTTAGGTTAGTTTAGGTTAAATTCAAATTTAACACATGCATTACACTGACTTGCTAAATAATTGGTGTACAGTATAACGCGATACCCATCACTTGCCTATTATTTTTAAAATATTTATTTTAAAATTTGTATGAAAATTTATAAGTTTCTAGAAATGTTTTTAGTTTGTTGTATTTAAAAATATATTAATCGTAGAAACTTGAAACATTTTATTGATTTATAAATAATTATAATTTTCTGTATACCTACTCGATAAAATCTTAAAATATTTATACCACATTAAATTTATTTATATGCATTTGAAAATTTTAATTCGTTTTAGTTTTTATTTTAAAAAATGTGTTTATAAAAATTATTCGATTCAATGTTCATTCAAAGATATTAAATATCTACCAAATATTTTATGTATTTTGTATTTATTTAGTATTTCACATAAGTTGTTCTTATTCCAATTCGAAAATATTAAAAATAAATTGACACAATGTTTGTATTTTGTTTTGTACACACAACGACATTTTTTAAATATTTAGATTCATTTTCAATTATCTATATGTATATAAGAATCTAACCTGATTTTGGAGACGAAGGAAACCGGTTTTGAACGTCTCTGACATTATCGCTTCCTCTAATAATAATTATTATTATACATTTGTTTATTTATTATTGTTATTATTACTATTATTAATTATTTAGTTGTTTGCACTTGCATTTTTCCATTCGAAATTTATATTATTCATTGAACAAATAATTTATTGTTACATTTTTTTCTACCTTATCTCTATTCTATAATAAAAAGAATAAAATTTACCACTCCAGTGGTTGAATTCAAAATGTAGGATATATAATTTTCAGAAATTAGCAATAACTATAACTACAATATGTAATTATATAAAATTATTTGTAAAGTCAAAAAATAGTCATGTTTTTAAATTAAATTTAAAAAAAATAATTTTTTCCGGAGGAAGTTCGGGCAGCTAGTTATTTATATTATATAATTACACAATAAATCTATTTATAGCACCGGTCTGTAATAAGTCAGTGTTTACTTTTTACTTAAAAGTCAATATCAATAATCTATATATACTTTACATATACATATTATATAGGTTAGGTTAGGTTAGGTTATTTACATACCATATAATATGACCACTAGGAGTCCAGAAGCGGCGCCAAATATTTTTTATTTGGCGGGCAATACCGGACGAAAATGTTTTCTGATGGGATATTTATGTATAGAAACTCGATCACCCATTAATTTGTTTATACCGTATTTTCAGGGAAGTATTGCTAAAAATATTTTGGGTATACTAAATACATTTTTTTAAATAAATAATAAAAAAATATACCTAGTTTATTATTATCACAAATGTACTACAATAAAACTTCAAATTTCCTCAGTTTTTTTTTATTTGTATGTAATAATACAAAACTTTTTATTTTTTAATGTATGGAATTTCAGAAAGTGTGCCGTTAGTATTAACTTGATTAAGTATATTTATTTCTAAATGTGCAAAAAAGCATATTTAATTTGAATATAACAGTCAAACTTAAAATAATATAACTTATTAAGTCTAAAAACTCTTTAAAGTAATTAATACTATTTTATATATTAACAATGATTCACAATTTTTTATTTACTTACATATTTTTAAAATTAAATTATAGTGGGGGGGCACTTGCCCACCCTGGCCCCCGTGTAACGCCGGCCCTAGGACCGATTGGCCTCACTTTTTTTTTTAAATGTTTATAATAATGTGTTCGATATATTGTGTTTAGTGGTTACGGAAAGAAACATTAAAAAACTTGTCCAAAAACTTCAAAAATTTTGGAAAAACTGAAACAACGTTTGTCGTATTAACTTGTATAATATTATATAAACATTAAAGATACCTAAAATAATTTAATAATTAAACATAAATAATATAATAAATGCAATGTTTACATATGTTGGTTACATCAGAACATTTATTTTTGTATGGAATCATTTATCATTGAATTCAAATTGAACACTTCCATTACAGTGACCTACTCAATAACGAAGTACACTTAACACCTATTATACATCAGAGTAGTTATAATCTTTTGCCCACTTTTTAATTTTTAATTATTGCGTATTGCACGCATTATTTTTTCATTATGGAATACATATATCTACATCCCTATACATTTTATAATACTACAGGAAATTAAAACTTCAAATTCGTTGTTTTAAATATGTTTGGGAATGTTCAAGGTATCAACGGTTATGTCTTTATAATATTAGACACCCTATATCATGAACTATAATTATTATTTTAATTTCCAAGATGACGTAGTAATGATTTTGTTGTGACTTTATTATGATTGATAAGATCAATCCTTGACTGACCAAGGTTATGTAATACGTTCACATTATATTCATATATATATATATATATATATAGAGAGAGAGAGAGAGACATATTTTTAGTTAATAACCACATACTTTGGACTTTTTTTTAATTTATAACTTTTAGAACATGATCATATTCAAGAAATGTACATTTGCTGATTGGTACAATATTGTGAGCGATCAATCGATGCAAGATTAAATAGTTATTACTTATTATATGATATTGTACTTGAGTACTTCTACTCTATAATTCTGTCGAACAAATAAAGGTATTTGATAAAAATCTAGTATTTACGATTTTTTACCTAAGCTTAGCCTTAAATTTAAAAATTGCAATATAACAATATAACTATAGCACATTATTAGTTATATACATAATATAAGACTAAGAAATTCATTAGAATTAAAAGCAGTTTTATGAATCACCGCATGATTATAGTTTATCGGTAATAAGCTTATTATTTATTTACCTGTTTTTTCAAAATGGATTATGATATAATTAATTATGAATTATGAGCATTAAATAAAAATGGAACAAAATCCTAACTACTGTATTTATAATGTACAAGTATTAATAATTAACGTTCCTATATATATACGATATATACATAAAAATATTTTTAAATTATATTATATTAATATAGGTACCTGAGACTTAAAATTTAACGGTTATTTACTTTATACCATCTTATTAAATCATTTAATATATAAAAAAAAAGAAGCGGGTAAGTGAGTATCGCTCTGCTGTACATTAGGGGTTGGGGTGGACCTCAGACTAGGATAGGTTAAATTTGAATGCAATGGTAGGTATCATTGTATACGAAAAACGATTCTGTACGGAGATGACTTGTCAGTCTGGGACATATTATATTTAAATATTGTCATATATTCTATTTTGAAACAAATTCAAACATTGTAAAAGCTGCAAGATCTTACGTTTAGTAATTTTTTAAAAATAACAAAAATCGAAAATTATTTAGTAGTAAAACGTAATTTTACACGTGTATTTTTGATTTCAAATTAGAATTAAAACTTTAAACACTCGTAAAATTTTTTAAATTGAATAATTCTCAAACTTTTTTATAATTATTTTAAGCTAAAAAAAAAAAAATTGAAAATTTCAAATGCCTATAAATAGATCAAAAAAAGTCAAAATATTTTGAAAATAAAATCACATAAAGAAAATGGCAATCTAAATAACTGGTAAAATTTTCAAGTATTTATGATTTATACTATTTGAATAACAACAAATATCAAAAATCGTTTGAGGCTAATCCGTTATTTAAAGCGGTTTTGTAAAAATTTAAATTTCAAACTCTCATAAACATTTTTTGTCTGAATCCGGTAGAGTTTTTTTTACAGATATTTGAAGAAAAATGTATGGAGAACCTTGTACCAAATTTTCGAAACTTAGATAAAAGAAAAAAATTTTACGATTTTTCAACCACAAAATTACTTGCAAATTTTCGCAATTTTGACATATTTTGTATAAATTCGAACTTTAAGCACTTATAAAAAAAAATTGTGACTAACGATTTCGGATTTTTTTTAATCACTTTAAGAACAACTTATAAGAAACTTTGTATTAAATTTTCAAGACTTTCTGGTCGGCCAAAAAATTTTTAACGTTATTGAAAAAAAAAAAAAAAATACTTAGAAAAATTGAAAATTTCAATTGTCTATAAATAGTTTAAAAAAAGTCAACATACTTTGAAAATTTAGCTGTGTATAGAAAACGCTAATATAAACATTTGATGAAAATTTCAAGTGTTTACATCAATTAGTTTTTGAGTTATAGCAAAATAAAAAATTCGATTTTGTCGAAAACTGGTTTTGCGTAAAAAATACCGTTTTTCTGTCATTTGTTTTTTGTTTTTCTCGATTTTTTTGGGAACTGTTGGAAAATGTTTACTTTTCACTTCTATATAATGCACCAATGATAACCACTTTGCCATCCGAAACCACCCCCAAAGTTTGAAATTGAAGCATTATTTCGACTAGTTATGCTGTACACAGACACAAAAAAACAAAAAACACACATCATTGTAAAATCAATACATTCATCACTCCGTTCAGAATCTAATATGAGTCTAATTTAGTGATTTTTCTCAAAAATAGAATGTACCTAATTATATACATTTACAAAATTAGTATAAACACTATAGGTAGGTACATAATAGATTTACATATACTTATTATTTTATTTGAATTTAAATTGAAAATATATTTAATTTATGGTTTCAAAAACAACTATATTTTTGTTTATATTGTATATTTTGTAAATACATCTCATTATAATATAACACAATAATTTTTTATCTGAAAAATGTATTGTATAATAATATTAATATTGGTTTATTATTTTACTTTGATGATAAGAACAGAAAATATATTTTTTTTAAACGTCGATAATATATAATAATAGATATTGAATATCAAAACTAGGATGCGGGACATGAAAGAAGCATAACACTATAATTTCAACGCAACTACATAAGGATCGGCAATGATGATCCTTATAGAATAATTTAATATAATAGATAATATATATATATGTTACCGTAAATGCCCAATCACCAGGTAAACTTAGGTTTTACTAGTTAATATTAGGTTTTACTGTTTGTACTCTGTAAATACTGAAATTCTTAATTTTATTCGCGCTTTTACTAAACTCTTTGTCCAAAAATTTTTAAAAATGGGTATGAATATACCATTTTGAGGAAAAATAAATCCAATATTCGTTGGAAGTGTTCAAAAGTGACTTGTATACGGGTAAAGTTACTACAAACTTTTATGAACCGGTGAGTTATATGTTATAAATCATATTATTTTCATAACACCTAAATCATAATATTATCATATTTTTTTAAAATATTGTTGTATGTTTCGGTCATATAGTACATGAATTATAATTGACAGTGAATGTTGTAAAAATTCATGAAGTTATTACCATTATTATTATTATTATTATTATTATATAATGTATGTTAACTACCTGTGTATTATAATAACAAATTACGAGTATGTCTAACATCTCATGTCTCAACATTTTTTTTTTACCTGTAATAGCTGTAATAGTACAAACTGTCCGCCATGTAAATTTTATTACTTTATGAAATAGTACAAACTGTCCGTGGTTTTCATTTTTTCTGGTTGACCGTACAAAGTGTTCTACAACCATATTAAATTGACTTAGTAAAAGCTTATCAATATACGACACATACAATTTAAGCTGCGTAAAAATTATATAATTATATACCTATTATTAAAATAAACTACTGACAGTAATTTAAATTCTTTATACAAAATAAAAATTAAATTTTTAAGATTTTCTGGTTCGCCAAAAAAATTTTATCGTTATTTAAAAAAAAAATTAAAAATTTCAATTTTCTATAAATAACTCAAAAAAAGTCAAAATTCTTTGAAAATTTAACTGTGTATAGAAAACGCAAATATAAACATTTGATGAAAATTTCAAGTGTTTACATCGATTTTGAGTTCTAGCAAAATAAAAAATTCGATTTTGTCGAAAACTGGTTTTGCGTAAAAATTCCCGTTTTTCTGTCACTTTTTTTTTGTTTTTCTCGATTTTTTTGAAAACTGTTGGAAAATGTTCTCCTCTATAATGCACCATGGATATCCACTTTACCATCGGAAACCACCCCCAAAGTTTGAAATTGAAGCATTATTTCGACTAGTTATGCTCTACACAGACACAAAAAAAAAAAAAAAACACATATCATTGTAAAATCAATACAGTCATCACTCCGTTCAGAATCTAAAATTATATATAATACATTATATATTGGCTATACTATAGCTAAAATAGGTACTGTGAGTGTTCTAATAGTAGTCATTGCAGTAAGTGTATATTTACAAATCCTGCAAAACTCGTTCAATAGTTATAGAATATTACTATTGCTGACATAGCTTCACGTTTCAAAAGAAAACAGCTACCTAACCTAATCTAACCTACTGGTTTGACATTATGAAACAAAAAACATAGGGGAAGAGCTCGCCATTATTTGGATTCATAACTGACTGAATTTGTTTGGCGACAAAATCTTGCAAACGATCCACCATTTAATAACATTTTAATGGATATTAAAACCTATTTCCTCCTAAAAAAAATTATTAAACCTAACTAAATGTTTTATACAATTAAATCCATTTATTATTTTTATTAATTACATTTTATCGTGTTTCAGAATAGGTTAAAACATAATATACGAGATAACACGGAAGTACCAAATAAAGTATATGGGAATATTTAATAGTTATAAATATTGTCAATATTAATATTATAGGTACTCGTATCCATATAACTATATACCTAACAGTAACACGTGTATGGTGTATTAAAATATCGGTACTGCAGGCAAGCAACGGTGTGTTATATATAGCTGATCTGTCTCAATGATTATAGGAAAAAAAATCAAATTATATTAATTATGATTTGAAATGTAGATATTATATTGATATTAACTCACTAATATAATATATACATGTGTTTCGTTATTGTTAACAATAATCATTATTCACAACATTACATATTATGCAATTAGGTATAGGTATAATGCATGCTGATACACGCTGAAAGTAGAAAGAATATGTAATATAATAATATATGTGTATATTATAATATCTGATATAATAAAATGAAAAAAGAATTTTAGAGTTTAACCTCCGTCCAGTTCTAATAATATAATACATTTATAACTGATTTTAATAACTTGTTTCATGTTACTACTTTTGTATATTTCTCACTATTATACAATATCAGTGTGGTCTATGATGTACCTATATAAATGTATATGTTGTAACATACAACTTGTATGTACCTATATGTATAGGAATCAACACGCGAATATTTTACATTATTATAATAGTCGATCGATAAAAATCTTAAAGTATATTTTATTATTAAATATTTATGTTTAGGATTACGCTTATCATATATAATACCTACTACTTTTAGTCATGTATTATTTAGGTCGTATAATAACCTATAAAGTTTTTTGACTAATAACTTAATATTATATGTATTTAATTTCGACACGTGTTAAAGAAGTATTCAATTTAGGACTTATTAGATATACTATACATATCATATATTTATGATCCAATGATGCATCCCATCTATAATAGGTATAACGTATAGCCGCGCGTATATAGGTAATAGATAGTATATAATCTATATGCCCTATACCAATTATAGCTGTTTAGATTCATTATCATTATAATATTTATTATTTATTTATTATTATTATTAGTACTGCATAATATAAATAAGACAACATAATATAAGCAATATAGCTTATAAAACTCCTAAGCCATCGCAGCTACTGTTTTATTTATAATCTATAGAGTTATTTTAAATTATAATAATAAACTAATTTTATTCAATACTTCTGTTATAGGTATACAATATTTAAGATTATTACAATAATATATACCTATATGTATAATGTTAATATATATATTTAATATAGACAATGTAGTTAAGATAATTTATAATATTATAAATACCTAGGTATGTTTAATTATTGCTTAATTTTTAATATATTTATAGAGTTCCTAAATATATAGCATTATGTAATAATATGTAAATACTAAATAATGATGTATTTATGTCATTATAACAGGTTTATAGATTCAATGATATAGGTATAACCCATGTCTTTCTTAGGGGGGGGGGCTGAAATATATTTTCAACCACTCTTGAAATTGAAAATTACTTTAAACAGTAACGTCACAGCTACAATAATTTTATTAATAGAGATGGGAATTGGGTTATTTTATACTTGTAGAATATAAGATTGTAATACATAAAATAAGAAATTTTTATTTATTTAAATACAGTGTAATGTATATTTATAATGCAATGTACACATGTATATACGCCCTCCCCCCAGGTACGCCATTGTATAGATTATATTACAATATCATATTCTATTGTAACTGCAATAAGGCATAATGTAAAATACAAATTATATTAATATGTATGTATACCTATAATATTATAAAAACAATCACCATTATTTAGTGTTTGAAGAAATAAATAATGAAATATAGATAGATAGGTACTTACAATTAAATAATTGATTTTTTAACGATTATCCGGTGCAAACATTATACATAGATAGGTATACATGTAGCTAGGCACTAAGTACCTTAGCTATAGGTATATAATAAAAGGTGTAACAAAACTATTTGACAAACTTCCATTGCAAATGTTACTATATATGTGTTAAATAGTCCTGTTACACTTTGTATAATATAATAATATAATTTATATTATTATAATTATTATTATTTATGTTAAGTATTATATTTTTATTTTTATTTGTATATCGATTTTAATGAATAAATAATAACACACCAGAATGATTATCCATCAGTTATACAATACAGGGTGTCCGACGAGGATTTATGCGTCGGTTTAATACAGAATATTTAATTTTTAAAATCATTATAACTATATAATGTACTCACGGTGGTAGTTCCAAGTTTAGACCAAATATTTGGGGGAAATATAATAGTTTTAGGTGAGTATAAGTGGCAAGTATATACCTAACTGCGAAATAACTGTATTTTCTTGTCATTTGGTTGTATAGCCATACTATTTTCTACAAAAAATTCGTCAAATTCTTCAAATCTTAGGAATGCAAATAAAAAAAATATTTTAAAAAACTGCTTTTTGCTGTGTTTAAACTTTTATATGAGCCACACAGCTAGGTAGGTAAGTGTGGGTTTATAGCCGGAATTCAACTTATCACTTACAAAATGTACACAAATTATCGGGGACTCAATTTCCATAGGCCCGAGATTTCATCAAAATGGAAACAACTATACAGAAGAAATACGTTACCTTTTATAAAATATATTATATAATATATTTATATATATAGTAGTTAGATACACATTTAACATGAAATATAAACATATATATATATATATACATTCATATATTTATGTGTATATTGTATAAATCTGTTTTCACATTATTATTATAACATGAATCTATGTTTGGATGTATAAGTGTAGATGAAACTCCTACGCACGGGATCCGAACAAAACACACAACTGTATTATACATAACATAAGAAGAACATTTCAATCCAACACTTATTATGCACGTCTAAATCCGACAACAATGCACAACCCTCGGATGTATAGGTAGTAACGTCGTGAAGGACGCGGCTCACGAGATGAATTCATCTAGACTCTAGAGCATCATTGCTATACACTCTAACACACATCACACACGTTAATATAACATATATTATACGTCATCACTATTATGAGACATATCATATATATATATATATATATAAATACGCTTAAGCCGTTGACGAACAGAGTGATGGTGTTCTACATGCCCCCGCTGTCTACTATCAGCACTAAATAGGTATAATAGTGAGAAAAAACGGCTATGTACTATAGCAGTGTAAAGGTAATGGCTGCACTGACGACAGCAACCTTTATTTTATATTAAATCATTTTAAACTATTATATAATATAAATGTAATATTAATAATTAATTATTATATAATACATAACAACTAGGCTCACCAATATTATAGTAAACAGATACACATATGACATATATAAATATGTAACACGTGGCCATAAACATATCGTTTTATAATACTGCGATTTAAAAAACATACAAAAGTGAACGTACCTAATTAAAATATCAATTAAACTTCCTAATTCTAAAATCTAAGTATTAAAAGTTAGATTTTTACAATTAATTTAAGTATTATCAATGCAAAATTATAGTTAAAAAGATACAATTTAGGTTATAAGTTATAACTTATAAGTTATAAAACACGATTGCGTACGTTATTCGTTATCGGTGATACTTATATATTTAAGCTACACTATAATAATATTGTCTATTGCGTACGATTTTATCTAATTTTTAACTACTGTACAATTGTGTACGAAGTATTAAGCGTTGTTGTCAGTTTTCATACCGGTAGGTATATACCTACTTTATACTATAACGACTAAACGAGTGAATTAAAAATGATTTATAGACACTGCGTTTTTTTATAATCATTTACCTTTTATTACCTATACGCTTATTGTTTATGATATCAAAACTATGATTTCAAATATATTAGACATAACAACATCTCGTTATTTTCGATATATAGAGTATTTCTGACTTTCAGTTCATTGTTGATCTTTACACGTGTGTAATGTGTAGTAATATGGAAAAATAAAATTAAACTTATTGAATCCGAAAAAGGGAAACTTTTAGTTCTTTTAGATAATAATAAATATAGGCATGTATAGGAACACTTAAAGACGGAATGCATAAATGGCTTAATACGATAAAAACGTGTTACGCAAGCATTGTTACTGATGCTCATAAAATTTCAGTTGCAAGTATTATTGATGAATATAAACATGGACCAAATTAAAATAAAAAATTGGCAAAAAAAAGACTTTAATAGAATTCAAAATATTATGAAGGCTTATGATAAGTATAAAATCCATAACAATTTAATCTGACGATTTTATTTATTTACTAATTATTTTAATATTATTTAGTTATTCTCATTAGGTATATTTTATTATTTTATATCGATTGTTATAGAAGTGTACATGTTATACTGCAGGATATTTATTAGGTAGGTATATCGGTACATGGTAAAATTAATACATTTGACAACGTATACAATTTTATAATTTCATACGCAACGTGTTTATTTTTTTTCTTAAAAGTATTATTGTTAATCCATCTACAAACACGCGCGCAGTCGTGTTCTATCCATTTATACTGGCTCATGGCTCATCTATTATATATTATGTATAGCTAGGATATGCTCGTGGATAAATCGTTAATTAAACCTTAAAGATGTTTTATATTATATTTATATGTAAATTCATCATGCCTCGTCATAGGCGCAAATAGGGAATTACATTGGCGGGGGCTCAAGCCCTTTAATATATTCAACAAAAATCTCCCCCCCCCCTTTCACACGTCACACCAAATAAAAATATTACTACTTTTTTTTTTTTTTTTAGCTACGAGTATAAAATTATTACTTATTAATGCACACGATATTTATGTTCTCAATGACAATGTTTCATAAATCAATTAATCTATAATTAAAATGTAAAAAAAAAAATTATATTGACCATATTCTACACTTTTACAGTCATAGTTAGTAATCGAAAACAACATTTTATTATTAATAGGGACATTAAATTTTAATATAAGAGTAAATATTGGGGAGGGCTTAGATGGAATCAGGGGGGGGGCTTAGCCCCCCCCCCAAGCCCCACCCTATTTGCGCCTATGTGCCTCATACCTATATGTAATTGATAACTACTTTAGGTTATAAGTATATAATAGTTAAAGTTTCTACCCATAATCACCTATTTATAGCTTACATAACTTATAACCTAATTTCTTCCTCTTTATAGTTTAAACTAGATCCAATTTTATATCCAAAACAATGAAAGTGCACTTTCAAAGTTGAAATTCGAAGTATTTTATCGACTACTTATCATGTATACTGACAAAAAATAAAAAAAATAAAAATAAACACATCATTATAAAATCAATACATTATAAATTGTCCCATTCAGAATCTAAAATATATTACCCATTCCAGATCCTATTTAAACAACAAACATTACCTAATAGCACACACAGTGTATATATAACCTAAGACCTAACAGTGCTCACAGAAATAGTGCGATACCACACAGAATGCATAACTATCCATTCAATAGTTCCCAATTACCTCGATTATTTGTAAATATTCTAAATATATAATATTTATTTTATTTTAAAAATTACGCGCGGTGGTTTCAAGTTTGTAAGTCAAAAAGTAACTCATTTCAAGTGTGTATTTTGGATATACAATCTTTTACAGATAAACCTAAATAATGACTATAATGTCTTTAGATTAGTGAGTAGTACCAAACGTATAAAATATTCTTCTATGCGCCAAAAATGTCAGAGTTGGGGGGCAAGGTGGGCCACCTTAATCTTATTTTTTTTTATTTTACTTTATACTATACTACAGGGTATCAATAGAATTCCTTTATTTCTTCGTTGTTTCGAATTCTCCTTTCTCTGACGCTGATGTACAATCAAAGGCCGAATATTTTTCTTAAGACTTTTCTCTCGAAAACTAGAAGGTTATTTATTTATATTGACTGTGTTTTGTGAATTTCCCACGTATTGCTTCCATACATCACTACAATAGGTACAGGTCTTATAACGATAAAGTTGTATTTTAATTTTTCAAATCTATAAATGGTATTCTCGATTTATAGGTACCTTGTTCAAATTATAAAATCATCTATTTTTCGTTTATATCCTGGCTCTTATTTTGGCTTAAATCTCGTTCTCCTGCGTAATGTGTGACACTATTGATTAAATATAGGACATGAGATTATAGCGTGTCCTTCTGCCTTAAGCCAGTTGTTACTATAGTGTACCATTGGATAAAAGTTGTCTTATTTAAATTTAATATCTGTGTGCAAAATACGTGTTTTATTGAATTGACCAATTTCTGCAGCATATGAAGTATATTTAGTTATACTAGAAGAATTATCTTGTGTTACGAATATTAACATGATATATTATATGTTACCGTAAATGCCCGATCACTAGGTAAACCTAGGTTTTACCTAATTAATGTTAGGTTTTATTACTTGTACTCAGTAACTCAGTAAATGCTGAAATTCTTAATATTTTATTCGGGCTTTTACTAAACACGTTATAGGATATAAGACATAGGTATAAATTGACTTAGTAAAAGCTGATCAATACACTACACATAATATTTAAGCTGCGTACAAATTATAATTATACCTATTCTATAATTAAAACAAATAAACATACTACTGACTAATTTTTATAAACAAATAAATAATAATTCTGTTTCTAAATGATTTTTATTTTGTATAAAGAATTTAAATAACTGTCAGTAGTTTATTTTAATAATATATAATTATATAATTTTTACGCAGCTTAAATTGTATGTGTCGTATATTGATAAGCTTTTACTAAGTCAATTTAATATGGTTGTAGGAAGGTAAAAAAAAAATGTTGAGACATGAGATGTTAGACATACTCGTAATTTGTTATTATAATACACAGATAGTTAACATACATTATATAATAATAATAATAATAATAATAATAATAATAATAATAATAATAATGGTAATAACCGAAAGTAATTTTGTGGTTGAAAAATCGTAAAATTTTTTTCTTTTATCTAAGTTTCGAAAATTTGTTACAAGGTTCTCCATACATTTTTCTTCAAATATCTGTAAAAAAAACTCTACCGGATTCAGACAAAAAATGTTTATGAGAGTTTGAAATTTAAATTTTTACAAAACCGCTTTAAATAACGGATTAGCCTCAAACGATTTTTGATATTTGTTGTTATTCAAATAGTATAAATCATAAATACTTGAAAATTTTACCAGTTATTTAGATTGCCATTTTCTTTATGGGATTTGATTTTCAAAATATTTTGACTTTTTTTGATCTATTTATAGGCATTTGAAATTTTCAATTTTTTTTTATTTTTTTTTTTATAAATGTTGATAAAAAAAAATTAGCTGGGACAAATTACTTGAAAATTTAATTGAAGGGTCCACATAACTTGTTCTAACTCTCATTCAAAAATTTTAAAAATACATAGGTACAATTTTTTTTTATTAGCATTTGAAGTTTAAATATTGACAAAAATTCGTCAAAACCATGAATATTTTTTACTATTTGGTAGTTAAAAATTTATAAATATTTTACTATCAAAAGCTAAGAATTGAAAATTTTATACTATGCTGTCCATAAGTTAAGCTTAGAATAATTATAAAAAAGTTTGAGGATTATTCAATTTAAAAATTTTACGAGTGTTTAAAGTTTAATTTTAATTTGAAATCAAAAATACACGTGTAAAATAACGTTTTACTACTAAATAATTTTCGATTTTTGTTATTTTTAAAAAATTACTAAACGTAAGATCTTGAAGCTTTTACAATGTTTGAATTTGTTTCAAAATAGAATATATGACAATATTTAAATATAATACATCCTAAACTGACAAATCATCTTCGTTCAGAATCGTTTTTCGTATACAATGATACCTATCATTGCATTCAAATTTAACCTACCCTAGTCTGAGGTCCACCCCACCCCCTAATGTACAGCAGAGCGATACTCACCCGCTTTTTTGTATTACTTATATCATATTATTATATTATTATTGTTGTTAATAATATGATTATTATCATTAAACTAAACTTAACTTAACCTAACAACCAGGCGCGTGCTCGTAACGGGATTTCATTTTCACGGAAAAACGGTTTAATGACCCCTGCAGTATGCTGCAGTATACTCGCTATACATTAAAACCGGACAAACAGTTAAATAATAATTATAATTAAAAAACAATCCATGTTGTTGCTGTATTTACAGTGCATTAATCCTTTTAATAAGTCCATATCATATATTATTTTCGCAACAAACAAATTGCCAAAAACCTTTTTCATACGAATTGCGTCCCGATAATATTTAACAACTACACTATAATTGCGTCCAATGTAAATTATAAATAGATTACCTACATTAATTCCCATTTAAGACAGACTTATCAAGCGTGTTATTAGGTATATACCTATAATAGGACTGTCAATAGTACCTAACATTAAAAATTATATTGCTAATGGTATATAGGTTAAAAATATTGTTTTCATCGTTATTTCTTTAAACTAATAAAAAAAATTAAGTAAAATTTAGGTTACTCTATTGTTATATTAAAATGGTATTATAATATTATTTATGGATTATTGGTGAAGATTTGAATGATACAGTTCTGATAAAATCAAAACATGTTATTTCATTTACGTCATTAATATTATTTTTTCTACATTATATCTGAATTCAGAGATGCAATTAGTATAAGTCGTACAGGAAACCCGGAATGCAATTATAGTATGTCACTGATCGCACCTGTTATACCGGGAGTCAGCTAGAACTTATTACTTAATACTCGTATTTGTAGCGCCATGATGATATTTTTTTATAATATTGTCCTAGACTGGAGCTGTTGGTGCATAGTGTTTTACATCACTATCAGTGGCGGTTCCAGCCGTTCCAGGATTTTTTTTCTGCGGGTAGAGCCAATAGGATGCTAACAATTATTATAAAGTAGGCCTATCAAAAATGAAAAATGAGTATATTATAATGTCTAAGGTTAGGCCTGTAATAGTAAGGTCACTGGTAGGGCCAGGAATTTTCAAGTAGGGCTAACCTAACCCTAACTTGTCCGTCCCTGGCGTCGCAACTGGTCACTATTATGACCCCTTCTATATTTAACAAAGTTAAATTAGAAGTCGGGGTTTTTATTATTTTAGCGTCCATCCGGTAAGGTTAGCTAGAGCTAGGGTTAGTTGCTAGCGTCTATCACCACGCGTATCATCCATCGTGTATAATGTGTATTACCAATATTATAATAGCCATAGGGTGTCTGTGTATAATAATTAATAATGTACGGCATACGTAGTAGGTATTAGTATTATAATAAAACATTATAATATGCTAAACATAGGTACTACCTCCTTCCTACCCATTACTTGACCGACGACGACAATATTATTATTATTATTATTATTATTTCTGGGCGTCGTCGTGAACTATGTGACGGCGCGGTGACACACGACGCCCCGCCCATCCGGCATCCAGCGACAAATGACATCGGTCGTACGGGGCCGTCCGGTCGCTATGTGGGGATGCCGCCGTTGCAGCAGCAGCAGCGACACCGCGGCCGCACTGACACACCGGCCGCCGCCGCCGCATCGCATCGTCTCGTTGCTCTCCGCACAGCCCACACGACGTCAACGCTGCCGTCGTTGTCGTCCGCGTTTCAGTGTGCCCGTTTGCGCGCGCGTCCTTGTGTGTGTGAGTGTCAGCAACTAGCCGCCACTGTGAACCGCGCGCAGCAGTCACACACCGCTTCAGTACGCGGTCCGCCGTCTGTTGTGTTCGGCCGCACGTCGTTACAACGCGTCGTCGTTACCGCCGCCTACGCCGCCACCGCTTGGTTTTCCGTTGTCACTTGTCACGCATTATTTTTCCTCTGTGCGTTTCCTCCTCCGTTTTCTAAAACAAACAATAATATTATCATCGATATTCGCGTCCGTCATTGTGTATTAATATTATATTAATTCGTTATTTATATATCATACGACAGTTATTATTGTGCGGTATTCGAAGAAAATACAATTTTTGAATATAGTTAATTTGTTACGTAAAAAAAAATTGTTTTTGTTTCGGTCAAAAGTGTGTTTTATTCCGACACCGTGTCACTTGTTGTATTAATACCTAAGCTCACCTATCCACACTAATGCAAATCGTCCGACATCGGCCACTCTCGCTAATGTCGCGAAACGGTTAACAGATAAAAAAAAATATTAGGTCCATTTCTAAGTTTTTGCCAGTGATATTCCATTCGAATTCCGCGCGCGTGTTCTGATTTTGACTGTTTGATGGTTATACACGGAGCCGCCACGGGAATCGCTCCAGCCGACATTCATCGGACCACTGAATCGTTATTCAATACCGGTTAGTATAAAATATTTACATAAGCCATACCTATATTCTATAATATATTTATTAGTGTGAATGATGCGATAGGTACGATTATATACTGCAGGTACTGTAAGAACACCTATGTATAATCTAGTGTAGATATAGAATGAATAGGTACTATATAATAGCTATATAGTGCATCGTATAGATTTAATGTTATTTATTAGCTGATATATAGGTACACATTTTTATATATTATGTTATAAAATTAATTAATTATGATATTGTTATTTTGATTTATTAAATTTTTACTATATATCTCGACTGTAGATGTACGGTGTACCTACTTCATTAAAACAGTAGGTATATATCTGTTTATATTTTGACAAAGTACGCCCGCTGGCTAATTTTAATACCTGTAAATCGGTTTAATACCTATAACTATCGCACACCGGTAGGTAATTATTAATTACTTTGTATAATATACCTACCTGCACACGTCTGTAATAATTACCTATATATATTATAAAACAAGCAAATTTATTTATGCAATATCAACATAATATGTAAACTGCAGTTCAGAATTTCAAATTTTCGTGGTACCTACCTATATATATAAATACATAATATAAATAATAGGTATACTATAATCACTAAAAACTAAATAGTACCTACATTTCTCTATATTTAGGTACTTTTAGATAGATTTATATAGTTTTTTTTTTCATGTTTGAACCGACAGATTTATATAGATTTAGGATTTGCAATAATAAGTATAGGTATATACCTATAATAAGAGATGTATTGGCATATTGATTGTTGACCTGTGTGTTTTTTTTTTACTTCCTCGTATTTCAAACACTTCTGTTCCACTTTTATCTATACCTAATATTATATAATATTTACTAAACGAATTATAGTTGAATCTATAACAAAAATATAGCGTGTAACAATAAATATATCACTTACAAAGTCCAACGAAATTCTCACAAAATTCGCCACACAATATTTGAAACATATTGAAGTGAAATAATATTTATTTTTATTTATTAATAATATTAAGTATCAGCTAGGTATATACCAGAAATAATTAATGAAATAAAATATTATGTGTCCTGCACTTATTTACTATATAATATATATATAATAATATAGTAGTATTATATAACTATAATAATAATTTTATATATTTTGTGTTTTAAATTATTCCAGTGATATACACAAAAATGTATTTAAATATAATTAAATATAATAATCTATAGATTTGTAATGTCAATGTATTATTACGAACACTTTTATTAGCAATATAAAAAAGTATACCTATACTGACTAAAGTTTATTTTTAAATTAGGATTCATTATTATTTAATTTCATTATCAATTTATAACATCACATTTTGAAATCTATTTAATTTTATGTTTGAAGTTCCTTAATAAGTATACCTTATTATTTCCTTATAGATACTAAATAGTTAAGTTAACTATAACTATAACCAACAAAAAAAATTGAATTATATATATTAAATAATATTATATAATGTTTCTATCATAAATACTAATGCAATTTAAAGATGGATATTATTGGTACCTATATAGTTATTATTGTTGTCAAAATATTTTTATACCTAATGAAAATTAATATTATATATATATATATATTAAATATTATAATATGGTTATACCTATGTAAATACAATTTTTTTTTATTATTTGATTATTAAAAATGTATTGATTACATTACATACATACTATGATAAAATAATATCTTTATATTAACTTTTATTTCGTTGAAAACATTTTTGATTTACATTTATCCTTACCTGTACCTACTTTATACTTAATATATATTATTGTTATAATATATAAAATATTTGGTTATTTTGTGTTAGAAATATACGAGTAGTTATCAGGAAAATCTTATTAAAGTTATTGTAAACGAATATAATATACCTACCTATATATAAATAATAGTTTTGCCAATGACCATCTCCCTTTATTTTATTTCATAATAAATATTGAGAGATTAAATTCTAATAAAACTATAAAATATTCAAGCTTACAAATTCAAATGGAAATTTCTTACTAATATTTCTATACAATATGAACTTATAATAAAATGTAGAAAGACGGTTCCATTCAAGGATAAAAACGGATAATTTGAAAAAAATTTAGAGAACTTTGAAGTATAATATACCTATAGCTAGCAATATATCTACACTTATACATTAATTATAAGATGTGAGTAATTTCATCTTTATCTCATAATAAAAAACCCGTTTCTGCTGGCGTATACATTATCCAAACTCAACGGAGAGCATTTATTTTATCGAAGAATATGTAATATTATATATTATCGTCGAATACAAGAATATAAAAAGGGGGAGGCCGGCGTTGTCGCGCGCACAATGACAGCGAGGTCGATGCGCGCGCGTCTCTATCTCCGCCACCGTTGGTGTCGCACAATTGTCACACGACTATAATACGGCTGTGGGCGGATCCCACCGGCGTGGTCCGGATGCGCCGCATGCGTCCCCCATCAGACGGGCGGGTCCGGTGTCGCGTTGTCGCGGCGTCCGGGGGAGACGTCGAACGAGCGGTCCGGGACGCAACGAGCGCAAGCGGGGGCCGGACGCCTGCAAGCGACGAGAGCGCGCGCGCATGCGAATCGCTTGCGGGGACGCAGCGGCGGCGTCGGAGACATACCTGGCGCGCGCGGACAGTATCCCGGTCGGGCGACACTTCGGTAACCGTCTTGTCGCGTGACGCTCGTGTGCAGGAGAACAGCGCCGCCGTCGCAGCCGACGACAACGAACAAAACGCCGCCACACGCAACGCGCACGCCGCGAACACGAATCGCGCCGCCACCGCTTTCCACGCGCAGCTGCTCCGTGTCGCTCTGTCTTCGCCGCCACTGCGACAACCGCCCTCTACACAATATTATTATATTTGTAAACGCACGCGTGCGCCCGCATATTTATATATAAATATATATATACACCTATAGCGCGGACCTGTTCTCTATCGTTACGCTATAGCACCGCCGCCCGGGGTTCGATCGATTGACCCACTTTGCCGGACAACGCCTCCGCCGTCGTCGCCGTATTATAGTCGTCACTACCACCATCCCCCTTTTACAGACACACAGCTATCAATCCGGGGGGGCATAACAAGCGGGGGACGGGGGTGGGGCGCACGCCCTGCGCCACCCGTTTCATGGACCAACTGCAGCAGTGGCACCAGCAGCAGCAGCAGCGGCGGCGGCCACGGCCGTCGTACTACTTTGGTGGTGGTGAGTATGGATTTTTCGACGCCATCATTGCCGTCACGTCATCTCGCTTGCTGCGTGATGGACGGGGATGACAATTAATATTGTCATCCCCCACCCCTACCTATCTCACATAATTTATCAAAACCTACACGTATTATTACTACTATAGCCAGCAGTTCACATCACACATATGTTGTTTATAATATACCTAGGTTAGAGTACCCATAAGTATATAGGTACGCATCAGCCACACTCGTAGACGACGAATCCAAAATTTTTGTTTACATTTTTTTTAATTTGATATATTATTTTTTACCCTGGACCCACTAATATAGTTTAGGTATCTATTTGGGGAATGACTACGGGCAACTGGGCCGGTTATTATAACAATGGTATGTACGTGTATTGTTTACGAAAGACGACAGCTGTCCCGTTGAAATTAAGAGGGTTATATCATATAGGTACATATACTTAATATGTATTGTTATTACTTATTATATATACTTAAATATATATATAAAATATATATGTATGAAGTGTATTAGGTATATATGCTTTGAAAACTATAGACATTGTTTAATATTGACACGGTGATTTTTCTATATAATATACCTAGTACCTACCTATGAATCCAAACGTGAAGATCGCGTTCGTTTTTCATTATTAATTTCGATCATATACTTGTACATATAATATATTTGAATAGATATATGTGCATAAGTAAAATATATTTATAGTATTTTTGATACATATGTATAGAAGGAACCTACTATGTGATAAATAAAAATCTTAAACACGCTTCCGGCGATAAGTATTAAAATATTATTATATATGTAGTACTTATATATAGGGTAATATCCCCTTGCGTCGCATTACCGAAACCCATGTGTTTCGTTTATCAAATTATTAAATACGTGTCGATTATTTGCGTTTATCGTCATTTATAATAAACAAGCGAGACGTGTTATTCAATGGTCGCATACCGTAACGTCCGTAACATATTATTATAATTTATATTATATTTAGGACATGTGGGTGATTAACACTGTTGATACAAAAAAAAATACAATTTAAATTTAAAAAACAATATTATAATATTATCAGTTCTTATATTATACTATTAATTTCATATATTATATTTTTAATAATTTATTATATCTTATTTTATTTAATACAAAATATTATTTAAACGAACACATTTATTTATATACGACTACCTCCTTTATAAGTAGATATAACTTAAAATATAAACTTATATGCATAACCTATTTTTAACTTAACCTAACGGTACACATATATGTATATACTTAATATGTATTACATATTATATTTTAATTTTGATCTTGTAGGATATATACATATAGATAGTATAGCTGGTATATGCGTCTCGTTTAATTAGCATAATATACTTATAAAGCTCATCATAGTTTTATATAAATAAAACAGTACCTAACCATTTATTACAAATTTTTATCTATATTCTATATAACAGTCATATACCGACTTTGTATATCTATAATAAATTTAATATGACGTATATTATAATAACACGTATATCTGTTAAATAGGTACAAAATATAAAGTATACTACCTAAGGTATACATTAAATATATTTCGTAGATTGATGAATGTCATTGAAAATAGAAGTGAAAAAAAATATTTCAGTGATTTAACTGCAGTGCACATCCGAATAATGTACTGTTATATCATATTATTTATTACTGTATTTTGAATGACTACAAATGTTATTATTTCCACGGTTTCCACGGTTGATTATACTTACATCTACCATGGATACAGATATGACTATGCAAGTACGATTTGCAAATCTCATCTGAAATTTTGATTTTCTTTACGATGATATGAAAAAATAACGGATTAAACAAAAACTGATGAAATAAAACATAATAAGACCTTATATTTATATGCCAGATACACAGATATATTTTCATATATACATATACATATATAATCATTTTTGCATTTTATAAAATTATATTTTAATTATTCATAAAAATTTTTTTTAACTTTTTTGTAATTATATAGAATATGGATACCTTAGAAGTTATAAGTTATAAAATAAAACACAGAAATTTCTTTTTAATATAACATTATGTATTTATATAATCATTCATATATCTACTCATCAATATAGTTCATATTATACAATAAATTATGTACATTAATATGTATTGCTAATATTTTTAACTGGATTACATATTTCTTAAATGATTACGTGATTGATGATCTTTAAAATACCTACATCCTACATAAACTTGGTAAGGTAATTTATATGGGTACTTTATTTTTCCTTCCTACATTAACTTTATTGTATATAGGTACATAATAAATACCATATTGTTAAAAATTAATTTATTATGTGTATATATTTATATACATACCTAATGTTCTAATACGTTGCATAACATTATATAATCAATGAAAATATAGGTTATTTATCACATCAAGGTGGCTTATTTTTTTAAAAAAATTATCAAATATCAGCTGCAGAAAATTCAACTTGTTGAGTATATTATTATGTATATATTTATATACATATTTATAAAATGTATGTTTAATATATCAACAACTATTATGGGCTGATTAGGACGTGAATATTATACTTTGGTATCTGTAGTTAATTTAACTTTAAATTGCATCTTTGTATACTTTCTTTTTATTTAGAAAGAAATGTATTAGTGAATTAACACAATAATATATTAAGTATACCTATCTATTAATAAAAAAAACAAATATTACATACACCTTTAATCTGAGCCTATGATGATGTAGAGAGTTATAGTGTATGTAAGATTATAGGTACCTATATAATAGGTATCCTACATATGTATACATTATTTTACATAATAAAGGTAATGAAAATTATTAATTAAATACATATATAGTATAAGTATAGATATAATAATATAAACTTATAGAACTACCAAATTATGAAAACTAACTAGGTAATTAATTTTAAACAAAACATAATTTATACATTTCTTGATATTAATATTATATCATTAAGAATTTTTTTATATAACAATCGGCAAAGAGTTAAAATTAGCAGGACCAAAATAATTTGTAGACTAGATTGTTCTTCCTTAAGCATAAACGAATTTTATTATTTTGCTGTACTTTTAAGGGTTTTTATAACTTTAGAATCCCCACTCCAAATTACCATAAGTACCACATAGAAGTAGGTATATATTGGTATAAAGAAAGAATACTATTCTCAAAGTATGAGATGAAATTATGTACTTAATTATATTAAATTTAAATATTATATAACATAATTTAACTAACAGACTATTTATATGAATATTCTATTTAAGGTTACAATCAAGTAAAATTCCTAAGTATTTAATTATTTTGACTATATTAATTGTTTAACAGTTACGCAGTTTGGTGTGTTTGAACACGTATGTAAAGTGATTTCATCAAATGGTGGTACAATACTATTTATTGAAAAAAATCAAAACATTGTTTTGTTAAAGTTTAAAGATAGCTTTTTAATATTTAACCACTTTATAACTTAATTAATATTCCGTCTTTATTAATATATAGGTACGAGTATAATATATTATTGAATGTAAGTTATATATTTTATTATTTATTGGTCACTGTGTAATATGTGACTAAAAATATATCAAAACTATAATCCAATAGAGTGAACTGCATTTACTGTATATTAAAAATCGGTGCTGATGTTATACGTGGTCGACCGCCGCGTATGATAATAATAGAAATACCTAATAGAACTGCGCGCGTCGATTAATTGAAAAATGATCTAATTTAAGAAAGACAGCAGGTGATGTAGACAGTAGGATTTACAAATCATAATTATTATAATAATCTGTTTTGATACGATGGTTCGGTTTAAATAAGCTCAGCGATCTTGTGGATGAGATGATTATGATAAAACTATATACACATATATATAGTTATAATATGTGTTATAAATTATACCTAATAGGTTTAAAAATGAAATATAATATAATGCTTCATAGAAATATCTTTAAAATAAATAATAATAAACGTACCAAGTATATATTTTAATCACAAATAATACTTATAAATTATATATGCTATATATCATTAATAGTCATTTTTTTTTATATATTATTATGAATGTAAAATTACTTAATAAGGTCTATAATATGTAAATGAATTTCCATTCCCATAGGTACTTTATATACTTATAAAGATGATATATATATATATATATATTCATGTTTTATAGGTACTTAAAAGTTATAAGTCATATAGTAATAATATGCATAATAAACAACAAGAATTATGTCATCATTGGGATTGTGATTTTACGAGTATATAATTAAAATGATACAAATTATGAATAATACTTGTGACATTCGCGAAACGGTTGTAAAAAAAAAAAAAAAATATAAAACATGTAATGAGGTATAGCTACACAATTAAGTCTATACCTATATCTATGTTAGGTAGGTATATTAATCAAGTTACACTAATCATCGATCGACGAACGCATTATCTATAGATATATCCTATATATATTTATATAACAATTATACGGCTTAAATTGTCGTTCGATGCCTTTACACATATTTTGTGGCGTATGATCGCGTTTGCCACTGAATTGAGCCAGTGTATGATATCATAATATAGTATAATATATACATATAATCTGTCATTAAGTTTATTAGATAAGATAAAATATATAATATATAGAGCTCGTTAATTGAGACGAGACTTCAATGCGTGCACAGGTTAATATAAATGTATATTCAATAGATACACGCCGTAAATATTAAGTAATTTGTATATCTACCATACTATATTATAATATATATATATAGCTACTTAAGTACCCGTTATATAGGTACCTATATATTAAGTAAGTGGTGTACAAATAATAGAAACTGCTGCGACTCTGGGGGTTCTAAATTTCAGGTTACTTCGATAGTGGTGGAACGGATGGAGCACTGAAAGCAGTGAAAGCTTTAGAAATTCTTTTATAATTTCGTCTTTTTATATTTAATAATATATTAATATCTATAAAAGATTCATTTCACTAACTGCAGCTAAACAAAAAATGTACTTGTATTTTATTTATTAGGTAGATATATATATATTATTTATACCTATATATACTATAATGTGCAAGAAGCCGTGTGTATATAGTATATACCTATCTATATATTTAATACATTTACGCTATTACGCAAGGAGACCACCTTGTTATTACCATTTGATTTATATTCCACTATTCTAATCGTAATGAAAATTATTTAAATGTCCTCAAGATTCCTAAAATCAGAATCGTTTTACAATGTTATTACATATAATCAGTTATATAGTATATACATCTAATATTACTTTTTTTTTTATAGAGAACGAAGTTTTTAAAATTAAATATGCAATAAATAATAAGTATTTATCACCTATACTAATACTAGCAGTGGGGTAACTATGTATGGTATCATTAACTAAGCATAAATGATATGTTATAAATATACACGTTTGCAGTTTTTCTTTAAATTATATTACCATATAATGTTTATTATTAGTAACTATATAGTTTCAATATAGTATATTATATAAATCTTATAAATATATATTAATTATGTGTATATGTGGTTTTTAATAAAAATGACCAAAACATAGGTAGGTACCTATACCTTGACACTCACGTGACACGCCTATATCATAATATATGATTTCATTTTTATGGTATGGGGATATGTATTTATATGTGTGTTTTTATTTATTTATTTTTTTAACTCACCGTTTTCGTTGTTGTACACAGGTAATGGCAGAGTGATCGGCGCCCCGCTACGCATGCGCCGTCCAGAAGACCAATCGCCGAGCGCTGCTAGTGCCGGACTCATGATGGAGGTGGTAAGACATTCTATATAGATTCGCTTATAATACATATATGTGTAATATATATGTATTTCGGGGACCCCCCTCTCACCACCAATATACTCGACCCCATCGTACCGTATAAAAATATATAAGCGCGAGTACCTACCTTTAATATAAAATACAATATAATAATAATATAGATACCACATCGTACACGCCATAAGCATTTTAATAGATTAAAAAGTTTTTGGTGATTAAATGAAAGTTAAGCAAAGATTTTTATAATGGTTGACATTAACGCATTTATAAATAATACTTAATTGAGTCAATAATCGTATATGTATAATCTATAACTATATATACAGGATGTTTCACGATGAACTGACAAATGTCAGTTAGATTCAAATGTCAAATTGTCAGTTCATCGTGAAACACCCTGTATAGTATATGTACTTTCTGCACGTGAATACCTATACCTGTATACTGTATTATATATTCGTATAACTCAAATTATTTTAATGACCTAAAACGAGCAAACATAAAAATTATATATTTCCATTTCCCTCATTAAGTATATATTGTAATTATATTATGTTACATTTTTCCAGGGCTTGAAACCGCTCCCGATAATTTTGGTTACCGGGTCCGGTAGGACCCGGAAAATTTTTCGGTACCGGTTACCGGTTTTCGGGATTTTTAGAATTAGCGGTAATCGATTCCAGGTTACCAAAATAACTTCTATAAATTAGGTTACCGGTTATCTGTTTGGAAGCGGTTTTAAATCATCAAAATTACCGGTTACCACTTTGAAACCGGCTTTTCATTTTTTTTTTTTTTTTTTTTTTTTTTAATAGTTGATTTTCTTTAAACATAACAAACCACCTTTGAAACCATTTATGCATGTTGTTGTGGTTCGACAGTAGGGGTAAGAAGAGGCATAAAAGAAAAAAGTATAAAAAAAAAAAGAAAATACTACATGATTACATAGTAGTACCTGTACGGCTATACTTATACATTTTAATTTATATCTTTTTTCTTTAAGATACATAAAAAAGTAAGAACTTAAAAATATAAAATAAATGATAACAAATTGATAAACATAAAAAAATTAAAATACAAAACATTTTATCATAATCAAAGTTCAAGATAGTGTGGCTTACTGAGTACTGAATATTTCTGGCGAGTGGTGATTGGCATATCTCCACAATTGAGACAACTTTTTTAGTTTTCCCAGTACAATATACAATGAGGATAACCGGAGCTATCACCAACTATATTACATTTATAATTATTTATGTTATGGGTAGATAGAATACCAATTATTTGAATTATTATAACACGAATTTAGACTATATAGGAGAAAAACATTAAAACAACGAAGATAGTAATACTATGATAATACCAATACATAATTATGTAATATTAATATTAGACTATTGTAATTTATAGTAGCATAGTAGCTACAAACTTATCATTATTTAAGAAGCTAAAATAAATTATACATTTTATACTTCATACTATTCATGGGTAAATATAGTCTGTACTAACTAATAAGTAAAAAGGTCATAAATATCGGTAATCGGTTCTTAACCGGTTAAAACATATTATGTTAATAACGTTTTATGTTATAGCTGGAAAATCGTCACGGTAACCGGTAACCAATAACCGGGAATAAAAATGAGTTTAAGATAACGGTAATCGAATTTAGGTTCCTAAAATTTCGGGAAATTACCGGTTTTCGGTAAAAACCGGTAATCGGTTTCAAGCCCTGCATTTTTCTAATATTTAAAGTTTCCTTATCCTTATGTATGATTTTAATTATACTAACAACTAACGGGAAGGTTCTGATGCTGAGGGGGGTTACTGCACATTATACTCAACAAAGAAAAAACTGGATAAACCCAACTTCGCCTATCTAAATGTAGTAACTAAATAACTCATATAGAAATTAAAGTTTTTTTTAATTTAGTATAGAATTTAAATTTTTATATGCGTCTAAAAAGACCCTTATTTCTTCACATATTTTTTTTCCGTGTACAGTATGGAAAAATATATACATAGGTATAATATAAAATATTATTGTAGTGCAGGATGCATATCAGAATTGTACATGTAGCCTAAGACAGCATATATATTATATATACAAAGTGAATGCACGCATAATTTTTGGAAAACTTTACTCACCATACGATTATTATATATATTTATATCAAAATAACCTTCACAAAACATTTTAACGGTTACTCAAATCACAATAAAATATACTATAGTAGTTTATACATAAGTGCAGTTATGCAACAATAATTCACTAATTACGGTAATACCGTCATATCTCTCATATTTTTATGCATAAACAGTGTGATCCATTGACCACTAAGCATAATTACCTCCGTTTTCTTATTTATAATTATCAAATTGCACTAACATTTTGATTTTCGGAATTAAATAGTTTCTCTATTATCGAAATATTTATACAAAGAATAATTTTTCCTTAAAAATGGTGTTATAAAAACAAAAATATAATATTTAATATTGAATCTATAATATTTATTATACTTGGATCATTTTTATATTAATTATATCTATCAACAAATTAATATAAATAATAAAAATGTTCAAATTTTTGTAGTCTCTATATCCCATGAACAGAAAAGAGTGATTATAGTCATTTGAAAAACAAAATTTTTTTCTTTCACAGGACACAAAAGTATAAATACTCCTTAAGTAATAATACAAACAAATCTCGAGAATTGTAAAATATGGTCTTTATAAGTGAGTGTATATAGGCACTCTTTATACTTTTTTCGTACCTATCTATAAGTTCCAAAATTCAAATGTTGAATAATTACAATATTGAAGAAAAAAAGAGCTTTGCATGCTTGATGTATTCCTCCTAAAAATATACACATATCTATATGTAAAGCCTATACAAATAACCCTATATAATAATATGTATATGAACATATTATATGTACCCGTTAGATTATAATATAATTATATACATATACTTTTATCATGTTATCATCTTTCCTGGTGGAAAATAATATAATAATACAAAATATAAACGTCGTTTTTATAAACCTATATGTGTATTGCAGGACCAACACTATATTATATCTATATATAAGCTCAGGGGATGAAATTTGTCATGTATTAATGGACTCAACTCCAAGGGGAATGCAATTCGTATTATATATTAATAATGGACTCTATATCCGGTGTCATGGGCGTCGTCTTCGTCACTTTACCAGAACATAATAAATATATAATATATATATATGCGTAGTCGTATACGTAGTACCAATATGTATATAATAATATTATATACCTATTATATAGTAGTTAACCGCCGTGCGACGATCGATGCGCTTCGAGTCTGCTATTCAGCGCGGAGCGGCGTCAACGACGATGGTAATGGGCGCCGGTCACGACATCGCATCCGCACGACAACCCATCTAAACGCATGTACTCACCACTATAGCGCTTTGCCGTATATTATATATTTATATGATATATCTAACGTTGTGTTAGAAAAAACAGTCTAACACATACACACACACACACACACACACACACTTCAGCGGTGTCGTCGACGAGTCACGAATACATCCATGTTCCTCTATATGTTTAATACCTATATAGCCGGTAAAAACAAATTCCCAAATCCTTTACACGCCGTGCGAGAAGATTACACCGCAGCCATACGTCGGCTGTTCAACGGGGGAGGCAAACTGTACAGTAGACACGTACATGAAAAACCGGTCGTCCGTCCTCTGTGTCACGATTTTTTTTTTTATTTATTTTTTTTTTTTGTACAAATTAAACGTTTCTTCTAGCGACGGTGTAATTACACGTGAGGGAGAAGGCGGTCTCTCGAAGGGTATGTCCGTAAATGGTTTTTTTTTTTATAAACTCCTAAAATTATCTTGGTTTCTATTATTATTATCATTATAATTTTCCAGCCAAGGTCCTCCAACCGCTTTTGCCGCAATATATACGTAATAATGTAATATAGTGTGTCGTGTTCAAAACGACGATGACGACGCCGCCACCGCCTGACAGTCTAAAGAATTAGTTTTTATATTGTATAATTATAATATATATAGAGAGAAAGAGACACGCTCACGCACCCAACAACCGTATAATTTCGCCACCTCCCACTAATCAAATCAATGCAATTTAAATGTATACGATGACGATCCTTGTGTTATTATTGTACACTTGTAGGTACATAGGTATATAATTCACTATACTCATGTTCTATTTCTCCCGTATAATCCGTTAAACTGCAGTTATGGGGTAGTACTTTTATATAAGATTTGTGAGTCCTCTGCGTGTTAAACGGTTTGTTTTTATTTTATGATTCTCTAAAATTATAGTGCGCGCAAACGACGTTGTCTTTTCATAACCTATGCATTCTGTTGCCAGACAATTTTTGTGTGTATACGCTGCGATATATATGTAAGACCTGGGTACCTAATTAAATAAATACTAGCTATCTTATGGCATATAACCATCATACAGCGACGACTGCATCATCGTCAGTGATGGTGGTGGTGTACATAATAGCTATACATATAAACTAATAAATAATAATATAATAACCCTCTTTTTCACGGATCTACACAAAATAATAATAAAAAATAAATCTAAAAAGCCTTCATTGTCTTTTTTATATAAGTATATATTAAAATAATAATAATAATCATACAATGAACGATTTAATTTCGTTTTTTTTCTTAAATTATAGGCGCGCGTTATATTTTTTTCTTCTCTTCAAGTGAGTCTACCTACAATTTATTTCGTATTATATATGTACACAATGAGCATGTACACTTATACGTAATTTTTGAAAAAATAATATAACATACGAAAACGACCGCTTTCTTTTAAACTGTGAGTTGCGACCCTTTATTATGTTTATGATGACCGTTTAAAACAAAATCGCGGTATACAATAATATATCAGCTATACACATAAAAATAGCCACAACCTTACAGTCAATAACTATATTGCTGCCAACGCCGCTGTTAGGTATTATATTATTATTAAATAATATATTACAACCGCCGCCACCACGTTGTCGTGTTTACACGCGTCCTCATAGAATACCCGCTGCGTTAACGTGGTGTTATCCTCTGTTTCCGCAGGTATTATATTTATTTATTTATTATTTTTTTTCCTCGAACAATAGATATATGATAACGAATTGTCAGTATTATATTGTGTGTGTGTGTGACAGAATCTTACATGCATATACATGTACATTATAATAATATATTATTATATAGACATCATCGTCGTCGTTATTCCAATGCACATAAACAGTAGTTTTATAGTTGTTATTTTCACACTTACATATAGAAGTATACATTTGACGTGTATATATGATGTAAATTGTTTATTGTAGTATTGTACACATCATCGCATGGAGGCCGAAAAATCGATGCGTATAAAACCGATGACAGATTATTTTTTTCTTACCATAGAAATATTATTAATTTAGTCACATGGTTGACCTTGCTATAATTTTATTTTTTCCTTCTTTAGGACACTTGTGAGTCTCAATTGTACCTGCAGTAGTAGCATACCTATGTATATACTTAAAAAATTTTTTAATAAAAATATCATGACCAAGGTCGAGTTTTATTTTTTTTTATACAAAATGTGCTTGCCGGATGTCGAATTTCCCTTTGGACGCATTTCCAAAGCACTTATCTAAACATTTATCTAATTATGTATAAATATAGTACATAGATAGTAGATGAGTTCGCATCATCTTCTACCGTAAACAAAAGAGCGAAATATACGATATTATAATATTATATTGTTATTATATATTATACTTATACGTCCAGTGTGCGTTTTCACGGCAATTACACTGTCAAATCGCCGAAACAGTCCGTCGGACATTTCTGTATACAAGAGTTTAAGATTAAGACGTTATTAAAATGAACTCGCGTGCTGATATTTATGTAATTAAAAATTTGTTATTCTAATATTTTGTATTACGACTACTATTTGCCGTTTGTCGTACACTCGTACGCGAATAATTATAATATATATATATATATATATATATATATACGCATAGGTATAAAACTGGTGTATGCGTGTACACGAATAATTCAATGTAACTATAGTGAGTTTCGACTGCATAATATAACTGCATATTATATACTGTTGATACGAGTACTTACACGTTTTTTATGCGTGACGATTGATTATTATAGGTACATACCTATATAATATAATAAAATAAATATCAATATACATCGCGACAATTATCGTATACGCTGTGTCTAAGAAAATTGATCGGTTATTAGATTTTAGTAAATAAGTAATTCAGAGCAAATTTTTAAAGTATCACATATATTTTTTTGTAATTTATGCAGCTCAGCAGAAAAAAGTTTAAACGATTTGTGGATTACTAAATTCGTAAATCACATTATTTTTATATTGTATATTATAATAGGTAATTGAGTACTTTTACGGACAATTTAACTTATTTTTCATACTTTAAAATATTATATTGTATGTATATAAAATTAATAATGATTGTTAATTTCCTAAATTTGAATTTACTTTTTTAATATAAAATATAATCATTATAGAGATTAAAATCGTTCAATTACTTGTTATTATTTATTTTGGAAAAATTCAAGTTGAGATAGTCCATTAACATTATCTAGGAGATACCATATGGAGGTTGAATAGAAAGTTCCGAAAACTTGATCTTACTTTTGTCAGTTAGTTTCACTCATGTATACAATTATTATAAAATAGGTAATTTTACTTATTATATTATTACACTTTTATTTTATAAAGCTTACATTGACACTTGTCATAGATTAAATAATTTTTTTTTCTTAATTAATATTTGTATTATAATATACTTAAATTATTTTAAGATATAAGGTAATTTTGAACCAATGATAAGACAAAGCATCATTGTATGTATTAAAAAATATTTCTTTTGCGACTGTTCTTATGATAGTTTGTGTTAAACTCTGAAGTGATGTGTAAATTTTAGTTATGTTTTCCCACCACATGCAGCTGTGGTGTCGACAAATGTCTGATATTACGTCATCGTTATTTGTTATCGATAACATTGTGAGATAAAATCATATATTACCGTGGACCCAATAATTCAAGTATATAATAATCAAATAGGTAGGTACAGTCGCGGACCCAATTTATGATTAATTTAAGTGGAAAAATATTTTGAAACCTAACTTTCGATAATCTTTGTCACTCTTAACGTTTCGCGGATGTCTGTGATATTGATATCTATAGACTGACAAGTGACAATATGTATAATTTACCTGTTGACAGCCGTTTTCCTAGTACTTTTTGCGTTGCCTATATATACAATGAAACAGAAGTTTTCAAAATATCGTGTTTTGAATCATTTTTCTATTCACAATCCTTCATATATTGTGGTGACAGTCGTTGTCTAAAAAAACTGTGCGTGTATATCATAATATATATGTTAATAATTGTTGCATCATAAAATATATTTTTCTTTGCACGTATAATAATGGGTATAATATGTGGTATATATAGTGTTTTAATTTTGTTTGTTTGATTTATTTTCCGTTTTCATCATCAAGATATTTTTAGCGTGGACAGCAATATACTTTACAAGATCATCCTGCACTTTAATTCAATCATCTTATTAAACAAATATACATGCATATACTTAAAAATACATAACGTTCATACGGTAATATCATTATACACGCGCATAGATACATGATGCTGCACGTGCACATAGATCTGTTTTCGCGTATTGTTTGATCGTCAGATTAATTCAACGACGCCGCGCTGACATGTATACAATATTATATACATATACAGACATACAATGTGCCTCGGTTTTAATGAAATCACGCGTGCGTTGTGTTTTAACAAGTTTAATAATAATAATGTAGTCGTCGTCCTACAGCACTGCACACGCGAACGATTTAATTAATAGAGTTCCCCATGTTCAATTTGCAATATCCTTTAATATATACGTATATATTCAGTGTTTATGCGTAATCCCAAACTTTCGGTCCGTCCCACTTTTTTTTTTATTATTATTATTATTTAGCGTTTAAATCACCCACTCCCGCGTGCTGAACATCGACCTGGATGAAGGAGGGGGACACGCTGTTCAAATGTCGTTGTCGGCCGGCCAATTAGAATCGATGATGCTCTGACCCCACTGGGGTACAGCCTCTTTTTGTGTTGATTTTGGAGTGAAAAAAGGGGTTAAAGTACCGCCGTCGGCCGGGGCGTTATGATCTTTTTGTTCCCCGCACTCCGGGCTTCCCGTGCATTTTTCGATATTAGCATTTTGAAGAATTTTACGCTTGGTTGACGCGTGTACACTGTACACACGAAAAAAATAAATAAAAAACACTCGGAACCATGCGCAGCTGCTGCTGGTGGTGGAAAGGGTGCACAATTTTTTATATCAACGAGCAATATAATATACGTCGTCGTGCGTAAATATAAACGACGCCCCCTCTTTTCTCGATCATTTATAACGCGTCCTACCTCGGTTCGTTATTTTTTATTTTTCTTCATTTTTAGTTAACACAGTGTGTTTTGTATACCAGTATTCATATATATATATATATATATGTATTTATATATATAAGAGATTCAGCAGCACAGAGGGAACTCGCAAAGTATCGATTTCGCGTGCATATAATATTATATTATAATGTTATATATAGTACGAAAGGTACGATGACGAGACAGCTCTCTTTTGAATAATAATAATAATAATAATAATAATTGAGACTTCGTCGCCACCGCCGTCGTCACTGTGGTGGAGCTCACCCCATCCGGACAAGAAGAAAGATATACGGAAAAGAAGATGTGGTGGTAGCTCGTTATAATAAATATTCATGAAGAGTGAAGTAAAACGATAGGGTTGAGATCCGCTAATTAGTTTCCTAGGTAACAGATTGTTCCCCTCCAACAACGGCGGAGGCCGTTTGCCCATCATTTTTCGAATAAATATTCACATATTGTACATGCGCGTGCTTCATTATAAATATACGCATATTATAACAACATTTGGAACTGTATAATATAATATCGTAAACATTATAATCGACGTACCTACACATATCATATTGTGTTATTATACGAATTATTGGTACATAAAATGTTATTGTAATATCCGTGAAATAATAATAATTATTATTATTTTGTATACTATTATAAAGTACAAGATATATAATAAAAATAAGCATATATTATTTGTTTATTGCCAAGTATTAAAATATATATAGTGATTATTTTAGTGATTGTATTTACTATTTAGAATAGAATAATATGTATATACATATATATTATTTATCATGTGGCTATTGCGTCTCCTAGGTGAGGTCTCTGCGTATAGAGGGGAACCGGTTGTCACTGATCGACTGTATGCGGACCGAGTAACAAGTATTGAAAATAATAATAATAATAACCACACAAAGCTATATGACAAGACGACTTAAGTAGGAGCCTCCTCGGGGTACAGTTGACCTCAAGAGCCTTGCAGAGTGCGCGCGGAGGTATCACAGGCCATTAGAAGCGTCGGAGGCCCATCATTATATCTATAAATGTGCATATATTAATATTATATCATATTATACATATTATAATGCATAGATACATACTCATATTATACGGTACATAATACTTGCGTCTGAGATTATTATCAGTAGGTTAGTTGTATCCCGCTAAAAAAACTTCAAAAAAGGTCATAGCCTATTTTGCCGTCCAATAGTATCTTTTTAAACAACCAAGTAGCGTCTACCAAGTTTTTATAGCATAATTTATATTTTTACAGACTATTGTAATAAGACAGATAAATTATATGATTCCATTATATTTGCATTTAATTATATTATTTTATATTATCATACATTTAAATATGAATACAAATTATTTAGATAAACATTAAATAAACTACATATAATACGTATTTTTATAATTTAATATTACTTTAAAATCGTCAATTATAGCGACGATATTTAGCATGATACCGATGTAATATATTATTGTTATACACATGTTATAGCATTGTTATTATAACATGTTATTACATTGTTATAGCATTATGTACTAGCATTTTTGTGTTTTATAAGTATGATTTTATTTTTTTTTCTCGTTGAAAAGTCATTTCAGAAGATTGATTTGTTGCAAGCTCCTAAAAAAATATCGATAATTTCGTACATAGGTAATATTATTATTTATTATATATATATATAGATTATAGATACCTATTACAGTACCATATATAGTTTATAGTTTTTTGCCGCAAGTATTTAGGTACCTATAAAATATTTTTGTATTCCTTCTTATTAATATAATATACTTATAATTTATATAGGTACATTAATACACCTAATTTATATTATATGCGTGATTATGTGAACTCATAACAACTATATTAAAATATTGAAATGAAATTTGCATAGGTTCTCGTTTATCATATACATTCGTTTATTTTATTTTATTAAACATGGTTTAAATCGTCATAAAGTTGTTATTGTATTATTTTCCCACAATATATATAATAATAATAACATTAAAATTATATTTATGCATACGTGTACTACCTGATATAGAATACTGTTGTGCAAACAATTAATATATATAAATATTATATAATACCAATAAATGTGTAAATGACTTTGTATGTGTAATATGTATATCCTAAAGGTCATCTTAAAAATATAAGATTATACTATCAGCTTGCCCTTCCATTTTAAACGTATATAATATGTATATTGTCTACAAGTATATTTTATCACGTAGTCATATCGATAAATTAATCGATATCTGGAGACTGGCAACGGTTAAACGGTTTTTAACAATATGTGTGCGTATATATATTTATGATGTACCAAGTATATATAATATATATTTGGGACAGTAGAATCCCTCTACGGGTAGTAATAACTACTTTCACGTTTCTTCTTTAAATTTAAAACCTTTTTCTGTTGTAGGTATAATCGCGCCCACTATAACCCCCTAAAACTAAATATTATAATTACTTTGATTTAAAAATGGTTTCACGTCGTACGGGTAACCTAATATATAATAATATATTGTAATGGAATTCGAGTAACCCTAATCTCGAGTGTACTGCGGTGCCGTTTGTCACTTGGAAAAAATTAATTAATATTGTTATTATTACTCTGGGTATCGCAGGTACGATTTAATACCGTTTGTGAGCACATTTATTTAATTTTGGTCGGTGTTTTATAAGACTATCAGCTGTACACATATTATGTGTGTTTTGACTTCGGGGCGTCAATAAATTATATCGTGGGACGAATGTGTTGAACATGTACAACGACGGTATCATAATGGATGATATACCTAGGTAATAATAAAACGGTTCATACAAAAGTATATAATAATTTTCAATTAAATCAAAAATAATATCATATTGTATAGTCAGTGGGATTGCGTACATGCAATAGTCATCTCTCTTTTGGGGTTTGTATATATGAAATATAGTACTGCAGATTACCGGATGGTGTAAAATATTAATTAATGTATATAATATAAGCCACATAGATTTATCTGCGCTGATACGAACATTGCAACGAAATAATAAATACATATTATATACGTGCTATCAGAACGTTTATCGGTTTATATGTTATGTACAGAGAACCGATCGGTCATAAATTGTCGTATATATATATATATATGTCTATTGTCTATATATATAACATAATATATAATGATAATAATAATAAGGAGTGAGCGCAGGGTCGTGACGGCATTGGTGGCATAGTTGTCGTTATTTTTCTCGCTCATTAATTCGGAACTGTTTTTTCCGGCCGCTGTCATACGTCAGACTCGAGGTTTATGCGACGAGGTTAGGGGGCAGGAAGAAGCTTTTAGCCAGATGAACTCTTACACACATATGCAATATAAATACATACTCACACAATATAGTATATTATATATATACTGCCCCTTTGGACGTGCATACACACACCCAAACACACGGATGGATGACCTCGTCGATTATTATATATACAGCGTGTGTGTACATTATTTTATATTATATATCTATAGTAGTTATAATAATAATATAATCGTATATAGATTGGAACATGCTACTGTATATATACCGCCATGTGGTCGTCGTCGTTGCCGCAAACTTTTATGGGTGTCGTAAAACCGCAATTTCTCTGGTCCCAAGAGATTATAAATAGACGAAAAACCACCGCTGCTCTCTCGCGGAAAACAGTGCAGTGAGCAGGGATTAGTATATCTATAAATTTATATCTGAGTATATTATATACAGCGACTCTAGCCGTGTTTTCCGCTATAACGATAAACGGTTTTTTATATTATAGAATATTATATAGATATGTGTTATTTTGAACTAGGGCCAAAACACCAACCGGCGTCGCCATCGGCTTCATTTTATTATTATTTTTATTTACAAGGGATATTATATAACGCCGAAAAATTAAATAATATTACATGCTTTATACAGCTGTAAAGTACCTACATATTATAGACCTACTTGTACTATATTGTAGGTACCTACTACCTATATATATATATATATATATGTATGTGTTTACACCAGAGGAGGTATATATTACAGTAATATAAGTAATATGTTTTAATTTTTATCATATTATCGAGACGCAACGTATTTGGTATATACGGAATTTTTCGGAAGTCACGCGATCCTCTATTATATACAATAATATTACTCGCTAGTATACTCGCTCGTTTTATTATCTCCATCCCCTTCGCGTACCTAAATATATTATTTACATAGACTTGGCATTTTAAGGACACACTCTTTAAAAAATAAATCAATCAAAACAAAATGAATGCTTACACACTTTTTTCTTCATACACCACGTATTGTTTTAACATAATATAATATTTTATTATATTCATGTTATTCATATTGAATTATATTGACTTCCACATAACAACAATTAAAACCTAGATTTTATAAACGCTGTCCTATTCTGTGTATAGATAGAATATCCTATACCTACACGTGCTGTGGGTTATCGCCAGAACCACTATATAATAGCATAAATAGCAGTAGCAATGATGTAGACACTATACAGCGAAATTTTTTCCAAGTTTTCCGCGTGTCCAACGTGTATATAATATAATATACTTTACTCTTTATTTTTCTTTTTTTCTTTTTATTGCTGTCATTATTTTGTTACTATCGTGCCGCTCTTGCTAGGTTGCCGCGACTTTGACCTTTTTGGCCCCTATACTGGACACGCGACATTTTATATGCGCATGGTACTTATATATTATATAGTGTATTAAATTATTATTTTATTTTATATACTTGTTTGGCGCAACCGTTTCGGCTCGTCTCTCGCCCTATCCTTTCGCTACCACTAAACACTGGGTAAACTGCCATTGCCACGTTGCCGTTGTTATTGATGTACATGTACTCAGTAAACGAACACACACACGCACACATATAAGAAAATCACTTGTAAATATCTAAAAATACTATTCAACTCACTTGAGTTAAATAAACGTGGCTTATTTTAATTATATACCTATATACAGGAATACATAGGTATTAAAACAGTATGTTACAGTTTTAGGTTAGTCAATTTAAAAAATATTAAAAAATACTTAAACATATAACCTATTTAAACTCATAAACTGCTGGTATGAATTTTGTTTTGTATGTACTTTTGTACCTATCAAAGTATACCTTAAATTTTTTTTTTCAAATTAAGATTGCAAAAAAGTAATATATAGGTAGTACCTATATAGGTTCCTATTTTAGTTTCTTAAGTTGACCCCTAAACCCTTCTCCCTAAAATATTGTAAAAAAAATAAAAATTACTAATCATTTTAGAATTTTAGATACCTATTCTAAATTAATAAAAATTTCAAATTCAAATATTTTCTATATTATAAATACATATTTATATTTATATAATAAAATAGCTGTACATAGGTACATTTTGAATCACTAAAAGTATAAATTTATATATGTGTACCTATATATATACATATTTATCACTGGTAACTCGTTTATATTGATGAAAAAATTCGAACTTATCATATCCATTTTATATAATATTTATATTATACATAAAAATATTATTATTTGACGTTAAATTGTATAGTATAATATTGTATTTTATTACTTTATTAGTACCTACGTCATATTAATATTGAAAATTACGCGGAAATTATAGTAACAGTAGGTTAATTGCCGCTGTCTTTTATTTATTACATAATTATTTGTTGTTAATAATTTATGTGCTATACGAATTACGATTTATTTAAAAAAAAAAATTCGTTAACTACTCAAGAGTATTACAAATAACGCCATAATTTAGTTATATAGTATAGAGGCCAAAGAGATTATATCATGAACAGGAGAAAAATACGCTATATAATGCTATGTTAAATATACTTACTCGCGGATCTATAAACAGAATAAATACAAATATGAATTGGTATTTAAATAATAACTAAAAATAAAAGTACAAAATCTGATTTTTACTAACTTTCTAAAAAAATTAAAAATGCTTAATAACAATAAGTTATATCTGCTGCAGTATACGATACGTTGTATGTATAATATATGAGATGGATTTCATGTACATTTTAAGAATTATTGATGATTACGTTATTGAGATTAATAAACTACAGGAATAAGTGATGTCTGTAGGGCGTAGATACTAATGTCAAAGAGCTTGAAAAGACGATCACACACCAAAATCAATGTACTAGCAATGTAAAGCTCTGTTTAAATCTCGATATGCACACGGAAAAGTAGGTGTAAAAGAAAAAAAATCATAATATAGATAATATCTTTTATTATACTATACTACTATAGCAAATTAGCAACGATAAACATTATACACATCACACAATAATATTCTAGTTATACATTCGCTGTACTTATTATATACATCTATATCGTGTATAAAATTTCTCGTTATGTTTCCTTCTGAGCAAGTGCCTCTGTTATTAAGAATAAAATTCTATATCAGCTGCACCGATGATTATAATATATTACATTGTGTATGGCATACTATATTATTGTCGACGGTCTTGGCCGAGTTGATCGAATTTTATGTATAAAAATTATCTTTAGGTCTGTTATGTATAATATTATAAAATATGAATAACAAGTTATCGAGTGTCCTTCATCCGCCTTGCTAATTTACCGACGTTTGTATCAAGTCGTTTTAACAGCCAGAAAGTTGTTAGTGTATATTCAATATTGTATATACTTTATAATATACATATATTATATTATATTCTCTATAAAGGTAAATAGGTATTATATCTTAGTACAGTGGCCGGTTCAGTGTAATTTGACGTGTCCTATGCTTGAAAATAAACAACAATAAATATAATTACAATAACACTATTATAAATGTATATGTACATTGTACATAAATAGATATACCACTATAGCATCTTGTTATAGTATGATACGTATATAATATGTGCGAAAAATCACATTTATGAATTGTCACCTTGTTGCTCATAATTTTACTGTGATTATCATTTTTTGTAACCATCAACTTATGTACGGTCTTTTTGTTTGTTTTTTTTAGTGGGCTTCAGTAGCATCGTGGTTCCTGCGGCCTGAGATGGCCGGAGCCAGCGTGCCGCCGATCGTCCCGCAACCACCCCCCATGCCCATCCGACCTTCCCGGACGTCTGCTGATCCCCCGCAAATGGCTATGCCTCCAACCATATGCACCGTAAGTACAACATATATTACACGTCTGTTTTTATTCTATATGTTCTTATGTACGATCGGTTCTCATAAAACATTATTTTACGATATACACACGCACACACAATAAAACACAACTTATTGATTTATTTATTTACGTCTATCTTTGCAAAGGATATTTATGTGCAAAATATATATTATATAACAACGTACGATTTAAAACAATAACTCGTCAGTATACCATGCGTATATAATATGATATAGGTGCAACGATATGTTCACCACCGTCCTGCACGACGGCACACGATATGATAAAAATATACTTTATAGCATACCTACAATATAATATCCACATCGTCGTTTTCATATTATATAATATACCTACGACCCATCGTATGACTAACACGCCCAATATACGAAATTCATTTTGTTATTATTCGCATTATGCAATATTATATATAGGTACTTTTCCATGCGAAAAAATCGTGTTGCTCGCTGTGTTTTACACCGCTTGCTACAGTACTTATATAATATATAGGATACAGCTATAGGGTCACTGCATTATCGTCGTCACTGGCATTATATACCTACTTATATTAGTTCTACTATAATATGCCTACTCGTATCATGTGCTGGGTCGAAATTCTATAATATAATTTAAATATATTATGTGCGTAAATGTAAACGAATAATGACAATAAATAAATAATTGCCATCAGTTTTCCTATAAGTATACATGCAAGATGTGTATATACATTATATATATATATACATATATATGTATAGTTTCTGCTAAAGGATTTTTTTTTATGAAATGTGGACCTATTAGAGTGGAACGCTCGTCCCGACACGGTAATAGAGTATAGTCGTCATCGTCGTAATAGTAAAGTCGTCGTTGACGGGTACTGCGCCCTACCTCCTTTAGATTGCTGCTCATCCATCAATACCAACGTCGGATTTTGTGATTTGCATTTGAAGTGAAGATAGACTGATGGGCACGTATACATAATATAATAATAAATAATAATATATATGGTGTAGTGTCAGTGTGTACGGTAAACGGCAATATACCCATCGATCTGCCGGTCGATATTGACAGCCTCCGCCGAGCGATAGCTGCCCAACGTCGGTTATAATATTATAATATAGGTACCCGTTTTATTTTACATAATTTCTATTTCGCTCTATATAGATTACTACTGCTTCGTCGTGTAGTTACGTATATTATATTATATTATGCATCCAATTGTGATATATTCTATATACCCTAAAATATATTATAATATAATATATAATATCATATATGTACACTGTACAGGTTGAATGGCGTAAAAAGATAAGCGAAAAAAAATTCAACGATGTTTTTGCAAATTCACAGTGTAAAACTTAAAAAAACTTAATACATTTACAAACACCATATCCTTACATTTACGTATATTATACATTACACTGCAATATAATATAGCGTACTTGTGCGCACACTTTTGCTATACTATATAAATGTATAATAATAATATATTATACAACAATGCGATAACGACCACTAGAAATACACACACACTTTCACGATGTATAATAATACCCTATTGACTGCGTACATATGTATGTGTCCCGCGTGTAATGTGTATAATATAGTGTCGTTTTCCCTCGCTATACTTATACATATATTATATTATCTATATATATTCACTCTTGTTTTTAATGGGCCGTGACAGGCGTCGCGCCCGATCGGCTCGATCAATTTCAATTACACATCGTCGCGACGTCGTCGTCATTGTCGTGCCTAGCACCGCGCAACGCCACGATTTTGTAATTTTTAAAGGAGTTGCATGTTTTGTGTTTAAGTGTGTCTGTGGACGCGCGCGCACGAGTTGGGCAAGTGTGTATGTTATTATTTTTACGAGGGGACACGTCGATAGAATAGAAAAACGGCATCGAGTTGGGTTTTAATGTTTTAAGTAACGCGCGACAATATTAAGTTTAATAACATGCGACGGAAGTACTTGACATTTTTAACGTCTGCTGTGTAATACATCGTGTAAATAAATAGATCATACAATATTGTAATGTGACAGTCTTGAGTTTGATGGGTACCGTGTGTATGTACTGGCTATGACATATATAATATATATATTATACGTATTTTACTGTACAGATGCGTCCTTCTCGTCACCATCGCACTTGACGACCTTGCGGTTACTCTACTAACTATATACTTAGAACCTTATTGTCGTATAGTTAATAATTATACTCGCGTCTATAGCATATGACAATCGTTCACGATACATACGTAGTACCTATATAATATACTACTAATAATAAAATTCGATTCACGAACGTTGCGGTTATGATATTTTTTCGATTTACCTTCATTGAGAGAGAGAGAGAGGCGCTGGTCGAGCACAGTGGGTAGAAATTATATATATACGAAATTGACATTATGACATCGTATATATATATACGCGCGCGCTCGCGCGTGTGTGTGTGTATATGTGTGTGCGAGTGGGTATGCCAATGACAGTAACAATTTTGAGTGGCCCGGACATTACATTATGATTAGAGGTACCGGTAGGCCTGTGGGCGTTATTATTTTATTTTTTTTTACTTCTATATGAGCTCCGTGCTCAGACCGGTTGAACGACGAACGACGACGACGACTACGACTATGATGACGACTAAAGCACTCGGTATGTGCACACGACGTATATTATTATTATGTATATTCCTATGCATTAGAGGACATCGATCGACGAGTATAATATATATGTGTGTAAATGTGTAGTAGTAGTAGAAGTAGTACCATATTATTATGGAGATGAGATGCACACATATATAAAAGGTACGTGACTGTCATCTCGGGGCTGATTACAGGGTGTCTGTCACTGAGGCCGCCGCAGATTGCCTCTCATATAACTGCCGGGCAATATATAGGTACTGGTATAAGCAGGTACAAGAGGAGGAGAAAAAAGCAGTGTGTGTGTGTGTGTGTAGTAATAATAAAAATGACGAAACACCTGCAACCAATTTTGTATAAATAATGTAATATATTTCTTTGGCCCGTGGTGTCTCGGAGATCATTATCTTTAGGCGGACACCGCTGCCACATCGACTCTCCTATCGCCGCCAAAATATGACGTTACACCCCCTATTTTCCTTTGTCTCCTTTTTTCATTGCTAAAACCGATTCTACATTATATAACGACCATAATATCACAACCAAAACGCGTATAAGCATGTATTAATATATAAATATATATAGAGAGTAATATACTAAATAATCTATGTGAATACTTTACGACCATAACAGCGGGAATATTTTTATGCGATGTTAACTACGTGTAATATCACTACTATTAATACTACTATCACTACACAATAACAACCCTTAGCCCAAAAACTGATCTAATATGAGAGAAAATTAAAATCTGAATGAATTTACCATGTATTTATCGTATTAAGTTAAAGATATAATATGTATATATGTTTCTCGTTTATGTATCTACATAGAGTGAATGTAATGTGCATTATAATAATATATTAGTAGTATGGGCTACTATATACCGTAAACTCGTGACGCTATGTGTGCACTATGCAGTGGGTATGGAGACCCTTCTTCCGGTACAGAAACTGAAGGGATTATAATTTGCTTGTTGTTTCCTCCCCTTACTTACTCCTACCCATTACCACAAACAGTACAGTAAAATTGAACTCGCGCATGTAGAACGACACAATATGATGGCCACTACAGCTTGTATCTGTGTGTGTATATATATAACTACAGTGTGTGTGTGTTTTGTATAATATATATATATATACATATTTATAGGTACGTGTGCAAAAGGGTTCAGCATTAATTCCATCCGGTCCCCGTTGACAGGTCAATATCCCCCAACCACCTCCTGCACTACCAATCTATCGCCTGCAATGTATAATCGTCCATCTTGCATTATTCCAGTTTATCCTGCTTCAGTCATTCTGCGCAGTCGTATTTCTCTCTCTCTCTCTCTCTTACCAATTCCCTCTCTCTGTATTACCAAATCCCTCTCCCTTATGCCACACGTTATCGGTTTTGATACATGCTCTTTCTATGCAAGCCTATAACAATAACGGATAATATAATAATACAAATTACAATATAGGTTGACCGAACTACCTACCAGTATCAGTAGAGGGGGCAACGTCATCCACAACCCTTTGCGTATATGGAAATTACATTTTGCGGTGCATATAATATTTATATCAATAATAGGTGTGCTAGTAAGCATATTATAATATACAGTATATTGATGTTTATGTATACTATAAATTGTACATAGGTACACCGCAATCATATTATATATTATATGGTAGCGGACATGCATGGCGATTGGCGACTATATTTTCAGAAGAAATATATAACTACAGGGTTAGGTAAGATTAGGCTAACCTAACCTAACCTATATATAATATAGTGAAGTCTCGATAGATCGAATTTAAAGAAAGATAAAATTTAACTCGACTTATGTATTTTCAAGTTACATAGCTCGGATTTTTTTTTAAATACGAACAAATTCGGATTAGCTATTATTATGTATATTATATTTATTAACTACAATTGTGATTAGAAGATTACATTTTAAAATTAATTTCTTGTTTATTATAATAACTAATAATTTAAAGGGTAATCCTATATTTTATTTATTTATATTATTTCTACACTTAACTCTAATTGATGGTTCTTGTTTATAATATGGGAGGTCGTGCCTGTAGCCTGTATTATACCTAAATAAATAAATAATATTACCTATACCGTTCCTGCTGTAACTGTGAAGTGAGCGGAGCTTTTTATATGTTAAAGACTTGATTATATTCATGGTGACTGCAATATAGAAAGAATCTATATAAAAATAAAATAGATTTCGGTCAATTTACGTCATTGCCGCACATTGCACGGTCACTATGTGATTGATTTGTGCGGTGTACGCCGCCCCATACCCGGTTCTTGAACGCTGCGGGCGTATTGCATATGCGTTGTATGATACACGCGATATATTATTAAATTAATTGTCGTCTCATATTTTCGAGAGAAAAAAACAATTCGAAACTAATTGGAAAATCGGCAAGCACGGCGACGTAGAGTTATATTCATAAAATTATTATACATTATATTATACTTATACATGGATTCCGAACGCGTGTACATATTACAAATCGATCGTCATAAGCTACAGAGATGGTTGTCTCACGTCGAGTCCTTGATACGATCACGACCAAAAGACCGCAGTCAGCCGAGCGAGATACAATGGTGAGCGCGTGTGTCAGTGCCTGTATGTATGTATGTGTGCGGGCGTGTGTAAGTCCGGACATCGCTACACAACAATATTTTAAGTGAAGAAATTATCGAATACCTAAATCCGATGCTGGGCCAACAGAAAACCCACACATTACATCTTTCAGAATTTTAGTAAACCCTAACGTAACGACAGCGGGAACAATTCAAATTATATGCTAATTATTTCACTCATTATCCGTATAACAATCGCTACTTAAAATCCTCCAAATATGTTTAGTTTTCACCCTACCAAAAAAAAAAAATAATAATAATAATAATAATAACTTAAAGTTTTAAATAAATTATATCTGTAGGCCGTATGTATATAATTTTATTTGGATACAGCTTAAAGTAGGTGCACTGAATATTATGTACGATTTTCACTGTGCATGCACATCAACAAACAACGCGTCCCTCCCACCCCCTCCCCCCTCACCACCACCAGTAACAACGGTCTTATACGAATTTTTTCATAATATCATGGCATATAAATTTGACTCACCTAAATGTACATCGTAGCCACTTGAACTTTCCGCTAGCGAACATCATTGTTGTTATTATTTTTTTTTAATTAATACAGCGCAAAGAAAACGCGAAGGTTCTTCGTGAATCTTTATATATATATATATATATATATTTTTTTTTTTTTTATATATAAAATATATATATATATATATATATTTTATATATAAAAAGTATACTCCTTTTGATGGGCATGCTCCTGTGGCTCATTATTTTTGAATATGTATGCGCATATAGACTGGGACTGGAATTTTCCAGAGATTAATTACGAATATTATAACTGCTATTAAAATACTGCAGCCATACATATTTTCTTCCATCTCGATCCCTTCTTTTCCTACCTAAAAAGTCCGGACGGAAAACTTATTCTCTACAAGGGTCTTTGCCGCACCCGTAGTACCTACTCGGCGTTGCTGTTTATTATTTGCCAAGCGAAAAAAATATTTATACGCTTCGAGGATACTTCGTCGTGTGTACCGCAATTTTTATACACTAATATATACATATATATATATATAATATATTTCAATTATTATACGTGGGATATCAAAAAAAAAAATATAGGTATATATACAATATCACATCTTCGTTTACACACCCACGTGCGCACTTTAATACGAAAATAGTATAGTATATAATATTATACATTGCACATACATACTTAGTATCTACTGGCTACTTGTGTATGTAATATACGTCTCGAACCTACCGAAACTATATTCCTACTTAAAAAAATAATGTGCATATGTATTACACAACATGTATTAGTGACGAAGATGAGGCTGTTCTTATATAGTTTTACGTTTGGTCGTCACGCGATGTGAAAATAACTCGTGTGTGTGTGTAGGCCTATACACACACTTATATTTATATATATATATATATACAATGTGACATACCCAATGTGCGTGTGACAAAAGTTACGTTGATACCGTGAGAAAATTATGAAAACGGTCACAAATCAATCCTACACAACAATATTCCGCAGTATGCACATAAGAGAAGAAGATAGATCATAATATTACGATGAAAACCCCTAAGTCTTAGATAATTAACGACGAATTTGTAAGAAAATCACATACATTAATATACGCAATATTTAAGAGTATATATGTTCTAAATTATGTAGAAATGCGTAGAATATGACGGACGGAGAGGAAGCTACAATCGCTCTTAAAAATATATCAAAATACTTACGTCATATATACCGTAATAAAAATATAATATTTAGCTGTAGTTATTTTTTTCCTTGTATTTTTATTTTTTATTTTTGCTTCGGAGACCGTGCTCATCATTTTTTAACAACACTCAATTTTCCACCTACATTGTTATATTGACGTTATTATGTTATTTCATTTCGATATATTATTATATTATGTAAAATCGATAATTGAAAATCACCGCGTCATTTAAGATTATCCAAAATATTCGCGCACGTAGACCGCTCGGACTCACGCATATGATATACTATATTATAAGCTATAGGTATACATATGGTTTAGTATAAACTATAATATTATTACCTATATTATTGTGAGTTCAAGTTTCTTTTACAAAGCGTGTGTTATTATCGTTAATTGACCAACGCGTGATCGGGATTATGATAATGTTATTATATTATATAATAAACACGAGTGTAGTTATACCTCCATATAATATGCACAAATAATATAGTAATAATAATAAAAAATATATTAATTTATTCATTCTGCGCGAAGCGCATTCTTACGCGTTCGTAATATCTAATCGTGTTCGACTGCGATGATTTTTTCAACGGGTTTCTCCCCGGACGCTTTTTGAATATATATATATATAATATTACTCACTCCCAATGCAAAACCAGCAACTTAACGATTTCGTGCATCCACCCTACCCTTTTACCACCGCCATCCACCACTTGTCCGTTTGCTCACTGTAATAGGTATACCTACGTATTTTACTACGAAACGCGTGTTTTCATAATCTCGGTTTTCTTATCGGCCCACCGACCGTTTTGTAACAACACGTTCAGCAACAACCCGCAAACAACAGACCCTCTCGCCCCACATCGAGGCGCAGGACAAGGCGTCGGATACCGTGTCGTGTCGACGTGTAATACATGGAAATCGCGTGGCGACGTACGTATTATACACCGGTGCAGTTAACGCCTACACACACACACACAATCTGCTATAATATAAATATATAGAATGGGGCGGGTTGACCGCCCTACCGTGTCATGCGTCCTTTATACCTGCATATATATACACTCGCATTTATAATGTATAATGTATATACGACGCAGATAACTGCGACGATAGAGAGAGTGAGTTGTGTGTCAAGCGCGGCAATCGACCATATCACGTATAGGCCACTCATACCCCTTTATAAACCTATAACCAGCTACAGTATATTTTATACATAATGAACTATATATAATATAGCATGGATATAACTGCACCAGGACACGCCATCCTGGAGCGAGTGGAGGGATAGAAAAATCTTTATTTTAATTTATCGCTCTGTCCCGCCCACTGCCTTATGCAAAAACCCTTCTCCACCCATTAAAAAAATCTTTCCACCGGGCCGGCTTGGAAAACAAACAGATACGTTAATTCCGGTGTATGTGTTCGTCGCGTGTGTCGTGCACGGCGGTGGAAAATGTTTTCTGTTAGGAACGTGGGTGGACGTATGCAATAGTTATAATAGTATTATATTATAGCTGGCTGAAAGTGTATATTATAATATATACAATATACATGTATATACCTAATCGAATATGATGGAGAACGACGTGTCGTGCGGTGTTCGCGTTACACGCGTATACAATAACATAATAATTGTACAATAATGTACGTATAAACGACTAAACCGCTATACGCATACCCTGGTATATATAATACAATATTATTATATTATTTCTCGTGCGCGCACAACAATTCTTGCGCACGTGGTTAATGCATATTATATAATACAATTTTCCTTTGCAAATATAATTTAAATTATAAAAAATCTATTTTTTTCTTTTCTCCGGTCTCTATACCATTTATCATTGATGTATATTGCCAAAATATGGTGCTCTATGATCGAAAAAACTGTCGTGAGAGGGTAATTTAAATTGAGAAGTTCACACAAACAAGCAAACGTATTGGTCAATTGCGTACACACGCATAATAATACCTGCACTTTATTAAAATAGTTTACGCTCAGTCATCGTATTTCTGTTATACAGTTACTATCGCCGTAGCTACATATGTATATTATACATATATATAATTTACAGGTATATACCACGGTATTGCGATTATTTATATATTATGTTCTTTCATGAGCGTGTGTGTCGTACATATTTCGGCAAACACGCTCTCTCATACCTAAATGTATTGCGAGCGCATAGTGTATATTTTATGTACTTTAGATCCATCGTCGTGCAAAGAGCTTCGTCATGTGCCCCGTAATTGTATAGGGGCTATATGTGGTTTTCAGACTGCAACGCATTAAAAAAGGCGATATATTATAATTATTACACTATATTTACACTCTACATGTACACTGTACTTTCCTCCTATCATTCCGTATCTGTATATTCAATATATTGTAATACATTTATAAATATACAAGTAATATTCCAATATACTACAGTCTACAAGTATTAACAATAACTAAGGGCAGCTATTATAACTTATACAAGCTCCACACGTTAACATAATATATATTATATATTACGTAGATACTCGTAGCAAAATATTATGAATTATTATAATATATTAATATACGATTACCTACACAGTATACATTCGTTAATTATCGTCATTGTCACCGTAGACCACTCTTGCATCCCTTTATCGTCGCACCGGCATTCGACGTCACTCTGTCGGTGTATATATAGGATACAGAATTTCTCCTGAACTTGAAAACATATCTATACTAGATACCTCACTATTTTCATTATAGTATATATATGTATTATATGATTACCATCTATGCCACCCCGATGCAAGAGATTTCCGCTAATGCGATGATGACGACTCAAGTAATTCGATTTCCCCTTTGCAGGGCCTCCAGTCCGTTGGCACGAGTACATAATATTAATATATATATATATATATATATATATATTTACTGTATAATATACTGCATCATCGCACAATAGGTGTGACACAAAGAAATGTGCCAATCACTCGACTCTATTGGTCTCTGTGCCGCAATTTCGATCGTCACACGGACGCACTTGAACGAAGAATTCTATCACCGTTGCCACCTCGTGTATTACGGTCGAACGGTCGAATGGAGTGGCTCTTAGTCGGTCACCGATACCCTATAATAACAAATCGTTACGTCTTAAAACATATGCCGTCTGTGTTAGGTTATAGGTGTTCGCTGCGTGTAGACGCCGATAATAATAATAATAATAATAATACAATATTCCTATTATGATTGCGAGTACTACCTGCGATAATATCGAACGACAGTCAGCTCTTTTTGTGTGTGTATATATAAATACAATAATGTTATAACAATATGATTCCCTCCAACCTATCCCCTTCATCTTTAATTCGTCGCCGTCGCGCGGTAGCCGTGTCCGATCGTCTCGCATTCTTCTACACATTGAATTTCGATTTTTCTAAAAATCATCAAACCGTCATATGTATATATTTTGTTCATATCATCGTCGTCTTACTATTGTATAAACTTTTTATTTGTTTCTCTTTAAAACATTTTTTTCGATTTTGAGTTAAAAAGGTTATCCAATGAGGTCGATATTATTATTCAATCTAAAATTGCGTATACACGGCTACCAAATAAATTATGCTATAATATGGCGGCTATTATATACATAGCTAATAATTATTATTATTATATATTATAATCCGTATATTAAATTTAGTTATATTCCACCTAAGAGCAGTGTTAAATTGTATATACAAAGAAAAATTACGTCGAATTTATGTAATTAAATATTAACAAATAACAATACACTATTAAATTTGAAAATTAAAACAAATTGGTTATATATTCGTATGTACTGGTGACATCACGACGTTATCAAGTATAGCCGTACAGCATATACATATGTATATGTCATTATATAATGACATCACACCTGGATTTCCTTGGCCACGGATGACATTGTTCCGTTCACAAGGTAAACTATTTTGTTTTGTACTTGTGTACTAAGTGTTACGTGCGCAATCTCATCCCCCACCACAAAATCATTTGACAAAATAAATCACAGTAAAAAAAAATAATAATAATACACAGTAATTATATAATACTCTGCACACTGCAGACCGACCAATTTCCAGTTACATTCATTATATATATTTATGGTTTGGGGTTAGGCCAACGATCATAAACTAATCGTGTTTGTAAAAGTTGTCTCCGTGGGAATAAAATGAGATTTTATTACGGATGGGTTGACATCGCCGATGCAATTATAATATTGCGACAACTACGTTCCTGGAACTGAATGTTTTATTATACTCTTAACTTGCTCATAACATATTTATAAATTATTCAGTAAATTTATACTACCTATCGGAAATAATTATCAATCATCGTATTCGTATATTATAAATGCTAATATAATGTATTAAATCTTCTATCAGCGATAGCGGCAGTAATCACGCCGTATCCACCAATTTAAGAATTACATATAACTATTATATTATTTATATTATTTTTAACTTGCATCTGCCGCCTAAGGTATACGGTGGCTAAGTATACACGATAAACATATACACTAATCCGAAGGCAATTTTTATGCATTAAGTATGTTGGGAAAGTAAGAAATCCGTTACGTTCTCTAAACATATATGTCTTAAAGGTTAAAAATAAAATAAACAACCGTCATTATAATATTAAATAGATACCTAGTCTGTTTGTATGATTTTAGATTTTTCGTCACGTCGAAAGGGTTAAAAAGTATATTTCCCGATTGGAGGTGGTTGTGGTGGTGAGAAAGGGGACGCGTCACGTGGGGGGAGAATATAGCAAAAGTCAAAATGGCGCAATTACATTGTTGATCGAAGGGTTAAGCTACCGAGGCCGATAAAACGAGTAGTAGAGATGAAGTGTTCAGTAAACAACGGGTTGCTCTGTATAATATTATATATATATATATATAGTGCAGCTTATAGCTTTATACGCCCGCCACTTCAAGTAGTCCACGGGAAAATTCAGATCATGAGAAAATACAATAACGTGCCCCCACGTTAATGCCCTACAAGACGTGGTGGGGACCAACGATGGCTTTTTATTTCGCCACTCGAAAACGGCTGTAAAAATATATATATATATATTTAAAAAAACATGGCAACACAATGGTAATGTTTATGATATACCTAACCGTATATAATTTCAATTATGTATCTATCTTTATATTATATACTTATTTCTATACATCGTGTTGTTTATTGGAAAAAAGTGAATTTGTCAATTGACGTTATAATAAAGTATAAGATTTAGCTGCATACCTACAGAAAGGGGCGAAATATGAAGAATATGATTTTATAATATTAGGTATGCTAGTTTTGATATTCGGTGTTCTGAGTCATAATAATTATACAATAAATAGTAAGTATAATAGTAGCAGTACCTACTTTAAGACGACTAATGTATACAGTCATTACTTTATATGTTGATACCTAACTTTACCTATCTTTATGTTCTCCTAAAAATGTATAGGTATACAGTAAAAGTACCTTTAACTACTAAACGCCTTAAATTATTATTATTATGCGTAAAGACGTATCATGATCGGGAATTGCAAATCGGAATTATTATAATAATTAGCCATATATTGTTATATATAAAGCCATTTACTAGTTTGCTATAAAAAAAAATACAGTTTGGTGGAAGACTAATCTATAACCAAACGACAGATGGCAAACTCCGTCAATACTTCTCTTGTACAACTGTACTTATTATGCCATTGGACGTTATAAGTCACCGGAAAGACGGATCTGTAAACCATGAGTAACAGGTATACTTTTATGTAATATAAGTACACATAATATACGCGATCCTATACATAAACACTGAGCGTACCTACTTATATAAATATAATAGGTACTAGGTACATATAAGGTGTAACAAGACTATTTAACCAACTTCCAATACAAATATTATTATATTTGTAAAATAGTCCTGGTACACTCTGTATATTGTATACAAACGCGCGCTCACACACACACACACACATACGGTAAAAACGTTTTGAAGCCAATTGTCGCAAATTCTCAAATAATCCCTCTCGGAAATATAAACTGAAAAACTACACACGCGCTTAAGAGTGTTATGCGTATGATGCATGTATATATTATATATATATATATTATACATATGTCTGCCGTCTCGACGTTTATAGATTTCGCGAGAGCTGTAGGATAAGGCACGCATATACTCTGCAACCTCTACACATATATAGCCACGTAATATATACTTGCATAAATCATAGCAGCCGAATCTCCGGGGAACGTACGCGCCAGGGGTCGGCGGCGGTGGAAGAGACATCATTTACTTGACACTGACCTCATATATATAAACGTATTTACACCGCGCGCTCTCGTTTCTCCAACATTGGCTGCTTCTGTTGTTACTACGCTGTCACGGTCGCCCCACGAGGGTAATTTTAATCTGTCAAATATAAAAGTATAGTCGGAGGACGAGGAGATATGTGGGGAGCAGGACAGAAACGACGAGTCTGCAGCAGTATATACTATAATATAATATAGTATAAAATAATATTATACGTCACCTACCCTGGAAATAAACGAGTCTAAACCGAGCAAGCAACGTGTCTCATTCTCGCAAAACACAATAATAATAATATATTATAGCTACGATAAAAACGCGTCCCTTTGAACTGCGTATAAAATAGCTGTAGCCGGAGGTACTGATGAACCGACTCGTCAATGTATCTTTCTCCCTCTGTAGCGTGTATATGAGACGATTATACTTTTTCGCAGCCGTCATCGACGTCGTTAGAAGAGAGAGATAGAGAGGAGAGACAGAAATAAAAAATGTGTATTTGAATTTATTACTTTTGCATAACACCACAACTTTACTAATGCCTATATATTCCTCGCGGCCCTCTGTCGACAGCAGGGTTAAGGATGTGCGAGAGAGTAAAGAAAAAAGGAATTTAATTTACCGACTTTGTTCCCTTGACTTACGTCTGCGCCGACTTTATACATAATAATAATACGCTAATATCTCGTACGTACCTTTATACAATTTAAATTTATAATAAAAATAATAATAATACATTATACGAAAAAATATAATATATATCCACCTCCGTACTGCACATTTTATTATTATTATTTTTTTGTATTCAATAAATTTCACTTATCACTACTGTCGTAAACGATATACTAGATATATACTGTATTATACATAGCCGTTTTTCTTATTACTAAATTTCATTGAAAATAAATATATATATATAAATAATATGTATATTGTATATGAATACATAAAAAAGTATGTATATATTAATCTGTTTCAATGTATTTTATCTTATTTAAAACTCAACGTTGACGAAACAAGTTCCGAGGTGATATCTATTAAAAGAGCTACAAATATATCTGCAGATATTTCGATTTTACTTTTATTATTTTTGTAAATGTTTACACGGCGATAAGTAGTGGATAACGTTTTTCGATTTTCAACTTTGATAGTGGTTTTGGATAGTAAGTTGGAATAAATTTAAGGTGTTAACGTATATTATAGTACGTAATATGAATTTTACTATACGCATTGACTTTTAAAGTTAATTAAAAGTAATATCAAATTGCCCGACAACCTCTTTGAAGCCCTCAACCCTATCCATGACAACACCAACAAAATAATCATATTTTTAAAACAAATTGATATGTATAGTTTAATTTAAGAATTTATTGTATAACTATACTCTATATGTACTAATTACCAATTTTTGTTACAAGCTAATAACCTTAGTAGTTGATGCTGTACCATGAATATATAAAAAAAAAAAAAGTAATATCTATTTATATTATGGATGTATTTTTGCTGTTTTACTGAATTTACATAAAGATGTTATTAAATTTTAAATTTTATATTGGTAAATTTTGTATACATATATATTATTATAGTAGTTAAATACTCATAATATAATAAATTTAATATTTTTGGAAAAATGTATCAACCTACTAATAATACTATAGCTAAAATACATGAATTTAATATTGATATGCATCAAAAATACAAATCATGAAATATACTTGTGTTATAAACTGACAACTCAGGTCGTTTCCACTGAGAGTTGTTTTTCGTCAATAGATTGATATATCATTGAATTTAAATTTAACATACCCATCATAGTAATCCACTTACACCTAATGCACAGCAGAGTAGTTACTTACTTTTATACCTATCCTTTTTTTTTTTCGTTTTGATTCTTCGCGCGCACATGACTCTTTAATCATGTTAACCGTGTTTTTCGTATTTCTTATCTGAATTTTCGTTATTATGGGCATCATTTTATGTACCAATAAAATATAAATATAGTTATAGTACATAATATATATATATATCGACGAAAACTGGCTTTATAACTTCATCCAAGTCTCTTCTCGCCCCGAGGGTAGCGCGCTAACACTCCACGTCTTCCACAGACTCCCCTGCGCAGGGCTCTCGTATACTCTTTAGACTATAATTTTCAACCCTTTGTGCATAATATTCTCGTCATATATCAGCTGCATAGTTCCACATATTTAACCAGAAAACTCTATATTATATAAATTTACTAATACCACATAACAACTTTTACTAACGCCATTTACGTTTTTGTTGTCTTAAGACAATTTTTGTAAAGCTCATGTAAAATCTATATTATTTTCCACCACTCTTTATGATGAAAATTAAATACGAATGATGGTATTCTAGTTTAATATTATATGATATCATTGATATTGTTAATTATACTGTCATCTCGAAAACACACACACACCGTTCGTTATATCTAGATGTTTAGTATAAGACAATTATACAAAACACGGTAATAAATCAAGAGATTCCTATTCGCTAATATACCATTGTCACTTTTTTCAGTATATAGAGTATAGACACATAATAATATTATAAATTGTAACAATATATAGGTTGCAGATAAGTTGTAACGCATAAATCATTTGGATAATTTTATGGCATCGGTCATCGATGAAATATTACCTATTCTACATCTAGATTTGATAAGACTAACAATACCTTATACTATAACATAAATAATTATTAAAGATAAATAATTATTTCTATAAATTATATAATAAAGGAGTATGTATAATTTAAAACAAACATCATAAGCGTGTAAGTCGGAGTCAACGTCGGCAGCCTGTTTACTATGGGTATATTATTTATTATTAAATATACTTAGGTATAAGCTATTGTTTGCACGTCTTCTGCAGGACGATCGTTGTGTCTTGGCCTCCTAAATATGTTTATAGCATGTGTGTGTGTGTGTATATGTGTGACAGGTGATACTCGTGATGTCGAATTATTATTATTTAACGATGATGATTTTCGAAAACGAATAATCGTATTGAATAGTAACGGCGACGAAACAGTCCCTATATATAATATAGAGGTGGATAGGTACACATGGAAAAAGGGGCACAATAGATTCCCCACACACATACCAAATGACAATGACCCATCATCTTAGTCTCGGTCTGTTATTACGACATTAAGGGCCGGTATAAGAGGGCCGTTTCATCATTATGATTATTATTTTTCACACCTATTCCAAAACCGATCCACCGTGTACACACATATGTATATCTATCTATAACCATATGTGTGTAATGTGTATGTACTACAATGACTTTGGGAGACTTCATTAAACGACAGATTGACGTTTGGAACAATAAGGGCGAATCAGAAAGAAAAAAAATAATATAACGATAATATGCTAGTGGAGAAACTCAGTTTGTTTTTCGATTCTTTTGTTATTCCGGTGGTGGTATAGCTTAGTGTATATATTATATATAAATAGTTACACGTACCTATACATGTTATATAAAAAAGGAATCTTCGCGCCTAATACACTTGCTCTCACGGTATATAAGCGTGTGTGCCAGAGATATAACACATAATATAATATTTCGTGTTTGTGCGTGTGTGTATATGTGTATTGTTTTTATTACTACAAGAAAATTATCAATTTCTTTTTCTGCAGGCCATCAGATGTACGGTACCGGGATGTGTGTGCGATTGTTTTACGCCCGGCAAACTTCACATACGATTCTGCGACGCATGTGGTCATGGATGGGTCCCACACGGTAAGTGAACCATTTAGTTTATTTTTAAGAAATCTCATTATAATATTTAAGGTTTTTTTATAATATTACTCATATAACCTCTTTCAAACACCACGTTGTACAAATTGCCATGGCTCAGACTTAGGTCAAACCGATAATGGTCGTTATGAACTTATGTATTATATATATATATATATAGACACGTTTTCCTCCTACATATCACATACCTCTTTTCGTAGGTCTAAGACCCCTTTTGTTATTATTATTATTTTTTAGGGTTTCGGAAGTCTCCGCGGGGCTGGTAATATATTTCCGGACACCCTTTGCACTCGTTGTTCTCTTCTTTTTCTTTTTGCTTTTTTTTACTTTACGGCTAAAGCCGTGTACGCTTCTGTTTAATAAAACATGTAGTTTATACGGCAGGCGGTGAGGGCAGGCCGAGTTCCCTGGAGACGAAACGAAAATCGATTTGGCCAAAGTCGACCCACCCTCTGGCCCTCCAAAATTTTACTCTCAGCATAATCATTTACAGCCTATATACCGGTATAAACGTACGGTGGTGAAGAGAGAGAGAGAGAGAGAGAGAGAGAGAAAGAATGGAAGTGACCTGAATCCAAAATCAATTGTTTTTTTTTTTTTTATGGTATTTTTTTCGTTCACTTATTTACTATATATGCAAAATATACGACGTTTCTATCATGTTTTATATGCGTATTATGTATATTATATACCCCGTTGCTCTGCAGTGGTGTGTCAAAGATACGTCGGCGGCGACGATTGCGAGAGAAATGGCTTAAGGGTGCACGCAATTAACCAAATGGAAAACTATAATACGAACAGTCGATTCCCCACAGTGCAATATTATCTATCACTATCGGGCAGTCCGGTACCAGTATGGAAATGAGCACATCGTCGGTCAGTCCGCGTGTAGTACCGTTGTTAGCATAACGTTTTCTTGGGTCCGCATAAAAACCACATAAATATACTTAGTGTTTTTTTTGTTATTGTCCAGACCCGCCATCGTGTATAGATATGCCATAGACCCTTACATATTATATGTACAACAAAAGTCTAAAGGCTGCAAAAGGCGTAGAAAATATAAGGAAAATAGGGAAATAAAAAAAAATATATATATATTATATAGAGCTACATACCGTTATACACATGTAAATGTAAATGAGTTGTACCTGTGTTCGCTATGTGTAACATATAAACGTGCGCGAACATTGTACATATTATACAAGGTAACGCACATACAACTATATAGGTACCTACATATATAATATATACGTTTGTATGTGTGATGTGTAATAAATAAATCACCATCCAAGGGGCTATTATATATATATATCATATAGTATATACAGTGTTTAAGTATAGTCGTATAGGTTTTCCACGCCAATTGAATACGTAACACATACTCTGGCAAACAAATGTCGGTCGGTTTGGGCGCAGCGGTATTCGCGCATATTAAACGAAGTACGATGTTAGGTTATATATATATATATATATATATATATATAGTCGAACGACGTTCCGCGCAATCGGCAGAGATTGATTACACGCGATTGAACACATATACGTGTTTATATTATTGTAAAGGGGACATCCGCCACCACCGCCGAGGAAATGACATTTTGAAAATTTAATACGGTATACCTATCCGTCAAGTCAAAATAGGATTGACAATATAATATAGTCGGTATGTATATAATATAGTTTCGACGGATTAAAAACGCGTTTACCGTATACGCTGGTGTTCCGGGTGATGTTTATATATAAATATTATTCAGACGGCTGTCAGCCGTTATATTATTTTATATGACGCATAACATAAAATATACTATATAACGGCACATAATAAGCTTCTTGAGAAATTTTCACAGATTTACCGTGGGTCAGATAGTTATTTTTTTCGAAACAACAATTTCGCACAGTCCAATTATCTATATTGTATTACCGTATATATATACATAATATATATATATATGTGTATTAGTTTATTTAATTCTCATATTATATTATATTCTCGCCACGTATATCTTGGCGTATACCTGTATATAAAATTTAACAATTTTAACATTATAACATATAGGCTTGTCACGTGTGGAAGACTTTTAGTTGTCGTAGGTGTGGCCAACTCCCGTAAACTGCATATACGATGGACAACGTAGGTGCCTCCTATATTACCTAAATTACTCTCTCAATTCGTGGAGTTTCACGTTTTGTTTTCATGGTAGTGAGGTTGACTGACTCGGTGTCGTCGCTTAACCATGACGACGACGAATCTCATCCGAACAAAAGAAATTGGCCACACGCGTACCATGGCGTCGTATAATTATTACATTATTATTGCTGTGTATACGACTGCGGTCGCGGCTATGAGAAAATCGCCTCATATTTCGTTTTTTCCCTATTAATTAAAACTCCCGCCCACCCGTGTAAAAAAATAAAATGTGAAAAACTTAAGGCTGACCGCAGCTATTCTCGAATGTCTACCAAACCCAACGACAACGAATTATTAACTAAACAGTATATTATATATTCCCTGTTTCACTCTATATATTATATTATATAAAATATGTACATTTTTTTAGTATATTTGTGTATACGTGTGGCAAATATATTACATTATATAATTTATGGTGAGACAATAATAATAGTATATAATAACACTATGATATTCAATCGTAGTAGGTACATCGAGAAACCTGAGAGAGCAGCAGCGCCATCGATATCTAATAAACGCATATTATGTAAAACTGTAAAAGACGCCATCAAAATCTCCTTTTTTATCAGGACTTGAATACCAAAATGTGCGTAAATGCTTATAATTATATTATACGCTCACAACCCTTGCTGTAGCAGTGTATTACACACTACAGCACGTTCGAATGACAAAGTGATTTCCACGCCCTTCGATTTATATTTTAAATACGACGTCGGTAGCGTATTAAAAACCGTATATATATATATATATATATATATTTACACACATATGCACTGCACGCACAACTATACGCACCTCATCGTAATCGTATACATATACATACATATATATAGCCCAGCCCTGTCGATGACGTACCTCTAGAAGCCCCATGATTAATGGTAGGTTACCCCGTTCCCTGTATATATATATAACCCTTTAGATTTCTCTCACTCCCTCTCACACTGTTTGCATTTCCTTGTCTCCTCCGCTCTACCACTCTGTGCCAAATGCCGATTATGTCGATTAATTATATACGTTCCTAACTGGACGCACACAACCATAATGTATTACGAAAAGCTGCCGCCGCCGTGGTATACAATACGCGATATATAATATATAGGTATATATTATAGCTGCTACGCGGCAATGACCCCGTGGAAGAGAAGGGTTGCAGCGGATGCGGGAAGTGGTGAGTGAAAAAAGATTCAATTAACGTCCGGCTGGGGTGGTGGCTGACGGGACGGTTAGAGAGAGAACGGTAAATCTGGCCAAAAAGAACGCCACGTATAGAAAAGGCTTGTTTGCCTCTGTGCTTGCATGTATACGTTACAACTTATGATGATATATTATACATCACAATATTATTTATTTCCTACTACGGTATTGCAGTGTTTTGTATCTATATAATTTATAAAAGATTATATTTTAATAACTCAATTATATTCACGTCGTCTATAATATATTATAAATATATTCGTCGTCGTCGTCGTCGTCGTCATCGTCAAATATTAGCTTTGCCCATAATAATTCTCGGCAGATATTATTATTATAAGCGACTTGCGCTCTCTGAACTAACCGTCTATATACATAACAAACATACCGAGCCGGGAGGACGACGCTTTCTCTGTTTATTTTACGTCAGCGTCTCGTCTCTCGTTGTGTTTACGTTATAATTGCACGGCTTTTGTTGTTAAACATTTTCCCCGCCGTCACCGCCGACTTTTGCTGTTTGAAACTTTCGAGTACTCGTCCCGTTGCAGATTCACACTACCGCCACCCCATCTCCACCATTACTAAAGCAAAACGCTATTTGCAGCAAATTACTGCATTCACATAAATATAATATTATATATTATAACCTATAAAATGCAATATATACGGATTTCCTGTTTTTTCTTGATCTTTTCTACAAGCGTGTTTTTACTCCCTTATTCCCGTCGTATTCGCCGTTTATATTTGGTATATATACTATATACGTCAATATTAATAACAATAATTACGAAATACACTATCAAAAGTAAACATTAGCTTCATAGATCGTATCCGGTTAATATTATATCGTTATTATTTTATTAATATTTCAACGACTATGGCCACGACCTTTGTGTTATGATATTGAGCTACCACAGCGCAATTTTAATATTATCATATACGAAAGTCCGACAGTCCGTATTTCACATAATATACATCATCGGTGTCAAAGTTATTGACACATAACGCAGAAATCGATAATCAATGAGAGCGACTTAAACGTGGTGTGGTAACTATAATATATTATATTATATTACTATATTATATAGGTACCTTCACTATAATACGATTGACGTAACTGTCAATATTATATACATATATATACATAAACCACATGCACTTTGGCTTTGTTTTAGCCACGCGCGTTATTTAGAATAAAAATCCAATTTATTTTCCTCGAATATTAGGCACTATCTACACATACTATATTGGTATTTGTAAATATCATATACATTTTGTTATAATATTATAATAATAATTAATAAATAAAGTAATCTCATATATAATAGTAAGTATATCCATATTGTTTAATTCCTAAAATGAAGTAATTTTATTAAAGTTGCAACTAAATATAAAGCCGAAATATCTAAATATTTTTAACTAAACCAATTTAGTATTTATAACTTCTCTTATAGATTGTCTCTATGTTAACCTGAAAATAACAATTAAAACCTTTTTTTTTTTCATATACATAATATTCCGACCAGAAATGGTTAGCGTGGCCGCATGGTTTGAGTGGTTTACGAGCAGATCAATTTCCGTATATCAAAATGTACATTAATATACGTATAATATTGTACAAATATTGAAATATATATATATGTATATATATTAATGAGCTACATTGTACATATTATATAATTCGTAACGACGTATACAATTTGATCGCACTGGATCCCAATCAAAAATATATATAATATATTATTATTATAATAGGCACCAGAAATATAATATGATAGAATTATTTTATATATTATGTATAACTGTCTGTTTTATTTTATCGATTTAAATTCCCCCCCCCCCTAGACTGCAACACTCGAACGTCTCGAACCGTTAACATGATGAATTCATCAGTATAATGTGCAAAAACTCAAATCGTGACGATTACATATTATTATATTTTATAATAATATTGGCATATTGCTTTTATAATTTATATATTCTAAATTAAAGTATTAATAATAAAATTCAAGAAAAATAATTCGCAATCGACTCACTTAGTGATTTTACCACTAATTAACTAAAAATTCGAAATATATAAGAGAAAGCTATAAATAATGCTTTTTTTCAAATGTTGAGTTATCAAAGTTTGAGTTTTTGCATATAAACTATATAAAAACTAATAAGTATATATAATTATACAATATGATGCAGTGATGATGTATTTTTGGCACGTCATAATGGCTTATTATAATATAAGTATAATGTATATGCTTTTAACTGCAACGTATATATAAATTGTAGTTTCCACTCAGTATAGGAATAACTGCGTGTAGTCTGTAGTATAACATTATACCTATTACAATATAGACAAATAGTATACTGTGTCTCCGATCGGGCAGAAACTCAGAATACAAGTTGAAATAGTCGAGGTATAGTATATTAGTATTAAATACCTATATGTACAATAATATTACAATATTTCCTCGACAATTTTCGTTCATCATGAGATTTTATCGACCGCAAAATGTGGCTCGCTGACGATCTAATTTCCAACATCAAACGTACCTATCATTTTTCGGTTAAATGAAAATTGCACATATATACACATAATATTATATAATATAACAATATATAACAATCGATTGTTATAATAAGGTGTGGTATAGTGGGTACTGGGTATATATAACTATATATCTAGCTATAACAACGAATGCTGTTATTTTGGCCGCAAAATCATGAACGTCACAATATATATTATATACCTACCGTTAATACCTGTAATATATTATATGAAATCTCTGAAGGTTTTTCAAAAATTAATGTTCACATGTAGTGATGGTTATAAGTTTCCATTTATATGTATGCGGCACGGCTATCATTGCGGAGGAAAAAGAACGTTGGTCAGCGGTTTACACGACGTGTATCATCATTATCGTCGTCGTCTCGTACTCTTCGTGTAAGTCCTCCTAGTGCACAATGATCGCATGCATGGTCGTCTCATCTCCGGTATTTTGATCACGTACGGCTACGGGTTTCGTGCGTGTGTACATGTGTGTAATATATCGGTTGTACACTTTGCGGCGTAAAAAAAAACTGAAAAAAAAAACAAGCTACGGGTACATATTATATATGTATGATGCGAGGAGCTACCCGACAGAAATAATAATAATATGAACACGAGTCCTGACGGTCAAATCTGCATGATTGGGAAAAATATAGAAAAGAAGGAGCGAGTGAAGGGGTGGCCAGTCGGACGATCGATGGGTCCTCCGGGAAATGGTTCTTATCTTTTGCCACTGTTCGTATATATAATAATAATAATAATAATAATAATAATAATATATAACACGTCTTTTTCTCTCGCCATTGCCCCTTTTTCACATTATATAATATTATACCGTTACATTAGTTGTGTGTATATGTGTGCGAGCGCGCTCACGATATTATACACGACCCTTACATGCGTATATATGCATGTGCGAGCAAGATTCTGTATACCAGTGCGTATATATATGTATAGTGTTAAATGACGTGTCACAACACGGGCTTTATATAATATTCGCAGAGCCACCACACTGCCGCTTTACCGATATAATATTGTATATTAATATAATAAAACGCCACCTTATTCGCCCTCATTCGTCACAGTCCGTCAGAACGGTGTGCGCTACCAAGACGGATCAAAATGAATCAAAAGTTCTCGAAAAGATTACGTCAAGTTATAAAACGTATATATCATGATGTATATATTATTATCATTATTATTATCAACATGGTCCTTATCAACATCCCATTGTACGTGATGTGATTTTGTCTTTTATTTCAACCGTAAACCACTGACAGCTGAAAGTTTGAGAGAAACTATTTACAGTCCATCGTACTTAACAATCAATCCTATGGAAAGTTTTGACATGCATATTAATTAAAAACTTTACTGCGGACGAAACGATTGTGCGCGTGGTGTTTGGCGTCCGTAATATAAGGTATAAGCATTATGTACGCGCGCCATCACGCTATATAAACGAATAAAAAAAAAATAATTTTCAAATAATTTTCCCTCCTAATATAATTGCATTTATTACGTACGTATAATATTGTTGCGTTATGTACATATGATAAAGCTGACGATGATCTTGCAACTATATGTCTGTATATTATATATATTTACGTTTTTATTATTTCTTTTAATTTTGGTCTATTGTTCAGCAGCAGTGTGTGGGCGCGCTTTGATTTCTTTTGAAACATCAAATACCCTGTTGTTTTGACGATTTAATCGGATCGCTTTGCTTTTCGAAGGGGATCGCGCGACTATATATAGTATAGTACAATGAGTGGAAAAGAGGTAAACACGCACAAAAGGCCTAACAAAAGGGTTAATCGTCGGAAGAGAGAAAAACGGTTCCTTATGAAATTAGCCCCGGGCGGCGGAATCTCTTTTTTCCTCCGCGGTTCTTCGTCGTTCCATTCATGTAGATTTTTTTCCGTTGTTCATTATTAGCAAAGACTTCCGCAATTAAGATTTCAGTATGCTGCAGGAAAATGAATCCATCAAAAAAAAAAAAAAAAAAAAATAGAAAAAGTGAGAAGGCATTATGCCATCAATTCGATTATCAGACATGACGCCATGCGAGAATCTAAAAATATAGAAATTAATTGATTTGGATCATCTCCCAAGTGTGATTTTATCACAAGTGGGTCCCCGCAGAAGGAAACACAAACCAGACGCATGAGCACAACCACTCGTAAATGGTGTGTATGTGTATATTTTTAGAGACAAATTTTGGCCACACGACCGACAAAACAGACATTAGAATAACTTATTAGAGTTCATCTTTTACAAAAAATCCAATGAATCCGAAAAATTAATAATATGTGTACATATTTATCACGATATATATAATAGGTATACTACATGCATACATAAAAGACTCCCTTTATTTAAAATAAAAAGTAAAGTTATTTATATATTTAAATGGTTTCGGTGTGCATTATTTAATTTTTCGACAGACACCGCTATAATAAAATATATTCATATATCAATGTGTAAGCGTACAGTATTTAAACATAACGTTAACGTCGGATCGATATCGAACCCCGCGGGGCCCGTTCCGGTCATTATTGGATCTACTTGCGCAGTGTATCGTCGTGACAGGTTAGCGTGCAGTGCTCACTCCTGCGGGACACGTCAAATATATACGTGTGCGGTACATACGCTACTATACCACTATTATACCACTATAATATATATTATCATTATACAGTCTTTGACGATGACATTCACCTGCCCGTCTCTTCGAGACCCTTTTTTTAAAAGCTTGACGCACAATAACTAAAGTAAAAAAACAATAAAAACTTTTTCTTTAATGTCATTCCTACCATCGTCGACGATTATCTTGATCGCACGTCAGTGGTTTTCATGTGCGCCAAGAGTGCCCTTAATTTAGCCCGTAGGTAGTGGCTAGCACGTTATTATGTCACACACACACACGTACTCACGCAAACACATACATGTATAAAATATACATAAATATATTATATTTATATATGTACACGTGTTAGCGGTGGGTATAATATATATCATACAATTGCACGCGCGCGCACACATACCCCCCTTGACCGCCACATTTATAATTTCCAAAATAATAATTTGTTGTGGTTTTCAGGACACGGTCGAAAAAAAACGAGTATATGTGTTTCATTATGATTTTAATTATAACCGCGTAATTTTGTTCGTCGCTGCCACCGCCCCTTTTTCGGTTGAGCGCGGCGTCCATTAACAGATAAAATAATAATTATACAATCCAACGGATCTCGCGCTGTTGTGCTACGGGTACCTGCTATATAAACGAGTATGTGGATAGAAAAAAATATTATTATTATTATTATTATTTTTATTAATCCGTAGTCCCCTCTACCCCGTGCGGTTTTCCAATTCGAATATAAAACAACAACGACCATGTAATAAATTGTCGTAATGTAATATTCGTTCGTTCAGTTTTTATTTATTTTTTTTTATACGGATAAACCGGTTTTGTTTTTTGTACAATCTGCCAGTACCGTCACCCCAGCTGGCGCGTGCACGCTTTTAGTTATAGACGCGCTGTACACAACTTTGAAATTTTAATGAAAATGTGAGGAACTTTTGTCGGCAGAGACGGAATTGTTTTATGTTTACTAATCAGCTGCGAAAGGGTGCGCGGAGAACGGCATATAATATAATATGTATAAGCGAGCATAGTGTGCGGTGCTGCAGTATGCAGTCCGGACATAACTCAAAACTTTTCTTCCACGGACGACGATAATAATTAAAGTCTTGAGGGGAAAATCGTATATTATACGAGACGCGCTCTTTTGCGCGCGATATTATTATATGTATATATAATACGACTCGTTGCGCGCGACGGAAAACGCCGCTACTACCGCCCAATTACACGAGAGATTTTTAATTAACTCGCGCCTGGAAAAGTGAAAAATAATACATTAAAACATCGTTTTTTATATCTCTCTCTATCTATGTATCTATATTTATCTCATTCATTTCGACAGTCACCATCATGATGCGATACGAGGAAGTATAGTGGACTAAGAAAAGGACAAGTGTTTATAATCGAATCGTCGAGAACGTCTTTGGCCACAGGAGACTGACATTCCTTGCTGCGCGTATTGTTTTATGTGTCAGCACCGCCCCCCTCATTATGGCCCCGCGTACCTTTTTATTCCGTTTCACTTTACCCGAGAGCGGACGCGCGCGCTCGTATATGCCACTTAATAACAACACACGCGCGTCTGTCGGCTGGTCGTTCGGTATTTTCGACGCGCTGTATATGCGGACGGTGCCCAAGACGCCGTTAAAGAAAATGAAGAAGAAAAAGAATATATGATAATATAATAAAATATACGACCATGGATGACCTGAGGCGAACGCCATCACCATAGTCCAAAATGTGTTTATAATATACACACATGTTGTTCTTGTTCTTGCGTCGGTTGTATATACGCGCCGCGCACTTTATTCATATGAGAAAAAATCAATACGATTACGATGATAATATTAATAATATAATATACGCCCTTCCCATTATATAAAATAATATTGTATGCGTAGGTATATATTGAAATATATGTATAAAATTATGGGTGATTCCATACGATTATGTCTGTGCACACATATTTTCATGGTGAATTCGCATTTTTCGATACAAATGTCTGTCGGAAAAAAACAGACAGCAGTTTATCGCGGGGACGATTAGATACGTCGCAAACAGAAAAATGCGTTACGTTAAGTTTTAGTGAAAGCCACTAAACAAAAAACAAAATTCGGTCGACTCGACGAGATACGATAATAATATAAGTCGTTCAAGTCAAGTCTATTTTCAAGCAACAATATTTTTATATATTTTTTTTTGGTTCTCCTTTAAGCCGACTGGCCGACCAGACACGTACGCGTGAGATTGATTAATACAACGACGCGCTCGCGTTCGCGTTCTATGAAATCGTTTTAACGGTCACTGTGCGGTTAAGAGCAGAGCGTAGACAAAAAAAAAAATAAAGAAAAAAACGAATACGATATAATTTACGAGGAAGCGATGCATCATTAACTCTATGATAGCAGTAAAGACGGCAGCGACCCGTTGAACCAGGGGACGACGTTGGAGACCCCATCTTCATCGTTCTCGTCGTCAAGTGTCGACTATATATATACTTAATACAACATAAAAGCGACGAGTTAACGAAAAATTACAATTGAAATACGACTACATACTATTCACAGTATAATAATGATAATAATATTGTATAGACGACTAGGAGATTTATTTTAAGTAAAAATAAAATCGCGTACAATGGTGCCACTAGTGTTTTCATTTGATAATATTATATAATATATAAATGAATAAGTCAAAATGTTAATTAAGCGTTATATATTATTTATTATACATTTATGATGTACCTATGAACCGAAGGTTTATGTATACGACTTTTGGGAGGTTTTTATTTTCCATGACGTTTATTACACGCGCATATAAGTAGTCCATTATGTTTGAAATGATAAATCGATGTTTTCTTTTGAATCAGTAGTAACGGTAGTACGTCGTCGTCATCGCGTTTGTCGTCGTCGTCGGCGTCGTTATCAATGCTACCGTCGCCGCCAAAGAAAATATTCTATATCTACACTCTGCAGGCTTTTTCGTTCGCGTTCTAATTAAAAATTGTTGCGTAATCACGCGTGTGTCGCTCTACATCACATCACTATCTCTGTACGTCTAATCATTTATAATATTATAATACATTAATACTTTATTATAGTAATATTAACATTTTCAAGTTATAACTGTATACGCGTTTGCTCAGTATGGGTATTATTTATTTTGATATTAATCGTCTTCATCAAACACCGATGGCCAATCACCGCATCCGTACCTTGGATTGAAAAAAAATATTTCTCCTTACTAGTCAAAGGTTATCCGCATGCCGATACCACGTCGTTAGTGAATGATGATTAGAATTACCTATTATAATACTATAACACCACATCCGTTTAATGTGCATTTTTTTCCGAAATTAACACTTATTAGTCAATATATATTATATATATATATTATAGATAGGTACTTACGCGTCAGTCTTATCTACCGAGTTCTATGTCGTGTTCGATGATGATATCATTAAAATATTATATTGTATTTATCAGTATGTGCTGTCATAAACAACTTCAATGTCGACCCGTATTCGATTTTTCTCCGATATGAATATTATAAATAATAAATGTATTATAATAATGTATTTTTATTTTTCACGTTTAATTGGCGGTTGACCTCTCTCTATGTAGTCTTGACACGCACTCTCCGACTGCTGTATTTTTTGTGTCGAAAAAAAAAACGTATTTAATATACAACGTAATGATATTTCGACCTCATTAGTGACAGGAAGCTTTATTGATAGTATGGCAATACGGGCGGTGGTGGTAGCAATAGTGTGAAAAAGCCAATAATATCGCATCGAATGTGTGCGATAACGACAGAATAATACTACAATATAGTGCACGTGTTTTTATTAAATAATGCGCATATATTATAATAAGCCATAGTCGAATGTTTCAATAATATTATAAGAAGAAATTTTTGTATTGAGTATTTTTTTATAATTATGTACATATCATATATTATATAAAGTAGTACTTATACATAGATTTTATGTACACGGTGTATCATCGATATATGACAATTTTACATTAAAATTACATTTGAATGTATCAGATCAAAACTCAGTCTCAAAAATATATACGTACCTACGTATTCCATAATATACCTAAAACTAATTTTGTCAGCTCGTCACACCACTGGCGTGCTATACACGTGGGAGGTATTCGTTTACGGTGCATGGAATAATAATTATTATAAAGGAAATCGAGATGGCATATTTCCGGAGCATTCTTCTCCTTCGATGATCGTATAGAAATTACGCGATTTTTTGGCGCGTTTTGTGAGGTCTCGATATATGCACTTGACGGTGCGGCGCGCACGAAGATAATAGAACCTTATTTTCGTTCCGAATTATGATTTCGTATTTATTCTTAATCGATATTTGTGTGTGATGCAATGGTTGGAATAGGGTACCATCATATTCATGTATATATATATATTTAGTATACCTATTCATCATTTTTATTTTTTATCGATTACGTCTTTCAATTCGTCGTTGTCGTCCTTTTTACAAATACATGATGTATGTTCGTGTGAGTGTGTATAAATATATAGAAAAGGATCAATGTGTGTAATTATAACATCGGTGCACAACAAAAGAAACCACCCTGATGATATATCGGCGGAGGACAGGTATAATAGTATTATTATACGAGTTGTAGTAGTATTAGTTGTGTATAGTATTATAAAGTAGTAGTACACAAGGAGGCAACCCGCCGTTAAGTCGACTCTTGTCGGGACCGCATTTTATGTTGTCCGCGATTGGGTCAATGCAGGCGTGTTCATAACCGCGGAAAATGCGAAATTGCGATGGCCACTAGACCCGAATATATATATATATTATGCTATATACGATTTAATTAATTATTTTTACCCTCGTCCGTTGTCAATCTCCAATAGGCCGTGTATACGCGGGCTTATGGTGACTGAACACACCGCACACGCTCATCGACGTTATTGTATATTATATAATATAATTTATATTTATTGGAATTATATTTCAAACAAAAACCCTTACATATATTATATATATATATACACGTTGTCATTGCGGGTTGTACCAACCTCCATATACACACACATTCGTTATGTGCATAGTGCAGGGAAGAAACGGTTTATAGCAGTGGCGAGCGAATAAAAGTTAAAACTCGTTATCCACCGCCTCGCATATAATATATAAACATGATTATGACATCCAACGCAGTTTAATTTATTATTATTACTGCACATCACGTGCGGCAGACGATGACAACGAAAATAGTTATTATATTATTATTACTGTTCAAATTTCCATGCCATTCAATCGATAAATTGAGATTAGACGCAAACCAGCTCTGCATATTATTATTAGAACCAATTTAAACTTTTATGAAATCAAAATTAAAAGAAGAAAAAAAATTCGTGATTACAAAAAAATTGAGACAACGACGTTCGATTTATTAAGACTCCACTGCAGTATTATTATTATTGTGATAGACATAACAAGAGAATATAGTATTTTAAGAAGTGAAAAATAAAATTTTGCAACTCAATCCGTGCGACTGGCGGATCTCGACGACGATGATTTTTTGAAGTGAATGGTATGAACCACCTCGCCCCCGCACATAATAAATAATAATAATAATAATATCACTATTAAAATCATAATAATATTATAGTCGATTATAATAGTCGTTGACAACGATATATATAGTGCTTTTTCTCATGAATAATAATTTGACATGCCGTCGTCTGTCACGCATGCTCGGCCGCAGGTATACACAACTATGTAATACGCGTGTGAGTGAGTGTGTGTGTGTGCGCGCGCCTTTTTTTCATCATCTTCGTCTTCATCGTGGTCGTGGTCGTGGTCGTGTACACGGTGACAAGGATTTTGACGCATATCACGACAAAACCACCGGCCCAAGGGGACAAACAATTGCCTCGCCGATCATCGTCGTCGTCGTCGTTGTCGACACTGCCACTGCCGTCACCTCCACGATATAATATTATACACACGCTCGCGCTCGCGTATACGCATCATGCCGAATTATTGTTATTATCTATCGTTGTAACGTGGTATATACAATATATGTATATACGTACCAGCCACGGTGTATTTTTTATTTTTCAATTTTTTTTTCTTCTATCATTTTCGTGCGGTCTGTGTCGGCACGACCGGTTTCTGTGGGAAACTACTCGGTCATATCAGTCACGTTGCCGCTGTTATACGATGACGTTATAATATAGCATATACGTAAATACGCGTACATATTATACGTATTGTATTGACAACATGATTTTTCCCGAAAGAAAATCGGATTATCTGCGCAAACTAAGAGGAGACCGAGTGCGCTGCAGGAGAAGAAAAACCGATGAACCTATTTTTTTTTTATTTAATAAATTCAAATATACCAACAATCATATCCATGAATAAAATCACAATACATTTTAGTTAATTTACCCTAAATTCTCTATGATGGTAACGGGGTAAATTAATTATAATTTAATTTAATAAATTATAATTTATATTATATTGTGTACAGTAAACATAATTTATGTAGGTAAGAAACTGTTAAATTTAACAGTTTAAAACTAATTGATCTTAAACCCATATAAATTAGATTAATTATAATAAAATATCTATCGTGCTCTACAACACAATCGATAGCTGGTAAGGTATATTGGGTTTTTACGAAATATTGTACTTATTTATATGTTAATTATAAACTTTATACTATATTTAAATACTATAATAATATATATTTCTAAAGATGTATGCATCGAACCGTACGAATAGTCTCGTATGCAATATACAATATACATAATATAATATCATTATTTTTTTTTATAATATATATAATACTGTTATATTATAATAATATGATAACGTCGGCTGTGGTGTATAAAAATATGTTTCCGGTCGGCTTGTCGGTCACCCCCAAACTTTGACGTCGTCGCCGATGTTTTTGAGTATTATTATTACTTTTTCCGAAGAATTTGCTCAAGTCAAAGAAACTACAAGGGAGCAAAAAACAAACAACAAAAAACCTTAAATCCAAAATGAGACTTTAATTCCGCTTAAAACTCACAGTATTTGTGTATATATATATATATATAATGTACGCATAAACACAACAAATTAATTATATATACATAAACGGGCAAAAGTCCGGCGCCACGTGTCTCTCATCGGTGGAATGTTAATATTATCGTTTGGAGCGGGTGCCCGCGTTCACAGGTCGTCGATCAAAGGCTTTTCTAAATTTTCAACATCAGCCACCCCGCACTTATGGAGTATTTAATTTTTTTCATCAACATTTATACATTACGCGAGTATGAACACATAATGTCTATATTGCATTCCGCAACTAATGACTATTATAGTTGTCACTGCAGTCGTGATTATATGTTTTTATCAATTGTATTCATCGTTACATAAACACACATCATAATGATAATAATAATATATTACGCTGCTCAAATCCAGCACAGTTGTATCGACGTTATAATAATATATTATACTTATTTATAACATTCCGTTGTCCGGCGGGCGGCTGCAACACATGAATATCGGCCTCGGGCGTTGTCGTTAACCGAGAAATGTGGTCGGGACGAGCTTATAATAATAATAAAACAAACCGGTGTTACGGCGGTGTCACACTTCTACCGCGATGAGAAAACAGGTGACTGTAGGGTGTATAATATAATATGAGTATTATAATTATAGAGGTATACACTATACGATTCATTTTTGAAAAATAAAGTATTTTAAAGTTTTTTTTACCATTACATTCAAAGTATGTTTTTAGCGCATATTTTTCAAAGTACCATTCATTTAAACACACCAAAATTACACATTTTGAAATAAAAAATTCGAAAAAATCACTTAGGGTTTAAAATTTTAAACTGCATCTAAGGCATTTATACTCGATTGATATATATGTATCTATCTATACATATATATACAGCATAATCGTACTATTTTAGTTTATATGTGGTCGTGACGACGGTCGATCAAAATTCACGCGGGAAAAGTAAAAGTGAACAATTCGCGTGGCGGGCGTGTAAAAATTGAAAACTGCGTGTCTATTCTTTTTTAATAGGTATACCTATATAATATGATTTACAAATTACAATATCATTATACTCGTCTATATTTTTTTTAGAATTTACGGTATTAAAATAATATCAGAGATGAGTAGAGAAACGATGTTATGGTCGTGTCGCACCTTTAGTCGTGCAGCGGCGACGTTCCGTCATCAAAAACACCCCGCGGGGCAATTATTATTATTATAATACTAGTATCGTCGTCATTATTGTAAAACGTGTATAATAATAATAATAATAATATATAAACATATAAATGTATATTATATACCTATGTTGTAAGTTTACGACGACGGTTCGTGTAGTATAATAATAATAACGTCGCCGTCGTCATTTTCGTTTCCCTGAAGGACAAACCGGTTTGCGGTCACGAAATCTATTTCTGATCGACGACGGATACTGATGATCATCGCCGAAGGGACTTTGTGTGTGTGTGTGTGTGTGTATAGGGGGGAGGGGTAAATGAAAAAAGTCTTCCGTGAACTAGAGGCTTTTCGGCTCGATTTGTCACCGCCGCCGCGTACGGTCATTAGATGACGTTGTAAGTATAGTATATGTATTATTATTATTATTATTATTTTGTTGTACACATCAAGACGGGGCCAAGTCACACTAGTGATTTAAAATATTTTTTTAAACGCGGTGTATATACGCGTATAAAGTATTATAACACGAACACGCTGGAAGACGAGAAAAGAAAGAACGATAAAAAAATATCAAATATTATTAATGAAGTGTCATTCCTCAAGGTCTCCTCGTGTACTCGTGTGTGTGTGTGTGTGTGTGTGTGTGTGTGTGTGTGTGTGTGTGTGTGTGTGTGTTTACCTTACGACAGAGACGCGTATTATATTATATATGCAGATAGATAGAGTGAGACACAGTCACGCCGGAGACGCTGTGATGGTGGGTGAGTGCATCACATCATAAAAGCGCACAATATTTTCGTTTGTCGTGTGGACTCCAACTACGCATTTATCCTACCTACATGTAATATTTTATATGCTGTATGTCGTCGAAACAATATAGCTATAGTATAATATATATATATATTACAATTACAACGTGCAGGATATAATATATATATTTTTTAATTAAGCGCCCGGCGCCAACGGACAAATGCAACGAAGACGACGACGACTTATACACCGCGGGTCACATTATCATTGTACCTCTATGTATTATGAACTATTATTATTATCATCATAATAATATATAACTATATATTGCAGTCGTCGAATTTTAACGGCCCCTGAGATCTATTGTTTCATTATTAATGGCTTCGGTCTTGGGGTTGACAACTCGTTTACTGTATCGTACCTATGCATACTGCACGTTAAATTATTATGTGCATGCCGCCACGATTCACGCTCGACGCGTAAAACGTAATTTTACGCATTTAAAATTAAATATTTTATTCAAAGGCAAACGATGAAACGAGAACGACGCATCAGTCGAATTAACAGTTTATATACATAACAATATAATGTAAATATTATTATTATCATATTTTGTATATATAACGACCTATACGGTAAACATGAATCTGTTTATTTACAAAGGTATAGTATATATATATATATATATATAAATAATATTATATGTTCACTTCGTTTTTTATAATATGCGTACCTAGATTATTTGTCACACAATAATGTGCATTCGGGTGTCGGCGCGGTTTGAACAAATATTCGCGCGTCTAATATAATATATTGTTATATAATGCGATGGTTAGGCTTTTTTCATTTTTGTTGAAATTCCCAAACGTCTAAGCAATATGTCTTTTTTACGGCTGGTGAGGGAAACGAACTTATCGCGAAACAAAACTAAAAAAAAACAACTAACCTATATGGAAGTAAAGAAAATTGGTCGAACGAGCGCAAATTGTAGATTGCAACGGATTATCTTGTATGATGATCACCCATGTGTAGATTGTATACGCAGTGCACGCGTAAAATATATATATACCTACGCATACCGTGTAATTTGCCGAAGCGAATATTATACACCAACGTTCTGACGATAAGATGATTAGAAGACGACTACTTTTGTCGGTCTACTTGTCTGCCCCCGCTGTTGCTGTCAAATTGAGCCGCGCGGTGTATAAGGTTTTGTCAATGATCTTTCGACGTGCTTGTTAAACCGTTTGTTTCGGTCCTGAAGTGAAAATTTTCATAGTGTTATACACATTATAATATTATAATGTGACTAAAATATGTATTATATTATACGTATTACGTAGGTATAAAATATATAATATAGAAAAACATTCATCATAATCCTGTTTTTTTTGCATGTACGACTTTGGATTTATTTTTTTTCAAACCATTTCGTATTATATGAACGAATATAATATCTGTGTGTACATCACACGAAATAAAACGATAACGCTTCAATCTGACGCATCATCCTCAGTCGTGTCCGAATCATCGGTCTCGTCACACCACTGGCGGACGTAATTTGGTTGCATCCGCAGCTTCGATTCCAAAAGTCGGTCCCTTTCCGCCCGTAATTCGTCAATTCTTGTCCTCAGGTCTTCAATCTTTTGGTGGTACGATTGAATTTCAATAAAGTCTTCGTTGTCCGGTAGCATACGCACGCGGATGAACCTATAATATATGTATATTATAAATTTATAAATTATAGCGAATAATAAATTATAATTTTTAATTTATATAAAGGTCCATCGACTGTATATGAAATGTAATGGCTGTAATGCAGAGTTCGAAAAAAGTCGATAAACGAAAAGATTAAATTTTAAGCGAATTTTTTTAACGTGTTATTTTTATTATATTCTTGTATTAGGTTTAGGTATAGAGATACTCTATCGGGTCGGCCGGTCTTTTTTCGGCACGGCAGAGTTCAAGAATGGCTTTAGCTAGTGCTGCCGACACGCAGTTTTCTGTTAAGAAATTTCCAAACTCGTGACGTTTCCATTTATCACGCCGCTTTCCACAGTCCTAACAAAAAATTATCAAATAACTACCATAACCAATGATCGCACGTTATTACTTTTTTTTTTAAATGTTCGTGTATACCTCATCCGCCATCGTCGCCAAATAATCATCATTAGCACTCATCTCGATACGTATTAATTTTATACTATTACCTACATATTAATATTATATTTACATTTTTTTTATTATAATACTTCAATATTACCTATATACATTGCAATAATATTGTTTTCCTACCGTTGTTATTTTCGGGTATTAGGTAAACATGATGAAACCAAGGTGATTTACGTACACACTGAAGTTTCACCATGCTATTTAATATATAATATTTTTTCATAAAATTAAAATTATTAATATTTACAATGCTAGAATTAAATGCTTCGTAGAGATTAGATTCATAAAGGAGAGAAATTATACCCTTAACATTGTTCAACATTGTGGTATGACATCATATACCGGTAATATTATATATTTGATGAAAAAATCAAACGTGTTTAAAATGTATAGACTATAGAGTAATCGTTATCGTGTAATATACGCGTGATACGATGATAACGATGATAATAATTGTAATAATCGCGTGATTGTCAGTAATCAACCGCGGGCAGAAGGTGGCAAATACATGAAATAGATGTTGCGGTGATGGTGGTATGGGTGCCGGTAAAACGTAATCACAACAATAATAATAACAACACAAGTATAGCAGTATAACGACTGAACCGCACAGAAAATTGTCCGATCGTGACACAGCCTCCGCCGCTGACGTATGTATACTACCTCGACTGGTTGTATATATATGATAGCATGATATTATTACATTTGCCGTCTCGCCTTCACCGCGAACTATCGCGTCTTCTCGCGTCGCCTCCGTCGCGCGCCCCGTCCGGTCCGCGGGTCCGATCGTGATGATGACCGCTGGCCCGACAGCCATCATCATCATCATCATCGTCATCGTCGTTGTCGTCGTCGCACCGCACATATATATTTTAATACCACCGCTGGCACTGTAGTTTGTATACCTATAATAATACACACACATCATACGACGACCGGGTACCTATACATAAACATAATATTATATACGTGTGCGTGCGTTTGTGTACGACCCCGGAGGCGAGTCGTCGTGTAATTAACGTTATGACTTTGACAAATAATAATAATGGTCTCGCGTTACTCGGAATGCGGCGGCCGCAGGTCCCGGCAGCATTACACACACACACACACACACACACACACACACACGCGCGTGCGAGCGCGTGTGACCACGTATCTACTATCTATATAATATAATACACATATATAAGGAGTCGTTTTTTATTTTTTTACGATCCGGACACATCAAAATCACACACACGCGGCCGTGATTGTGACCGTCATCATTACTCGCGTACACATATAAGAAAAAATCACTATATATATCTTATAATAATATATAATATAATACCTACGCCTGCACTGTAAGCGGGACACATATACACATATATATATTATATTATATAGATTAAGAAAAACTAGTCGTTCTCTTTCTCTCTCAGCGTGTCCCCCCGCTTACTCACCGCCTTTGCGGCGGTAATTACTGCATTGCATATACGTATGTCTAGTCGCGGCTTGCTACTAAAAGCGCGTTTTAATTGCGCGCGCGCACACGAGAAAAAAAACCAATCACGCACACAAACGTGGGTTTTATTACACACGGTCAGGCCGCCGAGCGTTGTATTACACACGTTTACGCCGTTTGACGTGTATACGGTGTACCTTGTGTACCAACGAGTATAATAATAATAATATAATATTTATGTATTGATTTACGTTTCGTCGTATAATAATAATTGTTGGCGGCGACGGGTCGCGAAATAAACATTTAAAAGTAAAACGTCTGTGCATATATATGTATACATCATACACACATATTATTATAATATATAGGTACGACGCATCTTTGCGCGGGTCTCTCACGGTCGATGCGGCGACAAACTTGTCACACACTGATGCGGTAGAAAGGGTGTGCGGGGGCGACGACTACGACGACGAGAGGACTTCCCGCGGCGAACAGCGCGACACACCACCCTGCGGGGGGCGCCCGTTGGTCGCCGACGCCGCCGCCGTCAAAGAGACCGCACCTATTTTCTTTTTAAATTGGAATCATGTCATTCCCGCTGTTTATTTATTGTTTCGAAACCGCATTAATAGGACTCGGCGCGAGTATATACCTACCTACCTATATAATATTTATGTGTGCGCGTGTGCGTGCGTGTGCAGTTGTTGTTGTTGCGGGGGATTGCGCGCGGAGGGACCATGGGAGAGATGAGAGACGATGGAAAATAAAAAATAAAATAATATTAATAATATTTTGTCGTTTCGGTCTGCGGGCGCGCACGTATAGCTGGGCGTTACCTGTTCGCTGCAGACGGTCGCCGCGTCTTGTATAATATAATATAGTGGCGGCGGCAGTGGTGTCACTATACGCGCGTACACAATACGCGCCGCCGCTCGTCGGGCTATTAAAAAAAAAAACCCAACGAAATAGCCTCTCTGCATCCTTGCTCGGTAGAGGTTGATTAAAAAATAAACGATTTTTAATCTATAAGTGGTTTTTTTCTTACATACGAAATTTACGTACACATATATATATATCGATGTTGGCGATGTAAATATAATAATAATTTAATATGTACATTATAATATGTTATGTACTACATGGCGCGCGAGGATAATTTAACTTAACCTTATAATGTAGCAGTGGTGTGAAGAACAAATCGATTTCGCATCGACCTGCGTAGCTGCGTAATACCAATATATATATATATATAATACTTATACCATTATGTCTGTATAATATATACGATATTATATATACCTTTTTATCTTAATGGTACACGGGATAAACATATATATATATATCCAACAAAAAATAAACATACATATTATTTATTATGAGATATATTACTATAAGCAGGGGCTTTCGGGGAAATAGGAAAGTTTGAAAATAGTGTTAGGTGCACTGTACTCTGTATAGCTAATAAAACGAAGGTGAGCGAAATAATTTTTGTAAAAACTAAGTACTTTGGAATAAAAGTATATATGATTTAAGCTAAGTAAGTACTTATACTGTCATTTGGTAATCATGGATCATAGGGCAGGTCGCATTTCAATGAATATGTTTAACATAGATTGCAGTCTAAGAGATATGTTATAATATGATAAAGGCATCCCGCGGTGTACAATGTCAACGTTAGTGGGAACGCATAATGCGTTTGAACGGACATTATCCAAAAAACGGAAAATATCTCAAGTCCATAAGGGCATAGTACTTATACTTTTTATTTTCAATAATAATACTTGGAAAAAAAAATTGTTTTTTTTTTTATTTTTGTAGAGGTTATCATTTCTTTCGTTTGTCCATTTAAGTACATTGTTAGCCTATAATGTCTACATGGTAGACATGGTAACTGAAGTATCTCTTCGTCATCGTTGTCGCTCGTCAAATTTTGGAACACTTATAGAGAGTATACGTATATTACTTACAAATATATTAAGGTTAGTGGTTTTTTCAGTTTCGATGAATGATTCCCAATAAGTGCATTACTGTGGGGTGTGGACAAAACCTTTAAGGTTAGGAAACACTAGTCTAATATAATTCTGTTATTATAACCAACCTTTTTATAATGACAACCTACAAATTTACTGTTTAATGCATACGCGACCACCCCCACTGGCCCCACTACAAGAAAAAAATTAGCTAGGTTTTTTTAATATATTATTATCAATATAATTGCCTAATTAGTTTATAAACATCACGCGTGTTGTCATCAAAAATATTTTGCGACCCAATGTTGAGTCACGATTTATAGGTTGGGAAACACTATTAACAATTAATGGTCTTTTACGGTCGACATCAAAGACTAATTTACACCATGTCCCTATACAATAGTAAATAATTGTGCAATAATTATTGCCGTTGTTTTTTATACTAAAATGGTGTATCAACAAGTGTTCTTCAAATGGGTGAGTATATCTATAAACTATATATTATATGTAAAGAAAGAGAGAGATCAACATATAGTTGTGAATGGTAAAAGTGCCCCATTGTGTAAGGCAATGTCAACCACTTTATTTCCCCTCGTACATATACAAGCGTCAACCACCACGCGATACAAAAAAGTCAATAAAAAAACATAAAAAAAAGAGGGTAAATCCGTCTGAGGGAAACGTTTACGACGCGCGATTTTCCCCTAGGCCGATAAAAGAAGATTTCCTTTTCCTTTTCTTTTTTTTATTATTTTGACACTTACACGACTAATCTTCCGCCGGTCTTTTTTCCCTCCGTCGACTTTATTGTTTCCGCTCTTATAATAATATATAATGCTATATACCTACGACAGCGCAGAGACGACGATCTTGTTTTGGTGTTATAATATGTGTTGTGCGCAAACGCAACGAAATAAACGAATCATATTATTATGAATTATTAACTGAAAACCTTTACGATAACGTACCTACGTATGTAGTACTTACATATTACCTATAGTATAATAATATATATACTATACTTAGTGATAAATAACTGTGGAAAATTATAAACAAATATAGAATAGGTACGGTACCTACATATTGTTATTTATATACATATTAGTGACTGGTTAAAAAAAAAAAAATTGACAAATGCTTCTCATCAGTATGTTCACGGCGGCTTGGAGATACCTACTACCTATATATTATACTTTTCATAAACGACCTTACATAAACCATGGTCGCAGTAATGCGTTATTGACATACACGAGTGTGTGTATGTATATAATAATAACGCGAGCGTATCTGTTCCTTCTATATATATACTATTCCCGCGTGCACACTGGACCCCCCTCGGGTTTAAGTGATCAATGGCGCTTACATACAACACATATAATAATATAATATAGGTATATAGACTCATAATATGCGCGTACACAATATATACAATATATAGTTGGTATGATGTGTGTGTATAAGTTTTTGAGCGCTTTAGACGTACACCGCCAAGTGATGTGTATTTCTCGGGGTGTGTGTGTATATATATATGTCGCGTATACCGTATATATTACAAGATATATCTTTCTCGTTAAAGTCACATTAAGGGCCAAAACCATGAAGTAGGATCCAAAAATAATAACTCTACAACTGTATAATAATAATATACACGCGTCTCTGACCTCATCAGCTTCTGACATTGTATTTCAGTTTTATCAGAAACGATTTCTTGAGTACCTATAAATATTATATATATGTACTACTAACAGCGCGTGATGTATCTACGTTTATATACATATTATAATATATATTACACCGTAACGTACTCGAACGTTTATTATTCGAATTTAAGTCGCCGTACTTACAAGCTGGGGGTCTATTCTTGAAAATGATCGACGAGAAGTCGCATAGGTATATACGAATAAAGTCAATCGATATTATTTGTCATAATCGACTACAAAATATTTTTCTCCAATATCATTTGACGAAAATTCGTTACATGCTTATATATCTAGTGCAACCTACTGCTTAATACGTTTGTCGTATGAACCACAATAATATATAACCTATAAGATTGATTTTTTTATCAAAATTATTTATTATTTACGCAAAATATTCTATTTTTAATATTAATCTTATAATAGGTAATTATATTTATAATAGTGAAGTTACACGACATTTTATTTATATTAAATTCAATTTCTTCTGTTGTTTTTTTAGTTTTGTAGAAAGCTATGATTTCAGGGACACCGAATTTATAACACCTAATTGGCTTATCATAATTTGTATGCGGTGTATAATAATGATGTCTAGGCATGGACGCATGGTCCATATTAAATGTTAAAATGAGTAAAAAGTTAATTATTAATATTATGTTTATAAGTTCCTAATTCCCTTTTTTCGTTTTTGTCAATTGTCGGCGTGAGTTAAAATTTATTTTTTTTCATTACACTATATAATTTTTGTATACGTTTTAGGTATATACTATATATATATACATATAATTTCGTTTGCTGATAGCTGTTTTTCTTTGCGAACGTAGGCGTGTGTGTTTGATGTACAAATATATATATATATATATATGTGTGTGTGTGTGTGTGTGTGTGTGTGTGTGTGTGTATAATATATGTACAGATACGTTTTGAGACGGGCGTGAAAAATTCCGCTTCAGTTTAACGATGTCGCGCCGCGGCCGTTGTTGGGTAAACAGCTAGTCTACATCATCTTTAAAAAAAACATCAAATTAAAATAAAGCTGTGAAAAATGCTCCACGACGCTTGCGCATATACATTTAATATATGCCTAAATGAAAAAATCAACAAAAAATATCTGAACAACGGGACTGGACTCGTCATATGCGGCAGCAGCGGGAGGATAGGTAAATAATAATAATAATAATATAGAAAAACAGACTATTTCAGTACGTTGTTATTATTGTTATTATTATTATATCGTCGCCGGTGCGGCGGCGTATAGTTCGTCAATCGATTAATTGATCGCTTTTAGACGGCCATTTGAAGGTTCATTTGTTTACGAAATCGTGCGGAACCGCTGCTGGTCACGGTTTATTAGGCGACCGCGTCCACCGCCGCTCGATGACCGCGCCGCACACATTTACACGTTCTTATAAACACATAATGATAATATCCTATACCTATGTATAATAGTCGTATATATATATATATATATATGATAACTATTATATACAGTGCACACAATCCGCCGCACAGAATATCAGAATGAGCCATATAAAAGATACGAGTGAGATGGATAAACGGTATATTATATATATACGTGTGTGCAGTATATAATTTATATATTTACACGCGGAACACAAACCAGTCACCGTCTTTTTCTCTGTCTCTGTTACTGTAGCGGACACAATACATATTCTTATTACAAACGCAGTTTTTGTTTTTTTTTTGTTTACCCTCCCGGCTAACCGATTTTTATTTGTGTATAATTTCGTGTTGCTAATTGCTGCAGTCGTCGTTGGTCGTTGCTACACAGCCGAGATACGTAGTCGTTCTCACGCCGGCCATCAACCATCTGTGCAGCATTATAATATATATATTTATATAACTTCAGCCATCTAATCGAGAACGACAAAAAAAGAAAAAAGAACGAATTTGATATTCTTCGCGCGCAAATAACCGGAAGTGTCTATAATATGTAAAACGTCGTGGTGTAAACGTTTGCGCGTAACTATATTGAATAGTTATTCGCATCTCAAGGGCGACGACGCTCGATTTATTCATGAAGCGGGGATTACGCGTCCTTGGCCCGTCACGATGGCAATTCCCAAAAGATCTTTTTCCTGCGTATACTATTATAACAAAAATTTATCTATACATACACTTGTATTATACGTGAAAAATTTAAAATATTCCTTTTGCACTAAAAAAAGCATTACTTATATACGTTCAGTATATTTTGTGGGTTGGATAAAATATTATAGGTTTCAGCGTTCTCTCGACGATTATAATATGTACAACGGCTAGTATACAAAACGCTCGTTTTTGCCCCTTTGATGTGGCTGGCAATACAACCCCCGCGGGGTGACAACGACAAGCTCCCAGCCTGGAAACGTCGATGAGCGACGGACGCGAAGGGGTGTCATTTCAAATTACCTCAATTGCCCTCGAGCCAACATTGTCATCAGCAAAGGGACCTTTGTTATGGAGCTCATCGTCGCCGCCGCCACGTTTATATAATACCCTTTGGAATTTACATTTTCAATTATTATTAACGAACCAAAGACGCCACTCTTCATGTACCTACCATAATAGATACACATTATACATATATAATAAATTAATATAAAATAAATACGAACCGCAGCTATTACGTTTTTGATTATTATATTATACATTTGTGTTAAGTTTTTTTTTGTTATTTACCCTCGTCGACCCTCGTAAACTAATTTTATCAGAGGTCCACCAGCCAATTATCCATAAAAACCAATTAACCCTTGCACTTTAGTATAAGTACCTATATTGTACATATACATACAAATGATAGGTATTTACAGTTGTATATTATTATGTTATTATAATATATAACATACTGCCACAAAACTGCGCAAGGTTACATCAGGTTAGGTATAAGTTAGTTCTGCAGTTTATTAAATCGACAATAAGCTTTAAATACACGATGAACGTTATTGGATGAAAACAACTACGAATTTTTTCTTACAATGTATTATGTTTCGTTTGTATTGTGCGTAATAGGTATATTAGATTATAATACCATTTATTTGAAAAAAATTTAGTGTACTTCGTTGCAATAAATGTATAAATATTATAATTCAAATATAGCAACAAGCGAATACCTCGAGGTATGTTATGTTATGGTATACTTAATATTATATAGGTATATGATATATATAACGTAAAACGTCCGTTATATAGTTAATAATAATATATACCTATAAAACGACTAGTACAAAATATGTATATTGTACCTATATATTATTATTTTATGACCGGCAGCTGATGTGTGTCGAGTGATGGATAAAAAAAACACGGCGAGTGTTTATACTTATTCAATACTCGCATATTATATTTGCATTTTTTTCAAAATCGCAACACTGCTTTATCGTCGCCAAGAGATGGCATATATTATTTTAATCTTTATTCGGCCTTGGCGATCTATACGTAGTGTACTTATACTACTTGATCGTTGACTGACACCATGTATAGTTAATAAGCATACATCGTAATTATATATACATGCACAACGTTTGAAACAGTAATTTTTATTTTTTTTTTATAACACTCATGTATATACAACTATACTTATACACATAGGTATACGGCTATATATTATATCTATATGTGGATATGCGACTCATTATTATTATTGTTTCGGTTGTATTTCAATTATTTTCGCTCGCGTACGGTCTTCGACGATTTATCTGATGCATACCTGTGTAGTCCACACATGTACCTCATATAATTATACGCATACAGTTTAGATATATCCTTACATATCTGCTCATCATAATATATAGTCATATAGGTATTATATATATACCTAACGAGGACGCGTTTATCGGTTGTTTTCCCGTTTTGACGCGTTGTACATCGTGTAGTTCATAATATATATAATAGATAGGTTAGGATACCTATTATATGTAAGACATAATAATAAATATATAACCAACAGTTTGGTAATTTAAACCTAGCTTCAGCGGTGACGATGTATGCAATATATATTTATTATTTTACTCGCGCGCGAACACACACGCACATAATATAGAATCGAGACCGCTAAATTTGCATAAATTATTTATCGTTGCCGTAGGGTAACGATGATCGTTTTACTACGCGTCTGATGCAGTGATGATGATGCCTGCAGGTCATGTGCATTGACATTCTGTGTCCAACGTAAAATAATAATTTTTGCTCAGTCATGACGCAGCAGCACCGGATATAATATAATAATAATCATCTGGATAATATATTCCGGAGACTTGCATTACCAATAATAATTTGAAAACTTATAAAACTTGCGGAAACTTGAATAAAAGATATAATAATAGTATACGCATGAAAATATGCCTAGCTATCACTCTATAAGTATGATGTAAATGCGCAGCAGAAACTATCTTGATGACTAGATGGTAAGATGAGACATTGTGGTTTGGCGCAGTAGGTATACAACGTATATTTGAGACTTAATAGATTATATTAAATACAACAGCTAGAGATAATATAAGTATATCAATAATCAATATATAATTTGATTATATATATTCTGCCAATACGATATACCGTATCTTTAGTCTTTACCAATATTATATATATATATAATATATATATTACAAATTCGACAAAAAAGAATATAATATATTATATTATAATGTGTTTAGTTTGGTACTTCGAAATAAAACGCAAATTGGGCGTCACTTCGTGCATGATGGGAAAAACGCTGCTTCCACCACACTGAAGCACGCAGCTCATTTGCGGTTCTCTTGCGGTCCGCAATCGGACCGCATTGATCAGAATCTCAGTCGTATATTACGGCGCGTAATGTCGTAATTGTAATAATATTTCGTGTGTGTAATTTTTTTCCGTGAGAAAACGAGGCGTATAAATAGGTACTATCATATAATACGTATGTGCCCGGTTTTATAATTTAGAACTATATATTATATATACCTACTCGCGGGTTGTGCATAGGACACACGATCGTCGTTTCTTGTATATTATACCATATAGATATCTAATACAACCTATATATACATAATAATGATAATATCAGGTGTTGCGGTCACAAAAATATATATTAGGTACATTTGTGTACCAAGGATGGGTACGTTTCACTTATATATCTATAGGTATATCTATTTTGTGTACACTTAAATGTATAATATAGTTCCTAATCGCACAAGCAAACATGACTGCAGCTATATAACATACGACTTACGTATATAATAAGTACATAATATGCAGTCTGCAACTAGAAAATTCAAATAATAATGAGTATCGCAACATTCCAAAACCCAATTAACATCGTCATTATCAACGTACGTTCATTATCATAAATATTTTAATATAATGTAATATGAATATAACACCATCAAACTGACATTTATTGTATTACATTTATATATTATAGGTTGTATATATATAATACGCAATCACCAAAAATCGTATTAAATTTTTTAAATAATATTATCTTTAATAACTTCCAATGATAAACGATAAACCTATATAGTAAATAGAATATACAGGGATTATAGTATAAATAGGTATAGATAGGTACCTACCTATTACCTAATCTAACCTAACCTACCTATTATATCATCCCCGTTCATGCAATACACACCAATTCCTAAAACAAGATTATTGAGAATCGGCTTTGGGAATTTGTTCAAACTTTAAATGTACCTATACTAAATTAAACATAATTTTATTGTTACTAGTTTTAATTTATTTTTTTTTAAGAAAAGTAATTATAATAACATGGCAATGTGAAATTTACATTTCATATATTATTATAGTTAAAATACAAATAACTAAGATGGACTTATAGTATCTTTTGCATATAGTTTACATGGATTTATAGTGTCTTTTTCATAAATATGTATTTGTTGACCTTACACAACCTAAATTTATCAAAACCACGGGGACTCTTGTGTTCTGCTTATTTAGGAAAATATCGAACGGACTTAGTTGAAATTTTTAATTATTTATTTTATATTTTTAAATAATATTAGGACTTAATTGAATATAGCATATTGTAGATATTTTTAAGCTGAATTTTGTCTATAATAATAATTAACCGGAAAATCGATTTTTGGTCTTGGTGTGTTTTGCATAAACGGGGTCGATATACTTATGTTTATAGGTATATAATTTACCTATGCGCATATATGTGTGCGTTTGATGAAATATAGGTGTCTGAAGATACATATAATTGCTCTGCATATCGTTATACCACTATAATAGGTTAAGTTAGGTTAGGCTGTATTATATTGTATGTTGGGTTTGGGGTATATTGGAATTTTAAAATTATGTTTGTATTTTTCAATCCTATTTTGAATATTATAAGTACCTACCTATATACAATTTAAAATATACCACAATAATATATATATACTATTTTTATACCTACTATATAATATATAAATGTAATACAATAATAATTTATTTGTGTATAAAAATATTAAAAAGAAAATAAATTAAATAAATATAATAATATAATATAATAAAAAATTGCGATGAAACATATAGATATCTAGGTATTACCTATAGATATAGATATTTAATATAAACGTTTATGGACTATTTATATAGGTATTATTATACCTATAGGTTTTGAAAGATCTACACGATTCTACACACCACGCTCCAGCTATATAAATATTAAATATACCCATCATATACTCGCATGCCGGTATCTATATACGTATAAAAATATTGTATACATATATAATATATATACATAAAATAATATAACCTTACCTAACCTAAGTGATGTATATATTATAATCCCTATAGGTATATATTACCTTTATATACCTTTTCCTACATAGGTGCAAATACGGTGTATATTAGTGTATAAACCGACGCTATTAAAAAACGGTCGTCGTAATAATAACGTAATTTTTCTTTTATGAAATATCGTTCGCGGCGTCTTTTTTTGTTGTATGACAGCAGCAGCAGATGTTTGGCGCGTCCTCTTATATATTATCGCCGCCGTTCGTACCGATGGGAAAAACGATGATCGCTTGCAGTTGTGTGTATAAAGAACAATACAATTTTTTTTTAAATCGTAATATGCTCGTCATAACATAATCTCATCTCTATATACTTCATATATACATATATATACGCAATATCAAGTAATGGGCTTGTTATAAAATATTTGTAAATTATTTACTTTTTCCTATATATAAACATATATATATATATAACGCAATAAAACGCCATTTTTTTGACACAACCAATGTTGGCAGTTTATTCTTTGTACCACGACGTGTATTTATCAGAATGTATTTGTATAATATGTAGCCGTCTAGCAACGACGGTAAAGTGGTGCGGTGCGTCGCATGTGTCACTGTCGTCGTCGATGGGAGGAGATTTGTCGCAGTTCGGTAGGCGGAGCGCCGATCGGTGGTTGACACGGTGTATGACACAGCCGGCCGACCAATGGGACGCACCGCCGCTGACGGTCTAGTATTGTGCCCGGGGAGACCGTCCGGAGACAAACAGCTTACGACAATAATAATAATAATAATAATAAAATAAAATATTATTATATAGCCGATATCAAGGACCCCACGGCCAACCAATAACAGTACGGCGGTGACGCAGTCCTCATCGTAGAGAACGTTGTACTGCAGCTGCGTGCTTTTTTTTATTATCCGATGTTCATATTATTATATTATCATGGTCCTCGCGCCACGGATTATTATTTATATTTTATAATAATAATACGAAAATGGATCATCGTCGTATGTATTATATATATTACAATAATATAGAGAACGTGTTTTTATTATTATTTCCAAAGGGGTCGCTTGTTAAATGCATGTGATGTGCGTGCCAGTGTACTTGTGCATGGCGCGTATTATGTTCCAGTCCCTTCGCGATCGCGAGATATATAATACATCGTATATTCGTACCTACATAATATAAGCGCTCCCTTCGGCCGTCAAACCACCTCTCACCCCCCGATCACCGCTTGGTCGCCATTAGTGAATTGTGAACTTAAAGTATATATATAGGTATAGTTATATATATATATATATATATATATATGTATTTTATATATATATATAAACGAGTACCTATATATATTTGTATATGTGTGTGCGGTGTAGTCGTCGCGTCATTGCGCGTGCATCGTAGACGACCTTAAAGTGCATATTATATATGTGTGTGTATATATATATATATATATATATATATACGATATGCTTACATATTATATCATTATATGTATATATAATGTATATGCATCCCACTCGGTAGATTATTATATACGTTTTCAACAATGACGAGACGAATATAATGACTACACCCCTCCCGACCACTAGAGGACTCACTACTGCAGTAACATACGTGTATTACGCCGCAATCGCGGCTGACGAGCACAATGCTCGCTATTAATATATAATAATATATGCGCCGGGTACCGGCCCAGAAGTTTTCAATCTCATCACTGTGCTTTGGTATATAATATAATATAAATGTATATATGTATACGATAGATATGAGCCGCGTGCGTATACGGTTGACAGGTTTCATAATATCAGAAAAATGCACGTTTAATCACTTCTGCTGCTGGCAGTCCGTTGCACTCGATCAACGACTGCGCGCAGTCTCTGTCGCGATGACGAGTATAAACGAGTAGTCCGTTTTTAAATTATATAGATATGTATAGGTACATCATCGTCGTATGTTACTTATAATAAAGGTTATATTTGTATATAGGTATGTATTGGAAGTATTAAATAAGCAAGAGATATGTACATGTAATAAGTATATTATATGGGTATTCGCGGCAAGCAATCGTTATCAATCATGTGCCACCCGATTATCGTTTTCTAGGACACACATATATTTTATGCCATGTAGGTTTATAATAACATGTTTAAATTATAGGTGCCTAATAGGTATAACTACGATATTGGATTTGACGAAATTATAAATGACTTTGTATAGGTACTTATATTTATTGTTTCTTGACAATACTTCTAAAATGATCACAGCGTATGCTATTATAATTATTATATATAACTCGATCATGGATTCATGTCCTTGTTGTTCGTACCTAAAATACATATATATGATATATTATATTATAGTCATGAAGACAGCCATTTTGAAATCAAATAATATAATTCGAAACATATATGTTGACATGGTGGGGGTATTACGATGAGGTGCAGTATACGAAAGAAAATGTATTATGTAACAATACGATATAAAAATTACAAGCCTCGTACATTATCTTTTTGTGTTTTAACAATAATAGTAGGTACCTATAACTTATATTATATTTATAAAAAAAAATCAACAACAGGAAATACGATCAGAATATTTCAATTGATAAGTTTTTTCTCATTATTATTAGTTAACTGAGATTGCGGCGCTTCATTCCAGTTGGATTGATTTTGGGACCAAACGCAATCTAACGGTCGAACGAATCGAAATACGCAATACGTATAATATGATCGGTTGTCAAATTAAAAAAAAAACTATTGTTAGCGTTCGTTGGAACGCCACCGTGCCGCTGAAAATGTATTATTTGTATAATATTATATTATTATATTTAATAATTGGAGCCCATTGTGGATGCGGTGAATAGGTCAGGTAGAAAATTATGTCTAGTCCCTTTTTATAAAAATATAAGCCATGTGCACGTAAGAGTATATCTGTACTGCATTGAACCACGCTCGTCATCATCAATCCCACGGGTGTTTCATTTATTATTTTATTGTGTGTGGGTACTACAGGGTAATGACCGTAAGATATCTATATAGAGGGATCCTTACCGTCATCATCGTCGTCGTATAACTATTAAATATCGATGAAATCCAAATATGTTTATGGTGCAGAACAACTTCCTTTTTGCTAATATAATGTAATACTTTTACTTACATAGTTTTGCTATTATAATTGGAAAAAAAAACGAAACGTATTTAAATAAATATTCTTAATTATTATATTTGTTTTTTGTTCAATAGCTCTCGACAAGCTGGGATTCGGTGGAGCTTCCTTGGGAAACGGCGCTGTGGAACCTATCCAACCAAACGTAGCTTTCGACATCGCCAGTCTAGTACTATACGGCTGTCAAGCCCTACCGATAAGGCTCAAGATCTTGTTAGACCGATTGTTCAGCGTTCTCCGTCAAGAAGAAGTGTCAGCCGTGCTTAGAGGGTTCGGTTGGACGCATGAAGACTATGCCAGGGGCTACATACTTCAGGTAATAATATATACATATAGTCATAATATATAAATAAAACAGCATGTAGTGGAAGGTGTGTATATATGTATGTGCAATATGTTTATATAAGCTAGTGTGTGTGCTCCGGACAATAAAAGGGTTAAACACACAAAAACGCATCGATAGATTCCTAATGAACGACTAAAACGACCTTATATCGATGTTTGTTTTTGGGGTCGTCCGTGGCGTTGGTGGATACGTGACGTGAACGTCGTGTGAAGGGCTTGGGAAAAACAAACCAACCTGAAAGGGTTGCAGTAATTTTGTGTAATACACGACTCGTGTCCGTAAGTTGACTTTCTCTCTCTCTCTTTATATATATATATATATATATATATATATATATATACACACATGTTACTTATAGTAATGTATAATTGAATTACACACACACATATAGGCGTGTACATTTAAAAGTCCCTAGGGCTAGCTGTCTTGCGAATATACGTAGCCGAGCACGTTATTTCGTTAACTATTGTTTTCATTGCATGACCACCGACGGTCATTACGCTATGTGTGCCTCAGGCAGGCGTTAAATTTAAGAGTCGGACTCTTGGGATTGACAATTGGCACGAAAAATAAAAACAACTACACATTTTACACGATATATATGTATGACATAAGTAATTTAATCAATTATTTCTTGATGTATAATATTTAAATATTGTAAATATGTTATATTTAATTTTTAAAATATCAAGTTTTTGCTATTTAACAAGGTAATATACTGTAATTGCTTATTATATTTTTTAATTTTATCTTTATAGGAACCACTCGGTGGTGGAATTTTGGAACGTTGGAACATATGTAGCCCAGAAGAAGAGCCGCTTGTGCTGCAACAGTTTTTAAGATTCGGAGAAACCCGAGCAGTTACACAACAATTGCTGTTGCACGGCTTAGGAGCTGATTTTCGGGCTTTACCTGCCCTGGAGACTGACATGAAACGGCTAATGGAACGCCAGAAACAGCAATTGAACAATGACCATAAGTCCGGATTTGACATAAATAAATTCCGGACTCGGACACCCCCTCCGCAATCAATACCGTTGTTGCCGTTACCACTGCCCCAACTTACACCACGACTTCAACTAGGCAGTTCCCCACCTTCACCACCAAAACCAGTGTTTGGGTTCGCCAAGCCACCCGGTGGACTTCCTATGCTACAGCCACCACCAGTTGGTAATAATGCTTGTAATGGAGCAGGTTCGCCACCAGCCGGTAGCCCTACCAGCAGTGTATCACCACTCAACAAGTTACAAAACATGCAGCCGTTTGACTTTCGAAAGATGCAGTCAGCTGCATCTGGGTTTGGTGGTGGCAAGCCAATGCAAGTCCCATCGGGCCGACGGTCAAATAACTCATCAACTGACTTACTGCCGCCACCCCCACGCCCGAGCCAGCAGCAACAGCAACAACAACAGCAACAACAGCAGCAACAGCAGCAACAACAGCAGCAGCAACAACAAAACGATTTCAACAACAAGTACGGTCCACCCGATAGCTTAGCCGGCAGTAGTGATTTCGGTTCTGATGATGGTGATGAAGAGGAAGAAAACTCACAGAGCGCGTTGAACCTGAGCAAAGACAGTGCTCCAAAAGCGTTACGCCCACACCGGGGTCACGTTCGCAAAACTCCACAGCCGTTGAAAAGACAGTGGGGATCGGCTGGGTTGCCGTTGAATTTAGGTACTCAACTCATTAACCCAGCTACTGGAAAAAAACGCGTGCAATGCAACGTTTGCCTGAAGACATTTTGTGATAAAGGGGCACTGAAAATTCATTTTTCTGCCGTTCATTTACGCGAGATGCACAAATGCACCGTAGAAGGGTGCAATATGATGTTTAGTTCTAGACGTTCTCGAAACCGGCATAGTGCCAATCCTAATCCTAAACTTCACTCGCCACACTTACGTCGAAAAATCTCACCACATGATGGGCGTAGTTCACAAGCCCACCACCCGATGGTTATAACACCATTACAGGCTTCTGCTATGAATCAACTGGCGTTTGGAGCATTTCCATTATTGACTGGTGGCACTGACTTGAGAGCTACTGGATCTAAACACAGTTCCGCGTCAGGCCTACACCTGGCCGAAGAACTACGTCGCTCGGCAGAATTTTCATCGGACAACATGGACGAGTACATGGACGATGAGGAAGATGGCATCGTTGTAGATGGTAACGCAGTGGACGATGATGAAGATGACTCAGAGCACCGGAGCGATCGGAGCTGCAAGCGAATGTCGGAAGATTCCGAAGACGACGGTGGTAGCACCGCTGCCGAACCACAGAACAACCATCACCATCTCAACAACAATAACAACATAAATAATGACAATAACAACGATCGACCACCAATAGTAGCTATCAAGAACGTGCACAAACGGAAGAGCATGAACCCGACGAGGTTTGCAGCTGCAGCTGACCTCAGCGATGAAGGAATGTCCTGTGCGGATGATTACGGTTCGGTCGCGTCACCCAAGGACAACAACAACGAAATAGCTCCCACCGTCTGCAAATTGGAACCCAATTTGACTGACGAAGATGATGGTTGTTTAAACCTTAGCAGGAAACGGTTGTCACCCAGTCCCGTAACGGTGGGTGGCGGTGGTGACGGTGACGGAAGTGGTAGGCAGTCTGTGGCGGAAGGAGTAGGTGGTGGTTCGAGAGATTCGTTACTATCTGAAGAAGATGATGGGCTGCTGGAAGAAGACGAAGACTTGGATGACGACGTGGACGATGACTTGGACTTGGACGACGACTTGGATGAGGATGCGGACGACTTGGATGAGTGTGACTCTGAGAGTGACGGTAATCATCGCGTATATGGCGTATTTGAGAACGGCCGGTTCGTGGCCACAGACGACGTGCCTGTGGACAAAGACAACCCGTGTGCCTGTATGGCGTGTGGTAAGATGTTTCCTAACCACTTCGGTGTCAAGTCCCATTACCAGCGAGTGCACCTGAAACTAATGCATAAATGCATAGTAGACGGCTGCAACGCGACGTTCCCGTCCAAGCGGAGTCGGGATCGACACAGTTCTAACTTAAACCTGCACCGGAAATTGTTGTCTACGTCATCGCCATCATCATCAACGACGGAACCACCTCGGCAACAGTCTCATCACCGTCAGTCATCATTGCTGCAGTCATCGCAGCAATCGGTCCAGAAGCAACTCCAACAGCCTTCGACCTCGCTGCCACCACCCACGTCGTCGCAACAACATCCGCACCAGACCCACCCAGCACCCACGCCTGTAGCCAGCAGTGCCGCTGCCACCGCAGCCAACATCATGGCGGCTGCTGCTGACAACCCATATGGAATGCATGCCGAGTTCCTAGCTCGTTTGTATGCTGATTCGCAGCAACAGTTCCAGGCGTTCGCAGGTGGCAATGGACTGATGCAGGTTCCAGCGCAGTTCACCAGTGGCACGTCAGTTGGTTCCCCGTTCAGGCACTTACCCGCAGCCGCAGCGGCTATGGCGATGGCGGCTGCGTCCGCGGCCAATGGATGTGGCAACGTGACATCACCACCGTCCACCGCCCGGCTGGTATACTCGGCTGATGAGGACCTGCCAGCCACACCCGACAAGGAGAATGGCAGCATGTATGCGTGCCGGTTCTGTAGCAAATCGTTCCCAGACAAGAACGGTATGCGTGAGCATTACGAACAGCTGCATATGCACGAAATGCACCGATGTAAGATGCCCGGGTGCGGTATGGTGTTCAGCTCTCGAACCAGGCGGAACGCTCACGCAGAAAACAGCCATCAGCAGCAGCCGGCCTTGTCTGCAGGCGCGCAGGCCGCCACGTCGTGACCTCGACCCGTGCCTCACCACCAGCAATTTCCCGTGCCGCCGCCCTGGTGGTGGTAGATGCCGCACGAATGTGGTATAAACTATATAATATTATTATAATATCATATCGATTGATGTGGTAAATTATACGTTTTCATTACATACTCTTATAATCAGCCCCTACCTATCGCTCGTCTTCCCCTTTCACTCACCATCTACTACTATATATGTTATTCTCGGTCACCTGTTGTAAAGTGTTTAAGAATTTAATTGTTAAGCCATGCATCAATCTTTTTACTTTTGTTCTGGTGCTCAAGTCAAACGTTTAACCTCATCATCATCAACGACATCGTTTGTGTGTACAATAAAATAATTAATTAATAATATGCGTCGTGTATTCCATATACTCAATTATTATACTACTCGTATATGTGATTCGACTTATGATTATATTACGTATTCTCATCACCCTCAACCCCTACAGTTTTACGAAGCGAATTTTTATTATATAAACTTTATTATAACTATTACATATACGTATACGATGTATGAAAATATGTGATTCATTTTTGTTAATATATATTTATTATAATATTTACTATTATTATTATTATTATTATTATTATTATTACGATTTATATATATTATTATTAAAAACGATTAATATTATAATATCGTCATGGCTGTTCTACTTAAGAACGTTATTATTATTTTTTTTTATCATAGCATACATTAATTACTATGTATAATATTATTTAGAATTGAGTAGAGACAAGTGCGCGTAAACAATATATTATACGACTATTAATTTTAATATATACCTATGCTATGTGTACATTGTTTTTACATATTAAAGGTTGTGTTGAATATATTATGTATATATATATTTATATAAATATATATATATATATATCATATTAATCTAGTGAAATATCATTTTGTAAATAGGTATAAGTAGTTTATTTTAGATAGATACGTTTATTATCTTGTACTACGCAATATAACAACAATTTATAGTGAGTTTTTAATAATTATTATATTATTATTATTGTATATAAAATATGTTTCATTTAACACGTGATACACGTTATTCATTATTACAGTCATCGCCGTGCATATATAATAATACGTGTAAATATTATATTATATATAATACGTCATAGGCATATTATATAAACATTGTAAGTTATATTATATATACACGCGCGTGTGTGTGCATGTAAAATAATGATACGCGTAAGCATTTCTCTCTCGACTTAATCAAAAACAAAAAAAAAAAATGCAAAAAAAATATCTGATATAAGAAATTTGATAATATTTACTAGTCCTTATCTTTTAGAGTGTATTTTGTAGGTACGGCAATATCATTGTAATAATAATAACTTTGTACGCCTTACAATGTATTATTAATTATAATATATTATATTGTGTGGACGTACGTTTTTGTGCAGTATAATCGACAAAAATATATATTATTATTATTATTACTATTATATAAGTGTTAATTTTTTTCCTAAAAATGTCTTTACAACAATAAATATTATATTGGCTGTATATTATAATATATTATATCTAATAATATTATAATGGCCAATAAGACAATATATCATAAATATATATATGTATAATATATAATATATAAAAATCATATGTGTGTATATATTGATATTATTGATATGCGACAACTAAATACTATATTATTATACTTGGGAATTACTTATTTTTAATTCACGCATTTCAAGTGCACATACTATACACAATAATATTCCACCCGATACAAACATTAAGTTTCGTAATATGTATACACGTAATAACAGGTAGGCACCTATATAGTTTAAATATTATTAATTATACCAAAACTATTATTTCTGCAAAAATTCAACGGACGTTTCGGGATATATTTTTTAATTAAAACAATATTCAACTATATTATATAGGTATCCAGAGGCTATGTACAACATTGGTTGCGTAGGAATTTAAAAGTACATGTACCTATAAAATATACAATATATATAATAAATATAGTGCATGTGTGTAGACGAATGATGGTACCTATATTTGTATATGACTACAATATCGTCAGTATCAACTAACTACAGAAAGCCCATTTAAACTGATTCGGCGAATGCGAATTACTTATACAAATTACCTAATACCGTCACGTGTGTAAACACAGAATACCGCGACGACTGCATGTTACTTCGTTCCTTGAGTCCCCAAAAAAGGTATATTTTGTAAGCAATAAATTTTACCGGTAACTTGCGTCACATTATTGGGATTGATATTATCTACTAAAATCACAAAAATTGATAGTTTATAAACAATATATACTGTATATTAAACTTCACTGTTTTTGGAATGGGGATATCCACAGTTTGTGGATACAATAAATTTATCTATACAAATCATGGTATATCATAATAATTAGGTATAAAAAAAAAAGATAATAGAAAAAAAGCAATTAAAATTAGAATACTTAAAAAAACAAATCAAAAGTTAAAAAAAAAAAACGAAATTTCCCTTTTAAGTTTTATAATAAACGTTTCATTTAAATTTGTACTACCTATATATTTAAAATGAACTATAATTATTTATCATCATGACAAAATGTAAAACACACACATTTTATATATATTGATATGAATGATATGATGACAATATGATATTTTGAAACTTTTAAATTATAAATTAAAATAAACATGAATATGTTTTTTTTTATTGATATATTGATTTTGATTATATTGATATTTTCTTGACGCAAATATAAGTTATGAAAAAGATATACCGTGACGCAGATAGGCTATGAACCCTTATGAATCATTTTTTGCAGCTGGACGCAACTAACCCAAGTACTGACAATAATTTCGAATGTAAGTAATATATACCGACTTACCTATAAATAAGGAGAGCTATAAGTTTCTACACCAAAGTAGCAGGTAAAAAGTTATATACGTTAATTTTTATTAAAAATATCAACAATATTTATTGAACCAATTATGGGGCACTAAATTTTGTTTAAAGAACTATTATTCAATAATTATTTAGTCATTGTATATTATTTGTACCTACATATAAATATATAATATAATCCAGCAGTAAATAATCAACACGATCTATGGTGGGTTCATATTTTTTCTGTTTTATACGGTAGGACCATATAGGGTATAATAGGCTTAAACATTAATCTCATAATATCACTTATAAATTATAATGATATATAGTAAAAGATGTTTTTAATTTTTCTTATACAGTCATTGATAAACATAATATTTAAAAATTCAAGTATCAAATAATAATCGATGATATAATAAAAAATAGAAATAATTCGTTGAAATAACAGTTTCTGCTGTTAAAAATCTTATACAACAAGTTTTTAGAAGTATACAGGTGCTAATAAAATAATAAATCAGCACATCATAAATTAAATACATATACGTTTTATAACAAAGTAAGTAAACGAATGATAAACAGAAACATATAAATCAAATTTAAATTATATGTAATTAAATTACGTTTAACGCTTAAGCATATATGTATATATTAGATATATCTAAATATATATGAACATTTATATTTTTTATGCTTGTTCTGTAAAAAGTTACTGTATGCAATTGTTTTCCACGTGTCATGTCTTTTCACATTTTTAAATACTACTATCATATTTATATTTCACCTATACACGTTGTAATTGTTAAAACGATTGGCAAATAATTTTAATACTTTAGATTTATAAAACTTATTAATGGAAGATGATTGATTATAGAATACAAATAATATTACCGAATAACTAAATATTATTTAAATACATTTTTGATTAAAAAAAGTGGGTAAGTGGGTATCGCTCTGCTGTATATTAGGGGGTGGGGTGGACCTCGGACTAGGGTAGGTTAAATTTGAATGCAATGATAGGTATCATTGTATACGAAAAACGATTCTGAACGGAGATGATTTGTCAGTCTGGGATATATTAAATTTAAATATTGTCATACATTCTATTCTGAAAAAAATTCACAAATTCAAACACTTAAGTAAAAGCTTCAAGATCTTATGTATGCTAATTTTTTAAAAATAACAAAAATTGAAAATTATTTATTAGTAAAACGTTATTTTACACGTGTATTTTTGATTTCAAATTAAAATTAAAACTTTAAACACTCGTAAAATTTTTTAAATTGAAAAATTATCAAACTTTTTAATAATTATTCTAAGCTTAACTTATGGACAGCATAGTATTCAATTTTCAATTCTTAGCTTTTGATAGTAAAATATTTATAAATTTTTAACTACCAAATAGTTAAAAATATTCATGATTGACGAATTGTTGTCAATATTTGAACTTCAAATGCTAATAAAAAAATTGTGCCTATGTATTTTTATAATTTTTGAATGAGAGTTAGAACAAATTATGTGGACCCTTCTATTAAATTTTCAAGTAATTTGTCCCAGCTAAATTTTTTTTATCAACATTTATAAAAAAAAAAATAAAAAAAAATTGATTATTTCAAATGCCTATTTATAGATCAAAAAAAGTCAAAATATTTTGAAAATAAAATCACGTAAATAAAATGGCAATTTAAATAACTGGTAAAATTTTCAAGTATTTACGACTTATACTGTTTGAAAAACAACAAATATCAAAAATCGTTTGAGGCTAAACCGTTATTTAACGCGGTTTTGTAAAAATTTAAATTTCAAACACTCATAAAAATTTTTTGTCCGAATCCGGTAGTTTTTTTCACAGATATTTGAAGAAAAAATTATGGAGAACCTTGTACCCAATTTTCAAAACTTAGTTATAAAAGAAAAAAATTTTACGATTTTTCAACCACAAAATTACTTGCAAATTTTCGCAATTTTGACATGTTTCGTATAAATTCGAACTTTAAGCACTTATAAAAAAAATTTGTGGCTAACGATTTCGGATTTTTTTTTATCACTTTAAGAAAAACTTATAAGAATTCTTGTATTAAATTTTCAAGATTTTCTGGTCGGCCAAAAAATTTTTATCGTTATTTAAAAAAAAAATACCTAGAATAATTGAAAATTTGAATTGTCTATAAATAGTTCAAAAAAAGTCAAAATTCTTTGAAAATTTAACTGTGTATGGAGAACGCTAATATAAACATTTTGTGAACATTTCAAGTATTTACATTGATTAGTTTTTGAGTTATAGCAAAATTAAAAATTCGATTTTGACGAAAACTGGTTTTGCGTAAAAAATCCCGTTTTTCCGTCATTTTTTTAGGGTTTTTCCCGACTCATTTAAAAATATTGAAAATTTTAAGTTTTGACCCCCCAAAGTACCAACTAGATTAGATTTCCTTAGGTTAGGTTAGGTTAGGTTAAACATTTAATTAAAATGTCAAGTATTTACAATGATTATTTTTTGAACTACAACCATATAAAAAAATCGATTTGGTCAAAAACTGGTTTTACATAAAAATTCCCGTTTATCTGTCATTTTTTTTTTTGTTTTTCTCGATTTTTTTGAAAACTGTTGGAAAATATTTCACCACTATAATGCACCAAGGATATCCACTTTGCCATCGGAAACCACCCCCAGTTTGCATTATTTCGACTAGTTATAGTGTACACAGACATAAAAACAAAAAAACACACATCATTGTAAAATCAATACATTCATCACTCCGTTTAGTATCTAAAAAAATTGTATAATAAATAATTATAGTATACCCACGTTAAAATTTTACAAATACTAAAAAAAGAAATTAACGTTTCCGTGATGTACCTACAATGTTTCGAATAGATTCGTATGTCATTCAACGACGTTGCAGCCACCGAATAATTGGAACAGAATCGAATCGAACGATGTCCGTCAAGTTGGCACTGGCACACGAGACGGGCAGCTCAAATGAACGCGATACATACGTAACGCGGAACTCTTACGAGTCATTGGAACTGTGCCATCTGCTCACTAGATCCGACGTACGCGCGAATCGTCATTTCTGCGGAACGTAACCTGCCCTAGCTCTGCGCATATGTCGACAATGACGATAAAGCACAAGGAAACTGGGTTTTTATGAATATACATTCTGTTTGGGAAGCATAAATGAACACTTAGGAACGACTGTTTATCACACAATAAGGAAATATAAAAAAAATAAAATACACAAATATTTAATACAGATGTGACAATCAGTGTTCGCGCAAACACAACACATCAAACACTGACAGTGCGCTCGAACAGTACCAGACTTATATAGGCCACGGAACAAAGCCAAACTCGAATTTTGTTTATGCATACCAAAGCTTGAGCTAAGAAAATGTTAGAGCTCCGAAGAATAGGTATGAATAAAATCACTATTTAATTATATGAGTACAAGCAATGTAATGTGTAGGCAACATAATATATTAATATGTTTAAGACCAAAGAATATAGATACCAGAAGCCTTCCCTAATCGCGCAAGTCTGCCCGGGTGGGTCTTGCTACGACGGAGGACAGCCAGTGAATGTGAATGCTGGTCGTTTCATCGGGACTTTTATACCCGGTGTTCTGTTATAGATAACAAGAAACCGTAGAAACCCCAATAGTGCAATCGCCGATAAACACACAATTTAAATAAAAGTTATTATAAGAATAAAATAATTATAATAATAATAAAAATAGTAATATTAATAATAATAATAAGATTAGGAATAAGAATAATAAAAATGATAATAATAAAAAGGAAAAGAAGAATCTAGAACCTTATCCGTGTACCCCTCCCCACACCGAACAAAAAATACCCCCTGTCGGAAAAAAATTAAAAGTTAAAATATTAAAAAATTATTTATTATGTACGAACTTTTCACGGTATTTTAAGACTTTCCATAGTTTTCTCCAACTCGTTCTTTTCGTATTCGCGTAGTTTGCGTCTTCTGAAAGCCGTGCGTATATACGATTTTTTCGCCGTTCATAACGTTCATAGCAGTTGCGATCGCGGTAACGAGTACGACCGCCGACCCCCGGACATTTTTCTTCGATCTTTTTATTTTCGCACATAGGATCGCGGACGCCAATCGATGTACCTACTTGATATTTATTCTATTGTTATTGCTTAAATGTACACGAATATAATATACGTTTGATTCGAAGTCCATTTGTCGATGTACAATACTGTTTTTTTTTATTCAATAAATTGCATTATATATTTATATTATTTTTGTTGTTCTCGGTAGCTAAACTTTCACGTCATACTTATATCTTCATCCACGGGTTATTGTGCTGAATACCATAAAAGAGTTTCTCGACGACGTTTGTGTCGCACAGTACTGTATTCATGTACCTACATGGGTATATTGGTGTATATATGTAATAATACATGATAAGCTTTTGTAGGTGTATTGATAAGTTATTAATAACATATTATATATCTTTATAAATCGAAGTTTAAATTATAATGTCATTGGATGATGTGTAATAAATAAATAAGTGTTTCTTTATTTTAAAATATTTTTATATGATAAATTTAATGATTTTTGGGGATTATGGGTGGCTGAAGGTGATGTGGGGGGCTTTGCTCCACAGTCCGCACAGTAATGTGATATTTAATTTTGTGTGGAACACTCGTTTATCCAACATCCACTGAATCCCCCTTCTAGTTTTTTTCCAAATCAAGTACTGGATAAAGTTAAATAAAAAAATAAATATTAGCATTTAGCATACGTAAAAACCACGTACAGATAAATCATACAGTATACTATTATCGCTATTGTTGCTGAATAGTCGTCTGAAGTAACCGATATTTTAACGGTTTAACGATGTTTAATTCATATAGATATATTACTATAATAATATAGCTTTATATGTATGCATGAAAATTAGGTATATTATTATTCTAATATTTTCGCTCCAATGATCAAAGCCGAACTAGTACCTAACTATTATTTAAACACATATGTATAAGGTATATCTATGTTATACATGAATTTATAATACTATATAGGTATACAAGTATACAACTAACGCGTATGTTATACACATGCTATACTGTACCTATATACCTATTTGAGCCTTGTGTCTCTAAGGACAAAACGGCAATTTGCAAGTGAATCACATATTTAGGTAGGTATATTTATACAGTAATTTTCATGATTTCACAACAGTATATTGCACGTGATATAGCTGCAGTCCGGTCGATGGCTAGTAATATACAATATTATTATAATATATAATATATATGTATTATATACAACTTCTTTACTCTGACAAAAAGTATAATATTACGATTTTTATATTTATGTATGTGTTTGTAAAAAGAGATGTGTAGTACTGTAGTAGTTATTATATTGTTGTCATTATTATTTTTATTATTAAACGTAACCTGTTTGTGTATAAATAAGTTAGTAAATATATTATATTATATAAATAAAGTTAAACAATTCGACTCGTATTCTTTTATTTATTTAATTTTATAAGGCACTTTTTTGAAAAAAATATGCACGGATAAGGTTAATTAATATAATTATCTACCCACATTGCAGTTATAACATATATTTGCTCGTTATTCAACATTTTTTATTTTCAGATACACAATGTAAAAGAACTAAATGACTAAAGTAAAAATGTGCAATATATAAAACGTACCTAAAAATAATGACAAAATGTTAGCCTTATATTTATTTTTTATTTTTACGCATAATGTAATCGGACATAGGTATATATAATTGGCACTTATTTAATTATATTAAATATAAATAAACACAGATAGAATATTGTTTCTTTACTGTTTACGACGTCAACAGATTATTGTATAATGTATATATAACTATACATACACAGGTTAGGTAAGTACTATATTATATCTACTCGTATTATATTTGTGTAAGACAAAATTTGACTTATTTAAAACTTCACTTTAATAAATAAACTTAAACTAAAACTAACACAAAATTTAATCTAAGAATAATTAAAACAGTAAAATATTTGTTAATTTACGTAATTTTGCCATACTTTTCTTCAATAGTCAATCATCGTTATTTATATTTATATTATAATATTAAATATACCTAATTATATAATATATTCATACAATTTAACTGTATATATCAACCAAAACGTTATCTATATTATGAAACATTATAATATAATAATTTAAAAGTGTATATTTATGTGTAACTATACTATAAAATAGGTATAGCAGTATTAAATATTTTACAATGTTTAGTATACATAATATTACCACAGTAGTTCTTAAGTGTATACAATTAATATATAGGGTCATGTAACATATCCAGGACACTAGGTATCGTTTATATAAAACCATATTATCATTTTTCTAAATAACCCTGTAAAAATTAAGCTGATATAAAATAACACGAGTTGTATTCAGTTTTCAGGGCTATGATACAATATAGTTATATAGTTTTCCGATTATTTGGTTAATGAAATAATCACGACAGATCTTGAAACGAAACGAACGCTTATGCATTTTAACATTATAAGTCGTAATGATTAAACTTTTATCATAATAATTAATAATTATATTACATTTATTTGTAATAATTAAACTTAAGGAGCCCAAACTATATTTACTTAATACAAGTAAATGAATGATAATATAAACATTTTGAAATATTTTCAAACCTTAATAGATATTAATACTATAAATAACCCAAAACAATAAAAAACAAACAAACAGTAATCAATATTTTAATGATCACGGTATAAAAAGTAACCTATTATATAATTAAAATAACTATACATAATTCAATAATATAATTTACTATTTAATATTTTCGGTTGAGGATTGATCTATTATAGTATATGACTCAGGGGCGACTACAAGGCGAAGCGAATGGGGTAGTCGCCCCTCCTATGGCTTTTTTTTTACAAATTTATATCAGAGTTGGAAAATAAATAAAAGTACACCGTAAAGTCATAAGATATGTTATCATTTCGAAATAAAACAAATGTTGTCATATTGATGGTATAAATAATATGGTGGTAGGTTGGAATATTATTAACTTTTTTGGAATTTTCTTTATGGAAATTAGTTTAAATACTAAAATCTTGAATTTTAGAGTGGGTTGTTTTTAAAATTTTAATTTTTAAATAGAAATATATAAGAATATTATTCTTATAAATTAAATTTAAATTCATAAAAAAATATCCTTATAGATTTCTGGTATTTAAAATAGGGACTGTCATCTAACAATCAAAAGTTGATACTCAATTATTAGGGAAAATATAATTCTTCTAAAATATTCAAGATTTATATATTTGAATTTATTTTCCAAAAGAAAGTTCCAAATAAAGTTAATACTTTTTTTAATAATGAGTGTTATGTGTTGAACAAATATTAAATATATATATTTTTATATTTTAAGATTTTGTGCATAGTTTTTTTTTTTTTGCTTTATTATTATTTTCTTGCTTTTCTATGCTTATTAGATTGAAAACTTGGTTAAGCACGCTTAACTGGTTTGGCACTAATGAATATTCATTCATAGTAAAATTCCTTTAAACACCAATAATATAATTGATCGCTTTGCCAAATCTAAACACAAAATTGATTTTATTCTCTAATGAATTTATTTACTGTGACTCTATTTATAATAAAGAAAATTTTGATTTTAATTATTTCAATGTTTTTTTTTATTTATAGCCATGCCTACGTATATTTACATTACTCACCTTAAGTGAAACCAGGTTAGCTACCTAGTAATTATTATATATTATATATAAAGTATGATATTCGCCCCCCCCCTATAAAAGGGTCTAGGGACGCCACTGATATGACTGATGATATATACAATAGTTTTTGAGTGCAAATTATTAATATAATATATCACTATCATTCTTCGATAGAGTTTTATTTAGTACATATTAAATTGTATGTATTTTTATATTTAAATTTTATTTGCATGTATAAATATCAGTTTGTCGAGAAACAATATAGTTATTAAACGGCTAGTATGGATTTAATCATAAATTTGCTCTTGTAAATAAATAATTTATAAAAAAAATCCCTATTATAAAATATATTAATATGTTATAATAATTTTAACTATCATTAGCAGATTATACACACTTGTATGTATATTGTATATATATATATATATACAATATTTTATCATACACTATATAATGAACCACTATACCAGAGGTATTCAAACAGGGCGTCACGTTAAAGAACCGGAAACTAAAATTAATAAAAAAAATTATCAAAAAAAATATCAATCAAAAGTTAATATTGAAAAGATGAGGATAACTAGGTAATCCTAAACTATAGAATCAAGATTTGAACATATTATGATAATATGAAACATAAACAAGCTCATCCATCTCACTAAATTTTAGTTTATTTTTTGATTAATTTGTGTTTATGAAATATAAAATATTTTATTTTATTTTTTCTATATTATTACCTATCTATTTATTTGTAAAATGTGATAAATAAATAAATATTAATAAATTATAACAAATTAAATACTCTATGTACCTAACTATGTATTATAACCATTTTTTTTCGTTATTACTAATTTGGGAGCCGTAAAAATGTATTGTGAAGACATAAAGGAGCTGTGGGATATAAATTAAATATTTGAATATTTCTGCAATATACCATAACAAATAACAATAAACTCTTTTTATAAAAGCATCTAACATAATTTTTTGTTACATAGAATTGCGACACATATAACTATTTTTGATTACTTTACTAAATGTATATTGTATAATGATAATTATTCGGGTGCTATAATAATATTTGTGCTGAAATTGTCTCGTTGTATTATCGCTAGCTCCATGCATTCTCTTTACGAAGTCCAATAGTAACTAAAATAATTTATAAATAAAATAAACTTGATATAGTTATATACCTAAATACCTTGTCAAATTAAATTTTAAAATTCTTTCGTTTTTAAACTTTTGGTAATTATTTGTTTACTGATACATCATTTCAAAGACTTAAAAGTTTTTATAGTTATGACCACATAACAACAAAATTATAATAATTTTTAAATTGCATATACCTACAATAAGAATGATAAAAAAAAAAATCAAAACTTTTAACAATAATACCTATATTTATATTCGATTTAAGTCCTTAAAAGTTATAGTCCTGAGTCTCAAATTTTTGTTATTTTCTTTTATTTTATAGTAAGGTATAAACGGGAAAGAATACGTCGGGTATAGGGTGCGTAAAATACACCCAAACGAACTTTTTTTTAATTATCCTCGACCACACTTCCTGATAATTAACGTAGAAGACTTAAAAGATAGTGGCCTAGAGACCTACTAAAATGAAAATGATAATAATATTTGCAATGTGTCCGACCAGATGGTACTTCTGAGTGCTGAGTACTTGCCCATAAATGTTAATCTCCAGTCACTAACCATTATCAACTATCAAATTTATTTATTATAATAACTATTGTATAGGTTGTATATTATTTTAAATAAATAATTGAAAAAATCGTTAAAAATTCGAAATTTGTTATTTTATTTTTTTGATGCTAGTTACATAAATATAATACCTAGTTTATTATTCTCACTAGCATGGGACTTTTGTCTCTTATGAGTTCTTAAGGAGAGTTTCGTATCGAACAGATGTTATAACGACTTGTTTACCTATATTTTATATATACTTTATGATATATATTCGTAGACGCAACTAGAGCTTTATTTCTGGGTAGGCTAAATTTATATCAGAAACTCGTGGGGGCTTTGCCCCTACACCATTAGTATTGATAATATATAAAACTGAGTGGGCTCAGTCCAGTCAGAAGTCCACCCAAGACTCCCCCCTAGTTGCGCATATGATAATAGTACAAAGTGTCCGCGTCTGCTATCTTATAATTTTTATACCCAACTGTAAAAAATGACCGAATTTCGCATTTTTAATGCTCAACCGTACAAAGTGACCTAGAACCCTTTTTTTATACGTATTATATTTCTTCTGTCTGTATGTAAGTATTCAAACTCTACCTAAACGGCTAGACAGAGTTTTATGATATTTTGTGTGCGCGATTAAGTCGTATCGAGAAAAGTTTAGATATACAATTTGATCCGATAAAAATGCTTTTAATTTACATGATTATGTTATCAATAGTAAAATCTACTTTATCATTTTTCATACCACAGGGATACAGTGATCCGATCAACTGATCGTTTGTCTATTATAAAACATACATGTAATCAAAAACCAATCAGTGTGACAACGGTAGAATGTTTTAATTTATGTAGCTACTCTGATTAAATTTTGCTTAATAATAAATCAGTATTTTCGAAAGATATTTGTGTAATTACCTAGTGACTGACTCAAATTGACACCGTATTGTGAAACGCATTTGAAATATATTCTTTTTTGAAGTTTTATTTGACGATTTTGGAATAGAGGTAAGTAAGTTACTTTTATTAAAGTATGTAATATGATCACTGTTAAGATCAGTTTAATTTATAATAAATAGTGATCAATGAACTTAGTAATATATTTTATATATAATAATATGTATCAAAATATTTAGTATTTAGTATTAAATACTAACATGCTAACTACGAAAATGGTAAAAGCTAAACTAATACACGAACAACGCCGGGCTGGGGCAAGTTGTATTATAATTTATAACATGCGTAAGCTAGTTTTGTCTATTAAATGGATATAAACATTGCACTTACTATAATATAGTAATGATTTATATTATTATATGTTTATCTGTGTCTTATGTGTAGTATGTATTTTATACCAATATGTGTTTCATTCTTCGCTTGATTAGTTTCGTTACACTTGATTACGTTATCGCAGAAAACATTTTGAAACAAAATCACTTGTGCTATATAAAACAAAATAATTTAATATTATGTTTAATAATATAATATCGGATGAAATGAGTGAAGCGTCTACAATATATATATTTATATATTTTAACGAAATAATATCGACTTTTAATGATGTATTATGTGTGCATAGACTATCTCTCTAAATTAATAAATCCCAAACGCATCGTTTTGAGCATTATTTACGACTTTTTTTAATGCACAATAGGCATAGTTTTTATTATTATTTAGTTATATTTTTTAATTTTTAGAAAAATAAATAAATGTATCATTTCTGCATTTAGAATTTAGACGTATTATGTATAAATTAATATTACAATAGGTAGGTACCTATATCTAAGATATGTCGATGTAATGCATTATGTGTACTATTCTTTCTCTGTATAGTTCATAATTTGTAACATGGACATAAATTATATAATATTTTATTTTAATAATAAAAGACCACGACAAAGCGCGCTAGACCTTCACTGTCAATGTCATTAAGGACCCGCTCACGAAAATGCATTTCACGCGGGTCAACGTACTCTTTTTCGGGTGTCAATCTCATGATAAACATACAATAATATTGTATACTTAAATGTATAATAATATAATACTTGCACCACATCGCCGAAGTTTATAAATGCACATTGTAGATCGTACTATTTGATATAAAAGTAGGTATACTAAAAAAAAAATACAGCAGTGCACAATAATTTCTAAATATGCCATACAAATACTATACACTATAATAATTATAATTCACTTGTATATTGTATAATATATTACCTTTACCTAAATTTAGTTGAATGATAGTACAAAGAATTTAAAAAATACTCATAAATACGTACAATGTCGTGGTCATACCTGATACATACCAGGTAATTATATAAATCGAATTATGATATCAAAGTGGACAGTGGTTAATTATTTTTGTTTTTACTACGAATAATTTAATAGTTAATTGTACTTATTGTACACGATGTGTGTCTATATTATAATATTATAATGTATAACTGTACACGGTATAGACCACAGATAACTCGAAACTCGATGGCAATTGAAAAAATTATCAATTTATAAATATCCAAAGTATCATGCCGTTTATATTATCCATACAAACAATATATCGATTTATTTTAACTATTTTAATATAAAGTTGTCTTTTAAATATTTTAAATAAATAATACATCTATTTGTTTTATACTATAATATATAAATAAATTTAAATATAATGAAATAATAATTATTCAAAAACATTAATTTTTATATTTTAGCTAAATTGTAGGGCGGAACCGTTTTTTGATCATTCTGGAATGTCCGTTTTCGGCCAGTTTATTATTTTGATCACCAATTTAAAATATTTTTAATGATTTTTTCTGTTAAGAAAACGTTATTTTCGCATGGCGCATGTAGGTATTGTCTCTATCTTACAAATGTAGATCTTAGTAAATTTGCGTTCAGCAGAACAAATTTTGTGATGTTATTTTTAATATTAGAGTAAATTTACCTATTATCAAATTTAAAGGTAAGAATATTATTTAGACAATGACTTATAATTGTATTGATATTATCATTTTTAAATGAGCTATAGCTATGTAAAACATTTTATATGTTTAGTAAAAAATACAAAGTTACATTATATTATCAATTAAAAAAAAAAATTAAATTATAGGGATATTTAATTTGAAAAGTGTCCCGCCTAAATTGCAGTATATACCACTAATGAAACGATGATATTTATCATTATTCATTATGAGTTATTTTTATTATTATTATCCCTTACCTGTATGTAAACGAGGATAAAAAATACCAATAAAATATATTTAATATAAATTTATTTTTTCGGAAATCATATCTTTTTAAATTAACACAATATAAAACTATATTATAAAGTATAATTAAATATATAATTTTAATAATTCAAATTTAAGTAGTGTTATAATGGCCAAGTTGTTGATGTGAGATAAATATGAATTGGGTAAAAAAATATTATAATGATAATTAAATGAATACTTTTTATTTATTAAATATAAAAAATACACTTATCTTTTACAATTTTTTACGAAATATTAATTTTTAATTTTGATTAGATACGTATTTTGATTTATTTTTTCGTGTTTGATCGCTAGATAATTAATATAATATAATATGCGTGGATATCAGACATTATTGAAAATAGCTAGTCAAATAATATAATACCTGGATAGTGTATGTTAGTCATTATCTATTGATAACATGTATTTATAACATTGACTATACTGACTTGATAAATCAGACGATGTTAAACTTACTGATACATGCTAATACTAACTAGTAATTTTAAAATGTTTAGTTGCTGTACAAAAAATTGTATTTGTTATTGCGTATTAAATTAAGATTACTAAAATTATTTAGAAACACGAGGATTGCCTAAACAGGTTAAAAATACTGATGTGAGCCTGTAATCCATTGTCATTGTAAAACTAAATGTAAATTTAATAATTTAACTTTGTATATCCGAATGCCTTAGTAGTATATTGTGCGATAATAAATTTACCTATTTAGTATGTATAAATCAATTGTAATATAAAACATAGGTTATACATTTTTTTTTAAATTATACTAATATATTTTCAATACACAGTTAATTATCTTTTAATCATTATGTGTCATGAATTTGTTGTAGAAGGCAACTAATTCATAATCATATATTTTTACAGCTATATTCATTTTGTTTATGTCTGCATAATCAAACCTAAGTCTTAGTCAGTAATGATAATGAATAATGATTAATCAATCACAAAAATTGTATTTCTATTAAAGTGTTAATGACATTTGCGTTAGGTAGATATCGCTATAATGACTAACAAATAATATCAATATCCAATAAAAAAAAAAACAGAATTATCGTAGGTTAGCCATTTTTAATAATGTCTGAATATCATTAATTGTTCTATTTTAAACATCAAATAAGTATATGTATCTTTTCATATTTTTTCCGTAAAAATAATTTTTTAATCATCATCTTGTACTTCAATAAAAATAGTTAATATCATATATTTTTATGTATACACAATATCTCTAAAAAAATAATAAAAGTTAAATTATTCACGTTTATTTGTGGATTTATTTTTCTCACTATACTTATAAATTTCAAACTACCAATTATATGAAAAAATTTAAAACTCATAACAGTATACATATATACATATATTGTATATATATATATATATATATATACAATACCTAATACATATACCTACGTATATGAAAAAAAATGAACTTTTAGTATGTTTTTAAAAATATCTTATATCTATGAATACCTATCTTGAATTTTTAAATAATGCGATAAGCAGTTAAAATTTGCAAATAATAAAAATCCAAAAGATAGATAAACAATTAGCTATATATTTTGAATAACCAATATCAAGTCAAATACAGAAATCTTTTTAAAAAAAAGTGGAAAAATATATTTACATATATTGAATATAATCCGTATAACTACGGACTGAGTTTTTTTTGTTAAAATACTTTTACAATATTATACTTAGTTTATTGACCTATAATAAAATTATGATAAATAAAAATCTTAGTTATAACTTCCACGTTATCTTTTATTGCAAAAATGTTACAGTAATATAATTGGAGTAATATTTCAATGTAGTCAAACAATATTCGACCAATTTTTATGGTATTTTTTGTATTAGTATACATATTTAGTTATTAAAGGTTTATCTATTGAATATTGCATTATATTTTCGTAATCTTGACATCTTGCTGAATTTAAGATAAATCTATTTAACATCTATTTGATATAAAATAATATATTAAATTTAATACGGCCGTCCAATAAACCTGATATTTATTAGTTATTGAAAATACATAGGTAAATATTATTATTAGGGCTCGGGATTTATATAGGAATTTGCATGTTTTTAAATAATTATTATAAACTAAGTAATATAGAAATTTGTTTCATAGCAATACGAGTTTATATTTAAAATATGTATAGTTGTATATTTTGCATACTTGACCATTTTTATTTTGTAAATGCATGTTTGACAATTATCTATATGTATGGGTAAATTTTTAATTCCCAACTTAAGAAAATATCGAATTCTTCAATGTAATTAGTACTGTATTAAAAATATACAAATACAGTAAAATTTCCGTTAACGGTCACCTCTATAGGTCGGCCACCTCTAAATAGCGGTCATTATTTATAGTCCCTTCGGTGACCGTTAATTGGAAGTTTCACTGTACCTATATTCAATTAAAGTTTTTTTTTGAAAAAAATTGAAAAATTTTGTTTTAGACTAAAAATAAATCTAAGATGAAAACAAATCTGAAAAAAAGAAAATAATTATCTCAGATAATTAATCAAATTTATCTATTTATGTATTATATCTACAAATATTGTTATTATTTATTAAAAATAAACTTTTTTAAACGCATATTTAGTGTTTCTTTAGGGCATAAATACATGCATATTTTAAGGATTTTTAGGGCATGAAGTCCCTAGCCCTAATTATAATATATATACGTAAGTGCTCACATTTAGGCTGATTACTTAGTACTATTACTATTTATACTAATACCTATAGGTATTATTAGCTGGTATAGCTTTACAGGTAATATTCTTCTGTACATCATCGTGTTTTAAAACCTTTAGTATCATGAAATTATTTTCAATATAACAGAAATTCATTAGATAATAACAAATTATATATACTATAATGCGAATATATTTATAGATTGTTAATACCAAGATAAGTACAGATCAATAATTATTATATAGGGTTTTAAATTTGTAGAAAAATGCGTCAAATTTTTAACTTACTGTAAAGACCATATTTTAGGTTCTTCGCCGCAACTACCACTTCTCCCCGTCTGTCTTCCTGACTGTGACTAGCGTTTCACCGTTCAGGATTCCTATAGTCTTTATGGGCCCTGTCTATCCTTTTTACTAATTTTTATTTGATTATATTATATAATATTGAAAAAGTTTATAACAACCTGAAACTAGTGTACTAACGATGTTATATGATTTTAATAATAATGGACTTATTTGAAACAATTAATAAATTGCGATATTTTTATTATTATGTATTTGACTATTTTTAAAAATCCCTGTTTTTATTTTCAACAATATTAATTTATGGTTCCTAAATTCACTGTGATTTTTTCACCCTTTTGGCCGGATATCATCAAAACTTTATCAGTAGTGAAAAACTTCGCACGAAACCACAATAATACAATTATAATATACAAGTGGTAATTGCTGCGAGGAAAGTCAATAAATGTACCTGTATCTATACAACATGAATTAATGAGAGGGGTCATAATAGGTATAATATTGTAATATTATGTAGGTATTATTTGGTGAAAATAATTATTTTTAAATTCGTTTGGCATAAACGCCATGTTCCCATAAAGACCGACGGCATTTTCGTTGTTATTTTAACACGCATGCGCTATAGGTATCGCGCAAATTATAGTCTATATATACGAACTTGAGCTGGTAAATTACACTATACGATTTTCGGTAGCCGAATTTTATAATAGGTTGTTTTACAAAACACGTTTTACGTATATCCGGCCATTTTATCGCATAAGACAAAATATATACTCGTTTATGTATAATAATATTACTTTATGCATCTATAATAAGTTAATAACGCTCTACACGTTAAAACATATACATACAGGGTACAGGTATACATAAATAATATTATAATCTACACCTATTGGCTATTATACATATTATTTAGGTACCTATGTATTATTTTTATAAAATAGGTAAAACACCGGAGTCATGACTATCAAAATATGTGCCTATCATCAGATTTAATTGATGTTCTATTCTGGTGTTTATTATTATATACGTAAAACTTACAGTGTGCTAGTATATTTATATGTATATAGTATATATAAATATATAGTGTGTACCTACATATATTATTATTTGATACGAAAAACGGATGTTCTATGACGGGAAATAATACGGATATTATAGATACGTGCCCAGTACGGATTGAGCTACGTATAAAAAAAAGTGAAAAATAATGTACTTATACAGATTTTTACGTATATTTTCAAACACATAATTCACATACCTTAAGCTCTATAGCTTAGTGCTTAAAGTGCATATTGCTTATGTATATAAAATATAAATACATTTTTAATTATATGCTCACTCGTTTTCTACACTTTATAGTACCCTATAAAATAAATGATAAACTTAGATTTCTTCAATTATAGAAACTACAGTATAGTAATTGTAATATTATTGATGTTCAGAAGTGTGAATATATTTTAATATTACAGTCTATAAAACAACAGTAAAAAATAAATAAAAATATATGCAGTAGAATAGGTTTTTCAATTCGTAGCAGACGCACTTAATAAAAATATTTTGTAAACCCGTAGCTCCGCATGCACCATATTTCCGCACGGTCGAAAAAATGAACACACCGTACCTCCTCATTATAAAAATATTTTTAACACCAAAAAATGTCCGTATCTATAAAATAAATTATGATATTACATCTATATTGGTGTAAAACCAAGTTAAAATTAAACTATTATATCTACAAAGCTGTGTCTAATCATTATTATGAACCAATTAATTTCCCGTGTTTTTGTGATTCAATGAATCGAAATTGATTACTGATCAGTTCTCTAACTAGTTTAGTAGCTTAAAATATTATTATTTAAAATAATAAGTTATTATAAATCTATTGTAAGTCTTTTCATGCCGAATATCGTGATTTATTTACTTTAGCACATTCAAGTATTGCAGTTTTTATTAAAAATATATTGGCTACGCAGACGGATTCGTACATACGAATGAATTCTGTCAATGATAATGAAAGTAAAATAATATTAAAACTCAACAAAAAACTAATATGCAATTTATAAATAAAAAAATAGAAGTATATAAATATAACCAATAATTGTTAGATATAATTTTTGTAAAAAGTTTAGCTTCATAATTTTATTAAATTAAATTTTATACTGACAACGACGATGTTTATTACATTTATTTATTATAATTACTATTATTAGATAATTAATTTATAGTTATAATTACCTATAGACTTAAAATAGTTAATATTAATGTTAGTGATAAATTTTTTAGATTGTGCTGTTTCTGGCGTATTACCTATCTATATTATTTTTATTTAATTTTTATAAGATATATATATGTATAATATATTGTACTCAAATAATAAAAAATAAAAAACTTATGTGCAGAGTTAAGGTGATAGATTATAAAATGGCTGCGATACATGCATAGTTACAGTGCACCTGGCACCATTCCTAAAACCCCGCACCTCCTACTTAAATCCACCACTTTAACCTATATATATATATCCGCTCAAAATCCACATTAGAGTAAGAAATTTTTTCATCATATTCATTATGTCATTTTATTTGTGTAATTATTCTCGATTTTTTCCATATCGTCTGCAGTCAAAGTACACGTTTTTAATTAATTTTCTGGTAAATATCATTTGATGTAACAGCTACCCATAACAGCCTTTAATATTATATAGCTGAATTACCCGTCGCTGCCGGGTTACAGTAAAAAAAAATAGGATAGTAGAATATTTTTATTTATTTATATATAAATAATATATACCTATATATCAATATTTAGTTATAACTTATAATAATGCTCTAATGAAAATTTCTATGAATATGTATATTAATAATATAGAATTCGAAGTTTAAAGAATAACAATGCTCGTATTTAAACGATAAATTACCCAAATCATAGGAAGTAACATGAGATATATTATGAGATAAAGCGCATTTATAACCTAATTTAAATGCAATCAGATTTTGATTTAAATTGTTCTCATTGCGTTTTTTTCTTTCACGTCTCCCAGTTAAAGAATGAGTATTACGCTTTCTTTTAGCGTTTGCATTTATTTTTTTTGGTAGAATAAATTCATTTTTAATATTTGAATTATTACCAAAAACTAAAACACAATAATATCCTGCGTCACGGGGGCAGAAAAAAGTAAATTACACATAGTAACACCTGAACCATAATCAACAAACTCAGTAAGATCGTTAGATCTATACACACGAAATGTATAATCTGGATAAAGATGACTAATGCTTTCAAGTTCAACGTGACCAGCATATTCGCCATCGCCCATCAGTGTTCATTAAATTTTCGTAATCGTTATAATTATAAATAGGTAATCTATACAAAGGATCACCAATGATGAATTTTTTGTACATTTCCCAATTATTTATTACGAAGTTTTATTTATACCTAATATTGCAAATGCTACGGAACGGTCGGAACGAAATAAACAATGTCCATCGCCTATATGGGAATTAATAAATTGATATTCCATTTTGTGAATAATAAAATTAATAGTTAAATATAAATATAGTTACATATAATAAATAAATAATAATATATTTTATATTATTAAAACGTGAGGCGATTTCTTATGACAGTTATATCTGTCATTTGAAGTTCTACCGGACAGATTTTTGACGGAATCGAAAATTCAAAATAACGATAACGCAGTAGCATATTATATAGGAGTAGTGGGAAGGGGATAGTAGTACCTACGTCTTACACCATACAGTCGTCGCCACTACCGACGATGACGCAACAGTACTGTAGTAGCCACTAAAGTAGTGGGGGTTCTAAAGATGTGTGTGTGTGTGTGTGTGCACGGCAAGCATCGCTATGTAACATACGGCAAACTTTATGCTTCTAATATCTATTTAAATAATTATTTTTTTGGACTTTTCTCTTTTGATGGCTCATCTACACACCGAGTACTTTCGTTAAAAAAAAAATCGTGAAAATCGGCCCAGTAGAACTTCAGATATAACTGTCACAAGAAATCGCCTCACGTTTTAATAATATATAAAGATTATTTTTACAGTCTGGGCCCTAAACTCTAGGGTATGTGTATTATACGTAGCACCGATTGTGATTAAATGATTTCCTGTTAGGTTAATATTATGTAACTGCAGATTGTTTCAATGAATTGTTCATCAGTTGGAGGTGACTGGCTTATTATATTATTTTTTATTATTTGTATTCTTATATTTTATCATCTATACATCCCAGTGCGAGTCACGTGAGATGAAATCCGACACTTAATAGCTTCATACTTATGAGTATTGGTCAGCTATTAGTGATTATTTAGCAGACGAGCTTTATTATTTAAATATATATTTAAATTTTAAATTATATATAATTCATTGTTTTTATGCCAATAGGCAATTATTTATTATATGTATTATACAACAATTTATTATCACCTTATTATTCTGAATTAATTTATTGTAATAATGTAATCCTATTTCTACATATAATCGTTACAACATCCTGAAGGTATTCTGAGCAACCAAGTTGTCAAGTGTCGTGCATGTACATTGTACAATGGCAATATCGTTTTTCTCTCGAATGATGGTATCACATTATAAATACAGGATACCACGCGAGGATTTATCCATTGCGATATTTTTTGAAATAATGGAGACATTATAATTACGTTTTTTTTTTTTAGATGAGTTTTTTTACTGAAAATGTTGACGTTTCAACATTTAATTTTCATTAATCTCATAATTTTTAATATTTTTTTCTAGTTTTGAGAAGAATTGTGAATTATTTAATACCATATAAGTGCTAGTGTTATCAAATATGTGACTCGCAGGCTCGTGTCTGTATAATAATTCAAAATATTCTCAAAATTAAAAATCGTGAGATTTTATTATGTTGAAACGTCAACATTTTCAAAAAAATAAACTCTACAAAATAGCTATCTTCAGTTTATTTTTAAATAATTAAATAAAAATTTTTTTTTTTTAATTTTTTTACCAAAAAGTTAAATTGAGTTAAAATATGAAATACTTTTAGTCCTTGTCTTTGTGAGTCTTTAAAAAAACGTAATTATTATATCGCTATTATTTCAGGAGAAATCGCAATGAGCCCTTATGGGACAACCAGTTGTATGTAATGAGTCATACATGTACCTATAATTTAAAAATTACAAATAATGAAAATAAAAAAATTAAGACATTTGAATTGAAATTATTATGAAATTAAACCTTATTCATCTTGATATTGATAGCGATGAGCTGATGAGATATCATATACGATATACAAGCTCAAATTGACAAAGTTAATGAAGAATGATCTACGGTTTGATCGTAACACAGATTTGTACCGACTAAAGGAGTGCTCGACTTTAACAGAGGTAATGGATGCAAATTTCATGTTTGCAATGTCAAAAGGAGTGAGCTTAGCCTTCAATATTACCCCATTAATTCTGCAATATATATCTCCAATTAATTTTAAACAGTTTAAACCAGGATTTGTATTTAATACATTGTAAATATGTGGTAAAAATTGAAATTATTAAGAAATATGTAAAAACACGTAAAAGAAAATATAGTTTATTTTATTGAAAATCGCTTGAACCGAATTTATTACTTACTTAACTTAATTCATCAAGTCACAATAAACATATGTATTTACATAATATAATTCCGAGCCTTAGTAATAGTTTTTATATATAAAATAATGTGCATAACAGTGTCAGGGGCGTGCTCACGGGGGGGTTTAGGGGGTTCAAACCCCCCCCCCCTTGGCACTTAACAAATATATAATATGTATTAACGATTTACATAAGGGTAATTATAATTATTGTATTTTTCAATTTTAGTTTTTTTTTTTTCGTAAATTGATTAGGCATCATTTTCTCCTTATCAGACATAATAATAATAATTTAGGTATCATCACACTATCACAGAACAATATAGAAGCGAAACTCGATAGGCCGTAACCACGTTTTTGATATGAAATATTTAATTGAAAACGTACTATGTCCCGCAACCAAAGTTCCTGTTTTCTAGGTATGTTACCCGTCGTGATAAAAACATTATTATATGTGTAAAAAAACCACGCAAACTAGACTTTGTTTTATAATTATTACTTATAGTTTTTACATTTTAATACATAATGATTTGTTATAAATAGGGTGCGGATTTGTATGTATTTACATATTTGTCGCAAATGATAATATTCGAATGATTCCTTTATAGAAATATGTTACAAGACTATCTGATTATTTTAGGCTATTGTGGATATTACATATTTTTACATATTTGATCTTAATTACATATTTTTAAATATTTTACTTATATTATATATTTTTGTTAAATATTTAGCTATTTACAAAATGAATACTGTCGTATCGCCGTTTTATATTATGTGTTGTTATATTCTCCAGTCCGTTCGTGTGCTAATAATATTCATGAGTTGCAACCATAGACCTATAAACAGTGTAAACTATAGGTCTATGATTGCGGCCACGATTAAAGATATAAAAAATTACCCCCAAACACCTCTTCCCCCAGAGCCAGTGATAACTCGCTAGGGTACTTGGTTACAAACTGCTGCATATTATTGCGATTAGTGTCATTGAAGATGTGATTTCTAAACTTGAAATAGATGTTGTTTCAGAAGAAAATGCAAAAATTTAATTAAAAGTACACCATTTAATAAATTATTTTATAATTTTTTTTTCAAGAATAAAAACATTTTTGTTTTTTACATATTTGATATTTTTAATTACATATTTGGATAAAAATAAATACATATATATGTACATATTTTTGAATTTTTAATACATATAAATCCGCACTCTAGTTATAAATATTCATTGATTAAAATATTATATTAAAAAAAATTGAACCCCCCCCCCCCATTCAAAATTCCTGAGCACGCCACTGAACAATGTTATAATGTATATGTATATATTATATACACATACACATATACTTGTATAAAATGGTAGAAGAAAAATGCAAGTGAAAAAAAGATAATACAATTTATTATAATAATAATATAATACGTAGATGAGAAGGTGAGAAAACGATAATAATATATAAAAAAACCGGTTTGATCGTATGCGTATTTTTTTCTTGTCTTTTTTATAATTATTTTATGACCCACCGATTAGAAAAAAAGATACTTATTCATTGTCGCATACAATTTTGCGATAATAAGCTTTATCAATTTATCATTATCTCTAGGCCTCTAGTGCTTAAACGCACACTATCAGCCATCAGGTAATAATATAGCATTTGTAGGCATTAAGTTGTAATATAAGCAGCATACGACGACTATGCGTTATTATTTCCGACAATATGTTGCAACAAAAGCTTCTGTATACAAGGTTACAAAGGCACAAAGTATGTATTATATAACTTGTTAGTGGTTCTAATTTTTTCTTACACAAATTACATATATTTATGTTCGTTTAAAAAATAATATATACATATATTATATTTAATAGTTTATATCTTCAATAATTACATGAGATCCCTTATTTAAATTTACTAAATTTACTAAAAGTCGCTAAACTGAACTTAAATAATAAATTTTAATCAGATATTAACAGTAGTGATGGGTATAATCAAATGATTTCAATAACTGAATGATTAGTATTTAGTAATCGATAAATTTTCATACTCGAGAGAATCTCTCGAAAAATCACTCGAAATTAAAATCGTTTACCTATTAGTTTGATGCAATATTACACATTTACTGAGTCTAGCGTTATAATATTATAATTACATATGTATAATACATATATGTACCTATATTTTTTATGCTTTCATGCTAATAGTAGAGTAGGCACATTGGTAAGCAGTTTATTTGAGTTTACTTATACATAATAATATTTATAATCTTACAATATAAATCAAATATCTAGAATAAAATATGATAATTTGCATATTATAATAATATACTCCCACACATACTTAGTTGTATGTATTATTTATTTATACTTTATTACTTTATTATTATTTACTATTATTACTTTAGTTGTTGTCGTATGTATACACTGTACAATGATAGATAATATACCTTTCTAATGGGAAATCAAACCTTCTAAGTCAATAAGTTGTTACAAGTTAGATTACCTGTTGATGCTATTACAATAATAATAATAATACTTTATAGTTTCTATATTTTTAATAGTTACCTGCTTACTAAAATTATCTATCTACATCCGTTATTGGACGCCGCAAAGCAAAAGCAGTACACTATACAACGTATATGTCCGCGAGTGCGTTACATATACCGCGCCGCATCTTATTTGTGTGTATTATCATTTATCAATATTATATATTTTTTGCAGCGTTGAGCACTAAGGTAACAGAAGTACACATTACTGCAATGGTGTTACTTTATTAGTAGCGCGTTAAGTTATTTCATTAGAATTCTTTTCAAAAACGAAAATGTGATGGAATTTACTTTTGATAAATATAATTTCTTTAATATGACACGTAACCATTTCGATTTGGCTGGAGTTACAATTATTATATGAAAATTAAAAATTAAAATAATCCGATAAAAAGACAAGTACTTTAAAATAATACGTCTATAATGTGGTTACTGGGTATGTCAAAACCAAATACAAAATGTAAGTATATTAATTGTAACTCTCCACAAGACACTCAGTTTTAATGGTTTTGACATGTCAATTTGTTCTGTAATTACAATAAAAGTTAATTATATATATTTATTATCTTCTATATCTAAGTACACAGAATAACGTTTTCTATAAGCCTATAAATAGCTCACGTGTATTGATGTTATTAAGTATTTATATGATATGTTATCATTATATTATGTGTCTTGTATTTATTATTAATTAAACATTTACAGTATTCACTATTAGGTATATTGTGTAAACACTGTAAACACTATTTGTTATAGATTTATAGAAATAATAAAGAAAAGTTATAAATGTTCAAAAAAATTGTTTCAATTTAAAATGTATGTTGTCATTTAATAATTTATACCTAATACCTATACAATAATTAATAATGACCATTAAAAAAAATTAATATTAATTATTATTTAGTATTATATAGTATTTAAGTATTTTTGAATAATACCAGTTTTCAACAAAATCGAATTATTTATTTAGCTATAACTCAAAAACTAATCGATGTATACACTTGAAATTTTCATCAAATTTTTATATTAGCGTTCTCCATACGCAGTTAAATTTTCAAAGAATTTTGACTTTTTTTGAACTATTTATAGACAATTCAAATTTTTAATTTTTTTAGTATTTTTTTTTTAAATAACGATAAAAATTTTTTGGCCGACCAGAAAATCTTAAAAATTTAATACAAGGTTTCTTATAAGTTGTTCTTAAAGCAATAAAAAAAAATCCGAAATCGTTAGTCACAATTTTTTTTTATAAGTGCTTAAAGTTCGATTTTATACGAAATATGTCAAAATTGCGAAAATTTGTAAGTAATTTTGTGGTTGAAAAATCGTAAATTTTTTTTCTTTTATAACTAAGTTTTGAAAATTTGGTACAAGGTTCTCCATACATTTTTCTTCAAATATCTGTAAAAAAAACTACCGGATTCAGGCAAAAAAATTTTTATGAGTGTTTGAAATTTAAATTTTTACAAGTCGCGCAGTCTGCACTTTGCTCGTCGCACACGTATTATTACGCTCCGTTTAATTGTCGTGATCCCGTCAATTTTTGTATCCGAAAGTCGTACTTAGTACGAAAAAAATAGCAATCGTCTTCCCTATTTATTTATACAATTTATAAAAACTGGAAGTGCGCCTAAGTGCGCTTTTTCTTTCTAAATGTAATCGAATTACGTTTACGTCTAAATCAAGTTTTTACCGTCTACTCTATAACCGTCGCGCTATCGCTGCAACGAGCATCGGTACCCGACCTTTGCCCACCAGATAACATACCGCGATCTCACAACGTACCCACATCGCCGAAAGTGAACAATAAACCGGCGTTTACTAGTTGGGTCCGAAATACCCTTATTTAACCTAGTTAGGTCCCGGTGTTTTTCAGGTATCTCACTAGTTAGGTCCGGGATTTTTTCGGGTGTTACACTAGTTGGGTCCATTCAACAAAATATTTTCCTTCTCATTTTTACAGACTTAGGACTGTCAGTGATCTATAAATTAGAACACAGGTATGATTAAAAATATTTTTTTACAATAATGCAAAAAATGTTAAAATGTTAATATTAATAGATATAAAATATAAAACGTTAAAAAATATTATAATATTCATATTAAATTAATAAATTCTAATAAATTAGAACATATGTATAATTAAAAATATTATTTATATAATGATGCAAAAAAAAAATTAAAATATTCATATAGTTGGTAAAAATTTAAACGAAAGGGCTTTTACGAATTCAAAACGTTTTATTTTACCCAATATTTTTTCCATCATTTTTTCTTCAATAAAATTTTCTTTTAATAATATAATTTTCCTTTTGTTCTGCCCACTTCTAATTTTTATGTAATTATCGATTTGTACAGTTTTCAAGACTTCGATAAATTGATATAAGTTAGGTTTTGCTGAATAGAATTTCGAATTGAAATGAGCGTGGAAAGACTCACAGGCATTTGTCGTTCTCATTGTTGATGATTTAAAGTCTGCCCAAATATTAGGGGGGAAAATTGCTTCTGAATCAATATAATTATTTAATATATAATCCGTAAATTCTTGTATTCGTCGATCATTTGGTTGAATAGACATTAGATCTTCTATAAAACAATCCGCAACTTCCTCAGGCTTTAAGAATGGTAATCCAAAAAAATATTTCAAGTATTTACCTTGTTCAGAATCTTGTTTATATTCATTACTAAGTCCTATAGTTTGTATTTTTCTCCACCAGCTTTGTGCAATGTGAAACCGACAGCCTTTAATACTAATTTCTGGCCATGTTGAAAGAGCGCCTAAATGAATTGCGTTCTCGAAATCTGCATATATGAATTCTGGTTTAAAAATTAAATTAATCTTAATACATTCATCGACTAATAATTGAAAAGTGTGTGTATATGTTTGAGTAATTTTATCTTTGAGTAAGCAAAAAATTAAAGGAATGTAAAGGTTGTTATGCATTGTGTGGATTGTAAACATTTGAGTAAACATCTTTGGAACACTTTTGAATGTTCCATCTACATAAATAATATTTTTCGAACATAATAATTTTAAGTTTTCTACTGTAGAGAAAATTATAATATTACTAACTTTATCATTAACTAATAAAAATTTTTCGTCTCTATTCGTTGTTAGTTTTAAATCATTTAGAACATTATGAACATCGTCAATATTTTTTGGAATTTTTGGTTGTATAGCTTTTCTAGCATTATAAATATTTTTTCGAATTAGATTACAATCATTATGAGTTAAATTGAGATCATCATTTTTTAATTCACGATGCAATATTTTAGAAGGCCTTTCGCAAATATCTTCTAAGCCTTTTCTTTTGGCACTATTACTAATCGCTTGTCTAAGTAGTATACTTTCTTCAGTACATGCGTGATTATGTGATAATGACTCGTCGAGCAATACATTATTTTTACATTTAAAAAAACACTTACAAGATCTTTGTACGCAGCGCCATCGTTCAACATCGTTTGATAGAGTTTTGTGAAATGAAAATTTAAATCCGTCAGGTGTAACGTACACGCGTTTTCCTTTTTCACTAAACATTAATTTAAGATTTTCCATTTTAGACAGAATGTAGGTACAAGTGTACAGCTGGATTGGAATGTCAAGTTATACTGACATTGTATAACATTTAACATCTGAAATACTGCTATTAAGTGAATATTGGCTATTTATTTTTATACATATATGGGTTAATTTCATGACTTTTGACAATATCGTATATCAAGAAAATTGTAAGTTCCAGTTTTTACAATCGGACCCAATTAGTATGTTATCATTTTTATAATCGGACCCAATTAGTATGTTATCATTTTTATAGACGGACCCAATTAGTTGTTTACCTTTATCATAAATGTTATCTTGGACCCAACTCGGATACGTCCCAATAAACATGCAGATAAAAACAAAAACAGCAACAATATACAGGCAGCTCACCTAATCAAAAATTCTACAAATAATCCTATGCTGAACTCCACAGACCCAACTTCACTCCAGGTTGATAACACGGATGCTGGTTGGACACAAAAGACAAGTAAAAGAAACCACTCAGATTCATCCGAGCCAAAATCTCCTGATCCTTCCTCAAAAAAAAAAAAATAATAATAAATTATTTATAACGACAAATCGTTATGAAGTGCTTACTCAAACCGAACCTGCTGCTATGATAACCCAAGATGACACTGTCTCTGATAGATCCATCATCACTGAGCATATAAAACCCCCACCTCCAATCTACATGAAAGGAGTTTTGACTTCCCTGGCTTTTCCTCAGTTCTAATTGAACTGATCGGAGTAGACAATTTTTACTGCAAATCTTCCACCGAACGATTAAAAATACAGACTGCTAACCCTGAATCATATAGATCACTAATTCGCTACCTAAAGGACCAACAAGCGGAATACCACACCTTCCAACTGAGAGAGGACAAACCTTTAAAAGTGGTTATTCGAAATTATTATAAATTACAAATAATGTAGGTACACATATAATTTAATCATTAGACAATTTAATATAATTTGAATTACATTACAATATTTGTATTATTATTAACAGTTTATTAATGTCTAAACGACCTAAACAGGCAATTTTTACTTACCTATAAAACATTGGTAGAAAATTATGGACGTTGCAATTTAAAAAACAACAATAAATAAATAAATCTAACATTAAGTTAAAGACTAGGAACTAATTTAAAAAAATTTAATTCGTAAAATTAGCATGTTATAGTATTCTGAGTATTGGCCAATTGTGTCTATGTAGGGGGGATCGTTAAAAAAGAAATTATTTCTCGGGTAGTATATATGAACATACAATATGGATATATACACAAGACAGAAGGTCCGGAGTCCGGACCACATAAAGCTATTAAGAAGAGTAAACGTAATTTAGGTCAGTGTCCGAGTAGTGAGTACCGAGAAATAAAAATAAGCATTTTCAAATTATTTCATCAGAATAGTAATGATGAAGGTATCCAATCTTAGTGATATAAGCAACGTAAATGAAAGATTTGTATTGAATACGTTAAATAAGAAGCTAGTCTTTAGCCAAGTTAGGGTTCGAAATAACCACTTCATAATTCGTAATCTAAGATAGAGCAAACCAAACCTAAATAAAATACATGGAAGTAATTGACAGAACTTAATATTTTAGTATTACGCTTTGAGAAACCCAAAACTTTGAAAGCTTTGCAAATATTTATATTAATATGATGATCGAAGTAGAACTAAGCTAAATTCTAACAATATATGTGTATTGTGTAATGTGTATATTATAAATACGTAAAATACGTCACAAGAAATTACTAAGAATAAATTAAAACCAAAACAATTTCTGTATGGCTTAAGCCGAATATCGTTCAAATAAAATATAATAAAGTAAATTAAGGACAATTAATAATTGTATTCTTCACAGACTCTTTCTGTACATTCTCCAATTACTTATGTAATTATATCATTAATTAGTTTGTATAGGTACCAGTTACCATTATATATATTAATGGTTACATTTTTTTAGTTTATTTACTATTTATACAATATAATCGTGTACGCGTATATTAATATACCTACATTAATACTGTTCGTGTTCCTGTTCATTTTAAACAGCTAATATTTTAAAAACTGCCGTTTTCGCAATTAAAAATAACAGCTATTCCTAGGTTAGGTTATACTAATAACTTTATGTCTTAACTATAATTTCCAATCAGTCATTTTATCTTTTTAACAAATATTAAACAGTAAGCATTGGAATTCATAAATAACACATTTTAAAATAACCTATTATGTGGATATAAACATAATACAGAGAGCCTGCAGATTTGTTTCATTACGCGCGTGCGCGATGTCCTATGTTTTATATTACCTATATACAAATACTCACAAACTTTATGCCTTAATAAAATAATATTTAGTCGTAAAATACGATAAAAACTACGAAAAATAAAAAAATTAAGAAAACCGGTTTTATTAACACCGAGACCATTCATAATATTATATAAAGCGGGTAATAGATACCTATCCATCGTTTCTTTTTATTTCAATACATCTACATTTTAATGCAATGAACAATAAAAGTTTAGGGTCACGGTAGTTTTACGTGTTCGGGCAGATGTATTATACAATAATTAACGATCGTATTTAATGTCTATCATGTATATAGTTTATGTATATTATTATTATTATTATTATAATTATGACTACCGGTTGATCTCATTGCCACTGTTTAGGACTAGCAAAGTTCTATTTCATGTTGTCATTTGGATATTTCTTGGTTTTTATTACTCAGTGTTATTTTATGAGATATTTAACTATAAATAGAAGATAAAACTGTATAAGAATATGTATCATATGTATCATGGAGCTTTACAAAGTGACAAAGCGTTAATAACTAGAATACGCACGACTTTCTTTTTATACCTTAATGTGCGTATTTGCCGATAATTAAAAAAATGATAACTTGATTGCTAAATAACCTAGGTAAACGAAAATAAATGTACTTAAAACCTTCTCTGCCTAAATGAACATACAGTGCTACATTGTTGTATTTCAGTTTTAGTGTATTTATCAGTTCACTGACAAATCGTTAATTTTAGATTCTGAACGGAGTGATGAATGTATTGATTTTACAATGATGTGTGTTTTTTTTGTGTCTATCGACAACATTTGGGGCAGTAAAAATGCTTCGATTTTTGACTTCAGCCCTTCTTTGAAAAGGAAATCGAATCTAGTTGGTACTTTGGGGGGTCAAAACTTAAAATTTTCAATATTTTTTAAATGAGTCGGGAAAAACCCTAAAAAAAGACGGAAAAACGGGATTTTTTACGCAAAACAAGTTTTCGTCAAAATCGAATTTTTTATTTTGCTATAACTCAAAAACTAATCGATGTAAATACTTGAAATGTTCACAAAATGTTTATATTAGAGTTCTCCATACACAGTTAAATTTTCAAAGAATTTTGACTTTTTTGGAACTATTTATAGACAAATGAAATTTTCAACTTTTCTAGGTATTTTTTTTTTAAATAACGATAAAAATTTTTTGGCCGACCAGAAAATTTTAAAAATATAAGATTTCTTATAAGTTGTTCTTAAAGTGATAAAAAAAAATCCCAAATCGTTAGCCACAAATTTTTTTTATAAGTGCTTAAACTTCGAATTTTTACGAAATATGTCAAAATTGTGAAAATTTGCAAGTAATTTTGTGGTTGAAAAATCGTAAAAATTTTTTCTTTTATACCTAAGTTTTGAAAATTTGGTACAAAGTTCTCCATAGATTTTTCTTCAAAAATCTGTAAAAAAAATTCTACCGGACTAAGACGAAAAGTTTTTAGGAGTGTTTGAAATTTAAATTTTTACAAAACCGTGTAAAATAACGGTTTAGCCTCAAACGATTTTTGATATTTGTTGTTATTTAAATAGTATAAGTCGTAAATACTTGAAATTTTTATCAGTTATTTAGATTTCCATTTTCTTTACGTGATTTGATTTTCAAAATATTTTGACTTTTTTTGAGCTATTTATAGACATTTGAAATAATCAATTTTTTTTTATTTTTTTTTATAAATGTTGATAAAAAAAATTTAGCTGAGACAAATTACTTGAAAATTTAATAGAAGGGTCCACATAACTTTTTCTAACTCTCATTCAAAAATTATAAAAATACATTAGCACAATTATTTTTTTTTATTATTTGAAGTTCAAACATTGACAAAAATTCGTCAAAATCTTGAATATTTTTCACTATTTGGTAGTCAAAAATTTATAAATATTTTACTATCAAAAGCTAAGAATTGAAAATTTAATACTATGCTGTCCATAAATTAAGCTTAAAATAATTATAAAAAAGTTTGAGGATTATTCAATTTAAAAAATTTTACGAGTGTTTAAAGTTTTAATTTTAATTTGAAATCAAAAATACACGTGTAAAATAACGTTTTACTACTAAATAATTTTTGAATTTTGTTATTTTTAAACAATTACCAAACTTAAGATCTTGAAACTTTTACTTAAATGTTTGAATTTGCTTTAAAATAGAATATATCACAATATTTAAATATAATATATCCTAGACTGACAAATCATCTCCGTTCAGATTCGTTTTTCATACAATGATATCTATCATTGCATTCAAATTTAACCTACCCTAGTTCGAGGTCCATCCCACCCCCTAATGTACATCAGATCGATATTCATTTACCCGCTTTTTTATATAGATTTTTATAAAAATTATATTTTAAAATTAACTAAAAACTTTAAATTATAACAATATTGACAATTCTGCTATAGTTGTGTTAAGCTCGACTTAGCAAATGAAAAAGTTTCAATATATTTGTATTAAATTTAAATTTTATTTTCTGTAACACATGTCCTCACCACTGTTATATATTCATATTTTATCACTCAATATTCTGTGAATGTAGTTGTGTAGGATCAGTAAGAATGTGCACAATACGTGCTCCGTATTTTGCTCTTATATTTTTAAAAACAACGTATGATGATCGGAAGTTACTCACATATTGTGTTATTATATATGTGGTATCATGTCAAAACCGTGAATCTAAAAAAGCATAAATAGCTAAATGACTAAATTGTATGCTTAGTTATTTGGCCGTCGCTATTTTGACATTCGCTTTTTTTGGTTTCGCAATTATGACGTTGACTCAGACATATCCATGTCGACATTTATCCTAATAGAACCCGATTTTAGCGCTTCTTACCAGATCCAATTGTGAATCTAAACCATCCAAAAACCCTTTCAATCATGCCCAAAAATTTTATCAAAATTGGTTTTGCTGTTTAGGAGGAATTCAGTGACATACACACGTATATTAATATTAATATACTAAATTTTACAAGTTTTTAAATTAGTGCATGTTGTTCGCATAATCAATAACGCATCCGCTTTTATATAATTATCAGCGGGTTAGGATTTGTATGCAATAACAAACTGTAAAATATGCATTTAAATTTTTATAAGATAAACACTAAAATATAGTTACAAAAAAAATATTGATTTATTGAAATACATCAGTGATGGGCTGTTTGTCTTAATATTATATAATAGAGAAATACAATTTATCATTCATATTAAATAGTGGAAATAGTTCGAATTTTATGTATAAAAAATTAGAAAAAATTTAATGTTTAACAAAAAAACTAAGTTGTATACTTTAATCAGCAGGGCTAGAATTAAATACGAAATATTAATATTAAATTATAATTAAACTATAAAACATGCATTGTCTGCATTTTTAATCGAAATATGCAATAATATTCATTTTATTCAATATATGCATTATATGCATTTTATCCAAAATATGCAAAAACGTGCAAAATAAAAATATCATAATTTATCTCATCAAGAGGTGATTCATGGACATTACTGACAAAATCAATAATCAGAAGTCGCAAAAAAAAACATTCTGTTACGTATAAATCCTAGCCCTGCTTATCAGTTATCTATGGCGGCAGGTTATAACGTTTATAGCCATACATACACATTATACACTATACTGCAGCAAGTATCAACATAAAACAATATTGAAATACGTGTTTATATTAGGCACCGTTAAAAAAAATTAAAATAATTATACAACTCGTATGCGTGCCGAACTGCCGATGAAACACGATTGCGCTCGAGCCTAATATAGGTATTGCCCTTATTGGCATTACAAACATTTGTCTTATTTGTTTTCATTAACGTATTTTCTCAATATTTAAAAATAAATACTTATATACTAAATAATTTTAATATTTATTTTATAAATAATAATAAAATACGTTTATGAAAAAAACTTAACAAATGTTTATTATGCCAAATGCCAATAAAGGGCAATAAGGATAATACCTATATTATAGACTCAAGCGCATTCGTGATGTGTATTTTGTAGGTAAAAAGGTAAAATGGGTTCAATCGTCCTAATTACTAGAGCGCATTCGTGTTGCATTTTTCGCATGTAAAAAATTAGGGTGGGCGCAATCATATTATAACCATGCATGCAATCTATACGATTTATAACTATGTACGCTTTCCGGTATTGAATCTTGCTTCAGCTGCAGGTACTAAACATATATTATGTAATTCATAACAATTACGAGTATGAGTACAAAACACCCCTGTCCATGATTTAATATAAATAAACATAATAATAGCATACCAACCTACGACTCGACCAACCTATACGACTCGATTTATTTACGAATTCTAAAAAATTACACACCACACTTGCACTACTTAATATTATTATATAATACGGCCCACATTGATAATCTGTTCTGCAGTCATTTGCGTATGTTTTTATGATCGTAATTATGATATTCTGTAACACTTTATTACTACGTGTCCAATTATATGAATAATATCAAATCATAATTATATTTTTTGTAAATTTTACTCGGGATATAAAAAGGTAATTTTTGAATCTCATTCAGTTTAATAAAAAGATAAAGTTCGAATTACACTAAGTACCTACGATCATTAAATTAAATTCCAATTATATAGCCTATCTATATAAAAGAATATCACCCCTTACGGCATATCAATCAACAGTTGCAAAATAAAATAATTTATATTATTAATGCGTATAACATTTTAAAGCTTATTATAATATTAAACACACCTATAATTTAAAATGGTATCATACAAATATATAAGATTATAACAATAATATAAAAATTAAGATTTTCAAATAGAAAGCTATTTGAACATTTTTGGTTTAGTGATGTCGTATTACTCGTTAATTCATTATAACTTATAAGCAACGCGCACTAATACCCATAACAATATAACATCATGGCATCATGCGCTTGTAAACTTAACTAAAATTAATGATCTATATCCAAAAATTAATTTTACCTATACTATTAACTTATAATGAGTTAAGATAGCATACGTTTATTGCTTTTATATTAGTTATCTTTTAGACCTCAAAAAGACAAACATTATATGGTTTGTAATTTATATCCAGGTTAGGTTCAGTCCTTTGAAAAAAACGACATCAATGACTCATTGGTATTTATACCCTAGTCTGGAACAGTCTATAAAGCTTAAACGAAAAACAGTTGCAAGAAAAATTATTTGTAACACATTTATTATGGTCAGAAACACATTTATTGCATTAAAATAATCTTAAAAATATTGTACTGAGGTTCGTGTAACAGCTGTTCGCTTCTCAACATATGACTGTGATACACTGTGATAGACATATCACATTTCTGCCAAACTACGACAGCAATGGGAATTTTCCCCCATACGGCTGCAGTGGCATTAAATAACATAATAATATAATGTTACCTTAGCACAATTTTCCTTTTTGGCTCCACCTATGTTAGTGAATTTTATACAATTACATTAAAAATATATTAAGTATATATCTATGTGACTATGTTATAATATTGAGACTCTGTGCTATATTTATATACATATATATTAATATATTATATTATAATTTATAATGCTAATAGTATACGACAGTGCAGTGTTGTATTAAGTTTAAGAAAAACATAAATTAAAAAAGGTAATAACTAATAATAATAAATGTTAGCTAGTTTAATAAAACAATTGTGTAACAATATAATAGCTAGTATATAATCATTTTTAAGCATACTTAGTAACTAAGGTAAGGTAACAATAATATTGCAATTGGTATAATTTTGTGCATAGTCAATAAAATAACTAGGCCAAACATAAAATCAACAATATAATACAATTTATATAAAAGGTCATAAGACTAATGAGATGACCAAAAGGTGGTCAGTGGTGGTGATTGTGGGACTCGGTCACCACTAGGCACCGCATGTTAATAAAGTATTTTACGATATTTGTGGTTGTTCATTTATGGTGTACATTCGAGTAATCAGCGTATTATATGACAGAAGTATATATTATATTATTCTATTCCAATTTCCAACACAGTGACACCTGCAATAATTGTATGTTTAATGATAAATTGACATGGAGTGTACAGATATTAACATAATAATATATTGTTAGAAAACCACTGATGTAAACTGCAAAATATATTTATAGACATTGAATTCGAATAAAATGATAAATAATAATGAATATTTTCTAAACATCCCATAGGTATATTATGGAGATAACACAGAAATATAATAAAATGATATAGGTATTTGTGACAGGGGAGGAGGAGGTCAGATATGAAGAATTCCCGCGGGAGAGGGAGAGTATAACCACGATCAAACATTTGATCAAGTGTCAACTTTGTACCATCAAATCAACCCTTCAGATATATTTCAAGTATATATACATTATATAATATTATACATAAGATAAAAGAGGAAACGTCATCGAGGTAATATTTAAATTATAATAGACATTTTGCGTTTATCTCTCTTTTATAAAATCGTATAATACATATTCACAAGTAATTTGTGTCAAATTATGATTTTCGTTACAATAGATTAGGTAAAATATATAAGTCACTAAACTATGTTATTATACACACTCATGAAGGATGTATGTAATTTTGTGTACGTGGTGTAGTATATACTATTATATTATTTAAATAAAATGCTGCAATATTATACTTAATACTTTAATAAATAAAAAGGGTATGTACATTTTGTGAACTCATGGTACATTTACCGCCTTGTAGTCGTATTTCGTTAAAATTATTATAAAGAACCACAAAAAATGGTTTTCACCCGGGAAAAAGTGAACGTGCGTCGTTATCATGTGCCATTTAAAAATGTTATCGAATCATTTGACAGTCACGTGGTGTTTTCCCGGGAAAAACATCCGACTACAGATCTTATGTAGAATTTTCGTAAAATATATCAGCCATCACTGCAGAGGAGTTATATATATCACGGTGGAGGGAGAAAATTTCATTTTTGTTATCTATATGTATGGTCACCGAGACAAAATATATTACAGTATGTGTGCGTGTGTGTGTGTGTGTGTGTGTGTGTATAATCACATTTATCAGCTGATATTGTTAATAATAATGATGATAATAATAATAACAACGACGGGGACCAAGGACCATACAAGATGCAGACGGCGACAAGGAGAGGTAGACTGAAATATACTGAATTGAGGCAGATGACGACGAGGAAAAGACGGAGAGGGTGTACAGCGAGGTCATCCGTTTGTCCGCGGCGGGTGCGTTCGGCATTATGGATGACCTCCATAAATCATATAGCATGATATAATATATATATACGTGCGTAAAGCGTCCGGACCAAAATACTGAACTCTCTCACACTCGCCTTCTCTTTCTCTCTCTTTCTCAAGGGACTGCCGCCACATAATCTCGTTTATGAAATACACGCTATCACACACGCACACATCACATACCACATCTATTCTCGGGACCCGCGCGCGATTAAAAATTGACAAATCCTGAAGACGGCAATAACTCACGGATGGCAGTGGGCCCTATAATAACCATCGTCGTCATTAGAGAGAGAAAGATAGAGAGAGAGACGAAAAACTGTGTGTAGAAAAACTCAAATCCTATTAACTCGATATTCGTATACCGTATACACCCTTAACACCCTTCCCACCCTTTAACCTACGCACACACAATAACAGAATCGAAAATTATATATAATAATAATAATTTGTTTCCGCAAAGTCACGACGGAGATATCGTCGTCGTCGTCGTCCATAGTCCGTAGTCCGCGTGGTTTAATTTAATTACGTTAAGTGTGTACACGCTTTAATACGCACGCCCGCGCACACACCAAGTACCGACACACACACGCCACAGTGAGTTTTAAACGTTTTAATATGAATAAACGACCTGACGTCATGTTGTCGTTGTCGTCATCGTCGTCGTCGACGTCGTTGTTGTCGTTAGCGAAAAGGGGCAAAAGGAAAACACGAAAAATAGTGAAAATAAACTGTCAAACACACTACGTATAACTACGTTTTTTTCGTTGCTTTTTTAGGGTGCGCGCCTTAAGCGCGTTCGCACTCCATTTACTTTGTCAAAATCGCGCGCGCGTATACATAATAATTTATGCGCAAACAAAGCGACCGCGTCGTCGTCGGCGGCGGCGGCGGCGCCGCCGCTAGTGGTTAAACGACACACGATTAATGGAAACTTTTAGACTGTGAGGCAGAGAGAAAAAATCCAACGAAAGTTTTTTCCTCTGCAGTAAAGTCTCCCACCACTGTGATGTTTCTGCAAAACTGAGTTATCGCTGCTTTTAAAATCTTTCATTTTAAATGAGTCAATCTGTATAATAATACCTACGCACCGCCATACCTTCATCGCCGCGTATCTAATGTTGTTTAAACCTCCCTCGATTGGACGTTTAATCGCAAAACACTACCTATTAAACTGCCACGCGCTCACCCCTATTATATACTATATGCATAATACTTGTAAACACAATGTATTTTACCACCACGCGCGCTCTTGTTAACTTATTAACATTTCGTATAAACTGCAACCGTTATAATAATTGTAAGAACAATATAGATATAATATTGTTTATGTTCACCGTTCATGGTCGTGCAGGAACATGCTTATTTTGGTTTATGCGTCATTTATATTGTTAAAATAAGAGTTCATGTTTTCAATATTTTTTTCTGTGTGGTTTTAATTTTCATCTAAGTCGAGCTGATTTATAATAATACAGTATAAATGTATAATATAATAAAGTCATAAAATAAATCGACTGCTATCATCACGAAGTGATTTATGCCAAGATGTTATTAATATAAATAATAACATACATAATTAATTATAGTCAATACCTATACAAATATTCGGTATTCCCTTACACATGATTAATACAGATACAAACCAATGTATACAGATCTATACTTTTAGGCTTCATGGCCTCGATTGAGTGATTTAGATTACCATATATTATTAAGGTCCTAACTGTGTAATGAAAAAATATCGTTTATCTTGATAGTGAATACTGAATACATTAATTAAAGTCAAAAAAATTCAAATTTTCATTAATTATTCTAAATATTTATAGACAATTTCATAACTAAATTTTAGTTTATTGATTCCTATCAAATGAAATGACAAAACCCTTTTTTTTTTCATTATATTAATTATTATGGCGTTACAAGTTATGCCTTTAAAAGTTTAATATAATATATAAATTCCATACAATTATAACACTTTATTTAAATCTATAATAGGTATATAGTATATTTTATACTGTACCAATAGTTATATTAATTTATAAAAAAAATCATATCATATAATTTCATTGCAGCATCACTCTGTAGCGTGCGCTGAAATAAATATATTCGTCAAACAAAAACAATCAATTAAACAAATTATTTACCGGTCTACCCATCATCACAATCACAAAAAATATTATTCCAACTATATGTATAGCATAATAGCTCTACAAACTTCATTCGTTATCATTTATACTAATAACTAATCAGTTTAAGCAATAAAGTTAATTGATCCTAAATCTAGCCACGATTTTTCAGGTTCAACTGAACCAGTCATACATAATATAGCTTTCAGTATATCTGATTACATATTAAGTAATAGGATTAAAAACGCTAATATTAAGACTATAATATTATCTGATTAAGTACTTAGATACCTATAAATTCCTATATATTTTTAACTAAACATTTTGTCAAAATTAATTGCGCGGGTCAAATCATTCGCATACTTTAGTACATATATATCTATTATAGCAATAGGTAATTTTAAACTACAATGTAAAATACCCAAATACGACTTTCCGAAACTTTTATGGTGGGGAAATCAGGTTTCCTGACATAATATGGTCATCATATTGTTATAGCGTAACCAATAGTTTAAATATTTGTAGTTGTGATTTAGCAGTTAATTATGACAGACCTCTGTTTATTTTCAAGAAAATATGTGTTTTCATTGCTACTTCACAGTTCCTTAACACAATACAACCCTTTGGAATTTTTAATAGTAAATTCTTGATTATACCTATTGGTCTTCTCTTCATTTGCAATACATGTTTGGTTTTTTTACTGCCATTACAGGGTTATTATATATGCGTTGTATATAATATATAAACAGAAAGAATTAAATATTATGTAAATAATTGTTACAAAATATTTATTTATTGTGACTAGTTTATCAATATGTTAAACGAATGAGGCGAAAACAGCTGAAGTTCAAAATTAACAAACAATAGGTTCCTTCAAGCTCTGACTATACATGTATATTTTCATATCAATCATTATAACATATGAGTAACACGCACTAAAGACAATAACATATTGGCCTCGTACACACTAATTTAATAACCCAAATTCAAAAATTAATTTAACCACTATTAACTTATAGTAACTCCCCAAATAGTTTTTATACTCTAACCTGATTTAGTTCTCTAAAAAAAGACGTCATACACAATTCAAATGGTACTTACATATATTATACTCTACTCTGAATCAATCCTCAAAGGTTGGAAGTAAAAAGGTTGTAAAGCAAAACATAACATAGCTGTTATAGTCGGAAACACATTTATTACATTAAAACAATATGAGACGGTGTTCTGAAGTCCGTGTTACATCTGTACACCTCTCCTCGTACGACCATCACACGTACACTCTAGCCAAACTCTGCGACAACGGTGAGATATCGGGCGTTAAATAATATAATATTATGTTGCTTCAGTACAATTTGCTTCTCAGCCCCTATCTTTTTAGTGATTTGCACGCTAAAACATATCATTTATTTATCTTCTATCTATATTATAATATTGTATCCTATATTAAATATATGTATATTATATTATAATGTTTATAGTCGTCTGTAGTAAACAATAATACATTATATAATATCAATGATAATATTAAAATTTATATGTATCATAATATATGAATATTATACTGAGTTATTGTATACATACATGTATATAGAGTATAGACTATACATACTCTAGAGTCTACACTATACGTTGTGTAACATTTGATTATATAAATATAATTTATTGTTATATTTAAAGTAAGATGAAATAACAATAGTATTGGCTCATAATTTAAAATCGAACTTATTGTATCATCCCTCCTACCCAGTATCGTTGGTTAGATTAGATATTATTAAATATGGATTTACCTTATTTTCCATCTAAATATAAAAAAAAAATTATTAATTTTAAAAAACAATTTTTATAATAAAATCAACTTAAAATGTGTTAAAAAAAATGTTTAAATGTCTTCATATAGATTCTGATCTGAAATTTTATATTAATGATTATAGATCATTTTTGATCTTCAATACGGCTACAACGTATATCTTTAAAATTAAAATAACATTAAAAATTATGGCAAAAAATTACAAAATATAAAAATATAATATTAATTGTAGAAAATAAGTGAAGTGTATGAAACGATTAAAACAATGAACATTAAAATAAAAAATATTAACCCGTCAAAATAATCTACCTGAGACAACAATCCCCAGCTGTAGACCCCACTAGACCCCTAAATATAGCCTCTTCACACTCGCACAAAACGTGCATGCATAATATATTTGTCAAAAGCGTTATATTCAATTCTCTGTCAAAAGTATGCCTATTAGGTTACCAATTTACTACACTATTTTTCAATAACGTTTTATCATCATTCAGCATTCTATTATCTATAACCTATATACCTACACGTTATAATGTACTAGATATATATTATTTATATAAACGTAATATTCTTTTGCCTATAATATACCTACTATATGTGCTATTACCAGTTATCTATATATTATTATAAATGTTCGGACCTTTGGAAAGTCTCTCTCAAGGGTGACTACATTTATGCCATATAAATATACATGAACTTATATACTTTTTATATCATTTACCTTTATATACATAAGGCTGTTAGAGAACTTGTATGTAGCAATTGTGTATTGTCGAACCAAAGTCATAAAAACCCGCAGTCTTATATTATTATCCAATATCCACTGACTACAGTAATATGCGTGTTCAATTGCCATGTGCGTGGTAGCAAACTTGCGAACCACGAGTCATCAGGCGGCAGTTGTTTAACCTCGACACGGGGGACAACCGAAATTATCATTCTCAGCACAATAAAAATATAATCACACATTCGAACACATACACAAGTATATACATACAGACAATTATTATTGTTATAGACATGTGTGGGCAATACACTCAGTAGTCAGTATATACGCGTTATAAAATACGAGGTATTGTTATTACTTATTTTCAGCCACAAATGCGTATAATATAATAATAAAGTTATTATATACCTCGTATGCACAACATTATATGTAACTATACACACACATATACATTATACACGTACCGTCCTCATAATCTAAGAAGCATAAGTCAATGGAAAACTTTTTGGGAAAAACGTGTTGCTATAGTTTACATTTTATTAAAATCAATCATACACCTTATTGTATATTTTAATTATTGAAGTATGATATATCATTATGTTTTCCTGTATAATTTCACTTAAGAAATATTCAAATATAACGAAATAATAATAAATATCAATATGGCTAAGTTGATTTCGAACAGCATATTATTTAATTTTTCGCGTTAATTCTTATAGTTTAACTATGTTAATCAAATATCAATAATGTACATGATTGTATCGTGGTTCATAGATGAAAATGTCGTAGTAAAATTCATCGTAAAATATAATTTATAAATATAGTAGGTAAATAATGACTTAATATAGCATTATATTTTAAAAGCATATTATTTTTATATTGTTTATAATAATTATTTGCAAAAGTCAATTTAAAAAGAAACTAGAAAGCTTATAAATTATTTCAATAAATACTAGCCATGCATGTATATTTGAGTTATTATATATATTATTACAATCTACCTTTCAGAAAGTTTATCTTTCACCAATATGAACACTTTTATTTTATTAATAATATAAATATTTATTCAACTTTTTATTTTTTTTAAAGGAAATACAAATAAAAATTTTTAAGTTGGTATTTTCAGTATTGAGTGGAGATACGATCTCATTCCGAATATAATATTTAAGACTGTGGTGATGTACTGATGTTACGATCTGACTCAAAGTATCTTTGATATCCCTAATCCTTTGATGAGCTCTTGTGTCGGTTTCTCTTACTAATTTAGTAGAAAATATGTTAGTGATTTTACAGTAACATTTTGTATTTTAATCAATCCGTTTCGTTCTGGTGAACACGTGAGGTCGGCTTTTCTCTGTTAAGATGTGTGGTTATTCATTTAATTGTTTTTTTAAGTTCATATAAATACATAATAAACGCTATGTTATTCACAGTGGTCTAATTATTTGTTTTACCATACCTTTCGTGTGTAGGTTTTTTTATATTTATTATTCTAGAAATTTTACTTGGTACGTAATAATATTAAGAAAATTAAAAAAAATTATAATTTGTATTACAGGTTATATATGAGCTAAAATGCAGTGTAATATCTTCAATATACTTACGGTTTACGACGTACGAACTATTAATTTTGCTAGCCATTTTTCAGTCTAAACGAGCTGAATTTTATAATTATTTATAATTTTTTTTTACACTAAATGTACGCTTTATCTACTAAAAAACCACATTAACAATAATAAATTTATTCACATTTCACATAAATACTAAAATACTTATTTATAAATCACTACTATAGCCTATTTGGGCATATGGTCTTCAGCTCCGAGGAAACACAAAAAAAAATACATTCATCACTCCGTTCAGAATCTAAAACTAATATAAACAAAATTCAAGCATTCTAAAACATAGCACTTCGCAAATTATTAAATGCTCCTTCTTTTGTCTCTAACCAAAATGCCTTCCACTTTACGAGGAAACTAAAGTATATTATAAACGTTTCAAATGTTCACACATTATCCCATCCCAATTCTCTTGTCAGAAATCTCATTAATTCTACAATCTTCGGTAGGTAACCCCTAAGACGGTTAAAACGAAAATGATATCGAGACCTATTGACACCTAATATTATTTGAATAAATTATTTGAAAATGTAAAAAAAATAGTCATGTGAAAGTGTTAGTAATGGGTGGCTGCTTTCCTCAAAAAAGTCACGTATTATGTACTATTATTAGGGGTAGTTATGTATTTTTAGTGATTTGTATGAAATTATACTTGTATCACATTTACTCATTATGCCTAAGCGGTATAGATTGAAATATTTCATTAAAAAAAAAATGTATGTAATTTTTCATAATTTTTTTTTATTTATAGCATTTTAACTTATGATTGCACCATACAAATATTATACACGCACATATATTTACAGTCCACGGACATATACATATCGATAATTTTTATCCCTTTTTTACGTTTTGCAGTAGGTATGTCAGTAGGTATATTATAACTACTGTGGGCGGGTATTGTCTGTAAAGTATATGGCCGCATGTCTATAATTACGCACGCGAGTGTTGCTTGGAATAGTAATAAAATGTCAATTTTGGAGCGAGTGTGTGGTGTGTGAACCGATGATCTTTTATATTTTATTTTATTTTCATTATTATTATTATTATCATCATCGTTATTCTTTCCAATCCATCGCATTCCACAGCAAATTACAAAATTGGCCGTCCTCCTATTTTTTATTACCCTATACCGCGCACACATTACCACCCACCTTCGCGGTTCACTCCTCGTGGTTCCAGGTCCGAGAAATATCAAATAAAACTTAACGATTGTCGTTAAAAAAACTCCAACAAAACAAGCGCCACGAGGTTGGAGAACTAATCGATATAACGGAACACAAAAAAAAACCATTGAATATGTAATACCAAAACTTATACAATGTCACAATGATATAAATAATATGTTTTTGTGACTTTTACATTCATTGATAGGTATACGCACAAACTATTGAAATAGGATAAATACCACAAGTTAAACCAACTTGCTATATCCCTTTATTAACAAGCTTATTTCAATAACAGATCTCACCATATCGGTCATCTGATGACTGATTTTCCAAATTTTATAAAAACTTAAAATATTATATATTTGTATCTAGTTTATTGTTTATTTAAAAAAATTACAAGTAAGGAGTTTGAAACTGTATTCCTTCTCTCAATTTTAATTCTACTATATTTAAGTAGTATACATACACTAGGGTACGTAAACAATATAATATTAAAATTTAATTTGGTCTAATAAATATTCTACTTACTCAAACGAGCTTAATAATATTCAGTATAAATTTCTGAAAAGAGTCGCCTTTATTACTCATTGTACTATATTCAGGGAATCTTTCCTCTTGGTTCAAAACTCTTTAGGTATTGACTCCCTTAATATCAGGCGTGATTTAATTGATATAATGTTTGTGTATGATATTTTAAATAATAATATAAACTGCCCAGCTATTTTAAATTTAATTCAATTTAGAATCCCTAGTAGGTATACACGTAATTCTGATTTTTTCCATATACCTAATTTCAATACAAATAGTGAAAAAAATTCATTTTTTTCAAGAGCCATTATTAATGCCATAATAGAATCTCCGCACTCTTGGATTTTTTCGTTTTGTCTCGTCAAGTATTTAAAGCTAAAACTTTGTTATTTTTAAATCATAGTGCCTAAATATTTATTTTATAGTTTTATTTTATATACTAAAATTTTGTCCTTATATTTCTTACTATTTTTACATAATTATTTTTACTTGTTATAACTTGTCTTTTGTTTTCATATTGTGCCAATTCATATATAATGTTTTTTTCTTTCTTTGTTAAAGGGCTTTGGCCCGTTGATTTTTATAAATAAATAAATAATAAATAAACATTAATTTTTTATTTTATAATATTGCGTGTTATCTTAATAAGTTTATTGGTATATTGCACATGCTACTATGTACATTTAATTCTTAAATTGCTTTTATTAGTTGGATAAAATGGCTATTATGGAATTTAGATACTTATGTTCAGTACAAGAAATGCTGAAGCGAAGTTCAATTTTAGTGGTATTCATTATTATCTATATAGTCATATATGACATTTTACTTATAAGCACGTAAAATGTGTAAAAATATTCCGTATTTATATAACCTTTTAAGTATGGCTAAAGACAGTCGTTATAACATAGCATCGTCTATAATTGCTCCCTCCAAAAAACAAGTATATATTTTATTTTATAGGTGTCGTAGTTATAGATACTTATTTATTTCAATAAAAAGGATAAATAGATATTATATGAAAGTAAAGATAAATACACAATATAAATTGATTATTATTAATTAGATTCAATCAAAAATAAAATGTTAAAAATAAATCAGTGTTCCATTTTTAATAAACTATATAACTAAAAATTAATTGATAAATGGAAGCCACTTAGTCTTGATCATTAGATTGAACAATTTTATATTATTAATAACCATAATTTATGACATGGATTGTTTTAGAGATTTTAATATTACATACCTACCTAATATAAAATTATACTAAATGTCTATATGTATTTAAAAAGCAATATTGCAATAAACTAATTCTAGTATAAGGTTACTTAATTCAAACATTAACTATTGCAACCTTGCTAAATTATTGTATAATGGCTTTAAAATTATATTTGCGTTGTATATTATAAATCTATTGGTAATTGTAAAATTCAACCAATATAGGTATTATTAAATTATTAATTTAAAAAGTTAATTGAAATATTTTAGAAAAACATACATATATTTTAATTATTTAATTTTTATAACTATATTTTTAACAACATTTAAACTTTAAATACTTAAGTTGTATTGGAATTAAAAATATAATATTTTTTTTTAAATAACAATTACCAGAAAATTAATAAAAATATAAAATACATATTCTTAATAAAATGTGTAAGTGTCTGATAGTTATCACCGATTAACTATAGAAAAAAGATTTGTGTAAAAGTTCAAGTTAATAGTTACACTGCAAAATACTTATTGTAATTATCGAAGCAATAAAATAATAATTGGTGGTTAGTTTTCACCCTTCTTTTGAATACACACAGTTTAAGTGGTATTTGTTTTACCCCTGCGGGCTACGACACCCACATATAATATCCCGACCTGAGGGGCGAGAACATGACCAAAAAAACCAAGCCATTTATTAATATTTACATGAAGCATTATGTATTATGTGGAACTCTCTCCGTTACGATAGGCAAACAAAATAGATGCTAAACACGAGTTTTCATATTAAATACTGGGCAAAACGATGAGCATTAATACTAAAATTTAGTACAAAATTAATTTTAATTTGTATATTTACTGTTTAATAGTTATTGTAGTATAAAATATAATTTAAATAGTTATTCTTTATCATTCATCGTCAAAAAAAAAAGGAAATAACTAATATACAGTGTACAGTGTATTCTTATATTGGTTTCGATATGTTTTGAATGTTTCGAGGAAATTTGCCTACATAAATTAAAAATATTTAACACCAGAAATTATTTCTTTTCTATAAATACTGATAAAACATTTCAATGCGTTTAAATATTATTAAGAACAGAATATATTATTTTATGTTGTGTTTATAATTCTATAATCACTACTCAGGTGACAACTTTTATAATTTAACTTATGTGTTGTATAATATTGAGATTAATCAACTTAAATGAGATTATATACAACGAAATATAGGTACCTAAATATAATACTATTATATGAGTTCAGAATAAAATTATAAATAATAAAATACTTTTTTAAATCTGAGACTTATTTTTAGAGGGTATCATACTCAATTATTGTATAGTTATTATCCGTATCACCGCCGCATTCAATTTATTATACCTACAACTGATCCTTTTAATAAAATTAAACACAATTATTTACCCGACCTACAAACACCTCCAATTTATTGTTATCCCAAGTATTAAAAGGCATTGAGGTTATTACATGACGTTTCTGGCCCCCAAGTGATATTATTTTAAGTGTGGGGTGGTTAGTATAATATGATGCGTGTGTACAAAAACTTATTCGACGTCTGTGACGATGTTTTTTTTGTATTAATAATTTGTTGTTATTACACAAAACATTTGCTCACAAAAATAATAGTTTTTGAAGTAATAGAATTTATAATAATATATAATATAGGTAACGAGATAAAATCGAAATGTCTAGAGCAAGCTATATATAAATATAATATATTATAATGTTATTATCTTAAATATCATATATCCACATGTTTTATATGTAATTACTAGCATAACTAATAACTTTATTTTATTTATGTATAGCGTATGTATTTTATACCAATTCTGATAATAATCACACCCGGGGAAAACTGAGTAAATAAAACGACTTTGACTTTTCTCAATTCCTATTATAATAATATGTTCATGGATAAAAAAAATATCACCATGTTATTATGAAATAACAACAGCCTGTAGTCTGTACAAACAATAACATAGAAAGCCATTAACTCATAACCTATACGCCTATAATTTATATTATTAATTTTTATATTATATTATTATTTATTAATATATGTATATAATATTTATTTATTATACATGATACATCATAACTTTTTATAATTTATTTTTATTCATTATATGGTTTTACGATTTTTTTAAATGAAGACCTAATTTTTTATTGTATATCCCGAAGAGGAATTATTTTCTGAGAATTTTAATGTCTAATAATCGAAGTTTTAACAAATAGTTAATTATAATTATAATTTAAATGTATAAAAATATAGATGAGCGGTACAAAAGTATTCGACAAAATGTTATAGTTCACTTCTCCGTTCATCTAAACTAAAATTACTTGTGTTATGTTATGTTAAGTTGTGTACAACTGCTATAACTAATAAAATGTGTTTTTCAATTTCAATTTTAATACATCAATATTCTTAGAAAAATATAAGCTTTAGAAATTTGAAATGAAAAATCATTAAAAAAAAAAACCTAAAAAATATTTTAAAACTGACAACGATCAAAAACAGTAAAATAAAAAAAAAAAAATACAAAAATATTGTTTTTTTAATTTTTTATGAATTAAAATTATGTGAGAAAAACATTTTTGAAGACTGCTACTTTTCAAATTAATGAGTTAACATTGAAACTATTTCGGTTTTCTGAGGTGTACCCGATTTCGACTTTTGTCCGTAACATTATATTAATTGTTAACTATTAAACTATGTACCAGGTACCTATATAATATAATATATAGATTAATAATATCAATAATATTATATTATCCATAAAAAACATTGAATAATTGATATTTATTTGTACTTATACATGGTTTAAATACATTTTGAGGGGAGGAGAAAGGACAAAGCGACCTACGGTAATAAAAAATTTAATATAAATTATACAGTACGAATATATTTATATATTATCTCTGTAAATTGGAATTTGTACAACCGTAAATAAAATAAATTAATTTTTCCAAAAATCTTATCAATATAATATAAATCATCTTGGTTACACTCTTCTATTTATTTTGTATAGGTACATGACAAATCAAAAAGCATTGCGATTATGTGAAATCATCGACCAAAAAATATTTCTGAAAACAATTATCTAACTAGTATTACTGTACTTGAGAAAAATATTATGTACAAGAGCCGTCCCATTTGATATAATATTGTGTCTATCAAATTTTATACAATTAATTATTCTTATATACAATGTCATAACGAATTGTGATAGCCTCTGTGTAAAACTAGAATGAATATTTTAATTAAAATGTATATCAAAATTATCACTAAAATAATATATACACAATACATCATCTGTTTACAGTTATTATACTATTATTTTTCAATCTGACAGTATAATGCGTGTAAATATGTAAAGTATTATATTATATTTATTAACGAATGTTCTCGCAATGCTTGAACACAGCCACACAAGTTTAGTTTTACATTTTTACATGCAATCATTAACAAAGAGCCATAATCTGATGCACACGATATACTTTAAAGTCTTATACCCTTTTTTACAGGTTGCAACATTAAATGCAACTACGTATATGGTAACTACCAATATGACACTTCAGTTTTTTTTCACAGAATTACCCTTTATTTGTATTCTTTGTTATGGCGAACTTCTTTCAGGACTATTTTTTTCTGTTGTCTTGCTGTGACTATTCTGTATTAATTCTAATATTACTATTTTTTTTATAGAAATATGATTTTGACAATAAAAACATTGTCTTTAATAAATGTACCAGAAATATGTTAATTAATGAAATATTTACTTTTTATAAATATAACAATATGTTGCAATATGAAAACCTCATGATTTATACTATTTACATTATTATATTCAAAATCAATCAATAAATAATTCCGCTGCTATATCCATACACTATATTATATTGTAGTTACATATATGTATATATATATATTATCAATGTATATTAATTTTACTCTTGGAATTGCAGCAAAATATGAACAATTTTAGTGTCAATTATTGTTCAATGTAGCATGCAGATGGTGTCAGGAAAGTACGACACAACCAACAGCCAATGTACTTAATATGCAATATCATAAAAATTATTGAAAAAAAATAATAATTAAATATACTAATAAAGTTTAAAGGAAATGTTAATACTTATTGTTATAAATTATTTTATGGAAACGATTTTAGTCCTGAATTAAACTACGGTATGTATATACACAGAAATACCGAAAGTCAAAATGTTAAAATCACCGAATACCGCGAATACCAAATACTATACCTTTATGAATAATAATAAGTATATAATAAACTGCCCCAATGACCGTAAATATACAACAAGAGCAAGTACGCGCAAGCACACACACAAGCCTACGAGAAATCCGGGTAAATATTTAATCGCGGCGTAAAGCAGCACACCCCCGAGACGGTTTTACACGCGCACAAATACGTTTTTACTTCTGTTTTTCGGCCGCTATACGTACGGAATCTGTAACCGTTTGATCCGCTTGGCGTAGACCGCCGCGGGCCCCGTCCCGCACGCTGATTGATGTATTGGAACACACGTATACCCACCACACGCATCGTCTATATGTACATTTAATATTATATACATAAGAATATCTGTGTATGTAACTGGGTATGGGTCAAGTCCACGCATATATACACTGTCTCGAATACGCTACCACCAAACTCTCCGCGGAAGCTATATATATGCGCGAGTAAATAATAATAATGGTATGTGTGTGTGTGTGTGTGAAGGGCCGCTGACCAGAAACGACTTGTACGCGCCGTGTGCACACAATATGTCAAGCAAACGGCCGATATTGATTTCCTCCCCCTCCTCATTTTCCACCTTTTCCTCATCTTCCTTCTCTGACCCGTGTAGCACACATACGTGAATATATATATATATATATATAAACATACATACGCGTGGGCGGTGGTTTTTATATATAAGCTCCGGCGGCGGTGGTAATGAGCTCTCGTCTGTTGTTCGTATTTTTCGCGTCGGTTCTCCCCGCCGCGCGCCGATAACGACGTCATACTGCTGCAGCTTTGCCTCCAGTGACCGCCGACGCCGATACGATCAACGAGACAATAATAATATCATCTCTTTAGTACACCGCACGTAAGCTACTGCTGCTGTTATACTATGTCTTACTAATGCTTAGTATATTGCCTACTGTGTGTGTGTATCTACACTTGTATACAGAGTGATTCACCGAACCGGCACACCATAATTTTTTCTTCTATATAATAATAAATTTATTCAAATTTTTATTTTGAAATTTTAAAGACCAAACTTTAAATGTTTAAATATTTTACACCATTTAATGAGTGCTGTGCAGCCCCACAAACTTATTTTTCAAGTAAAAACTAACCATTTTACTGTAAACTATGAAGAAAACAATGTCGAAAATGTTATATATCTAAATCAAAATTCGAACTAACAATTTTTGAATTATTAAAATATATATACTAAAAGGATAACAGTCCTTAAAAGTATAAAGTTGTAAAAACTATTAATTATATATAATTTTTAATCTGGTGCTTATTATTTATTATTCATAAACTAATATTAATTGCTATCATTTTCAAATCACCATAATGCCAGAGTATCTTTCAAATATATTACAATATGGATGTTTTATCCAAGTACAGTAAAAAGTTAAATAACTCAACAATTATTAATTAAACATCGATTTAATAACATTAAAAAGGTTTTTAAATTTAACTAATTCAGAATCAATAGGAAAAATAGTGATTTTCATTTAAAAAAAGAAATTAGTATCGCCCACAGGACAATCCTTAAATGAAAAAATGGGGGTAAGTATACTCAGTGAATCACTCTGTATGTACAAGTACGTACATATATAAGTATAGTATATTATACTGTATGTACAAATGGATAATGTGTGCACTATATATATGCACTATATATATATATATATATCATAAAATATAACAGCATCTGCGGAAGACAAACATTATCCGGCGCCAACGACGACGGTCTGACGTCGATGAACGATTTATTTCGTATGACATATTATACATACACACATATTTAAATTACTGACGATATTTAATATTATTTCAATTTTATAAAATCATACTGTATAAATTATATTTGTGCAAAACGTCTTCATTTTATTTTCTACGTTGAACCTCATTTACCGAACTTTAGTATTTTGTACTATAATAAGGCTTGGAAGGCAAAAAAAAAAGAAGAATATTTTCTTCACTGTGTAATACATAATTAGGTAAAACACGTTTGTAGACTATACTCGATTTCCTTAAGTTTCACTCCTGGATTACGCGTCGGCTCCCTTCTTCGGATAAAACTTCTTCGACAGTTTTAAAAGTTTAAACGAACTTATATATATAGTATATACAATATACATATAGTAGATACACTAATAAATACTTAGCTATATAGGTATTCATTTTGTGTGAACAATTTCATTAGGTACAACATCTGTTCGTTAACGTCTTGAAACCACACGATCACATGAATAAAACAATAAAATCAGTTTACATAAACCTCATTAACCAACTTTAGAAAACCGTCTAATTTAGGCAATCTGTTTTTAATGAATTTGTAAAAAAAATGTACTCTTAAATATAACAGTATGTATAGACTACAGGTATTATAAGTATATAATATTACAATTTAAGTAACAGGAGAAATATAGAAGTACCATGAATAAGAATAATATATACCACGCAAAGGAGTATCTATAATAATCAGTGCCGTGTCTAAAGGGGGGCAAAGGGGGCAATTGCCCCCGGCGTCATAATTTTTATATATTAAGAACGGCGTCAAATATTTTTAGTACCAATATCCTATTATTTGGAAAATTTATTTTGCCCCCGGCGTCTTTAACTCTTAATCCGGCGTTGATAATAATACTTATATTGTGTAGTATAGGTGTAGTTATAAGGCTTGACGAGACTGGCCTAGGCCAGTGGTGCAACAAGAAAAGAAGTGGAAAAGTCAAAATAAAAGTAAATGCCTAACATGTCTATTTTATTACTTATTATTAATATTAATAATGTACATTTAATTAAGAACATGCGCAAAATAGTTATATTATATATTAATATAAATCATGAATCAAGGAAAATTTTATGATATTCGAGATAAGATTACCATTCAATAATACACAATATAGGAATATATTTAATATTAAAATATCACAAAATGCTTACGGCATAAAATATACGACGTTATAATATTACACCAATTGATAGTAATAATTTTGCATTATTATTATAAAATAAAAGATGCATATTAAAATTAAAAATAAGACTCATAATTCAATATGTTCAATACCTATCAATATATTCATATTTATTGGTAGGTTAATACCCATTCATACTTCAATATATTTAATCAATTATATTTTATAAGTTCATGAAAGAAATTTCCAGAAAAAATTCTACACTAAGGTGTTTGTTATTGTCTCTATAGAAAAATTTAATTAATTTTCTCATGTTAATATAATAAGTTTTAATTGAGGTTTATATTAATTATACATATACCTATGAAAATGAAAATATTTTTAGGTATTTAAGAATTCGCTATTACAATTTATTGCCTTTTATTATTTATAAATCATTATTTGAATTCAAATAATGTTAAAACATTAATATATTGATACATTTAAAAAACAATAATTAAAAAAAAAGCGGGTGAGTATCGCTCTGCTGTACATTAGGGGTGGGGTGGACCTCGGACTAGGGTAGGTTAAATTTGAATGCAATGATAGGTATCATTGTAAACGAAAAACGATTCTGAACGGAGATGATTTGTCAGTCTATGATATATTATATTTAAATATTGTCATACATTCTATTTTGAAACAAATTCAAACATTTAAGTAAAAGTTTCAAGATCTTACGTTCAGTAACTTTTTAAAAATAACAAAAATCGAAAATTATTTATTAGTAAAACGTTATTTTACACGTGTATTTTTGATTTCAAATTAAAATTAAAACTTTAAACACTCGTAAAATTTTTTAAATTGAATAATCCTCAAATTTTTTTTTATAATTATTCTAAGCTTAACTTATGGACAGCATAGTATTAAATTTTCAATTCTTAGCTTTTGATAGTAAAATATTTATAAATTTTTAAATACCAGATAGTGAAAAATATTCATGATTTTGACGAATTTTTTTCAATATTTGAACTTCAAATGCTAATAAAAAAAGAATGTGCCTATGTATTTTTATAATTTTTGAATGAGAGTTAGAACAAGTTATGTGGACCCTTCAATTAAATTTTCAAGTAATTTGTCCCAACTTAATTTTTTTATCAACATTTATAAAAAAAAAATAAAAAAAAATTGAAAATTTCAAATGCCCATAAATAGATCAAAAAAAGTCAAAATATTTTGAAAATCAAATCACGTAAATAAAATGGCAATCTAAATAACTAGTAAAATTTTCAAGTATTTACGATTTATACTGTTTGAATAACAACAAATATTAAAAATCGTTTGAGGCTAAACCGTTATTTAACGCGGTTTTGTAAAAATTTAAATTTCAAACACTCCTAAAAATTGTTTGTCTTAGACCGGTAGAGTTTTTTTTACAGATATTTGAAGAAAAATTTATGGAGAACCTTGTACCAAATTTTCAAAACTTTGTTATAAAAGAAAAATTTTTATGATTTTTCAACCACAAAATTACTTGCAAATTTTCGCAATTTTGACATATTTCGTATAAATTCGAACTTTAAGCACTTATAAAAAAAAATCGTGACTAACGATTTCGGATTTTTTTTTTATCACTTTAAGAATCACTTATGAGAAACCTTGTATTAAATTTTCAAGATTTTCTGGTCGGCCAAAAAATTTTATCGTTATTTAAAAAAAAAATACTTAGAAAAATTGAAAATTTCAATTGTCTATAAATAGTTCAAAAAAAGTCAAAATTCTTTGAAAATTTAACTGTGTATGGAGAACGCTAATATAAACATTTGGTGAAAATTTCACTGTTGTCGACAGACACAAAAAAAAAAAAGAAAACACACACATCATTGTAAAATCAATACATTCATCACTCCGTTCAGAATCTAAAAAAATGTATTTTATATTAAATCATAAACATATTAGGTTGAAACCAAATATAAAGTTTATGCATGGAAGGGGTGATAAATGTAGAAAATCTCGAATATGTTAAATTACCATGAACCCTGATGGACCTCACAACAACTCTGAGTAGAACATCAATATTTATTTGAAAGTACTGTTTGATAAAATAATTGGCTGTTTGACTTGTTTTGTCGAGATTTGATGGGAAGGAATTATTAGTATTTTAAATTTTTAGTTTTTGAATCTCACAATAAATGTATTGATCTTATAACAATGTATTATTTCCCTGTTATTAAATTTTGGAACATAACAAATGCTGTAATCTTCAACTTCGGGGGTGTTTTTTGGAAGCTAATTGAATCTAGTTTGAATTTTGGCTACCTAACAAAAAATCAAAAAAATCCATCTATACAATACCAATGTCCAATATTTGACAAAATTAATTTTTGGTTTATTGTTGTAATTAAAAAATGAATAACTATGGAGATAATATGCAATTTTCATCAAATATTTGTATAGGTACTATAACAAATCACGACACCACTTGCGCTTTAGGCGTCTTGGGGGATTACCTGCAGGTATAGTAGCGGAGGCCAATTTTTTGATAAGTGGATTCGAATGAGTGCTTAGTTGGTTGTAGAATCTTTTATAGAAACATTTGGATTTCTCTGCTATTATTTTTAGTTTTAGGTCTGAATGAAGGGAATAATTTGAGACGTAGGGAGGGGCATTTGTTAGTTAACCTAACCTTAGAACAATGTTTTGGAATGCTTGAATTTTGTTAACGTTTGTTTTTTTTGCACTACCCCATAACTGCAGACCGTACGTCCACATTGGTTTGAGTAGACTTTTATGTATTAGAAGTTTGGTGGACGTGGAGGTATATTTATTATTGCATAATACCGTTTATTTTAACATGCGTAGGTGACTATTTAGAGCTAGTCTTTTGGTTCTTATATGGTGGGCCCAAGTAAGTCTTTGATCAAGTGTTAGACCAAGGTATTTCACAGTAGGAGAGGTAGGAATGGGTGTACCATATAGAGAAACATTTGGACACGGAACCTATCTGAGGGTGAAGGTAGTGTGGATAGATTTACTTTGATTAACTTTGAAACGCCATATGGTAAACCAGAAATATACTATAATCATAAAGAACTATTTATTAAAATTTTGACTATAGTAAACGAGTTTCATGGCGTTTTTTTAACGAAGTAATTAGAATAAAGAGAATTATTTTTAAGTAAATTTTAAATAAGAACATAATATTATTATACAGCGTGATTTTGTCATTAAACACTCATTATTTCGTCAAGTATTGACTTTTTTCAATTTTTTTTTTCAAATTTTTTAATTTCATGTTTTTCTTAAACTATATTAAATTTTTATTTTTTTTCATCCTTTTATCTAATAATGAAATCACTATCAACTTTTAATTTTCAAATGGCAACATATATTTAAAATGTCATAAAATAGTAGGGCTATTTTTTTTATGAATTTTAACGTTAAAATTATTATTTTTCATTTAACGATTAGTGAGTTATAGCTGCTCAAAAATGGATGGTTTGAGGCTTTTACGGTTTTTAAGTGTTCGTCGTACAGATTATTACGGCTGTGAGGCGTTGGTAACTACAGGTACTGAGTTCATCACAGCGTCAATAGTCGATATCGAGTTTATTACTTAATATGATTATATGAAACAAAAAGTATTATAAAAGCCGAAAGCTGCCTAACTTTTAACAGCTATATCTCGATAAAAATTAACGAAAAATAATAATTTAAACGTTAAAATTCATAAAAAAAAATAGCATTATTAATTTAGTACATTTTAAATAAAGGTTACAATTTTAAAATCAAAAGTTGTTAGTGGTTTCACTATTAAATAAAAGGGTGAAAAAAAAATAAAAATTTCATACAGTGAAAAAAGCACGAAATAATAAGTATTTAATTATAATTTTATAAAATAATTACCTTGTATAGACTTAAATTAGAATTACAAATTACTGCTAAACTCGATAAGACATATTTTATTTTTGCTAATAATTTATGAAAGAAATATTTGTTTATGGGATCTGTAATAAACCCGAATGAATTGATCTTCTCTTGAAATAATATAACAATCTAATAACAGAAAATTGACAGAAATATTAAAAGAGAAGATAACTTGTCAAAATAAAAATAAATCAAAAACTATGTATTATAAATTAAAGGTAATTGAACATAAAGATGATATAAAATAATAATAAACAAAATACTTATACCAATAAATGTATATTAGTTTTATTTAATTTTAATTTTATAATATTAATTTACATACATTTTAATATTTATTACACATAATATTAATTTAATCGTGTACAATAATTTAACTATAGTTCTTTTACAAAAAAAAAAAAAATAATCAATACACGATTATAAGGTATTAAATATATACAAATGATTATCATAAACACTTTTATTTCTTTGAAATCTTTATCATTTATAGAAATATACATACAAAAATTATTTGAGAAACTTTATGTGACGAAAAGTGAATGAAGTACGTGTATAATAAACCTGTCAATTATTTGTCACTACATCTAATGCTCGAAATGCTAAGATATTTGTGGTGATATATATACTTTATTTGGAATAGGGTGTTTGTTGGTGTACTAAAAGGATATTATAAAATAATAAATGGACTCGACAGTTTTATCTTGGAAGAACTTAAGTACGTATACACCTTAGGAAATATAACATTAACACAAATAGTAATTAATACATTCATAAGTATAATATTATAGTCTTCAATAAAATCAAAATAAAGGTTTGAATTAATTTTGATTCAAAATTTGGTTTATTTTCTGCCATATAGTTTATGCGGGCTATTGATTATAAACGCGTATCTAATTATAATTAATTGTATATAATTTGTTCAACAGTTCATAAAAGAAAAAATTACAACGCTCCATAGCTTAACAAAAATTATTGTGTTGTCTTTGTCTTAAATACATATAGAATTGCAAATTGTATATAGCTATAATTCACTTTAAAATTGTAATATTAATAAAAGCTTATGATATTTATAATATTCTCACCTATCTATCCAAAGATAATGGTTAAATTTACTTCAATATTAAAGCTATAACAATATAAAATGGATTCTGTTGAATGTAAATTTACTATGTTGTGTGTATATAAGACGGATAAATCCGGGTGTGGCGTCTTTTTAACAAACTATGCTCTTTCTATAACCGTAATTTATCAACTATTTACAGTCACACTCTTCAAAACAGCTGCGGTTGTCTGTTCAAATACATTTTTTAGTTTAACCACGCAATTTCATTAATTGGGCAATTAGGGCGGAAGGTGGTGCCCTTAAACTAAAATACCTCTGTCGAACAACTATAATTTCCGTATAAAATAGAAATAGAATAGGTATCAAAGAAAAAAAAAACTCGTATTCGTATATGCACAATATTTCAAAGTAATATTATACATTTGTGCGCAGTATTTTTTGTTAGTATTAGTAACCTTTTTCTCCATTATTGTACACTATAATGTAATCGTTCTAGTTGTGCGTGTTCTAGGTATTGTGCACTTAATTTTAAAAACAAAAATATAAAACCCGAAAGAATTTTTTTATATTATGACAGTAACCGACAGTAAACGCGTCTAATACCTTGAAATTTATCCCGGGAAAATAATTTTTAAGTGATTTAAACCGATTGCGTAATATTATATTAGTATTTGTGTAATTGTATTCCTTTATAGCATTTGTATTTACTTTTATAGCCTTCAAATTTAATACTCGTTAAACTCTAAAAGAATAACCACATTTCAATCTTATACTTTTAAATAAATTGAGTATGACATAATTTATATATTAGCTCTACTAAATTATTTACTTTGAAAATTAATATCGAAAACTTTTGTAAATCCAAATGTCCCGTCCGTGACAAGTGTTCAAAAAGACAGTGGTGCAGTTTTTGATTAAAGTTTAATGTCTCATAAAAATCATGTCACTCACTGACTAAACGACTTATAAAATATATATTTTGTCGACTTTCGAACTAATATATATTTAGTCTTCTACTCAGGACAGCGAAGTCTAACGGACCGCCGCATTATACAATATTGTATTTGTGTTTAATGTGCGCCACGCTGTAATAATAATAATAATAATATTGTATCCCCATTTTACGTTCCCACAGATACGTTTGCTGTTAATCATGATTTATGAGCGTAAAAAAAACTTTTGGCCAAGCGATTTTAAGAGGGTAAAAGCTGTCCGGCCGTTGGTCTGCTGATTATTGGATGGGACATTTTTTCTCTCTATATTATCAATTCGCATTACTCCCCCTCCCACCGACCACTATTCCACCAACGTTTATTACTATATACTATTTATGTCTATAGTACATGTGTGATTGTTTGTCTATACGTACTGCTTCCTCTTATAATCAATCGCCCTATTTTGATGCAACTTTTCACGAAAATATAATATAATCGCATCCGAAGTTCTAACATACGAAACTTTACGATTTACCGTTAGTTCATTTCTAGCACATGCGCAATCTAACTTCTAAATACCTAACTAGGTCGATAAAATATTATTCACCATTTAATTTGTAGAATGTAGTTAATTCTTAAAATGTCCACTATTAGGAAGCATTTGATATTTAGAGGTTTCATTTGGAAAGATTTCACTGTAACTATTCGTACTTATATGAACTATTAGTATTTACAATTTTCTACAATGAATATTTTTAAAGATTTGAACTTCATATTAATAAATAAAAATACTATAGAAGCAATTTAAAATTTTGAAATATAGATAACTACTAGGGTGACAATATTGTACATAGAAAAATTTTAACTTAAATATATATAAGGTATTACCTACCCTAACTTTTTTTTACCTAACCTGTCAAACAATAGATGAAAAATATGTATATAATATACATATCTAAGATCTAAATTTAATTTGAAAATAACTGAGATTTTATAGAATAAAGAGCGTAGATCAAGATTCGAAGCGACCTGACGACAAAAGTTTTCTCATTGCCTATTGGGTATCGAGTTTAGCTTATGGCTACTGTTTTTTTTTTCATAAGTGTTTTTTATAATAAATATGATGAGTATATTAATCATTTAATTATAAATTTCAAAAAATTAAAATGGCTCATTGAACAGAATCAAGGTAACCTAACAATATATTATTTCGAAACCACTCAACGAGATGTGTCGTGTCCGTTAATCAAAAGCCTGGGCTAAAAATAAGAAACACAAACTCACCATAAATATACGTAAAAATATAATATAAAAACTTTTTATATATTATATAATTTTGGTATGATTTACATGTATAAAACTAGATAGGCCAATTGAATAATGTACGGAGGTAGCTATAAAGTTCGGAGAAAATACCAAGAAAACAAGAAGCGTTGTCTTTACTAAAGCAAGTGTACTTCAACTCCTTAGCTTAATATTGAATCGTCTATGGTTGTGAGGAGTAGAGCATTTTCTTGACTCTTCGGCTTGGGGTGAGTGCTGTTTTCGGTGGTTAGAAGTGGCAAAGCGGTAAAGCTTGTACTTGGCGAGCTGTAATTCATTTCTGTCCCTTGTACACGAGAAAAACTCGTATGAATTTCCCAAAGGTGCCCTAGTTGCAACAGTGGCGCGTAAAGGACAGAGATGGCGAAAGAAAGAATGGGCAGAAAGCGAAAAATATAAGGTATATATGGGGAGCGGAATATATGACAATACCACATAACCTCATATATATATTATATATCAATCGTGGCCACTCGATCAACTGTTTGATTCTATTACTCCCAATACGCCTCTATTTTTCACTATGTATACACACACATACACACACACACGCACACAATTATATATCTATATACACACTCATAATACACCACAACAACGACCCTATTGCACGTTTTCTGCCGATCTTTATGTATTGTAAATCACAAATAATAAAACGTATATATATATTATACACGCGTAGTATACTTTAGCCACCACGTTCAGCATTATATTATATAGCTTGTGGGCCTTTTACGGTTTCCTTTACCGCAATGGTACTTACGGTAAAGAGTTTTATTCTTTTTTTTATACGTGTATATGATATTAAAACACATTGATGATCAAACCAAAAGTGATGATAGACTAAATTTTAAGATAAAAAAAATATGAATATATTCTCTAACGAAAATCACAAACCTATTCGTATATATTATAAATTATAATTCTTAAAGATAATCGTATCGGCCAATATCTTGTGCTCACGTGCATTGATTTTACATAAAAAGGATTGTAGTACAGGACAATTTGATAAACACGCTAACCTCTCTCTATTCTTTCTTATCTTTAAGCTAATGCATTTAATATTGTTTTCAAATATTTTGATTTTAGATTCTGAACGAAGTGATGAATGTATTGCTTTTACTATGATGTGTGTTTTTTTTTTTTTTTTTTTTTTTTGTTTTTTGTTTTTTTTTTTTTTTTTTTTTTGTGTCTGACGACAACATTTGGAGCAGTAATAATGCTCCGATTTTTGACTTCAGCCCTTCTTTGAATAGGGAATTGAATCTAGTTGGTACTTTAGGGGGGTCAAAATTAAAATTTTCTAATAGTTTTCAAAAAAATCGAGAAAAACAAAAAAAAAATGACAGAAAAATGGAAATTTTACGGAAAAACCACTTTTCGACAAAATCGATTTTTTGATTTTGCTGTAACTCCAAAACGAATTATTGTAAATACTTGAAATTTTCACCAAATGTTTATATTATGGTTATCTCTTTACAGTTAATTTTTCAAAATATTTTGACCATTTTTAAGCTACTAATAGATAATTGAAATTTTCGACTTTTCTAAGTTTTTTTTTCTTCAAATGCCGATAAAAATTTTTTGGGTGGCCAGAAAATCTTGAAAATTTAATACAAGGTTTCTTATAAGTTGTTCTTAAAGTGATAAAAAAAAATCCGAAATCGTTAGTCACAATTTTTTTTTATAAGTGTTTAAAGTTCGAATTTATACGAAATATGTCAAAATTTAAATTAAATTTCATACGCTCATAATGCGAATGTTGGCCATAGTAACCATAGTAACATAATATAAAAACTATACTATTTGATTCAAAATAGAATATTTGACAATATTTAAATATAATATATCCTAAACTGACAAATCATCTTCGTTCAGAATCGTTTTTCGTATACAATGATACCTATCATTGCATTCAAATTTAACCTTCCATAGTCTGAGGTCCACCCCACCCACTAATATACAGCAGAGCGATACCCAATTACCCGCTTTTTTTTTTTTAGTCTATGCACAACTTAATAAACTAAGAAAAAGAAAAAATGCTTAAAAATTATAATATGTTAATATTAATTGCTATAATTTTCAAATTATGTTAAATAATTTAAATTAAATTATATTAAAATCATGTTAAGAATTATACATTTTAATCAGATTATTAGTGTTTTTACACATCATTATGTTCTAAATTTAAAACAGCAGCTTTAATTGGTTTACATTTCTTGAACAATTTTGAAATAACGCTGATGATACCACACTCCTATTCTAACTCAGTTTATTACAATAAATGTTATAATAGTAATTTAAGTGTTAAAGGTATTACATTCTATTCCATTATTTTAAAAATTAGAAATAAAACATTTATAGGATATAGACACAATTATTAAATTTTTCCATTTTTTAGAGATAAAATATAAAAATATTTAACGCTAGACTTAATTAATTGGATTCGGATTTTAAGATAATCTTGTATGGAATTAAACGTAAACGTTTATTTACGAATAGAAAAAAACTTCAATGACAGGGACAGAATGGATTTAAATAATACAGTTCGGCTATAATTTGGATAATTCATATTTAATATATTTATCAACTGTATTAGAATTCTTAATACAAAATATAAATAAACTAAAAACAATAAAATGTTTTCATCTATTCAGAATCATATTCTACATCCTTATATTATATATATATATAAATATAAAAGAAGAACAGGCCTTTTTTATTTTCCAATTTTTTTCGCAGTTAAAATTACCCCTACGAGTAAATCACTCTTATTATTTCTAATTTTATTTTATTTATCATTTCAGTTATAAATATCATAAATTAAGTTAAATTATAAATATAATTACATATCACATGGCTAGACTTTAAATATTTTAACTATAATAAAAAACCAATTTATATACGAATAAATTATTTAACACACGAGCGAAGCCGGGTTATTCAGCTAGTTCAATATATTTATATTAATATTATTTTTAACCTTTTGGTGATCATTTAGTTTCTAGTCTATTTTTATATTACTAGATCTATCCCAAAAGAATTTGAAGAATTTGAATATGTACACATTTTTAACTTTTTAAAAAAAATGTTAAAAATCCTAAAAACCAACTACGTATAGATATTAATGTATTATACATATATATATATATATAAATATTTTGCGTTTTATTGTTTGAATTTTACCTTTTGTATTTAATTGTACCTAACGTGTATACCAAACAGAAAAAACAATAAGATACTTATAAGATTTTGCATTACGATAATTAGACCAATAATATTGGGATCTTAGAAAAAAATAGTCGGTTCGTGCATGTGAACTTAATCTTCTCAAAAAAAAAAAAAAACAATTTTTAAACATAATATTTATTTGTTTATTTTGTAACCAATTAAAAGTTGAACAATTTTAAAAACAAATGTAAATATTGTAAATAAAACTAATAAAAATATAACCATACAGTTTCCAGTTATATTGCAATAAAAAGCAAATACCTACTATGGTTGATAAAACTACAGAACATTAATTATCATGAATATTTTTTTTCTTTCTTAGCCCGGTTTTCATATATAATACTATAGTAACAAATTTTTCTCAACCTGAATGCAAACAAGTAATATAAATAATATTCATGATTTCATGCATTTTTTGGACATTGTAAGTTGGCGTGAATTGATAATAAATTTGCATTTAAAAAAAATTCTTATTTCTGAATTTTATACACCGTGTATTAGACGGGCGCAGTCTTTCACACTATACACACTATAGCCTATACAAACATTAGGTATAAACTACAATATCACAGTTTTTAAATGAAACGAAAAAATTAAAATGACCTATATATTTAAATATTTTATATACGACTGTAATTGGTGTAAATCATACATTTGTCATCACGTCACATAAAATAGAATTGTACATATTATATATAATACATAGGCTACACGATAGAAATAAAGACTATATACGTACCGCAATAATTCTATATTATAAAATATGATCTCACACTCAATAATATATCGTTATTATTACTATTGTGTGTTTATGTACCACGCGTATATCTATGTGTTCCTCTCCAATCTACAGCAGCAGTATACAGTATGATTCATCAAGCATGTTTATCATCACCCTGTTTTTCATTTAATAATTAATTAATTAAATTCTTGAGATTTTTATACTTTTTAAGGAGTGTCCTGTAGTGATAAATCTTCTGTTTTTCTAAAGAGAACCCCTCCCTTTTTATTGTAAACTATTTATTGTAAACTAATTCAAAAATTTTAATAAACTGTTTCTTATAATTATTGAAAAATTTTTATTGAGGATAAAAGCTCATAAAAATAGTTTTAAAAAAATAATAATAAATTCAGTATTGGATTATAGTGTTTATTATACTTTTTCAGTTTTTCACTTAAAAACATTTTAAAAATTACAAATGTTTATAGATTAATATAAATTATTACATTTTGAAGTCACCATAGCTTCCTCATAAATTTCAAACTTATTACCATGGACCTATATTATCCTAAATAGTGTACAAAGTTAAATAACTTAAAAACTACTGATTTAAATTATGATATTGGTACGTCAAAATTTTCAGAAAAATTATCCATTAAATAATTTACAGTAGAAAAAAAGGCTTCTCATTTGTTAAACAAAAAATTATGACTCCACGGGACACTCCTAAGATAGGTACTATAATACAATTTCAAAAATTTTAAAATATGATATTTCATTAGGTTTATTAAAAAAAATCATATTTTGAATAACATTAATATTGAAAAAAGGGAGTAATCATGATGTTTGGTGAATCATCCTGTATACTTTAATGATCCTATATAAGATATAACTGAGAATATTGTAATAGAATAATACATGTGTAATATTCGTATGTATGCCAACGATGATGATAATGTATAAAAATAAAACGAAAACGACGATCGCGGTTGAGGTATACCTATCATATTATTATTATTATTATTATTATTGTACGATACAGCTCGTCAGTCGTCTGGCACTCGGTGGCGGCTCGCGACCTCTTAACCCGACCGCGGGAGATGAACAACAAGTAAAAACCGATCTATAATAATATAGTATACGTATATATATATACAGAATATTGGATATAACATACAATATGTACCTATAGAAGAACTATACATGAATCTTATATTATAAATAGATATGGACTGTGAAGTTTACTATGAACCGAACTTTGAAGTTAAAATAGCATTATTATCGTCCACGTTTTAAAACTATTATTATTAATACTATCATACAAATAAGTGTCACACAACTACAACACCATTACACCACTGGAAAGGGTATAATATTATATTTGCCTAGTAATCGACGAAAATATTTCTGATACTTTATCACTGTTCACGTACCCGGTATTCAGATGCAAATAATATTTAAATCCAACTACACACACGCATGTTAATAATGATATCCATATGACTTATGCATCATTGGATTATTATACGACTATATGAAACTGACTAGAGATTTAAATGACGATACAGTTATGAAATATAAAATTAGGTATCTATAAAAAAAATTTAAAAATATGTATAGAGCACAACATAATCTAACAACTTTTATTTATAATTATTATATAATATATTAAACTGTAATAGTAATATTATTATGTTTAAAATTGTTTTCATTTTTATGTAGATATTATATTATAGTTTTATTAAAAAATAAACAAATATATTAATCTTCTATCGTTGTTTTCCTAAGTTCCTAACTATTAGGAAACCTCGTCTATTATGTTCGTAATAATAATTGTTATTAATATCAACCTATTATATTTTATAAATTTATTTTTGTAGTAAAAATCTTTACATAAGAATATGAATAAAAAAGTTGGTAAGTGAGTATCGCTCTGCTGTACATTAGGGGATGGGGTGGACCTCGGACTAGGGTAGGTTAAATTTGAATGCAATGATAGGTATCATTGTATACGAAAAACGATTCTGAACGAAGATGATTTGTCAGTTTAGGATATATTATATTTAAATATTGTCAAATATTCTATTTTGAAACAAATAGTATAGTTTTTATATGTTACTATGGTTACTATGGCCAACATTCGCATTATGAGCGTATGAAATTTAATTTAAATTTTGACATATTTCGTATAAATTCGAACTTTAAACACTTATAAAAAAAAATTGTGACTAACGATTTCGGATTTTTTTTTATCACTTTAAGAACAACTTATAAGAAACCTTGTATTAAATTTTCAAGATTTTCTGCCACCCAAAAAATTTTTATCGGCATTTGAAGAAAAAAAAACTTAGAAAAGTCGAAAATTTCAATTGTCTATTAGTAGCTTAAAAATGGTCAAAATATTTTGAAAATTTAACTGTAAAGAGATAACCATAATATAAACATTTGGTGAAAATTTCAAGAATTTACAATAATTCGTTTTTGAGTTACAGCAAAATCAAAAAATCGATTTTGTCGAAAAGTGGTTTTTCCGTAAAATTTCCATTTTTCTGTCATTTTTTTTTTGTTTTTCTCGATTTTTTTGAAAACTATTAGAAAATTTTAATTTTGACCCCCCTAAAGTACCAACTAGATTCAATTCCCTATTCAAAGAGGGGCTGAAGTCAAAAATCGGAGCATTATTACTGCTCCAAATGTTGGAGTCAGACACAAAAAAAAAAAAAAAAAAAACACACATCATAGTAAATGCAATACATTCATCACTTCGTTCAGAATCTAAAATGGTTTAGAAAATTAAAATATTTTAGTTCGTTTGACTCCACTAGTAGTCATTGATGGATTGCTATCCTGTGTTCTTATAAGTGACTAATAATTATAATATTCAATGATTAACACAGATTGATTATTCTTACCAATTTAAACATTTTAAACGTAATTTATAATTATATGTACGTATTATGCCATTTGTGGATTTTTTTCATGTAAATATAAAAATCTTAGTAATCTCATAACCTATTGTACTTATTCACAAACTAGAAGTTAGTTGTAATAATTAATAAGTTATCGCGCTCATACACTACACGACAAAAGAAGGAATTAAAAACATATGAGGGGCTTTCGAAAAAAGTTGGACAAAAAGTTCCAACGTTGAATTTTTTTATGATCATTGTGCAAAATTATAAATTATTATTACAATACAGAAATGGTTTTTCCATTAATTTTATAAAAAACTGATTTACACCCGTAGTTATATTTATCTATTAAATTATATTTTTAGCATTTAATATATTTAAATTGTTATAATTAAGGATATAAATTATAAATTAATTAATTTTATAGTATATTTTTGTTTAATTTTTATTAAAAAAAATAATAACTTTTTATATTTTATAAAATATAGCTTATGATTAATTATCGGGATTCATCAATAAACGATAGTTATTTTTAAAACGTCTTTTACATCTTACATCTTGATGAATATAAATAAAAACGTCCGTAGAAGTATAGAATAAATATATTTTTTAAATAACTAATGAATTATTACACTGCAGCTATTATAAATAAACATAAATACCTAACACAGATACCACAAAACTAATTACTCCGGATCATGTATTCATGTGTAAAATTTGAATATCAAAAATCGACTCGATGAAAAAACATGTAGGGATATTCCAATCCGTTTTAAAAAATCAAGTTTATCAATCTCAAGCCTTGCAACGTTAATAACTACGCAAAATTTATTCTGTTAGACACAAATTTGCTAGTTTGTACGTTTATGAAACTGAGATAACACGCGTCATGCTAGTAAGATATCGCCTATACTCATATAATTGTCTCTTTCTCAGACTCTCAGTTATCAATGACAATGTTGTTTATAAAACAAAACAATAAATTCAATTTTTCCGAACAACTAAAATATATTTAAAACCTACTTAAAAATGTAATATAATTAATGAAGTGTTATGGTTATGTGGTGAAAACCCGCTCCAATATTTTGTTTGTACAGACAAAATATCAATAATAAAAGTGCTATTATTGACATGGGTATATAAAGGCGTTAAATATCTTATTCCGTAAATATATAAGTATAATATTATATAGGTTCTACTGAAATACCCGTTGTTCAGTATCCACTTGGTACTTTTGATAAGCAAGAGTAAGAACTTCATATTATTTTACGTGTTTTGTCATTACACGTTTCGCGTTCGGCATATAATTATTTATATTTTTTTATTCTAGTTTGGCTATATTTTCTATTATACCTAATGTTGTAGGGACGAAAAAAATTTAACACAGGTGTCAGGTACCTACACGTATTTTACAGTTGTTCACGACCAATAATCACACACATTCTCATCTCAAAATTATATAGATACCGACGTACCGTACCACCGCGCTGCCGCCTCTGTAGTATTGGACACACAAATCGCACCGGTCGATCGCTCTGCATAATATTATTATTATATACACATATATAGGTAATGTATACAATATACACGCACGATATACACACACACACACACACACACACACACACATTACACGCACCAGACCTATTAATAACCAATGGCGTAATTTATTTTTTCTCTACACCATCACGTCTCCAGCGCTTCACATATTTTATATTATATATATTATGTTGTAGGTACGACTATATCTCGTGTATATTCGTATTTATATACATAAATATGCACGAGGCACGCGCGCGCGTGTGTGTGTGTGTGTGCAATGCATAGGTACAAAAGTCGTCGTCATTATATTATACATACGTCGTCCCAATAGAGCGTCTCCTGCAGCGTTACCGATATATTACCGTTGCCGGTCACGATTGGCCGTGGCCATCAATCAACGGTCTGTCGGTCGTTTTATCGTGGAAAAAAAAATCACCACACGACAAGAGGCGCACAGGACCAATGCCGCCGCCACTGCTGTGCTGTCTTCCGTAAGTACATTATAATATTATATTTCATTTTTTTTTTTTTTTTACCGAACCGCCGCCACCGTCTTGACTGTATCTATTTAATAGACCTACTATATTCGTTATTATATACACCGACAGTCACCGGACCGTCGCTGTCGTTCTGATGAATACCAGTTCGTTATTACCATTATGATTATTCATCGCCTCGAACACCATTTGACATTGTGTAGGTATGCATTTATATTATTATTTTGTCCGTTATTGGCGTCTATAAGTCTACATACAATATTAAATTGTCGTAAGTGCATTTATACGGGGTGATTTATCAAGCATGATAATTCACATTTCCCTTCAATAGTTCAGTTATTCAAAAACTGATTTTTGGAACTTTCAAATATACTTGAATACTAAATTCTTGTAATTTTTTTTTTTAATACACAAGGAAAGTTATGTAGAAATAAACTTCCGTTTTACGTAAGTATCCAAATCAAAATTCAAACAAGAAATTTTTGAATTATTTAACTTTGTGCAATAAGTATATTATAATTTATAGCCTATAGGTCCACAATAATGAGTTTTAAAGATATAAAGCGGCTATAGTGACTTTAAAATTATGCTAGTTCATATTAAACTATCAGTATAAAAATGGTGCATGGAAGTATAATAAGCACTAGATTCAATAATACATCTATTTTATGTTTCTGTAAAACCATTTTAAGGACTTTATATACTTAGTATGAATATTTTAATCACTGAAAAACTATTCATTTGAATTTTAAATTAGGTAAATATAGTAAAAAGGGTTCTTAATGGGTTTAATTTGAAAACCAAAAGTTTGTACAACTCCTGTTTATCCACAAGACACTCTTTCAGTGATAAAAAAAATTTCAAAAATAAAAATTTGAATAAATTTATTATTCAATGAGAAATTGGAATTTATCATGCTTGGTAACTCATCCTATATATAATTTACATACATAACGAAAAGTAAGATACACCACGGACCATCTTTCCAGACATACCTACCCAGTGGCGTAATTATGGGGGGGGATATGGGGATATATCCCCCCCCAGGCCCTTTATTTTTAGAATATCCATAATTAAATTCCCGTAAGCACTAAGTTTTAAAAGATTTTAAATTAAGAAATAAGAATTCATGGATATTAATAAAATATTATATTTGAGATTTTTTTTTTATTTTACTAGTATAAAACTACGATACCTAGCTCATCAATTATATTAATTATAATAAATGACAAGAAAATTGTACAGCTCATAGTTAAAATATAACACTGATAAATCTACGATTTACGACTCTAGATTAGTGTTAAAAGCATGAAATATATCACAAAAACGTGAAACATTGAAATTTGTCTAATACAAATATTAATGCTAGTTATTTATCAATTATCATTATATAATCTAGATTAGTTCGAATAACTTCGATAACATTTGGGGTATTTCCCAGGAAATTACTTATCGACGACGTGCAACGTCGACAAACAATGTTAAAAAAAAATTATTAAATTAAAATTATGGAAGCGTAAATTAAATAAATGTGAAAAGCTTCCAAAATCTGGTCTCCAAGCACTTATTATGTGTGATGAACAAATTTATCCCAACATATTTTTGCTCTTAAAAATATTATGTACATTGTCAGTCTCGACCACTTCACCAGAGCGTATGTTTTCTACTTTAAAAAGAGTAAAAACTTATCTCAGAAATACAATGGGTCAGGTAATAATCATTATTTTTATAAATTATATTATAATTATGAACTTTAACTAACTTAAATACCTACTTAATAGGAACGCTTGAACGGACTTAGGTACAATGTTAACAGTGCATCGGGACATTAAGTTGTATCCCGATGACATACTGGATATTTTGGCGAAAAACAAAAAAAGAAAACTTGAAATAATATTATAATTTATGAAAAATATATTTAGTTTAATTTAATTGTTACTTTATTGTCTTTGAAAACCATTATTATACCATTTACCTCCTTTAATTAATTTATAATAATGAATTAATATAATATTGTGATCTATGAGATTTAATGGTCAATTGGGGGGGGGGCATAGCCCACTAGAACGATAGTAGGTATAATTGTATAAACTTATATCCTAATCCCACCCCAGAACCAATTCCAAATTACGCCACTGTACCTACCGATTGCAAGAACTATAGTAAATTATTGTAGTATGTAAATATTAAAATGCGTAATATTAGATAGATTAAAGTATAACATTGGTGACTGTATATATTAAATTTTCATCTCAACATAATGTCGGCAGATTAATTATAAAATGTATTCATCCAAATCCTAATGACCAACAAGAATAAGGGTGGTGTTTGTTATATTTTAAAACCAAACGATACTGATTAGATTTCCGTTAATATACTAAGTATAAATATACTATTCTATATTATATTGTCTACATTCTACATAGTATATTAAATATGTTTTATATTTTATGTAAAACTATTATCGCAAAGACATCCTTTAAATTTTAAACAAGTTATGAATACATAAAATATTAATTTAAAAGTTCTTGTAACTCTCTTAATAATTAAAATACCGTAAAAACTAACAAGAAAATAGAAATAATGTTCTTACCATTAAGTTTGATATAGGTCAATTCACTCTATTATTAATGTTTCGTAAACAAAATTGGAACTGCTAAAGAGAAATAGGCTCGTAATATTTTACGCTTAGTTAGACAGAGAAAGCACTATGTGGATGTAACGTCCTTGTAATACATAAAGTTTAAAAACTTAAAATCGACTGGCACAGATTTAAAATGCATCACAATTTTAAATATAACCATATACCTATTTAACAGTTAATAACAAAAATGGGTAGTTCCTTTTCAAATAAAAAAGTTCATTTGGTCATAGAATATTATTTAAATAGTACAATAAAGTAAATTATTTTAAAATAAAAAGTTAACAAAAAAAGGCGGTCAAGAGGGTACTGCTCTTCTATGTGTACACATATAGGATATCGGGTGGGTCACTGGTCACTGTAATGAGTGTAATGGATATATTAAATTTTAATTTAATGATAGTTCATTGCACATTTGTACACAAAAAACAAATCTGAGCAGATACGACCGTCGGTTTATTTCATTAAGAGATATATACTATATATATTTTCACGATATGGTTTTAGATTCTGAACGGAGTGATGAATGTATTGATTTTACAATGATGTGTGTTTTTTGTTTTTGTGTCTGTGTACACTGTACCTACAGCATAACTAGTCGAAATAATGCTTCAATTTCAAACTTTGGGGGTGGTTTCCGATGGCAAAGTGGATATCCTTGGTGCATTATAGAGGTGAAAAGTTAACATTTTCCAATAGTTTTCAAAAAAACGATTTTTTTATATGGTTGTAATTCAAAAAATGATCATTGTAAATACTTGATATTTTCACCAAATGTTTGTGTTAGTGTTACCTATGTATATACAGTTATTTAAAAAAAATTTGACTTTTTTTGAGTTATTTATAGACCACTGAAATTTTCGATTTTTATGAGAATTTTATTTTAAAATAACGATAAAAATGTTTTGGCCAGTAAGAAAATCTTGAAAATTTAATACAAGGTTTCTTATAAGTTAGTCTTAAAGTGATAAAAAGAAAATCCGGAATCGTTAGTCACAATTTTTTTTTATAACTGCTTAAAGTTCGAATTTATACGAAATATGTCAAAATTGCGAAAATATGCAAGTAATTTTGTGGTTGAAAAATCGTAAAAATTTTTTTCTTTTATAACTAAGTTTTGAAAATTTGGTACAAGGTTCTCCATGCATATTTCTTCAAATATCTGTAAAAAAAACTCTACCAGATTTAGACAAAAAATGTTTATGAATGTTTGAAATTTAAATTTTTACAAAACCGTGTTAAATAACGGTTTAGCCTCAAACGATTTTTGATGTTTGTTGTTATTCAAATAGTATAAGTCATAACTCATAAGTACTTGAACATTTAACCAGTTATTTAGATCACCATTTTCTTTACGTGATTTGATTTTAAAAATATTTTGACTTTTTTTGATCTATAAATAGGCATTTGAAATAATCTATTTTTTTTTATATTTTTTTTTATAAATGTTGATAAAAAAAATTCAGCTGGGACAAATTACTTGAAAATTTAATAGAAGGGTCTACATAACTTGTTCTAACTCTCATTCAAAAATTATAAAAATACATAGGCACAATTTTTTTTTATTAGCATTTGAAGTTCAAATATTGACAAAAATTCGTCAAAATCATGAATATTTTTAATTATTTGGTAGTTAAAAATTTATAAATATTTTACTATCAAAAGCTAAGAATTAAAAATTGAATACTATGCTGTCCATAAGTTAAGCTTAGAATAATTATAAAAAAGTTTGAGGATTATTCAATTTAAAAAATTTTACGAGTGTTTAAAGTTTTAATTTTAATTTAAAATCAAAACTACACGTGTAAAATAACGTTTTACTAATAAATAATTTTTGATTTTTGTTATTTTTAAAAAATTACTAAACGTAAGATCTTGAAAATTTTACTTAAATGTTTGAATTAGTTTCAAAATAGAATGTATGACAAAATTTAAGTATAATATATCCTAAACTGACAAATCATCTCCGTTTAGAATCGTTTTTCGTATACAATGATACCTATCATTGCATTCAAATTTAACCTACCCTAGTCCGAGGTCCATCCCACCCCCTAATGTACAGCAGAGCGATACTCACTTATCCGCTTTTTTTTATTATTTTATATTTATGTATATTAAATTATATATTTGTATGTTATTTTTAATTTGTTTTATCAATATGTATCATACGTTCAATATTTTAGACTGATATTATAAATGTTATTATTTGTATAAAGATTATTATTATTCATATCATATTATATGATTGTTATTAATTGTTGTGTTAATAGTTTAATACCACCTCGTTGTATAAATCAGTGTGAATAGCTTCACAGTAGATGCATATTATAGGTGTATAATATATTAAAATGAATCTAAATATTTTAAAAATATCATTTCAGATCATGATAGATAGCTGAATTCATAATATAAGTAAAAATTATTAGACCCAACGAATAATGTTTTTGAAACATGAAAAAATAATTAAAAGGATGCCAGTTTTAAGTGTATTATGAGCATTTTTAATTTACGCTATATTATATACGCATAACTTGTTAAAAAATTAAACAATCGTAAAAAATCAACATATGAACAGAGATAATGTTCTTACCATAAACTTTAATAATAGGTCGATTCATTCTGATTTGTAAACTAACAGAGCAAAACATGATCTACTGAGCGTAAATTTGCTGTTATAGGTATATACTTATAAGACGGAAGAAACTCATGTGAATCCCCTGTGGCTTAATATCATTATTCATCATTAAAATATTTAATTTTGTCCAAATTTGAACTTTAAAATATTACATAATAGCAACATTTAAAAAAGTATATATAACATTAAAATTGTGGTTCCTAGTAAATCACCATATAAAATATTACAATTAAAATAACCAGGTAATCAGGGCTTGCATTTGAAAAAAAAATTCTGTTTTATGTTATTTACAATTAAAACGTTACACAGTTTTTGCGTTTATCGTTATTTAGAATTAAAACGTTATCCAAGTTTTGCGTTTATCGTTATTCAGAATTAAAACGTTATCCAAGTTTTGCGTTTATCGTTATTTTGAATTAAAACGTTATGTCACCTAAAATGTTCTAATATTCTAATCACGTGGAAAAATACATTTATAGTTCTATGAAACCAAAATTATAACTTACTTCATAGTTCATACTTATAAATAAATGTATTTTAAATTATTTCGTTTTGCATTATTTTTCGTTTAATATGATATTCTATATATTTTTACGTTTACCGTTATGTTTTGTATAACGATATATTCAATATTTTGTTAATTGTTATGTTTTGTATTATGGTATTTTATCTTTTTTGTTTGTCGTTTTTCGTTATAATTACGTTTCAAATTTCAATCGTTTTATGTCGAGTATAACGTTATAATTATAACGTTATTATAACGTTTGCAAGCCCTGCAGGTAATTATAGCAATTTTGAAATATTTCTCTGATGACGTAAATATACAAATCAAAATAACTCTAATACTTACTACCCAAGAGTTCCTTGGTTAAACATTTAAACCCTTTACCCTCTTCCCCACAAATACATACATAATAAACTTTATAAGCTGAACCTATAATAATGATTTCTTACAACAAGTTTTATATTAACAATCTGAGCTTATTCTTTGCAGAGAACATAGTATTATTAATAATTATTAATATAAAAAGTTACTATACAAAAATACATTAAGTGTCGCGCTCTATCGGTGTATTAAACTTGTTTTTACAGTAGAATAGCAGATACCTACAGTTAAACTACAATCAATGTTATAACTTAAAATATTAAACTTTACTATATTAATAAAAAGCAATCTTATTAAATATATGTAATCAGGGGCACCACAACACAATTAGTACACCTACTACCTAGGTACTAGTTAAAGAACGGCAAATTTCAAATACCCTCATGAACAAAAATATAGGTACTGTATTTTTTCTTATGAATAATCTGATAAACCCAAGATTTATTTTAAAATTAAATTTTTAATTAATTTAGTAGAGTTATATTATACTTAATTGCTTTATATACTTTTAGACATAGCAATCAATTCTCTCTCGAAGGAAGATTTCAACAAATCCATAATAACCATAGCAATGATTTCTAGTTTGTATTAATTTTTCTACATTTAACACGTTTTATTTTTGTTACCCCTATGTTAGGTTAGGTTACCTTTGTTACCTAACGGGAGTCACATTATTTTTTTATAATCGTTTAAAGTTTTATTTATTTCGTTATATATGTTGCCGAAAAAGATGACATTCAGTCAGTGTTGACAATGACTAGTCAATAACGATAAGACCTGATTTAGTAAGGAATTAACGTCAATAACTAGTCATTTATGACAATTCCTAATTAAAGAAGGCATTGATGATAACATTAAAAATTAAGTTGAAAATCGAATAATATATTATATTATTTATTAGCTATTTAGGATAAATCATAATCTTAAATTCTAATCTTTATAATAATAATAATATATTATAAATTATAATACTTATTAGCCATTTATTATAAATCATAATCTTAATCTTTATTGTTACATGGTAAACTGCTATGACACTTAGAATTACATAATCTAGTAGATGCACGACAAGCACATCTATTGGTCTTACACTGTGTTTTACAGTGGCATCTCATAAAACCTTGGGATCCAGAAATGCTGTTAAAGGCAGCTGCTTCACGGAGAGTTATTTCTCCTCCCTCTTTCAATTTACTATTACAACCGTTTCAAGATCTAGAGGCTTCTCCTTGCATGGGTTGATTTCTATCCTGGTATACTTATGTTTCAGAAATCCATTTTCTGTACCTATAAAAATAATAATAATAAATATTAAAAAAAAAATAATATATTTCTGCTTAAAATCATTTATCGTATACAATTATTATGATAAATCATTGAATTAAAATTAATACATCAATAACAGTAACCAATTTGACACGTAATGTACAGCAGTGTACCCATTTGCTCACATTTTTTTATTACGTTTATTTTCTACATCTAAAAGTGGCGTAAATTATATTTCCTATGTAGGACGGCAAAAAAACCAAGGTTGGTCCTTTTTGTAATCTATCCACGTTCAAATCAATCGTATTCGTGGTTCTAAATTTGGTACAATGGTTGAAAGTTAATCTTATACTCGAGTGTGTACACCTTGAAGCAAAGTTTTTAAGTATTTAATTTTAAATAAGTACTCATACAGGGATCAGGGATTTGTTAGCTAGCGAAAAACCATTCGTATATGTCTATGCCGCATAGACATATAAGAATGGTTTATACTATGCGGATGCCACCAGTTACAGAAAATAAAGTAGTCATTATAATTTTAAAAAAAAATGTTTACATGTATTTTATATTTGGTCAAAACTCAAAACCAACCAATTTACTGTGTTAAAAATATTTAGATATATAATTTACGTTTAACAGAATTTAAGACGAGGAAATTCAAAAATCCATTTTTATTATTTAATTTGTCCACGGAATCAATTAGGTAGTATTAATGAATAATATAAAACAATTACATACCTAATTAGTTTGAACAAATCATAATAGACGTATCATGGAAAATGAACTCACGACCGTGGTGCAGCTGAATAGCCTAGCCAGTGCGCCGTTTTATTATTATGGCATTATATTATTATTATAATATTAATGTCATGAACTCATGAAATATATCTGTAATCAAAAAATATCTAAATAAAATAACAGAAAATTAATTTAAATTCACCTTTTTTAATTGTTGAGCTATCATAGTTTAATACTAATAGCTATATTAAAATAATGTTACACACTGCATATCTTAGAGCTTGCGCTAACGTGCAGTTCTGCATAAAATGTGCAGTTCTTATTTTTTTAAATGTTACAGTTTATAAAAAATTATTTAAATACTTAAGTTTCATTTCGCCGAATTTATTTTACGAGTAACTTAATATAACTTATAAGTTACAAATTACATACTAATTAATTATATTTATGATATTTATGTATTTATGTACCTACAATTACATACGGCATGCGCGATTATTATGTACCCTTTATACTTTATAGTTATAATAAATAAAAAAAATCGATAATTGCATAATAAAAAAATAATAAACATAATCATATAAAATAATATAAAATAAAGGTTTTTTAAACTAGTTAAAAATTAAAATTCGTTGTGTTTAATTAAATAGCTAGCATTCTTCTTTTCCTTTTTATTATTTTTATTCCTAATCTTATTATTATTAATAATATTAATATTTTTATTATTATTATAATTATTTTATTCTTATAATAACTTTTATTTAAATTGTGTGTTTATCGGCGATTGCACTATTGGGGTTTCTACGGTTTCTTGTTATCTGTCACAGAACACCGGGTATAAAAGACCCGACGAAACGATCAGCTTTCACATTCACTGGCTGTCCTCCTTCGTAGCAAGACCCACCCCGGGCAGACTTGCGCGATTAGGGAAGGCATCTGGTATCTATATTTTTTGGCCCTTAGCTAGCTCAAGCTCTGGTATGCACAAACAAAATTCGACTTTGGCCTATAATATAAGTTTGACACCGTTAATGTATATTTTATTTTTTCTGTTTCCGTGTTATGCGATAAACAGTGATTCGTAGGAATACGTTATTCGTACTAGTATTCAAGTATGTTTCCCAAACAGAATGTATATTCGTAAAACCCCGTTTCCCTGTGTGTTACCGTCATTGTCGATGGCGACACGCGCAGAGCTACGGCAGGTTACGTTCCGCAGAAATGACGATTCGCGCGCACATCGGATCTAGCGAGCAGATGGCACAGTTCCAGTGACTCGTTAGAGTTCCACGTTACGGGTGTATCGCTCTCGTTTGAGCTGCCCGTCTCGTGTGCCGCTATAATGATCTGACAACGCGTGCAATTCGATTCTGATCCGATTATTCGGTGGCTGCGACGCCGTTGAATGACATACGAATCTGTTCGAAACATTGTAACGTTACGAAAACGTGAATTTTTATTTTTTTCTGTAGTGTATAATATTTGTCTATTATACAAGATCTTTTTTAGTAATATATATATCCACGTTCGTTTAGTTAAGTTTAATTATTTATAAACACCTAGTTATGAATATTTTTTTTTTATAGATTTCCTATAAAATATGAGCAATTAACTCAACTGTGGCCATAGGCGCAACTAGGGAGGGGCTGTATTTCCCTTTTTTTTTTGGAAAGTTTTTATAGTTTATAATTATTTTATACTGCCTACCTTTCTAAAAATCGTGGCTAATATCAGAGTCCTATAATATTTTTATTTTATCTTCTCTCTTTGGTACACGTTTTTATCGTTCGTATTATGTACGCACTAATAAATTGGCGATTAAAAGTGATAATCTGTTACGGGTAAACACAGATTTCTATATATTAGTATAGATATCTGTGCGGGTACACTGTGCTATTTTTCCATTTCCCCGTTACAGATCCATTTCCCACCGGTCTAAAAAACGATAAGCTTTTATTCGCCAATAGCATAAGTATTCAGTAGATAATATACTAATACGTTCATTATCGTTTCCACGTGTTTATTGTCTCTGTTTAATGTTTTATTACTTATATTTTATTACTTTAATGCTTTATAATAGTTGATAATTATTTTTGAACAATTATTTACACTGGTTTGACATGAATTTTAATTTCGATTTTATCATGGAAAATTTTATCAAGCTCAAATAAAAAGTGTTTTGACATATTCAACATTTATAAAAAAAGGCAATCAAATACAAATGAAGTTGTTGAACCCAGCATTGAACGAAATATAGAAATCACTCAGAATATCTCAAAAGACTTGCACAGCGCACATGATATTCACATTTCAAATGTTGGAGTGAGATCGTCTCATATAAGTGTCACCATATCTAATAATTTTCCAGGAATCCAATAACGATCTTTCCGATCTTGGAACTTTGGAAACAGGCCCTATTAGACCAATATTGGCAGTATGTTTATTTATTAATCTGTTAAGCTTTGCTGACTGCTAATCACATTGATTTTTAATTTAGGCTTATCCTAAAACTAAGTTTGGTGCTCAAAATCGTGCATTTTCTTCAAATTATTATAAATATTATAATTGCGGTTAGAATATAGCATCAAGCTTGATGCTTTATTTTGCTTCGCTTGTCGTACCTTCGCTGTAGATTCTGGCCATACTGAAGATACGTTTAAAACTGTTGGTTTTTTAACAACTTGAAGAAAGTAAGACTTAACATTTTAGTCAATTTTTTTAAGCGTTTACATAATTTAAATTTTATTCGTGTAGTTAGCTGGATCTAGAGACCAACAAACTAAAAATACCAGACTGCAATCACATGCTCTTACACAACATCATTTAACTGCAATGATAAAATGGGATTGTTATGTGAATTCTAAAAAATCTGGTATATCTGTGGTATCACAACTTTCTGCAGCTAACCAAACGTTGTATTCATTTTTAGTTTCCTAAATATGTACCTAAACTTGCAGTGTTCGCAATCGTACTCCCATATCCAAGGTACAATATCGTTGTAGGTATACCCAAAAATGTTATGGCCTATTAACACGTGCGTATAATATTTATCTAGAATTTAGAGTCTAGATCATGGATTCTTGTTGATAACATTTATACCTATAATGACTTACCCATGACTTAATAGATCACTCTTCAATCGAGTCCCCAAAGTAAAGAATCTAGTTATAGTCATATAACATAATAGAAGCGACGGTCGAACAGCTAATTAATTTGTTTAATGTTGCCAGAGGCTTAGCATAATCATCATAAAACATATTTTAATACGGTTTTAAAATGACGTTACCTAGTGGCGTGCTCACGAGGATGATCAGGGTGTCATATACCCAGGGACGGACCGAATAAGGTGGGTCATAGGGGGGTGTCAACCCCCCCCCCCCACTCGGTAATATTTGATTTTCAGTCGGCATAATGGAAATTATTTTCGTCTGAATTAAACCAAATTGTTTTTAAACGAGGAGAGGAAAATTAAATAAATTGTTAAAATTTTAATATTATTTATATTCAATATTTCTGTAACGGGTTCTGGAGAGCATGGAACGGAGGTGAAAAAACATAGCGAGGCTGAGAGAGTCGGCATGAGATAACAACCTAATGATATAATATACAATAGAATCGTCTATTTTCATCATCCGTCATTGTGTATATACGGCGACTACCTATAATATATAATATTTTATCAAGTCAATAAAAATTTGTTGGGACATTCAACATACATAATAATCGCGTTTTGAAGAAACATTCAACAACTAAAGAAAACCTATATTTTGTATTGTATATTGGTGTATAAAATTATATTGTGTTTGACGTTTTTACAGTTATTAAGCACATTATTCAGTGTCTTAATTATGTTTACTTCACGAGTGATTTTCCGGTGCAAAGCATTTATTTTATTTTTTGTTGCAAAAATTTATATTCAATGTCGGCTGTTACAAATAAGTCGCGAAATCGTGTAAAACTTTAGTGTTTGGACTGTAAATCAAGTTTTGATGATGACTATCGTAAAAACCATGAGATTAAATGTCACAATGGAAAGAGGACCAAAGTTAAACATTATGAAGCACCCAATAACCCATTTGAAGCCAGTAAAAGGAAAATAAATATACCATCATCGGTAAGCTTCATATTTTATTTGATTCTATTTTACTGGGACTTAGAACGTATCACGAGTTGTAAATTTTAATTTTTAATTTAAAACCTGCCCCTCGGCATACCACCAACCATGTACTTGAATTTTTGTTACAATTATTTATAGTCGGTTATAATCGAGGCTATATAAACTTACAATTTTACAAGCCCTGTTTACCTACATGTATATTTAAAAATTTTTTTTATATATTTATAGATTATAAATAATAATCAAATTAGTAGACTTGAGTTTGGATATCGATGATCTTCTACACAGAACAACGCTGAAGCATCGCAGAATTTAATTATGAAGAAAGTTGTATGAAAATTAAAAATAAATAAATATTTTTGCGTTTATACAAAAATTAATTGAGGCATTTATTATAATATTTTTTAAATACTTTTACTTATTTTTAATAATTTAATTATAAATCATTAGTGGCGAATTATAATAACTACCTATTTTGTAATTTTATTGATTTTATTTTATTCTAATATGACTTAAAAATAATAAATTAGATATTTCTAAGTCTTACTTCAAATTTAACTAAAACTAAAAATTGAAACATAGGGTAATAAAGAAATTAATAATGTATAAAATTTATAGTGATATAACTGATATAAGTAAAAGTAATTTAATAGTTAACAAAAATTTGTAATTTCAAATTTCAGTCGGCAGTTTTGAATACTATACCCATAGGCGGAAATCCATTGAAAAAGTTGGGGGGGCTACGATTTTTCTCATAAACCAAAGCCGTTAGAAATGTATTAATTGTATGCAATATGTGTATATAATGGATTTTATTTTCATTTTCATTTAGTGAGATAGATCTCTAAAACCGGAGAGCGAATTTTGTTGTTTGGGGTCTTGTTAGATTCACATTAGCTAGGAGAAGTGCAGTGAAAATTTTCAGAACTTTATATTTTATAATTAATTCATTACAGAGCTTCAAAATAAAATTAAAACACATTTTATTGGGAGTTTTTTTTATGTTTTTCAGCTTTATAACTTTGTAGTGAGTTAACGATTGAAGATAAAATTCTGAAAATCTTCACAGCACTTCTAGACTAAGCGAATCTAACAAGAGCCCAAATAACAAAACCTGTTCTCTAGTTATGGTAATCTACCACTCTAAATGAAAATCTAGCAAAAATTAACTATTTTTTAACTGTGAAAAATTATTCATGTTTTTGAAAACATTTTTTTGCATAGTTTCAAGTTGTTAAAACAACAACGTTTTTATTAAAAAATTATATTTTTAAATATTTTTTATCCTTAAATTTTTTTAAGATTTTTACTTTTTTGAATGACAACATAGAATTTTAATTTCATATTCCAAAGCAGAATAATTTTCTAAATATTTTGATACATATAAATCGAATTTAGGGCGAGTAGTTTATGAGGTATAAGTATTTAAAGTTTAGATGCGCGAAGTGGAGTGGTAGGGGTTACCCTGCAAAATGTATATCTACTACTCCGCTAAAAATATAAATTTTTTATAAAAACATTGTTTATTTAACAACTTGAAACTATGCAAAAAAATGTTTTCAAAAACATGAATACTTTTTGAAATAATGAGTGTTTTATAATAAAAAAATCACTCTGTATATCGTATTTCCAAATTAATTTAATTTTATATATTTTTTTTTATTCGACAGACGATAAAACAAATCACTATAGGACAGTGGTCCAACTTATAATTTTAATTTTCGTATAAAATATTATACAAACAAATTTATAATATAAAAATTATTATGTGTTATATATTTCTTGTTTTTTAAGAATATAATTTATGAATATGAAACAACAAAATGTTTATGTTTGCAAGAATGTTTGAGGGGGCTTGGTGGGCTTTTTTTTGGGGGGGGGGCTAAGCCCCCCGATTTCCGCCAATGACTATACACCTCACGATTTATTATCTACATGAAAAAAATGTAGGGTCTATGACAAGTCAAAAATTGAATATCCTTCTCTTTCAATAAAGTTGAGCACGCCAATGACGTTAATTACGGTAACATTATCATGCCGAACTACGGCAAAATTTCAGTCAACTGAAATATTTATCAGTGAATAATATAATTTTGATAACTGTCGTTTCTTTTATGTTCTATGCTTCTATGGCATAGTTAAATCAATAATTTAAAATTTTTTTATAGTCAGGTACCTACCTATAGTACCTAGTCGTAATGTATGATAGAATGTAGAATGTTGATAACTCTTTTTTTATTTGATCGTATACAGCTAAACAATACTATCATTGCTAATTTGCTATCTTACCTAAAAATGGGTTTCATGCTTATTTGATTTAAAATGTAGGTATTAATTTTATTTTGTTTTTTAACGTCATTTTTTGTAGTTTTTATACAATGTGGAACTGCAGGGCCGGCGCAATGGGGAGGGGGGGCGAGCAGGGCACTTGCCCGGGGCCTCGCGCTTGTATGAGAGCCTCGCGGATCAAAATTTGTATATAATAATATATACAACCATAGCGATATATGATTTCGCCCAGCCTCGCAAAAGCTAGCGCCGGCCCGCCAGCCCTGTGTGGAAGCATTTTTCTCAAACTCTAGATTTTAAAGAAAATTTGTAAATATCCAAAAAAATAATTGTATTATTATTATGGGGATTTTGTTGCGATTAAATTTATCGCGTACCTACTGACATGATTTACCGTAGATAATAGGTACCTATGCATCATGCGTGTTATACATTCATAAAATAAAATTTTTTTACGCATACGGCAATCATACACACTTATTGAGATTTGAGTATTATATATTTAAATTTATACATTATATGGAATAAATCCGATAAACAAATACTGATGAGTGATAACATGATCTACTTCCGAGTATATAACCATTACGTCCGTTGATGTCGAGCGAAGTTTTTCATCATACAAACACTTATAAATTGATCGATATTGTAGTCTTTTGTTTGAAAACATCAAAATTTTAATTGTACAGTGTAACAGTGCAATATGAAAATCAATTAGAATACTTTTTAATATAATTTTTTTTTATTTCTATTTTACTTATTAATTTATTTTAAATCATTTATATAGGTACCTAATACTTAAAATTGATATGTTTAGTGTTGTCTATTAATATTACAATATTAATATATTAAAATTACTCACGTCTATATCTAGTTAAAATTATTATTTTTAAATTAAACCTTTTCACTATTTTAAATAGATTTTTTGGTAATTTTATCATTTTTGTGTTTTTTAGGTCATCAACATCCTACATCTAATAATAAATATCTGTTTAATTTTAAATCCTCGTCAGATCCTGTCCTGCGTGCATTAGGCTTAGGCGCTTAGCATAGACCTTATAAGGTATAAGAGTATAAGGTCTATGGCGCTTAGCTATCCTAGTTTACGCAGGAAGTTGATATCTGATCAATTTAAATTTTATCCAAAGAATTATTGGTAGTACTTAATATTATGATGCACCCATTATCCTATCCTGTAATTCTGTAAATATTTCCGAGTTAAATTACAATTTAACACTCCCATTACATATACCATAAACGTGATACACTCAAAATAACGTATTAGATAGCAAAATGAGTTTCCAATGAATTGGAAAAAATGAATTCTTTTTATGAAATTGATGAAAAACTATTTAATTTTAACATGATATTTTATAGATATATTACATAATATTGTATATTATTTTTAGTATATACATTATTTGGAGGAAAATATAGTTACTAGTTACTTAATAAATAATGCACAATTCCAAAAGAATTAACACAGATCAGTCACCATTGAAGAAATAACACTATTATTCACAAAAGGTTCCTTTTAAGTTTTAATTTATTATTTCATTATGTTATGTAACTTCAATATTACAATACTATAAAACTATAAAAAAAACTTCTTAAATTTTCATTAAATAACTTATAATTAATAAAATAATTGGAATAATATAAACAACATATAAACAAATGTATTAACAAGTCTAACTGTAGATACCTACATTTTATAGAAATATCAAACAATTTCATACAGTTTTAATGTTAGGAATAGGTATATCTTCACAGACTTCGTCTATATCAGGGCTCAAAGATTTCTCTTTAAATTTTCTGTCTACCATTGATTTTTTTTTTTTTTTTGGTGATAAAAGAATAGGCGTAATCCTTTTTTTACCTCCAACAATGTTGATTTTTTGTCCTTCCTTAGTTATGTCCATTACTGGTGGTTTTGTGCTCTCTTTAGTGTTGAAAAGATTTTTTGGGATAAAAACATCTTTCTTAGACTCAGTCACATTTTGATCCATTTCACCACATGGCCTAATTTATTAACGATGAAAAGTAGTAACTTCAAATAAATATTTCGTAAAAAGAAAAAACATTTATAAAGGTAATAAAATTACTTTTCTAATAAATTGACTTTTGCTTTTTGATTTTGAGGTGTCATAAAACTGGTTATTTTTTTGACGGAGGATTTCGATTTTTGAATTTCATTTTCTAAATTTGTAGGATATTCAACTCCATATTTTTCAAAGTTCTCTTTACTTACACACCTATATAAAAATAATATTAAAATTTTTTTTAATAATTTAGTAATAATTATTTTACCATGGAGCAACATGCGTAGATTTTGTTGCAATAGATTTTATGGTTTTCTTAACAGTTGATAAAGAGATAGCGTTATCATCATCAGTGTTACGGCCATTTTTTACAAGTTCATCAATAAAATTTTTAACAGCCAATTTCATGCCATTTGTATTACCATGTATAAATGTAATTAAATCTGGAATAACTAAAATAAAATGCAAAAACTATTAGTAAAAGATGATAATAAATAAATAATATTAATATAATAATATACAATCATATAATTGAAGAAATATTTTTGTATTAGATTACTTTTTTTTTCTTTTTTTTTTTAATTAGTTTTTAGTAATACTATTACAATTTACAGCTCAGCCATTAAATATTCAAAACTTGATTTTATAATTAGTTAAATGGCATAAACAACAATAGTTTTAAAAATAACTCAAAACTAATGATTATCACAAATATTTCAATTATATAATACATATATTATATCAATCATTCAGTTTTATTAACACAATAGACATACTCAAAAAAAAAAAAATAATTAATTGAAAATTCCAAGAAGTGAATTTTTAAAACATCTAAAATCTAATACTGTTTAATAATATTCAAATTTGAAAATGATTATTTATTTCCAAACTTAACAAAAGAAATATTAAATAACATTATTGACAAAGAATATTTTTATAATATTAGTAATAGTACTTGAATCAGGAAGTATTTTAGTTTTTTTGGTTTCAGTAGCAGTTAGGTCTCTAGGTGAATCTACTTTGATCTCTGCTTTTGTTATGATAGGTTCTTCCTCATCCCAAACACAACGATATTTTAGTAATGTGTCAGCTATCGATTTATTCACTAAATTTGATATTCAATAATAAAAAAAAAAAATAGTATAAAATTAAAAATCAGAAAACAATAAAAAATATTTAAATATATTACCATTTTTAGAATTAGTAACATTATTTGGTATCCATATACAACCAACTAGCCTTGGTTTAATACGTTCTGTTTTTTTCTTGATTTCAGCTTCAAATTCTTCCCCTAGAAGCTTTAGTTTTTCTTGTTGTACTTCTTCAGTCTTCAAATTAATAAAAAAGTATTAAACTATCAATGTTTTTATACATGAAATATAAATAAATGCATACTAACATCACTGTCATTGTCTTGACCTTCTTCATCACTCAAATATCCATGTGGAACAAAAACATCATTATCAACTTCATATTCATCTTCAGGTTCTTCTTCATTGTCTGTACCATGTATACTCTCACCAGGATCTTCTTCTTCCCACTCGTCGTCAGAATCAATTTCGTAGTCAAACATTATCTTATTAAAATAAAATTTAAAAATAATACAATTATATAATTGTAAGAAATTAATAATAACTCATACTTTATCACAAGCAAATGGTCTTTTTGGTTTTACATAAAGACTTTTTTTTCTCCATGTTCCCCAATAAGGAGGACGTTTGTTTTCATCAAACTGTAACAGTTTCCAACGGAATTTTTGAGAATTTTTTCTAATAGTAGTACCAACTTTATTCACATCTTCATTATTTGTTGACCCAGTTTCTAAATAAATTTTGATTTGTTTTTAAATTAATCTTTATTAAATTATAGTATTTAGTATATTATTGGTATTGATCTGTTATCACACCAACATAGCTTACAAAAATTGTATTGCTATACTGTAATAACGTTAATACCTTAATAGATATTGTTAAGCATCCCTTTCAAAAAGCTGAAACCACATAAAATTCCGAGAAATAAAAATCGAGGATACAAGGATATTTCGTGCACTGCCACAATATCATTTGTCTCTCCATTCTAAAAATTCCCACATTCTATCCGAATATATCTAATATTGTAGATTTATTTGTTCAAATGGAGATATTGGGTAAACCCTTACGGGATACCTGTATAGGTTAAAAAACTAATAATAAAATCTTGATGTTTATTCCCAATTATAAAAAAAAGTACTGAAAAAATTTATAACCTCTCTAAAGTACAAAATAAATTCCATTTGCTACTAGAAACCATTCAAACTTTTGAAAATCAAAGCATTTTATTGACTTTTTATCGTGTAGACATGCACAAAAAAAAACAACACATCATAGTAAAATCAAAACATAAAAAGAATCTAAAATTAATTTCAATTAATTAGGAACAGTTTTAATTTTAATCAATATTATTATTATATTAGATTTAGATACCTATATAATTAAATTAAAATTATGTATTACGCGTCTTGAATTATATAAATTAACACAAAATACATACCAATGATAATGACATCTGTATCATCTTCAACTTGAATAGGCCAAGTTGCATCAGACTTAGAAGGTTTGTGTTTTCCAGTTTTTAACAAACTTAAATACAATAAGTCTTTATTTTGTTCGCAGTGACTAATACATTTATCCACAATTTTTAATTTATCATTATTTAGATATGCTCTACATATTGGTGCTATTTTCATGTCTTGCTTAGTCTATAAAATGTAATTAAAATTGTTTTAACTATTGTATATCATATGGTACATTATATCTATGAGACTACTATAATAATATCACTATCAAATAATGTGTACGTAATAAATAAAATATTGGATATTACCTGGAAAGGCATAAAATAAGTTTCCAATTCTTGATTAAATATTTCATCGTCCTTTTTAGAAATCTCTAAATTCAAGTTTTTTGGTTTAAAAAAACCAACAAAAGCAGCTTTAACCTTTTCTTTTTTTTTCTTTTCCATTTCTTCTTTTTCTTTTAATTTTTCCTTTTCTAATTCTTTTGCTTTTCTTTCGTCTTCCTTTTGCTTTCTTTCCTTTTCTTTTTCCAAATCTTTAGCCTTCTTTTCTTCTTCTTTTTGTTTTCTCTCTAGTTCTTTTTCTAATTCTTTGGCCTTTTTTTCTTCTTCTTTTTGTTTTTTTTCTAATTCGCGTAGTCGTTTAGCTCTAAAAATTATAACATATATTTTATAAGAACAGATACATGTTTTTATTATATTTTCATACTCAATTTCAGCATTTCTCTTTTGTTCTTTTAAACGTTGCTTTTCAGCTTGTTCTTTAAGTTTTTCTTCTCGAGCTTTTAATTTTTCCTATTAGGAGTTAACAATGTTCTCAAATATTAAAAATACAATGAGATTTCTTGTCTAGGAAGTAATCTAGTATAAAACTTACCTGTTTAATTCTTTCTCTTTCTTCATTTCTTTTTGCTGATTCTTGTCTTTTTAATATTTGTTGTGGAGTAAGCTTCTTTGAAGATGGTGTAGTATTTTCTAATTTTCCAGTACCAGAAGTTGAATTAACTGATATATCATTACAAGCAATATCTGTATCTGATGATGTAGAAATAGTATCATCAACATCTTTAATACTTTCATCAGTTTTTGGAACATCATTTATTTCTTCATACACTTTCTCAATTGTATTGTCTGACTTAGCTATAATAGAACTAACAGATTCTTTAGCACCCATATCATCTTCACTTGATTCCTATTATAAAATAAAAATAATAAGTAATCAGATATTTTAAAATTAATATTGGTAAGTAATTAAAGGTATCTAAAAAGGAAAAAAATAATTAATAGATTTTTAATAAGTTATTGAGCTAAAATTAATATAATGGAATAATATATTTATGAATAAATCACATAAATAGGTATGCAATGTTTTAGATAAAGAAATATAATTACTATATTAATCATTATTTATTAATATGGCTAAATTATTAAAACTATTTTCAAATCATACAATACTGAGTGTCTTGTGAAGATTTACCCATTGCGATATCTCCTGAAATAACAAAGAAATCATAATTCTGGTTTTTAATAAGTTTCACAAAGACAAGAACAACAAATATTTCATGTTTAATTTATTTTAATGTTTGGTAAAATAAATTAAACATGAAATATTTGTAGTTTTTGTCACCGTGAATCTTATTGAAAAACTAGAATTATGATATCTCCATTATTTCAGGAGATATAGCAATGGGTAAATACTCACGGGACACTCTATACATATAAATAATAAATAAATAAATTGTTAAAAATATAATAATAATATACTTATCTAGTTAAAAGTAGGTATATCTATATAAATAATTTTATTGTATATGTACAGCTTAAATATTATGTAAAAATTTAAAATAAAAAAGTAGTCTATGCACTGTTATAATAAGCAAAGTTGTAGAGTATAGTCATTACCCCAGTTATTTTTTTTTCCTCGTCATCAGATTTAATAAAACACTTGGTTCCTCCATTGAGCAATTCAACCTTAGGATTTTCAACTCGCGTTTCGTCATTTTCAGTGCCACTGAGTTTTCGTTTACGACATTTAGAATTGGCATCGTCGCCGGGCGAATTTACCAACTTAAACGGTAGACATTTTTGAACCAACTTCTTGGCAGACTTTTCGACAGCTTTGCTGCTGGACATGACTATCCAGGCGGACTACGAAAATCATAAATACCCAAGTATTATTTTTATCAATGATACGCACAACGTCAGTGATTTAAGAACACAATATTTAATGACAAGAAACTCACTTAAAAAAAAACAAAATTAAATTAAATATGTAAAAGCTTGTATTTAATGCAACAGTGTTCGAAACACAATAGTACTAACATAGAATATGAAATAAGTACAGACAAAATCAAGGTATATTAACTCTTGACAGGTTGAATAACTGAAGAACAACAGAACAAAAAAAATATAGAATAATATTTTTACAGTTGAATTTATTGTTCAATGACTTCAATAGTTCAATCGTATTTTGTTGTCTTTTACCTTATCGGGACTCGGAAGAATTGTTTAACCTAACAATGCATTGTATTGCCGAGAAAAGGCGCGAAATTTACATCTCGTCTTGGAATAGAACATATTCTTAAATTTTTTATCCATGATATTAATAAAACGCGGAATTCTACACACTTCTGTCGCTTCTACCCTACCCATTTATACAATGATATTTAAGTACCTAGTTAAAATTCTAAATCAGAAAAAAATAAATTTTGTATAGCGTATACCTTCTGCAGGGAACCAAGCATTATTGCCAAATCACATAACTTTAGATACCTATAGGCTATAATAGCCTATAGCAATTATAACAATTTAATTATGGCCATTATGGGATCAGCTAGGGCCGGGCAGTTTGGTTGTATAACTGTATAAGTGACATTTAGATAATAATTAATAATAACAATAATAATTGTATTGTCTTATAAATATATAATAGGTCAATTCATTCTAATATATTTTTTATTTTTTTTTACATTTTTAAAGTTTTCCTGTCATTAATCGTCTAAACTTAGAAATATAGAATTGAATTTTTTTAACATTTGAATATCAAATAACATTGGTTATAATTTATAAGTTTATAACCATGGATAAGATAATCTAGGTTAATACAATTTTGGACATTTTTTTAGGTGCGAAACGTAAAATTATATAAATAGACATCTAGTAGATAAAATATACATAATTAATGGTGGATTTAATTAATGACTGAATATCTGTGCTGCAAACATACATTTACTGACACGATAAACAATTATTTATCAGACTGTAAGGCATATTAAAAATTGTATACTTATATTATAACAATATATAGTATGTATAAATCAAAACTCATGTTGGAACAATTAAAAATAATTTCAAAACATCTTTAAAAAATTAATTGTTTTATTTTTAACCAATTACCAAATATTGGTAAAAAAAAATTCTATAATTAATTATTCGTTTAGCGTCGGTCTTATACATACTTATACATAGACGAAATATACATAACATTTCATAAAAATAGAACAAAATTAATTTTAATATTTAACGTATTTAAATTTAATAAATCCGGTCACGGCAAAATTTTTTTGTCTGCTTTCTCTCCCACCATGATGCACCAAATACGTTGTCACAAGATTTGCAACAATTTAGGGGTAAAATATTATATCTCTCAAAGTGTTTGTTACCAAGTTGATTCTAATTAATTAATTATACCACTAATGATTCGGTTTGTTTATGAAACTATACAAATTAACTATACAATATTTCATTACAGCAATATAGAAGTAAAATTATGAAAATTTAAAAAAAAAAAACAATTAATTCATAATGTAATATTATGATTTTTAAAATAATTTATAATTTAAAGGCAACAAAAACATCAAACAATACTTGTTTCTAAAATTAGGCAAAAAAATAAATAAATAAATAAATAAAATCAATAACTTATAAAGTAAATTAATTACTTATAAAAGATTAGTCATCAATGTAAAATACTTGAATACAAAATTTAAAGAATTATGATACATACAGTAATTCTAAACAACCATTCGGAGCTCTTTGGAAGTTTTGAACCCTCCTCAAAAAAAAAAAAAAAATATGTGTAATTAAAAATAAAGCTTTTAAACTGTTTTCTATACAATAAAATTTCATGTAATTTAAGAGAAATATTCAACTACTAAAAAAAATGTATATTAAAATTCACATAATTCAAAAATAAGTCCATAACAGGGAAATATTGGACAATATATTTTTTTATCGCAAATTACATCATAATTATTGTTATTTACAATAGTATTATCATTTATTATACCATTTCATTACAGTCATATAGACTTGTGCAAAATGCAATTTAATCATATCAAAAAAAGGTAATATAATATATTTATTTTTAGAGTTCTGCTACTACTTATGTATCAGTTTTAATCAAATAAATAAAAGTTCACATTATATGTAAATATTGTAATTATAAATATATAAATTTATATATATAAATATATTAAATAAACTAAGTTATAAGTTCTTGTAATTTTTTCACAGTGGTTTCATTTAAAGCACAGAGGTCAAAATCAAACGTTTTTGTAGTTATTTCATAATGACCAGTTTCAGCTATTACTGTGACTACCCTTTGAAGATCTTCATCTTCTAACATCATTATTTTGTGTTGAAGATGTTTTAATGAGTTTATATATTCATCAGTAAATTTGTTGTTACTGTGCGACGGTGATGGTGATCTCGAAATGTCTGAACACGTTTCTTGCACATGTTCTGAAATCTCCAGTCGACTGGTTTTTGGTTTTGTTTCTTCTGCATCACGTTCTTTCTTTTTCCGTTTTTTCTTTTTTATAAAATTATTCTCAGGAGAAAGTTTCTTTTTGGGTGGTTCTGGTTCTTTAGGTTTTGGTGGTTCTGGTGGTTGATAAGGTGGTTCACTATCCTCGGAGAGGAATTCTTCTTCAGACTCAAGTTCAGGTTCATGAACTCTAGAAGAATTAGCTTTTGGTGGCGGCAAAGACTCTAAGATTTCTTCCTTAACTTTTGGGAATTCTTCTATTAAAGTAGTATTTTGAGGTATATCAAGGTGTTTGTATAAAGGTTCTTGTTCAACAAAACTAGATTTTTCTTCTTTTTTGATTAATTTTTCTTCTTTATCTCGCTTATCTCTTTTCTTATGTTCTTTATGACTTTTATGAGGTTTAGATGACTTTTCAGATTTTTCTATTTTTTTATCAGACTTAATTTTAATTGATTCTGGTGAACTTTTATGTTTCTTTTTTTCTTGATCATTAAATTCAGTTTTTATATCTTGTTTAATAATTTTGGTTTCATGATATGACTTTTCATCTTTATGAGACTTATCTTTATTTTTCTCCTTTACTTTATCTTCACGTTTACTTTTATCCTTAAATTCTTTCTTTTCTAATTTAGTGTCATTTGACTTCTCTTTAATTTTTTCGTGGTGAGTAGATTCTTTTTTTTCGGTTTTAGAACTATTCTGTTTGAGAGATTTTGATTTTTCAGAACTTTCTTTAGTTTTTTCTTTTTTATCTTTCTCTTTTTTCACCTTATCTATTGATAATTCTTTCAACTTTTTTTTCTCTTTATCTCTTTCTTTATCTTTATCTTTTTTATCCTCTTTATGATGTGGGCTACTTTTAATTTTAACTTGTGATTTGTCTGAGGAAGATAGCTTTTGTGATGTTGATTTTGATGTAGTCAATGGTAACTTAGAAGGTTGTATTGGAGACCCAAAAAGTGTGGCAAATGTATTATTTAGTTTTATATCTTCTTTTTTATTTTTTTTTGGTGGAGGTGATGGCAATCTATTAGTATTTGTAATTGATTTTTGTTTTGATATGGCAGAACTTGTATTGGAGTTTTTTGCTTCAGTTCCATCATGAGATAAGACACTAGTCTAAAACATAAATATAAAACATATTTATTAATTAGGTAGGTACAAAAAAGTAAAAACATTGTTGATTGCTGTTATTTGCTATGCAAAAAATATTAAGAAAATAATCGAATAATAATCAATCAATATAAAATTACAACTTTAATAGTCAGCAAAATAGTTCAAAAACTTATTTATGTTAGTATATATAAGTAAAGGATTGATCTAAATAATTCAAATGATTACACCATATAAGCTCATGATGATGAACTCAAAAGTACAATATAAATTTATTCTACATTTCCCAGGTATGGTATACACAATTGAATATTGCTAATTTTTGTATATTTACGGTTTGTATATTGCTAATTTAAAGTATTAAATGTTAATAATAGGCACACTTTCAAAATAGAATATATCACAATATTTAAATATAATATATCCTAGACTGACAAATCATCTCCGTTCAGAATCGTTTTTCGTATACAATGATACCTATCATTGCATTCATATTTAACCTACCCTAGTCTGAGGTCCATCCCACCCCCTAATGTACAGCAGAGCGATACTCACTTACCCGCTTTTTTAAAACTATATCAGATAGTATCATACTACAATCATTATATTCATTGTATTTTCATTTCAGAGCGAGATCAAGTACCCATACTCTGTTAAAAATGAGATTGTGACCTGGCAGCCTACTAGTGCGCATGGGCATGGCTTTACCACATAGCAGATGTTCAGATAATTGACTCGGTGGGATTGACAAACGGGTTTTGTCTGATCCCCGCTCAACAAAAACTGGTCACCGCCAAGTCACAATCACATTTTGAACAGAGTATAGTTTCTAAATATCCACTGGCCACCACCATAATATATTATGAAAAACATAAAATTAAATAAATTAATAAAATCAAAAAATTCTTAGAATATTTTTTACTCAGAATTTAATTTTTTTCAATTTTTAGTGGTATTTATAGCTCTTATATTGGTATTTTTTATTAACACTAAAATAAACTTTTTAGTACAATAATTTCAGAGCCCAATTAAGAGCACATTAATAAAACCACTTAATTTTACAAATTAATTATATGTTTTTTTTAACTAAAAAAGCTATACAAAAATACTTTTGGCAAATGTACACAAGTATATTTGTTAATTATATTATACAAGGTGATTTTTTTATCGAAGAACACTCATTATTTCTGAAAGTATTCATGTTTTTGAAAATATTTTTTTTACATAGTTTCAAGTTGTTAAAAAAACAACATTTTTATTAGAAAATTATATTTTTAATTTTTTTATCCTTATATTTTTTTAAGTTTTTTACTTTTTTGAATGATAACATATAGTTTTAATTTCATATTCCAAAGCAGAATAATTTTCTGAGTATTTTGATACATAAAATTCAAATTTAGGGCCAGTAATTTATAAGTTATACTTATTTAAAGTTTAGACAAGCGGAGTAGTAGACAAACACTTTGCACGGTAACTCCGTACCATTCCACTCCGCGCATCTAAACTTTAAATACTTATAACTCATAAACTACTGGCTCTTAATTCGATTTTTATGTATCAAAATATTCAGAAAATTATACTGCTTTGGAATATGAAATTAAAACAATATGCTGTCATTCAAAAAAGCAAACAACTTAAAAAAATATAAGGATAAAAAATATTTAAAAATATAATTTTTTAATAAATATGTTGTTTTTTTAACGACTTGAAACTATGTAAAAAAATATTTTCAAAAACATGAATACTTTCAGAAATAATGAGTGTTCTTCGATAAAAAAATCACCCTATATATATTTATATATATTATATTAATATTAAAATGAATTAAGATTAAAAAAATACTATTGTTTTTCAGTTGTAGAGTGCATTGGATAAACAAATAAATATATGTATATATGTATATATATATATATATATATATATTATATAGTTTAGTTATTATCTATTCTAATCAAAATTATAAAATGTTTTATGGATAATTAAATATTTATGGCAAACATATCATGGTAATTATATAAATTAAAGGTAGGTGTAAAACAGTTTACTTACTCCTCCACCTCTGATAAGCTTTCGCCTGAAATCTTCTGAAGGGCTAAATACATAGGTTTCTCTAGTCACTCTAGATATAGGCGGTAATCCACGGTCTTGAAGTACCAATTCATAATTAAATCTAATTTTTCTTGGTTCGTCTTTATTTTTTACATATATATCAATAGGTAACGGAAAACCAGCATATCCTGATTCTTTCACGACATATGGTGGTTCCTTAACCACTGAAAACAAATTTTAAACAATTAAAATAAGATTTAATTAAAACTAAAAAAAAAATAAATAATAATAATACTGCCATATAAAAAACAATAGATATATATTAAAATTATTGATTTATACTAATAAAATAATTTGGATAAAAGTGCATAAATGAATTTATTATTTGAAGATAAGTTAAATAATGTGATTTAAAAAAAAAAAAACAATTTTAAAGAAATCTATAGAAAACTATATTTATTTTCGTAGTTTATTTGATTATATTTTAACAGCATTGACAGTATTACAATTATTAAAAATAATATTTTTATTTTCTAATTGCAATGTTCTACAAACACAATTTTAACAATGTAAAGTAACAATATCATGAATTCTATTTATATTTGATTATATAAAAGTATTAATTATATTATTGTTATGTTAAGTTGAACTGCTGTTTATTTAAACAATAATTATGATTAGTATGTAAGTATTTGTTTGATATTATTGTTTTAATAAATTAGTATAATAATAGTAACAACTATTTTGTTTTGTTTTTATAATTTTTAATGATTGATTCCCCACTCTGTTGGTGCAGGGTAATAATGATCATAAGCTATACTGTTAAGGAATTCCAAAGGACAAGATTTGAAGGTGGGATAGCAGCACTACATGATTGTGCATCAACGGCAGTCAAATGACTAGAGGAACTTCATGACGACTATAAGTATTAAATAAGAAGTGTTATTCTATAATTTTTTTAGTTTGTTTTGTTTTATTTTATTTGATATGCTATATATCTACCTATCAATGTTATTAAATTTAAATTTAAATATATTATTGTAATTTTCATACTGAGTGTCATATGCAAAAATAAATAAATCATTTTATAATACTGATACCTAATTTTCAATGCTTATTAGTTATTTATAGTACTGATTAAATTAGTTGTTTCTGATATAGTATGTACACCATCAGATAGGCAAGGTATCGACCTACTGAGTTATAGAATTTTTAACATTTTATTGCAGCTACATCTACAGTACGGTTTACTAATTCAATTTAATTTTCTACTACAATACTCTATATTATTGTTTTAAACATCTCTTTGTTCATTATTATCATAATTATTTTTAATTTTTGCGTAATCTAGCTGTGTGATCAAAATAATATTATACCCAATAGTTATCATTCAAATTTTATATATTTTAATAATTATTAATTATTATTTTAGACAACAATTATTGTATCCAACAATTAGGTATAACTTTGGGGATTTTTTTTCCTGTGGATTTTTTTTCCGGGGGTTTTTATTCCGGGGATTTTTTTTCCTAGATTCAGAAAATTATATATTTCTGTTCATGTTAATCAACAGAACGATAATATGGTTCCTAAAATTTGTTTGAGTTTTGTATTAACCAAGGAAATAAAAAAAAAACCTTACCTTGAAGTATTTCTTGGGACAGGAAAACCTGTTTGCATTATCCAATAATTTGTGTTAACGAGGGAGTACTGAAGTGTGTATTAATTTATCATTTTTATAATAAAATAAAATGTATGACTAAACACTCATAACCAGCCCATATTACGAACAGCCTAAATTTTAGAAGTAGCTTACCAGCTAATCAGGGCCCATGTAAATATTTGAATAAAATTATTACATTAAAATATATTACTTGGAAAAACTAGTTGTTCAATTTGAACATAATTATAATTTTAAGATACATATTACATATTGTTCACATGAAAAATGTTTAAAAACTGTTTCAACTACATATTTGAGGAATAATACTCAAATATTTAAGTTTTTCAAAAATAAAATATAATAGAAGAAATAAAATAAAAAAAAATAGTCAATTTAAGACTAAAATATTAATTTAAAGAAAAAACACTTGCCTCTTTTTGGATTTGGAAATGTGTCATGTAAATGGAACACAACCTTGTCGATAAAGAAATGTATATCTGTGTTGTCAGCACCACGAACAAATAATTCCCAGTCATGAGTGAATCCTTCTGGTGTTCGTTTGTTTCTAACAGACGCCTCATGACCAATTTCAAATATCACTTTTACGTACTGTAAAAAAATATATATATATATTGAACACAATGTATGAAATCCGTGAGTAACACTAGCACCATTTTAATATGCAATCAACCATTGCCTTTGTGAACTACGACTGACTACTTAATATTGTGCCATCAGTACAGTGCACACAATAATAGTGATGACAGACGACATTTACCATTTTTTTTTGCCAAAAACAATCGGCTACATGGGTTTGAGTAAATGAACCCACTACCTGTAGGGAGTGAAAAACTCAACGAGTTGAAGATGCTAGAAAAGAATACTCACTGGAAATGCCATCATGGACTCATCATCTGGAATCATCTGGAATCATCGTAACCGTACCAGCGGGTGGTTATTTGAAAAACTCTAGTGATGGTTGATGTTCCAAGAGATCAGCGGTAATCCGGTTGGCAGCGTCAATCGTCAGTTGGTTTTCCGTAAAAACAATATAACAAGACAAGGACAATATTAATAAAATGTTTTCATTCAAGAACAGATCGAATAATCGAAAATCCAAACGACAGACGAGCGCGTATAAGATAACAGACGTCGTAATATTATATTATTATCTACTTTCCAAATAAAAACACTCTTCCTGCACGCACGCACGTAAATAAATCAAAAATGAAAACAACAAACAGCTGATCGTGCAGGCGGGCCACAACTCGCACAATTGTTTGTTTACAATTCAGTGATAATATTCAAAAAGAAATTTTCAGGTTTCTAACGGGTAACCGAATAAAAAAGCTACCAAAAAAATTGAATAAAATTAATATAATTTAAAAAAACGTGGTCAAGTGGATAACACTCTGCTGTACAGACGTATTATGTGTTGAAATTGAATCCATTGATATCATTTAATACGTAAAGCAATTCTGAACGGAGATGATTTGTCAGCCTAGGATATATTTTCCAGTTGGTGGTGAATAAGGTGGTTTATATTTTAATTACCTGATGCCCCAAAATTTAAGTTCTTTTATAGTTGTAAGCCAAACTTATGAAAAATCTTGTATTATATTTTCAAGTATTTTGACAGCTAAAAAAAAAGTTATTGATATTTATAAAAAAAAAAACTAAACAAAAACAAATATTTCAAATGCCTATAAATGGCCTTAAAATAAGCGAAATATTTTTAAAATTAAACTATGTAAAAAAAATGTCAATCTAAATAACTGGTGACATTTTCAAGTATCTACGACTTATACTTTTTGAATAATAACAAATATTGAAAATCATTTCAGAATAAATTTTTATCGTTACGCGATTTCGTAAAAATTTAAAATTTAAACGCTCATAAGATTTTTCCTATAATGAGGCTTCGATTTTTTTTTTAAGCTATTTGAAGGAAAACTTATGGAAAACTTAGTGTTGCATTTTTAACCTTAGATATAAATACAACATTTTTTAGGAATTTTAAAATACAAAATTACATGTACATTTTCACAATTTTCAAAATATTTCGCTTAGTTTTTCAAATTACATTAATATTGAATTCAATTTTATAATAAATAATAATATATTCACAGAACGTACCTAAATTGTTTTAGCACAAAATTAAATTCGTGCCTTTTTAATCCATGGCATTTTTATCCCGTGGATTTTTTTACCCCATACCTTTTTTATCCCCTACCTTTTTTAGTCCATGATTTTTTTGCCGGTGGATTTTTTATCCTAGATTCTTTCTGATCCTGATGCTCTCACGTGTTATACGTTCATCTGTGATCTCACGTTTTTTACGAATACAGTTGTCAGTTAAACAATTATCAGTTTTTTAGTTTTTTGTTTTAATATAAGTGGTAATCATGGTTCTCGTGTGTATTGTTAAATCGTGTGTTAATTGTAAAAGTAAAACCAAAGAAAAGGGCGACAAAATGCACAGGTTCCCCAAGGATATAGATCTGTAAGTAAATTTGCTTCATAGTCACCTGTTGATCAATCATAATTAAATGGTTGTTATATTTATTTTTTTAGTTGTAAAGAATGGTTAGCAAAATGTAAACGATTAGATCTTCTCGAGAAAAATGTTAGTAACTATCGCGTCTGTAGTAAACATTTTATTTCCAAAATGTATGCTAATCCTGAAGAGACTATTTTATTACCAACAGCTATTCCTACCAAATTTGGTTAGTAAACAAATAATTATTGTCAGAATTGTTAATTTTTCGATTATTCATACTTTGATATTATTTATTTAGAATCAACCGATGTTAATTTTGAGCCAGCTACAGTTAATGAAGACAATGATTTGGATCAAAGTACTAAATTAATTGACAGTAGTCAAAATTGTTCTATTCTTGAAGAACCTGTTTGTTCAAGCACACCAAGTAAATTAAACTCTTCAACAACAGAAAATTGTAAGTTTTTCATTAATAAATAACTATTAGATATTACATTTTGACAAAGTGCCTCCACTGGGAGGTCTCTTCACTCTGTGTGTATTGAAAAATTATCAATTAAGCTTATTGTTAAAAATTTTTAACAGATTGCCTGATAAAAAAATTATGTTAAAAAAAAAAAAGAAAAGATATTACATTTTATTACAATAATGTGTTATATTTATTATTTTTTTGTTATTTACAGGTGTAACATCATCTAACAGAACAATATCAGAAAGTAGTCAAACTTCAACTTCAATTTGTACCCAAACCACTCAAGTGCTATCAGTGAACACTCCTAGGAAGAAAAGTTTGAGGACCCATGTACGTGAACTGGAGATAAAATGTAAGAGGTTAGAAGAAAATATGAATGCAAACACAAAACGTATTTCAGAAATGTTAACATTGATCATTTCAATGAAGTTGTTGATGCCCAGTTGCCACCCAACTTAGAAATGTTAATTAAAAATTATGTCAAATTAGCCAGCAGAAAACCTCAAGGTTATCGTTATAATAGCCAACTTAAACAGTTAGCTCTTACAATTTATTTTTTTGGACCCAGCGCATACAAATTTTTAAAAACCATTTTACAACTACCTACACCTAGAACACTAAGAATAATCACACAGAAAATTGAAATTGGAACAGGATTAAATGATATTTTATTTAATTCTATGGAACTTAAATTCAAAAATTTAAAAGAAGATGCAAAAGACTGCGTTCTATGTGTAGATGAAATGGCCATTAAAACAAATCTGTTTTATAATTTATCAAAAGATTCAATTATTGGTTTCAATCATTCATCTGAAAAAAAAACTTATGAACCTGCTAAACATGTTCTTTGTTTTATGGTCAGAAGCTTAAATTATAAGTAGAAACAGCCAGTGGCATATTATTTTATCAATAACAGTTGTACAGGAATTCCATTACAGAATACAATTTTTGCTGTAATTTCAAGACTACAAAGTATTTCTGTTAATATTAGAGTTTTCACTACTGATCAGGGATCAAATTTCTATAGTTTTGCTAATAAGATGTATGTAACTAGCGAACGACCATATTTCTTTGTGAATGGATTCAAAATTTATTATGTGTTTGATGCGCCCCATTTGTTGAAGTCAACAAGAAACAATTTTTTCAAATACAATCTTGAAGTTTTCAACAATATGACATAAAAAATACTTGAATGATTTTTACAAGGCTGACAAAGGTATTAATCGCTGTGCACCTAAGCTCACTGATGCACATATTAATCCAGGTCCATTTCAGAAGATGAAGGTATCTTATGCATCTCAAGTTTTCAGTGCAACAGTTGCAGCAGGTATGCGTAGCTGTGTTGAGGATGGTAAGTTACCTCGTGCTGCTGAGACTACAGTCAATTTCATTGAGTATATGGACAAACTGTTTGATATATTGAACTCTAGAACAAAAGTAGCAAGTAAAGAATTAAACCTGCCATTCAAAAATACCACTAACCAGAGAGATCATTTAATCATGATGATAGATATTTTTAATAATATGCGTGTTATTGATACTAAAATTATTGATGGAAATACTACACATATTGATGTCTCTCAACGCATGAAATTTATAAATGGATGGAAAATTACAATAAATTCATTATTGCAATTATGGGATGAAATTCAAACTCCAGGATATACATTATGCACATATAGATTAAACCAGGACTGCTTGGAAAACTTGTTTGGAAATTTTAGAAATCAGAACGGTAATAATGTAAATCCAACCCCAATTCAATTTTACTGGGCATTTAAGAAAGTGTTTTTCTTACATTATTTTAAACACTCAGATGGAGCAAATTGTTTGGATGACTTAGATGAAATTTTTACCAACATTAGGGATTCAACTACACCTACACTCAATAATTCAAATACATCATTTCCAGAGAAGAATTCATATTCCTGTAACAATTTGAGAGTTGGAACTTTAGATTATAGAGATTTGGAGTTTACTTCTAGAAATGCTCTTTCATATGTAAGTGGTTATTTTATAAAAAAATGTCTGGATAAACATACCTGTGATACTTGCTTGGAGTTTGCCAAGAGTCAAAATAACATTGATGAATCATTTTTATTTACACATTTCAAGGCTTATCAAAATGAAGTAAAAACAGCTTATGGACAGTTAAACGTACCACCAGATTCTTTTCTAAATTATATAAATGAATTAGATAATATTTTTACAGACAACTTTTCTACACTTGCTATAGAAGATCAAGTAGGATGGAAAATAAAAAATTTGTTAGATAACTTACCATTTACACATCCATGCCCAAATTTTAACCTGGAGTTTCTGAAAAGCCTTTTTGTACGGTTAAGAATATTTCATGCTATCAAGAAATTAAATAAAAGTTTATTGTCAGCTCCTAGAAAATATAGAAAATTGGACATTCTTTCTCACTTATAGTAATGTAAATGTATTATGTATAAATTATATTTTGATATTTTGACTTACCAATTAAACAATGTTTTGTATTTAAGAATTGTTTTACTATTTATATTTCACTGTAATGGTACAAAAAATAAGTATTGTGTTGAGTGATGACTTAAAGTTTAAACGTGTTTGTGAATACTGTAAATTATTATTATTTAATATGTAACCTTCAAATTTGTATTTTGAACTTTTAAAAACTATTAATTAATAATTATCTAACTTGGAATAAAGTTAAAAATGAACATATTAAGTAGCATAGTTTTTTTTGTATTCTTACTGGTCACACTGATTTTTCCTCCCAAAACATGGCGGACTGAATTTAATACCAGCCTATGCTGACTGTGTTATTTCATATCAGTGTCCTTTCTGATTATTCTATTCTGTGGTTTTGGACTTGACCGTCTATTTCTGGCCTTGCCCGGTTAACGCCAACGGGAAAGATGTTTGAATTAAGTAAGTTTATCACATATATTACCATTTTATTAGTCATATCAGCGATTTTTTTTGAAAATTTTCTTTCCTAATTTTTTACTTATCATATTTGACAAAAGTTTTTTTTGTTAATCAGTATTCTTTTTGTTTGATTTTGGTTTCGGGTCGTTTTTATTTGTTGGTGTTTCGGATCTCCACTTTCTTACGTCGGCCACAGTCCCAGTAAACACCGATCTAGCGAATGGAAAGTGCTGGAAGACGTGAAACCAGGCCCCCTGATAGGTTTGAGATAACTCACGAGCCCCAGAAGCAGGTCAGAGCATACCCTAACCCTATGCCACAAATAGTAAACAGTCCACCGGCAAAACAAGGCTCTACCATGTCCACGAACAAGACTAGTGGAGAACTACCGGGTGACACCTCAGCGCCACCAGCAACACAGGTCGAAAAAATGTTGGTAAACCTCATGTCAAAAATTGACCAACAATCCTCCCATAGCCGTGAACGGACCGATGCTCTCCAAACGTATGTCGATGAAGTTCGAAAACTGGTCGATACCATCCACACCAAAGTAGAAGCGAAAATTGAAGAACAAACGGGCAAATTAGATAAGTTAGATGAATGCAGTAAATCCATGACATTCCAAATAAATGAGCACGCAGAAGAGTTCATAGTTCAACGTCAGAGAATGGACGAAAACGATCAACGGAAAACTGAGATCACTACAAACCAGAAAACAATTGAAACCCGTATTAATAATTGCCTTCATGACATACGAACAGACATCTCCAAAATGAAAAAAAATCAACACCAGTTAATTGTTGACCCAACCAAACAACCCACGCCTACGTTGCAGACTGATACGCGACCCCCGATCACTACTAGCATGAATCCAGGAAGCATTTCATACCACATACCGTCATCAATGTTCAGTGGAACTGAACGGTTCTCGGAAATGGTAGGTGAATTTTCTGGTATTCGTAAGGACCTGCATCCCAAAAAATTCCTTGAACAGCTTGACCAATATTTTCAGTACCACTGTATGCCCGGATTACAACAAGTGTCATTAATTCAACGACGTTTGAACGGTGATGCTAAAGTGTGGTTCGACGCCTTGATGCCGACACCAGACACATATGAGGATTTCAAAATCCTATTCCGTGGGCAATTTTGGTCGAACGCAACTCAACAAAAATTACGAAATGAGATTTTCCGCCCTTTCTCCTATCGGCAATCTTATGGGCTGAGCACTCACGCCATGTATTGGATTGCAAAGGCGAAGTATTTGAATCCACCAGTGGATCAATGTGCCCTGGTAGGTATAATAATCCAACACTATCCTTCAGCTCTTGGAATTGCTTTGCGAGGACGTGCACCACGGACCACAAATGAATTACTATTGGTCCTCAATGAATTCGACGAATCAACGTCGTTTTGTGATACACCACCGAATCGCCAACCAACAAATCAACAACCACCTCGTCCGAATAACAATTCGAATGGATATAACCACCGCTTATCAAATCGTCAACCACAACAAGCACAGCAAGTTCAAGCAGCGGGACCGGTGCCAGTCTAACAGCTTGAAATTTCGGGAAACGAACCGGGACCATCTCAGTGGGTGCAACATTGAATGATGGTCCAGTAAGTTTTTTTACCTCGGAGACAACTGCACCCAATTCCACAAATTATAATTTATCAATAGCTCGACGACCAGAACTGGAAGTAAAGATCTATTCCATATCAGTTATCGCACTACTAGATTCTGGGGCCTCGGTATCTGCAATATCTGAACAACTTTTTATCGACCTACAACGGAATGTTCCAGAAGGTCAGCGTATGCAGGTACTACCAGTGACGGGCGTGACAATTACCACGCGGTTCAAGGGAGAAGCAAAAAAATAACTCAACAAGTGCTCTTAAACATCATCATTGACACGGAACCCATGGAAGGAATATTCCTCGTGGTTCCACATCTAGCAACTCCGATGATTCTTGGTGATGATTGGCTGACCCGGGCTAACGTTATTCTCGATTACCAGAACCATGTTATTGTATTTCCTTTATGGAAAAAGTCAATCTCATTTCAACCACCCTCGAACGATTTGGGTCAAGGAAAGTGTTCGTTAATATCTGTAACCCAACGTCCCCAGAACATGTCACGATCAACGTTGGAACAAAACTTGTCAAATATTTTCGACACCGACGCGTATATAAGTCCATCTCAGTGGTTTGATCGCCAGGAGGTTATCTCAACGATGAATTGGGATACCGCTAACCAAGATCTCGTGACAGACATCCGTGAGCGCGTACGGTCGATTGAAAGCATCTCCTCCGAAGAACGTGAACAGTTATTGGAATTACTTATGGATTACCGACATCTGTTCAGTGACCGTCCTGGTTTGAATAATTTATATACGTGTCGTTTCAATGTGTCACAGGACGAGCCATTCAAGGTGAAGCCATATCCCGTACCGTTTGCAAAGCGCCCCGCAGTTGAACACGAACTCGCTCGAATGCTTGATTGGGGGGTGGTTGAACGATGCTCCTCGCCCTATAGCAATCCCATAATATGCGTGAATAAAGTTAACGGATCAGTACGATTATGTCTCGATGCTCGTCGCGTCAACCAGATAATTCAACCTATGCGAGATACATCACCGCCAATGGAAGAGTTACTCGCCGAGTTTGGGGGAAAACGATATTTCACAAGTTTAGATTTTTCCGCGGGGTACTGGCAAATCCCTCTCCACCCTGATGTCCGAAAATACACCGCTTTCGTTTATAACGGGCGTACGTATCAATTTTGCGTAGTCCCGTTTGGTTTAAATATTTCAAACACCGCTTTTGGACAAGGTTTGGAAACCATACTATTGCAGAAAATCCCTGAAGAGGACGATGAAGAGAGTGGTCTACACATCTACGTTGATGATATGATGGTGTCCTCGACGACTTTCGGTGGTCACATCAAACGGTTACGACACATATTTTGCAAAATCTCCAAATCTGGAATGACGTTAAAATTGTCCAAGTGCGAATTTATATGGCAAAGTATAAAGTTTTTAGGACACATTATCACCTCCGGTGGAATGACTTTAAACCCAAACAAACTGAAGGCCATACATGAATTCCCAAACCCCAGGAACAAGAAAGAGTTGCAGTCTTTCATAGGTTTTTGTAATTTTTACCGCAAGTTCTCACGGCATCATGCATCGTTGGTTCAGCCACTTATCAGATTGACACAGAAGAACATCCCATGGAGTTTTGGTGAAGAACAACTACGTCAGTTTAATAAAATTAAACAATCATTCACAGAGCGATTCCTCGCACATCCAGATTTCAACCGCGATTTCTACATCCAGACGGACGCTTCTAAGCTGGGCCTGGGGGCCGAACTTTTCCAAGTCGACCAACACGATGAACGGCAAACAATTGCATTTGCTAGTCGAACACTAAACATGGCTGAACAAAACTACTCCATCACCGAAATGGAACTGCTGTCGATAGTATATGCCTGTAGCAAATTCCGCATATTTATCTTGGGACATCGAATACACGTGATCACAGACCATCAAGCTTTAACTTTCTTGAACAGATGTCGCTTAAGAAATGCACGACTAACCCGGTGGACCCTCCAACTACAAGAGTACGACCTCCATATCACCCACTGCACTGGATCCTCGAACATAATGGACGTGTTATCTCGCAATCCAGTCGGTCGAGATAACCAGCAACCGAACCCAATCAATGAAACATATATTTATGGTATAAATACAAAATTGGTCAACAAGGACATCTCAAAACAGCAGCAATGTTTTTCTCGCGTCATCGAGAAGCAAAGGGACGATCCTAAACTACGAAAACTCATGACCGAATTGTCCTCGGGCGATGAGATCGCCACATCTGTTTTTGAATACTACATGCTTTTCCATGGCATACTTTTTCACCGTAAGCATGTAGAAAGTGACGACTGGCAAGTTCGCATTCCACATCAACAAATACCAACTTTGGTCAACTGTATACATGAGCATTTTGGTCACGTTGGCCCCAAAAAATGCATAAATTCACTTAAAAATTTTTGTTATTTCACCAACATGGATCGAACCATACGGAAGATTCTTCAAACCTGTGATGTGTGTCAAAAAGCCAAGCCAAACGTCATAAGAGTCGAAGGGGAGATGCAACACATCATATGTTCTGCGCCACTAGAGCGGGTATTAGTTGACCTGTATGGACCACTACCACCCGCTTGGAACAAGGTTTCATATATTCTTGTAGTTTTGGACAACTTCACTCGATTCGTCCGACTTTACCCACTATGCAAAGCTACCGCCGTAGCTGTTACGAATCGTATGATAAATGACTACATCCAAGCGTATGGGAGGCCGAAGTGTATTGTGTCTGATCATGGAGTCCAATTCACGAGCAAAATATGGCAGAGTCGCCTACGTGAAATTGGTGTACCCCCAACGATGACTAGTGTTTATCATCCGCAGAGCAATCCAGCAGAGCGTATCATGCGAGAACTTGGGAGAATGTTTAGAACTTATTGTCACAGCCAACACGAAACGTGGGCCCGATATGTTCCGTACATTGAATGGGTTCTGAATAATACCGTCCACGAGGCTACCGGCTGTACTCCACAAGAACTTTTTCTCCAGGATGGGCATAAATACAATCCTCTGGCAGAATCGGTTGAATTCCCACCTCGTACACCACAAGACTACCACACTAAATTAACCATGGCAAAGGAAATACAAATGTCCAAAGCTGAAAAACGTAAACAGCGACACGATCGTCAAGGGGCTCCAACTAAATTTAACGTTGGTGATCACGTTCTTATCAGATCACACCGTCTCAGTTCAGTCACCGAAAGGGTAATCCGGAAATTCTTTTTGTTGTTCGAAGGCCCGTACGTTGTTAGTGAGATAAAAATGCAGAATGCCTACGTCGTCGTGGACCCCAAAACCAATATCACAAGGGGTACATTTAATGTGATCCATCTGAGAAAATACGTTTCCTCGAATGACAAATGATAATATATATATATAAAAAAAAAAAAGAAAAAAAGGTTTCGTATAGTTTGTCTTTATCGTCATGTTGACGAAGTTCACCCTATGGTTCTAACTTCGTCAAGGGGGTATCTGTAACGTCACAAACTATACATAGTCCGGTGATCGGTTATGAGTTAATATACCCAACATAATATTAATCAATGCCGATAAGACACCGATCACCGCATAATGCTATTTGTGAATTTTAATTAGGTACCTTACGTAATACCGATAATACACCGTCAATACGCTATCCTCCCATCTGTGTTAGTTGTATGTGCCGATTACCGCCGAACGAACGTTTTTTTTGTGTTGTGCGCGTGTTTTTTTTTATCCTTCATTATTATAATATATATATATTTTGGAGTTAATGTGATAAAAAAAACATGGAGTAAAAAAAACGCGTTACTCTTTCCCGTGGCGGTAAACGCTACCGGGTAGGCGGAGGTGTCGGTCTCCCAACACTTACCATAAGTTATTAATATAATATTTTGGATAGGTAACCAAAATTATTACACAATAGATCTGATATTTAATAGTCTATCACTACCAAGCCGGTATTACGGTTATATTGTTTTATTTTTTATTCATTGTGTGATTACATTATTTTATTATTATTATACCGATGTGCCCGTGGACCCGAGAAACAAATAAATAAAAAAAAAAGTTAAAATCTTGAACGTTATCTGAGTGAAATAGTTTTTTTTGTTATTATAAATATATTATCTGGTTTTTATATGAATAAAAAAAAAATATTATATAAATCCCTAGCGCTCCGTTGTTAAGTCGACTCGGCCTAGGGTGGCGACCTTGTCCAAACTGGGCAGTCGGCCGCTGGGCGGAAATCGTTCGAAGGAGAATAGACAAAAAAAAACGATACGTCGCAATACTTACTTTGAAAAAATAAAAATCATTATTCTTAGCTAGATTTTTATAAAATAAAACTACATGTCTGTGTACTACTGCTTATCAAAGGATATATTGACCCGTTTAAATAAATAAATAAATACAATTATTGCAATATTTACAAATAAAAATACGTTTTTTTTTTTACATGAAAGAGTAATTTTTAGATTTGTACAAAAACGTATAAACTTATGTTCAGTATACAGTTATAAATAAAGCTGTCTATAATGTGGTAGTATAAAAAAATCATCCACTTGAGACTTGAGTGAAGTATATTGATAACGTTGATGTGTTTTTTTTTCGATTTCATTGTTTTTGTATTTGAAAAGACAATATCTTCTTTTTCTAATACATTTCGACTTAAGTACTATAGCTTGAATGGCAAAACAATAGAAAGCACAATGTAACTGATTAGCACATAAGTACCTCTACTACACACACATGCACGAGCTTCTATATATATATATACTTTTACGACGATTGTCATATTCTTTAAAGCCTAAACATACCTACCTACGTGAATAATTGAAGTTGTTAAATAAATAAAATAGAAATTTAAAAGTGTATGCGTATAATATTTTATTTTATGTCCATTGTTCATACGGTAAATAAAATAAATATGATATATTTTATATTTGGTTATATTTCTTGATGTTATAATAAATTTGACGTAACCTAGTCGTAAATTTACATATTTATAATTTGTGTGTAATAAATAATAATGGTATAATAATATGCTTACACACAGGGCCCCCACAAGGGGGGGGGTCAGGAGGACCCATGGTACTGGGGCCCGGCGTCCGTGCCGGGCTAATAATAATTACTTCAAAATATATTAGAAAAATGTTTTAAATACTTAATTTTTTTTTCAAGATTCAAGTATTAATTATTTTAGGATTTTTTTAATCAACTCGAAAATCATATGCGAAATATATAGCTTAAATTCTAAATATTATGATATCACACCACTATTAATAACTTGAAAACAATTGATCGCCTATGAAATTTTTCCTTCTCTTTCCGTTACTATAGTCGATCCGGCGAGAGAACGCACCTCGTTCGCGCATCCAAATGACGGAGCTCCGTCGTCTCGAGGTGAATTTCTCCCACCACGAGGCGACCGTGACGGAGGCTCAAGGTGGAATCTTCCACTACGCGGCGAACGGCGTAGTCCGAGGTGACGACGACCGCGTACGATGGACGATGCTCGGGTTGGTTAGTGGTGGGAATGCGCGAGATCGGACGAGTTTTGGTCGCCGCCGAGGTGCGTTCTCTCGCCGGACCGACTATAGTAATAACCAAAGTTGGTTTATTTATAAATGTATATACGTTATATTTTTGTTCGTAATAATTTAGTTTTCTAGATATATAGATATATAGATATAGATTAGTTGTCTAGATATAAATGTTAGTTTATATTTATATATTATATCCTTATGTTATATTATTGTCGTATATTTATTTTGTGTAAACATGCAGTTCTGTTCTATTTTTCTACACATAGACATATTAAATATTAAAATATTTATTAATATGTCTATGATTCTTCATTGACACACAGAAGTAGTGGTTATGTCTACGGAATTCATAATAACTAATTTATAAATAACTATGATACGAACAAAATTTATAATCCGAATTGTAAGCAATATTTATATTTATACAATAACTGATAATATGTTTCATTTTAGTATCTACTATAACCGCGTATCGTATAGGACGTCATACGTACGTAAAATCGTAAATATTATAATTTGTTTTATTTCGATTATTTTACTCAAAATGTCTTTTTATAAACAAAAATCTGGATATCAGAAAAGAAAATTGAAAGAAGAAAAAGAAGAAAAAACATTTTCAAACACTCAGGTAATAAGTAAATTTTTTAAACCAAAAGAACCTGAAAAAAATACACACTCTATTGAAACTATACCAGTTGAAAATGAAAATATAGACATAGAATACCCTGCTAAAAAACCTATTTTGATTAAAAATATTTCCAAAAAAGAAATCTGTGAGCATGAAAATACAAATGCTCTCCTTACACACAATATCGATATGCACGATTTATTCGACCCCGGTTTATGGCCGGAACATATCAACGACGATATTCGTCAACAAATTATTGCTACGAATTCTTCTAATTTCGATAACATATTTAAAATGAGAAAAGCTATATCTAAAGATTGTAATGGTAAAATATTTTCTGCATTTTTGTTATATACTAAATCATCAAATAATAGAGAAAAATATCCACGAGATTGGCTCATTTATAGTTCTTCAAAAAAAACATTACACTGTTTTCCTTGTTTGTTATTTAGTGAAAATCTTACTGAGTCAATAAAAAGTCGTAGTGTTCTAGCTAAGAGAAGTGGATTTTCTCCAAAAACAATACCCTGGAAAAAGTTATATAGTAGACTTCCACTTCATGAAAATAGTGAAACGCATCGTACTTGTTATTGTAAATGGAAAAATGTACAACAGTCTTTGTTTGGTTTTGGAGTAGATAGTCAATTACAAAAAACAATTCTTAGTGAAGCAGAAAAATGGAAGGCTATTCTAAAAAGACTCCTTGATGTAACTTTATTTCTCGCTTCTAGAGGATTGCCTTTTCAGGGTAGCAGTACCAAAATCGGTGAAGTAAACAATGGTAACTTTCTTGGAATATTAGAACTTCTTGGGCGGTATGATGAGGTAACTAGAGACCATTTAGCAACTGTTGAAAAATATCAAAATAAAGGCGAGAGTATGAAAGGAAAGACCCACTATTTGTCTTGGATGAGTCAAAATGAATTTATTTCTCTTTGTGGTGAAAAAGTTTTAAACCATATTCTAAACGAACGAATTATGTCAATATATTATGGTGTTATTGTTGATGCTACTCCTGACGTTTCTCACCAAGAACAGAATGTTTTAATTTTAAGATATGTTTTATATATCAGTGAAAATAAAACATTTGAAATTAAAGAGAGATTTATTGAACTTTAATGAAAAAACAGGTGAAAGTATTGCTTCAGAATTACTAAAAGCGTTAGAACGTCACAAAATCCCATTAGCAGATTGTCGAGCCCAAGCGTATGACAATGGGGCTAATATGAGTGGAAAAATTAAGGGTGTACAAGCACGTATTTTGGAAAAAAATCATCTTGCTCTTTATTCGCCATGCAGTGCTCATTCCCTTAATCTCGTTGGTGTAAATGCAGTAAAAATTAATTCTAGAGTGAAAACGTTTTTTGGATGTGTACAAACTTTATATGTAACTTTTAGTAGCAGTCCAGCAAAATGGAGTATTTTAAACGAAGAGGTCAATATATCACTAGAATCTCAATCTGAGACACGATGGAGCTCACGTGTTTCAGCCATACATCCTATTGTTCATCATCTTCCTGGTATTTTAAAATCATTAGATCGAATATTAAATGAAATTAACTTGCCAGAAAAAATGTATTGTGAAATAATATCTTTGAAAAATTATTTTTCTTCCTTTGAATGTATAGCTATGGCTAGTTTTTGGTTTAAAGTACTTTCTTCTATAAATGAAAGAAATGTTATAATTCAGTCAAGAGGTATATCTCTTGAAACTGAAATTGATCTAATGAAAGATTTAATTAAAGAATTACAAAATATAAGAAACGAGTGGCCTATAATTTTAAATGAAGCGAAATTAGTGGCAAGTAATTTGAATATTTTACCAAATTTCCAAGATAAAGAGAAAAGAACTAAGAAAAGAAAAGTTTTTCATGACGAAGCTTCTTCAGAAACGGATATTCAACCTAGTACAGAAAGTATAGCACATGATTCTTTTAGAAGAGATGTCATTTTTGCTAGTATAGATTTTATTATTACTGATTTAACGCATCGTTTTGAAGCTCATAAAAAAATGTGTGATCTATTTTCTCCTATTTTATGCTACATGAAGTTATCTTCTACAGAACTTGAAATAAAGTTGAAAGAAATCATAAAAATATATTCTGATGATTTATCGCCAAATATTTTGAATGAATTACTACATTTAAGGAAAATTCATAAATCTGTTTTTCTAACAGAAATTGAAATACCTCCATTGAAGTTATTAAACGAAATATATACTAAAAAATTAGAGAATATTTTTATAAACACTTGTATTGCTTTAAGAATTTTTTGTACGCTACCAGTAACAGTCTCTGAAGCAGAGAGAGCATTTAGTAAGTTGGGAAATCAGCTTAAAACATGGCAGAGAGCTTCAACCGGTCAAGAACGTCTCAATGCTCTTGGTATTTTATCTATTGAACACAAGTTGGTATCAAGTATTAATTTTGATGACATTATACACAACTTTGCTCAAAAAAAAGCAAGAAAAGAAAAATTTAGTTAGTATAGAAATTTTAAAATTGTTATAAGTTATATTAATTATACTATTTTATTTTCAATTTTTTTATAACTTCTTTTTTTCATGTTTTTTGTTAAAAAAATTAAATACATTTTTAGTTTGTACATTATATTACATTATACATGTCTTCAATTTATAAAAGATACCTACAAATTTGTTGATATTTTATTTTTTAATTATACCTACCTACTCCTATAATTTATATTTAAAACTATTATTTAAGGTACATTCATGTCGAAAAATAAATTGTTATTTAAAAAATAAAAATTGTCGATGTCTAAAGTTTTTACAGCATATTTATCAAAAGTATTATCTTATAAAAAATTAAAAAACACTCGAACCCCCCTACGTCTGTCATGATTTAGCGTCAATTCGCTATTGCATGACTAATTTCAGGGAGAGTGCCAGCTATACAACCAACAACTTTTCAGTTCAGCCGGCGAGTGTGAATTAATTATGCTCGTCGATCGTATTTAATAACTAATAAAATTATTCTAGAATATTCGATAGACGTCATACGTTATCTACGGTTTTCCTCATATAAGTAAAAATACCACATAAATCAGAGGTTCCCAAACTGTGGGTCGCGACCCAAAAGTGGGTCGTGATTATACTTTTGGTGGGTCGCGCTATTATTTTAAATAATAAAATAATACAAAAATATAATCATCTATTACTTTTCGTTGTTAATTTTCTGTTGTATGGTAAAAAAAAAAAAAAAAGGTCATTTATTGATATTGTGGGTCGCCATATTTTAAAAAATTTTCAAAATGGGTCGTACAATAAAAAGTTTGGGAACCTCTGACATAGATAATTATAATAAAATATTTGTTGACCTACATATTATTTCTACATACATTTATTTTAAATATTATTACTATAATGTATATATTCGTAATATAACATATAATCTACGCAAAAATATATAAATATATTTGTTAAAAACATATATATTGGTATATTGAGTCTTGAAAATAATATAAAATAATTTTTTGAGCAATCGTATTCTAAAATACGATCCCATGGATGATAATCTATGTAGGTACCTATTATCAAATTTTTTAAATACAAACTCAATTTTCGAATGTCTACATTTCGTTAGTGTAATTAACCCGAATTATTGTCTTTATTCTATAAACGAAAAATTAAAGACGTGCTGGTATATAATACAACTAATAGCGATTTCAAATTATTGTCACTTTCCTATAAAACGGAAAAGATAAAGGCGTGCTGGAGTGTTACTCAATATATCTACTCTATAAACGAGTATCTGTATATGTTAAGGAGTAAACGTTATTATGATTATTATACATGCGGAATGTGGATATTCGAAAATATTATGTATTGAATGTATTAATTATATAATTATATTTTCAAGAAAAACATATCTTGAAATTAATATTGCAGATTTGCAGATAATAACACTTAGAAGAAAAAAGAAAAAAGAAATTATAGGATTGTTCTAAAAATAATTTTATGATCGTTAAAATTAAGTTAACATTATTAAATTAAATTACAATAATTTTTCAAATGTAATCAAATGTTTTTTATGACCATTCGTCAATATTTCCATCCCGTTATAAATAAAAAAGTAATTGTTATCCAAATTAAGATCTTGAACATCTTTTTTTGTTAATTTAGAAAGTCTATCGGGTAGAACTAGTTTAAATTCATTATCTAAAACAACAGTTAATTTTTAACCATATTTAGTTTTGATAAATTCGAAAGAAGATGTGTGGTATTTTTTTCTGATTTCCAATTCCCTAAATTTTACAAATTTTAAATTACTCCCGGGAATATCTAAAAGTGTCTTAAGTTTTTCCATTTTTATTTGTTTATTTATTTATTTAATTATATAAAACAAATTGTCTTTATGTAATAGTATTGAGCGGTACATGGGTGGGAATATTCGTCTTCAATTTTTAAAATATTTAAATTTTACTAATTGTATAATAAGTTTATTTTTCAGCTACAAACAATTTAAACAGAATCCGGCATCCGACGAACAGAACTGCGAAATGTACGAGATAATTCCTGCAATAAAATTCTATACAATTTCAATTTTAATAATGCAACATTATTAGAATTATCATATAGTTATATTATATAAGACGGTAAATAAAATAATAGGAATATATTAATTTGAACAGAAAACTCTTAATTCTTTATTATTACTAGGCGTAATCTTAAACAAATCTAATTGAATTTTTATTTTGTAATTAAAATCTATTGGTGTTTCTTTCATTGCTTTCTCCATCCAATAATTCGATACGTAAAAATGTTCCATATTTTCAATAGCAAATATATATCTATCTTTTCCACGATATTTCGTTTTAACAATTGCTCTTATTATTAATTGTACTTTTTCACCAATTGTTTCTAAACGCTTACATTCTTTTACCGGAGGTGTTTTACCAATAAAATCTTCCATTCTTTTTGAATCTAAATTTTCTATTGTATTTTGGTTGTATTCAAGAGCTTTACCTTTATCTCCCCAAATTGTCTTATCAACATGTAAATCAGAAATACAAGGAAAACGATTTCCGTTATAGCTAGTATATCCATTAGTCTCTAAAATCATAAAATGTTCATCTTTAGGTAAATAAACAATTTCTTGTTCATCAAAAGATAGGAAGCAAAATCCCTTTTCCTTTAAATATTGTTTATTCTTATAATTATTAATAAAAAACTTTTTGTGTACTCCCTTAATATACCTTACAGAAAATGAATTGTTTTCCTCCACTAAAACAACTACATAAGGATATTTATGTCTGTTATCTACCATAAACGCATATAATTTATATTTATTCTTGTCGCCCAACTGTATCCACTTTACTCTAAAATATTCCAAGATTTTACTTTCTAATTGTTCTCTCTTTGACCTATCATCCAACATTTTTAAATTTTCTTTTTTTGTTTCGTTTAAGAATTGTAATCTTCTTTCTTCTTCCTTAATATTTTGGTGTTCTAGTTTGTGTTTTTTCATAGATTTTAAATATATAGGATTAAAATTATAAACTTCCTCAATCACATACGGATATAACTTACTTGATATATTTGTCTTTTTTCTTAAAACCTCGGGTATTACATTTTTAGTTGAGCTTAATCCTAACTCTCCAATATCTATTATTTTATTAATACTAGAATACAATGTTGTACTTTTTGTAAAATAAGTTTTTCCTTCTTTTTTTAAAAAACATTTTTGGATTATAGATATTTTTCCATTTTCTTCATTAGTTATTTCTATATAATTTACAGGCAGCATTTTAAAACTATAAAGGCAGAAAGAACATATTTTATAACTTTTTCTTCTTTTTTACTATCTTCAGGTAGTTTAATGTTAATTCCAGTCAATTTACTAGTATTCTTATTTGCCCAGTAAACATAATTTAATCGTTTCGATGTAGTATCTACAACACAACAACTATTCTCCAAAGTGTCTGTCAGTTTCTTCCACATTCTAGAAATTGATACAGAATAAAAAGGAGCTTTAAGGAAAAAAGAAATATTTTTTTCTAATATTTTCAAACAATGCAATGGATTATACTTTTCGTCTATATCAAAATCATTATTAGCATAATTATAAATAGTTGCTTCCAATCTTGTAATTCCGTTTTTCCGAGCTAATTCACTTCCAAAAGTTTCCTTCAATCTCTTATCCGGACAATTTATAAAATTTATAAAATGATTTCCAAGTTGTTTATGTACGCCAGGACTTGTCATTTGACAAATAAATTTATTATATATTTTTACCCTAGAATTTTCTTTCAACCATGTAAACAGTCTATTCCTACTGTTTTGTTATTATCTACAATTATATTATTTTTTTTATTATTTTTTCCAGGTAAAGAAAAAGGGAAACTTGAAACTAAATATTTAATCATTTCCTCTTTGTTAAATATTCCTGCAATATCTAGTGTAATATCTAAATCTAATAAGTAATAATTGTCTTTTTTCAATCTTTCTAATATTTTTGGAAGTTCTTGTAATAATGTTTCTATTTTTACATCGGCTAATTCAACTTTAAAAGGAATAAAAACTGGATTTTCATACTCTTTATATTTTTCTAAGTCAACACCAATAACTTGTTTTACACCCGAAGCTGTTTTAATATCAGAATTTAATAAATATGGCTTTTTAGCTTTTACTCCATGCCCTGCCAATTTAAATTCAGAAAAATTTGATCTTAAAATGCTATTATATCCACCGCAAGCTGATTTCTTAACTAAAAAATGTCCGTTAATTGGCTTCCCATCGCAATTACTAAAATCTGATATTTTTGCTATCATAATATTATCGCAGAAGGGTTCAGTTATTTTTTTAAAATCTCGCAATCTCTCCTCTCCGTTTGTATAGATTATTTCCCCAACATTAGTAACTAAATTATTGTTGTTTGCATTCTCTGTTAAAATCCAAAGTAATAATCTCTCCATAGATGGTTTAACTTTATTTCCAAGTATTTCTGCAATACAGTGCATATTACTAGTTGACATTTAATTTTTAACTAGTTTAAAAAAAAAAAAAACTCAATTTCTTTATTTTTATTCTATTAATGTAATATTTTTTATTCTACTAATATAATATTATTTTTTTCAGGAATAAATAAATGTATGTTATTATTTCTCATATAATTCTTTACAAGTTTTGCTAGATTTTAGCTTCCAAGTTTTGCAACAACTCTACCTTTGGTTATTCTACAGCTCATCACGCAAAATCTATGGCATAGTTCCTACAGCTTAAACATTTAACAACAACTCGAAAAGTCTATGGCATCAGTTCAACACCTCAACAGAAACAGAATCTCTATGGAATATTTCAAAAATTGTATAACTTTTAAAAATCTAAAAAAAAATTGTTTTGTTTAAACTAGTTGAAACTAGCTAGTTGAAAGTATGGCTCGACTTTTTTCTTAACTATATGATAGATTGATTGGAAATAGGTTTCTGATCTTTTTATGTTAAATTTATTTTGTGATCTTTTTTATGTTCTATTTCATTTTGTGTTCTATTTATGATTTAAATTATTTTGTGATTTTTTATGTTAAATTTATTTTGTGATCTTTTTTTGTGATTTATAAAAGTGCGCCAGGAACGGCACTATTATACTACTGATACACGACGTACCTACGTCCTTCGCAGACTCGCAGTTGGTCAATATAAATGATAAAAGGAATAACGCCATACGCCTCACTATCATAATAAGTCCCAATAAGCTGCAAGTAAAATAATTATAGGTAAAATATATTTTTGTTACTAACATTTTGCTTAAATAAAGAAGAAAAAATAAAATTCTTGAAATGCAAATTAGCACAATATTGAGTAAAACGATATTATTAATTAACTTCGGCACATAAACCGTATAATATGTATACAACATGCATCGTATGTACTAAAGTATAAGTATAGCACCTAATTCTTAAAAGAACAATAGCCCACAATTTATTTTCTCTGTGTCCCACATGCTGCATAGAAAATTTGCTTTCAGCAGAACCAACTGGCAACTGTAATGTTATTAGCTTTATAGTATTCCAATGAATTGACCTATTACACTTTACACAATATAAAATTGAAAATATTATCTGTTTGTTTTGTTAGTACTTTGAATTTTTTTAGAATATTTCAATTTTAAAAGGGAATAAATAAAAAATTATCTTATGACATAAATTTTAAAATATTTTAATTCTTATTGTGTTAATAATGAATATTTGAAATTTTAGAATTACAAAAATTTGTTTTGAATTATGTATTGTAATATTTTTATTTTGAGTATAAATAAAGAAAAAAAACTAAGTTACTACAATTTTTTTTTTTTAAATCACATAAAATTAATTATTATGTTGATACTTCATTATTACTTCTATGGAGTACATCTGTCTAAAAATCTTGGATACAGACAAACTTCACGGATGTGGTATCTATTCAATAACCAACACATAAATCTTTCCAATCCTAAGCCATATCCACCATGAGGGCATGAACCAAATTTTCTCTAAATTAAAAATAATGATTTAGTTTCAATTCAATTTTACTATATTCTACTAATGTTACAATCAGAAAAACATTTATATGTTATTCTAGATTTTAACCATGTAAATCACAATCACAATCATAACTTTTTACTAACCTGATCAGTATACCAGTAATACGGTTTTGGGTCAATTCCAACCTTTTTATAACCTGCCAGTAACTCTTCTTGATCCCAAATACGCATTGAACCACCAACAATTTCACCAACACCCGGTAATAATACATCCACCTAAGACAATATTACATACTTAAGTTAATAACCATACTTAACACATCTAATTTAACTAACAGATTCAGTAAGAGTATTATCTTCAGGACATCGAGACATATAGAATGATTTGATTTCAGCGGGAAATCTGCACAGCATAATTGGCTGATTAATCAAATCTGTCATTTTTCTTTCAGCCATTTCCGGAATATCCTGAATAAATATTTTAAATAAAATCATAAAAATATAGACTAGTGTTACACACAAAATTACCTCTCCAAATTCATAAAATGAATTATCTTCCTTGGTTATATTGTTTTCTCGCAAAAATGTAATAGCCGCTTTATAATCCATTCTTTTAAATGGTCTACTTGGTGCAGTAAATTCCTTAAAAATCATATATTACTATAAATCCAATTTTAGTTTAATTAAAATTCATCATTAATTATAATAATAATATAATAGAGATTACAGAATCAAAATGCTATAAATTTAAAGTAAACTTTAGTATTCGTTTAATTTATCACAGCAATTAGGCATTTTATCTTAGATTATTGGCAAAGTGATGAATGTATTGATTTTACATTTTTACATTGATATGCTTTCCTTTTATGTGTTTATATCTCAGCTTATTTCAAAGCAAAAAATGTGCTTCAACCTTCATTTAAAGGGGCCAGAAGTGAAAATGATTAATACAAAATAATCAGGAAAAACAAAAGCTATAAAAAAAATAAAATTTATCAATTTTTTTTCAAAGTATTTTAGATATAATTCATAAATAAGTAACTTTAGAAACTTTTACCTAATATTTACTAAATATGATAACCCATCAAAAGATTTTGTATCTTTTAATACATGGATATATATAATTAGATAGATATTTTTAATTTTTTTTTTATATTTCTTAGAACTTCAGTTGACGACAATTAAGTATGAATTGACATACACAAAAAAGTTTGTTTTCTCACAGGACAGAGCATAGCATTAGTATGTGTTTCAATAAAAATATTTTATCTCAAAATCTAAAAACTTACTGGATTTAATTGTTTAACAATATCTGCATGTGGTGATTCTAAAACACGTTTCACTACATCACAAACCAAATCTTCAATTCGATTTAATAGATCATCAAAGGTAATAAATGCAAATTCAGCTTCTACATGAGTATATCTAAAATAAAAGTTATGATAGTTCTATTAAATAGCAAAATGAAGATCTCATATTTGAAAAAAATATCTTACTCAGACAAATGTCTTCTCGTACGACTCTGCTCAGCACGATAACTTTGTGCCATACAAAATACATCACCAAGTGCTGGTAAACAAGTTTCTAAATAAAGCTGGGAACTTTGAGTCAAATATGCTTCTTGTCTAAACATTAAATGTTTTTAAAGCTTATAATATTATATTATGGTAAAAATATTTTTACCCAAAATAATCTAGTTTAAACAATGTAGACCCGCCTTCCACTTGAGTCTGTACTAATGTAGGAGGTACAACTTCAACGCAGCCTCTATCTAGATTATGCATACGGAATGCTTGAGTAACCACTGATCTCATTAACAAAATTTTGGATGTCTATAAAATACAATATTTTAATACCATGACGCATAATATAAAACCAATTAATAATTATAGTTTTACATTTTCTCCGCGAATTGCAATATGCCTATTGTCCAATAATACATCTGGATTGGCATCTTCGTTCAAAATAGAATCAGCACCGCCAGGTGGTGCTAATGTAACTAATTCCCAATAATCAACTTGAAGTTCATGTCCTCCTGGTGCCTATTCAATTTACAAAAATATTTAAAATTTATGACTACATTTTAATTTAACTAATTCTTACAGACTTTCCTTCGGGTACTTCTTTCAAAACTCCAAAAAGAAGAACGGACGATTCAGTAGACAGCATTAAAGCATTATAGGTTTGACATAATATGTCATTAAGAACAGTTTGTATAAATCCTGTGCCATCTCTTAAAGTGATAAACATTAAGGATTTTCCTGAAAATGTTTACTAATTACAACAAGGCATTTATCTGAATTGACTGATTCAAAGCTTGTAATATTATTTAACTGTAATCTATTATAGTCAAGGGAGTAAAGACAATTACTTAGCTTTAAGATTATACAACTATAAAATACCTTGTCTTCTAAGTCTATGTACCCATCCGTACATTTTAACCCTTGAATTTCGATGTTCAGAAGCATTCTTTATTTTAATCAAAGTTGCTGGTGGTAAAGTAGAATCTTCAGATAATGTTAATTTTTTTGCTTCTTCTAGATTTTTATTTCTTTTAGCAGCATCTTCTTCTTCTTTATTGGCTTTTTCTAAATTTTTATGATGTTCTCTGACCAAAAATTTTTGATTTTTCTTTAATTGAGTTTTAGGAGCAGGCTCGAATTTCTATGAAATACAGGTAATTTAGTTAATGTATTGCTTAAAATCATAATATGAATTTGGTTATTAATTAACCAATGTATCAAAATTATTATATGAAAAAAAAAAGTGTTTATCACATACTATGCCTTCGGTTTTAGAATCCACATAAATCACTGGAAATGGTTCTTTACCAGCATGTTTCATGGCCTGCAATATGGTCTTGAAAGGCTTTGACTCTGTACCGTCGCCAGACGTATCATTACCATGTTTTTCTGATGTATAGAGTTCACCTAAAATATCCATTAAAATTATATGCCATATAATAATTACAAATACCTACGCATTTAAAACTATAATATATTGTTTATATAATATTTTTGAAACTAAAATCGTCAACATGAATACCTAACCCCTTTGTGGTATACAGTGTGTATAATTTAAATATACATAAAAATAAAAAATGAATATATATAAACATATATACAGGTATGACAGCATGGTATAATACTACTATATAACAGAAAACTAAGATATATATTTACTATGGTGTAGTATTATTAATTGATGTGTATAATTTTAGCAATTCAATATTTCTTTAACCGACCATTTTTCATAGAAAATGTGAAGGCGGCAAACTGCCTAACAATCGATCATCAGTTATAAATTATCTTATAATTACCAATAGAAAGTTTGTCCACAGCACCGACAGTATCTTCAGACATGATGTTATATTAACGCTGTGTCTAGAGCACAGACTTCTATATAATACTAGATAAGGTACTTTGTATGATAACCATTACAAACTTTGAAGCCAGCAATACTGCAGCTGATAAAACGGCCGCCATGTTTTCAGTTGGCAAAACAATACTTTCATTATAGTCATTATACAGAATGTATTAGGAGAAGTTGGAATAACAGTTGTAAAAGTTAAAATAAAATAATTATAATTCTAGAAAAGTTCGTGAAAGATAATCTGTATTTTTTAAAAAGATATAACCAAATATTAAACATCAAAATATAAATTAATAGGTACCAAATGTATCTATTAATATATTATATTATTTTAAACAAAATTAACAATACAAATAACATTTTTTGTTGATTCACAAGTTTTAATATATAAATTATTAGTTAAAAAAAATATGTACTACTTAAAGTAAATAAAATTCGTCAAATACCTTGGTATGTATATATATTTTGTAACAAAAATTAAAATAAAAGATAATAAATATTATTGGTTATTAAATAAAATTAACTTGGTTAACAGACGGCGTTTACTAACAACCATCGAATTTTTTGTCTTGGCAACATAATGCAAACGAATTTTTAAATATTCTTTACATATAATTGTTACCAAATCTAATTTATGACTATCCAATAAACCTTCTTCAGAACATGTAATATTTTTAAAAATTTCATAATTAAAAACATAATTTTTTGTTAAAATTATTATTTTAGATGTTAAAGGTGAGGTTATAGAAGTAAAATTGCTTGTAAAATCAATAAGCTTATGTTCAACAAACCGAACTATTTTGATAACAGCATCTGAACATTTAATTAACCCTCCTCTATTTTTTACATCTATCAACATTGAATATTTGTATTTATGATTATAATTATGCTCGTTAAAATTGTTTTCTAATAAGTTATCTGTACAAGTAGAACAATCTATTTTTTTAATTAGGTTTTTCACAATAAAACCGCATATATAATAAAGTATGTTATCTTTTACCACATCAAAATCTTGGCCTTCATAGGATTGAAATAATGAAATACTTGAAAGAGATTCTTCACTGGAATCTGTATTTAATAAATCCTTAGATTTTTTACGCCAACGTATTTCAAAAATGCTTTCCGATGTATTGTCAAAAGCCATACAATTGGCAGCATAAGATGATGAAATTGCATTTTTTAATAACATTTTTTTTAATGATGTTTTTAACTCAACAACATTAGGATTGTTGTTGTTACCAAGTCTTTGGCGGATCTTAGAAAATAAAATTTCTAAATGATCTTGAGAACATTTATATGTTAAAAGATATTTATAATTGAAATTACTATTAAAGAGATCTTCAGCCATAGCAAAAACAGATTTTACTGCAATAGCAAATCCTAATGAATATATAAAATGTTATAATTTAGGTATTTAGGAATAACTTACAGCTATTCAACAATAATTATTAAATAAACACTTACCTATTAAAAAAGTTTTACGTGGCGTCAGATATAATGGCAAACCTTTTACGTCAGTAAGAGATAATAGATATTCTATAATTGGTAAAATTATATTTTTCATATTTTCAATACTCCCTTTGTATAGTGGTTTTTTGAAACCTTTCCCAAAAGGATTTCGAGTATTCAAAAAATCAAACAATCTATCAATTGCTCGAATGAAGTATATTGTTTCTTTGCCTGTATGGAAAATATTAAATGATACTGTTAATTAAGTTAATATTAATAGAATCTAATAAACTTTATATAAGTGTATTTTTTTTATATTTTTATCAGATAACAATTATAAATTACAATTTATAAAATTAGGATCCTTTAAATTTTGAAAAAACTCAAGGGCATCAGCTATTGATGAGCTTAATGTTTGCGCAGCTAATTTGACTTTCATTATATTTTTCTTCCAGTCCAAATGTGTAGCAGTAAGCTTATTAGCCAAGTTTAATCCAATATTTTCTTGTGCTAATGTGAGTAAGCAAGCAATAAGCATATAAGCAATATTATAAAAGAGTGCAGAAATCACAGTAAATTATAAGAATTACTGTATTAATGATGGATAATACATTAATACTTATTTAGTTACAGGTGTCGGAAAAATATAAAATTACCCTTGTGCAAATTTTGGATATGTTTCCAGTTAATTTCACAATTATCATTGGTTTTGAACACTTGATATGTAGCCAAAGCATTTCGAGCCAATTTTAGATTGTGGCACGCGTCAGGTATATAATATATCTAAATAACAAAAAAAAAAAAATGTGTTCTATACTACACTACATAATAATATTTTAATTAATAAATTATCAACTTTTTGTTCAACTCCTGGTATAGTGAAATATTCGATTATTTCAGAATACACTCCACTCATTTGACAACCCAATTTTGACATGGTTGATATATTGGTTGAGGTACCATCACAAGTAACCGCCCTCACACACAAACCTATGTCATTTGCCATAGTTATAGCTGTAGTCACTAAACCTGCTTGAATAGCAGCAGTACTTTTTGCTTGTAAAAAATAACCAATTGGGATTTTCCATTTTCCATTAAGGCAGACTAGTATAAACACTAAGGCCTCAGTGGCAGGTGTCTCTTGAGATTCAGCATGAATACCACCAAAGTCACAGTAACCTTCAAATTTGTCATTATGGTGATCATAAATTATTTTTTTTCGAATTGCCATGGCATCAAAAATTAATGTGCAGTCGCGGTCTTCAGGTTTCACACTTTTCAAGTAGTTGAATACTTCTTGAAAGAATCCTGGATCTGCATTGACAGATGATGTCCAACTTGTAATTGATGAAGGATGTGGTAAACTTAATATTGTACTATAAGATTAAAAAATAAATTATGAGCGCTTTGGTTTAGGTTTTAAACCACTCTATAGACTATAGTATTAATAAATTAATTAAAAACTAGGTATGTATACAAAAGTTCAATGCAAGCATGTATGCAGCAGTATGCTTTGAGGTTCTATAATATTAAAGTGCCCATCTATTATATAAAATAAATTTAATAACCGGCAATAATTGTATGCTTTTGGCGAATAATAATGCAAAGTTAAAGCGAATTCCTTCATTTCCTGTGTGTATCTTCTACCTGTTGATTTATTGTGATTTTTTGATTCATTTTTAAACAACTCCAAAACATTACCTAGGTACCAAAATGGGCAAAATAATAATTCAAAAAAAGCAATTTACCAAGCTAAGCATAAAAAAAAAATCAAAACTATAAAAACTTAAATTATAGGTAGATACCATTAAAATTATTTATAATAATATTTTGTTGCTCAGAATCAATATGACCTTCATTTTTCAAATTATTGACCAAATCTTCTAAATTATCTACTTTTTTTTGTGTCCTGCGTAATTTTTGATGGAGATATTTAATTTTCCTTTTTAATTTTAATTCACTGGTATATGAATCAGATGTTTGTACTTCTTTATCACAATAATTAGAGTTTTCAGCTAAATTTTCAGCTATGGAACTATTTGAACCACAAATGGGTTCAACTGGTTCAAGAATAGGTTCAAGAATGGGTTCGTCTAAAATGTTATAACTGATATTATATATTATTGCAACATTAATAAATTTGTTATTATTACATTGTTGCATTTTTTTTTTAATTTTATGTCATAAAAAAGTATCCATAGGCATAGGTGTAAAAAAAAGGAGGGACTAGGGAGGCTCCCTAGCCTAAGGTCTCTCCCCCCAAAAAAATATTCAGACAAAACTTATCAAGCAATCAATAAATGATTAAAATACAAAAAATTTTATATAGTCCATCCTCCCCTAAGTCAAAAACAGTATTAAGCCTATGCCCATAGGCACCTAAATCGAATTCAGAATTTAATTTAATGCATCTTGAAATACACTGATTATTACCAATACGCAATTGATTTCTCTGAGCTGGTAATTTTCTTATTTTTATGGGCTTAGGTTGTAAATAAGATGGAAAAGCCTTAAAAATAGATGGCACAGAATCAATTTTTAACAATGGTCTATCAGAACCAGGTCTATGTACATAATCTTCTTCAGTAAAATGTTCACTACAAACTCTACTCCATTGTGTAGGTTTGAAGTTTTTTCTTTTCAAAGCATTTACCCATTTATCAAGTAAAATATTGTTTTTAAAGGGGAAACTGAAAATTTTAAAAATGTGTTAACAACAAAATGTATTAAACACATACTAAGAAAAAAAAAATCTAGATATTTTAAAAAGTTAGTAAAGTACCCACTTAAAAAAGTGTATTGGTTGGCCCTTTATATATCTATTAGAACAACCATAAGCCGAACAGGATACAACCATAATGATGGAAAATTACAAATAAATTATAAACAAATTATTATGTAAGAACAAAATTCTTTAATGTAATTTTTCAAGTAATTTATTCTGTTTACTGCATAATAAACTAATAAATATTATGCATTATAACAAATGTTTTGCCAACTGAAAACATGGCGTCCGATGCCGGCAACTGATAATCAATGCTTCAACTGATAACGGGAGTTCGCTATCTAGTATTATCATTATATTATATTTAATCTATTCTGTGGTATTATATAGAAGTCTGTGGTCTAAAGCGCCGGGCGCCCGCTTCGATATTGGAGCCAGTGTTGCCGAATTCAAAATGTCATATTACCATTTCATGATAACAAAATTACCACATTACCTCATCAATTTTACCACCACAAATACCACATTTTGTACTATACCACATCATGTACCACAAGTGGATTAAATTACCACCGTATGGGGTAATTACCACATCTTCGGCAACACTGTGAAGTCACTTCACTGTTCAGTTAGACAATAGACGACTGTTCAGTGTTGTATGTAACATGATAGAAATAATTTCTATCATGGTATATAACTTCAATTAGTTCAATTGCCTATTGACGATTTTGCTCAATCAGTCAATCCTCAACACCTATTGCCATTTGGCATTTGCCTTTTCAGTTGTCGACTGTGGCTTATGGCGCATTTGTGTTTTTGGCGTTTTTGCTTTGTTGATTGAAGTTAACTTCTTGAGTTTCTGACATTCTCCATGACGTTGATAATATGTACCTACATTTTATTATTTATACTGCCGATTGCTGAACAACAATTATTTTATTAGCTACTAACAAGACCTAGTAAACTAGTGAGTACCAATTGGTTACTACCTGTTTACCTATAAAATACTTCTCTTAAATACATTGTACAGACATAAATTTTAATCGTGAACATCTTATAATAATATTTATAGTCTTGATAACATTTTAACTGTAAATCACAATATTGAATAACTAATAACTTATATTAAATTAAGAAGTTATTATTAATTCTATTGTACAATTTTGATTAAAACTTCCCTGATTTTCCAACGTGATGAGTTTAATATCATATTAATTGCTATTAACAGTTAACAGTACATATTATTACCACCGTACCACTGTTCGTAGTATAAAATCAAAATACTAACACTTTATTTAGTATTAATTTGTTGTGTGTTTAGTCTTAAGATAGGTGTCTGTACGTCGTGCGTCAACTATCGTTTGTACTGTGCAACAATTTTTATATCGCAGCTAATCTTAGTTAACGCTGTCGTATTGACACCTTTCGTACATACGATAAGTTTGCTGACAAATTCACTATTTCCAATCTGTGAAATACTTCTGGTAACACATTCTTCATCTTGCTCACTGATGATGTCTGAAACCAACAGCTCTAGTTCCAGAGAAGATAATACATATATTGAATCCATGTCAAATATACTTGAATGTGATGATCAGCAGCAGGTACCTGTAATACTTATTTTTATCGTTTCATCCCAATGGCTTGTTTAACATTTTTTTAGGTAACACAGGATCAATATTATTTGAAAAAATCAAAACATACAAATATTTTTTATTTAATCATAATTCGTGTTTATAAAAAAAAAGATTTAATAGTTTATCATAAAATATCTAACTATATATTTTTCCATATATATTAGCCTTCTATTAATATAATATTGTTAACTGATGTTTTTATTACCTTTTAATATCTATTTTTAATATATTAATTATTTATTTAGACTACAATTTCTACTGATAATGTAACTGTGAAACTTGAAAATGAAAATACTGAGGCAACTTCTGAGGTTGGGACTATAACATACGGTAAATTTAAATTAACATTTTTTTGTAACATATTTACCATTACCAATATTTATATATTTTAGAGTTAGATGAAAATGAATGTATTGATGAAGATTTACCAGAAGGATGGATAAAATGTAAGCATGACAGTGGTATGCCAGTTTATTTAAATGAAGAAATGAAAGTTTGTTCATTTTCCAAACCCTATTTTCTTGGAGTTAACAGCCTCAAGGTAAGGACTAACATTTTAATAAGATTTTTTTTTTTATTAATATACAGGGTGTCCCGCGAGGATTTACCCATTGCGATATCTCCTGAAATAATGGAGGTATCATAATTCAGGTTTTTTAATAAGATTCACAGGAACAAAAACTACAAAAATGTCATGTTTTAATTTATTTTTATGTTTTTGTAAAAAAGTTAAAAAATGTATTTTTTTATTTAATTATTTAAAAAAAAATTGATGATAGCCATTTTGTAGAGTTTTTTTTTCTGAAAATATTGACGTTTTAACATTTTAATTTCATCAATTTCCTGATTTTTAATATTTTTTCTAGTATCGAAAAAAACTGCGAATAATTTAATACGATAGTGGTATCACTGTATCAAACATGTAGCCCGCGTGCTCGTGCGGCTGGCGAACGGGTTTTTTTGAAACTAAAAAAAATATTAAAAATCAGGAAATTGATGAAATTAAAATGTTAAAACGTCAATATTTTCAGAAAAAAAAACTTTACAAAATGGCTATCTTCAATTTTTTTTAAATAATCAAATAAAAAAATACATTTTATAACTTTTTTACCAAAACATAAAAATAAATTAAAACATGAAATTTTTGTAGTTCTTGTTCCTGTGAATCTTATTAAAAAACCAGAATTATGATATCTCCATTATTTCAGGAGATATCGCAATGGGTAAATCCCTGCGGGACACTCTGTATACTCAAATTTAATGCATTCTTTAATTTTTATAGAATCATAAAATTCCAGTGGCAAATATTCCTTGTTTAGATTACAAACTTAAATTAGAAAAAACGAATAAAGAAAGTAATGGAGAGTTGAACAGTAATGTTTTTATTAAATATCTATTATGCTGAATCATTTATATGTTTTAAACTGTTTTTAGAATGCCCTGTAACATTAAGCCATGAACAGTATCGAGAATATTGCAGTAAAATATTTAAATTCAAAAATATTAAATTTATGAGATTTAGGTATAGAAATTATACTATTTTACTATGTTATTATTAAAACTATTAAATGTCGGTGACAATTATTGATTTTGATTAGTTCTTGGGATAAACGACGTGAATATATTAGAATGGTAAAAGCTGATCGAAGACGTAAAGATCTTCCAAAATTAAAAGACAAGTCTCATTTAATGTCATTTCCAGTTCAAGAACCAGATGGTAAGTAAATTAAAATAAGTATCTTTTGTATTATAAATACTTTAATTAAATTTCTGAGATAACTATTAATAGTTCTTGTAAAATTATTTGACTATTTTAGTATACCTGTGGCCTGCATCTAATACCTAAGTTAGGTTACATCTTCTGTTAATATCCGCTATGTAATTTTTAATTATAACTACGATATAGATTGCTAGGTTAGGTTATAATCTTTTACATTATAATAAATTGGCCTCTTCTCATATTTTTTAAAAATACATTTATTATCATATGTAATATGAATAGATAGATGCTACTTCTCTTCTATCTCTAATGAAGTTATAAAGTTGATTCTCACTCAACTAGAACTAATTTTTTTTTTTTTCGTTTAAAAATACCAATTATTGAAGGAATAATCTATTACTGCAAATAATTTGTTGAATTACAGTTATTGACTTTCTAATTCATTTTCATACTACTTATAAATAAATAATATATTATTTACTTATCTGTGAGTCTTTAAGAGGACGTTATACCCACGTATATTGTTTCTGTCTTACATACATACAATATGGAAAATGTTCATTCAGCAAAATTCATTTTGTGATGTTACTTTTAATATTATAGTAAATTTACCTAGTATCAGATTTAAAGTTAAGAATATTATCTAGGAAATGTCAAATTATGCTTTTATTGATATCATTTTAAAGTTGTAATATTTTATATAGCTATAACACTTTAAAATGATAATTTCAATAAAAGCATATGGCATTTCCTAAATTATATTCTTACCTTTGAATTTGATGATAGATAAATTTACTCTATTGTTTAATGCTAACATCACAAAATGTGTTCTTCTGAATGCAAATTTGCTATGACGTACATTAATAAGACAGAGACAACACAGGCATGTATAACGTCCTCTTAAGCAATCATATTTAAAATATAATAATCAATTAATTTTTATTCTAAATTGAAGTTTTACAACTATAACTAATTTGTATACTAATATTTATAAGTTACACTTAACATTATTTTGTTTTTGGATTGATTAAATTTACATTTGATTATATAAAAGGTGTATTGTGTTAAAATAATGATCTCGCTGCAAAATGGTTGGTTAATAGAGCTTGGGAGTTGATGCATTTTAAATTTTATTTTGTACTTTTTAGATGATTCTATCCTGGCCACAAATGTGTTTCGTTAGCATGTGAATTTGACATTTTTAGGTCATTTTTCCACATTTTTAGTCATTTTTAGTGATTTCACATTTTTTCACTTCTTATCATTATACTGATAACATAGAACTTTGAAAACCACGGACTAAGATTAGTACCTATCCAATTTTATCTCACCAATTACAATCGTCGTTGTGTTGTAGTGAATATTATTATACTTAAATTTTATTATTTTTTTTGTAATATTTTATTTAATTTTTAAGGACACTTTTTGTAATTTTTATGTCATATTTTGAGTTATTTGTAAACTTTGATAAATGTATATAGAATTGTATAGTAAAATAGAGTACAATTTAAAAAAAAGCGGGTAAGTGAGTATCGCTGTGCTGTACTGCTGTACATTAGGGAGTGCGGTGGACCTCGGACTAGGGTAGGTTAAATATGAATGCAATGATAGGTATCATTGTATACGAAAAACGATTCTGAACGAAGATGATTTGTCAGTTTAGGATATATTATATTTAAATATTGTCATATATTCTATTTTGAAACTAATTCAAACATTTAAGTAAAAGTTTCAAGATCTTACGTTCAGTAATTTTTAAAATAACAAAAATCGAAAATTATTTATTGGTAAAACGTTATTTTACACGTGTATTTTTTATTCCAAATTAAAATTAAAACTTTAAACACTCGTAAAATTTTTTAAATTGAATAATCCTCAAACTTTTTTATAATTATTCTAAGCTTAACTTATGGACATCATAGTATTAAATTTTCAATTCTTAGCTTTTGATAGTAAAATATTTATAAATTTTTAACTACCAAATAGTTAAAAATATTCATGATTTTGACGAATTTTTGTCAATATTTGAACTTCAAATGCTAATAAAAAAAATTGTGCCTATGTATTTTTATAATTTTTGAATCAGAGTTAGAAAAAGTTATGTGGACCCTTCTATTAAATTTTCAAGTAATTTGTCCCAGCTAAGTTTTTTTTATCAACATTTATAAAAAAAAAATAAAAAAAAATTGATTATTTAAAATGCCTATAAATAACTCATAAAATTTTTTTGTCTTAGTCCGGTAAAGTTATTTTTGCAGATAGTTGAAGAAAAATTTATGGAGAACCTTGTACCAAATTTTCAAATCTTAGTTATAAAATAAAAATTTTTACGATTTTTCAACCACAAAATTACTTGCCAATTTTCGCAATTTTGACATATTTCGTATAAATTCGAACTTTAAGCACTTATAAAAAAAAATTGTGACTAACGATTTCGGATTTTTTTTATCACTTTAAGTACAACTTATAAGAAACCTTGTATTAAATTTTCAAGATTTTCTGGCTGCCCAAAAAAGTTTTATCGTTATTTTAAAAAAAAAAATACTAAAAAAATTAAAAATTTCAATTGTCTATAAATAGTTCAAAAAAATTCAAAATTCTTTGAAAATTTAACTGTGTATGGAGAACGCTAATATAAACATTTTGTGAAAATATCAAGTGTTTACATAGATTAGTTTTTGAGTCATAGCAAAATAAAAAATTAAATTTTGTCGAAAACTGGTTTTGCGTAAAAATTCCCGTTTTTCTGTCATTTTTTTTTGTTTTTCTCGAATTTTTTTGAAAACTGTTGGAAAATGTTTACTTATCACCTGTATAATGCACCAAGGATATCCACTTTGCCATCGGAAACCACCCCCAAAGTTTAAAATTGAAGCATTATTTCGACTAGTTATGCTGTACACAGACACACAAAAAAAAAACAAAAAAACACACATCATTGTAAAATCAATACATTCATCACTCCGTTCAGAATCTGAAATGTGTACTTAATAAAATAATTTGATAAATCTGTAACTATTTTTATCCTTAGAAAATATAATCTCCTTTAGGCATGTGAAAAAGTTTGTCACCCTTGACATAAAAACTAATTTATTTTAATACAAAATTACATCCCTGTTAATCTTATAATAAACCTGAAATATATATTTCCTTGATATTTAGAATGCTTATAGGAGTATACGTTATATATGTCAAATATATTATTTTGTTGTATAATAACAATTTATATAATAATACATTTTATAATTTAAAATAGTTTATATAATTAATATATTAAATATATTTTAGTTAAAAGTGATTGTAATACATCCAATCCTGATGATCAATGGACTATTAATCTAAATGGTAAAAGCTATGTTAGTATATTGCATGAATACATTCAACGTGTACTCAAGACACAGCCATCATATGAGTTTAAAGAACTTGGTAGATATAAAATACTAAATTATAAAATTTTATAAATGTAAATAATTAACTAAATAATATTATGTTTTAAGAGAATGCTAGATATCCTTACTTAGCCACAGTAATCTTAGATGGCATGCAATATGGTATTGGTATTGGTTCAAGCAAAAAACAAGCTAAACTTGATGCTGCTAGAGCTACACTAGAAATATTATTACCATCTGTCAAAAACCATATCCAAATTAACCGTAGACATGCAATGAATGAACGTCAAGGTTGTAGTAATTTTGATGGAGATGTAGTAAGTATCCTTTACTTATCTACTAACTAGTATCAAAATTTTACTTATTTATCAGTTAATTCTTACATCACAATATTTCAGCTTTTTGATAAACTAAACATTAAAGACTCTAGAATACCAGAATTTTGTGCTCAAGCAGCTGAATCTATGCCATATGATATGTTGCAGATTTGTGTAAAAAGGTATTTTTTTATAATTTGAATAAATAATATTTTTAATATTTATTGTACTTGAATTATAGAAATTTTGGTGAAAACGCTAATGTAAAGTGTGAAATGCAAAGTATGCAAAGTGGATCTGATTCTGAAATTTTTTATCGTTGTACCATGACCGTCAAGGAACATTCTGCCACTGTTATTTGTAAAAATAAACGTGAAGGACGCCAAAAAGGAGCTCAAGCTTTATTAAAGGTTTAAAAATACTCATAAGAATATTTAAAATTTATATTTATATTAAATTTGTTTTTCATATATATATATATAGGTGCTACACCCTCATATTAAGTATTTTGGGTCTTTATTAAGATTGTACAGCCATCAAAACGTTGGAAGTGGCTGTGAGAAAAAACTAGATGAACCTGGAAATCAAAGCCCAAAACCTAGGAGTGGTCCAAATTATGAAATACTAAAAAAACTGAGAGCAGAGATGTCCAAACTTTAATTGAGTAATAGAAATAAAAATTAAATTGACAAACAATAAGTTAAGTTATGCCAAAAAATAATTTTAGTGTTGAATTTTTTGTATTTTTAATTCGCTAACACATTTAAATCAATAAAGACTATAATACAATCATGCATACTTAGATTTTATTCCTCAAACTAATTTCTCAGTTAATATTTCTGTTCTTTAGCTCTAGATCTACACTTGTGGTATTTTAAGATGATGATAGTCAGCTACCACTCTGTGTATAACGAATACTTAATCGTCTGCACAGTCATTAATTTAAAATGATACAAATTATAAATACTGACAATTTATGAATGAAGTGTATCAACTTTATTATTCTTATTATAAAATAATAATTAGCCATACATTTTACTTATTGTTTTGTTTTTCTTTCCTCTTAGTCATTAAACTCAGAGTCATGTTATTTTTATTTATTTTGTATTATTATTATTAGGTTATTACACCGACCTGAATTATAATTGTAAATACCTTTAGTATGAAATATAGTTGTTTGATTACTCAACTTAAAAAAATCACAATTACTAAATTTATTTTTATACAAGTCTTTGATATCACTCTAGTATTTCACTGTTATATTAGAAAAATGAATGTAATAACACTAAGTAATAACTAAATGCCTATCTTGAAACTTAAATATCTGTCCCATGAAGATTAACCATTGTGATATTTCCTGAAATAATAATGGAGATATCATAATTATGTTATTTTTAAAAGACTGCCAGGGATAAGGACTATGTTTTTCATATTTTATTTTAATTTAATGTTTAAGTAAAAAAGTTTCAAAAAATAATCTTTTATTTAATTATTGAAAAAAATCAAAGATGGCAATTTTATTGTTTATATTCTGAAAATTTTGACATTTCAACATTTTATATTAATTAACATTGTGATTTTTAATATTTTTTTTTAGTATTGAAAATATTTTTATATTATACGAGCATGAGCCCACAGACCACATATTTGATAACACTGGCACTTTAATGGTATTATAAAATCAACAATTTTAAGAAAAATAAACTATAAAATAGCTATCTTTGATTATTTTTTTTATTACATAAAAAATTATTTTTTAAACTTTTACCAATATATTAAAATTAAAATATGAAATACTTAATATCCTTATACCTATGAGTTTTATAAAAAGAAAATATAACATCTCCATTATTTCAGAAGATATTGTAATGGTTGCAATGAGTAAATCCTCACAGAACATTCTGTATTTCTAAAAATACTAATCAATAGAAAGGAACTGAAATTTTTAATAAATATGGTAAGTTATTATATTGGTATGACGGGCTGGGATTTGTATGTAAATACATATTTTTACTAAAACATGATAAATTAAATATTGCAAATAATAAATTCATTTCACATGATTTGCAATAAAATAAAACATTTTATTTTACGTATTTCGTAAATTTTGACAATTTTTGGTGGTTTAGTAGTATTAAGTATTAAACATTTATACTTTGATAATAGTACTCATAAAAATTGTAAGTGTATAATGCATATGGGAAATAAGTAAATGAAAGTATTAGTTAAATATTATTAACTTGATTATAGTATATCTTATTTGTTTTTGTTTGATAACTATACATTAATGATCTTAGATTATACTTAATATTCAACAATTATAAAACAAAATATATTTACGAATTTTCAACAGTTTCAGTACCTTTTATTTGCGTGGTTGTGAAGATATCTTTATATTTATTAAATTAAATGATTAGAAATTAAAATAATTAATTGTATATTATTCAAAAATTATTTAGAATTATATTTTAATTTTACATGTTAACATAATTTTAAATTTTTATTTTATACTTTATATTTTGGCCATTTTAACTACATAATGTACATATACATATTTTTGGTTTCTTGTTACATATTAATTTCAGCCCTAGTTATGACTTAATGATTCTAGAAATTTAGAGTATACTTCTTTTAAGCTCTTTAAAACCAAAAAATGAATTCTCTACTTCTAAATGCTAAATTATGCTAGCATTAACTTGTAATATAATGTAGTGTACCTATCGTAGCTAGTATTATCTAGTATGAATGAAATTGACAAATCCTTAAAAGTAATATATAATAATGATAGTACTAATTAGGTAACATACCTTCAATGTTATCTATTGTACTAAAATAAAAATGTACCTATTTATAAAGTAAAAAATAAATTTAAGTATAATTTATTTATATACCTATTAGTACTTTTAAAGTCATTATATGTAGACTTCTGTACATTTATATCATTTTACTATAATTACACCTTTTTATGTTAATTCAATAAAAAACAATGAAACTCAGAATTATAATTAGTGAATAGATGCTGAAATTCAAATATTAGATTTGTATTTAGAGTAGAACTTAATGTTTTTATCATTTTTCATTAATTAAACTTCCTTCAAATTAAAAATTGACATTGTCTCATCTACTAGATCAGTGGTTTTCAAAATTTTATTATACATGACACACCATACACTTCAAAAAATGTTCACGGCACACTGACCTTTTTTTAGATGAACAAAATTGTTTTGAATTAAATATTATTATCAGGGCTCGGAAGTTGTGGCAAATGCATATTTTTTTTGGTTTGTCCTAGAACATCCAAAGTAAGATACAAATATGTTTCACACTTATCTGATGTCATAAACAAAATTTTATTTTGCTATTTTATTGCATATTTATGATTTTTATTGCTATTTTGCCATTTTAAGGTTTTTAGTGCTATTTTTGGGTATATTATCAGATAATTTGGAAAATAACCACATTTAGATTGAAAATAATGATTTTATTTGATTATATTTTAAAAAATATTCAAATCATTGGAAATAAAGCTAATAATATTTCATGTTTTTACTGTTCTATAATTCATCGACGGTCCGATGTATTAGTTCGTGAGTGTGACGTTAGTATTATTCCCTTATTGTATCATGGAAATAGATTATCAATACGATTACAGATATGTCTGTATAGTATATTACTTTATCATTTATAGTTTTAATTTTAGTACTCCCGATTCCGCCGTTGTCGTCGTGAAATAAATCGTAAATCTAAATACGTATTTTAATATCAATTAAAAATGCCTAAAGAAAAAAAAACATTATTAAATCGCCTTCGTTGTACATAAATTATTTATAAAACAGTATAATAATTATATATATATTTTTTGTAATAAATTTTAATTATAATTTTTTCAAGTTAAATGCATATTTTTTGATTTTTCGTGCTATTTATAGCGCATATTTTGGAGTTTTTTAGTGCCACAACTTCCGAGCCCTGATTATTATTTATACATTAAATAAGAAATGTGAGATCGATGGGCTAACAAATATTTTTAATTCTTGGACGAATAGTTGACACATACCCGCATTTTCTTATATCACAATTCAATGCAATCGATAATTTATGGAAAAACTGCGGCACACTTAGTAGATACTCGCGGCACACCAGTTTACCGCGGCACCCAGTTTGAAAACCACTGTACTAGATAATAAACTAAGAGCATATCATCCTTAGATAAATTGGCTTACCCGAGTTATGTGATTTGTACATTTTTTGTATTTCTTTAATTCTATTTTATAACTTAATAAAAAGGTATAAGAATAGTTCTACTGTAGGAATGAAGCAATGAACTAACTAGTAAATTTTTTTCAAATTGAGAATAAACACTTAACACTATTCAATTTTTGTATTAACATTGAACATAATACTCATTTCAATGTGGTTGGCATTAAATTATTTTTGATTATCAATATAATTTCATAATCTATAACATATATAATATTATCAAAAAATAGCATACACTAAACATCATAACTTAATTTAATGCTATATTTTTAACATTTCATTTTCAGTCCATAATAAATATAAATGTTTATTGTTTATTTTGTATACTTGAAAGGATTACATTCTGTTAGAGTTTACAGTTGAATGTTGGAAATCAGAATTGTTTTTTCTGTCAATCTTAGTTAACCACACCATTTTTATAAACATAAAATATATTACACTAATAATATTTTGTTGGTAACATTGATTGGCTTAAAAATTATTATTTTATTTTACATCTTTATGAAATGTTATTATATTCAAATATTGGTTATACAATAAAATACATATAAAACAAATAAAACAATTTAACTTTCATTCAAGTATTATGAAAAATATCTTGACAGTTACTAATTATTATTTAAACATAATAAATACCTTTATTTCATGGTACTTATCTATAATTCTGGCACAGATTTCAATTCATGGCTATAATTTGATGATGATTTCATTGCTAAAGTTATACCACTTTTATAATTAGCCGGTATGACAATATGATTAGTGAATTTGACATTTTCTTTTTCTTCACGTAAAAGATTTACCACTTGTCCTAAAAAATAGTTATTGTGAGTTATTTCTGATGACTAAAACAGAAATTATCCTAGTCCATATACCTAACACATTAAATCTATGCCAATGTCGGCTAGGATGTGTGGCCAAGGACATGAGATCTGTTTGAGGGGTCCACCTGGATAATATATCAGCTCTTTTAATCATCAATGAAGATGGAGAAAATAACTGTGGAATTAATGACTCCATGTATGATATGCTCAGTGGATTTGTTAAATAAATTTGAGCAAATTCTGGACATAAAGGATTGTACGATACCCCATAAACCATTTGATGGTGCCAACTATCTGGTACAAGAGAAGGTGGTACATCTGCACGTTGAAGGTTTAATGTCAATATGGGAACAGCACCTATAATAAATTATATAAAATTATAAAATTATAGTTAACGTTTCTTAATTACCTAGTTACCTTTTTTTATCCAAGTTGCAAGCCATGGAGCTAGAGGTAAATCCAAGTATTGATTAGTAGCAAAAAATCTAGCACTGACTTGTGAATCTGTTGCAATTTCCAAAGTTCTAACCAAATCTTGGGGCATGCAACCAGCTACAGCTCGAGATTCCAAATAGGGAACAAGTGGAGCAGTCTCGTCACGTAAACGGGTGCCAATAATTTGAACTATACGGTCTAAATTGAATTGTGTCCTTAGAGCCAACTAAAATATATTTATAATAAAATAATCCATACAATAGATATAATGAGTAGAAACTTACAATTAAATTGTCATGTTAAGTACATAAGTATAAAAATACTTTAAGCATTATCTAAATGTAGTTAATAATAGGAAAAGTAAAAATTATTATTTTGTGTTTGTAAATGTTCAATGTGTATTTAGGAACATGTCACGTTTGGTACTCTATTTCACTATGCAAAATAATATTTTGATAGGGTATTCTAGGTATTTTACGAAAACCTTAAAAAATTTTTTATGATTCAGACAAGTCCATATTAACATTTTTTACATGTGACGATGCAATAAAATTTACTTAAATAAGTCAAAATTTTTATAATCACTTAGTCCAAAATCAATTATTATTATTTTCACAGGCTAAAAATATTTCTTGCATCTTCATTCTTCAATCATACCTTTGTGTATGGTGTGAATGCACATAAGTAATTTATCAGAGCAATTAATATTTTAAATAGTTTAAATTAAAAGATGATATGTCTGTTATTCAATATACATTTTACTCCAACCATAAGCTATTTAAATTACTAAACTTACCAAAGTATTTACAACTGCAGTTGCCCCACACGCTGATACACCAATTTGGTTTACTTGAAGCTGAGCTGCTTCTTTTTCTGACCATACCATTTCTTTAATCCAAGTTAAATCATCAACACGCATTCTTTTCATTTTTTGACACACCTCCTAATAAAAAATATTTAACATTAATAAAAAATAATTGTAATTTTAACTAGCCACTAAACAGTTTTAATTTACCGTTGTATCAGAATTACGTCTCATACAACCATTACGTTCTTCTTTACAGATAGGAAGATTAGTATTAAGAGTCCTAAAATGTAAATTGGGTACATTTGAACTCGGTATTGGCAATCGAGGGATTAGGTTTGGATTGGTTGGCTCATGCGTTACACTATTTGTATCAGTAAGATGATTTTCTTGTAGATTAGGACCTACATCAGAACAAGTAGTCAAAAGGTCTTTAATTAACAGCATTGTACCACTGTTGAAAAAAAAAAAAAACAATTATTTTTTATTTATTTTTTTTAATAACTCAATATAATATAAAGTCAATTAGGTAAGCATATGACATGTAATTAAAAAAACTAAAAAAATATATATATACTTTGTATCATTAGCCATTGGTTCGGTGATCTCTTCGTCTTCAGATACATTATTAACAGTTGGTTCAGGTTCAAAGTCCATTTCTAAGTAATCCATCAAAGGTGATGTACTTCTATCATCCATGGGTAAGTTTTCAACTGCCGGCTCTTGCCGATCGCCACGATAAGTATAAATACAAGAATCGTTATCTGAATCACTATCTTCTTGGTCACAGCGCACTAAACTAGCAGCGATCATGTGATCATGTTGTTCAGGGGTATCACAATCAAGACAACTTTCAATATTAGGACCATCATAGCTGTGTGCTACGTTGTTATTCAATCTAGTACAAATCGAAGGACATTTTTAAATAGTAACTAATAAATTTTTAATCTAGTATTCAATTACCTGGATGATTCTTTCTGATCAGATAGCCCTCCACGGCTTGAACCAGGTTGGTGTAGTTCGTCTTCGTCGTTGTTCATGTCTCTTATCAAGTGTATCTATGCCCCTATGGCACGTCTGGTTTGGCCGGAACGGCCGATAGCGAACCGGACATTATAAAATAATATTCATAAAAAATAATTGGGATAATTACAACCTACTGTTTACAGTAGGTAGTTAATTAAATTACGTTTCGTCCAGGATTATCAATCACATACGTCTTAATGCTCGTAGACCATTGACGGAACGTAACCGGAGTGCAATAATACGCGTAGTGCATAGGTAGAACTATTGTATAAAACATTAAAATTTAAAACGTTGTTCTCGTGAATGAAAATTTTTTTTTTATAATATAGGTACCTAGGTAGTACCTTCTATATTTATATTTATCTCATAACATTAAACATTAAATATTATTAATAATAATAACATTTTAGGGACTTTGATAACGATGTCTGTGTCTGATCAGCTTTTGATAGTTGATATCTATAGCTGCAGCCCGGCGGCCCATAAAATATATTTTATTTTGTTTGTGACTCGTTGTGCCATGGCGGCATGGCCTATATGTTAGAACAAAATAGGTATCAAGGCTTAATTATTTTGTAATTTTTCACACTTTGAATGCTAAACTTAACTATAAATTTATCTTTAATCGTAACGCCAGTTAGGTATAGACGTATAGTCGGACCGGTTGTGGTATTTTGAGGGGTAAAGGTTGTAGCTATGCCACATTCTAAATATTTGTATTCACTCTAACAATTGACAGTGATCAAAATTCAAATTTAAACAAAATCGAAATATTAAATAAATAAAATGGACGTCTCAGCACAAAAATATAGAATATAGATTATAGAATAACTATTAACTTAAATTAACTTACAGGCAGCGAGGCAACCAGTTGTCGCAGTGCCGGCAGACCTGCGCGAACGAAATTCCCCAAATCATTTCACCGTGGTTAACACAATTCTGGGCCATTGCGATCTAGTAGGAGACCCGCTAAAAACGAATGAGAATTGAATTTTCCGGTTCACATCACGCGCGCGGGCCGCCAACACGTTCGAGTTCATCACCGTTCCCCGGACGACGACTCTGAAGTCTGCACTCTACACGGTCTTGCTGGCCTCAGTCTCTCGCCGCACGCGTTTCTCAGTCGTCGTGTATTCTCTCCTCATATTGATTATGATATTTTTCCAGTGCACCGACAATTGGTTTGTCAGCTTCCTGTGTCTGTGCGGTTGTCTGCAGTGACAATACTCGTCATTAATAACATACTTAATACGTCAATATTTTTGTTATAACAACACGAACGCATCTAACCGTCCTGTGATACTCGCTACTAACGAATAAAGTTTATACATTTTTCCGTGGAGCTTTTGATACTTGCTGTAGTCGACAATAAATAGTGGATTATATCTACACAGGTGAGTTTTTTTTTGTATAATTATCTACTAGATCGATTTATATGTATTATAGGTCATATACCCATGTACAATAGTATATTATTATATTGTCATATTGATAGTTTATAGGAGTCAATGTTATGGGGCATCTAAATATAGGGTTAAATTTGTTCCAAAATATGACCAAATTAGTTGATATATTTTTCCTCACAATTAAAACTATTGATGAATTTACTAAACTTAAGACTTTAAAAAATTGTAGTTAATATAAAGTTCCTGCTGATCAAAATTGATGATTTGGCAATCAAAAGTTTCAATTTCTGAATACATGAGCTATACCAGAATCTGTTTATATAATAGAGGTAGATTTTATATAAAAAAAAAAAATACGTAGATCTTGGTTTTTACTGTTAGTAAAAATATTGCAACCACGTGATTAAGAATTTTTAAATTATACCAAACCAGAGATCGACATGAACACTTTCTTGATTTTCAATTTTTAGAAATTTATTAATTGTATATACAATATGTATGTATATAATGTATTTCATTTTCATTTTCATTTAGTGAGATAGATCTCCGAAACTAGAGAGCAAATTTTGTTGTTTGAGGTCTTGTTAGATTCACATTGGCTAGAAGAAGTGCAGTGAAATTTTTCAGAACTTTATCTTTTATAGTTAATTCATTACAGATCTTCAAAAAAAATCAAAATACATTTTATTGGACGTTTTTTACATTTTTCAGCTTTATAGCTTTGTAGTGAATTAACAATTGAAGATAAAATTCTGAAAATCTTCACTGCATATCTCCTAGCCAATGTGAAATTAACAAGACCCCAAATAACAAAATCCGTTCTCCGGTTTTGGTAATCTACCATGCTAATTAAAAATCTAGCAAAAAATAACTATTAGATTCTAAACGGAGTGATGAATGTATTGATTTTACAATGATGTGTGGTTTTTTTTTGTGTCTGTGTACAACATAACTAGTCGAAATAATGCTTCAATTTCAAACTTTGGGGGTGGTTTCCGATGGAAAAGTGGATATCCTTGGTGCATTATAGAGGTAAAAAGTAAACATTTTCCAACAGTTTTCAAAAAAATCGAGAAAAACAAAAAAAAAACGGGAATTTTACGTAAAACCAGTTTTCGACCAAATCGATTTTTTTATATGGTTGTAATTCAAAAACTAATCACTGTAAATACTTGAAATTTTCACCAAATGTTTATGTTAGTATTATCTATATACAGTTAAATTTTCAAAAGAATTTTGACTTTTTTTTAGCTATTTATAGACAATTGAAATTTTTATTTTTTTTTTTTTAAATAACGATAAAAATTTTTTGGCCGGCCAGAAAATCTTAAAAATTTAATACAAGGTTACTTATAAGTTGTTCTTAAAGTGATAAAAAAAAATCCAAAATCGTTAGTCACAATTTTTTTTTATAAGTGCTTAAAGTTCGAATTTATACGAAATATGTCAAAATTGCGAAAATTTCTAAGTAATTTTGTGGTTAAAAAATCGTGAAATTTTTTTCGCTTATAACTAAGTTTTCAAAATTCAGTTAGGCTTAAAAATTTTTATGAGTGTTATTTGAAGTTTAAATTTTTACAAAACCGCGTTAAATAACGGTTTAGCCTCAAACGATTTTTGATATTTGTTGTTATTCAAATAGTATAAGTCGTAAATACTTGAAAATTTTACCAGTTATTTAGATTGCCATTTTCTTTACGTGATTTGATTTCCAAACATTTTGACTTTTTTTGAGCTATTTATAGACATCTGAAACAATCAATTTTTTTTTATAAATGTTGATAAAAATAATTTAGCTGGGACAAATTACTTGAAAATTTAATTGAAGGGTCCACATAACTTGTTCTAACTCTCATTCAAAAATTATAAGAATACATAGGCACAATTTTTTTATTAGCATTTGAAGTTCAAATATTGACAAAAATTCGTCAAAATCATGAATATTTTTAACTATTTGGTAGTTAAAAATTTATAAATATTTTACTATCAAAAGCTAAGAATTGAAAATTTAATACTATGCTGTCCATAAGTTAAGCTTAAAATAATTATAAAAAAGTTTGAGGATTATTCAATTTAAAAAATTTTACGAGTGTTTAAAGTTTTAATTTTAATTTGAAATCAAAAATACACGTGTAAAATAACGTTTTACTACTAAATAATTTTTGAATTTTGTTATTTTTAAACAATTACCAAACTTAAGATCTTGAAACTTTTACTTAAATGTTTGAATTTGCTTTAAAATAGAATATATCACAATATTTAAATATAATATATCCTAGACTGACAATCATCTCCATTCAGAATCGTTTTTCGTATACAATGATACCTATTATTGCATTCAAATTTAACCTAACCTAGTCCGAGGTCCATCCCACCCCCTAATGTACAGCAGTGTGATACTCACTTACCCGTTTTTTTTTTTTTTTGAAAATTTTTAATCTCACATTTTGTATTTATTTGATAATCCCTTTTTAATGAGCCATCAATTAATTTTTTAGGTATAATAGTTTTGGAGAAAAGTTAAAAATAGAAATTTTGAGACTATTTACGCTGACGTTTTTGTGGATTCAAATTGTTTTATTGCTTGGGTGTGAAATCGGATCTCTTTCATTAATATTTTATGTTAAAGCTAGCTTAGTTATCCACTTACCTACTCATTACAACCTAGTTAAATTTTTATCATTTTCCTATTTAACACAAACTCTTGAAGTTTTAAAAATATGGATACATAATAAATAATTTACAAGTAAGATTTTGTCGAATAGGTAATGGGTTTATTTTGTCACGATCAAATAAAGATATTATATCTGTTCAAAAATAAAAATTATTGATGTATGTAGTATCTATCGTTAGATATATAGCCAATATAGATTATAAATATAATATAATATTGTATTATTTAGTATATATGTCTATTAAACATTTTAACATTTATATTTTAAACATCACATAATATGTAGGTATAATATATACACTGAAATCGTTATCGTCCGCATTGCGATACATAATTACTTCACCGTGACGAGTCAAAATGATATGAATGTATCTATTATTTTTCGTTTTACTTGTGTATAATATGTTTAATTTAAATATGAAGTCATTAAAAAATAATACTACATTATAATATGTAAAATAATAAAAATATACAATGTGTTTCGGGGGAAGGACCTGCCAACCTAATACGAAAGTTATATCTAAAATTATGAAGAAATATTAGAAATACCATTTAAAGAGGAGTCTACCTTTTTATTTTTTAAGTTATGGGCAATTTAACTTTTTCTAAACAAAACCAAACCTACTACGCATTTTATTTTGTATCTCCAAAAATTTTCAACATTTTAACATAATTATTTTTTATTTTAAAGCTATTTAATTATCCTATCAACCAACATACGCAATTAAACCAGAAATTATGCAAATTATTTTTTTTTAAAGTACTTAAGTACTTTTTATATTAAATTTGGAGTATTTTATCGAAAGTATTAGGTACTCCAAATAATTCAATATTTAGTATGAATTTTTTTGTTTATGTATTATTTTATTGAATAATACCTAGAATACCTTATAAGTTTGGTTTTCATAATTTTAGGTATTCTTTCGTGTTTCGTATAACGTAGCCTAGTCATTTCCTCCGGAAGCATAATTCCGGACCCTATGGCTTGTAGTACAGTTCTGCGCGGTAGGCGGGGGTAAACCAAAATTACAAATCCTATGCCAGTTCAGCGTTCCGCGCTGAATCGTATAGTAGTGTTTGTAATAGATATAATTTGTAATACGATAATTTAAAGTATCTATCGAATACATTATATGTTAATAATAACACGTATCATTTTATATAAAATATAAAATTTATCAATATATATATATAAGTATTCCAAAAAGAAAATATCTAGGTATAATTAAGTATAAATGGATAATAATTGTTCATAAATCGTATACTAATATACTTGTTCTTAGTAAATTATAAATATAAAATTGTATTGATTATATTATAAATGGTTTTTACCATTAGGTCTATTTACTGTTAAGTGTTATGTTAGTGCCTAAATTTCTTTTAGTTTTTTTCCTAATCGATATTATTTTGAATTTTTTCGGAGTTTGATGGACGGCCTGCTTGTATCCTTTTTAATCCATATCCATTAGTAAATCAAATTCTGTTTTTTAAACGTGCTATTGGAGTAAGCTGAACACTAATATTTTTTTTTGTACTTTGTTTTTCAAAATGTACTAAATAGAACTGCTATAGTTGAGCATTATTACGAACTTTTTGTAGCTTATTATTAGTTTTTTTTTTAATATTTATCATCGAATAATCTTTGTTTGTTGTTACTAAGTTTATTACCTTGTTTAAATTGTCTTCTAAACGTTTTGCTTCTACTTCATACTTATATTCAATGTGAATGTCTGAGGTTTTACTACCCATAGTGTTTTTTATTAGACTATCATATGATTTGTCTGCATTAAATATCTTGTCTGCACTATTTACACTTCTTTTTTTGAACTGTCAAATGTTGTTATAGTATAGCCGTATAGGCAGTCATATTATTAAAAAAAAATTATCGTCTTTAGATAAATTACCTAATGTGATATTGGCTAAATTTATTCTGTCAGTTGTAGATAAATTCGGAGTAATTGAAATATTGGAAAATATTTCATGTACTGCGCATCATAAATGCTTACAAAAAGCTCTCCTTTGTGCTGATATACAATCACACATGTTTATATCTGAAAACACTGTATAATACATTCTCATCAGTGTATGATTGAACTGAGAATTTATTTGAATCTATTTGAAGAACAGTTAGATTTTTAGAAGCACGGGCGAATTTAAATATGATAATTAATTCAGTTTTTGTTACACGTTTTAACGTTGATTTGCGAATATAGACGAGTTTTGTGATATCTTTAAAAAACTGAAGCTATATGAAGTCAAATAATGCACACATATATTAAACGCTTTACACTTTTTTAATACTATGTCATCTTTATATAATATCATTATTCATGATTCGACAATATTGTTAGTGTTATTACTTATTACCTTTAATACCTAGACAATTTTGAACGATAACATAAACACCACTCAATCTTTTTTTGCCATAGTTTTTTTTATATATTTGATATAATTTATATATTTTTTAGATATATTATCAGAAATAGGTGTCTCCATTGCTTTAAAACATTCATGCTCATCTGAAGAGTACAAAATTGTTCTCAAAAAATTTATGAAATACTTGCGATGTTCTATGGTTATATTATTTTTATACTATCCCATAGCCAACGCTACACATTACACAGCTTGTAAAATATAAAAAGTGCATTATAATAAAGTAGATATTTTAGGGAAACAAGTCTGAAATGCAATGTACATAGAAATATTCATATCGATCAAAGGAAGTAATCAACCGTTGTATAATAAAGAAAAATATAGAAATTTAAAATTTGTGCTGTAAAATTCAGTTTTATTTTATATTATGCTTACTATACGAATTTAAATGATTATTAACAAGCCTTATTAATTTATGTATGGGTGCTTAAAAAATAAAATATATATATTTAGTTGGTTTAACACGTTTAAAAATTGTTCATTATTTTATAAGCCACTTACTAAGATTTGTATAACCCTATATACTCCCCCCCAACGAAAATTTATTCTAGGTAGTGAGTATAACCTTGTATATTACTATATAATTGTATAAATACTTTTGTAGACAATGTAAATTGTAACCCCGTGGACTGCTAAAGTTTGCCCAGTCCAACTTTGGAAATTTACCGGTCGATCATGCTTACTGGTTAGTGAATAATACTATGATTACAATTTATAATAAAAGATACAAAATGACACACGATATATACGTATATATATGGTTATTAATTTATTATTGTTTGTAGATGTTTAAGTTTAATTACATATAATATATTATATGTAATACTTGTCCTCAGCTAGAATATATAGTTGTGGATAACATAGCCTGTATAAACTGCAGTAGATACAAATTCTAGGTTTATCATATACTTGTATATGATATAATGATCTAAGTATTATACTGTATTTATAATATTTTTTTCTACTATCTTATCAATGTTCAAAACTAACAATACAATTTTGTTTTTAGAGTAATTTAACTAGTTTATTTAATTACGGCCAATACTATAAAATGTATATTTAAATAAACCTAGCCACCTAGGTATTGATAATATAATTTATAACTATGGATGTATTATTTAATAATGATATAAAAATATATATGTAATTGTTCTTTTACTTAATCAAGTATTATTTAAAGCAAAAAATAAAAAATAAAAAATACCTTGAGTGATTTAAATGTTTAAACTTATTACCTATTACCACATCGGCTTACTATATGCATATACTATATATATATACATATATTTCTTGTAGTTATATTTACTCGATTTTTCAATATGAACAACTAACCTTAACCTAAAAAAACACAAAGACGAATTTATTCTTACAATAAAATATTTTAAAGTTACCTAAATCATATTTTTCCATTATTTTTTAAACATAAATATTATTATAGTATCATTTTAAATTATTTAATTGCTTACTAGAATATAATATGTATAATAATTAATAACTATTAAATAAGGTGCTAGTGCCAATATAATATATTATATTATTATATGATTCAGGTATAGGTACTAGTTATTTTTACAAAAAAAAAAAAAAAAGATTAATGACCTCCTTCATATACAAAAATTATATTTTTTTGATATAATTATTGAACGATTTATTTTTAATTAATAAAATAAAACTATAGTTAGGTCACATTGATCATACCGTTTTCAAATATATTGATTTTAAGAAAAAAATTTAAAATGTACCTATGGTACATGTGCATTTTTAGTTATTTTTTTTTATGGTCATTTCAGATAAAACTTAAATTCAGAACTCTGCGTGGCTTTAAAATAATATCCCTATTACCTACTTAATACATTATAAAAGAAATATTAACTCATGATTCATTAGATTTAATGTACACGGCTTAACTAACTAATAAGGTATTACCGAACCTCAATAAATTTCTTTTATATACCTTTAGTTTAGGCTGTAGCAATTTTGCAAAAAATGCACCTCTAATACAAGAATGATATCCATATTTAATAACAACCAATAATTTCGTACTTAAACACACCCATCATATTTTCTCATATTTTAACATAAAAATTCTATTACTACTATATTTACGTATATTTATTATAACCTTAATATTTTGTTTTGTAAATATTTTTATCTTACTGTTATAAACTTATTAAAAAAAAAAAAGAATATATAAAATCAATTTTTACAATTAATATAGTTTACCTATTATAATTAATAATATATCAGTTATAAAAATTCAAATACTCCAAATATTTATAAAAAAATACATTCGAATACCTATATATATATTTATATCTATATTTTAGCATTTAAATTTTAAATGTATTAAAAATAAGGTACAAGTGGGTATATAAAAAAAGGCAAATAGCTACAGCTCTCCTGTAAATTAAGTGTCCAGTGAATCACTTTATTATGATTGTTTTAATTTAAATTCTATGAATGATAACTTATAATATTATATAAAATATAGTTTATTTTTTTTACATAAATACCTGTTTCTTTATTTCCACCGTGTAAGAACTAACATACGTACCTTTTTTTAAACACTTATAAAAAAATATTATGGTTATAAACTTCTAAAAAAAAAAATTTCTTATGCTTATTAAAAACTCAAAAATAGCCAGAATATTTTGAAAATTTGATCGTTAATTGAAAATTATAATATAAACATTTTGTGAAAATTTTAAATATCTACAATAATTAATCATTTCAAAGTTATACCTAACCTCAATTATGTCAATTTGCGTAAAAATTCTTCTTCTCTCTTAATTATTTGTTGTTTTTTCTGATTGTAATATTTATTTTAATTTTTAATTTTGATCTCTCAAAAGTACAAATAACAACCAATTTTCTATTTAAAACCACCCTAAAAGTTGAAAATATAAGCTACTTCATCATCTACTTATCGTGTACAAAGTTACTATTTACCGTTTTGAAAATAAAATTCTAAATTTGACATGCCCTGTAAACTATAATATACATTATACATTATATGGCTATATACTATAACGTGTACCTAAACTATAAGTTATGATAATAGTGTTCTAGTGTTCATATATTGAACCAGGATATATTATAAACATGAGTGAGCGGGTGTGACCTACAGACCGTGAATGGTCAACGTTTCCACTCGGTTGGGTTCATCTGCCCAATGTATGTATATAGGTTCAGAAAAACGTTAATGATTTTCCACTTAAAGCACCCACGTATACGTTTAAGAAAGAAAACTAAACCGGGTTACTGTTACGTTGGAATAACAAATGCCAATTTAGACGCACCTGCATATTTTCAATAAACTTGTATTATTTTACTTGTGCAGTTTATGCCATGGTCAGATGGTGTGTAATTAATATATTGCGGTATGTTTCCGAAACAGCTATTTCTAACGTTCAGTACCTTTGTTTTTTTTCTTAATCGCTAGATGTAATTAAAAATAGATTCCGTTAGATCAATTCGTCACATCTATATAATTGGATAGGTGACATTGCATACAATATAACATATTTCATTTTTTAAATAATGACTAGCGTATTATATAACCTTAAAAATAAGAAATATTTTTTTAAAAGTTATAAGCTATATTATTTTTAATTTATTTGTTGATTTTTTTTCAGCGTTTACGTTTTACAGTTATAAGTAAAATATTAAAATATGTGTAATATTAAATGTATTTTCTTTTAAAGGTAACACGAAATGTTTCAGTTCAATGACCTCAGATTGATAAGGGTTTTTTTTAAGGAGATAGAGAATACAGAAATACACATTTTTTGATGATTTTCAAATTTCTAGTTCTTTCAGTATGCATGTGCACAATAAAACTTGCATTTTTTAAAAACAGCAACATGTATTTTCAATAATTCGGATAGACCGAATTTTAGATTCTGAACGGAGTGATGAATATATTGATTTTACAATGATGTGTGTTTTTTTTTTGTGTCTGACGACAACATTTGGAGCAGTAAAAATGCTTCGATTTTTGACTTCAGCCACTCTTTGAAAAGGAAATTGAATCTAGTTTGTACTTTGGGGGGTCAAAAGTTAAAAATTTTCAATATTTTGTAAATGAGTTCGGAAAAACCCTAAATAAATGAGGGAAAAACGGGATTTTTTACGCAAAACCAGTTTTCGAAAAAATCGAATTTTTTAATTTGCTATAACTCAAAAACTAATCGATTTAAATACTTGTAATTTTCACCAAATGTTTATATTAGTGTTATCTATATACAGTTAAATTTTCAAAGAATTTTGACTTTTTTGGAACTATTTATAGACAAATGAAATTTTTTATTTTTTTAGTATTTTTTTTTTTAAATAACGATAAAAAATTTTTGGCCGACCAGAAAATCTTGAAAATCGAATACAAGGTTTCTTATAAGTTGTTCTTAAAGTGAAAAAATCCGAAATTGTTAGTCACAATTTTTTTTTTATAAGTGCTTAAAGTTCGAATTTATACGAAATATGTCAAAATTGCAAAAATTTGCAAGTAATTTTGTGGTTGAAAAATCGTAAAATTTTTTTCTTTTATAACTAAGTTTAGAAACTTTGGTACAAGGTTCTCCATACATTTTTCTTCAAATATCTGTAAAAAAAACTCTACCGGACTAAGACAAACAATTTTTAGGAGTGTTTGAAATTTAAATTTTTACAAAACCGCGTTAAATAACGGTTTAGCCTCAAACGATTTTTGATATTTGTTATTTTCAAACAGTATAAGTCGTAAATACTTAAAAATTTTACCAGTTATTTAGATTGGAATTTTCTTTACATAATTTGATTTTCAAAATATTTTGACTTTTTTTGAGCTATTTAAAGACAATTGAAATTTTCAATTTTTTTTTATTTTTTTTTTTATAAATGTTGATAAAAAAAATTTAGCTGGGACAAATTACTTGAAAATTTAATAGAAAGGTCCACAGAACTTGTTCAAATATAATAATTTTCGATTTTTGTTATTTTTAAAAAAAATACTTAACGTAAGATCTTGAAACTTTTACTTAAATGTTTGAGTTAGTTTCAAAATAGAATGTATGACAATATTTAAATATAATATATCCTAGACTGACAAATCATCTCCGTTCAGAATCGTTTTTCGTATACAATGATACCTATCATTGCATTCAAATTTAACCTACCCTAGTCCTAGGTCCACCCCACCCCCTAATGTACAGCACAGCGATATTCACTTACCCGCTTTTTGAGTCTTTAACCGCTTGACCATTTTTCAAGAGTTAACGTTTGTTACTAATAAAAACAGGCTGTAAATATATTGCCTATGTTGAAATAATGAAATTTATTTTTTCGGATGGACTATAATGACTATATCATTTAGAAATTCACGTATTTATAGTTTAATTTCTTTATTTTTACCATAGCAAAATAAATTATATTATTGCTACTTTTATTGAAATGGAAAAATATTGTCCAAGATTATAAAGAATGAAGAAATATGCTCTGGTGATGCTAATCATCAACCACTACATACGTTTTCGGAAAATATTCTTATCTATTTGTAATTTGTATAAAACAATTTACATTTCTTTTCGTCAATAATGTTCTGCCTGTTTCATTAAATAAGAAAACTTTTCCGCTATATGACCAAAAGTTTTGTAACATATATTTATTATATTTATTGACCATTATCATTTTTTTTTTCAAACAGGTACCTTTTAATAAGTATTTATGGTTTACGTACCACAATATTTCCTCAGCGGCCAGCGTAAAGAAACTTTTTTTTGATCCTATGATAATAAATTATTATATATTCGTATGAATTTTATTTTCATAATAATAATTGATCATTTACACATCTTATTATTCTAATTAAGTAATAAATTAGGAATATTAACCTGTATTATTTGTTATATTTGGTATAGTTTTGAAAAAAAAAATAATTAATCGTCTATTGATAAAACTATTGATGTGTGTATCGTTTATGAGCGCTCTGCTTTCCAAAAATCAACCGGCTGTAAACATTTGTAAAAGAAGTAGAGAAGAACATTATGATTATTTACAAACCGTATCCTTTTCCGAGCCCATGAGTCTACTATAGGTAGAGGTAGCACTTCTTTTACAAGTTCAAATTTTCTTCTTATTTATTTATAATATTGTTCCCTTCAATATTTTTTATTATAATTTTATAATTATTGATGTTATGGGTTTGGACACGAATGTAAGATAATAATTAATGATGTATAATAGTATCTATATCTTTCTGTATTAAATACATATTTTTATTGGGACATAATTTTTTTTGTAATATTTGGATTGTATAATTATAAATTATATATTATGTAATATCGTATAGAAAGGAAAATATTATATCAAAATTGTGGTATAAAATTGAAGGTGGTTACTAAATTATTTTTTTTTTATTTCACGTTTTCGACATAAATTCGTGTGTAAGAGATGTTCACGAACTTTTTTTCGTGAAAACTATTTCATGATGTTTTGTGTTCGAAGCGATGTACTTACGAAACCAAACTCCATACAGAAAGAGCAGAAATAATAATTGCATTCAATATTTTGTGCAATTTCATTAGCATCGTAATTTTTAAATCTTTTTTAGTTTTGAGAATATTTTTATATTATTATACGAGTACGAGCCCTTGGGCTACTTGTTTAATAACACTGAAACTATGAAATTAAATAATTCACACAACTTTTCTTAAAACTAGAAAAAATATTAAAAATCATGAGATAAATAAAAAGAAAATATTGAAACGTTAAAATATTCAGAAAAATTAACTCTACAAAATAGTTATCTTCGATTTTTTATTTGAAAATAATTTTTAACTTTTACACCAAAACAAAATTAAATTAAAATATGAATTACGTATACGAGTACTTGTAGTCCTTGTCTCCGTAAGTCTAGGTAAGTCTCATAAAAAAAAAAATTAATATCTTTATTATTTCAGGAGATATCGCAATGGATAAATCTTTACGGGATACCATGAAACATATTTATATGTTTATGTATTTACCTTTGGATACATTATAAATTATAATATATCAATCACAATCAATATGTATACATATTTACATAAAATATCTAGCATAGGTACCTATATAAAATTTTGCCAATATAATAGTTAAATGAACGTTCAGGAAGGTATCTATAATATCTATATTGCTTAATTTTATAAATTGTAGATGGATCTAAGCAATATTATACATACATCAAGAACAAAATGTGAATAAATTAAAACTTAAAAAACTTAAACTAAACTTAAAATTTTTTTCTATGAGTAGGTATGCTGAATTTGAATGTAATTACTATAATATAAACATATATTTTATTGGATTTAACTACATGAAGTACACGAGTGACGAGTCGATCATATGTACAGATGATGATGAAGGCTGTGCCAAAAGTTCGCTTACCTTATACTTATATTATGGAGTTATGATTTCTGTTTCATTAATTATTAGCAACAACTAACGAGTATTTTTATGACTAATTTTGTCTTTAACCTTATTTTAATTCCTAAATCTGAAATTGAATACGATTTATCAAATACGTAAATACGAATTTTAAAAAATGATTTTAATACTACTAAGTATACTATAGCAAATACTTCGAAATTTATATAAATGTAACGTGAAGAATATCTACTAAAGGACGTGTTAATTAGTGTAATCGAAATAGAATATAAAATATAAATTATAGGTAGGTACACGTTCTTTTGACAACTCATTAATTCCATTCAACATAATATATTATATACCTATGTGTGTGTGTGTGTTTGTGTGCACAATATACTATGGACATATATAGGTATTAGGTACCGTTTAAAATGTTTAAATTTGTGCGCTTAAAATAATGACTTGTATAATAACCAAAATGAACACGAATAGCGTGTTCCACGACAGCGTTGATTGCCCTTTATACATAAGTAATAGTATTAACTATTAATAGTATATCTTATATTATTTTATTATATTAGTGAATTTCATGAGATACGTACTGTATAATAATATATATTGGACATTGAATTGAATATGTTATAATGTCAGGAGAATGTTCATCACTTAGTTAATATTTTTTTACTACATATACATTTATAAATTATGCTGTAAAGAATAGAGAGTATGAAGACACTCGACGTTGACTGGAACACAATCGATTCGTCATCGTACCAGTTTAAGCGAAAGGAGGGAGTTATGGAATGGGTCTTTCTGAGCAAAATATATATAAGTATATATTATATATGTCATATAAATGATATTCTATTTATTATTTTGCCGTTGTTTTTTGTGCTTTACTATAATATTATTTAGTCAGCGTCCTATCGAGTTAGGTTTTTATGGTTGGTGGCCCAAACGGAACGATAAGTGGCGAGGAGATGATCTTCTCTTTTGTTACCTGCAAGGTCGTTCATGTTTCGGGGAAGAAAATAAAACATGTAACGCTTCAGCCACGAAATTTTAGCGTTACGGCTTCTGTGGCTGGAACAAAATCTCCTGACGATCGTCAGCGAACCAAACAAGTGTAGGTATAGAGCTGAATGAGATAGAGAATATGACTAGTATGAAGTGCTAAATGTATAAGTGTAAATACGTGTTGGGCTGAACATGACTAGAAATTATAGATAGTTCATTAATACATATGAACAAAGACGTATTCAGAAATTTGGCGCCTGTTGCTAATGTTTTTCCACCCCTCCCCTCTGTAATCCCTGGTGGAAAATTGACTAACCAAAAATTTCCATTAAACAATTTTTAGCCGTTAAATAAAATTACTCTTCTATATTTGAATCTATAATATAAGAGTGACTAAAGAATTAAATGTTTTATTGATGGTTGTCAACGAAAAAAGAAATATCCCTACTTGTTTGTCTACATTCACTGATTTCGTATTTAACAAAATATGACTTCACATGAAGATTTTTTTTTTCATTAATAAATACACAATCTGTACACAATAAGGCACAATAAAAGAATGGGCTGTATATACAAAGGAAGAAAATCTTGAATGAAGAAGCCACCCACTGATGACACTTTTGTCTTTTAATTATGTTATTAATAGATTAAGAGTTTAGTAGGTCTCTGCACCATTGTCGTTTAAGGCGCCGGGGAGGGTTACCAGGGATGGTTAGTACAGCTAGATTTTTAATAAGTGCGTTTGGATGTGTGTTATGGTATAGGTGGAACCGTTTATAAAAAATTTTTGCCTCTTCTTGGATTGTTTTTATATGTAGATCTTTGTGCAGGGTCATTGGTGATTTTTCTTAATGCTATATTTTGGAACCTTTGAATTTTATTTAAATTAAAATTATTTTCATTGCCCCATAGCTGTAGGCCGTAAGTCCAAATTGTCTTTAAGAGGGATTTGTACATAAGTAATTTAGTATTTAGTTTTGTATGTTTGTTGTTGACTTTGACTATTAGAGTTTTTAGCATTCGTAAGCGCGAGTTTAATTGCAATGCATTTTAGCTTTGATGTGGTTAGCCCTCACATAAAGATAAGAATAAATATACAAGTATGACTATAATAAAGACCATAGTATTTTGTATATGTGTTAAATAAAACTATAGGTGTATTGCTGCAGGATACCTATAGTGCACTGGTGCAGTGGCGAATCAAGAGGGGGTGGCACAGTGGTATGTCCCCCTTATTGTTAATGAACTACAGAAAATATTTGAAATTATTATTGTTTTATTAATATATCGATATTAATATATTATTTTAAAAACTAATTAAATACTTGTATAATAATTGGACAGTTGATGTTGAAAATGTATTTATATTTTATATTAATTTAATATATAGGTAATTTATAATTAATTTACTGAGAATATAAATAATGTCACTTAAAAAATTTCTGAATCCACCGCTGCAATAGTGTATACATATTGACTCTTTCGCCCTACGTCAAATGCATTATATAATATAAGAACTAGTCAAATTAGGATTAGAATTTTAATTTCTCGAAAATAATGTACTAAATATGCATGTAGTTAAGTACTTAAAAACCTAGAGTAAATAGGTATGTGCTTATTATTATTTGATTCTTAGTGGAGCGATAAATTTATTGTTTTTATAATGATTTATATGTTATGTTTTTTTTGATTATATAAATATATTATGGTAAACTATGTTATATTGAAGTACAAGTATAAATTTGTTTGCTGGTTATTAATGTTATTTTCTTAAAAAATAAATATGAGATTTTTAATTATTTTTATAAATAACGTTAATAACCGTATTAAATGGGAAATTTTGATAATAATCAGATACGGGATATTAATGAATTATTTTATTATAATTTATAATGTTAGTCATCATTGAATGATTCTGTAGGTTCAAGTAAATCTACCAATTAAGATAGATTAAAATTAGACGATCAAAAAGTTGTGGTCGAATTTAATTGACAGCCCATTAAATTAAAATTGGGTTTATTACTCTGGTTTATTTAACATTGAAATGGTTAGTTTTGTCGAACTTTTATTTGTAGAACGGTTTTTAAGTGCATATTTCAATATTTGGTATTGGTTTGTAACGATAATACCTATAAATTATAATATATTTATTATTTGGTCAATAAAGTGATTAACGTTATTATTTTCCGTTTCATGTCATTTATCATAACATAAATATATTATTTTGTATTTGTTATAGCTTTTTGAAGCAGTGAAATACTTTTTTTAAACTTCGAGAGTAGTTTATGATAAAAATTATATCTAGTTAGTATTTTAGGAAGTCAAAATCAAAAATAAAACATTAATATTGAAGAAATTTCAAATACCTACTTTCAAAACTTTTGGGAAAAACGAGAACTCTAATAAAAAAAAAGCGGGTAAGTGAGTATCGCTCTGCTGTACATTAGGGGGTGGGGTGGACCTCGGACTATGGTAGGTTAAATTTGAATGCAATGATAGGTATCATTGTATACGAAAAACGATTCTAAACGGAGATGATTTGTCAGTTTAGGATATATTATACTTAAATTTTGTCATACATTCTATTTTGAAACTAATTCAAACATTTAAGTAAAAGTTTCAAGATCTTACGTTTAGTAATTTTTTAAAAATAACAAAAATCGAAAATTATTTATTAGTAAAACGTTATTTTACACGTGTATTTTTGATTTCAAATTAAAATTAAAACTTTAAACACTCGTAAAATTTTTTAAATTGAACAATTCTCAAACTTTTTTATAATTATTCTAAGCTTAACTTATGGACAGCATAGTATTAAATTTTCAATTCTTAGCTTTTAATAGAAAAATATTTATAAATTTTTAACTACCAAATAGTGAAAAATATTCATGATTTTGATGAATTTTTGTCAATATTTGAACTTCAAATGCTAATAAAAAAAAATTGTGCCTATGTATTTTTATAATTTTTGAATGAGTGTTAGAACAAGTTACGTGGACCCTTCAATTAAATTTTCAAGTAATTTGTCCCAGCTAAATTTTTTTTATCAACATTTATAAAAAAAAAATAAAAAAAAATTGAAAATTTCAATTGTCTATAAATAGCTCAAAAAAAGTCAAAATGTTTTGAAAATCAAATCACGTAAAGCAAATGGCAATCTAAATAACTGGTAAAATTTTCAAGTATTTACGACTTATACTGTTTGAATAACAACAAATATCAAAAATCGTTTGAGGCTAAACCGTTATTTAACGCGGTTTTGTAAAAATTTAAATTTCAATCACTCATAAAAATTTTTTGTTTTAGTCCGGTAGAGTTTTTTTTGCAGATAGTTGAAGAAAATTTTATGGAGAACCTTGTACCAAATTTTCAAATCTTAGTTATAAAAGAAAAAATTTTTACGATTTTTTAACCACAAAATTACTTGCCAATTTTCGCAATTTTGACATATTTCGTATAAATTCGAACTTTAAGCACTTATATAAAAAAATTGTGACTAACGATTTAAGATTTTTTTTTATAACTTTAAGAACAACTTATAAGAAACCTTGTATTAAATTTTCAAGATTTTCTGGCCGGCCAAAAAATTTTTATCGTTATTTTAAAAAAAAATACTTAAAAAAATTGAAAATTTCAACTGTCTATAAATAGCTCAAAAAAAGTCAAAATTCTTTGAAAATTTAACTGTGTATGGAGAACGCTAATATAAATATTTTGTGAAAATTTCAAGTGTTTACATCGATTAGTTTTTGAGTTATAGCAAAATAAATAATTCGATTTTGTCGAAAACTGGTTTTGCGTAAAAATTCCCGTTTTTCTGTCATTTTTTTTTTGTTTTTCTCGATTTTTTCGAAAACTGTTGGAAAATGTTTACTTTTCACCTCTATAATGCACCAAGGATATTCACTTTGCCATCGGAAACCACCCCCAAAGTTTGAAATTGAAGCATTATTTCGACTAGTAATGCTGTACACAGACACAAAAAAAAAAAAAAAAAAAAAAAAAAAAAAAAAAAAAAAAAAAAAAAAAACACACATCATTGTAAAATCAATACATTCATCACTCCGTTCAGAATCTAAAACCACTTTTTTTCTTCATTTTTGTTATAATTTAAAATCAAATAGTTGTATCAACTCCACTACACTAATGACTTGAATTTTCTCTAAATATTTATATTGTTATTTACTAGACAAGATATTATTTTTAAAATATGTTGAATCTTTTTATATTATTCAATATTCATAGACGCTTTAAATTAAATAACAACCTATGGCTTGAAAATTTAAAAAAATATTCTTTATAAATTGTTCATATGTAAAATTAAGAATCTTAAAATACATACGCACAATATTTTTTTTTTATATTTAAATTTTTACGAAATTGAATATTTCAATGAAATATAGCGATTTTATTTATATTACTGTAGTTCAAAAAGCATTGTTTGTAGGTAATCGGGACTCGAAACTTTTTACCACTATCTATTTATGTATACTATACATTATTATTTACTACACGCAGTTACAATTTTCAAAAGATATGCATATAGTATTATGAAATATATAAACTAGTTTTAAAGCTATGATAAATATTGGTGAATATCGAATATAAATTCATTGCACATGCAAGATTTAAATTTCAGATAAATATCTTTATTTTATTATTTATAATTTTTTGACCATAATAATATTAAAAATTGCAGTTAATATATATGTATATTAATCATCTAGTTTATAAATTCGGAATTATTCTTTTAAAAGCTCCAAATAAGTAAAAATTTCACTAAAAAGATTTGATACTTCATTCAGTTAATTTATAAAGTCGTGAAATCAATATATAGCTCATTTGCTACAGACTTATAGTAAAGCCTACTGTTTTTGTACCATATACTACTAATAACTAATAGATATAAATATATATTTATTTATTATAGATAAAGACTGCTTCTATCTATATTTTCCCGGTGCTTATATTTATGGTCTACTTATATTTTATTACATTCAATATACACATGACATAGACATTCGTAAATATTATAATATGCACTTAGACCGTCGTGAGTTTCTACAATACAGTGCTGTATTATTATTATTTTTATTGTAAATAATGCGCTAAATTATAGTATTTGACGTACTGCACAAATCGGTATTTTCACCGATTTTCTTGCCTGGATTATAACTAATAATGGGTGTAATAATATAATACACCACATACCATAACCACCGTCAAAATACAAACGTTTAAATAAGGCGTGCACGTTTCGATGGGCTTTCGCGAGATGTACATGGAGAAACATTCCATTTCCATTCGTATATCTGTTGCCTTCACCATTTCCACAACGAATCGTTAATATTATTATTAAATATTATACCGTTGAGTAATATGCGTATTATATTTTTGCATGGGAATAATAGGCAATAGAAACGGTAAACCTACCACTTACCTACCATTGATTACCAGTAATTAATATACACATTATACATTTTGGCTGTATTGTCCATCTTCAAAATACCAGTTCTGTTCGCGGTATATCTCGAATATTCATAAACCTCGCCTATAATCGCCTACACTGTATATAAATATATAACCCAATTGTCCCAATTTCGAACAAGTTTTGTATACACATCTTCATTATAATGGTAATAAACAGAAATATGTATTATATGGTTCGTAGTGAACGGTTGTACAACAGATTGTATATAATTGTATTTATTCATTAACAGAAAGAAACAATAAAAATGAAAAAATACCGTTTATAATAATGATTATTTCCTGCACTGCTTAAAAAATCTAAATCGTGCATAACTCATAAGACCACAACGTCGATAAGAATAACTATTAGATATAATATATTTGCGGTGTATAGGTACTGTATATTAATTATTAAAAGTATCGATGATGACAATAATATAAATCAATAAAACAATAAATATTAAATACCACATATTGTATGATAAATGTTTATTTCTGTAATTTAATATCTCAACACGATCATTATATATTATAAATTTGGTAATTTAACTTTAAATTTTTTAAATTTCAACATGGGTTACATATTTTCACAATTCTATCGTAGAAAATGAAATAAATAAAAATGAAAAATACTTCGCAGTTTGCGAAGAGATAATATAGTAGATATATTATAATTATTATTGTTACACTGCTACTGTCTAAAGTTGTAATAATTACATATTAATACTTTTAGATTCTGAACAGAGTGATGAATGTATTGATTTTACATGATGTGTGTTTTTTTTTTGTGTCTGTGTACAGCATAACTAGTCGAAATAATGCTTTAATTTCAAACTTTGGGGGTGGTTTCCGATGGCAAAGTGGATATCTTTGGAGCATTATACAGGTAAAGAGTAAACATTTTCAAACAGTTTTCAAAAAAATCGAGAAAAACAAAAAAAAAAAGTGACAGAAAAACGGGAATTTTTACGCAAAACCGGTTTTCGACAAAATCGAATTTTTTATTTTGCTATAACTCAAAAACCAATCGATGTAAATACTTGAAATTTTCACCAAATGTTTATGTTATCCATCTATAGTTAAATTTTCAAAAAATTTTTGACTTTTTTTGAGTTATTTATGGACCACTGAAATTTTCGATTTTTATGAGAATTTTTTTTTTTAAATAACGATAAAAAATTTTTGGCCGGCCAGAAAATCTTGAAAATTTAATACAAGGTTTCTTATAAGTTTTTCTTAAAGTGATAAAAAAAAATCCGAAATCGTTAGTCCCAATTTTTTTTATAAGTTCGAATTTATACGAAATATGTCAAAATTGCGAAAATTTGCAAGTAATTTTGTGGTTGAAAATTCGTAAAATTTTTTTCTTTTGTAACTAAGTTTTGAAAATTTGGTACAAGGTTCTCCATACATTTTTCTTCAAATATCTGTAAAAAAAACTCTACCGGATTCAGACAAAAAATTTTTATGAGTATTTGAAGTTTAAATTTTTACAAAACCACGTTATTTAAAGGTTTAGCCTCAAACGATTTTTGATATTTTTTGTCATTCAAATAGTATAAGTAGTAAATACTTGAAAATTTTACCAGTTATTTAGATTGCCATTTTCTTTACGTGATTTGATTTTCAAAATATTTTGACTTTTTTGAGCTATTTATAGACATCTGAAACAATCAATTTTTTTTTATAAATGTTGATAAAAAAATTTAGCTGGGACAAATTACTTGAAAATTTAATTGAAGGGTCCACATAACTTGTTCTAACTCTCATTAAAAATTATAAAAATACATAGGCACAATTTTTTTTTATTAGCATTTGAAGTTCAAATATTGACAAAAATTTGTCAAAATCATCTATATTTTAACTATTTGGTTGTTAAAAATTTATAAATATTTTACTATCAAAAGCTAAGAATTGAAAATTTAATACTATGCTGTCCATAAGTTAAGCTTAAAATAATTATAAAAAAGTTTGATAATTATTCAATTTAAAAAATTTTACGAGTGTTTAAAGTTTTAATTTAAATTTGAAATCAAAAATACACGTGTAAAATAACGTTTTACTAATAAATAATTTTCGATTTTTGTTATTTTTAAAAAATTACTAAACGTAAGATCTTGAAAATTTTACTTAAATGTTTGAATTAGTTTCAAAATAGAATATATGACAATATTTAAATATAATATATCCCAGACTGACTAATCATCTCCGTTCAGAATCGTTTTTCGTATACAATGATACCTATCATTGCATTCAAATTTAACCTACCCTAGTCCGAGGTCCACCCCACCCCCTAATGTACAGCAGAGCGATACTCACATTTTTAATATTATAGATTTTATATATATTTTAGCTTGACTGTAGTACATTGTTAATAAATACTGACAAATCAATGCCACTTTATATATTTAATCCAATATAATATTTTATATATTAAAATCACTTCTATATTAATATTTTAATGTAAGTACCTAAAGTACCTAACCGAATAGATATACTTTCGAGATAGTGTTATATTAAAAATATTGTCAAGTACTATCGAAATTTCAAAATGCTTTAAACTCAATTTGAATTTGATAGGTTGTGAAATTGATATGACAATAATCTATATTCTATGAATCTATCACTACTTCTATTCAGCTATAAAATATACATAAATACTTAAGTAATATATTATATGTTCATAATCGAAAGAAAAAGTAAGTAATGAAACAACCACGGCGTGATAGGATTAAGCAAGTCTTTTATATTTAATATAAATTAATATATATATATATATATATTATATATATTATGTACATAATATAGAACAGTATATTAATATGTATATTTAATTTTAAAACATTCCAAATCTGAAATTTGAAAAATTATAAAGAAAAATATCGGTCAATTTTTCGTTTATGTGAGAAAGCTTCAGGGTGGACGGTCTCACCATATGCCATATAAGAGCAAATTATTTGGTAATATATTGTCTTAAAATTATATAGTCTATTGTATATTACATATCTAATTTTTGCATAGCGTACTCAGTACATCACATTGCAGCGTTTTTTTTTATACTAATTTAGTGTAATACCTTATTTTGCAACTACGGTACACGTTTTAGGGTTCACTTATGATATATTATTTTCAATTATTACATACTTGGAACTCATAATTTAAGTTTTCTGAATCCGAACAACTGTAGTACAGTAACACCTCGTATTTGCGTCGATCATAATGGAATAATATACATTTCTTATGTCGTATCTGAAAATGGAAATCTTTTTTGGAGTACGTTTGTGATAAAAAAGACATGTTTCTGAAGTTTAGATGAGTGTATTTGAAAACAAAAAATTCCGAGTTATACCTTATATCATAACTATAGCAAGTATAATTAACTCCTTTTTTAAACGTCTCAAGTATATGAATGACTTGTATGAGTAACCCGTTGTAACCCAAAACTAACAATATTATATTTAAATAGCTCACAACCTTGCAGTACACATACCTACTATAAAAAACTATAGATACTATAAAAAATATACTTTCTCATGTGTACAAACATAACCACCTATTATTGATAAAATACCGCAATATTATAGGTATACCATAATAATATTATTGTATCAACTCTATTTTCACTTTTATATTGATCTAAAGTCATATAGTGTATAACTATTGCATTACATGACTCAATTTTAAAATATTAATAAAATTAGTCCAGAAAAACGTATATGTTACATAAATAGAATATAGATAATATATTTTATAGTTTCATTTAATACTAAAACTAAATTTAAAAAAATTAAATATTTTGTTTATTATAAAAATTATAATAAGTATAGATAATTCATTTTGCATGCCGTTTCAAAACCATGCTTTTTTGGTTTCAGTTTATTATTATTATTATGATTCACATTTGTTGTTTATAAGTTGATACCTATGAACGTGTATTACATTCATACATTATAGATTAAATTATATAGTTTTGCTTCGTCCGAATATTTCGATGCCGTATCTAATATATTATATAATATGTATAGGACTATAGAGTACACTTCGTGGGACTAGACATATTATGCTATTAAGCCCCAAAAAATCGTTAGAGATAACACGAATATATTATTTTATTCTTCGATTATGTCAGAAAATTTATACGAGAAATGCGGTCGACACGACAACGACGAAAATAATTATTGCCGATCATCCCGCTACACGTTTCTTAATCGATCGCGGTTTGTTTATGATATGCTGCAATATCGTTATGATTGTATTAATATTATTACTAACGATTCGTGTCGTTGTATATTATTGTTATGAGAATCGCGTGGTCGATCCAGTAGATCCGCACGATCTGATCCGTAGTATCCGCGTGATGCGATAGGTTTGCACGCGGCGTGCCGAATAGCCGTGGGCCGATGAGCCGGAGAAACCATATTATGTTGTATAATGTATATATTATATTTTGTATGCGGTTGTGTGTATGCGGTCCGGTATCTATCAACATATATCACATATATGAATCTAATTGTGTCGTGCACATTCTACGTCTTTTATTCTTAGGATTCAGGTACCTCCTGTCCAATATTATGCGTAAAATATCGTAAACCCTTATAGCTTTATTTGAGATAAATAACGATGATCAAAGGCCTTATGCAGGACCGTATTGAGGTTTGGTGGCGCCTCCGGTGAACCACTACATTTGCTCCCTCTCCCCCCAAATGAGAAATTTGCATTTGACAAGCCATGTACATTTCGTATAGGTACAGTTATACTATAAATACATACATACCTACCTATTTTACTAAAATATTACCACACATATCAATTATGTGTATAATATATAAATATTCCATGTATAATGAATTATCAATATTTCAAATTTTGTGCTCAAACATTCAACAGCCTTCACATAAATAATTTTTATACAATAAAAATAGAGCGAGATTCTACTGTAGTAAGTTGTTAAATTAAATAAATATTTTTCAAATATTACGTGAAAAAATTATTACACAATTAGTGTTGAAATTTGTGCCCCTCTTAGAATTGCGCCCCTGGCCCATGCTCTCTTGCCCTGCTCTGTATACGGCCCTGAGCTTATGTTTCCAATTTTTCGGGAGAAATAAAAAAATAATTTTATACATTTTAAGCTAATAATGTTTACAAAATGTAATATTGTTAATTTGTTAAAAAACTAATAGGTATAATAGTACAATACAACAAGTAAAACGAACAAGTAAAAGAAACTAATGCCGGTATCTATACTTTTAAAATTTTAAATTCAAAATATCGGGTTATGCTATAGGTTTTTTTTATCTTTGTGATAATTTTTACGGTACATGGGTACTTTAATAAAATTATAAACTAACTATATTATTTTTTAGGGTATTTTAAGTATAAATTATTATTTTATTTATGTAAACAAAATTAAATAGAATATATTAAAATATAAATTTAAAAACAAATTTTGAACCATTTAATACTGATTTTAAACCCAATTCTTACTTTAACCCTTAATTTATATTTTTTTTTAAACCGGAACCGAAAAAAATAAAAGGTACCAGCCCCAGACTTAATATTATATAAAAGTAAACTTGAATTGTATGTTTCTTTCTAGGTAATCGAAAATGGTAGGTATTATGAAAATTTATTGAAAACGTGTACTTTACTATATATCTACATGTTCTATATTTATTTGCAGCTTTTTCTTATTTTATTTACAAAATCTACTTGAAAATTATGCCGATAACCATACACATAATATAACATTTGTGAGTGCAAAGAAATTTATATTCCAAATTCTGAAGTGAACACTGCTATTTAAAATAGCACATAATATATGCACATTGCACACTACACTGCCAATTCTTTTCGTCGCCATATTTTAACTACTGTAGGTAATAAGTATAATAATAACATAATAATGTATCCATATTCCATCTAATGGCTAATGCACATGTCATACCGCAATGATTAGGTTCACTGGACTAACTAAACACCATAGGCCATGGCCAGTATTTTGTAACCTCCGGAATGTCGCCACTTCCGAGTCATCGTGCAGAAATCAGTTATATTATTATTTTCATATATTTTTTTTATGTTTACGTCTCTAGCAAAATAAAATAACGTAAATTCTACATTTTTGTGTGATAATTATGTATGTATCTACGTACAATTTTTGAATATTATATATTATTGACATTGACTGCAATCTGCTGCAACGGTTCGTCCTCAGCATAAGTACCTGCAGTTGTTAAAAATGCTTCGGTTGGTTTTTGTTGTAGTACAAAATAAAAATTCATGCCGGAAATCGGAATGGCTTATATGAATTGTGCGTAACAGAGTAAACAAGCATGTACTTCGTGGCCTCGTATCTACATCTATAATCTGTAAACCATATATTTTATAATTTTTTATAAATTGCAATAAATATAAAGTACATCTATGCGGTAACATAGGTTCATCATTACAGATTACCTAATAAAAATGTTATTTTAAGCTATTTTATATTCAATAGAATATTCGAATCTATACTTTTCAATGGTATTATTGAATCTTATTTCGACTATAATTACTGCGGGTAGAAAATAATAATATAGATTATAGAATATAATAATATCACATCGTTGTCGGCAACGTAAAAGTAATAATTTTAATATTATTATTATTTTTTTATTATATTGGTCATCGTCCAAATAAGTAAAATCCTACCCACTATAGACAGCTTATTATCAAATGTGTGCGTTTTGTGGACTTTAATATCTATTTATGTTTTATAATATTCACAATAGTATATCTATCTAAAATTTTAAATATTATTTACTATTAATATTTGTACACGAGAGTAGAGTCTTGAGTACACGATAGACATTCAAGAACTGAAGTCATAGAGGCATAATCGTAGTGACGTGTGGTGGAATTTAAAATTAACTGTACGATTCAATAATTATTAGTTCTCAAAATGCAAAAAAGATGGTGCGTTTCACTCCAAATTTATTATCAGAATTTCGTTTTTTAAAAGATATTGATAAAGTTGGAAAAATATTTTGTATAATATTATGTAAACCGGTATTTTCTATAGAACATGGTGAAACAACAGATATAAAACAACATTATATTGGCATCATCAGCTGCATCAAAACATGATTGAAAATTTTATAAATTATTATATTTAGTTGAGTAATTCAAGTTTCCTGTATTTTTATTTTATTTTATGATCACCCTAACTAGCCCTCTTTTACCAAAAATATAAATTATAAATTATAATCCATCCAAGTGATAGCTGATAATGCCATTAGGGTGTTAATATGAAGTTTGTCCTCAATATACATTTAGCTACCTAATAATATTAAATAGTTAGTTCCTCTTAAATCCCTACTAACAGATGTTCATTTGAATTTGTTGGCAAAATGTGTTCTGTAAATTTAAAAAATAAGATAGTAGATACAAGTTATCAATACACTTATATAATAATACATATTTCGTTGTTCTATGATTATATATAATACATATTATATTATAATACTATGTACAGTAAACAGGCAAAACGATTTTCCATAAGACGCAAGTGATGATGCAAAGCAAGGAAAACTGTAAAGTACTAAATCACAAGGCATTATACTCTTTTACATCGTCGCGGTGCAGTAGTTGTATCGCCAACCGGTCATCAGACTCGATGAACCAAAACTTTGTTTTTTATGCGCTGCACCGAAATTGGAAATCCCAGTAGATATTAATTATCAAGCTTGTATATTATCGAGGAAACAAAAAATAATTTTAAAAAAGCGTTTTCTTCACATCATGCATAGCTGCGAGTATTATGAATAATATATATAGTATAATATACTCGTATGTACTCTGCAGCTGTACAAGTAATGAGTTTACATAAATACTTACGAATACTTTCGCCATACAAACTACATGTTTCTAACTCGACACTGCGCAATGATTATTTTCACATATTTTTTTTTAGTTTTGCTTTCATAAGGCATCCACGTCCAATGGACAGCACAATAACGTGCACCTTAAATCGGGGTTAAGTCTTGCCGCCGATTGACGGCTCCGCAATATAATAATAATCATAATAGCCTCGGCTTCGAAGCGTGTGCGAGAATCGTGTGGCGTGACTGTCCGTCTAAAAATGTAACTATATATATTAAACTATAATATAAAGGAACGGAAGAAAAAAAATTATAATATAGTAAAATTATATAAAGAGACAGCGTGTTCCGCTTTAGTGTAGGAGGAAGAGCGACGACACGGACTGCTACGGCAATAACACCGATAGCAATGACGACAGCAACAACAGTAATTATCTTAAACCCCGAGGCGTGCACGCACGTTATATTATGACACACTGACTGCTACGGCGTTATATCTGTACCTACCTACCCACCTATATGGGTAATATTTACCGATACGGACGACGGACGAGCGTGACTTGGGACTGATGAGCGTCCCGTGTTATTTAGCATATTATATCGCTCTTGAAAAATATCGTAACTTTATAAACTCTGAACAAATCCGATAAATAGATGAATATGCTCAAAGTTAGGTGGTTTGAGGTTTTTAGGTGTTCGTCTTCGTCTCTAAAAGTTATTACGGCTGTGAGGCGTTAGTAACAACAGGTACAAAATTCATCACTGCGTCGATAGTCGATAATGAGTTTATTACATATGATATATGAAACTATAGAAACTATATCTCTTATTATTATCTATTATATATGTGACTACTGCAGATATTAAGAAACAAGAAGTATTATAAAAACCTAAAACCGTCCAACTTTGAAAAGCTATATCTCCCTGAAAAATTAACGAAAAATAATAATTTTAACATTAAAATTCATAAAAAAATAGCCTTATTAATTTAGTACATTTTAAATATAGCCATAGGTTTCCATTTGAAAATCAAAAGTTGAGTGTGGTTTAACTATCAAATAAAAATTTCATAAAGTTTATGAAAAAAATGAAACAAAATATTTTGAAAAAAATATGAAAAAAAATCAATATTTGACGAAATAATAAATGTTTAATGATCAAAGAATCACCCTCAACCCTATATATGTCTAACTCTTCGTGTCACCAAATAAAGATATTAGAATGGCAGTTTCAGAATAAAAATTATCGTCTTATCGAGTCTTTGTCTCAAATTAATATTAAGCTATACATAAAAATTTAATAATAATTGTCTGCCTGGCCAATTTTCCAGGACCAGCTAGTCTGAAATCTTGCATGTGTGCTGTATACTGCTGTGGAATATGGAATGTATCTGCTCTTATCCAGGCCTGGTGTTACACGCTAAAAGCTAGTTCTTTTTATTTACACATCTGATATCGGTGAGCTTGCGAAGTTGACTTGATTTGCACGGAGAAGTAAATCCCGTGACGATCTGGCCGATCTTTCTACTTAATTATCTTCTCGTCATAATATATAGGTACTCTTTGCCGCTCAACATTGTACATTATATGTTTGCAATATTTCACCTCTATATTCATGCAGTCAGAAATATAAGTAATACCCCAACCATAGGCATAAATATGATTAAAAATCTGAGGAGGGGTGTTATAAATATTAATAAATATGTATCAATGTCATTTATTATACTCAAAAGATAACTTATAGAACAATCACACTGTGTGGAGAACTTAATATTATAATATGATTAAGGATAGTATAGTACAGGGGTGGTCACTAACCTTAACTTTGGGAGCCACAAATTTATAAAGTTGATTCAAGGTGAGCCACATTGTAAAGCAATGTTTATAAAATGGAGATACATTTTTCATTTTAAATCAAATGTAGGAACATTTATTTACATTTAATTTTAGTCTAAGTTTGGTTCAAGAACCGCATGCGGCTCGCGAGCCTCATTGTGGCCACCCCTGGTATAGTATGATAGTAATTATGATTTTATATTGTGTGGTGAATGTGTGATGTTGCATCCTATAAAACAAAAGAGTCGATATCTCTGAAAAGATAAAGAATCTAAACAGACTATTTAGAGCAGAATATGAAAAAAATCAAATATATGAATAACACTTGGCAACCCCGGCGATGGTTTTAGTCATGGGTGGAACTATGGCCTAGGACAACTGTGCCATGGCCCTGGCTAATTGGCTCCGTATAATGTATAGGTACATTTGCTAAGAACATAATATTTTAAATTTAATAAAATAAATTAGGTATAAATGCGAAAAAAATTTTGAGAAATTAATTGTACGTAATATATAGAATAGTTTGAATGTTTAAAATATATTTAGTATCTGTATTTCACATGTAAGATTTAAGTTTAAATTAAAAGTGATACAATTTTAGATTTATAACATTATAACATCAATAATTACTTATGTTATACATTTGTATTGTAATAAAGAACATTGGCGTTCCCTATTGCCCTTCACCCTTTCCTTTGGGTATGATAGGTGCAAAATGATTCTCATGAGTGGCTTAGTCCAGTGGCGGTTATACATGCTGTTCAAGGGTGGGACGAAAATGAAACCAACCCTCCCCCCACCCCATAGCATTATTATTTACAGTATATACAATATACATATTATATAAAATATAGGTACATACGGATTATAGGTAATAGTACCTATAATGTATAATAATGTATAATATTATAATAATGTTTATATATTAATGAAAATACTTGTATAGTACCTATTATTATGAAAAGCATAAGCAAAAAAAAATTAAGTAGGTACTTTTTTTTCCATAATATTTTTAATTTTAGTAGAGTGAAGTAAACTAGAAGAGTAAACTTTTTAACCATTTGTATTGTTTACCACTATACCATTTAGTTAATATTAAACTAGGTAAATATAATATTTAATACTAATATACCTTGAAGTTTGAGTTTTTATTTTAATGTTTATTGAGCAATATCTAATACTCAATTACTCCAAAGTTAAATGATTTATAGCCTTATAGGTACATTACTTATAATAGGTACCTTCTAAGTTTAGAAAAGCTGCGTTCTGGTGAAGCAACACTAATAGTTAGTTTACAAATAATAATATAATACTAAGCATAATATAATGGATATTTGGAAACACTGATTCCGGACATGAAATTAGAGCTTCTAACCCATTATTTGGAATATTTTCCCCTAAAAAAATGTAGTATTATATATGAATAAAATAAATTTAAAAAACCAAATCCCAAGGGGGGGGGCGATCCACCTATCTCCTCCCCCCTTATAACAGCCACTGGCTTAGTTGAATGAAAATGTCTAGTTCCGCCTATGTTTATAGTTACTTTTATTAGTATTTTTTCTGGAAATTATATTTTAAAGCGTACATAATGTCTAAAACTTGACACTTGTATATCATCTACAATAGCAATAATGCGATGTATGATAATAAAATCATAACATAAATTAAATGTGAGCCAATTCATAAAAAAAACAACAAATATTTTTTATATCGGAACGATCACATTATTGTATACTTTCTCAATATCTCCCACTCACCTCCTCGAGGTAGGTACTTACCTCATATACGCGCATGCACAGACGATCAGTGTTATATTATATATAGGTATATATAATATTCTAATTATATATTGCTCAAACAGTTATACGGCCGCGGTGTATTGTTTGGTTAATTGGATAAGCCAATAAGTGAAAACCGATATAGTCATGAGACAATAATACTGTAAATAATAAGTAATAACAGACTCTTGTCGTAGGCTATCATACAGGTGTACATTCAAAATATGTATAGTATATGAAAATTACATATGTGTTGCAATCTAATCAATCTATTGTACCTAATAATTTGTACATGAACGTCGTAAACGATACCTATACAGTTGAGTTAGGTACATATATTTGCACTTGATGTCCAAGAGTTAAAAAATAAGCCGACGGGATATCCTTATAGCTTGTTGATTTATATGTTAACTTTGACCTATATGGTTATATAAATATATAATAATTATTATATTAACGATGTTGTATCACTGAATATAATATATTATTTTACGTTACTTATTATTGTTAGTAATGGATCTTAAACAATTTCTTTTTTTACACAAATTTATCATGATTTTTATAATCAATGATTAATATAAAAATTGAAATTGGAACAAAGGATTGTGGTTTGATTTAAAAATTGAAATCGATGACATTCAGTTTAAAAATGAGAAAAAAAATGAAAAGATAGTTTTTTAATAGGTTATATTTATAACTTTTTATTTCGTTATTATCGTTTATTATTCAACTGCAGTCTTCACTTAGATGACTGTTACAAATTACAGTTTAATATAGTACTTATATCTCCTACCATTTGACCTTTTAAGTAATAGCATATCCAATTATTCATTATTTTTATCCAAGTTGTCTGACCCATTAATGTTACTTTTCTATGGTCTAGTTGGAGATCTTGGAAACTTTATAAGTGATTAATTTTATCACGTGCACTTTACAAAAATTAGCTCTAATCAATAATTAAAATTGTATTAAATCAAAATGTGATCAAATAGGTAGTTTGCCTTAACGGATAATCCATATGAATATATTAGTAGTAGGTAACAAATAGGTATTTAAAATATAATAAATTTGCAGGATGAATCGTAAATCAACAAGCAAATACTCAACCTTGTATTTATAAATACTTTTATTTTTTATTCTATTTAAGGAGTTTCCTATGACGATATAAAATTTTTTTTTAAATAAGAAACAATTTTTTTTCTATAAAACAAATGATTTTTTTTTTAATGGTTGATGTATCTAAATCATAATTTGAAAAAGATATGTCTTAAAAATATAATTTACGGAAACTATAGGTATATGATATATATTTTAATGTATTGAATTAGACAATATTGTTTTTATTTATTTTTAACTAACATATTTTTTTTAGTAATAAATTTAGGTCAAAATATTTATGAAATATTTTATGTTTTAACCATTATTTTAATTGTTACCTAAGAGGTAAAATGAATAGGTATCATCGATTTTCCACGGCAACGTGTATTATTTTCTTATTTATTAAATCTTATAAGAATATATTGTTTTTATTTTATCCGTGCGTCGTGTTCGTGATGCACGGCGCCTAGATACATCTAATAATAATAATAATAATAATAAATACACCTATGGTTACTTAGTTCATAGTTAGCAGATTGCCTTTGTTTTTTATAATCTTACGACACAATATACCCCTACCCAAGTATTATAATATCGAGAAAAAAATAATATCGGAATAAAACAAATATCGATTATAAATGTTCATGTGACTTACGCAGGATTAATCAATTGAATATTTAGATTTATGTGAAAAATTATCGGATGAAAGTAAGTACCAACATATATAAAAATACGATGTAGACTTATACAAAGAACATTTTAATATTATTATTATACGATATTATATACATATTTTATCATCCAAAATTGTATAATGATACATATTATTTGCGATTTTTAACGATTTTTAATTAGTCAATTAGAATAATTATTTCAATGAGTTAAGATTCTTTAATAATCTTGAATAATTAAAGAGTGTAAAAAATCATTTAAACAGTAACCTATGTATTCAAATCATAAAATCGAACGTACTGACCTACAACCTATAAAGATTCGCATACAGATGGACAATTTTATAATTTTCTTAGTGATATTTTATGCATTCTTACATCATTTTTATTTGTGAAAATGGATTTTGAATATTTTTAAATTATAAAACTGTATTATATAGTAGATTTGAGCTAACCGTTCGCTCTTTTACAAAAATATTTTTATTTTCATAACAAGCAAATAAAAATAAATTAATATCATGTTTATTTTATTTTAATACCTATATTGTAATTATGGGTATTTTTATACTCAACTAATAAAGCAACACAACCATAAAATTCTATTTCTATAAGAAAGTTATATCGATCAAAATAATTCAAACGAGTTTATGAACATATATTTTTTTTTTATTAAGTTTGAATAATTCTAAATAATATTTTATTTAAGAATCAATTTTGTCTATTGTACGTTAATCATACTGTTAATATATCGGCACGTTTATTATTAAAAAGCGGGTAAGTGAGTATCGCTCTGCTGTACATTAGGTGGTGGGATGGACCTCGGACTAGGGAAGGATAAATTTGAATGCAATGATAGGTATCATTGTATACGAAAAACGATTCTGAACGGAGATGATTTGTCAGTCTAGGATATATTATGAAAAAATCGAAAAAAATTTATTAGTTAAACGTTATTTTACACGTATATTTTTGATTTCAAATTAAAATTTAAACTTTAAACACACGTAAAATTTTTTAAATTGAACAATCCTCAAACTTTTTTATAATTATTCTAAGCTTAACTTATGGACACTATAGTATTAAATTTTCAATTCTTAGCTTTGATAGAAAAATATTTATAAATTTTTAACTACCAAATAGTGAAAAATATTCATGATTTCGACGAATTTTTGTCAATATTTGAACTTCAAATGCTAATAAAAAAAAATTGTGCCTATGTATTTTTATAATTTTTGAATGAGAGTTAGAACAAGTTATGTGGACCCTTCAATTAAATTTTCAAGTAATTTGTCCCAGCTACATTTTTTTTATCAACATTTATAAAAAAAAAATAAAAAAAAATTGAAAATTTCAATTGTCTATAAATAGCTCAAAAAAAGTCAAAATATTTTGAAAATCAAATCACGTAAAGAAAATGGCAATCTAAATAACTGGTAAAATTTTCAAGTATTTACGACTTATACTGTTTGAATAACAACAAATATCAAAAATCGTTTGAGGCTAAACCGTTATTTAACGCGGTTTTGTAAAAATTTAAATTTCAAACACTCATAAAAATTTTTTGTCTGAATCTGGTATAGTTTTTTTTACAGATAATTGAAGAAAAATGAATGGAGAACCTTGTACCAAATTTTCAAAACTTAGTTATAAAAGAAAAAAATTTTACGATTTTTTAACCACAAAATTACTTGCCAATTTTCGCAATTTTGACATATTTCGTATAAATTCGAACTTTAAGCATTTATAAAAAAAAATTGTGACTAAGGATTTCAGATTTTTTTTTATCACTTTAAGAACAACTTATAAGAAACCTTGTATTAAATTTTCAAGATTTTCTGGCCGGCCAAAAAAATTTTATCGTTATTTTAAAAAAAAATACTAAAAAAAATTAAAAATTTCAATTGTCTATAAATAGCTCAAAAAAAGTCTAAATTCTTTGAAAATTGAACTGTATATAGATAATACTAATATAAACATTTGGTGAAAATTTCAAGTGTTTACATCGATTAGTTTTTGAGTTATAGCAAAATAAAAAATTCGATTTTGTCGAAAACCGGTTTTGCGTAAAAATTCCCGTTTTTCTGTCATTTTTTTTATGTATTTCTCGATTTTTTTGAAAACTGTTGGAAAATGTTTACTTTTCACCTCTATAATGCACCAAGGATATCCACTTTGCCATCGGAAACCACCCCCAAAGTTTGAAATTGAAGCATTATTTCGACTAGTTATGCTGTAGGTACAGTGTACACAGACACAAAAACAAAAAACACACATCATTGTAAAATCAATACATTCATCACTCCGTTCAGAATCTAAAATATTAACAGATACAATTATTTTACTTCATATATTTTTACTTTATATTTACATTTAGTTCGTCATCATTATATTATAATACCTTCGTATATTCCCTCCAACCATGACAATAATTTTAAATTAATGTAATGTACATACTATATGCTACAGAAAGTAACTGGAACAAAATAAATTAATATGTCATACTTTCTATCAAATTTAGGCAATATATACAACTTGATTACTATTATATACATATATGTATATAAATATAATATATTTGTATTGAAGCATGCCTTCCAGCTATAGAAAAATAATAGTAACTTATAAATTAGGTTCTAATCAGTAATTCATATTATATATAGTATCCGTGAATATTATTTTATTTACGTTAAACTATAAATAAAGTAATTAAAATATAGTTAATACTTTAATAGTAGTTATGGTCTAAAAATCAAACATTTTAACTAACAATTTTTATTATAATTTCAAACATAATATGATGAATTTCAGACACTAGTTTTAGATTTGTTTATTTAACACTATAAAAGTATTAGTATTAATCAATCATACCTAGTATATTGTGTAATATTTTCAATGAAATTTTCAAAGTCTGTGAATACTTGAGAATGTAAAACATGTATATTTATACAATGATTTTTAAGCTTAACATAATATTTCTGTATATAAATTCGAAGTACTATAAATTTTGACATGGAATTTAGTCAATACTTTCTCCGTACATAACGGTCATTCATTCTTTCTGATGTAAAACACATTCTTCAGCACTGTTGACTGTCAAGAACATTATTTATCATAACAATATTCTTAACAAAACCCGCGTTTTCCCACACAAAGCCATTTGTCGTCTATTTTTTTTGTTTTTTGTAATCGTTATTTTGTATGTGCTTTCTTTGTAATTGTAAACCTACTCTTTTAAACAATAATATATAACTCAAATACTAAATAGTTTAGTTAAGCCCTGTCAGTGACAAAGCAGAATCGTAAATCAGCTAGTCAAAATAGAACGTATCAACACCTGCTTGTCTAATAGTTATTGGTGGATAAATAATATGTGGATAGAAAAAAAAATTGTAGTTATTATACCGTTTCATTAATTAGATATAAATATGGACTTTCTTAGTGAATTTTATCCTTCTCTGATCAAAGCAATTTGAAAGCAGATGTTTCGTAGAATTATCAAATCCCGCGTACTATTTAGATATTTTGTTTATCTTTGTGGCTGCTGTATACAGCTAGTATACAAAATGTATACATTATTATATATTAATTTTTTTCACAGTCATCGTGATTTGTCAGCATTCATGTTGAGAATCATTCAACCGTTTCAGGCATCTCGTTGTTAACCTATATTTTAATACATTATCATTCATTTACACCATCTAGAGTCCATCACATTCTCATCCATATTATTTGTTTACCGATTTACCAGGCCTTATTACTATAGCGGCCCCGATTCTTTCTTCGTGTATACGTTAACTGTTTATGATAAAATAACGACTATATAATACGTGGATATTCGGTGACAATAATTCATGTGAATACCATTTTTTTCAATATAATAGACAACCATACAGGTTTGAAACTAATAAAATAATGAACCGTAGAAATCAATTCCATAGAAATATTCGTTTATATCTAAACGCCATCCTATAAAGGTAGCTCCTTCGGCTTGCGGGAAGTCCGTATAACATATAAAAATAACGTTATTATACTTTGTGTATTCCTTATACTGTATTACGTTTAGTCAGTTTTAAGATTTACGTGTTTTTCAGCTATGAAAACTGACAATGTTGAATCGTAATAATATGCCAAGTTGAAAACCGGCAAATAATGTCATCGACCGAGGACGAAATATGGTTGTTTATCAGAATGATTGGAAAATATATTGGTTGTCAGTAGTGATATTAGTTCAGTTTTCTGCAGCTAATAAGCCCCCACAATTTGTTACCGACTGGCAAACCGAAATAATTGTTCGGCTGAAAGAGGGTCCCGAAACTCCTATTGGTGAGTAAATATTACCACGAGCTTATGAATAGGTAAAAAAATAACATATCTATAACTTTTACCTTTATTTTCAGGAAGTCTCATTTATCGAGTTCGTGGTATTGATCCCGATGCCGATAAATTATTATTTGGTGTACGAGAACCAGGTGATAAAGTTATTAGAGTTGAAAACTTTGGCAAAAGTGAAGCTAACATTTATTTAAAAATTGAATTAGATCGTGAAGTAATTTTTATTTGTATATACAATTTTAAATTATCTATTTAGCTCAATTAAATTCATATTACGAGTTTATTTTATAGACCAAAGATGAATATTCACTAGTGTTGACATTGACTGATGGTCACTTGGGAGATGGAAATTTTATTACTCAGAGTTTTTTAATTATTGTGGATGACATTAATGACAATGCGCCTATATTTAAGCCATATCAAAATACAATATTTGTACCAGAGGACAGTCCACCCACGGTGATTGCAACGGTTGAGGCCACCGATGCAGATGAAGGCCCATATGGACAGGTAACATAGCAACAAATTAGGGTTTCACGGTCTGTTGATCATCACCCTCGTTCAAGTTCGTTTACACTATATGGTGTATATAATATAGTTACTATATATATTATAGTATATACTATTTAAATTATATACATTGTTCATTAGACCATATTTTTACAATATGGTAAACAATGTATGACTCAATGAAATTTTCTATTTGGGGCGCTCATTTAAAATTTATAGTCCGTAATATAAACTATTCCTACACCATATATCAATATTTAAAAATGTATTAAAATAGTATAATTAAATATATATTTATTACCTACGTAGGTGGTTTACCATTTACAAGACTCGGATTCAATAGAAAGTAGATTATTTTCTATATCTACAATTAATGGCCAAGGCATAATACGCCTTGTGGGAAGCTTAGATTATGAAAAAACTTCACTGCATCAATTGAAAATATTGGCTATTGATCGTGCAACCATTGAGAAGGTTCGTGTATTTACGATAACCAAAAATTCAATATTAAAATTTAAAACTATTAATCATTATTTTTTCACAACGATTTTTTACTTAATTTAACTAATAAATCAATATTTCTAATGTAATAGAGAAAAACTGGTACAGCTGCTATATTTGTGAAAGTACAAGATGTCGAAGATCAACCTCCTGAGTTCATTGTTGTAACACCAGTGGCAAGAGTAAGCGAAGATGCACCACCAGGGACATCAATAATTCAAGGTGAAAGGCTATATTTTATATTTTTGTTTTTTTATGTCATTTATATATATATGTATAATATTTTAAATTATTTGGTTTATAAACAATGTTTATGTATTAATTTAAATAAATGATTTGATAATTAGTGAAAGCAATTGATGGAGATCGTGGTATAGATAACCGCATTGTATATTCAATCACACGTGGGGGCAATGGAATGCTACAAGTTGAACCAAATTCTGGTATTGTCTACACAACAAATATTTTGGATCGCGAGGATCCGCTTATTATTAAAACTGGTGCAATTATAATTGAGATTATGGTAGGTAAAATAGTTTGGTAATTATGTATTTACTAGATATTTAAATTTTATTATATTTTCTATGATATATTTTAGGCCACCGAAGAATCGAAAAATGTGTTTCCTAATCCTTCAACAAAAACAGAAGTTACCGTAATCGTTACGGATGTAAATGATGAAACACCGACATTTCGTAGTCCTCAATACATTGCTGAAGTTAACGAAAATTCCCAACAAAATACTCCTGTGAACTTTATTGGAGACTCAATACCTCAAGTTTATGATTACGATCAAGGTAAAAATGGAACTTTTCGTTTACGAATTCAACAAGGACGAATTGGATACTTTGATATTACACCTTCCGAAGGAATAAATGAAGCATCATTTCTGATTCGTGTGAATAGGACAACTGATTTAGACTATGAACTAGTTAAAGGTATAATTATTTGATTATAGATAAGATATAAGTTTTAAACCTTAAAATATGCCTAGCCTGACCATAATGTAATATACTTAAATGATAATTGTTATTGAAATTTTTTTTTTTAGTTATTAACTTTACAATTGTTGCCATTGAAACAATAGCTAAAAATCCAAAATATAGTGTTGTTCCCGTTTCTGTTTACATTCGAGATGTTAACGACAATTACCCGGAGTTTTCACGTCCTACTTATGAAGTTTTTGTTTCTGAAAATTCTGTATCTGGTAAAATTATTGGGAAAGTTGAAGCCACTGATAAAGATTCTGGTGTCTTTGGAACAAGCGGTATACGATATACAAGTATAAGAGGAAGTTGCGCTGATTTGTAAGTAATAATTACTAAACCGTTAATTTGATTAAATAATTTAAAATAAATTTATTTATTATAGTCTTAAGTTAAATGCAGAATCTGGAGAAATCATAATAAAATCGGACAGACCTGTATTTGATCGAGAACAAATATCCAAACACTTTTTAACAATCGAAGCACGAGATGATTTAGGTTTAGGAAATAGAAATTCTGTTCAGTTAATTATTAACGTGGAAGATGTTAATGATAACTCACCACGATTTCTTTCATCAAAGTATGAAACACGACTTAAAGAAAATCATCTGCTCTTTGAATCACCAGTCACTGTGGAAGCCAGAGATTTAGATTTAAATGGTATGTTTGTGTAATACAAATCTATAACTGTATTATTTTTATTATTTTTAAATGTTTAGGCACAAAAAATTCGGAAATATCATATCGTATATTACATTCCGACTATCCAGTTGAATGTTTTTCAATTGACTCCATTACGGGTGTTTTAAAACCGATAAGGCCAGTAGATTTTGAAAAGCTACAAAATCGGAAAAGTACTAACAGTATTAATGGAAATCTGAGACCAATAAATTTGGTGATCCAAGCGCAAGATCATGGGTTGCCATCACTCTCCGATGAAACTCATGTAATTATATACGTAGAAGATGTTAACGACTTTGGACCAAAATTCGAAAGCAATAGTTATGAAACAATTATTTCTGAAGATTTAGTGGGTGGTAGCACTGTTTTAGAGGTAAGATAATATTCAAAAAAAATTTTATTATATTCGTTAATTATGTATATCTATTCCATTATTCTAAGATATTTTTAATTAAAAATGTTTTATTATTATTCATATTCGACATCAAATTGTATAGGTAAATGCTTGGGATGAAGATGGATCTGCTCCTAACAATATTGTAGTGTATAGACTTAGTAGTGGAGCAGAAGATAAATTTGTGATCGATGCATATTCAGGAGTAATAAAAGTCGCACAAGGGGCATCTTTGGACCCAGATAAAACCCAACCAAAGACATATGCATACTATTTAGAAGTTGTAGCAATCGATGGAGGGATTGGTGATCAGCAACTCAGTTGTACTGTAAATGTAACGATTAAAATTCAAGATGTAAATAATAAACCTCCATTTTTCAAAGAAATGGAACCAATTCACGTGAATGAAAACGAATTGGTTGGTAACTGATTATAACTACCATAGATTATTCTAAAATTATACTTCATTATACTTATATTAATTAGGTTGGTAGCGTAATTACAAAAATTGAAGCAGAAGATCCAGATGCAAAACCGGTGTTGAGATATAAAATTGATGTGAACGCTTCAGAAGCTAGAAACGAAGATGGGGTGATCGTTAGACCTACAGATTATGATTGGCCATCGGCATTTGCTTTAAATCCTGTGGATGGTTATCTAAGAGTGGGTAAATTACTGGATAGAGAAAAAGTTGAAACTATCCGGTTGGCACTCGAAGTCGAAGACATTGCTGCAGTTAATGGCAAACAAATTGTTCAAAGTAAGTAAAACACAACATCCATTCGTAACTGGTTTTTAATTAACTCGATTAAATATATAATTTATATTTTTAATTGTAATAGCTATTTTCATTGTTCATGTCGATGACGAAAATGATAATGACCCAGTGTTTCGTCAAAAGTTCTATAAAAGAACTGTGATGGAAAACAGTCAACCTGGTGTACCTATCATTACCGTAATGGCAGATGATGCCGATAAAAACAGAACAATCCATTATTCGATAGAAGGTTTATTAAATTGATTTTTTTTTTTTAATAAAATGATACATTTTAACACCAATTATTGTTTCAGATTCGTCAATGGATGCTACAGATTTAATTAGATTAGATCCCGAGTCTGGGGAAATTGTCGTGGCTGGTCGTATCGACCACGAGCAAGTACATTGGATAAATGTTAGTGTCCGAGCATTAGATAGCGGAGTTCCAGCTCGGTCTTCGTTTGCAGACGTTATTTTACGCGTAATTGATGAAAACGATAACAATCCATATTTTATTGAAGATACACCCACCAACATAACAATTCCAGAAAACACACCAATCGGTATGTATGATTATTCTTTTTTTACTATAATTAAAACGTATTATTACGTTTATTTTGATATAGGGTCATCGATAGCTATAATTACAGCAATGGACGCAGATTCTGGTGATTTTGGTAAAATTACATACTTATTGGATCGTCTATCATCGCAGGTAAGTCGAAATTATTGAAATTTTTTATTATCAATAATATTTAAACACATTAGCAATAATTATTTTTAGGGGAAATTCACAATTGATACAAATAACGGAGTATTAAAAGTAGCTGATACGTTAGATAGAGAACAGACGAGTACCTACAATTTAATTGTCGAAGCATGGGATAATTATCAGTTCGGATACGTTTCCGGCGAAAGTCGGAACGCCTTCAAACAAATTATGTGAGTACCAATTTTCCGTCACACTGCATATTTTATACAAACAATTGCTTAATTTCATTTATTTAAATAGGGTGATGGTATCAGATATAAACGACAACGCTCCGTTGTTTGACCATTTACCTTCTGAATGTGTCATTGTCACAGAATTTCATACTGTTGGCGATATGATTTTATTAATAAAAGCTACTGACGCAGACGATCCAACCACAGTTAATGGCCGAATAATGTTTTCTATCGAGGATGGGAATGAAAGAGGTTGGTATAAATTATTATTTTTAGCAAAGAGTATTACGTAATAAGTATTAAGTAATAACTGAAAAACATACAATCATCATATACTCGTATTTATATTTTGAAAAATTATGAAATTTGATTCATATACTTATTTTTTTTTAGAGTTATTTGGTTTACATAACGTTGATTTTTGGTCGGGTCGTTTGTATACAACTTCTTCGTTGAAAAACCTCTACGGAAATTACAGTCTTCTCATTCGAGCACAAGATGGTGGCGATCCTCAAAAGTCAAGTTTAACCACTGTTAACATTTGTGTCACAGACGTTAATGATAATGCTCCTCGTTTCATATCCCCTCCATACAATGTAACCGTTAGGTTGCTTCAAGTAAGAATTTAGAGTACAATCTTATTTATAAAATAAATTAATAGTTTAACAAATACGTAACTATTTTTATAAACGATCGTAATTTTAAACGTAGAATATGACAATTGGTAGCCCAGTAATTACAGTGAAAGCTATTGATGATGATGTCGGCCAAAATGCAGAAGTAAGGTATCGTTTCAAACAAGATCTAATGGGTGATTGGAAGACATTTTTGGTAGATGAGATTACTGGATTAATCACATTAAAAAAATCATTAAACAAAGAAATCCAAAAAATTTATCAGGTACTTGCCGTTTATATCTTACCATGTTTAATACTCTACTTTAATTATTCATTAAATATTCATAGATTCGAGTAGAAGCTTATGATCTTGGTATACCAACACCTCTATCGTCTGATTTAGAACTCACAATTCATGTGCGTAGTACCAATGACTTCCAACCTAGATTCTTAATTAACGAGATCACCGTTAATTTTACTGGTAGTTTTATTTTTCATGAAAAAAAAAATGAATAATTACGTAAAAAGAAAAAAATTCTATTGAATATATTTATTAAAATTGTAGAACACCGCGAACCAGGATCTGAATATTGGCAGCTTATTGATACAGTTGATCGAGAAGAGTTAAATGATTTAGAAAAAACACCACCTCCGGTTTGTTACTATGTAATTTCTGGAAACGATGATAACCAATTTATTGTTGAACCACTTAACCATAGAATTTCTGTAAGAAAAATAACTATAGATGTGTGGAATAATTTAAATGAATTTTAAATTATTTATCTTAATATGATCTACAGGTTGCTTATGAACTCGATCGTGAAGTTAAAGAAACTTATGAATTGCTTGTGAAAGCAAGTGAAGATTGTTTGCATTCTCCACCGCTAAGTCACGGTATTATTCAAGATGATGATAGTTTACTTAAAGTTTTAGTTTTTGTTAATGATATAAATGACCATGCACCGGGATTTGTGAAAAGAGTATTTACTGGTGGCGTAACTACAGAAGCAAATTTTGGTGCAGAGTTTATGCAAATAAAGGTAAGAGCAATAAAGCAATATATTTACCTATAGAAAATAATTGTGATTATTTTAACTTGATATTTTATATTTACAATATTTATTTTTAGGCAATCGATGCGGATAAAGGAAACAATGCTGAATTGTCATACTACATAGTTCCTGGTTCTTTGGAAGTATCACTAGCAGAAGGATTAGATAGTATACAATATCCCCCATTTTTGGTGGACATTGCTACGGGAGTGATATATTTAAATTTTGATCCTCAAAAGGGAATGAAAGGTTACTTTGATTTCCAAGTAGTTGTTAACGATACCGGTGGGTTATACGATACGGCACGAGTACTTATTTATTTATTGCGTGAAGACCAAAGAGTTAGGTTTGTTGTACGACAGAATCCATCACAGCTACGGGAGAAAGTTGAAATATTTAGAGAGTGAGTTCAAAGTTTTTATTTAATATGAATTATTGAAAATAAACCAATAGTTATTGTATTGTTTAATTATAGAATTTTAGGAAACGTTACTGGGGCTATTGTAAACGTTGACGAGTACAAAGTTCATGAAACCCACGATGGTAGAGTAGATAAAACAAGATCAGACATGTACCTACATTTTGTCGATCATAACGATAATTCCATCATGGAAGTTCCACATGTGTTACGAATTATAGATGAAAACATCGAACATCTAGATTCTTTATTTAAAGTAATTTATTTTTAATAAATATATATGATTATAATATTATATTATTATAATATTAAATAACGTTTTGTCATTAGGAGTTCAACGTACTCGATACACAAGCAGCTGAGCCGGAACCATTGCGTCGAGCTTCAATGAAAGACGACAATGTGATTTGGATGTGGTTGGTTGGTACCACTTTTTTCTTAGGGTTACTATTAATAGTCGTTGTATCTATCTGCTTGTCGCAACGTTCAAACTATCGTAGACAACTCAAAGCAGCCACTATAAATGCATTTGGTAAACTTTTAATTTTAATATAATATTAGAAATAAAATATTAAAATCCATCATTATAATTTATCATTTTGTCTATTTTATATAGATCCTAGAACGCCCGATCATATTAATTCAGCTGTAATCGGTGGACGCGTACCGAATACGAACATGCACAGTGTGGCGGGATCAAACCCTATGTGGATGCAAGCGTATGAAAACGAATGGTACAAAGACAGAGAGACTCTAAGGTAATATCACAACTCTACTGTTTACTATTTAAGTACATTAATTCAAGTGATTGATCAAACTGCTGAGTGAAATATCATTTTATCAACTTACATGTTAAACCTACAATGATACGTTTATATTTTAATCCTGATAATAATCTCAAAGGGTATTAGTAGATATTAATTAGCCATTCAAATAGATGGCTTATGTAATTTTGTCTGATTTTAGAGCGTGACAAAATATCTGATTAAACTGATTAATTAAGTGTTTTATTTAATTAATCTTTATATTAAAAGAAACGTGCACATATGGTTAAATCAGTAAATATTGCAAGTGTTTATTTAACTTATTTTGTTTTACAGTCAAACATCGGAACGGGACTCTTTGGACGATAATACCACTACCAGTACGACGTCGCCTCAACCAATAGAGCGGTCAACAACTACATTATTCATCAAAAGGTTGGTACAATAGACGAAAAACACATTTTTATTATACTTAAATAGGGTTTGAATTGATTTTCGATTATAGTAATGAGTGTAACATACACACAGACAGTACTGACGACTGCTATGAACGAACAAGAATCACGGTGAAGAATCTGGAAACTACAGAGTTATGACATTCGGTAAAAAAGAATGATGAGGTAACTGCAGTTAGGGACCAGCCAAGTTCACCACGCTCAATATACGGTGACCTACCCGGAAAATATACCAACAACGATTAGCGATATTTATATTATTTTTATTTTTACATCATACACCTATAATATATAAAATATATATTTAGTGTTTTAAGGCTGACTCCTTTATATTAAACTATATAGATTGAGCAAACTGAAATATTGTTGAAAGATAACACTATACAAGCTTATTAAGATAATGTAGGATCGACAAAATTGTATATTCTCTTTTATAATAAAATAAAATAATTTTTTTCATCAGATAACGTTGCTAATGGTGGAACAAGTAATATAAACTATTAAGCCGTAACTGGTTTCTATTCATTCGTACTCGTGATTTTACTAATTCTTATAACTATCCTTTTTTATTTACATGCATGACTCAACTCAAATGCCAAGTGTTAAATGCTAATGATAAGTATTCCGCATTATATACTCATAAGTCCGACAGGTTAGGTTAGGTTTCAATGAATATTCTAATGTAACTTCCATAATATTCATCGTCTCTTGAGAAAATGTCGTTTTTTCACTAAATACATGAATGGTATCTATTTTTATCAGTTTGGCTTATCAAGTAAGACTTCTGAAACAACTACTATGGTATTGGTACAAAATAATGTCCATTTGCAATTCCCTTAAATTACGTTAATTGTATGCTGTAAATTAATTTTAACTTACGAATAATTTTGCATCTTTATGAAATTCACTACACTGTTGATTTGGTAAATACTTAACAGTAGGTAATTCCAAATTTAATTGATATAAATTAATTTATAATGTTATAGAAAATATAAAAGTCCATGTTTAAGTTTAATAGTTAATAATTTTTAGTGTGACAAACCATTTGAAGCCATAAGCACAATAGTATCCTAATCATTCTTAAGCACGTTTGTTATAAATCGTATACTATTACTATAGTTACTAGTATCTAGAATAGTATTATATTGTATTAATTGAATATATCCATAATATTATCACTAGTATTATCACTATTATATGATTAATACTACTTGGCCATGTTCACGTGAGAAAATTGTGTTTAAGTGTTAGGGGAGAGAGGGAGTTAATAACAATATAAAATATATCCATACGATTAAAAAAAATGTCTCGTTTTCTCGTTTATTCGAGTAAACATCATTAAAATTTATTATACTAAATATAATATTAAAAAATTCTTCAGCTTTTTGCTAAATATGTTAGAATTTATTCAAAATCTTGAAAATTGAAAATCATTCTGTACTTGAAAATAATAGAAATGTATAAAATATTCAATTAAAATTCTTAAGGAATTTATAGTTTCTTACCAATGGTGATTTTTTACATATGAACAAGGCTGGGCATTAACGAGTTAAAAAGTTAAAGTTAAGTTAAAAAGTTAAGTTACTTTTAACTAAGTTACTTAACGAGTTACTTTTTTTTTAAGAAGTAACTTCTATCTTAACGAGTTACTTTATTTTTAAAGTAACTTCTAACTTAACGCGTTAATTTATTTTATAGTCACGTTAAGTTATTTTTTTTTCTTTGTACGAACCCCAAAGATTTATTATAGCATTTTGTGTAATAAAAAAAAAAAATAATAATAACAATAATTATTATGTTAAATATAAATTATTCTGCTATATAAAATTATTATGTTATTTGTAAATATTTAACTTGAGGTGTAAATGGTGTAATTATAAGTTTTATAAGAAAAAAAAAGTAACTTATGTTTAACTAAGTTAAGTTACTTTTTTTTTCCAACCAACTTGTAACTTTAACGAGTTAAATAAAAAAGGAAAGTAATTTTTAACTTTAAACTTAACTTACATTTTTCCAAATTAACTTAACTTAACGAGTTAAAAAAAAATAGTTAACTTGCCCAGCCTTGCATATGAATAACTAAAAATTTAAACATTCCGGTGAGATTTCTTACATGGTTTAATTTATGTTTGAGTGAACCATATAGGTTAGGTATTGGCTATTCATAAAAACATTACATTTGCAAAAAATGAAAAGAATAATTTTGAGGCCCCGATTTCCGTCAATAGCTATGTTTCTTTGTCAAAATAGTAGCAGGTGTCCCATAAATTAGTGGGAATCCCTCAAAACTGTTGAGTGACGTCTGGTGACTCTATATTGTGCATTTACAAAACACCTATCGATTTTATATATTTAATACCTATTTATTTGTTATAAACCCTAATTATTTTAGTTATGATAAGTTTTAATGATTTAACGTTTATACTCGTACTGTATGTCTGTCTAATATAGTGTAAGTATACATATTTTAGTATTTACAATTTTTTTTATTTAATATTACCTATGGTTATATAATTAATTAATATTATTTATTATTTTTATTTTTACTATTGTGCCTAGTACTTATATAATATAATCATATTAATGCGCATTTTTATCGCATGTATGTATATATTTTATAAATCAAAATTAAAAAACCCTACAATAATATTATTATATGTTATATTTCGTTTACAACCATGATATCTGTTTTTATTTTATATGATTAAAAAAATATTATAAACCGATTGTTATGGATGATCGACTAATCGACCATGTGTGTATGATAGACGATTTAGTCTTATTTATCGTATTAATATAATAGAAACGAAGTGACCGAGCGGGCTACTGCGTCGGTTGTAATGCGTACCGTCGCCGGTTTGAATCCCGGCCACGGGCGTCATCTCTCTTTAGATAGGCAACTGTTTAGGGGGTGAGGCCACTACCCCCCAATCAAGCATGACAGAAACCTACGGCTGCCTAACTAAAAATTCTGCCAAATGGACGTCAGAACTAGGCCTTCGGGCTTACTGCCGAGTGCCGGACATAGCACCACACGAAAATATAAATAAATATTAACATAATATTAAACGTACCTATAGGTATTATTAATTTGTATTGTATACAACCGAAACGCAACCATTCAAATCGTCTATCTTTACATGTATAATAGAACACTAGTCAATAGATACTGCAGTGGACCGTGATCATTATACGAGGGCATTGAGCTCTAGCATGAGGTCACATGTTTATCATGTAATTGTATCTAATCCGTTGAGAGAGAGGTGAATTACTATTATTTCATTTGTAAAGAATATATTATTAAAATTTGTGTTTAATGCTCATCTAGGGTATCCGGTGATAATATCATTAAAACATTTAAAACCCCGTATGGTCGTATATAATAAAAATATGTATTATAATTTATAACATGTCCTGACTGACTGATTTATCATCGTCTAACCGGAAAATTTTTTTAAAACTTAGCATTTAAGACGTCTATTTTATAGTTTATCGAAACTGCTTAAATATGACTATTAAAAATATGTATTGTTTTCATTTAAAGGAGTGTAATGCAAAGAGTAAATCTACTGGCATTATTTGTCACGAGCAACATCGTGCAGGATCATTTAATATTATTACACAGAATTAACTAGACGTTTTTTGTTTATCAATAATACTCTAAATTTAGGCGGCATCCAAGTTTCGTCCCAAGAACCTTTTTTTATACCGATTCCATCCCGGTTAAAACAGTTACATACTAATTCCTCTGTCGCAGTTAAAAAAGAAGGTTAACTACAATATTTGTAAATGTTCATAATTTATTCGTAATAATATGTATAAATATTGTTATAAAATGCATAGGTACAAAAAATATAGATATTCATAGTATTAATACATCTTCATAATTTAATCCTAATTTAACCTAACCTTTGCTGGTTTTTCACAAATATCATCAACAGCTTTTCTTTTTAATTTATTATTAAATTTTTAACGATTTAAATAAGTTTCTTCAGTTCTATACTTCTATCATATGACTGTGGTTTAAATTTCCGAAGATAATTTCTTTGTTTTTTTCTGATGTAAAAATTTATTTTAAGCATCTTATTAATTTATTATCAAAACCTAATTGCTATAAATTTAGTTATCCTTACCAATTGTTATATACCTATGCTTTGCATTGTTTTTGAATATAATTTCAGTGTTCAATGTTGTTATTCAATTCTTTTTTGTGAAAAAAAAATTAAAATATTTAAATTCATTTTTAATTATTAAAATTTTACCTTTTTCACTGTTCATATTATCCATTTTTAATATATAAAATGATACGGACACGCACAAATAACGACTAAAAATAGTAAAACGTTTATTTAGTATAGTTAATTGAAATCAATCACAGTTTTTCTACGTAATTACATTTCTGCACTACCTGTATATAATAAGTGTTTATTGTATGTAACTTATAAGTTATAAAGGTATCTTATTTACCTTACGGCTTACGCATAAATATCATTTTAACTTATATAAATCTTGAGACATTTACAACTTATTACAATCGATATTAATATAATCAATGTATGTTACTATATATCTATAAGGCTTAGTAATATAAAGTTATAAATGTTACAACAAAAGAAAAACTTAAATCATGTATAAATTAATAACAGTAAAATTTAATTACAATCAAATAACTTAAGTGATTTTGATGCAGGATAGTATACAGTATAACCATGGGTGGATAGGCCTACCGGGAAACCGGGCATTTCTCGGTGGGCCCCCTCTTCGTATTTCGTTAATGGGTCCCTTTTTAGACTTTTTTTCCACGTGGGGGCCCCTTTTTAAATTTTCCCGGTAAGCCAAAAATTTACCCATGAGTATAACTTAATAATTATTGCCAACACTCAGCAAAGTTAAACACAAACTATAATAAACAAATTTATTTTATTTTCCACTGTGATCGAATGGTGTCCATGTTATTCTGTACAAAAAACAGTTTTCCATTTTTCCAATATGTTAATATTGAAAGTTTTATGCTTAAATTAGTACTTGTCTATACTTTAAATACGTATAACTCAAAAACTACTCGCACTAAATTCGATTTTTATGTATCAAAATACTCAGAAAAATATTCTGCTTTTGAATATGAAATTAAAACTCCATGTTGTCATTCAAACAAATAAAAAACTTAAAAAAATTATGGAAAAAAAATATTTAAAAATATAATTTTTTAATAAAAACGTTGTTTTTTTTAATAACTTTAAACTGTGTAAAAATCAAAATTTGAATATATCCATAATTTAAGCATAAAAATGGGGTAAGCATACTTATAAAATCATCTTGTATACATTCACTTCTTTGAAATTTACTTGGTCGCCAAACGCCAGGTTAATTGATATTATAAATATGATGTTAGGTTAAATAGGTATCTGATATCGGCGTATCGCACACATTTCTATAATCTAGCATGGTTGCTATATTTAACTATTTAAGTAACAAATTGGTGATATCATAGAAGTATATTTTACCGTTGAATAAATAATAATATAAGCTTAAGCTAGGTATATTAAAAGCTGCAAAACAGCACATTCATGTCGTATAGAAGTTAGGTATGCATTATCAATAATCATTACAGCATTACAACTATATGTGTTTAGTGTTATCAATGAAATAATAAAATTACATTTAAACTCACAAGGATATCACATTATTAACCTCTTATGGCACTTTAGGTACCTACATAGCATATATTTTTCTAACATGTTTATTAACTTTTAGGTTTTGGTTTTGTATGGCTATATAAATTTATATTTGTTTACTTTCATACATCATAGAAATAATTTCAGAGAGGTGCTACACTGTTACAGCTCTCCCCTGGCAAAACCAATGATTTTAATATATTTGTTTATTTTGTTCATAAATGGATAATTAATAATTAGGTTTTTTTACTAGATCCGTTGCAATGTTGCTTCTTGAGAATTTACGAACAAAATAATGTACAAATAGTAGGTATAAAATATGTACAATTAAAAAAAAATACAAATTATAGGATAACGAAAAATAACTAAAATCAACGTTAAACGATACGATATATTAATATAACAATATACATTATTCACGTCGTGACATAATATAAAGTAATAACAACAACAACACTATACTTATACAGTATAATTTAATACTATGCTGTCCATAAGTTAAACTTAGAATAATTATAAAAAAGTTTGAGGATTATTCAATTTAAAAAAATGTTACGAGTGTTTAAAGTTTTAATTTTAATTTGAAATCAAAAATACACGTATAAAATAACATTTTACTACTAAATAGTTTTAGATTTTTGTTATTTTTAATAAATCATTAAACGTGACATCTTGTAACTTTTACTTAAATGTTTGAATTAGTTTTAAAATAGAATATATGACAATATTTAAATATAATACCTATATATCCTAGACTGACAAATCATCCCCGTTCAGAATCGTTTTTCGTATACAATGATACCTATCATTGCATTCAAATTTAACCTACCCTAGTACGAGGTCCACCTAATGTACAGCAGAGCGATACTCATTTACCCGCTTTTTTTTATATAATACTATAATTTTTATTTTTATTTACATCTTTGTACTTTTCATAGTATATTAAATAATCATAACTATACAATTATTTATTAAAATTTAAAAGTGAAATAAAAACTAAACTAATTATGGAAATTAGGTATATGTTTACACCTTATATTTACTAAGACAATCATAGGCGGATATTTGGTCATATCCGTGGGGGGGCTTAACATTTTTACCATATCCATTAGCGTTAACACATTATTAGACACTTCAAAGATACTAGAACCTTCCGAGGGGGCTTGACTACGTTCTGGAGGGGCTTAAGCCCCCCAAGTCCCCCCCAATATCCGCCTATGAAGACAATGTTAAAACTTTGTTGAAGACTACTGACCCACAGATATATAAGAATTCTATAGATAGCCGACTCGGGTATTATTTCTGTCGCCAATAAAATGGCTGCCATCCTTATCTAAGAGGTAAATGTTTATATCACGATGTAGAGAAGATAAGGTGACACCACTCCGTATCTTTCAATGGTACAATATTGGCACAAAAATTCACGGCAGTTTAGTAGTTCAGAATTTAACACCAAAGTACGCCACCCTTCACTCGAAGGCCGACTTTTATACGAGTCGTAATGGAAATAGATTTAAATTGTATTTAAATGTATTAATTATTGTTGTTCAAATGTCGATAGTCCACATGCCAATTACCAACATAATATATTTTATGTTATATTGTATAAATTATTAAAATAAACTAATGTTACCAATTAATGTACCAATTATTAATAAAAATTGTAATAATATTATATGGTATGTAGCCATATCGTACAAATTTATTGATTTAAAAAAAAATGCATATTTATTTTATGATATTTATATGTTTATTTATTCATTGATACATATATCTACAAAAATGGAATTAGTAATATCTACGTCCAATAAGTATAAGGACGAGTTTAAACTGTTAATAAAAGCTCAGAATATACACATGATGTAGAGAAAAAAGTAATTGATAATATTCTATTTTTGATTTTAATTTACATAATTGTTTGTTTTTACACAAGTCTTAAGAGATGAGACTCCCTTAATGGTCTGTGGCCTGTGGATTGTTTAATAATATTTCGTATATAGGTACCTACTTTCTTATTTTGTTAAAAAATGCCAAACAAATGTTTTGTGCCAGGATGCAAAACTGAAAACTGGCTATGCCAGTTATAACATAAAGTTAAAAGTAGAAAATAAAAAAGCGGGTAAGTGAGTATCGCTCTGCTGTACATTAGGGGGTGGGGTGGACCTCGTACTAGGGTAGGTTAAATTTGAATGCAATGATAGGTATCATTGTATACGAAAAACGATTCTGAACGGGGATGATTTGTCAGTCTAGGATATATATTATATTTAAATATTGTCATATATTCTATTTTAAAACTAATTCAAACATTTAAGTAAAAGTTTCAAGATCTCACGTTTAATAATTTATTAAAAATAACAAAAATCGAAAATTATTTAGTAGTAAAACGTTATTTTACACGTGTATTTTTGATTTCAAATTAAAATTAAAACTTTAAACACTCGTAAAATTTTTTAAATTGAATAATCCTCAAACTTTTTTATTATTATTCTAAGCTTAACTTATGGACAGCATAGTGTTAAATTTTCAATTCTTAGCTTTTGATAGTAAAATATTTATAAGTTTTTAACTACAAAATAGTGAAAATTAATCATGATTTTGACGAATTTTTGTCAATATTTGAACTTCAAATGCTAATAAAAAAAAATTGTGCCTATGTATTTTTATAATTTTTGAATGAAAGTTAGAACAAGTTATGTGGACCTTTCAATTAAATTTTTAAGTAATTTGTCCCAGTTAAATTTTTTTTATCGACATTTATAAAAAAAAAAATTGATTATTTCAAATGCCTATAAATAGCTCAAAAAAGTCAAAATATTTTGAAAATCAAATCACGTAAAGAAAATGGCAATCTTAATAACTGGTAAAATTTTCAAATATTTACGACTTATACTATTTGAATAACAACAAATATCAAAAATCGTTTGAGGCTAAACCGTTATTTAACATGGTTTGTAAAAATTTAAATTTCAAACACTCCTAAAAATTGGTTGTCTTAGTCCAGTAGATTTTTTTTTTGTAGATATTTGAAGAAAAATGTATGGAGAACCTTGTACCAAGTTTTCAAAACTTAGTTATAAAAGAAAAGATTTTTATGATTTTTCAACCATGTTGTGTGCCCCAGATAATAGTGAAGTACAAGATGGAGAAAAATTACTATAATTGAAAACTCGTGGTTATTTACTTGTACCATCTAAAAAACTTTATGAAATTATTTACCAAGTAATATAATAATATAACATATAAATATATAATAAATATAAATATGCAAAACAATTTGCATGTGTATAATATATTTGTATACTAACTAATAATAATTTCCTTTATTATTTGTTTTAGCTCGAAGATGCTATTTGCTCAATTATGGCAAGAACTAAAATCCAAAAAAATTTATTATTTTTAATATTAGATGAGCTAAGAACAGACAAATTTAATATAAAATTATAAACTTACTCGGGTGTGATGAACAGTGGCGTAGCCAGGGGGGGTTTTGGGGGTTGAAACCCCCCCTTCGGCCGTATTTTTATCAAAAATATAATTTTTATAATATAAAAATACAATCATTTATTCGTGGTGAAATGTATTCTGTTATGCTGTATTCACGTTATCGACTGCACTGGTGATAATAATCATTATCATTTAATTATTTTATTATTTCAATACGGTTGTAGATTTATTTTATTTTATTACTAAAAAAAACCCCCCCTAAAAAAAATCCTGGCTACGCCACTGGTGATGAACATGCAAATGCATTGACCAAAAATAGTATAACATTTTTTTATAATCAAGAATGTATTTTGTATGTGATGCAGAGAATGCTAATCGAAAAAAAATAGAAGACAAAAAAATTAAGCAAAGCAGTCGAAACTCATATAACCGTGTAGGTACATAAAGTTGTTAAAATAAAATACTTATAATTTATATTATAATAAAACTTTATCAATTTAAACTATTTTAAATGTTACCTAATTGAATAGAATGATTACTTAAAAATAATTCTTTCTTAATATTTTAAATTTGAAGTAATAGTATCAAAAACGACAAAAATGTATATAATTTTTGAAATTTTACATTAAAAACAATGTATTCATAATATAAAAACCGGCCTTCGAGCGAATGGTGGCGCTACCTACCACACTGCCGAGAAAATTTGCGACCGGAATATGTACAAGCGGTGGCACCTTATCGGGCTTATCTTCTCTCCATCGTGCTGTGGCACAGACTTCTATACTACACTAGATAAGTAACTCTCGAGATTTATTGAAGCTCGGCTTATCAGTTGTTATCGGTTACCGCCATTTTCTCGGTTGGCAAAACATTTAAGATTATTCTACAATCTACATAATAATTAATATTTTAGACTAAAACTAAAGTATATTCTATCTGTACCTATATATTCAGATATTCTATAACAATTTATTATTTTTTATTTAATTACTTAATACAATTTAACGTCAATGACCATTGTATTAAGATACATCATACAAGAATAGTCAGTGTAGTGTACAAGTGCTTGAAAATTAATTATAATGCCTGTTTCTTGCGCTGCATATGGATGCTCAAACAGATATCAAGCTGGACAAAATATACATTTCTTTCGGTAAGTTATGTTATAATAATAACCAATTAGTAAGGATATTAAACTCTTAAATAACAAGTCAATACTCGGAAAAATTATTGTGTATCCATTTTAATTTTATAACTGTATGATCATAGATTTCCTATTTCTAACAACGAGTTGATGCAAAAATGGATTAGTGCAATAAAAAGAAAAAATTTTGAGGCAAATCAATGGAGTCGGATATGTAGTGTTCATTTTACAGCACAAGACTATCAAGTTAGACCTGGGGCACATAGATTATTATTAAAAGATAATGCAGTTCCATCAGTATTCCCATCATTTCCATCCTACCTTCAAACACCAATTAAAATTCCTAGGAAACCACCTACATTAAGGAACTGTTGTGGTAAAGGTATATTGTCATGAATCATGTTAAATTAATTTGTTGACATTTGTTTTTTTGTATTATACAGATCTAACTGTAAATCAATTAGAAGACGATGTTGGGGCATAGTTTCTTCACGAAAAGTTTTGTTTTAAGTTATTTTACATAAAATCTTTCGGTGGTAAGAGGGTCCTATGCCCCCCCCTTGGATTTTATGTAAAATAACTTAAAACAAAACTTTTCGTGAAGAAACTATGCCCCAACATCGAAATCCGGCCGAATAACATTCGATTAAAAAACTCAAATTTTGGAATTCCAAGGCCCCAAAGTGGGGTAAAAACGACTCTTACAGTCTCGACAAAAGACACCAATTTTGATCAGCATCTTCCAAAATACCAGAATCTTGAGTTTCAGACACGTCGAACGACCAATAAGATTTTTCAAAAATATATTTGGGGGGGGGGTCGAAATTACCCCAACTACGGGGGAATTTTTGGAGAGTCCTAACCATTGTCTTGGGACGTAACTTTTATAGGTGTAGAAACAATAGTTTTACGTACGAATTTTTCGAAATTATAATATATCATATTATCATTGCCAAATGATTTTCGATGTGATTTGATGAAAAACTCCTTCTAAATAAACCATGCTTTTTTTATGCTGATGGCATAATTTTCAAACGTTGAAACGTGAACAAACCTATGTAATAGATTTTTAATAAAACATTTATTATCTAATTGTATATCGTATATGAGTACATGACGTTCATATTATAACTTATAAGATAATGTTATACTTAACTAGTTTTACTAAATAAGAATGCCTTCCTAAAATTTAATAATTTAATGCAAATATACTAATAATTAATATACAGTACTAATAATAGTACTCATAGATAATGATGAAACACACTACGAAATTAAGAATATTTAGGCTTTTGAAAAGGTATTTAAACTTTAAACTTTAAAGTCTACCTATTGTAATTTTTACGTATAAGTAAATAAGTAATGTAGTTGTTTTATTTACATCAAATATTATATGATTTTGACGTTTGCGAATATATTTCTTAAGTCGAAATCGTAATTTTTTACAGTTTTTTGTTACAATTTAGAAAATTCAGTATTATTATACCGTTTAAGAATGTTGAACTTTTACAACTGAAAAATATAATTATTTACTTCGAAACTAGATTCATTATTCATTAAAGAAACTGCCTTAAGTAATGTAAAATGTACGACGCAATCAGACGATCACTCGATCGTAAGCCATACAATTTTTAATAAGTCGTTTTACTCTAACACTATATTTTATGATCCTTCATGAAGTAAAGCTTATAGGTTTATTAACTATTCAGTACTCGACTCAATCAATAAATTAAATTCATCAACCAAAACTGCGTTGATATTGATTTTCATTCCTTAAGAAGAAGAAACCCACTACCAAACAATTAAACAACCGAACAAGATCAGAAGATCTGACTGGAACTGGATATTAACACTTAACAGTGTTAAATATCAATAATTGTTCATATAACTGATGAACTTAGAATTTTCAAAATCATCAAAATTAACGATTTATACGCCTCGAAAATGCTTATAATTAAATGTATATTGTTCAATTGTTGTGACTTGTGAATGTATAATACTAATATGACAAGTCTCATAATTACAAACAATAGGTAGGTATGGTAAATTACAAAATGACAAGTGTAAATAGTGTAATATATTTTCTAATTTTCTATTAAAACCTTTGTTCCTGTCCGTTTGTGGATGAGATTAATCCCACATAGAAGAACGAAAAATGGTGAAATCTAAAGTTTATCGATAGAAAATGTTATGTAGATTCAAGTGTAATGAATTTTCTAGTAATTCAATAGATACCTTAATACTTAGCTTTCAAAAAGTATAAAAAGCCAAAAAAAAAATACAAAGTTCGCTTTATCATTATTATCATATATTATAAATTAAGATAATGAATTAATAATTAGTTTATTTTTAAACACGGCTTTAGATCTAAAGCTGTGGTTTTAAAAGGTCAACTCTTCGAATGTCTGATAAACAATTGCGGTTATGATCAATTTTTACGTAAATAATAATATGATGGATAATTTGTATTTATGTTTTAATAATTTTACTTTTTAGTATTTACGTTTTCAAAGTTTCAAATCTTCTAAGTACTTATCTAGTTTTTGTATAATAAATTAATAAGTAATGATAATATTATGTTCTTTATCCTGTACAGTACCTATACAAATTACAGATCTAAACAGTTCTCCTTAAATGTGGTCTTCATCAGTCATTTAAAGTTATTGGATACAACCGATTTGCATATTATGTAGATTTTATTTTATATGACAGTATAATTATTTCTAGGTACAATGTAACGACAAATACCTAATTGAAACCATTGGAAAAAACAAGTAAAATTCATGCTATATCTACAACATTCATGTTCAAATCTTCATAACTCAAATCATGTAAGTTCTGTATAGTGTTCCTATAATGTATTAATCATTTAAGGTTATTACCTATTATTAGCACATCTGAAACAATTTAATAGATATACTGACAAGATAATTATTTATCTTATAAAGTTGTAGTCGGGTGTTTATTGATAACCTACCTGTGATTTTTTAATTGTTGGCTGTTCAATTTTATATAATATAATAATATTGATTGGTTTCTATTTTACATTGAATTTGAATGTAATACTGAGCTATCGAAACAATTTTCAAAATAATTTAATTAATATAATTGTTTTTTTTTTTTCTAATTATAGTCAGCAAGATACAGTAACTGAAGTATACATGTATTCAGGCCAATTAGGAGATTATTCCTATAATATATGTTTGGAAAAACATCTAAAAATACTGTTTCTACTAACATAATTGTTTATCCGGTTCATATTATCTGAATTATTATAGTGAGTCAATTTACTATTATAAAAGTTATTTTATTTATTGTTGGTTTGTTTTTTTTTTTATGCTTTTGAAAATTCTGGGAATTGTTTAATTTTGACCCATCGAAGTATCAACTAGATTCATTTTAATAACAGAAACAATGCTGAAGTAGAAAATCTGTAAAGCATGTTTACTGCACCAAAATGCGATGACACAAAAATAAAATAATTAAAAACACATTATTGTAAAATCAATACAATACTATAAACTGATACTGTAAGTACGTCATACATAATTTATTGTACCTAAAATTTTTGTTAATAAATTACCTCTGAATTATATATCTGAACTTGAACTGATATTATTATTATTTCATAACACCTAGAACCTGTCACCCGTTAACAGTTTTATTTTAATAAGCATTTAATAGCTTATTATAACATGCATTTATTAAAAACCATATATCAACGTTTCATCCAGTATCACTAAAGTCTATAGATCAGAAATTACATCAACTTGGTACATAATTCATTATACAACATAATTACACACATACGTTGACTACTATATTAGTTAACAACTGTTTACCCTCCAAGGAGTTATCATAATAAATAAATAACACTTAATTTGCAATAGTAACATACAGTGTTACATTTAAAAATATGTGTTTACAAAAATAACAATTAAATGTATTTTTTTGTTTCTTATAGCCAGCTAAAGAGGGTTTCCAAGTTCCAGATAAACTAGGATATCAATGTATAACATGGACTACTCAATTATGTTAACAGTTCTTACATATATTTTGTCATTACCAGTTTCAGATGGATGAAATATGAATAATGATTTGATAATTTTTGAAATTAATTATGATTGCAAGTAATGAAACATTAAATTATTTTTAAGATTGTTATAAACAAATTTTTGTACATTTATTAAATTTAAATTGAGTTAAGTTGTACCTTTGTATAAGGTTATAATAAATTTATTTTCTATCTAATAATTGTATTAAATATAATTAAATAAGATTTTATGTTTAACTTATGATTAATACAAAAAATATTAAATAACTAAATTACTAATAGGTAAAATTTTAATATTCTAATTAATAATTGTTCAAAGAACTTTGCATGTCAATTATTTTTAAATGAATAATTTATTAATATTAATTATGATAATAATCTTTATGTAACAAAATATATTTCCAATTTAATTTTAAATATACAGAATTTTTTGTTTAAGATATAAATTTACAATAAATAGTTTAAATTGAAATATAATTATAATATTAATAATGACACTAAACCATAATAGTTTATATCAGTGGTGTTCCACAAATTCTGATTTTTTTTTTCAATTTTATTTATTACTTTTATAATTTTTAGTGACTAATATGTATGTAAAACTGTTTTGTGTTATGTATGAATTGTTTAATATAATATAAAATTTAAAAATTTATAAAAATACAGTTTTTATTTTACAGCTGTGTTACACAAAAATCTTATAAAATATTAATTGTTCAGACATTCGAAACAAGTTAATAATTGGCCTATATTATACATAAAATTTTATGTATATTATTATTTATCGTATTATACTAAAATATTATTACTTTTTTGGGATGTTGATTGTGGTTACCTAGCGTAAAAATATAAATTGCAACTTAAGTAAACAGTGGTCTGTAACGAAACTCAATATTGAATTAACCAATAGTGTTATACAGTTTATAAGTACATAATATTGTCATAATTGTCTATCATAAAGTACTGTTTATACCACAATTAAAGATACTATTATTTGTAATCATAGTTTAGACTTTTACTATATATTCATCAATAGAGTTTGACTACCTGTTTTACATAATTAAACATATTATAAATTATTATATTTTTATAAAGTTATATCAATTATATTAATACTTAATAGTTTTATGTAATTAGACTTACAATATTGCAATTTACATAATCTATATCTTAATGTAATAATTAAATAATAATACACAATATTTTGGTACAATGTAAAACTTAATTAAGTTTAAAAATAATTTCTGATTTTATTTATACAATTATACCAAATAAATATGTACTTAGAACAAAATAAATCTGCTCGGATACAACATTTCAGTTATTATTTATTAGTTTTAATTTTATGTGTATATTAAATATGCAATATATTAGTATGATAGGGAGTAATAATGAATAATAAATTAACAATATTATATTATGCTTACCTGCAACTATCTAAACACATAAATAATACAAAAGTATATTGTTTAATGTTATTACTTTTTGACTTTTGTCTTTCTAGTTACTATGTGTCTGTTAAGACTCATAATCTATATACCATTGCCTACTAAATATACTAAGTACACTATATTGTTGGAAATTTATTTCATTATATTATACTCAGTTTTGAAATAGTATTTGTATCTAATAATATTATAATATTAAAAATGTTTGAATTCGGCGGCCAGTGTTAATGTAATTTGTCATTTATTCCAAGCCGAATTGATATGATATTTTTCATCCATGATAGTGCTGTAGTGATATAAACCGTTTTTTTTTTAGTGATATAAACCGTTTTTTTTTACTGTCTGGTTGCTGTGGGTATATCTTTAATCGTGGTTATCAATTAAATTTGTCACCAGTTACCAGTAATCGTGGACAACACTAGAACTACAACAGGCATCAATTTTCAAGTTCAATTTTTAAATAATTTGAATTGTTTTAATACATTTGTATTTGTTGAGGTACAGATTTTAAAGATTTATCTATAGACAGTGCAAAGTTACTTTTACATTTTATATATATATTTAATCTTTGTTCAGTTTAATATGTCAGAATTATCGGTGAAGACCAATGATAATGTAACATTATGTTTTTTGGTATCTGATGAAAATCCAGAAATAAAATTTATTCTACTGGACAGTGAACCTTTAATATTGGGTAGAAAAAAACAGACTGGAATAGTCGATCAAAGAATGTCAAAATATCAAAGTAAATTAAAAATAATTCTATGATACTACTTATACAGTTTAATATGACTTACGTTTATATACCTATGAAATCATTTATTATCTAAAAAAGAAAATGGGTATATTCGTTTATAATCCCATCTAATGTTCCAGAAGTGATACAATTATAATGATGTGGATATACCAAACTATATAAGTGTCACTGTGATATCTCTTAAACCAACTGTGAAGTAGGCATGATTCTCGAGAAAAACTGTTTCAATATAATTTATAATTAAATAATATTCGTTTCTATTACCCAAATAATTTTATTCACCACAATTCTATTTGAAATTGATTTTAATAGTGATTGGAAAAATATCAATAGTAAAAACTCAGAAAAAACGCATGGATATAAAAATCCATGGTTGTTCTATATATGATTGTTCTATAATATAAGTTATTTTTGATTTACCAGTATATTGTTTCAATTACATATAATGATTGTAGCATAACTTGTTACAATTTTTATTTAATAATATTATATCTGTATAGTCAAAAAAATTTAACACATTTTTAACTTCAAAAGAAGCTACTGTAATACTCCAGCTGCCGAGCATACACTGATTGGTCAGTATGTGTGTTTAAATACCTACTAAAATATCCAATCTAAATTTAATGCATACACCTTTCAATAAATAATATTTTTATTACCTACCTACCTAATTATTTATTATAATAATTATTATTTTAGATCTTGAGCTAAGCGATGAATACATATTTTATAATACTGTATTAAAATTTTTAAAATCTTTTGGTGGGGTAGTTTTTTGTTATTGGGGAAGTGTCAGTGTATATATTTTAGCAATTTGATTTTAGTGTCTATACCTATAATATTACAATAATTTAAGTTACTTTATATTTGGTTATCGGTACCTACTTTTAATTGATATTTAATATTTATTTTATTTAAATAACTGGAAAAAAGAAACTTATGTTTAAAACTAATTAAAAATATTATAATATTTAAAAAAAATTATTTTACTCACAGTTTTATTTTAACCTATACAATTTGTTTAGAATTTGATATCTCTAATTAAATTAAAAACATAGGCTAAGATTGTATATAAACTTAGTTCTTAATTAATATACTGACTTTACTTAATTTTTTTAATTTTTTTAGTGAAGTTTGTAGCTGACTATTCTACGGCTCGAGTATTGGTTGAACAATTAGGTAGCAACAAGTCAGCTGTTAATGATGAATCTATGATAAAAGGAGAAAAGAGACTATTGATCCACGGAGATAAAGTGGCATTATTGTTTAAAAGCAATTATACATATCATTTAGATTTTGTAACATCTCCTACTTATGGTGTAGAATCCAAAAAAAGGACAACCAATTGTTTAGATAAAGAAATGTTACATAAAAAATCTCGCTCAGATTCTACACCTAAATGGGAATGTAAAAATGGTTCGATAATGGTGTATAATAATTCAAATATTGTTCATAAAGATAAAGTAAATGTTCAATTAATTAACATTGTTAATTGAAATTTTTAATTTTAATATTTGTTTTTGATGTTCAAGATAGCAGCATTTGATTTGGATGGAACACTTATTGTAACTCGGTCTGGTAAAGTTTTCCCCGTTGATGAGAACGATTGGGAAATTCATAATCCTGAAGTTGTTACATCTATTAATAAATTGTCAAATGACGGTTACAAAATAGTGATATTTACTAATCAAGGAGGTATTTCAAAACTTAAAGTAAATTTTGTAACATTTAAAATTAAAATTGAAAATATATGCGAAGTACTCAAAGTACCCGTTCAAGTATTTATAGCCACAGAAAAAGATATAAACAGAAAACCTGCACCGGGAATGTGGAATATTTTGGTCTCTGATGTAAGGTTTTTTTTTTGTTATATAACTAAATAAATTACATAAATGTATTTTTATTTTAGTACAATGGAGACGTATCAGTTAATACAGATAAAAGTTTTTTTTGTGGTGATGCAGCAGGCCGGCCTGCTCGTTTTACATCTGATGGAAAACAAATTAAAAAAGACCATTCATGTTGTGACCGCTTATTTGCCATGAATATTGGACTCAAATTTTATACCCCTGAAGAATACTTTTTAAAAGAACCTACTGATAAATTGTATACATTACCAGAATTTAATCCAAATGACATTATGGCCAATATCCTCTTTACAGATTTAACATCCAAAGTTTTATTTTCTGCTAATCAAGAAGTAAGACCTCTTCAACATGGAATTTTTAATATTTTAATACAGTTTGTCTCACAGAAGAAAGATACTGTTTCGCTCATGTAAATAGCTATGAAATGGTGCTGGGCTGAATGTGGTATGTGTATTAGACTCAGATTAGTTTAAAGATGCACATGAATACCCAGTTTTTGTTGAGACACATTACCTTTCTTTTATGAGACACTAAGACAGAGTATAGTAATTAAATTAATTTTTAGATGATCATAATGGTTGGCTGTCCTGGTTCAGGGAAAAGTTATTTTGCTTCAAATAATTTATTGTGTCATAATCACAATATGAAAATAATTAACAGAGATACACTGGGATCATGGCAAAAATGTGTTGCTGAAGCTAAAAAATACTTAAGTCGTAATAATTATAGTGTAGTGATTGACAATACAAATCCTGATATAGACTCAAGAAAACGCTTCATTGATGTAGCTAAAAGCTTAAAAATACCATGTCGAGCATTTTTAATGAATGTATCCAAAGACCATGGAAAACATAACAATAAAGTAAGCATAAATTAAAGTCACTTTTAACTTGTAAATAATTAAAATATTATTTATAATCTGTACATTACTATACATATGTTTATTTTCTGTACAATTGGTTAGATCCTATGAAAATAAGTTTAACAATTATGTATACAAATTCAGTGGTAGAATGGGTAATTCTTTAGAGCGCATACTGAATTGCTACTCAAATTACTATGCATGTTTAAAAAGAATGTTTCTTATATAATATTTTATTATTTATAAAACTGTTTTTGTTCATTGTTGTAAGATTCAAACTAGTAGCAAAACTCTTTTTGTAGAAATTATTTAGTATTCATATATAAATATTAATATTTGCATATAAAAATAACCTTCAATTTTATAATTTTTTTTTAGTTTCGAGAATTTACTGATAAAAAACACCCATTAGTATCAGATGCCGCAATTAACTTTTACTTGTAAGTATGAATAAGAGTACTTTTAATTTATTGTACAATTATATATAGCAGATATAAATTTAAAAAATATATTTATCAAATATTTATTTTTATCTAAAACAGTTGATTTGTTTTGAATTTTTGTCATAGTCATAACTAGTCCTTTAAATTAAGTGGGAACCAGAAGGAAGGGGTCTAAAATACGTTTATAGCAATTTTTTTTAATTAGATAATTATTTATTATTTGTATTAGTGTTTATAACTTACTCTTTGATTCTTGAATTATTAATCATTTATATGAAATATTATATTACTTTATATTACGTGAGGGCAACATACCATGTTTATAGACATACATTTATCCAAAAATTCTGGAGAGACTGATGCCCACCCAAGCCCTTCCTCTTAATTTTACCTATGATTGTTATACATTGTATAACTTTTAACTTTTAGTTAATTTATACCTGGTATAAAGTAATAAACAAATTTTGATTTTTTAGGAGGATTACTTATTGATCCTATAAAAGTGAAACCATGTTGGTTGCGATTAATTTTTAGTGAAAAATGTGGGTTGTTGTACTAAAAAAATTGAAAACCATTGTTATACACAATGTTTAAAACTTAATACAAAAATTGTAGAAGCCAGTCTGCTATATAATAATTTTCGAGTATACCTTGTAAATCAATTAGTTATTGTATTGTATATTTCAAATTTGAATTGAATAATAAACCATTGTATAAATAAAATAGTCAAGTTCTTTACATACTACTTTAGTTTTTTTTAAGCGACTCGAAAAAAAAATAACCATAAATAGATGCTTGAAATTTTCACCAAATCTTTATATTATCTTTTTTTATTTACAATAAGATTTTCAAAATATTTAAACTATTTTTGAGCTACTTATGGACATAAGTGTAATTTTCAGTTTTTTTTCCATAAATATCAACAAAAATTTATTTGCTTGTTAGAAATACTTGAAATTTTAATATAAAGCTCTTCATAAATTAAAATTTCTCAATTTAAAAATATCAAAAATCTATAGCCAGTATGTTTTTTAGAAGTATTTAAGTAAGAAATGCATTAAAATTTTTATTTTAGCCTTAAAAATGAATACAAGATTCTTTATGGGTTCTTCAACCTATATGTCAAAAAAAATTCTACCAGAAAGTTTTATTAATATTTTATGAGCATTTCAATTTCAAATATTTACAACATTATTCGATATTCAATTAAAATAATTATTTTTCCTCAAACAATTTTTGATTTAAAAAATAATAACTATAGATACTTAAAGTTTTCACCATATTATGTTTATACTATAATTTTCATTATACGATAAAATGTTTAACTATTTTTGAGTTATTTATAGGTATGACAATGAGCCAAATTATTTTTAGGTTTTTTTTTTAAAAGTCATTCATAAATTATTTACTGCGTAGGTTGCGTACGAGTTGATTCCTGTCATTCCCGGGTACCTGTTTACCTACACCGATATCGTTAAATTGATTCCCAGGCCATTAAGAGGTATATTATATACGAGTTGGTTCCGGGGTCATTATATATATATTTTTTTCAATATTCAGCCTATTACCGTGACCTGCAATGAGACACCACAAGGGGGTTGGCTGACAAGTTTTTCAATAATGTATTATTTTTTTATAGTTTTTTTTATGTTTTAAAAATCATTAATCAATTTTTATTTATTATCTATTGATAAAAAAAATTTCGTAGTTAGGTAAAAACTAAAGTATTATAATACTCAATTACCTACCGTTTTTTTTTATTAATTTAGTAAAACTTATTTTAATTTTTCAATTGAATATTAATAATTGATTATACTTGAAATTTGTTTGTTTAAGAACAACTATTTATTACAGTAATATGTTCAATATTATTTTATCTTTATCATTATTTTAAACACATTTGTATATTTATTTTTCAGTTCAAAATTCCAAGAACCATCCAAAAGTGAAGGTATTGACGAAATAGTTAAAATAAATTTTGTTCCTCATTTTAAAGATCCTGATCATGAGAAATTATACAAAATGTTCTTACTTTAATATAAGTAATTTTTAAATTTTTGTTTATTTTATTATATAATTTTAGAACTTACTAAGAATGAAATGTTATTTTAAGTATTAGTTCTTAACAAATTATAAATACATAAATAACTTTTTGAAATTGTATCATATTACAATATAATATAATACTATAGTATTTATAATCAGTGATATTAGGTATGAACTAAAATATATTTTTTTTTATGTATGTCGCATTCAAGGACGTAGCCAAAAAACAATAACGCGATATGGATGCGACATATATATTGTTATTAAAGCGTAAGGCTATTTCTTTAGACAGTAATATCTGAAGTTCTACTGGTCCGATTTTCATGATTTTAACCTAGCCTCACTTAGTGAGCAGATGAACCATCTAATAAAAAGAATCTGAAAATGTATCAATTAAATTATTTTTGGAAATATTTAGTTTTCCTAGTAATTGCGTAGTAATTAGCATCCAGCATTAACTTCCGTTGGGTTAGGTTATGTTATCTTAACTGCCTAAACTACTTCTACGACTAAAGTCTAGTGCCACGTGCGTTACTGTCTGATGTATATATTGTGCACACCACACACATATGACCATATAAGACCAATAAAAATCTGAGAATAAACCATAAACTCTGTGGAAATAAACTGAGTGAGACAAGTGAGTGAATAACTCTTATTCTAAAAATGATAAAAGTGGTAGGGTAGTTAATACGTTGGTTACCCAGTGATCCACTTGAGGTACGAATTTTAAGAAAACATCAAATTTTAATTGACAAAGAAAAGAGAAATTGAACTGCAAACAAGATATTTTTCAAAAAAATAAGTACCAAATCAACCAACCCTAGGTTAGGTTATCATCAATTGAGGGTTACACAAATTAGAGTTATTGAAAAATTCTACATTTTATTATTGTCTTTTGGTTTAAACTTTTTGAATTATTTTAACATTTATTATTTTATGACATATATTTGACATAATCAACATTTTTTGTAATTAATTGTACTATATTTTTTTAGTTATTTACTTATATTTAGGTAGTATTTACATAATAGACAAATTCAGTTTATGAAGAATTACTATAATAATACATATTTTTTCACAGTAACATTAAAAGTAAAAACCAATGCTTTCAGCCAAATCACAGGAGAAATGTTAACCATTTATAAATCACTTTTAACATTTAAACGATATTAATACTGAAAAAACATTTTATTAAGAAGGTATTATATAAATATGAGTATGAGTAGTTGTTCTGGATTGTCGACTACTCAGTGAAATTACGTGAATTGTTTAGATAAAAATCAATATAGACATGCAATATACTGAGATAAAATCATAAATTAATCATGATCAGCAAATATTTAGATATGGGGGACGCAATTCATCTCGTTCATTCATTCATTCATTGTGTATGAGTGTATGATTCAATAAATGGACTATGGAATATAATATATTAATTATAAAAAAAATGCTTAGTTAGGTATAGGTAGGTCATAGAATATGAGGTAGGTACTAGGTACTCTAACCCAGCGGTTTCAAACGGTGGGAGGTAATATAGTGATGATGGAATCACAAAAAAAATTATGTTATTTTACAATGTGTCAAATTGAAATCACTATATTAGTTTCAGAAAAAGGTAAGAAAAAAACAGTCTCAAATTACTCATTAAATTTACTTATATTATTTATATTTTATATTAATATTTTTGTTTTTATCTTCAATATTTTTTCTTATACTCAATATTATTATTTCGTATAAGTTGATTTATAATACATTTTTAAAATGATGAAAATTATAAAAGTAAATATTTGTATTATACCTATTGTATAATATTTAGTTATTTTGTATTGATTTATTTGTACCGCTCACGAAAATTGCCTAAACTCTAATTTGAGGAGGGAGGAATGAGATTTTTAGTAAATTTACAAGGGGGGGGCGAAGATTGAAAAAGGTTGTTCCCCAGTGGCACAAATAAGGGGGGCTAACACCCCCCCCCCCCCCCCCCCCGAAATAACTCAAAGCCTCCTCAAAAAATAATAGTATAATACATATATGTATGTTATTCTTAATAAGTTATTTTTACCGGTTTTGGTAATTTTGGGGTTTGAGCCCCCCCTAACACATTTTTCCTATTTGCGCCACTGTAATGTTCCCAACTCTAACCGATGACTGATCATCGCTATCATGATAATTAATAATAGTTTAAAAGTACAGTTTATATAATAAATTATAAGCTGATTAAATTCGAGTAATTTTTATTAGTCTTCTAATTATTAGTTTTTTTTATTGTTAAATTGTCACACGAGACTACGAGAGTAAACTGTTTACATATTTCTTATTCTCATATGGAATTCGAATTTTTCTATCATAATAATATGTAGGTACGTAGTATGTTTGAATCACGGCTTAAGATATATATCTTAAACTGTGGTTTGAATTGTTATATTATATTATTTATATAATTATATTATTTAAATTATAAATATGTATGTACATTTAACATGGTAACCTTACGGCAAAGGATATTTTAAGAAATTTTCACATAGCAACATTATAGTATATAATAGAACACAACTACAAAAATTTGCTAAGTAAAAACATTTTAACAATATGTCAATATAGGTACCTACCTAATATCTATTATCTATTTAAAATTATAGGATAATATATTTGAAATATAAAAAGATTAGTAATATTTCAAATTCTCAGTGTAGAGATATGAATATAGGTACTTCTATAAAATTTCAGTTGCGCTCTATACATCTTATGGTTGAAAGACCAAAATATCGCTCAAACCATTTTACAATACCTAAGTAAAATGCATTAATTAGTTATAATTATTATATAATAAATGAAAACACTAATCAATTGACAATTTGTTTGTAAGTATTAATACATAATATAATATAAATAAATAAATATTTTTTTTCTTTAAATTTTACAAGTTATTTTTTGATCGTTGATTATTCAAAATTAAATACAAATTATAAATTTACAATACATTATAATTCGTTTCATAAACTTCCCGATACTAGCTGTTATAAAATAATAAAATATATTATACCCGGTAACTTTAATCAGTAATGACAGTAATCAATTGATCAATAAATAAGTTTTAATTTTCAAGTATTTTGTTATGTGTTATACAAGCGGATTTTGGTAAACTTATTCTAAAATATGAGAAGCGTAATTGGTATAGGTACTAACCCTAAATGAAAATTTTGTGTTAGGCACAATTAGTCTTATTTTACAATGATGTGTGATTTTTTTTGTCTATCATCACCGTTTTGAACCGTATAAAAATGCTTCAACTTTTATTTTTGAAGGTTGTTTCTGATAGAAAATTGGACATATTTTGTACTTTTGTGAGGTAAAAATTAAAAATGCTTTGTATTTTAATTATATTATAAAATATAGGTAATTGAATAAAATAATCGAGAACACAAAAAAATTTTAATTGGTTTGTAAAACCATAATTAGACAAAATTGATTTTGTTTTTTTAGTGTATCTCAAAAACAAGTAACCTTATTAGTTATTATGTGCTAAATTCTATAGATTTGTAATTTTTATCAAATTGTTATGTTTGCAATTTTTATGAATGATAAAAATTTCAAAATATATTATATATTATATATACTCTTTTTGAGTTATTTTACGCATAACAGTTTAATAAGGCGCAATTAAAGTTAATATGTTAATATGTTAATAGGTACTATAGTTCTATATATTTTTAAATAAATTAAATGAGAGCTCTTCATCTGCAAGTTTCGTGATACGACGTGATATTGAAAAATAATAAATGATATGATTTATGTAAATTCCATACGGAACTAAAAAAAAAACTATAATATTTTAAGATTATGAATTTATAAATATAAAGACCTAGTGAATTAATTCAGTAATAATAGTAATTGTTGATTAATAATCCTCATAATAATTATACAGGAACTTAGTTATTTTATATTAATTTAAAATTGAACTAATCAAAGTACCAAACATTAAATACTTAATAATAACAACAACATATAATAATTAAAATGTGTCCTTAAATAACTGAATACAAAATTAAATAATTACTATGTAATACCTATTTAATAAATCTAATTTAATTTATTTATATTAAGTCTAAGACTCTGATTCGTATTCATTTGTATATTTTTGGTGTTCGATTGTTCTCTATACCATAGGTAAGCAACAAAATATGTTTCATAAAAATAAGATTTTTTGAGATAAATAAATAATAATAATCAAATGAGTAGTTTAATATTTTTGTACCTATATCTTATTATTTCGAAAAATTCATTGTATTTATAAAAAGCATATTCAAATATATATTAAAAATCCACTAGTTGACTAATGAACTAAAATATTTTACCGGGCGATAATAGATTTTTTTTGTGAAATCTAAAGATTTAAATTCAAAAATTATATAAATATAATATTTGCGATAATGTTTAAAATTAAAATATGTTATATTATACGTTGCAATAAACATAGGTCAGTTATATTTTAATAATTATTATTTTAGCAACATTGTGCAATATTTTAAATTCTATAGAGTTTAATTTAATAACAAAAAAATAAAATAAAAAATGATACAATGTTTCTTTTGAAACTATAATAGTACTAATAGCGATGATATTTTTTTAAGTTCTTAAAATAATCACATAATTATAAGATTATCATAAAACTTGAAATCTTGATTTTTACCAAGCATGTTACCAGATAAATTGTACTTACAAAAGTAAAGAATAATTTTGACGATATAATAAAAACTGCCAAATGTTTTATAGAATTATTTGAAAATAAAAATTGAAAGGCATGAAAATCAAATAAATACTGCAGAGATTGCAGAAGTACTCCCAATAAGATGTAATATAAGACAAGTATGGAATATAGAACTATAATAAATCGCATGTTAGAAGAACTTACTCGAGATAAATGTATATTATTAAATTGACAGATTTTTTGTTAGATTTTTAATTATATACTTAATACACAACTTTAAAACTGTTGAAAAATAGTTTCTAAAATTCGAATGTTTAAATCTCGCAGGTTTAAAGTCATTAAGGAAAATAGTGCTTTGTCAAATGTACTAAAAAAAATGTACCAACTATTGCCCAACATTAATAGAGTCATAGAGATAAACTTAAAGAAAAACTCGAATCATTTACTACATCATGAACCATGTCAATTTATATCTAAAGCAGATTTTGCATAATGCATTCCCTAACTTAACCTCACAATTATTTATAAGAATTTTATATTGAAGACGAATGGATAGATGTCGATCAATGAAATCAATGTCGACGCTAAAAGTTTTAAGGTGAATGGATAATCAACATATATTTTTAAGAATAGCTGATGTTCTGTATTTAGTTTATAAAATTTTAACATTTTAAGCCAATTATATGTACCTATATAATATACCTATTTAATTATTATATTCAATTTTATTAAAGATTGACCATAAGTTTTTCGTACGTATAAAGAAACTCAACGGTATGCAACTTATAACAAAATCTTTATTAAACAGAACATCAAACTTTACTAAAATTCTAAACTACGACAATGCTAAACTTATTATGTCTACTTGTATTACTCGTATATATGTATTATATCGTATAATATGGTACAATTTTTTTTATTTAATATTGTATAATTAATAATTATTTGCAGTGGCGTCATTTGGGGGGGGGGCAGGTGGGGGCAATTGCCCTATCCTTGATTTCTTATGGACTGGTCAAATTTTTGGTACCATGGGGCAAAGGGCCGATGGAATTGCGACATTGCGTCACCGCTCATAGCAGGCCACTCGCCTACAACTCATAATCGTAGAACGCTACATTTCTAAGCAACTTAGAGTAATGAAACTGGAAACCTTTTACGCCTAATGTTAGTATAAAAATATTTATTTTATAGATTTATGAATGAACTTGACAAACGTTTTAATTACACAAACAACAATATTATTTTAACCTGTACTTTATTTAATTCTTCGAATCTTGATTAGTTCATTAAGTTAGTTCCTATCTTCAAGCTTTTTTAAATCACTATAATTATTTTAAAATTAATCCTATACTCCTAGAGTCTGAATTTCTTATTGCTAAAAATTTACTTTCTAAAAACAAAAATAATACCCGTGAAGATGGTGTTCATGATCTTTTTTCCATATCTAAAAATTTGTTGGAAATTCCAAGCTCTTTTCCTGAGACACTAAAAATTATTTCTATTCTAATGACACTACCTGTAACAACCGCTTCAAATGAATGTTTTTTTTTCGTCATTAAAACGTATAAAAACATGCTTAAGACTAACAATGGCTGATGAGCGCTTGAGTGATTTACTAGTGATTGCTGTTGAAGGTGATGAATAGGGTTCGGGACTTCTTGCAATTGCATGTTTTTTTGTAGTGGTCGTAGTCTATTCTAAGTGAGTTATAAATTTGTTTTATGAAATTACGAAATTAAATACTAAGTTTGAATTTGCATATTTTTGCATATTTCGTCATATTTTAAGAAAAATGCGTATTTGAGCAATTTTTAGCATATTTCGGCATATTTCACATTTTATATTTTTATAAACGTAAAATTGTCGGGAAAAATCATAATTGGATGGTCGTAGACTAGTCTGTCGTATCTAACACGTATGTCTGTTTACGACGATAGTCCCTTTATTGCTTAATAATCAACCTTTTTATCGACAATATCGACAATTAGTATGTTACAGATGAGCATGAAGACGATACAGATGAGGGATGAGTAACCCGTGTAAAAATTATTTTTATTATATTAAGTACCCACCTAATTTTTAGATTTTTTTTTAATAACAATAATTTATTATTTTATTAATTATATATTTTATGCATTTTTAAAATTTTTTATAGTAAATTAGCTGCATATTTTAAAGCATATTTTGACGATTTTGACTGCATATTTCGATAATTTTAAGTGCAAGAAGTCCCGAACCCTAGTGATGAAGCTTCGAAAATTGGTCTTCAGGAAGCTATCGATCTATTTGCAGATATAAAACTTCGTAGATATCCATTAAAAGCCTTAAGCCTATATTATTTTTCTTCTAAAAAACGCTTGCTTAATAGATACCTACAGCATTTGATTTAAAAAATATTTGTTTTATTATTCTTTTTTTGAGCTTTGTAATATATATATTATTTTAAATAAATTAGATAGAAATTTTGCCCTACCCTAAGAAATACTGAAATGACGCCCCTGATTATTTGTGCATTTTTAATCGCAGAATTTTAATATATTTTATACTTATTTATTATCCAAACATTGCAAACTATTAATAAATATTTTTTACGAAAACTTTATTATGATAAAATAAGGATTTTTATTATACAAATAAAACTGTTTTTATAATAGTTCATAATTAGGTGTTAAAATACAGTATAATATTGTTCATATGATTATATGAACATAATATGTCTTTTAGATTGATAGTTAATATTTTACCCTGACTTTTTTACTAAATTCTAATTTTATTTAAATTATTTATATGCATTAAAAATATTTTATTCACAAATACTATAATTATCTAAATTAATATATTTAAAATCTTGTCCTTCAGCATCGCCTTACATTTATATTAAATAGTGATAAATGCGTTAAGATAAATTAATATTTATATATATACATACAGATATTTTTATTATATACTAAATTAGGATTTTATCCTTCCTGTGTTCTTTGTATTATCTATATCAATAATTAATATTAATTATTATTACTAGTATTATTATCTATATTAGGGAAATATTAGCAATCTATCGTAAATTTGAAGTACCTACAGACCTATATGACATATATATATATATATATATATATGATATAATTTTGCTAAACGATATTGATGATAGAAAATGTAAATGTACATTTTAGGAACAAGACCTTGAAGAGAAATTAATTGAAGGGTATATGCTAATTAACAAAAATAAATTCAATATTAAGAATATAACTATCACTAAACTACCAACTATCAGTGGCGTATCTAGGATTTTTTTCTAGGGAGTGATATAACCATAACTATTTTGTACATTAGGAGCAAAGGGGACAAATATCAAATTTCTCCTAGGAGGATCTTGTTATTATACTTTTCCAGTTTCCGTAAAGTGCAATTGTATAAAACAAGATTTTATTCAAAACTATACCAACATTTATAATATTATACATTTTTTTTTTTACATTATTTTACAAATTCATTTGATAAAATTATTAATTGAAAACAACTATTATTAACAGCCAATCAGGCCCGGATTGGACCGGCGAGCTACCGCGCTGAGCGCGGTGGGCCGCAAGATTATTATGATAAATGGGCCGCTTGCTAAAATATTTAGCTAAATTAACTGGGCCAGTAAAATTATTGTGCTCGGTAAGTTTCTGGGTTCCAATCCGGCACTGCAGCCAATAGGCGATTCGAATCAAATTCCAGAGACGCTCCACGAAGAGCAAATAATTCATTCTTTTTATATAAATAATCTTTACGATATTACCTATCCATAGATTATTATATGAAAACAATTGTGTGAGCATATGATTTTATATAACTTTAAAATCATAAACATAATCATGTAACTTTTAAATTATGACGGTACGTCTCTAATGCGTTAACTACTATTTATAACATAATTAATACTAAGAATACCGTTACCTACGGACTTAAGGCTCAAGCATTTAAAAGAAAAATCAGAAAAGTGAAATTAAAAAAAAAAAAGCAGGTAAGTGAGTATCGCTCTGCTGTACATTAGGGGGTGGGGTGAATTTCGGACTAGGGTAGGTTAAATTTGAATGCAATGATAGGTATCATTGTATACGAAAAACGATTCTGAACGGAGATGATTTGTCAGTCTAGGATATATTATACTTAAATATTGTCATATATTCTATCTTGAAACAAATTCAAACATTTAAGTAAAAGATTCAAGATCTTACGTTTAGTAATTTTTTAAAAATAACAAAAATCGAAAATTATTTATTAGTAAAACGTTATTTTACACGTGTATTTTTGATTTCAAATTAAAATTAAAACTTTAAACACTCGTAAAATTGTTTAAATTGAATAATTCTCAAACTTTTTTATAATTATTCTAAGATTAACTTATGGACAGCATAGTGTTAAATTTTCAATTCTTAGCTTTTGATAGTAAAATATTTATAAGTTCTTAACTACAAAATAGTGAAAATTAATCATGATTTTGACGAATTTTTGTCAATATTTGAACTTCAAATGCTAATAAAAAAAAATTGTGCCTATGTATTTTTATAATTTTTGAATGAAAGTTAGAACAAGTTATGTGGACCTTTCAATTAAATTTTCAAGTAATTTGTCCCAGTTAAATTTTTTTTATCGACATTTATAAAAAAAAAAATTGATTATTTCAAATGCCTATAAATAGCCCAAAAAAGTCAAAATATTTTGAAAATCAAATCACGTAAAAAAAATGGCAATCTTAATAACTGGTAAAATTTTCAAGTATTTACGACTTATACTATTTGAATAACAACAGATATCAAAAATCGTTTAAGGCTAATCCGTTATTTAACGTGGTTTTGTAAAAATTTAAATTTCAAACACTCATAACAATTTTTTGTCTGAATCCGGTTGAGTTTTTTTTACAGATATTTGAAGAAAAATGTATGGAGAATCTTGTACCAAATTTTCAAAACTTAGTTATAAAAGAAAAAATTTTTACGAATTTTCAACCACAAAATTACTTGCAAATTTTCGCAATTTTGACATATATTTCGTATAAATTCGAAATTTAAGCACTTATAAAAAAAAATTGTGTCTAACGATTTCTTTTTTTTTTTATCACTTTAAGAACAACTTATAAGAAACCTTGTATTAAGTTTTCAAGATTTTCTGGTCGGCCAAAAATTAAAATATCGTTATTTAAAAAAAAAATACTTAGAAAAATTTAAAATTTCAATTGTCTATAAATAGTTTAAAAAAAGTCAAAATTCTTTGAAAATTTAACTTTGTGTGGAGAACGCTAATATAAACATTTGGTGAAAATTTCAAGTATTTACATTGATTAGTTTTTGAGTTATAGCAAAATAAAAAATTCGATTTTGACGAAAACTGGTTTCGCGTAAAAAATCCCATTTTTCCATCATTTTTTTAGGGTTTTTCCCAACTCATTTAAAAAATATTGAAAATTTTTAACTTTTGACCCCCCAAAGTACCAACTAGATTTGATTTCCTTTTTAAAGAGGGGCTGAAGTCAAAAATCGAAGCATTTTTACTGCTCCAAATGTTGTCGACAGACACAAAAACAAAAAAAAAAAAAAACACACATCATTGTAAAATCAATACATTCATCACTCCGTTCAGAATCTAAAAGGTTCTGGGGGGTGATATATCACCTAGATCACCCCCCGTAAATACGCCACTATTGTAATAAGTTATTTTGGAATTGTATATTTGTATTTAAAAGTTAGTCCGTTTATTGATTTGTAAAAGTACTATAGATACAGTGATTTATTATAACTAATAGGAATAATTTATAAAAGTTTTTTTATACTGAGAATAAGTTTCGAATTGGCTGCTGATACCTACTAAAATTTCATATTTTCCTTTTTGTTATGATAAATCCTAATAAATAAGTAAATAAAAACTATCTATACATAAAATATAGTAATATAGTAATATAGTAATATAGTAATATAGTAATCTATATAGTATATCTATCTAAAAGTTGGTAAGTGAGTATCGCTCTGCTGTACATTAGGGGGTGGGGTGGACCTCGGGCTAGGGTAGGTTAAATTTGAATGCAATGATAGGTAACATTGTATACGAAAAACGATTCTGAACGGAGATGATTTGTCAGTCTAGGATATATTATATTTAAATATTGTCATATATTCTATTTTGAAACAAATAGTATAGTTACTATATTATGTTACTATAGTTACTTTATAATATCTGTTTATTAATAAAAAAAATATTTGGAAACATACACATAATGAGAGTATGAAATTTAATTTAAATTTTGACATATTTCGTATAAATTTGAACTTTAAGCCCTTATAAAAAAAAATTGTGACTAATGATTTTGGATTTTTTTTTATCACTATAAGAAAAACTTATAAGAAACCTTGTATTAAATTTTCAAGATTTTCTGGCCACCCAAAAATTTTTTATCGGCATTTGAAGAAAAAAAACTTAGAAAAGTCGAAAATTTCAATTGTCTATAAGTAGCTTAAAAATGGTCAAAATATTTTGAAAATTTAACTGTAAAGAGATAACCATAATATAAACATTTGCTGAAAATTTCAAGTATTTACAATGATTGGTTTTTGAGTTACAGCAAAATCAAAAAATCGATTTTGTCGAAAAGTGGTTTTTCGTAAAATTGCCGTTTTTCTGTCACTTTTTTTTTGTTTTTCTCGATTTTTTTGAAAACTATTTAGAAATTTTACTTTTGACCCCCCCAAAGTATCAACTAGATTCAATTTCCTATTCAAAGAGGGGCTGAAGTTAAAAATCGGAGCATTATTACTGCTCCAAATGTTGTCGTCAGACACAAAAAAAAAAAAAAAACACACATCATTGTAAAAGCAATACATTCATCACTCCGTTCAGAATCTAAAAATTGGCATTCCAAATTTCCAAAAAATCTTAAAAATTTAATAGAAGGTTTATTATAAGTCGTATCTATCGTAATAAAAATAATCATTTGTGGGGGGTTGGCATAAATTATTATGAAATTCAAAGGTACTACTGGGTAGTTTTTAGGCTCCAAAATTAGACGTGGTATTACCACAGTTAATTTAATGTTTTATCGATTATTGACAATTTTAAATATTTTTAAATATATAAAATATTTATATAGGAATAAAATACAAATAATATTTCTTTTACATATTTTTTGCGCTTAATGTATGTATATTATCGGTATAACAGGTATATAATATTAGATTGGTGCTTATGTTCTACATATTTTAGTGCAAATTATTTGTAATTGTGCACTTCAAAAAGGTCAATATAGACAAAAACAAAACCATACACTAAATCGGTTCATTACATATCAAAATACACCACACTACATCTAAGTATGTGGTTTTGAATTTACAGACCAGACGTAATTATTAATGGGTCAAAAATGTTTACCAAGTAAATTAAAAGAAGCACTACATATTGTTTTAAACTTATATATTTTTACCACCAAAATTATCTATATTTACATTTTTACAAAGATGAAATTGATATTGCAACAAGAAAAAAAATAACCACTTATATACAAATGTAATGTAATGATTGTGATAAGTATACTTGATTGGTGGTAATTTCTTTTATATCTTTTTATTTAAATAAATCTAAATAAAAATTTTATATCTAGAAAATAGGTTAGGTAAGTTAAACCTTATACACTGTAGTGTGGTTTTTAGATTTAACAAATGCAGCTTTATCTTATCATTTTCTGATAAACATTTAACTATACCAAGGTGATCAAATATATGTACTACTTTATAAAAGTTTACCGTTTGCTCTTTATAGCTGAAATATATCAGTCGTGTTCTGTTGTCCTAACAAACTTCCTTCAGGATGATTTTTGTTTTGTTTTGTTTATTTTTTTGTCGTTTTCCAATTGTTCTGTATTCTTATTAATAAGTATATTGTATATACACAGTACACACTACACGCATATATTTTTTTGATTTTAAATAAAATAATTTTGTTGACAAACAAATTGTGTTATCGACGTTATTGTATACAGAATAAATAATATAATAATAACTACAAGAATCAATATCGGTGCAACTAAGTAAGTCAATGTAGCTTCACGTCGAGCGACGATCGTAATTCAATTTAAAATTCGATTAATAAAAATAAATGTGATTTTGAAATCGTATATTTTTTGTTTTCATTCCATCAGTATTGTTATAAACTTATAACTGTTATTAATGTAATAAATAATATTTTATACAAAATACTGATAAAGTACTAAAACATTAAATTTAGATTTAAATGGCTAAGATTTAAGAAAAGATGGATTTCGTATTTAGTAAATACTATTTACCACCTCAAAAGTTGAATTTCCGTTTTTAATAAATACTGACGAAATCCGAAAATTATTTTAATTTACCATCCGATTGGCTTCAATGCTTCATGGTCATGTTTATTATTATAATTTTTGTTTTTCTATAATTTATAGTTACACTTATCTTTCTCCCAATAAAAACACACATTTACATTGGTTCTCTCGTTTAAAAAATTACAAATTTATTCTAAACAAAATACTTTATTACACGTTAAGAATATTTATGGACCGATTATCCAGATTATGAAGTGTGCAGATTACCCACGACTACGAGATACCAATGCAGCAATATATAGTAGTAGCGTGGTGACTGGGGGTCATACTATAGATAGTTTCCTAATGTTTGTTACCATAATGAATTAATAATCCCCGCCACTATTAACACTTCCTTATAATAAATAATTAATATTATTTTAGGAGACAATCGTATTCGTAAGCCATTTCAATTACTATAACACCATCAGCCTTATTATACGTAGGTCGTAAGTATCTTTTGTTGGTTCAATTTTATTTGAAATCTTTATTCCTACGTCTTACTAACATCATGACGTTTTTTTTGTTATTGAGTTTATTATTGGTTTTTATAATTTTGATTTTGATATTCACAACGTGTTTTTGTGCTCGGAGACCCAAAGAACATTACCGATTGTGCGCTAAATTACCATCCATACCACGGGGATACTTGACGGATTTAAAATTCTCTCATCAACTATCTACACTCAAGTCCAAAGGTTGGTTACTTATATTATAAAAATTATTGGTAAGTCTTTTTTACAATGTAATTCTGGCTTTTCTTAAGTAGCCAAGTAGGTATTTGGAATTGGTTTATATTAAAAACATACCTATATGTGTATATATAATCATATATGTATCAAGTATATCTATAATATATTCTATAATAACCATTCATTCGTGTTTGCAAGTTTTTAACAAGTATACATATAAGTATATATATATTATGTATTATTAATTAATACATTTGGAGTAGAAAAATAGTATTAATATTTTGTTAAAAAATACTATACATAACTTTATTGTATTAATTTATTTTACGATAGGTACAATCAGTATTAGCAAGCACAATAATATGGTAAATTAAATCTGCGAAAGTTTTGTTACAATAGTCCCTTTAAACAAACAATAAATAAATAACAAAGTTTTCTCTTAAATTAATTTGTAATATTATATTTTATAGTATTAAAACAAAACAACGATTATTATTAATAATGTTTAAATATGAATTTGTAAATTGTAATATATTGAATATGCGTTTTTCTAATCACTTTATTATACTTGTACGAGTTTTTTAAATACGATAGTTTTAACCTTAATAGTAATAGAACATTATTGGATAATAAATATTATTTATATTTAATTACTATTTAGATAGATGTTTATAATTTAAAATTTAAAAATGTTATAAGTTAGAACCTTAAATTTTTAGTTTAAATGGGAAATGTCATAATAATCATTAATGGTGTCCAATATCTGATCAATATAGAAGTGTTATAATATGTAACTTTTAAAGCATTTTTATTCATATTATGAATAACTGATAGAATTTAAAATAATAATAGATATTTTAATATTTAAGAATGTATGATTAATTTTATTGTTGAGCCTTGACTCATTATTTCCATTTTTAATACTATTTATAAATTTTAGTTTTAGAATATAATTAATGAAAAATTAATATAGGTATATTTCTAAAAACCTAGTAGTAATTAGGTTGTTCCAAAAGCACTAAAATCCTATAATTAACCACAAATTAGACCCAAACCCAACGTGTATTTAATTATGTACCTATAGCGTATTGTATTGTTTTATAATAAGTAAATAGGTATTCAATAATGTGTTTCTAATGTTCATAAGCACCTACTTATTAGTTATTGTTGGTAAATACAAATTTGTATTGAATTAATTAATTAGTAAAATTAAATATTATAATAACTGACTTCACATTTTAATTTTAATATATAATACAATTTTAAACTTTAATATATCTTGCAAATTGCAAATTACTGTTAATACTTTTAATACTTAATACATAAAAATGTTTACAACTTTCTCTAAACTACATCTCAAATAAAAACGTTTATACTGATTAATATAAGTTGTATTTAGTTTTAGTTTATATTTGATAAAAATGTGATTACCTAACATTAGATTGAATTGTAAGTGCGATTTTCGTAGTTAATTATTCTAAGCAATGTTTTTTCTTTACGTATATTAACGTATACAACGTTCGTTGTATTGAACTCGTAAATCATGATTACTGATTAACCTCGATATATATTTATATTTTTGGTAAAAACAGTAGAACCTATACTATTATTAGTGTTATTTACAACGTTGTGTGTGTTTGCAGTACAATTGTATAATATTTAAAGTAAATATTTTTTTAGAAAAACTATTTTTCAATCTTAAGAATTGAAAGAGTATCAGGGAGGTAGAAAAATGATCAATTTTATATTTTGAAGAGTCAAAAGTACCAAATACTTTTAAAAATGATGGGAATAAAAAAATAATAATTGAACAATACGAAAATATATTTCATATAATACCTGCAGTTATCGTATTTTATTGATATTTTGACATTTTTAGTAGTAATTAAAAAATTTGATAACCGTATATTTTTAAAATATTTTAGCTCTTTTTGAGACATCTATCGTTATTTTAAATTCTCTATATTTTTAGTTATGTTAATATTTTGTTTAAAAAATTTTTTTTTCTTTATCAAATAACTGTAATATCTACATAAATAGGTTCTTCATAAGTTTTTTTAAAGCAATTAAAAAACATAATAAGTAGGTACTATTATATACATATATATAATTATAATATTATGATTTTATACATACATACCTACTATTTATTAAGTACTGTTATTTTACTAATATTACTATTACTATTTTTTACTATTATAGTAATATTATTAATAATAATATTGGTACGCAAGCATTGGAAATCTGAATTATGATAAAAATGAATATTTATACGAATATGATGAATTTTATATTTTTCTCTAGCGGTTTAGTTGTTTTGTTGTAATTAAATAACTGATAATAATATAATAAAATAAATATTAATTAAATTTTTTTATTAACCATAGAAATTTGAAACTCTTTTGTATTAGGTATACCTACGTAAATTTTTTTTTTTTTTTTTTACAAAATGAGGTTTTAAAAATAGTAGAAGAATTTTCAGCTATTTATTTCACCAATCATTCATATAATAAATTATAAATACATAATAATTGACTTATATAAGTTATATGTATTAATATCTGCGTTGTTTTAGGAAAAAATTACCATATTAATGTAAGAAAAATAAGTTACTTTTAATATTATCTCCGCAATCCGTAGAATTATTTTTCGTGTAAAATAATTTAAGTATCATTGAATTCAAATTTTTAGACATCGATAGACTTCTACAGTAATTTATTTAATGACAAGGTATATTCGAAGTAACTGTGAAGTAGACAGAGTTTTTTCTTTGTATGATGTTATAAGCGGAATGATTACTAAGTGCAAGCACCTTCATTTTTCTAGTGTATCTTTTGGATATACTTAACATTTATTGTTATCTCAATTTGTACACCTACTTAAAAAATTATATCAAACATTATACTAATTTATTTTTTTCATACCATTCATAACTATTAAGTTAGCTTCTTATAGAAATAATGCAGACCTTATTACCAATACCCATATTACTTTATTTAGGTTTTAATGCTATCGGGTAAAACAAAACTCTACCCAAAATCATTTTCGATAATAGTATCAAGTAACACTTTAAAATAATTTTAATTTATTAAGAATTCGTGTAAACATTTTTGTTCCTACATGATAATTGTTAAATTTAATATGTGTGTTGTGTATTTATTATAATATAGTTTTAGCGCTTTTAGTTGATCATACGATTTTACCACTTACCCGCGTAGTATATGTATATATAGTGCATACTTACGACTACCGCCGTATGGTGTAAAAAATGTTATGTAGTATGTACATAATATTATTTACCATTGTATAACTTTATTATTTTATAAGCATTTACTAAAATTTTGATTTAATGTGATTAATCTTGTAGACGTCTTTTTTTTACAAATGATTGATGAAAACAGAAGATTTTGATAAAATATTACACATACGTGTTAAAACTAAACGATATAAATATTTTTAAGACTTTCTCCTTTACAGTATAAAGTAGAAACCTATATTATTATTTAAATTTTCAATCTTATAAAATTCTGATTTAATAATGGCACATATAATCAGGTATTTTATTCTAATATTATAAATTTATGATTTTTAGATTCTGAGAAAAATGATTAATTTAGGTATTTGTTTAGGATGATATTTGATTTTAGATTCAAAGATTCTAGTTAAAAAAAAATAGACAATTAAAAATAATATAGGTTACTTAAAAAGCTGTTCTTACAATAGTTCAATATAATCAGAAGTTCATATTAAGCACAATTATTATTTCCTAGACATCTGAAGTTCATATTTTGACAAAATTGGGTACCTATTTAAGAAAAACAATGCTTTTCATCTAATTATTTTAGTTATTAACATTATTCGTGTTATTATTTTACATATACAATTTTTTTTTTAAATATTATGTCTAAATTTAAGCTATTTACACCACGAAACTATTCATGTCGTTTTACATTAAGTCAGTATTTATTTATATGTTATATGCAAAAGTTATAGCGAAAGTTTGTTTAACCTACCAAATATAATAGTGAATATAGCTACTGCACTTTGTGGAAATCATTTCTATGATTGTATCACTCAACTCACCGCGATAGTGTCACATTCATTAAAAAAATATACATAGTTGTAAAAGTAATACATTCTTTACTTTACCCAGAGTCTAAAATATCAGAATAGTGACTATAGTGACTAGTGAGGGTTAAACCCTAAAGGTTATTTTATATTAAAATTTTTGGTAAAGCCATACGTAGCCCCTCAGAATTTTCACTCTAGTTTAAGTGGTAAAAATTATATAAACACATACTTTTCGTAATCTCATTATATTTTATATTATATACCTATACAGGGAGTCCGTGTTTTTCCTCATTACACAAATGGAGTTCACGGTCACCTTTACTAACGTAACCTTTTAGAACTTTAAAAAACACAGAAAAACGTTAATACTTCTGTACCAAAATAGTTATATATTTAAAAATTTAAATAAATTAATATTTAATATTATAAATAATAAAATAATACGAAGTAACTGAATATAGAGATTAATACAGAAAATGTGTTTTTTATGTTTTTTTATAACATATAAAATATTATCATATTTTAGTATAGATACCTAAAATACCTATTTAATTTGAATTTAGTAATATGCTATATTAGAAAATTATTAAAATTTTAAATCATGGTGATAGTATTAAATAGTTTGTTACCATTACTATTTTATTTGCACGGACTTCTTTTGATAAATTTGTAGTCTTTCAGATTTGAATTTCTTCTTTTGTCATTTTAAATTTATTATTATTATTATTAATGTTTTTTTTTTTTTTAATAAGTTGTTACTACATTATTTGTTAACACTTAAGAAGAAGCTTAAATATTTAATTTAATTTTACTTTGGTATTAATATTTTTAATGTTTTAAAAGGTTCTAAAGTATTAAAAACTTTTTAAAATATTAACTAGGTATAGAATTGTTTATTATATACTCGTATTACTCGTATTTATATTATTGTAATGTTTTTATTCACTTTTAAACATGTAAATAAATAAATATTGTTTGTGACAAAAATCAATATGATCATAGAAGAATAATAATTTTATATTGACCTTGTATACTTGAATATCAAATAAATATTATTTTTGTACAAATTATGTTATAATTTATTTGTGATATTTTATTATTATAGTCACATACTTTGAGTTTTTTTTTTTACTTCCCATAAATTATAATTTTTAACAATAGCTGGTTCGATCAATAGGTATATTATTAAACAGATGTATGTAATTCCTCTTAAACAGTTCGATTTATCAAGAATGTACATAAAAATTATAAATTTATATAATATAGGTACTGTAAAAGTTTAAGCCTATAAGGACTTAAGGTAGGTACCAATGTTTAAATTGTACCTACTTAAAAATAAATTCTATCTATCAGTATCTACCGTGACTTAAATTTAAAATCAAACTAACTTTGAAATTAATGTATTTGGTAAAATAGGAATACTGAGTTATACTTGGTATGTCTTATAAAATAATATTTGCATTAATAATTTAAATAAAATTTCAGAAATAACAAAAGTGTTATAAATTGAATCAAGACTATACTGGTTTTGGCCTTGGGCCATCTTCGAGTAATGCATACAACTAAAAAAATAATCATATTGAAAAATAACAATTAATAAATAACTCAAAAAAATGTATATTAAACAAATATTCTTTAAGAATTCAAATAATAATTATAAAAATATAGTAACTATTAACATTTCACAGCAGTATTGGTATTGATAAGTTGATATTTTTTCAATTAATGTATTTTAAAATATGATTTATCAAATCCAATATAATGCAATTTATTGTTATAATATAGTAACCAATATTTATAATTTATTGAATTATTGTATATTTACTAAGTATTAATTTTTGATGTATTGATGAATTTTATTATTACTTATATAATATTATATAATATATTTATTTTTAATTAATTATATTACCCATAAATGGCCCCTCCAAGGCCGAAATTCGTAGTTTTGATTTAATTTAATATACTTTTGGGATTTGTGAAATTTTAGTTTAATTATTTATACATATATTATTTTCTAAAATTTATTTTGTGTTATTAAAAAGAAAGAAAATAAATTAGTCTAGCTAACACATAACATAATTTACTCGCAGGGTGATTCAATAAGCATATTCACCACCATTTTTTTTTTTTTTAATAATGAATTTATTTAAATTCTAATTTTTGGAATTTTTAAATATATATAATGTCCTGTGAGGATTTATCCATTGCGATGTTTGCTGAAATAATAAAGATATCATAATTCTGTTTTTAAAAGACTCACGGGGACAATGAGTAAAAGTATTTCATATTTGAATTTGATTTAATGTTTTGATAAAAAGTTTATAAAAATAATTTTTTATTTAATTATTTTCAAAAAAATCAAAGAGTTATTTTCTAAATTTTATTTTTCTGAAAATGTTGACGTTTAAACATTTTATTTCCATTAGCATCGTGATTTTTAACATTTTTTTCTAGTTTCGAGAAAGATTATGAATTATTTAATACCTACCATACATTATTATCAAAACTAAAAAAAAAAATATTTATTATGATTATTATACCACAAATAACTATGAGTGACCTGTTCTATATAAAAACATTGTATGAACTAAAGATTATTTCGTATTTTATTTTAGCTGAGAATATAATAGGTACCTATAGGTACATTCTATATTTCTCAATACACAGTATTATAGGTACATACAGAGTGTCCCACTGAGATCTGACAAATGAAATAACTTTTGTTCTAATTAATATTTTTAAAAAAAATTTTCAGTATTAAAAAATAAAAAATAAAAATTTTATAATAACAATTTAGCGCAATTGTCTATAAATTATATTTAAAAGAAATTTTTTAAAAATATTAATTAGAACAAAAGTTATTGCATTTGTCAGATCTCAGTGGGACACCCTGTATATATTATGTATAATTTTTATAATTATTGATGTTTACTTCAAAATACAATGGAAAAAGGATTTTTATTCTTTTGAGATGCACACAAGGACACCCATTATTGTTATTCATTTAATTATGAATTAGACTCGGGACTTATAGCACTTAAAATCTTTAAAATAAGCGCTTAAAAACATCATCATTATAAGCACTCAAAAAGTATTTAAAAAATTTTAATTTGAGTAAAAATATTTAATCAAAACAAAAAACTTTCTTTTTACATGATAAATTAGGTTCTAGACATAATATGTAACTGTGCTAAAAATAATATAATTAAAGACTACAAAAAATATTGCAACAAAATAATTAGGAAAAGTTTCTAACTAAAATATAAAAAATAAATCTTTATATTATATATATAACTTCATTTTCGAGACATTTTGCCTTATTGTTCATATATTTTGAATGTATATTCATATAAATGTGTATTTTCTGAAAAAACCATAAAAAGTAGAAAACGGCACTTTGCAAACTGCACTATGGTAAAAAAACAGGAAATAAGCATATTTTTAAAAAATCATTGAAAAAAACAAAAAAAAACATTCAAAATTTCATAATTTAACGTGTTTTAACATGACTCCACTTCCATAGAACTCTGCTACATTTTAAATCAATCCATAAAAATGAGCAATGCTGTAAGTCCCGAGCCCTGGTTATGAATAATATGTAAATTAATTTTTCTAATAATAATACTACATAATGATGTCATCATACTTGTCTTATACTCGTATACTTTATTGTTAATCGATTACGGTCATACGTCGTAATACTATTATGTTGATCAATCAGCTACTTATATTCTATATACATATATTTATATGTATTATGTAAATAAATATATATATATATGCTATGAAAAGTTTTTATTTTATGATTGCCCCCCTAGGTTTTGATAGATGGACGCTCTGAAATTTGGGTGTAATAAGTGCATACATTTCGTGTGCACCCCTCTAGTTGTGATAATGTGACTAAATATAAATGAAATGTTTATGTAATTATAGACTATAGTATTTTTAATTATTTTTCTATGTATAGATAAGAATTTTTTTTTAAATAAAATACATTTTTTTTTATAAGACTAATTTATTCAGGTTTAATCGTAACTATGAGATTGTGTTTATCGAAAGTATAATAAAAAGCATTACCTATCATTTAAAACTTAAAACCCTTGCATATTGTACCAAAAATGGCACAAATTAGTTTTTTGTAGTTTCTATTGTTGAAAATAAAGTTACAATAACGTTACTGCATATACAAGCAGATTTGGCACTAAAAGGCGAACAATTTTGATTTGAGTTATATCTACCTAGCGGTAAAATTGTAAAATTCAGAATTCAGATGAAAAATAAACGACTGAAAATATTATTGTTGTGCAAAGTGAACAACTACCCTCTTTATGTTACAACAATAATAATTTGGTACTAATGATATTACTACCAATTTTAGGTAAAAAAAAAAAACTATTTTGTAGTAATTTTATTATTGTCCAGATTATTTTAATCATAAGTATAGATTTTTAAATATAATACTATTGAAATATATCGTAAACTAATTTTGTGCCCAAATTAACCCTTAATCAACTTTTAAGGGTAATTTCACTAGAATAATTTTTTAAATATTTTTCCCATCATCCTAGTGTTTTTTTACAATAAGTACATTTTTATCGAAAAAAAAAATAAAAATTCATGCAGAAAGGGTTTTGTTGACTTTTTTTATATTATAATTTTTTATTTTTTTTTGAACTAATTTCGGTTTTTATGGGCAAGTTAATGTGGGCAAACAGGGCTAGTTCCAACGTGCCCTCATCAAGTAGAATCCAATGTATAATATATAATTATATTAATATGTAATAAACCATGTTTTATTATTTTCAGATGTTTTGCCTTTTTTTAGTAATATCTTAAAGCAGTATGGGCCATTGGTACATATGAATATATTGGGTCACTCATACGTGTTGTTAAACGATCCAGACGACATAAAAGTACTTATTTACTTTTTTATTTTTAAAATTAATATTATATACATATAAGATTTAAAAATATCAAAATATGTTATATGTAACTTAAACTTCAAAGAGTTAGCTTAGTTTTGTATAGTTTATATTAAATTAATTAAATAATGAAGTACCTACATAAATATTTACAGGCTTTATTATCCAGTCCACATCATATAAATAAAGGACCAGAATATGGAATGCTTAAGCCTTGGTTAAATAAAGGACTTCTAACAAGTGGAAGTAATTAAAAAGAAAAGCCTAAAGCTCATACAACTTTTTTACCTGAATATATACTTTTAATAATTTATATACATTTAATATAGGTTTAAAATGGCAAACGAGAAGAAAACTGCTAACATATACATTTCATTTTAAAATATTGGAAACGTACATCCCTACGTTTAATAAACATGCTCAGTGCTTAACAAAAAAACTTGAAAATATGGCTAGTAACAATCAGAGTGTATCTATTTATACTTATATGACACTTTGTGCATTAGACATTGTTTGTGGTAAGTTTAAGACTTTAAAATAAAAAAATAAAATAAAATCAATCTTAAATACGATCGACGAGCTTCACATATTAATAATTATTATAATATGGTTATTGATTACACTATTAAAACTTTAAACCTATGTACCTAAATATTTTATTGTTATAGACACAATAATGGGAACTGAATTGCGATCCCAGGAGGGTAAATCTATAGAATATGTCAAAGCAATAAATACGTATGTATAAATGTGAAAAATTAAAAAATTATGTTGATACTTAGGTACTTAAAATATTTTATTCATTTCAGAGTAACTGATGTCATGATTAAACGAATATTCAAATTTTGGCTTTGGAATGAAAGTATTTTTAATCTGAGTCAAAATGGAAGAAATTTTAATAAATCGCTTAAGGTTTTACATACATTTACTGAAAATGTAAAAACGAATTTAAAATATGATATAATATTAGTTGAATAATAATTATTAATAATAAAATAATATTTTTATATTCATATTTCAAATTTTAGGTAATCAAAGAAAAACGAGCTAAACTTGAATCGGTTAATTGTTTAGAAACTGAAGAATTAAGTTTTGGTAATTTGTTAACCTTTTAAATTTTATAAAATACATAATATATTATAAAATATAATACTTAAGTTGATATAAATACTGATTAATAGTTAGTATGTTATTAGTTGGGTACCTTATTAAAAGGGCCTGAGTTCTATGGTGTATTTGAGGGTGGGGGAGCAATAAGTGAAGCCAATGGCGCATATCGCATATGTATAAAAATTATTTTCACTAGCTGCATATACAATTGAAACATTCTTTAGGTGACCGACTGGTTTTAATTATGACATAAATAATACAAATAGAGGAATTTTAATTTATAAATTTATATTTATTATTATATTATATATATATAGTAAATTAAGCATGTTTCAACACTTAATTAAATCTGAAATTGCACTAGGGACCCCCTCAATATACACAACTAAGTGGAGCCCTATTTGGAATTAAGCCTTGATTTTTTTTCGTGTATTTATTAAAATTATCTGTCATGGTAAAATTACCATAAAACCATCATTATATAAAATAAAAATGAATATGACTATGACTTAAAAAGTTATAAGGGAACCTAAATAATATTCTTAACTTCATATTTGATAATAATATGTCAATTCACAAAGTTAAGTATATTATTCTAACGCACAATTAGTAAAAATTATAAATATTTATAAATAGAAAATTTAAGCTAAATTATTCAGATTAATGAGTTTATACACACATAATTTTTCATGAATTACCCTAAAAATGCGACAAATGGACGTAGCTGTGTAGATGTGGCCATTTGGAGTTTAGACATGAGAACAATAATTAGACGTAAAAAAAAAATAAATAAATCGGTAAAATTAATAAACTATTTATATTTATTTTAATACATCATAAATTAATATAAAATATTTAAGTATACAAATTATTCATTATATAAAATTATAAATATATTTCAAATAAATTTTTGAGTTTAGTAGTTACCCCAACAATTAAAATATGTACAATATAAAAAAGCGGGTAAGTGAGTATCGCTCTGTTGTACATTAGGGGGAGGGGTGGACCTCGGACTAGGGTAGATTAAATTTGAATGCAATGATAGGTATCATTGTATACGAAAAACAATTCTGAACAGAGATGATTTGTCAGTCTAAGATATATTATATTTAAATATTGTAATTTATTTTATTTTGAAACAAATTCAAACATTTAAGTAAAAGTATCAAGATATACGTTTAGTAATTTTTTAAAAATAACAAAAATCGAAAATTATTTATTAGTAAAACGTTATTTTATACGTGTATTTTTGATTTCAAATTAAAATTAAAACTTTAAACACTAGTAAAATTTTAGATTCTGAACACTCCGTTCATTCACTCCGATGAATGTATTGATTTTACAATGATCTGTGTTTTTTTGTTTTTTTTTTTTTTGTGTCTGTGTACAGCATAACTAGTCGAAATAATACTTCAATTTCAAACTTTGGGGGTGGTTTCCGATGGCAAAGTGGATATCCTTAGTGCATTATAGAGGTGAAAAGTAAACATTTTCCAACAGTTTTCAAAAAAATCGAATTTTTTATTTTGCTATTACTCAAAAACTAATCACTGTAAATACTTGAAATTTTCACCAAATATTTATGTTAGTGTTCTCTATACACTGATAAATTTTTTCAAAGTATTTTGACTTTTTTGAGCTATTTATAGACAATTGAAATTTTCAATTTTTTTAAGTATTATTTTTAAAATAATGATAAAATTTTTTTGGCCGGCCAGAAAATCTTTAAAATTTAATACAAGGGTTCTTATAAGTTTCTCTTAAAGTGATAAAAAAAAATCCGAAATCGTTAGTCCAAATTTTTTTTTATAAGTGCTTAAAGTTCAAATTTAAATGAAAAATTTCAAAATTGCGAAAATTTGCAAGTAATTTTGTGGTTGAAAAATCGTAAAATTTTTTTCTTTTATAACTAAGTTTTGAAAATTTGGTATAAGGTTCTCCATACATTTTTCTTCAAATATCTGTAAAAAAAACTCTACCGGATTCAAACAAAAAATTTTTATGAATGTTTGAAATTTAAATTTTTACAAAACCGCGTTAAATAACGGTTTAGCCTCAACCGATTTTTGATATTTGTTGTTATTTAAATAGTATATGTCGTAAATACTTGAAATTTTACCAGTTATTAAGATTGCCATTTTCTTTACGTGATTTGATTTTCAAAATATTTTGACATCATTTTTTGAGCTATTTATATAGGCATTTAGGTCCTAACGGTGTATAGAGAACACTAACATAAACATTTGGTGAAAATTACAAGTATTTACATCGATTAGTTTTTGAGTTATAGCAAAATAAAAATTCGATTTTGTCGAAAACTGGTTTTGCGTAAAAATTCCCGTTTTTCCCTCAAATTTTTAGGGTTTTTCCCGACTCTTTTTTAACTTTTAACCTTTCAAAATACCAACTAGATTCAATTTCCTTTTCAAAGACGGGCTGAAGTCAAAAATCGAATCATTTTTACTGCTCAAAATGTTATCGTCAGACACAAAAAAAAATAAAAAATAAACACACATCATTGTAAAATCAATACATTCATCACTCCGTTCAGAATCTAAAAAAAGTTATTTGTACTAATTATATTTATTTAAATATTAAAAAATGAATATAATATATAGGTATATAAATATTTATTGTTTAAATTTTATTTCTAGTGATATAACTTTGAACAATTTTTAAAATACGTTTATCCGCGTCAGTAAATTCTTTAGTTTTTTTTAGGGAGACTGTACTTGCTTTAATTTGGTTGTAAAATAAATCTCACCCAGCTTGTACTTAGGGTGATGAACTCCCACTTCGATGTTTGACCGTCTATTAGTTGTTTCAGCTTGGTTGTTATTCCTATCTTGACCATTTAAAACTCATATAGGTGTTAAATTCCAAATGTGTGGTGGGAATAATTGCTGTTCGACGACCTTTTCCGATAAATACCTATTATTTTTGTAAATTTTACTAATACACACTTTACCATTTTTTTTTTAGCATATTTTGACAATCATTTTTTAAGGGTTTTAACGAATAAACATAAATTGTTTTCATGAATTTGTCATTCGTACACTGCACACGAAAATAGGGACTGTTTCCATTTCCATTAAGGGGATTGGAAGCGTTGATTTTCTTTCTTTGTCTTACACACGTGGAATATAGGAAAAATAGCTATACTTGCCTGACAATAATTAAGGTACTTCTAGTTGTTCGATTTAAAATATGTAAAGATGATTGAATTGGTATACAAGTTTATTTTGCATCGGTCGAAGCACTTTTTCGATTGTTTTATTGTTTAAAATAAATATTTTTATGAGAATAAATATTTTAAATTTAATAAATTTGTCAATTTTTTTTACTAAATATATATTGAAAATATTAAAAATATACTTCGACCGATGCAAAGTAAACCAATTCAATCATCTTTACATAATTTAAATTGAACAACTAGAAGTACCTTAATTTTTGTCAGGCTTGTATAGCTATTTTTCCTATACTCCACGTGTGTAAGACAAAGAAAGAAAATCAACGTTTCCAATCCCCTTAACTCTTTCAACATAATTGTTCTAGGTACCAGGCAATAGGTTGGTACCCATTACATGACAAGGATGTGAATTATGTGTAGTTACACTTCATTAGTATAATGTAAAATTACATTTTTTATTTGTGTGCTATAATTTTTAATTTTATAACTAGGTACCTAATACTAAATAGGGGTCCATGTAAATATGTAACACTTATTCGACTGTTATAACTGAACTATAAGGTATAAAAAAAATAATACATTTATTTTTTAGTTTAATTTTAAATACAGGAATTAAATATCTATAGTTAATAATAGCTATTTAACTCAAAATTATAACATAATTAAATATCTGAGGGTTGAATTACAGGGAAAAAACGAGTAGAATCATTTCTTGATCTTCTGATTGGAATATCAAAGCAAAATCCAGAAAAAATGACAGATTCAGATATCAGAGAAGAAGTTGATACATTTTTATTTGAGGGACATGACACATCGTCAACTGCCATGACAATGGCTTTCATACAATTGGGATTGCATCAAGACATTCAAGTAAATTATTTTAAGTTCTACAAACTTTCTACCATAGTAAAATACCTTGGTTCAACGCTTGATAAACGTTTAACTTGGACTCAACACATACGTGAAAAACACTATCCTTAATCAATAGACTATGTATGCTTAAACATTTAATTAGTAACAACTAACAAGGTCACCTCTGCCAATATTAAACTTTTTATGTACAAATCCTTATAAAAACCTATATGGATAAACTTAACTTAATATATTATTTTTAATGATATTGTGTGAAATTAATCTATATTGTAGGACAAAGTAAGGGAAGAATTATATTTAATTTTTGGAAATAGCGATAGAGAAGCAACTATGGCAGATCTTAAATCTATGACGTACTTAGATCGAGTAATAAAGGAAACTATAAGACTATATCCAAGTGTTCCTGGTATTACAAGAAAGCTTAGACAACATCTTCAGATAAGTAAGTTGTGTACTTGTGTAATATTTATATAAATACTTTGCAGAAACTTTCATAATTATCTTTTATTCCATATTTTAAAAATGCACTTACATTTTAAGGGGAGTACACAATTCCACCACAGTCAGTAGTTGTAGTAATACCATACTTACTTCATCGAGAGGAAAAACATTTTACAAATCCTTTGGCATTTGATCCTGATAGATTTTTACCTGAAAACAGTATCAATAGGCATCCTTATGCCTTCATACCATTTAGTGCTGGTCCAAGAAATTGTATTGGTAATAATATTTATTCAAAATTTGATAAATATAATTACATTTTTTATTTTTATTTTAATATTACAAATTTTTATTTTTAGGACAAAAATTTGCCATGCATCAAATGAAAACTATAATATCGACTGTTGTAAGAAAAATGAAAATTGAAACATTAGGAAGTCAAGATGACATAAAAATAGGTGCACAGTTAATTTTGCGACCAGAATCATTACCCGACATCAAACTAACCAAGATTAAATAATTTTTTTTGATTAATTTGAAAAATGAACTGTTGATTTTTATATTTTTATTATTTTATTTATTATAATATACAATATATTATTAGAAATAAGAACACATAGGCAGGGCTGAGTAAGATGCCATAAAAAAGTATTTCAATACAAGATAAATTTATTTTTAATACCTATCAAAGTATAAGTACTCTAATAGGTTAAACAGGTGAACAGAGATGTAGGTATAAAAGATACTACATGCCATTTTTTACGAGTCTTATTAAATATCTTAATTATTATGTATTATTTAAAATTAATGATATGTGCAAGATCAGTAAAACATTCGTGTAATTTAGTTACCTTAGAATAAATAGAATAACCAGTAACCACAGAACTAGCTAGGATTATAGTTTTCTACAATCTTGAAGTTGTAACCAATTTAAATTATTAAGATATAATTTATTAGTTATACATTTATAATAAATATTGTTGGATTTTCTCTAAAATATACCACAAACTAAATATGTAGTGATGGTGAACATTACTAGACGCCGATTAACTTAATGCCAATAAAAAATGATTACCTAAGTGGTTTATTGATTCACCAACTCTTTCATCTTTTAATTAAGTTTAGAGTTTCTTTTCAACCAAACTAACTCACCTAACCCGTCTTAATATTTCATTTCACATTCCTATTTCCTAGATACTCAACCAATTACATTTTAATTGAACTGATTCATAATCAATTAAAAAATTTATTCATATCCCTCTATTTTAGAATAAGAGTAGGTACCTATATTTAATATTATTTTATTACTACTATGTATGTATTTTATTTTATTTTATTTAAATTTTTTACTATTTATGTATTATGTCTAATTTATATATGTATAAAAGGCTTGCCTGTAAATATACATAAAATAAAATAATAATTACGGTTTCAATATGTTTTGTGGTTCTGATAATTTTGATCCCAAAATGCTTATTGAATAAAATTTAAATAATAATAGGTGCCATGATATATTTATATTATAAATAATATAAATATTACCATTTGATGTTTATACTTATCTATTCATTGGACCCCCCCATTGAAATTTTCAACGTTTACATTTTTTTATGCAATTCAAATTTAATCTAATAAAACTTAAAATAAAATAATATTAATATTATAATTAACGTATTTTGAAATCTAAATCATTTGTGATTTGTTATCGTATTTATTATATTAAACATAAATCATAAATAATAAAATAATATTATACATTTTGTCTGTGTGGCCTTTAACCCGAGACTGTTTAAATTTTAAATTTTACTATGAATTTGAAAAAAAAGGTAATACACATGAACGTGGCAAAAAAAATCAAAAACGTTTCACACTACAGCTCAGTCATGTCAAAACATATTAATTTTTTTTTAAAAAATCAACAAATATCCCATATGTGTGTACTGTGTATTTATAACTGTTATAACTAGGACACGGATTACGTAGTACTAAAAAACTAGTAAAATTGATTGCAGTATTCCACTAAATTATACCAAAAATTGCACTTAAAATATTAAAAATTGCATTAAAAATAACAATGTTTTGTTATAATTCATAAATTTAGGTTTATTTTTATTTGTCATTAACTTATTGTATATTTTATATTTCATTGACTCATTAGTAAAAGAATTATAAATAATATGTATATAAATATTGTTTGCATTGAACCGTAAATTATTTTTGTATAATCTTATCTGTACGCATTGCAAATACGAAAATCGGAATACAACGAAACCGATACGATTCTAAAATTAATCAAACTATCGTTTCGACTATAGGTACATTACAATAATATCAATAGACAATATTAAGTAATTTAAACTGAAATATACATCAAAACATTATGTACTTCAGAATTAAAGCAATTTAACAATTTAATTCTCAACATTTTTATAAAACCTTTTAAAAAGTATTAAAAAAGTGAAATGATGTAAAAAAAACTGAGTAATACCTATCTGTATAAAATTGCAATACAAATCCAAAAATTGCAGAAAATTTGCACTTAAAACTTTTAGTTTGTGCTTGCATGATGCACATTTTAAACTTACTTAGCAATTAATTGAAAAATTAGAAAAAAAGTTGCAAATGCAACAACATCCGTCCCCTAGTTATAACTTTTTATTTGTTATTTTTTATAGTAATCTGTTGGTTGTGAATTTAACTATGATCATAGGTTGCCATAAAAAAAACTTTAAAGGGAGTCAATTTTTTTTCTCCAAATTATGAGCTATAGGTAAATTCTAAAAAAGGTAACACTTATTAAATTTTAAGTTTATATTATTTTTCCAGTGGGGAGGGGACAATTTCACAGTCTTGCGCCCTCTTCAACAATCGCCCATTACTATGATCATGTTTAGATAACAAATTAAGTAAAAATATTAGATCCCCAACCCTTAAACAATTTATATTTTCTAGTTATGCCACTATAATATATTTATTATTCTCTACTTAGAATAGGTGCAACATTAATTATAATTTATAAGTAATATATAGGTATATTATAATATGTGTAAGTATATTTGTATTTATGAATAATAGAGTTTCAGGGCTTGAAACCGATTGAAATAATTTCGGTTTCGGTTTCGATTTTGTATACCGGTTTTTAATTTTTCGATTTCGGTTTCATTTTTTCAATACCGGTATTAGGAAATTTCGGTTTTGGTTTCGATTTTGTATACCGGTTTTGAAATTTTACAATTTTGGTTTCGATTTTGTATACCGATTTCTAAATTTTTTGGTGTCGGTTTCGGTTTTAATTTTTCAATACCGGTATTAAAAATTTAAGTTTCGGTTTCGGTTTTGTATACCGGTTTTTATATATTTTGGTTTTTGTTTTCAGTTTCGATTTAGATAAAATTAAAGTTGAAAAAGTTAGGTTACCTAACCTTAACGATAAAAATTAAACAATACTTACCAATTAAAAGAAATATATTCATTACTATTAATAAAACAACTAATAATTTTGCAAATAATGAAATGGTTATCAACATTTTAATCACGATCTCATGGACATATTAATGGAATTTACGTATTTAAAATTTTAAAAACACGTAAATTAAAAAAAAAATTAACGGTTTACAATTTTTTATTTTTTTGGTTTTGAATTTGATACCGGTTTCCTATTTTTTTACGTTTCGGTTTTGACTTTAATACCGCTATTTAATTTTTTTCGGTTTTGGTTTTAAATTATAATACCGGTATCCAATTTTTGCCGGTTTCGGTTTTGACTTAAATACCGGTATCCAATTTTTTTCGGTTTCGGTTTTGATTATGGTTTCGGTTTCGGTTTTAAAACGGTTTATACCGGTTTCTGAAATCGGTTTTAAAAACGGTTTCAAGCCCTGTAAATAACAATAATCATAAACATTTCAAAGCAATTAAAATATGAATTTAATATAAAATAAGTTAATACTAATTAAATTATAAATAATAAGTTGATATACTATATTTAATACTTTTTTTATTAATAAACAGATACTATAAAGTAACTATAGTAACATATAAAAACTATACTATTTGTTTCAAAATAGAATATATGACAATATTGAATATTTAAATATAATATATCCTAAACTGACAAATCATCTTCGTTCAGAATCGTTTTTTGTATACAATGATACCTATCATTGTATTCAAATTTAAGTATTTAACCTACCATAGTCTGAGGTCCACCCCACCCCCTAATATACAGCAGAGCGATACCCACTTACCCGCTTTTTTTCGTTGATAGGTTGATATTTAGAGTAGGTACATTACAGATTAATTCAAAGCCGTATTTCTCAACGGACACTAGATAAATATTTGACAACTATTGATCACACAATAAAACTATTTTAATTATTTTTTTAACTTTTTTAAATTTTATTAATTGCATTACATTTGTAATGAATTTTTTGTAACATTGAAAATGTTATTCAATATACAAAAATAAATCCATGTCTTTTTTACAGTTTTGTTTAACGTTTTTAAACGTTTTTGATTATTACGAATATTACGCTTTTGATCAAGGTTTTGAAAAACGTTATTTTTCTATATTGTTTTCAAATATTCAATTTTTATTTTATTTTTCTAACAAAATATTACAAAATAGTCCAAACATTATTTAAAAATATTCGTAATCTGATTTTTTAAGAATGATTTCATTTTTAGTATTAAAACAATAAGTCACTTGAAACATACATAGATAAACGTTTAATTTTTTTATGATTATAATGTTTATATGTTGTTAAAAAAGATGCTCTATAATTTTTTTATGTTTATATATTGTTAAAGCAAATGTTACAAAAATGTTTTCTATGTTAAACTACTTAACTTTATTAGAAAAAAATAAAAAATAAATTATGTTTAATTAACGAGAATGTAGGTATTTTATTTATTTTTTTATTTAATATTTAGGTTACCTATTAACTTCTTTAAATTATCATATGTACTAAGGTGTTTTTAAAAACCTTATTTGAGTTTCAAGTAGAATGCTCAAAAACATTTAAAAAAACCTTAGTGTTCCATGTCACCCGAAACTCAATGTGATGACTTAGATCATCTGATCATTCACTTTTTATATTTTTTTTAACTAAGTTATGGTTAAATTTCATTTTTTTTTTATGCAAATATATTCATTTATACCTCGAGCCTATACCATTTTTTTTCAAATTAAAAAATTAATATTGAAGTTTTAGGAGCTTGGGAAAGTTAAAAATCGTGTTCATTTTACTCGTGTTATATGGGAATAACGAAACAGTTTATACTTCGGGTGACGTCACGGTGTGGCTTCCCCCACTCCCGAAATTTAAAAAAATGCGAAATGAGGCAACCAGGCAACCTATATAATCTATAAACCTTGATGTCAATTATTGATGTGTTTTTGATACTCTACTATCTTTTTCCTATTGGTCCAAGTCCAACGCCCAAATAACGTTATCAGTAAATTTGATAAATAGATACTAAACAAAATTAAAAAGAAAATAACATAATATTGATAAAGCCTTTTTACACATAATGTTTAGGAAATATAAATTCTAAGGTTAAAAAAGTCGAACACCGTCTCAAGGCGACACACACTCCATGCACTTATATAAGTTGATGATACATTATTATTTATTAGTTAATATTTAATGTTAATATAAATCAATGCCTCTGTTAACTGTTAAGTGACAAGTATATTTTATTATAGATACTAAATTACCATAAGTTATATCATTGATCATAAAATTAATACTAATATTTATAATCAATAGCTATATTTATATATTATACTACCAACATAATTTAGCCAAGGTAGGGATTGTCTAGATTTAGAATATTTACCATTAAATTGTGCGATGTGGACGAGTATAATAATTGAGAGCAATGAATCGAGATAATCGTTGTAGACCAAAAAAAATTGCGGAATAAATAAAATGTATTAATTATACCTAATTATTAGAGTATGAATCTATCGTCTATGACAGTTTGTCCTTCAAATTCTTGATTTTATTTTTACAAGTAATGCATAACTGTATTCTGAGCATGATTTAAGTTAAAAATTAAAAAGAATCTTAAGTTTTAAATCGTAGTTTCTACCATCAAGCTTATATTGACACCTAGTGTCTATATAACACAATATTATTGACAGTTGACTCAGAAATACAAGATAATTGTAATCTTGTCAATCTTGACGAAATAAATTATTTAAGATAGATGATCATGATTCATGATTTATGTTTGTAAATTAAATTGTAATTTAATATTGTTTGCTGAGATGCCTGAGAATGCTAAGATGATAAACTGATAATTGATAGCAGGCGCCAGGCAATCAGCAGCCTTGCCAGGACGTGTGTTATTGCCGCTTTGCACGGCTGTTTATTGTTATTGATCTCTCCCCACCGACTTTCATAGAGAGGCTTTGTCTGACACCGTTTCTACCATGACAAATAACCTCAACCAGGCGAACCATAACCGAGCAGCAGGCGATGTCATTCCATGAAAAGGTTTAATCAAAATGGACGTCTCCCCTGTATCCCGTTTGTTTTGATTTTCTTGTGGGTACGGTGAATTTTTATAATTTTTTTCATTTTAGCGATTCGAATAGACATTTAATTATAAATTGGTCCTGTTGACGGTCAACAATTAACGAATACTGTACAGACGACAAATGGCTGCAACTACATTGCCGTCCGGCGAGCCCGCTCCCGAAGACACATCACTGTATCCGATTGCTGTGCTCATAGATGAATTGAAGAATGAAGACGTACAGGTACAGAATTTTACACTTTTTAAATTGTAAACTAAAAAAAAAAAGAGAGGCTGTGTTTAAAATGGAAAACAAATTAGAAAGGGAAAGTAGAAGTATTAAAAAAATGTGGGTTATTAAAAATTTAAGTGTCATATTGATTAGGATATAGTTGTTAGAAGTACACTAAAATAATTAAAAAAAAATAATAAGAAATGCTCAGTTCCCACATCACGCTTATAGATTGTTTCAATACCTTATAATATATTGATCATATGTCAACTATTCCAGTAACGATTAAATCCAAATTCCGAAAGAAATTTTTTTATCGGTTATATACTCATGGGCAAAATGTGTCCCTAATATTTTATTTTGTTCTATCTCAGATATTCAGTTAAATTGGATTTGATTTGAGGAAAATATTTAAATGTAATTATGATCGGTGCCCTTACAGGTTAAATTTTAGTTCTCAATAATTATAGTAAATCCATTACCCATTATATTGGTTAATCATAGGAATAGGAAACAATGATTATTTTATTATTTGTTGGTATAATATTTTTCTAGGTATTCATGTTTTTTTATTTGAGAAATGTTATTAGTGAATGTGTTTTTAGCTCATTAACTATTTCATTGTAAAGATTTACAATATATTATAGTAAATAGACATAGGGCATACATTGAATATTTGTACAATAGACAACCAAATATTTATATTTCTTAGCAAATGATACTATACTCTATCCAATTTGAAAATATATTATGATCTGACAAAAATCAGTTTTTTTGTGCATTCTCATGTTATCTACAGCCATAGTAGATTCAGTGTTGATGGCAGAGTGTAACACGAGTATACACAAAATGACATGTTCTTTTGTTGGACTGAGTGTATTATGTTCCCATGTTCATTAAACTTTTATTATAGTTACTATTTTATAAGAGTGAATTTCTTACTTAAGCATATATTACTTTAATTATACAAATATATATGTATATATGTATATATGTTGTAACAATATAAATACAATAGAGAAAACTAACATTTTTATTTTTTCCTTTTGAACATATTTAAAACTATTGTGATGAGCTTGTTACTTTGTAAATAAGTTAAATTGTATTTCTTATTTTAAGTTCCATTTTTATTTGTTGATTACTTAATTTGGTATAGTAGGTATGATAAATTATTACTATTATTAAATATGATTTGAAACGCGTTGATTAAATAATTTTTGTACAAACTAATAATGTAAATCAGTTAATAAATATAAATTTTAAATTTGAATGTTTCTAATTTACCAAATTATTTAATTGAATTATTTACTTCTACTGTTCTTGTATTAATTACTGAGTACTTTGATTGTCAATGAAAATGGTTTAATATTTTAATTAAATTATTATTATATTTAATAAAAATATTTCATAATAATCTGATCAAATGGATTTACCTATTTCTTAAATATATTATAATGCTATTAGTAATATTGTGCACTAATTTATTTTCAAATTTAACAGTTACGTTTGAATTCTATCAAGAAACTTTCTACAATAGCTTTAGCACTTGGTGTTGAGCGTACTAGAGTAGAGCTTATTCCATTCTTAACTGAAACTATTTATGACGAAGATGAAGTATTGTTAGCATTAGCTGAGCAATTGGGAAATTTTACTAATTATGTCGGAGGACCGGACTTTGCATATACACTATTGGTAATTTATTTAAAAACAAAATTATTTTTTAAGTGCTAAATGTATTTGTTAATAAACTATGAAATGTATTTTGTAGCCTCCCTTGGAATCATTGGCTACAGTTGAAGAAACAGTTGTTAGAGATAAAGCAGTTGAGTCACTGCGTCAAATAGCAGTGTTGCATTCACCGACTGATCTTGAAAATCATTTTGTTAGTCTTGTTATTCGTTTAGCATCGGGTGACTGGTTTACATCACGTACATCTGCCTGTGGTTTATTTTCAGTTTGTTATTCCCGTGTCAATCCAATGATCAAATGTAAGTTTTATTATGTTAATATATGTCGTATGTATTACTATTAATAAAAACATATAAAATGTATTATCAACCAAATTTAACATTTTAAATAATTTAGGTTAAACTTCTTAATTTAATTTCTCCTTAATTATTTCATTGTTTATAGCTGAACTACGCAACTTCTTCCGTAATTTGTGTCAAGATGATACTCCTATGGTACGAAGAGCTGCTGCTGGAAAATTGGGTGAATTTGCAAAAGTTGTTGAATTGGATTCTTTAAAAAATGATCTTATACCTATGTTTTCATCACTTGCTCAAGATGAACAGGTACTTATTTATTCAGCTTTTATAAAATTAAATGTAATACACTTTTTGAAAATATTTTAACTATTTAGGATTCTGTTCGTCTTTTGGCTATTGAAGCTTGTGTTAGTATAGCTTCATTGCTTACACATGAAGATGTGAACGATTTAGTGATGCCAACTTTGCGCTTATGTACTTCTGATAGTTCTTGGAGAGTGCGATATATGGTTGCTGATAAATTTACTGAGGTATTTATATAAAAAGTAGTCATATTGAATTATATATTTTTTCAACTTCTACAATTTTAGATATATTAGTTAAACATTTAAATATATCCTGTTTTTATGTGGTCATAATTACTTTATTAACTATTATTCATCTATTTCATAGTTCTAAAGTACTTTTGTATATATAAATTAAACATATTAAACAAATAATATTATAACTTCAAAATCATAATATGATAATAATTTTATGTTTTTTAAGTATTAAAATATTATTAGACTACTTAAAAATATATTATAATTATGAAGGATTATGGTGTAATTTCTCATTTTTAACATTCTTCATAATTAATAATATTTCCATAGATTTTATGACAAGTTCTGTATATTATGCATTGGAGCCAAGATAAAAGGAGTGATTAAGTGACTAAGTAATCTATGTAGAAATAGATTTATGTGATATACTTTTTTATGATATATAATAATTATAGTTTATTCTACCACTTAAGCACCAGTACTCTATCATAGATCCGATTTAAATTTGCAAAAATAGTCTATGAATATTTCATTATTTGGTACTCGTCCAATATGCTATCTACCGCACATTTGACGGTTTAATATGCTATCTGTATGCCTGTTGTAAATATTGTATTATATATTATATATAATATTTTATTGATTTTGCGTATGGAGTGAAATGTGTGACACCCTTTTTTTGTACATCGATTATACATTGTTTTCAAAATATTACCTTCTTAATCACGTTTTCGACTATTTTTCAGAACTTCTTTCAACTCATCATCACAAATTGTTTAATTTTTAATTTTGGTACATGTCTCGTCAGTTGGTAATAAACCATGTATTTTAAAAAAATTTGGGCACGTCTCTTAATTTTGAATTATGTGTCGATAAAAATAACTCATAGTTGACGGACTTATATAATAATAATAATTAATAAACAAAAAAAATACAGTAAAACCATATATTATAATCGACACGGCTCATAAATATACACTAATTTTTTTTTTGTATGAAGCCTATGATAAATATGAAGAGGTATAAATATAATACAATTTTGGATTTTAATAAAAGCTTAATCTTAATTGCAAAATTATAAAGTATATATAATATATCCAAGTATATTATACCATAAGATTTACGGTAGATATTATATTAAACTATCATAAGATTACGGTAGATAGCATATTGGACGAGTACCCATTATTTTATTATTGTATCAATTTTTTAAAATCTAAAATGTTAAACCATTCAAGTATATATATTTGATATTTTAAAAAGTAAAATTAAGAGGACGTTATACCCGCATGTGTTGTCTCTGTCTTACTAATGCAGGTTATAGCAAATTTTTGTTCAGCAGAACACATTTTGTGATGTTAGCTTTAATATTAGAGTCAATTTACCTATTATCAAACTAAAGGTAATAATGTTATCTAGGACATCAATAGGCTTTTATTGGTATTTTAATTTTTAAGCAAGTTACGGGCATTTTAAAGTTTTAATATTTTACATAACCATAACTCACCTAAAAATTAATATATCAATAAAAGCTTATGAGATGCCCTAGATAATATTTTTACCTTTAAATTAGATTATAGGTAAATTTACTCTAATTTAATAATAGCTAACATCACAAAATGTATTCTACTGAACAAAAATTTGCTATGATCTACATTAGTAAGACAAGAGGCAACACATTGGGGTATAAAGTCCTCTCAAATAAAATTTTTTAGTTACAAAAAGCTGTTGGACCTGAAATAACTCGTATTGACTTGGTACCAACTTTTCAATCATTATTACGTGACACTGAGGCTGAAGTGAGAGCGGCAGCTGCCAATAAAGTGTGTGATTTTTGTCGTAATCTTTGTCCTCCTGTTGCTTCTGGTGCTTTATTGAATGATCCAAATGCTGCACAAACTTCAAACGCAGTTGATTCCATTATCATGACATCAATTTTACCTGTCGTTAAAGGACTAGTGGCAGACACTAATCAACATGTCAAATCAGCTTTAGCTTCTGTAATAATGGGATTATCTCCAATTCTTGGAAAACAGAGGTAATAAATACACTTATATTATATTATAATCAATACTCTACAGTTTTTAAATAAAATTTTGTTTTATTTTAGAACTCTTGATCATTTGTTACCACTATTTTTGACACAGTTAAAAGATGAATGCCCTGAAGTACGTCTTAACATAATATCAAATTTAGATTGTGTTAATGAAGTTATTGGAATTCAACGGGTAATAAGTTTATTTTTTATTTTTTGATTGAATTTTATATAGTTTTTTCTTTATTAATTAATGTTTTAGCTTTCCGAAACACTTTTACCTGCTATTGTTGAACTTGCTGAAGATCCTAAATGGCGGGTTCGTTTAGCAATAATTGAATACATGCCGTTATTAGCAAGTCAACTAGGCGTACAGTTCTTTGATGATAAACTCAATAGTTTGTGTATGACTTGGCTTACTGATCATGGTAAAAATTAAATATAATATATAAAAAAATGATTATGCTTTTATAATATGATTTATATTAAGTGTCCATTATTGATAGTATTTTTCAATTGTTTTGAAACAAAAAACCACGACCATTAAACATTAATTATAGTCAGCGACATAAAAAGTGGCCAGTTAACTTTTCAAACTTAGTGATCGTTTCGCATTATTAGGTACCAGATCACATGCTATTGTGTAAATCAGCGGTTCTCAAACTTTTATGACCATGGGATCCTTGAGTTAAATAATATAAAATAATAATTTTTAATGATAATAATCCAAATATAATATAAAATAATTTTCTCAATTATCACATATAATATCTGGCGAAACCCTTGAGATTGTCCTACTGAACACATTTTAAGAAACACTGGTATAAATATTCAACGGGGCGGTGCAATTTGAAAATCTATGGTTAATTGCAAGAGGGTCACTAGCCAGTTTTCGTGTCAAAAATTATAGATTATTAAATTTTTCCTATCTGTGTCTGTTATGACTTTATGAGAAACAGCATGCAATGGGTATTCCATGTCAGATTGCATACGTATTCTTAATAAGTTTTGTAAGTTTTATGTATCTAAGAAATAGTATCTTAACACATTCATAAAACTTATTTCATTTTATAATACATAGTATAAGAAGGGTGGGAACGGGAAGATGAGTTGATTGTGGATTATTTCAACGTCAATCTCTCTTCGTTAAAATGTATACATATAATAAGTAATAACTCCTTTAATTATAATTCAATAACTGCTATTGATAATAATTGTATGATTATTAATAGATCTTCATCAAAAACAGTTGGTCATCCCTGTTAATAAATTGTATATATTACACAATGAAATATTGCCTTAATTTTGAAGCAATTAGATTTTATATCCACATTTCTTTAAAAATAACATACATAAATAAAATATATAATTAAATAATTAAGTATAATTTTTTACTTCTCCAAAGAATGAATAATGATTAAAATAAATCATTTGATGATTAAGAGGTTAGGAGTTTCCGAAAGATTTCTATTATTTTTAACAAGTTTAAGTACCAATTGAATGAAAATTCAATGATATTTTACAAACAATTAATTTTCTTATAAATAAACTCGGGTTCATTTTAATTTAATTACTATTAAAATATTTTTTTTTTCATTTTTCCAATTTTAAAATAGATCACTTCAAATTCTTAATGCCACCTAACTAAACCAGCTACATAAATCAAAATGGATAACCATTAAATTTGTTTATAATTTTTATTATTTACTTCATCAAAATTATTTTCATTGTATTTGAATTAACTCCTGACTTGCAATTTTCAGACATAATTTATTCCATGATTATTTAAATCTTCGCTTAAGATTAAAATTTAGATTATTTTAACGATGGATTAAATATTCAATTATTTGTATAACCCGCTCAATCATTTCTGAAACCATTACAATATAAAAAAAAACATTAGTCTTAAAATTATGTTATATAAACAAAAATATAAACTCATTGATTAAGATAGAGAGGTCCCACTCTCTAAAAAGATGAACTTGATGTGTTATGCAATTTTGCCTGGACCATTCCATTTTTTTATTTAATTTAAATATATCTTGACATAAAACTAGCTGATATTGATTTTATTATTTCAGTTGATTTTGATCTTTTTGTAGCAACTTACATATTACATTTATTTATTTATTTATTTATAAACCCAATACCACTAGTTCCATGATAGTGACAATTACGGTAGTATTAAATTAAAATTAAATGATTGATTGTTGCATATGACTAAAAATTATTGTGAGTGGAAACGTCATCCTATATGTCTATAAAATAACTTGTGATTTTGACCAATACCACTTATTTTGATGTCTTATTGATATGAACCGATTAAAATATTTTGAATGTGTACAGGAGATTAATTTACTATAATGAATTTTCTAATTTACATATTATTTTAGTTTAATCCTTTTATAAAAATTAACCATAATAACTAATAAATAATGATTATTAATACATTATTTAAAAAAAAAAAACACCATAAAATACCATGAGTTTATGTTATGTTTGTAATTTATATGATTTTTAGGAATATTATCATTGATCATAAGTCCTTAGACTTATGATAATTGATAATGGTTATATTGTTATCACAAAGGCTAGAATTATGAGAGTAAACTGCACCCTTGAAATGTCTTGTTAGCAAGTGAAGTTCTAGTAAACAACCACAGTTCACATCTCTTACTACTTTAACCCATGTATAGAATGTTTATGTGGTTTTTTTTTTTTTTTTGCAAATATATGTAATACTTTGAATTATGTCCCACTATACATTTTATAGGTTGTATAATAATATTATACATTTTTACATACTTTTACATGGACACTATCTTTAAATGTGTAAATAATTAAATTTAGTAATCCGTTCTTAGTGTCTTATTATAATGAACATAGCACATTTTTATAAATAATAATATTATACGACTAAACCTACTACCTATATTAAAATCAACGTTGATTATAGATTTTAACTAGCGTTGATAGTTAAAATCTATAGTTTGGTGTTGTTATTAATAGTTTATTAATCGTCATTTTTACACATTAAAATATACATGCATATTGCATATGTATGAATGCGTAATTTTATGTCATAAAATATAATATTTTACTAAATCATGTCATTCACTTCATCTGTATTTTCAAAAGGGTTTATCCCGTTTATAATTAATAAATAAATAAATAAATAATATGATACCAATGATATGGTTCAAAATACTTTTATTTTCCAAAAACATAATTCCTACACTAAATGGAATAAAGTAGCAATGCATATGATAACAAGTAACTAATGTACCCATATCAATTATTGGTTATTTGCAACAAGCCCTAATTTTTATATTGTAGTATAGAAAATATTTTATATTGAACATTATGCAATTTTGCTCTTAAAATTTTCCCTTTTTTATGATTTGACATTTGTTTTAAAATATTGTTTTATAATTCTTTTTACATTTAGTTTATGCTATACGAGAAGCTGCTACATTAAATTTGAAAAAGTTGGTGGAGAAATTTGGTGCTGAGTGGGCCCAAACGTCTGTTATACCAAAAGTCATAGTTATGGCAAGAGATCCAAACTATTTACATCGAATGACATTCTTATTTTGCATTAATGTAAAGAAACTCAATTGTGTACTTAAATGTATTGCTTTTTAAACACAAATATATTTATATTAATTTGTAGGAGCTTGCTGAAGTATGTGGCCCAGAAATAACTGCTAAGACAATGTTACCAACTGTATTATCAATGGCAAGTGATAGCGTGGCTAATGTACGTTTCAATGTAGCCAAGACACTTCAAAAAATTGGACCAATTGTTGCACAATCGTACGTATTTCTATCCAAATTTATTAAAAACTACTGAATTATAAAAGTTAAGTTCTTTAAAATTAATTTTTGTTTTTAGTGCTGCGGTGAAATCTCAAATTAAACCAGTTTTGGATAAATTAAATACAGATACAGATGTAGATGTTAAATATTTCGCTGCAGAAGCTATGTCAATAATTGCGTGTAACTAATGTTTTTGATTGTTTATGTATATCACTCTTATCAGCGCCCAAATTAATTATTATAACATTGTTACAGCTTATGCATTTTTTCCCTTCCCATTTGGCATATGATTTTTTTTTTAACAGTTATATAAACATTATTATTATATTATAATTATAATTTTTGTAGATCATTTACTTAAAAACAAACAATATTATAATTGAATACATTTAAGTGAAATTATCATTATGAGTAGATAATAAAATATTAATATATAATGTTTTAATTTAAAATTAAATTTTACATATTAGTTGTCATTGAGAATTTTTGTTGATTTTACAGTCTCGACAAATTTTAATTTTAACTGCTGTATTTATAAATATCCAATAGAAACCTTAATCAACATGAACATTATATTTACAACTACTAATTATATGTTATTTTTATTTAATTTGTATTAATTTTGTTGTATAAGTACCTACTTATAGTAGTGTCAAAAACTCAAAATATCTAACACATTTCAACTATTATCAACATTCCTATGTGGAAAATTGATTGAATACTATGAATTTGCTATACAGGGTGATTGATTAAGCATAAAACACTCATTATTTCAAAAAGTATTCATGTTTTTGAAAACATTTTTTTACATAGTTTTAAGTCGTTAAAAATACTACGTTTTTATTAAAAAATTATATTTTTAAATATTTTTTATCCCAATATTTTTTTAAGTTTTTTTACTTTTTTGAATGACAACATAGAGTTTTAATTTCATATTCCAAAGCAGAATAATTTTCTGAGTATTTTGATACAAAAAAATCGAATTTAGGACGAGTAGTTCATGAGTTGTACGTATTTAAAGTTTAGATAAGCGGAGTAGTGGATCAACATTTTGCGGGGTTACCCCGTACCACTCTACTCCGCTTATCCAAACTTTAAATACGTACAACTCATGAACTACTCGTCCTAAATTCGATTTTTTTGTATCAAAATACTCAGAAAATTATTCTGCTTTGGAATATGAAATTAAAACTATGTTGTCATTCAAAAAAGTAAAAAACTTAAAAAAATATAGGGATAAAAAATATTTAAAAATATAATTTTTTAATAAAAACGTAGTATTTTTAATGACTTAAAGCTATGTAAAAAATATTTTCAAAAACATGAATACTTTTTGAAATAATGAGTGTTTTACGCTTAATCAATCACCCCGTATATTATTATTGTATAAGTTTAAATATTTTTAAACTTGAAAATGTGATTGTATATGAAAGTGATTTCATATAACTAACAACCTAGATAATTCATCAATCTAGTAATATATTTAAATATATTATTTTTTTGTCCACCATTTAGAAATGTTTAAATTATATGTCCGTCCTAAGCTAAAAATTGAATAAGGATCCTGAAAATGGACTGTTTTATATAGGTGCATTTTAAGCTATCATTGAATATGAGGTCTATCAAAATTACAGTGTTCCAGTGATGTTAATATCCAGTATAGGTATAAGATTTATAAAATTTACTTTTAATTGTTTGAATAGTGAATTTCAAAACTAAACTTTTGTAGTAGAATCTAATGTTAATTTTAGATTCTGAATGGATAGATTAATATACCTATTGGTTTTAAAATTGAGGGGCGACATTTCAAAACATACTATTTCCATATTACACTTTTTTCAGAAATCACGATTTTCTGTTCCGAATTACTAGAAACTCGTAGAAATATCGTAAAAACATCATAAAATTCATAAAAATTCAGTGATTTTAGTTATGATGTCATTTATTGTTAAAATTTTAATTTTAATGTAGTAATTCATAATTTTAATAACTAAATTGCATCATAACGTCCTATTTCCATTTTCCAACAAATAGTACGTTTTGGTCTGATTTATGGAAATGGTTCGTTTTGCTTTCTATATTCTATCATAACGTACTATTTCCTGGAACATAATATTTTATATTGATTTCATATCATCAACATTCAACATTAAAATTAATTAACTAGGAACCTATCTCATAACATGTAGATGTAACATAATTGTCATAATAATATAAAAACCATTGAAAAAATACTTTAACACATTGTTAAATAAAACCTTGTTTATTCATAAAATGTATAAATGTTAATAAAAATAATAATGTTGTATAATAATAATTCAGTCTTTTAATTATTGAGTATGTAACTTAAAAATTAAAAACAAAAACAATAAGTAAAATAATAAAAAATAAAACTTCAACAGCTTGTTAATAAATTTGTAAAATATTTAAAAAATTACTTTTAAAAATAAAAAATACTGTTTAATAATAATAATTATATATAGGTATTCCGGACGTTTATTTTCCGGACAATTACGGCCTACCCTTTTTCGCCCTTGAATATTATAGCACTTTTTGACCACATTTTTATAATACACACTTTAGGAAATACTTTATTATTTATTTATGTGTATTAGTTTTATAAAGCCATTTAGCATTACTCAAAGAATAGGTAGATACCACGAAGAGGTGGCTTTTATCATATACTCTCCAAAAATATATTGTATATTATTATATATATATTATTGTATATACAATATATTTTTGGAGAGTATATGATAAAAGCCACCTTTGATACATTAATGTTTATTTCAATTTGTTAATTGTTATCACTTCTTCGTGCATAACTGTCGTTTAGCCAGGTAAGCATACAAAAGAGATTAATAAGATACTTACTACCACATATATACTAAGGTATATCTTAGTCCGTGCTTACTACCTACATCCGAAATAAGATAGGTAAATAGGCTAAATATGAAGGTAATGAAAATGTAAAATAAGTATTTATTTACTTGCAATAAATTTTACTTTACATAGTTTTATTAGTTTTATCTAATAATAGTTATTCAAAAGTCAAAACTTTCAACTTGCAGATGTTTTAAACATGATTCTAAATGTTTTAAAAACTGTTTAAGTGTGCACATTTTTATAGTTATTTTCATTACCTTCATATTTAACTACCTACCTATGTTATTTCGGATTTAAGTAAGTACCTATTGCCAATTATGAATGAAAAAAAGCGGGTAAGTGAGTATCGCTCTGCTGTACATTAGGGGGTGGGGTGGACCTCGGATTAGGGTAGGTTAAATTTGAATGCAATTAATGATAAGTACATTGTGTATGAAAAACGATTCTGAACGGAGATGATTTGTCAGTCTAGGATATATTATACTTAAATATTGTCATATATTATATTTTGAAACAAATTCAAACATTTAGGTAAAATTTTCAAGATCTTAGGTTTAGTAATTTTTTAAAAATAACAAAAATCGAAAATTATTTAGTAGTAAAACATTATTTTACACGTGTATTTTTGATTTCAAATTAAAATTAAAACTTTAAACACTCGTAAAATTTTTTAAATTGAATAATCCTCAAACTTTTTTATAATTATTCTAAGCTTAACTTATGGACATCATAGTATTAAAGTTTCAATTCTTAGCTTTTGATAGTAAAATATTTATAAATTTTTGTAATTACCAAATAGTGAAAAATATTCATGATTTTGACGAATTTTTATCAATATTTGAACTTCAAATGCTAATAAAAAAAAATTATGCCTACCTATGTATTTTTATAATTTTTGAATGAGAATTAGAACAAGTTATGTGGACCTTTCAATTAAATTTTCAAGTAATTTGTCCCAGTTAAATTTTTTTTATCAACATTTATAAAAAAAAAATTGATTATTTTAAATGCCTATAAATAGATCAAAAAAATTCAAAATATTTTGAAAATAAAATCACGTAAATAAAATGGCAATCTAAATAACTGGTTAAATTTTACGATTTATACAATTTGAATAACAACAATATCAAAAATCGTTTGAGGCTAAATCGTTATTTAACGCGGTTTTGTAAAAATTTAAATTTCAAACACTCCTAAAAATTTTTTGTCTGAGTCCGATAGAGTTTATTTTACAGATATTTGAAGAAAAATGTATGGAGAACCTTGTACCAAATTTTCAAAACTTAATTATAAAAAAAAAAATTTCTACGATTTTTCAATTACAAAATTACTTGCATATTTTCGCAATTTTGACATATTTCGTATAAATTCGAACTTTAAGTATTTATAAAAAAAAATTGTGACTAACGATTTCGGATTTTTTTTTATCACTTTAAGAACGACTTATAAGAAATTTTGTATTAAATTTTCAAGATGTTTTGGCCGGCCAAAAATTTTTATCGTTATTTAAAAAAAAAAATACTTAAAAAAATTGAAAATTTCAATTGTTTATAAATAGCTCAAAAAAAGTCAAAATATTTTGAAAATTTAATCGTAAAAATATAAGCATAATATAAACATTTGGTGAAAATTTCAAGTATTTATATCGATTAGTTTTTGAGTTATAGCAAAATCAAAAAATCTATTTTGTCGAAAAGTGGTTTTGCGTAAAAATTCCCATTTTTTTGTCACTTTTTTTTTGTTTTTCTCGATTTTTTTTAAAACTGTTGGAAAATGTTTACTTTTCACCAGTATAATGCACCAAGGATATCCACTTTTCCATTGGAAACCACCCCCAAAGTTTGAAATTGAAGCATTATTTCGACTAGTTATGCTGTAGGTACACAGACACAAAAAAAAACACACATCATTGTAAAATCAATACATTCATCACTCCGTTCAGAAACTTAAAAAAGAACAGTACATTATACTAACAATTAAGTGTTTATTTATGTCTTATACTCTTATAATTTGTCTAAAACCAAAAAATATTATTTTGATTTTTGAGTGTAAGTTTAACATAACTACATAAGTACTTTAAATTTCTTCAAAAACTGATTGTTCGTAAATAATAAAAATTCAACAGACTATAACTTTGCCAATTTTGTAATAAGAAAAAACTTTTTATGAAAAAAAATCACTATCCGAATTTGTCAAAATAAATTGGTGTTGCCATTTAAAAAAAGTAAGTTATAGCACGTATCGAAACGATTAAAAATTTGATATTTATCTGGAAATGTGTATTTATGTGTTCTCTTGTATTCAGCAAAAACCGAATTTCAATACAAGATTATCCAACTGAAATATTTTATGGTACCTACTTTTTAGCGTGAACACACTGTATATATGTATATATCAGCGGTTCCCAAACTTTTTTTTTCGCGGTGCCTTTTTTTGGACCCAATTTAGCCACGGTGCCCTGCTGTGAATAACACGAAAGACAGAACAAAAAAAATACTCATTGATAACCAATTTTACGTAGACCACGGTGCCCTTAGAAAGTGCTCGTGGTGCCCTTAGGGCACCGCGGTGCACAGTTTGGGAACCGCTGATATATATATTAGCCACCTATTTCGGGGCTTCGTTCTATTTATGTTTACATATTACATTATTAATATAAACATGAATAAATAAACTATATTTTATGAAGTTTCATTTATTCTATAATATTATGTTGAAATATAAAAATTTAAAATATAATTTCATCATATTGTTGAGTATTAAAATATATGACAAAATAACCTATATGAGAAGATTATTCTAAATAGATACCTTATGTGCAAATGTGCAATATAGGCTATGAACGTTGATTTGTTGTCACGTCTTCTGAATTATTTTAGTAGATTTACCTATATTATAACGGATGTTATATAGATAATTACTTACTAGATACACAAATTATAATTATAATATTATGTCTATGTATTGTCATAAACCGTAGGTACCCTATTATTTAGCCTTCAATGAAGGTTTTAAAATTAATAATTTACTGAATTCATTGACTTATGGTTTTTAAGGCTAAGAAATAGTATATGTATAATGTATTTGCAGTTTATATAAATAATTTGTTTAAACTTTAAAAATTAAAGAATAAAGATACAACAAGTAAATATAATAGTGTTCTCTTATACAAGAAGCCAGCGATGGTATAAAATAATAATAATGAAAAGTTTATAAAGACCGCGCATATAATACCTATATTATGTACCTAGTACCTTGTACCTACCATGATTAACTAACTTATTAATCATGGTACCTACTACCTAGGTAATGTATATAACCATTAACCAGGGGCGGATTTATGTACTACCTATGTGGTGGCCCCTTATACATAAACAAGGAAATATATTTTTTTACTTATAAAATATCATTTATTTTATCATATTTAGTAGTAGTATCTAACAATTAAGTACTTATTTAAGGGGATTAGAAACGTTGATTTTCTGTCTTTGTCTTACACACGTGGAATATAGGAAAAATAGCTATATTGTCATGGCAGTTGACGATGTGTCATGTCCCTCAAATAAAAATGTATCAATACTTCTTCTCTGATATCTGAATCTGTCATTTTTTCTGGATTTTGCTTTGATATTCCAATCAGAAGATCAAGAAATGATTCTACTCGTTTTTTCCCTGTAATTCAACCCTCAGATATTTAATTATGTTATAATTTTGAGTTAAATAGCTATTATTAACTATAGATATTTAATTCCTGTATTTAAAATTAAACTAAAAAATAAATGTATTATTTTTTTTATACCTTATAGTTCAGTTATAACAGTCGAATAAGTGTTACATATTTACATGGACCCCTATTTAGTATTAGGTACCTAGTTATAAAATTAAAAATTATAGCACACAAATAAAAAATGTAATTTTACATTATACTAATGAAGTGTAACTACACATAATTCACATCCTTGTCATGTAATGGGTACCAACCTATTGCCTGGTACCTAGAACAATTATGTTGAAAGAGTTAAGGGGATTGGAAACGTTGATTTTCTTTCTTTGTCTTACACACGTGGAGTATAGGAAAAATAGCTATACAAGCCTGACAAAAATTAAGGTACTTCTAGTTGTTCAATTTAAATTATGTAAAGATGATTGAATTGGTATACAAGTTTACTTTGCATCGGTCGAAGTATATTTTTAATATTTTCAATATATATTTAATAAAAAAAATTGACAAATTTATTAAATTTAAAATATTTATTCTCATAAAAATATTTATTTTAAACAATAAAACAATCGAAAAAGTGCTTCGACCGATGCAAAATAAACTTGTATACCAATTCAATCATCTTTACATATTTTAAATCGAACAACTAGAAGTACCTTAATTATTGTCAGGCGCGTATAGCTATTTTTCCTATATTCCACGTGTGTAAGACAAAGACAGAAAATCAACGCTTCCAATCCCCTTAATAATAAAAAATTATAAAAACAATCAAATCGAGTATAACTAGTATAACTAGTATAAGTAATATCATCATAATATTTTTCCTGTATATTTAAATATTTAAATTTATCAAATTGTGGGGGCCATTTAGCCTACTCAACCCTTCCCTAAATCCGATCCTGTATATAGCTACACTCGTGCATTATACATTTACACATACCGCAATTGATCCATTTAACGTAGGATACTTATTATTTTTTAACTTTTTTAATAATAACATTCATTTTTAATCCCTGATCCAAAAATATTTATCCACTAGGTACTAATTTTAACTTTAAATACTTACAATATAAAATAAACTACTTTTCTGACATTTTATTTTTATAGATCAAAATATTTTAAATATGTAACATTCTGCTTAGGAATATGAAATTAAAGATAAACGTTTTTGTCATTCAAATGAGTAAAAAAATATAATTTTGGTTTCAAAAATGCTATTTTATAATTACTTAAAATCATATGACAAAAGTATTTTCAAAAAAATTTATAGTATGAATAGTAATGAGCGTCTTGCGTTAAATTGATCACCCTGTTTATTTATTATATAAGGAGGTTCACCATAAGCTTGATCAACTCATTAATTACTTTTATAATGAAATTATTTCAATTCTAATTTGTAGAATGTTTAAATACACCTTTTTTTAAATTTCTGACATTCTTTTTGTAATAAACTTCCGTTTTTCAAATGAGACTCTTTCCACCCTTTTTACTACGTATAATTTAAAGAAATATTTTTTTTTGTAAATTTTTATGTAGTTAAAAATTTAAAATTCTAACGAATAATTTTTCAGATATTCTTATGTTTATACTAAGCATAAAAGAAAAATACGTAAATAATGATTTTACAAAATTATATAAAACAATAAAGTGTAATACTAGATCTAGTGTTTATTATAGCTTCTAGGTACTTGATCCATTTTTACAAATTATAACTGTTTGTTAGTTAACATTTTCAAGTCATCTAAGCCTTCATATCTTCCATTTTCCAACTCCACCATTATAAACCAATTTCTTACGTTTAAACATTAAACTAAATAACACAATAGTTATAACTCGTTCGAAGTTTGATTTTGATACGTCAACATTTTCAGAAAATATATCGACTAAATAATTTAAAGTAGAAAAGGAGAATTCTCATTTTAAAACAGAAACTTCTATTTCCGAAGGACACTTGTTTAAGTTTTTCAAATAATCACAAGAATTAAAAATATATATATGGTTTTATAGTATATCTAAAAATTACAAAAATCAGATTTTTAATGACTGAAACATTGAAGAATAAAAATAAAGGGAAAGTTAGCATGCTCGTTGAATCGCTCTGTATATAATCACTATTACACGATATAGGCATACCAAACATAATATTAGGCATGTATGTGTGTATATAATATTATATCACAGACGGTTACGCGACTGCAGCGGCGATCATCGTCGTGTGTAACCAAATGGCGATTTGTATTTTGTAGGTAAACGGACGCGTGTAATTATTATTACGTGGACCTCCCTGGTATCCTTTTTATCCTCTCCCGCACCGCCACCACCGTCAGGCACGACCGCCACAATCCCCCCGATCAATTACGTTTGGAATCCCGTGCGATGACGTCGCTCGGGCCACACCCGTTCCGGCAACGATGATCATTTTTTTGTGCGGTGATTTATCCCACGGGAGATCGAGACCGTCGATAAGCGCGGCACGACCAGAGCCGCGTGCTTGCAGTGTGCGTGTACCTACATGACGTGTGTGTGCAGTGCTAGAGCATATTATACAGCAGATATACACTTAAATATATATAATATTATTATTATGGTTGTTTGTTTAAGGGGGACCCGCCGCCATCGGACATCCATTAAGACATTTCCTACCTACACACACACACACCGCAGGTATTATTATATTATTATATACATATCTACGACGTGTAAGCCCACAAAGCGCGGTTGTCAATTAGTGACGGTGTATCGTTTTCCGACCACTGTCGGGTAATAATAATACGCGTGTTGTATATATACACATATACATGCAGCATACGTAGGGGCATGAGAAAAAGAAGAAGATACATGGGTATATACCACCCGCAGTAGCATTCCAAAACCATTGGACATTCCGAAACATTTACAAACCCGTGTACGGATATAATGTACGTATACGATGCCGTCTTCTCTCCGCACCCGGTAGGCCGTCTCCCGACCATCAACCCGCGGGACAAAGTCGTATACACATCTACAAACGTATCACACGGCTATTATTTGTGTATACGTACATAATGTGCTGCGTATGTGTTTTAACTCGGTTGAGACAAAGTCCAAACAAATTATTTGATCCGACACGGCTGATAAGAGCTGAGCTCGCCGACACAATAAAATTAGACACACCCCGGGTCGCTCATCCACATATCGGAATTCTTTTGGGGGGATGAACTGCATATTATGTGTAATACTGCTACAAGTACATTTATATGTTATAAATCTACGTGGTTGGTCTTAACGCGGTCATCGTGTATAGCAGACAGCTGCAGCAGCCGTGGAGGTAAAAAAATGTGCAAAACTATGGACCGTTGATTAAATTACTGTTAAATATTCCATACATTTTGTCTTATGTAAAAAAGGGAAATTTTAAAGACCGATAATTCAAAGCCTTACACATTTGATTAATGTTTAAAAATTAAATACCTATACTTATTTTTTTAAATTAAACCGCCGTAATTAATAATTGTGTATAAGTATAAATTTATAAAACATGTTTTTATATAAGTATAAGATAAAATAAAGTATAACTAGTATAATAAGTTAATAATATAATTGGAATATATTTATACTCAAGAGTCTTTAAGCATTTAATTTAAGTTATTTCATTGTTTATAATTTGATTAAATTATACACTTTAAAATTGAAATAGTTTATTTACATTACGTGTACGACTAACATTTCCTTATCGTAGTAGTCAAAGTTTGGTGACCGTAATCATCTGCTGTTGTTTTACCACATGTCCACATATAACTGAAAAATACAAATAAAAATACATAAATGCTTAAATTATAATATAGGTATACTTTAAATTTATATTCTAACTCGATGAAATGTATTAAAAGGATACGTGAAACATACAATTTATGCTTAAATTGACTATGGTAAAATGCTGTGCTGTTCATCGTTCTTGTACTTTTATTTGGGCTCTTCTACTCACAAAATTGGCGAAAATGTATATAATTATTCAATACGATATTAGAAAAAGGTGAAAATTGTTCTTCATCCGGCCATTATTTCAACAAATACATCAGGAACCTGCAGATGTGCAGATAGTAAATAAGGCAAACCAATAAATAGTTTTTACTAATATTCAGTTTATGAATTTGTATCATTATACATATGGGTACCCAGAGAACAACAAACTACTTAAAACATAAATCATTCAATGTTTCCGCATTTGATTGTAAATTTATTTTGTTTTCGACGGTAAAAGAAAAAACAAGTGGTACGTAATTTATCGACTATCAACTATGCTAATATGAATTCAATTTTATTAAATAAAAATTAGAGATTTGTTTGGAATTCACTATAATTATTTAAGCTGTCTTACTCATAAGTACCCTTTTTTCATCATAATTTAATGTGATGTTTTATACGTTTACCGTCTTATTAAGATTGCGAGCATATAAAAGTGGGACATGCGCTGAAGGTAGAAGTATTTGTCTTTCACGATACATAATATCAATAGTATCTTCTCGAAAATGTTGGTATGTATGTACATTTGAATTTTTTGATAAATTATTGATTACGTACCTTTATTATTTGTCACAACTTGTGATTCACGTCATCCATTATGTGAAGTCAAAAAGAATCGTGTGAAACTGAATATTATTTCGATTTTATGAATTTTTGTTATTGAGATACTTGACAGTAGAAATTTAATTTCTTAAATCATAAGTGCATCTTATCTGTAGAAACGCATTCCAGCGTGTACTATAACAATCGGTGGATAATCCGATAAATTGTATTTTTATTATTATGTGACTTTAGATAAATTTATGTGTTATGTATCAATAATACCTATTAGTATGTGTGGTATTGAACACTGTAATTTTGGAAAAATTGCGATATTGATGTAGATATAGAGTTATAGAACTATATGGATTTTAACGATGACCCTTTTTTTTTCAAAAAAAAGTCTGTAGTAATAAATACCACCGAAATTATCGATTGTTTTTGCAACGTTGCGCTACCGAAACAGAAAATTATTGATAAATAACTCAGTATGATAGTATAGGTATAATAAAGTATAGCAATACTAAATAATAAATAACGAAATATAGTATATATTTTCATTAACTCTTACTCACAAATTTATATTTTGAATATTGAATCTACCATTTCATAAAATATAGTTAGATAAATTATTCTACATTATAAGTTACGTTTTAAATTCTGATGTGGAGCTGAATGAGCTGATAAATGTATAGCTATAATGGGTTTACAAAGACATGTTATTCGTTATAACATTATTATAATACATATTGTTTGTATTAGAAGATATTGTTTATAGAAGAAAATACGTTTTAATCTTGTTGGTTATTTCGAGTAGAAAATTTGATTTAGTTAATATTTAGAAGGATCAAAAGTAAAAAAATGTTGATACTCATAAAAAAATTTTTTATGAATAAAAACAGAAATTTTTATGCCAAACCAAAGAAACAATCATATTTTGATTATTGAGACTTGAAATTTCCAGAAAAAAGTCATATTATTATTTATTAAATATGTTGGTTGTTTTTGCATAATAATTTATAGGTTTTTGAATGTTTGACTTTTTTTCAGTTCATGTATAATAAAATTGTAATTTGAGAGTAAAACAGATTAAAAATTAGTTCCTCACAAGTTGTTTAGTAAAAACTTAAAAATCTCAAATATACAAAAAAAATGCATTTTTTTATTTTACAAATATAAATTGAAGTTAGTACATTAAAGAAATTGGATACTAAAATAAAATATTATTAATAAGTACTTAATGATAAAGTACACTCAAAATCTATTAAATAGCTGAATGTGTTTTGAAAATATTTAAAATTTATTTGGGATGAGTATGACGGGGTTATATCGTAGGAAATTTCAAACATGTATTGGCTCTAAATTCTAATTTTTATTGAATTATTGGTTAAAGGAAAGAATGTTGTGTCACTAAAAAAATAACATTAACTTGAATGAACTATTTAATATTTATTATATCATTATTTTTTTATATCAATAAAAATATAAATATTATTATTTAAAAGTTATTTATTAAGTAAGTACTGAGTATACCTACATTACATACAATAATAATAATAATAATAATTTATATTGAATAATAAATTACTTTTAATAATTATTTTTATTTTTAACTTAAAATCACTAGAAATTATATTTTAAGGACTTGGAATGCACTAATATATTTTTTTCTTGGATTATGTTTTAATTGTCAAATATCTAAGCGTTATGTCGTTATGTGTATATATGATGAAGGAAGAGCGATGTTTGTATTTTTTTTATTTTTAATCAAGAAATCTATAAAGTTACTGTAGGCTGTAGGTATTATATTTTACAACGTATGAATGAAAAATCATTATTCTATGGATAAAAGCTATTTGGCATTCCATTATGGCGCTTAGGCAAGTTTCCTTAACAGTTCATGACAATCAGTCGCGTGCTATACATTTTATATTCAGACCACACAATAGACCAGAATGACTGGTAAAATACAGACTGGACATGCTATACGCTGTGAATCATTTATGAATGCAAAAAAAAATTCTATCGTTTTAAAATTGATTATTGTATAGTAACGTAAATATTGGGTACATCGACTATCAACTAAAACCTACAATGAAATAATAAAAACAAAATAAGTTTATATAACTTTATAATACCGAAAAATAGAATTTATTATTATTTGGCTTTTAAATTAGTACCTATAATTTATTTTATTTTTCTAAGAATTTTCTGACTTATTTTAAAGTTATTATTTTTATTTATTAAAGAATATTTATAATTTAAGAAAATAAAGTACTTTTTTTATTAATACAAAAAGTAAGCAATGATGTGATGTGATGAGAAACCAGGTAGACCATACTTAGTGGCTAATGATAGAAATAGCTTTACTAGAGTGAAACTAAACTTTTATTTTATTTTAAGGTCTGATAAATTAAGATGAGATTTTTTTAAATAATGTTTAATTATTTGCACAATAAAATTTTAAATATTTAAGAATTTATAAAGCACTACTTTGTTTGTTTCAAACGATATATTTGTATCATATGTCATATATTATTTATATTACAAAACAATATGACGAATATAAGTCAATTATCGTAAAAAGTTTTAGCTCCAATCGGAAGAACGAACTGAATGAAGGTAATACTTTTTTCTGCAGTTATTTAAACAAATCCAAAAAATCGATAAATTACGGATACTTTTGAATGTTTTATGAGTTAAGATTATTATTGTTATCATCATTGATACAATAATCAAACAATTAATCCTATAGTGAATTTATGATTTTATTAATATTAAAAAGATTATTTTTTTTCTAAATTTTATTTTGTTTTATTTTTATTTAATGACAAATTTTTAATAACATTAATATTTTGACAATTTATATGCGTAGCGCTAATAATCTAGTTGTTGAAGTTAAATTTTCATTTAAATTATACATTTTCCATTGTTTAATAATTGTTGTTATGTTAAAATTATTATAAAGTTATTGAATTATTATAACGTCTCTTTATTTTATATTTGGGTGAATTTATGCAACTTAAATTTGTGTTAATGTAAATATTTAGCTACCAAAACCCAAATCTAACACATGCGTTACATTTTGATTATACAATTTTGATTTTTGATTACTTGTAAAATGTTTCTTAAAATCACAAACCTAATATTTTCATTTGGCGTTTTAAATGGATAACCACATGATTGTAATTAGCTCTGCCACTCGAAAACATTTGAGATAAATAATTTTGATAGGTTGTAATACTTGTTCATACTTTGTATTTGTACTAAAAAAACATTGCTACAAAATCAAATAAAATACAATAATAAATATAATATATCGTTTAATTTTCTTTTAATGCTTTTTCAGAATTATAAATATAAATATGTTTATATGATAAATTGATAAATTGATTTTAAAATTTAAACTATTTCTATGATTTATTGAAACAGAAATACGACTAATATAAGTATTTGATAGAATTTCTTAAAAGTTATAATGTATCCTTATTATGAACAGACTAAATGATTATCTTAGTATGATTATACTAATTATTATAATCAGTATGAATATATTTTAATTACATCAATTACGACAGGGGTGGCCAACCGGTCGATCGCGATCGACTAGTCGATCGCGATCGACTAGTCGATCGCGAGATGAATTCAAGTCGATCGCGACACCCTTTCGCATATTCTTAAATTTTTGAACAATTTGTGGATCTTTGTATATCCCACGAATATAAAAATTAGATTTAGAAAAAGGGCAATAAATAACTATGAATAATAATAATTTGTAATCAAATATATTAAAATACGTGTAGTGTTATAGTGTTAAACTGTGAATTTATATTGTAATAAAAAGTAATAAAATAAGTGTAACACGCCTGTACATATAATATATTTTTGTTTATTGACAACCTTTTTTTTTTTTTTTGTGGTCGATCGCGACCACTTAGAAAAACTCGGAGGTCGATCGCGGGTCTATCAAAGTTGGCCATCCCTGAATTACGATATTTGGGGTATTTTTTTTCAATAACATGTTCTTTTTTTAAACTATATAGAGTAATACTTTAAACAGTACCTATTTGGAAAATATTGATATTAAGACATAATTTTTGAGAAAGAGTCTTAGTTTCTACTAGTTTTTATCATCGTTATTTTTCTTGGTTTTATTTTTGTGAATGAAAATACAGTTGAGTCACAATAACTCGAAATTGAAGGGAGATAAAAATTTTCTTCGAGATATCTAACTCAAATTTATATTAATTTATGTACAATATTTATATTTCTAGGCCTCTAGGGGAATAAAAAAAAATTCGAGCTGTCAAGTTTTTCATATGTTATCATGACTCGACTGTAATACATTAATTTCATATTTTAGTCTGAATATTTTTCTAAGAAATTTGAAATATTTAAATTAAATTTCTAATTAATAGTAGTTAATTAATCATTATAACTTATAAATATTTAATGTTTTAATGATCAGTATAGTGGTCCATTATTTTGAGAGGTAACTTTAAAGTTTTATACTCTAAGCAGTCTAAGCAATGAATACTTCAATTTAGTGATTAGAAATTATATTTTTACACATAAAAATACAAATACTTAAAAAATATTATTTCAATTTATTAACTTAACCTAACCTGGTAAAAATAAATGTATGATGTCATTGAAAAAGTGATAATGATAAATAGTAAAAATATATAGTATATTTTTTTTAATATTATTTTTACTGACTTTAAATTATGTGTAGAAATAATTTTTAAAATATATTTAGATAAATAGTTTTGATTTTTAAAAAATCATTATATGCACAATAAATTCATCCTATGGTTATCGTTTTCTGTAATGTTTTATTTCGCACAAATAATTAAACGCATAAGAGCTGATCAATGTTCAAATTACGTTTGTTTGATTAACATTCTTTCAAAGTACGCATCATTAAATGATAAGACAAATTTTGTTCGAAGGTCATATATTCTTGTCAAATAATATTAATTTAATCAAGATATACGTAAATAAGCACTATTGAGTATTACTAAACTACTTTTTAAAGGTAGGAGAGTAGGTAAGTGAAAAAAATTAACTTAAGTTAGTTAAGGTAAGCCTAGTGGTGTATTTTTGGGGAGAGGGGTGACAATTTCCTCGATCAACAAATTTCAAGGGGTATCAAATTTCTATTTGAATATACCTATAAAGTAATATTACAAAAATGTTACATATTATTTATAATACATAATAATATGTAATCGTTATTCGTGCTTATTGCTTAGCTTTCAATTACCTTCCTATGTATAAATTTAATATTCGAACAAATATGTGTAATTTTTAAAATAAAGTTAGATTATTTATAAAGTTCGATAACAGTTATAGTAGCTGCAAGTAGCAACCTAAAGTATAGGAAATAACTTTAAGGGAAATTCAGAAAACTTGTTGCTATCTGATTATAAAGTCAGTATCCTGAAGATTTAGATTAATTATTGATAATCATTTCTATGGATACTTAAAAAGTTAATCAGGAAATGTATCACCAAAATCCATTTTAGATTTATACAAAATTATCAAAGATTACGACATAGCAAATGTTTATACCCATATAATAAATACCATTACATATTGCATTAGGTGCGGATGTATTTATGTTGTCATGTTTCTATACCTATACGGTCATTTAGAGTTTTGAAAATAGTGTAATCTTACTCAAGATCTTCATTAAATGACAACCACTTAAACAATTTTAGCTACTTGGATCACAACAAAATTATTCAAAATTTTTGAAAATAATTATCTATATATGTATATTGTATATGAAATGAAGTTTTTAAAGCAACCTAATCAGTGAATTTTTTACAGTTCCTAATAATAAAGCCTTATATAATAGAAGATTTACTAGTTGTATTGTTATATATAATAAGTGTTGATTGAAAGAAAATATGGAATAAAATATAACATCTGGATCACTGTTATCAAAATTCGCGTTAATGAAGACTTATTGATATAGTAAAAATTGAGAAGTGGAACCTGAGACCTAGAAAATGTTACTACCATAGGCACAAATAGTGTTTGAAATTTGAAGGAGTTTGGGGGAGCTGTAGCTCAGTTATATAGTTCTATACAAGATTTCCAATGTATTATGTAGTTAAATCATTAGTTTTTGGAGGGGCTATAGTAATTCTAGGGGATAAGCCCCCTCCAGAACAAAACTTATTTGCGCATATAGCTTATTGCTTTATATTTTTCAATAATTAAGGGTATTTTTTAACTGTATACCAATTGGGCAAAATATTCAAATCCTATGTAATAACGATGCATCGTTAGATAACTAGTGATATAAATATATAATAAAATATCCATAGAAATACAGGCTGACAAATGGTCTACATTTAGAATCGTTTTTTATGTGCAGATATTTATCATTTAATTCAAATTTAACTCATTCACTAAAGCAGGATCTAACGACAAGTTACACTCATTACATTTAACTATAATATAACATACCAAATTCTCTATATACCTACTTTCTTCCTGTATTTTTTGTAATTAGTATGACTTTTCCTATCACATGCTTTGAAAAAAACTTTTTTTACTTTTGAATTGTTTATCAATATATTTTAATATTAAAATACTTATCATATAATAAATCATATATATAATTTTCATTTTATTGCTTTGTACACTCGTATACAATATAGTTATATACATATATTTTAAATGTTTCATGTATTAAGAATTAACCAAGAATATAAAAATAAAATTTACTCTTCAAAGTATATATGCAATTTTTAATTAATTACTAGGACTACTTACTTGGAATTGTCAGAGTATTTTAACTATAACAAAAACAACAAAGCTATAGAAAATAAAACAGTATTACAAAAATAAGACTAATATTTTAATGTTATAGCATTATTGCTTGTATATTGCAGCTAGTATTAATGTATTACCATAGAATAGTCTATTCTATAATCAATGGTATTACTGTATGACTAGTTTGTATAATATTAAATTATAATACGATGAAAATAAAATATTTTAAATATATTTTGTTATTTAATTAACTTAGTTATAGTCGTTATAGATTTAATATAGAATTATATTTTAATTATATTGCGAATTACATTTCAACTAATTTTATTTTATTTTAATAATAATATTTTTATAAAATTGCCTATTTTAAACCCCTTATATAATTATGTTAAATCCGTGTTCTTAACCGTTTAATACTATTTGTCTGTTTAAAATGATTATTTATTTTGTATTTTATATTTTAACAATAATATGATAATAATTTATTTTGTTATCGTATTATTATTTAATTTATACTAAAATTAATTTTTTTATAGGAATATATTTATTGAAATCGATAAATAACAATACTCATTAAAATCATTTAAATATTTTTGAAATATAAAACTTTCTCTGATGATAAGTATTGGTCTAAGATGTCGTTTTATTGTAATATATTTTTTTGTTAATTTTTCATTTAATGTAATATTGCCATTTCCTATAGGTTTTTAATTTTTTATGGTTTCAGTACTTATATACGGAATTACATTACTTAACGTAATATATGAGCCTATATGGTTTGATAATAAATTAATTTGTGTTAATTTTAATAACCAAAATGTTCATAATGTAAACCAACTCATTAGTATACCTAAGGTTAAAAAATTTACTAAGTTATTTACTGTTATTATTATTAATCGCGTTAAGTTTCCAGTTTGACGTCTCTATCTCTACTGATGATCTCAAACTACCTACAGGTTATTACAATCTTACAAACTGGTCATGAATATTGTTTTTTGATACGTAATAATGGTCGGTTAGCGTATGTGACTAGAACACGAGATAGCCCAACAGTGCGTGTTATCTTGTAGGTGGCATTGCCCTACTATGGGCAAACTGTTATTATTATATTTCCAAGTATTATTATGGCTGTACCGCGGTATTTATGATGAATCCTATCAGAAACAACGTAAATAATGGATATCTGACCATAAATAGGAAAAACATATTACTTTGTTACAAACTATATTTAATAACAGATAAAAACATGTATTATTAAAAAAAATTAGAGCTTTAAAAGTGCACATAAAATATTTATATCTACTTAATGCATACTATAACACATGTAAGCACAATTAGATACAAAGTTTAAAAGTAAAATTTTAAAAATGTACTTTAGTTAGGTTAGATAGATTTAAATTGTTAGATATTGAGACTTTTTAGACAAAACATACATAATTCGATTATATGCAGGTAGTTGTTGAAATAAAAGCATTTTTGATAACATTTTATCATTTAGTTGAGTATACGTCTATGAATATTTTCCATTTATAATAAACAATATTTTATTGATACTCATATTATTATTTTTGATTATGACTATTAAGCGACATACAATACAATAGAAGCATTTATGTGATAATATGTAACTTATAAAGTTATAACTATACTGGTCAGAATTTTGATTGTGGCTCCACAATAATAATAATATCATGTCTATCAGTGTATATGAGTATTTACTAAACAGAGTGCATTACGAAGACAATGTATATAATTTTAATGCATGCAGTTATCTGATAATGTATATTCTGTGTATAGAACTTATCATTAGTTTTAAATGAATAATTTATTTTAAATTCGGGACAAAGCGCGGATCATCTTAATTATGTAACATTATGCAAATTAAAAAGTTTCTTTATTTTGTGAGAGTGTATGTGTATAGGTAGTAACTATGATCCAAAATGTTCAAGTAGATAGCTCTAATGGATATTTTATAATAGATATACGTATAATATATGGTTTGAAGAAGTAATTTTTAATATTATTTTGTTAATTTATTAATTAACAACGGTTTTAAGTAAGGATACGCTGGTTTAGCTTACGAATATGAACTTTTACAATTACTTTTGAATTTTGATTAAGTTAAATTTTATAATTTGAATCATTCCATATTTACAATTTATTTTTAAATATTGCATGTGATAGTCTAAATGTTTGAAGTTCCACACCAGTGCCTGTACCTACATACTATAACTTAGTTCTAAAAATATTATATATATTATTTTTAGCCTTTATTTTCAATAAAATAAATATACAGAGTGTAACAGATAGACTTGACCAAAAAAAAAAAAAAAAATTATGCTAGGTACTTAAACTCATGACATAAATTGTTAATATTATATGATGATTAAATAATTTAAGAAATATAATTATGTCAGCAAATTCTAAAAAATCGTATTTTTAAAAAAATTATGACGTTCCAAATGTATTAATATTTTAATCAAAGAATAATATTGATATTTTACAAAAAAATTCTAAAAATAAACTACTTGACTTAGATAAATCTTTTTATCATAAAAATTGTTCTCATAATCACATTTAAAAATTGGCTATTTTAAATTTTTTTATTTTCAGTATTAAAAAATAAACATAAAAAAAAATTTAACACTAGGGTTTCTTAATGATAAAAAAAATAAAATTGAAAATATTAATTAGAACAAAAGTTATTCCAAAAGTCAGTTCTATCTGTTATATTGAAAAAACACAAGTGTAGTTTCAAGTATTTTAATAAGCAGTACCTATAGCTATTATACTTATTTTTGAATTTTGTTGTATTTTGTATAATATAGATCATTTTACGAATTAATACTAAAATGTATTTCAACGACTTTCATATTATATTATTGATTGTAAAATTACCTAAATTCAATAACAGTTGAACCGAAAATCGTTGATGCCTTAAAATAAAGATAAAAATATTTACAACACAAAACAACATTATGGTCTTTCATAGTATAAAAGCAAAAGCGTCTGCAGTGTGTATGTGTATGTGTGTGTGTGTGTGTGTGTGTGTGTGAACTTGTGTGTACTCAGTACTGCTGTGTATAGCGAGAATGTACTATGTTACACAAAATCGAAGCTGTAAGATGTGGCGCCAGCGATCGTCTGAAAGGGATGTTTTATGAATGAAGTTTTTGGTATGTCGCCCACGTGGAATGCGAATATCCCCTCACAGCGTGTGTAACTATACGGGCCGAGGTTTATATTTCAGAGGGGATGGTATTACGGGAACGAAGGGGTAGCTATTGACGTGGCGCCAACGAATTCCCGACAAAGGATTAATAGCCATTGGGTTCCGAAGAATACTTTCCTATATAAAACGCAGTCCTGTATAAATCATAATACAATGACATACTTGAATGCATCATTGAAATGAAGATCAAATTAATTTTCTCGTATGTTAAAATGTTTTATTTTTATTTATTGGTACTATATTGGCTATAATCAATTTTATAAAATATAAAATCATTGAAAAATAAGTTAAAATCGTGTAATATATTTTCTCTTAACATAACATATTAAATATTATATTTAATCTAATAACAGTAATAACACAATAATAATAATACGAGTAGATAGAGTTAAAAATATTTGTTAAGGTTTGTATAAGTAATAGTAATAGTTTTTTGTACACATATTGTACTTAATAATTAACATATCATAGCGTATACAATACGACAACCGGCCATTTTACTAAAATTAAGCTTATTATTTTATCGACGATTTATTTAAATTGCTTTATTATTAAATATTTAAGTATAAATTAATCATTATTCACAGTATCTTAAACGTGCAGGTATAATTTATTTTGTACATTTTTATATATATTTTATATAAATTGGGTTTAGTGATAAAAAAAAAATCATTTTAAAGAATAGTCTTGTATTTTGAAATAGGAAACTTCAAATCTATCAATATATTAAAAAAAAAACTTTGTTTTTCTCATATTATAAGTCTATATATTGGTTTAATATTTCGAAATCTAAATCTTATTTTAATCTATTTATATAAATTATCATGTAACATGTATATAATAATTACAAAACTTTTTCTAAGCTTCTTAAACTAAATAAAAAAACTATTTTTAGAAAAAAATTAATAGATTAAACGATTATATTTTTAGTATATCCTTCGTTAATGGTAGTTCTTCAATTTCATAATCTATATTCTAAATATATTTATTTATATTCTAACATATTTTTAACATTTGTACTGGCTTATAATATATAATTGATATTATACGTATTAACACAATACATTATTTAATGAAATTTGTTATATTCTATTTTATATTCTTTAGTTTACATTTTATAATAGTTTCACACATTTTTAGAACAAAATTCTGTTTGGAAATTTTTATTCGTATACATATACTTATATTCTACACATAATATAGTATTATACAGGTATTTCAGTATGTTAAATTTAAACGGCAATAACTTAAGTTTGAATGAAAAAGATTCACATAAAAATGATGCAACAATGGTATATTAAACATATTTTGAATAATTTTGTGAATATTACGAATAGGTTTTATTATTTTTTTAATGTAATTTTATTAGAACTTTATAGGAACACCTAATACTGATTATCTTCAAGAATGTAATTCATCTAAATCTTTTTATGTAAGTATTATATCTAACACTCGCGCAATAATGATTATATTGTTGTCAACAATTTAAATACGTCATGTTAATAAATTATTTAATAAATCTAGAGCTTAAAAAAAAAGTACAACAGAAACAATTTAATAAAAAAAGATAATGAGGATGATAGTTTAATATCATTGCATTCGTCAAATAAACAAAATCCACTAACACCTTACCCTATTGAAGTAATATTTGTTTCACTTACAATAATATATTATGTTTAATGATCAGGTTATACCTCTATATATTATATTGTTTGCTATATTTTTATTTTAGGAAAGTAGAAAGTCAGATGTCAGTGCATTAGTAAGAAGACAGCACATAACATATACAAAAAATTTAAAAAATTTTAAAATTCATCCCACACACGCTTTAAATTTATATGATAAAAATTATTCAAATTCATTAATGATCAATTCAAATCCTAACAATGATGTATCAAACGGTGTAATTTGTAGTCAGTCTGTTATTACTGAGCCCATTATTCCTAGTGGCCAATCAACTGTATGTCCAATGTCCATCTTCTATTACATTATTTTTCATTATGTAGAAATGTGATAATTGTTATGAATTAATTTTCCTTGTAGCTTGGAAAAAATGTTTGTTTTACAGAGTCATGGAGAGAAATCAATCATGTTGATAAAATTAAACTTACTGCTTTGTTATTTCAAATGGTGCGTTGTACCTGCGTACCTATAATAATATATTATTATTTATTAAGTAAGATAGGTAATATACAATCTAAAAGTATACACTATATAGATTGTGTGTTTGTATATATCAACTATGAAAATATTATAATACATTTATTTGTAAACAGCTTTAATTTTTTTAGTTATTTAAAAAGTTAATTTGTTTTTTAGAACTATGTAGTATGTAGGTTGTAGATAGTAAAGTACTAAAAACTAAAAATTGTATAAATGTAAAGTAATTTTAAATTAAACTCCAAGTTTCAAGTTAATAATCCCAAAAAATAAATTGTAAATTTGTATTCTTTAGATTAAATGAAAACTTATGAGTTATATGAGTAACCTTCTATTGAATTTTGAAGTTTTTAGCTATAAAAATTGAATACAAGTTGTTTGTATAAAAGTATTTTATGAACTTTCATAATTTTGAAATTTAAATTTAATAAAAATTTAAACACATGTATTTTCAATCTTTTTTACTTCAAAACAAAATTGCTTTAAAGTATATAAATCGACACAAAAAGTCAAATTATTTTAAAAATTATGTAGTCTAAAAAATTCTTATATAACTATTGAATAAAAATTCAATTTCCAAAATTATTCATTTTTGAATTACAATATAAAAACTAACAGTTTTTTTTCTAATTATTATAACCACAAAGAATTTATTTATTTAGATTATATTTTCTACTAAAAATCACACTCAAAGTTAAAGATAGAAGTATTTTATTTCTCCTAAAAGTGACATAAATAAAAAAAAAACACTGAAAACCAGAAAATTTACATTACTATTTTTAAAGACTCACTGAATGTCATAAGTAATGTTATATTTTAATTTATACAGTTAAATTGTACCTTATTTATTCTCTATACCTTTTACTATATTTTAATCAGTAAACGTAATGAAAGAATTATATATCATGATTAAATTTGTAGAATATATTTTTTATGTTTACTTAATTACTTTTATAATATAACTTTATAAGAGCTTCTATAACACAACAATTTTTAAAAATTGTAGCTTAAAATGTTTTATTTGTATGTATTAGAATTCATTGACCAAAGAGATAAAGCCGTTTGTTAATTTACACGCATTAGCCAATCCGTTTCTACAAATTCCAATTCAGGTACGGATATTTTTATAATTACCTATATAACACGATATTATAATAATTTAATATAGATATTTTAAGTATGTTAATGTATCTAAATAATTTGAATTAAAATTTTTTATATAATATAAAATATTATATTGGATAAGTACCGAATTTGAAATGTAACGATATAGCTGAAATAAAAGGCATTTAATTGTTTATCTTATGTATATTATTAATAATTGTTGACACAACTAAAACCAGTTCTTTATTAATGATAAAAAATTATTAATTAACAGGTAGATTATTTTATATCATATTATAATCTGAAGGACATCTGGCATTGTTTCATTTATCGTTATTGTAAAAGTTGAGATTCAAATGTATATCTTTATTATTTATTACACTTTTTAATTTATATTGGTTTATCCATCCATAATTTTAAATTATGACTTTTTTTTATTACAAGCCAGTCATAATTTGTGAATTTGTTATTATAATCTTTTTGTTTAAGCGTATACATTCAATTTGCTTTATTTATTCAGGTTTGTCGTATGGCAAATAGTGTTAATTTGAATATGGCTGAAGTGTTATGTAGAAAAAGAATCGAAGTTGCTATAATTTCCTGGATGGCAATTACATTGAATCAATAAAATATAAAAAGTAAAATAGATATAATTATACCTACTAATCAAATATTAAATAAAAAAATTACGTTTTTAAATTTCAACTAGTATTTAATTTTAAAATCAAACAAAAATAAACATTATCTACAATTTTAACTTTTTATAATTCGTTTTTTTTTGTTATTTTTAAAATTACAAGACATTTTTATTTTTATTTCTTCAAAGCACCAATACTAGTCTCAATTTTCTACCAGAAATCATTCACATAGTTAAAAATTAAGTGTTTTTTCTGCTCCAAATGGTGGCGTCAACTCTCCCTCCTCCTCCCCCTCCCAAAAAAAATAACGTTATGTATAAAATAAAAATATTTATCACTCCATTTAGATTTTAGAACCTAAAAACATGAAACTTTTAATTAAATGTTTAAAAAGTATAAAGTTATGATAAATAATTGTTTTAACCTTGGCGATTTGGCTTAATTTCAGGTTTTAAGGGAATCTTACTTAATAAGCTGAAGTTGCTTATCCTTTATAATTGTTTTATGCAATATTTGTATATTTGTTTATTTGCATTGATTAAATTGTTAAGCCATAAACAAAAATATTATATAGTATGACAATTTTTCAACAGTAATTTTATTGTTTTTATTTCATAATATTATAATGTAGAATATGAAGGTTAAGTATTAACTATATTATAAATTATTCTTCATTTAAACGATCGATGTACCTTCTATTATTATTAGTTATTAGTAATATACATCACTTTAAATAGATTTATAAATGAAAAACATAAGTTTTTTCAAAATTCATTAAATAAGTGATAAATAAATAAATAAATTGTAGGTATAATGAATAATTTTTTTTGTTAAGTTCAAACTATAAATTTAAAACTGTATTACAACCGTTACAAGCTTATAACTATATCAAAACCAATTATGCTTATAATTTTGTCAAAAGAAATATAACTTTGAAGGATCAACTACACTCTACATACAATTTTAAACTATTAAGTGTCTTTCCAGTAAAGAGGCTATAAAAAAATTAGTTTAAATTTTAATCTCAACGAGATTTTTAATTTTTTTAATTGATTGTTAGTTGGTTATTTACGTAACTTGACAAGTATTTTTTTGACATAATATCTCTTATTATAGTACTATTATAGTACCTAACTTATCACAGATAAAGAAAGAAATTATGGCATAAAATAAGTTATAAGTAATACATATCTTTATAATGTAAGCTATATTGTGGGACACCCACAGAAATATAGACCGGGGGGGGGGAAGTCAAAAGTATAAATACTTAAGCCATATAAGTAGGTGATAAAACAATTAATATTTAATATTAATACTAAAATAGCAGGGGGCCACTTGCGTGTTGACATATAGTTATTGATTGCACTCCCACATATATTATGTTTTTTATCTACATGCGATAAAATTAGAAATTGATAAAAACAGAATAATATTCACTAACAAAAATCAGATGAGATCATAATATTATACAAAGATTAAATTAAGTTAGATAAATTATTCAACAATTTTCAAAATTATTAGTATATGTATATATGACGTATATCTGCTGCATGTTTTATCTTACATATAATTGTCTAATTAAATAAAGTATCGAAAAAAAGGCACATATTTATAATATCTTATAATATAGTACGTTAATCGTCTAATAGTTCAATATGCTCGACTCAATTATGATAACTTATTCAATGTTTTGTTTATAATATTTTCCTACTGCAATTATTCTTTACCTTTTTAATTTGTGATAAATCCTCTGTTGTAAAATACATGGTCTTAAGTCCTTAAGATATTTCGAGCTTGGTGGTTGCAGGACGCGCTTAGGACAAGTCATTTTTGACAGAAGGAGCAACATTAAAGGTGTATAATCTACAGTAACGTAGATGCTACATATAGTAGACAGGCCGCATACCAAATGTATTAATATACCTAATACAAGTTGTAAACATATACCAATATACTTGTACAATTTTGACTCTACCATCGCAAAGATTGCTTAAAACAGGTATAAATTATATATTGTAAATTACATTTATCCTAATTTATTTTATTACATAGATTTTTGTTTTAAATTGTTTAGATTAAGAATTTTTTAGTTTTTTAGTTTATAATAAAAAAAACCTATACGGCGGCAAAGAGGATACTGCTTTGCTTAGTGGTGTAGAAACACCTCTCCCTTTACCATTTTTATTTTCTACATGTATATTGTATATAATAGTATAGTGCAAGATAAATTATTTTACAATATGGACTTACCCTCATACGCAAACGTAACTATCACTATGTCATTGACATAACAATATGTTCCTATTTTATAAAAAGTATGATGCCCAGCATTGATAAAACGAACTATGATGGTATATGCCGTATGTTTTATAGTTATTTGTTAATCGGTAACCATATTATTTACCATTATCCAATAAATATAGATAAGAATATTATGTCATCAATATCAATGTATTTATAAATATATAGTTTAGTTATGAACAGAAGCGGAAGAAGGATTTAAAACAATTTTTTCTTAGGTTGAAAATAAATGCAAATCCTTAGGAATTTTTATTTCAATGCCTGGAATTACAACAACTCAAATTAATCAGTCCAATATTGTAACATATCTGGAACACAGTATTTTATATGATGTAGATATTTTGATGATTTGTTGTAAACAATGTTCATGATGAAACATGAAACGTGACTCGCTAATTGTTGAATGCGTATACAATTTCATTCATAACAATTAGACTTATATTGTAAATACTATTGTAAAATAATATTGTATATATTATATACATATTTAGTATTTTTTAAGCATAGATTATATCAATACATCCATTTAGCTATTTACGATATAAATTCTTTGAAATAATTTAAATAAAATTATTTACAGATTATTCATCGTGATTTTTTTGAATTTTCCTAATAACCGTAATATAGGTTTTAATTTACATTTCGGTAGGGGCCACTAATATTTTTCATCTTATCATATAATTGTCTGAATACAAATATACTTGTATACATGTACACTTCCAAATGTCCACTAATTTGTCTACTAATTTATAATAAATGTCCAAAAAGCAACGAATCACATTAATTCCACGATAGCCACGAACAGATAACACTGTTGTGTGAAAGCACATAAAAATGTCGTCTCGGGACAAGGTTTTTCAATTAACCCGCAATAAACACCTCTCTCCGGTCTACATCAGACCCCATAATATACAAAACGAGTCAATAATTCTGTCCGGTGCTGAATATTTCGCCCGTTGGAATGTCCGACATTCTGTGGAACACGTATCCTGTTTTCCTTTAAATAATAATATACATATCGTACAATAATAAGACAAACTTGTATTAAAGACTATAATGTATTAAAACCAATACAAAATAGTTCAATCGAAATATATTTATTAATGATTAGAAATGTATTAGGTACCTACGTAAAATTAACTATTTACACTGAGTAGGTAGAGATTTTATTGTTTTCTACAGAAGTATAATTCTTGTAATGTTAAGATATTATTTTCTTTTATTAATTGTAGATTATATTGTTGTTGGATAATACATAGTATCGTATAAATCAAGAAAATGTCATTAATTATTTCATTTTATAAAGAAAATATATAAAATAAGCACGAGATCGTATGTCAACTTCAGTATCAGCATTATACATGTTAGGTGTGTATTTATCGAGAATTTAAAAAAAGTATTGATAATTAAACAAATTGTTTTAAGTTTTATTAAAAATATAGTCACCCTATTTTTTGGTATTATAAAAAAGATTATAATGTTAAAATATGGTTTAAAAATTAAAGGAAATTATTGAAAGGTAAATAATTTATAAAGTCAGTATATTATACCTTAATATAGTACGTACACTAAATAACTCCACAGGTTTTGTATTAAAGTGCGTTGTTTTTATGATATAACTTTATTAAATTCATACTAGTAAGAGTAATGACAAAAATAAATTATTTTGAATTTAAATAAACACAATTATTTGTTTTTTTTTTATTTTATTTTTAAACTTAAAAATTGTACAATCTGTAATATAATTATTTACAATAAGTACTAGCGATTAAAGAGTTAACGTAGAAAAGACAAAATAACATAATATAAAGTAACAAAGTTACAAATCGTAACAATTATTAAAGTTTAAAATGAAAATAGTGTACGTTAAAAATTAAACAAAAATGCATTATATTCCATTTTAATTTGGAAGGTATTTTCACTTCACTTATACGTAAGTAGATAACCAATTCATTAAACTTGTAAAAAAAAAAGTTTAAACAATATTTGTATTTAGTTCAGTAAAAACGTATCCAAAAATATTATTAGAATCATTTTGAAATTAAAAATAATCAAATATAATATAATTTAGGTTAGGTTAGGGTTGTAATATGTAATATCATTCGATGGTTTATTATAGGTAGAAAAGTTAAGTTTGTTACGCATGTCTTATATTAGTATTCCACAGCATTAGTTAGTTTTCGTGTTTAAAACAATAGAACAAAATAGTTTTAGTCCACATAGTTTCTTTTGTGACTTAAGACTCCTAAAAAATCGTTCATCGAGAACAAAACTGTAATGTTTTTTTTTGCTATTCGTGGGACGAGGTAAACCAGTGCTAATTAAAAACCGGACAAAATAAGATTTTTAGTAGTTCGTTTTTTCACAAAAGATTTTTTCACTACCGTTCTACGAATTATAAACGTCGGCAATTGACGAGCAAAAATAACATCAAATATGGGAGAAAGAAAATTAAATATAAAAAAAACATACTGACAAAATCAACACGAGATTATCTGATATTGTTTTGCTCCCCATAGAGTAGGTTATAGCGTCATCAAAATAAAATTCATCAGTCGATCTAGAACCAGTATAATATTTAGTTAATTTTTAATAAAGTTATTGAAATATTAATCAATTATTGTTAAAATTTCTTCAGCGATTATGAAAAGGCATAAAATTCAAGGCATGTTGTGTTGTCTATTTTGTGTAAGTTTCAGGCGTAAGTTTCATAATTTAAAATTAAGTTATTATTTAATAATTGTACATTTTAATATTATATTGTAGATACAGTATATAATATAATGTATACATTTTTTTTTTTTTAATATAACTAGTATAATAAGACTTTTTAAACAAGTTAACTTTGTTTAATTTTATATTACATAATATGCATAATATGCATATGAATTTAAAATTGATCATACATTTCTAACCACAAAATAATTTGAACATTTTTGAGATTTTGCAAATTTAGTCAAAATTTTAAATTTGAACGCTTATAAATTTTGTGATTACACGTTTTTGATATTTTTTTTAATTGGTTAATCATCAAATTGTGAGATTAAACTCCTGAAAACATTTTTACTCTGCGATAAATAAAAAATTTCAAATTTCAAATGCCTAAAGTAGCTCAAAAAGAATAATACTATTTTAAATTTATTTATTTAAACATCCTATAAAAATTTTAATTATCTAAGGTTATTAATTTTTAAGTTCCACTAAACAGACAAAATCGATTTAGTTAAAAATTCGTTTTCCTTAATGTTTTGTTTATTTTTTCCGATTAATTTAAAAAATACTTAAAATTTGTATCTTTCTAAAATATAAACTAGACTCAATTTACTATTCAATTTCAATACCACCCTTGAAGTTGAAAATCCAACCATTTATTAGATTACCTTATTGGATGCAAACACACATACCTCATTGTAAAATCAATATAGATTCATCACTGTTTATAGAATCTAAAATGTCATAGTTTAAATTTAGAATTTTTTTGTTTATAAATTAAATAAATGATTGCCTTGTTATATTGTAAATACTTTTAAGAATAGGAAAATATAAAAAAAAACTCGATGACTCAAATACAGATACGTTTTACAATAAAATGGCACTATGTGTTCACTTATTATTTTTGAGTTCCCAGATATATTTTTTTATAATAATAAAAGAAAGTGTAATGTAGGTAATTGAACTATGTATAGAACTTATAGAATGTAAGTATTTTAGAATTTACATTATGAATTGAACGTTAAGTATTTAAATCTAATACATTGTTTATAAAATTAGATAAAATGCATTATAATATAATATGTCCTATACTTTTAAATTGTGTTTTGTGAAATTCATATAGCACCAAAAGTATAATAAGTGTGATTTACAAGCTTAAACTATTTACTATATATGTATACAATAGAGTGTAAATAAACCTAAAACTTTACATTAGAAATATAGCAAAGATATAATATTAAGAAAATAATAAATATTGTACATAATAATTTTAAAAACATACAATACACAAGTACTTATGGTTTTAAAATTGTATTTTATATATTATACACATTAGATATACATGTGTACATTATGCTTATGCAACATGTTTATCATCATATAATATTTCGGGTGCTCATTAGTTGGCGGTATTTTAGGTTCATAAATATTTAAGATAATTCGGTATGTTTATACGTCGCTGATGCCATGTTCCGAACAGGTTTATAATTATTACGCTACACAACGTAATTCTGGGTCTGCTAGTATAGTGACGGCAGTCAGTGGAAGAGGAAAAAAAATTAAGACAAGCATTGTGTTAAAATACACACACTCGCTTATAATGACCAGAGTTTAGCAGCTCTGATGGAAACCGCAACCATTTAAATGGTAATACGGTAGTCAAGATACGTTTATACGTGAAAAAGATTCTAATTACAGATTCGACAGCAGGCATCGATCGTAGATTTGCTGAAGGTGAAAAAACACACTAAACTGGTCGCCATCTAATAATTTATGAAACTTGTGTTCTTGTTGCCTAATAAGTGGTATTATAGGTGTATTATAGTGTTTTCCTATCTTATTAGTAGAAGTAAAAATCGGAAAAAATGTGCATACGTTTAATATACATATATATATATTATATATGTATATAGGTGGTTTCAATTAACACAATAACGAGTTTATCTATTTTATATATTGTACAGTAATTGTTATTAAAATACGTCAAATAACGTTAATATAATATGTCGATTTGACTTGAACATAATGCAATAAAACGTTTCTATAACGTAATTCAGGAGGGTCATATTTTGGAAATTTTCCAAATAAATATTTTTATGATCGATATGGTTGGGAAAATGAGAAGAAAAAAAATTGTATGGAATGAAATTTTTCAAATGGTTCGCCAAAGAATGTGGATATTCCACATACACACACATACACAAACAAGATGGTAGCGCGATGACCTCTGGTATTTTACGAGAGGAGTCGCGCGCAATATAATACACACACTACGTGGGACAGGTGTTCCATAAGCTGCCACCACTTAGCAGTCCTTGAATCTGAGCCAAGTCGAGTTATCAATACGTTATCGAGGAAGTACCCATTAAGTCGGGGGCCAATTTATAGACACTTCATCCCTCGACGTTTAATTCTCCGAGAATATTTTAAATTTTTTTATATTAATTGTTCAAGTTAAAAAAACTGAACATTATATTATATTGATGTAACTAGTAATGATACCAAAAATTAATTATACTAAACTTTAAAAATAATAACTTAATGGTTGTTTATTATATATTCATACTTATATGTACGTATAAAGTATAAACTATTTAACACACGAATTATTATTAATATTATTATAAAAATAATATGATTGATTAAAATAAATTAGTGTAAGTAATAAGTAGGTATGATGTAGGTTAGGTTATATATATATATCATTTATTAAAAATTACATCTCGTTCGGGCACTCAAGCGATACTTAATATCTTCATTTATGAATAATTATATATTATAAAGTGTAATAATGGTTTGATTAGCGTAATAGGTAGCTACAACGTTAAACGTATTTTATGCAATATGTACTTATACATTTTTATGAGATTTAATACAATTATATTATATTTTTATTTTATACTCAAATTTTCTCAATCTTTTGAATTAGAAATATTTAAAAAAAATGACTAACTATATTATAATTAATACTATAGGTATTTAAAAACATTTATTCGTTGTAATAAATATTTTTTTTTATCTCAACATATTTTATATTTAATTGTCATAATGTAACAACGATTCACTTTGTATCATACGAAGTAAAATTAAAAAATAATACGATCATTAAAATAGCACACGATGTATACTTTTATATTATATACTATGTATGCTTTTCTATACTCAAAACATACTTCTTTTGGTATTATATAGCTTATTATAATAGAACTAATTACATTGAACTAAATGAGCAAAAAAATAATAGGTGTTTATATATATATATATATATATATATATCAGCTGACCTGTTAGGTTTGCGATACAAATAACTAACAATTAACAGGGTTCAATCACTTCATTTTCATTTGGCCTAATTAATTGCTATTATTATTATTATTATTAGTAGTAGTAGTAGTAGTACTTTTGTTAGCGAATTATCATGGTAGTTGATGTGTTTTAAAATAGAAATATAAAAATGTTTTCACTGTGACACACTAGTTGGTATTCAAGAAAATACATTTTTTATCACCTGTTAGATCGTGTGGCCTAAAGTGACGAATTTTCTAAAACATACTACTAATACAATTGAAATGAAAGTATAATGTCTACCGGGCATAATTATATTATTTTATACCGATGTGCATGATATGTTAACTGGTACCAATTAAAATGCAAAGATTTATTTTTTTAAACATTCGGTTCTTATGATAGGCCGATAGAGAACAAATGGACAATAAACTGTTTAAATGTAATTAATTGAAGGATTTCCGATTATCGATATGGGTATTAATTTGAATCTCAAACTGTAGTAGGAAAATATATGATTATTATAATAATTTTATTAATAGCACGGTATCATATAATTTCATTGGATACAACTTTTTCAGTACAATAATTTGCATTTGTGGGCAACGGGAATTATTAGCATAAATACAATTCTATAGAACGAACGATTTAAAAGTATACCTACATAACCTTTTATTTTTAAAACTGCCTGCAATTAGGATGATCCTATTTGTTGTTTCTTCATCTTCATATCGACTTGTGTCCATTAACCAACGTGCATATAAATCAAAGTTACATTTATTATTGTTGGCTACTGTGTTTAAAGCGGACAATCGAAGTATTTTTGCATTTTATATTATTAAGATTAAAAATTCAAGAACTTTAAAACTGTCACATTATTCGTTTCTAGCGAACTTGTTAACTGCTTATTAAATTCTTATTCAGCTATACATAATATGGAGTATAATGCAAATGCTAAAATTATGTTTTATACCAGTAGCGATAATATAGAACTCGTAGAGGAACATGGTTCAGCCAGTGTATATTTGAATGTATAATTTAATACATCAATAATATATTGTAAGAACAACTCGCATACAACTTTGAACTTGCACAGACTGTTATCTTACATATCCAGAATTCAATTAGGAAATGATAATAATAAGTTATTTACATTTACGCGTAAATAGTAATAGATTATATTTAATGTAACAGTATATTATACAAATCAAAATGTGCAATCGAAACCAATAATTTAATGATTATATTAAAATATTAAATAATAATGTCACAACAAGACTAGAATATTTTTAATTTGTTTTCATAAAATATAGTTATAATATTCATAATAATAATCATAATATTTTAAACTTCACAGGTATATGTATTATTATTTGATCTAAATTACCAAAAACTATTATGGACCCAAATTATTTCAATATTCAATGTATTAAAAATAAACAGTTAAAAAAAAAATACGTTTACTTAAGAAAAATGTTGTTTTGAGGTTATTATTATAATATTACTATATCTTATGTAAGGTTGTTTTAAAAATATGAATAATATTATTAAAATGTATAGATAGCTTACTTTATTACTACCTACTTTATTATGAAACTTTTAATTTGTGTTACGTGTCATATAGTTTTTATTTAATAAGTATATTTATAGTTATATCACATTCAAATGTAACTATTTTGAATTACAACCATTCACATCAATAATTAATGTAGTCACACTAATTGATAGGAAATAATTACTTAATATAGTTTTTTGATTAGTATAATACTTCATTATTTCACACAACACAATATTTTTAATTTTATTAAAAAAATCCATTTATCATAAGTCACATCCAATTGATCATTATATTATTTTTAAACGTTTTCTATAGATAGCCAACAATACTTTCGGGTAGGTAATAATAGTTTAAATTTATTTTTAAAGTGAAGACCTAACAGAGTGATTTTTTTAAATCAACAATTTTTAGTAATGTAATGCAAAAGTTGTAGGTACCGTTATCACGATTACTATAAGGTGAACGTTGAACGCTGACTATCGATTAACTTATTCTATTACCTAAATATTCTATTTAGTTTATCTAATTTGTCATAATAATACATTCGAGTTAGTGAATCTTTATAAACAGTTGATACTTTTTTTCCTTTTCAAAAACAATATGAACGGGTGGGAACTGTTTGCTACAATACTGCCACCCGGTCCCGACTGCATCCGAATTGCATGCAAAAAAAAAAAAAATGTCCAAATTGCATGCTACCTCTTAGAAGGGTTTATCTGAATTGCACGCCATGTATCCACAAATTTATTTATCATGCACGATACATATTTTATGTGCACAACTTTAACTTGATTTTTCTAATTGTTTAAAAATAAATCACGAAGAGAAACGCTTTATGATATGATTATTAGTACTTGTTACAACTGATTAGTTTCTAGATTGAAATATTTTTATAACCGAGTAAACATTTTACCAAACTATACCTATTGTAGTGTATTGTAGTCTGTTTCACGCGTATCAGTCACTTCAATGTTTGTTGTTCAAAATTTTTTTTTTATTTAAAATTTAATTACAATCTATACAACAATTTAGTATAATAAGTAATTTAGATATAGTATTTACATATTGAGAATAACAGATTGGGGAGGGCACTCAGTAGTGTCACCCGACTAAATTTATAAGCATCATTAGGTATAATCTGAAATAATTTTATTATTATTATTTTTTTGATTTTTGATTTATTATCATTATTAATTATTATTATATTATTACGTAATATTTCAGTGTAATTTAGGCTCCTAAATAATTTTAAACTATTCCCCATTTAATATTGACTGTTTTACAAAATGCTATTACTATTATTATTATTTATTTTCCATATTGACTTCTAAACTATATCATCTTTATTATTTTATTATTATATATACATATACTTATACTATATTGTATATTGCAGGGGTCACCAAATGGCGGCCCGCGGGCCGCATACGGCCCGCCAACACATTTTATTCGGCCCGCAGACAAAAAATAAATAACACATATTACGACAAAATTATATGTGTTATAATTGTAAATTATTATTGTTGTTTAATATTATTAGTTTTTATATAATGTAAATATGTACTTAGGATCTTGATGGCCCGCGAAAAATTTTTAGATTCCTTATGTGGCCCTTCAAAAATATTAATTGGTGACCCCTGGTATATTGTCAAAAAAACCCCACACAATTTTATAACATTATTATTTATTTTAAATGCCATGTAAAAATGTAAAACATTCACTTGATTACCTTAAACTATAACTGTTTAATTAAATATTCACGGTGTCATCTTCTCTAATTTGGTAAAATATTTACTCGAACATAAAAATATTTAAAAAAAATAAAAAAATAATAAAAAATTAAAAAATAAAGTTTAAGTTTGTACACGTAAGTGTATGATAAATATAAAGATAAGCTTGTAGGTATATGTCATGCAATTCGGAGACAGACCTCTTTGAGAGGTGGCATACAATTTAGACAGACCCCACTAAGGGCCGGTTGGCATGCAATTTGGATATTCCAATTTATGTTTATTTTTTTAGCATGCAATTCGAATGCACCGTCAGTCCCGTATCGTTTATTCACCAACTTTTAAGACATAGATATATACATAGGGGTCTCTAACCGCCATGAATAGCTGACGGTAGATACTAGATAATGACTTAAGTATATAGAAGCTATTTAACGTATGGAAATTCGTAATAACGTCATTTAATGTTTAATGATCGGGACCGAAAACAAATTTGATACATAGAAACTAAGAGGTACCGGAGTTTGAGATCACAAGGTTCCCCTGTATGTCTGTACCTATATATATTATTAAAATTATTAATAACATAAATTTATCGAATAATCATTAATAAATATCTATTTTTCGTTTTTTTTTTAGATACATTCAGATACAAGTTTTTTTTACAAACAATATGTTTGTTCTTCAAAAATACAACAAAAGTATTATATTTTATTACTTATTAGTTGTTATATTTAATATAATAGATATTATTTGTATTAAAATTATTTAAATGTATTACATTTTAATAATAAGCAATAGGTTATGGTAGGTACCTACATTAAAAATCGATAATATCAAATAATGTAAACTTTATCTATAATTTATGTAGAACTATACATTCATGAATTCTAACTAAAGTTTATTTGTAAATAAAGTATATAATCATAATTAATTATAATTATCCATCAGCCTACTATATAGAACATGGATGGCCAAACGGTTGATTGCAGATGATTTCAAAGTTGATCATGTTAGAATTTATTTTTAGGCCACGTGCACGAAAATTAATCGTAAATACAATATCACATTTCAACAATGCCCATATCAATAAAGTAATATATTAAATATTAATTAGACTTTGGTAATTAGTTTATATAACTTAATGTATATTAATAAGATAATATGCTAGTATGTTTCTTAATAATAATTATAGATGGACAATAATAATAAAAAAACTTTTTTTATCGAAGTCAATTCTCAAAGGTAAAGTACATTTGCAGTAAATTGCGGAAAAAAAAGTTTGGCCGCCCTTGATATGGAACATAAATTATAAAATTTTAATTTAAATATTTGAAATTATATTATGCTTTATATTATAATTTATATTTTAAATAATGAAATAAAAATATACTTGGCTATATCTTAGATTTGATCTTTGACAAGATTATCCATAACAGTTATGATGCCTCAATCATTGAAGAAATTATAACGGGACAGTTCACATATTGGTCCTGTACTCAAAAACAACAACAACAAGACAACAAAATCAAATGAAGTGTTAAAGTAATAAAGGGAACAGAAAACGGTAATCTGGTTTTAATTACTGGCAGATTCTCTCTCGGGGGTGTGTTATTTTTATTTTAAATAAAAATTCGGCCACATCTCAGCGGGGTTCTATTACTTTTACCGAATGACCCGAGGGTTCTCCATCATATCCATGAGACGGAGATGACCTAAAGTTTTTGTTTTTCTTCTGTTATACTCGCTGAACAATAGTAAAGCCCCGAGCGTGCTGTTTTATGTGGTGAGAATTTAGCAGAAAAGGACAGTGCAATATTTGCATGAAATTAAAACTTAAAATTAAATGTAGTACATAAGGTGTATCTATAGAAAAAAATGTTTTTGGGACGCCCTGATCACACACGTACAGACTCAAGTTATAGAAATGCACAAAACCAGTTTCTGTTGATTATACGGCTTTAATAATTTACTCTGTATTGCTAGGGTTATACGTTATTAATGACCAGCTTGACCTCTCTTCTGGTTGACAAATATAAATGATGGCAAGTTAAATACGAATTACAGTTTTGTATAGTTAGAAAATAAATAATTAGTTATATGTATTGAAAATAATCAATAAAAACATTAAACCACAACTATATATTATGCATAATACATAGATAGGTATATAGTATTTCACACTAACTGAAATATCACACTGATGATTCTCATAAATAAAATAAAATAAACGAACATTTTTAATTTTTGTAAAATTGGTTTTCAATTTTATAATCCTATAGCATATGAAATAAAATTAAAGAATTTAATAATAGTATTAATGAGCTTTATTAAATAATTATCGATTACCTACATATTATATTATGTAGACTATCTATAAATAAATTTAACTTCATGAAGTTTGAAATAGTAAAATAGCCAATACAAGATCGTCGTATCTAAAATCAAATAACAAAATGTCATCATGCTACTTTATTTTATTAATGGATAGACTAGTAATGATATATATATATGTATAGAGTAGTTCTTACTGCTAATACTACTAGAGGATTCTATTAAAAAATCACGGAGAACTTGTTTTTTAATTATCTATATTAGAACAATATACAGTATTCAATATTTTGAAACTGTATTGCATACTCAATAATAAAGTTAAATAATTTGTATAAATAAAAAAGTTTAGATTCCATGGATTAAAAATGTACGAATCAAATAATAACAAGTGAATTATTTTTGGATTTATCCCATTTTATTTAAAAAAATATTTAAGTATATTTGCACAGATACCAAGAATATTATAAGTAAACCAAAAATTTTCTATTTAATTGTATGCGATATGCAGATAATATTATTATTAACCTAACCGTTCGTTCTAATCAAGGCCACCCGTGCTTACCATAGATTCCATTTTATATGTTCAAATTCGTGATTTAAATAATTAAGTGTTAGTATAACACTACAACGTTTATCATCTAAAGTGGGAAACATAGTTTCCTCTAGGAGCGACCTTGGTCCTAATGCATACTTAGGTACATATTAAAATATTTGATAATTTCACAAAAATGTCCAATCCGTTTTGATATATTATATTATTTACTTGATGAGTAGATATGAAGTGTTGATATTTGATAATATAATATAATAAATATTATCGCTATCTGAGCATGTGTCTTCAATATCTTTATCTATGCCATACAAAATTTTGAATTTTAATTAATTTTAAGACTTAATGATTTAAAAATGTACCATCCTTGACAATACAACTGTTAAAATTCAATTGTCTACTTTACTTGGTGTGCAATATGCTTATACAGTATTGTCATCGCCTCATTATGTTATTGATCAGTGATCATCTGGTTATACCACATGGTATAACTGTATAGTATTATTATACTATAGTATAATACTATAATATTATAAAGTTATACCTACCACAACCGCACGTGCATGGTTCGTTGCTAGGCAATACAAATGTAGCATCATAATACGAGCATATATCTGTAGTTCAACTTACACTCCTAGTAGATACATAAAGGGATACAGAAAAAAAATGTTAAACCAGAATCCTAAAATTTAAAAGCATACATTCACATTTCATGTATTATATACATAATACAATAATGTATAGATAAAATTATACTGACTTGTACAAGTTTACATAGTACCTACAATAGTACCCACGTAACAATATATAATATAAACGCCTACGTTATATATAATAATATTCCTCACGGGAGACCTTGAATTTATATATTATCCTATTATTGATTATTGTTATTTTTTTCCGTTCATTTTGTTGTTTCCACACATATATAATACAAGGTATAGGTACCTAATATAAAATATAATAATTAAAGACGACGTTGTAACACAAAATTATCATCACGAACGACCGCGGGGCCAAACATTTTAAAATACGGGTCGGTGTTGCAGCTTATCATGAAAAAAAAAACTGGAATTGTACTCTACTTCTCGTTTAGAGCCCCTTCCATTTTTTTACCACAACATAATATATTTATATATTTTACTACTATTCTGACTTATGAACTATTTGTAATTTATATTTATAATATTATTATTATTACAGTGTGCGAATATCGGGAAGGAACGCGTGTGTATATGTGAGTAAGTTAATGATAGGTATTTATAATAATATTATAAACAACGAAAGGGAGGAAGTGTGAAGGTGCAGAGGGAGAGTAAGAGTGAGTGAGAAAGAATGAGAAAGAGAAACGGACCTTCAAAGAACGTTGGAAACATGTACCGCCAGATAAGCGCAACCGGCAGACTGCTTGGTGCTCAACAGCAATAAGTTATCTTCGGCCGGTTACGCAGCGTGGACCCCGCGTACCGCCATCGCTGTCGTTGACCATGCTTGTCCGATGTTATTATACAACTGCATCATTGTTGACGGGAGGGGCAAAGGGTTCGCATTCCGTGTCGACTGACGTCTATCTTATCCGTACTTGACCTTTTTATTTATTTTATTTTTTATAATTCTAACATAATGTTCCATTAATTACTTGTATGCGGCTTTACATGTATTAAATAACTATAAATATATTATAAAAATCAATACAGCGAAACTTCCGTTCGACGAAATTTTCTGTTTAACGAAATAGTTTTGTGAACTATAACTACTAAATAATCAGAACTAAATCTCATATGTAATATTCAATTTAATAAATATCTCTGTATACAATGCGAATATTTAAGTTTTTTTACTACAATACATCGTTACTCAATAATACATAGAATATATTAGATAGGTACTACCTAGTACCTATAATTTATAATAGGTACCTACTTTTTTTGAAATTTGTTAAATAATTCGTTGCCAAAACTTTATTTCTATATAAATAATGAAAAATCAATTTGTACTATTATTTTATAAAATATTTTAATAGACTTGATTATTTTCAGGATGAAATTTAACTTATTTTTCCAAATAAATGTATGTAAATTTATAAGTTAGCCTAAACTAGATATATGCGTAGTTATAATATAGTACCACGTATACTACTAGCTAGGTTAACAATTAATATGATGGTCATTGACATCGTGGTACATAATATATTATCTATGTATATTATAAATTAACCAAAGAAAAATAATTAACTGTTATATTATTATTGTAATGATAATGTGTTTAAATTAATTAGTGTCTATAAATATAGCAACAATTTTGCAATATTTGATAACATTTCAGAAATGATTTAATAATATTACATATTTTATTGTACTGCTTGAAACTCATATACAGTATTCCATTCCGAGTTATTCTTGACTATTATATAAACGATTGCAGTTGCAGTGACTCAATGATTTCACTATTTAATAGTTATACAGCATTCAGACCAGCAAAACGCGGAGACAATGACGTATAATATAGCTATAATATTTATTACATTATTTACATTGTATATAAAATAGTATAGATATTATAATTTATTATAGGTACTAGGTACCTATATATAATATAAAATAATATTTACTATAAATATAAAGGTAGATTCAAATATTTAATTTAATTTTAAATATTTTATGTAAATAATAATATATTAATAGCTATTCTCTTTTATAAAAAAATAATATATATATAAGAATTCATTGTGAATATATATCGATTTTTATTTTTATTTATTTCAAAATGTATAATATTATGATACTTAAATTTAGAAAAAATAAACTTAAAATTTGTTTAAAAAGATTGTTTAACACACAATCAATTTCAAAAACATATGTCCTTGGCAGTGTGTTATTTTCTATAACATATGATTATTTTTAATGTATTCTACTATTAGTATTATAGTTGTTTCTTTATAAATAATTATAATCAATCATTATATTAATTTTAACTAATACCAACTATGTATCCATTAATATAAAGTGTATAATAATGTGTGTAATATTAACTACATTAGTTGAATTATAAATTTGTATAATTTTAACGGTTTTCTTCAGTGAATTAAAATGTTGTTCAATATCATAAATTCATAACTACTCTTACATTAGTATAATATAAATGAATAGTATTTTAACGTATTTTATTAGATATTTTATATTTTATAATTTATGCAAGTACCGGCTGTAATGATTTATACATCCCATCTAATGCAAGCTATTAAACACCATAAATAATCGACAACATTAATTATGTTAAATACCTAACTAGTTAATTGTGAGTAGCACTCACTTTACAGTATTACTTATTTTAATTTTATTGTATTGATAATAAATAGAAATTATAGAAAGTGTAACTATAATCGGATAATAACCTATATACATACCATAAAATATTCATCTACTTCTTTAAATACCTATTTAAAAGGTACCTATCAAGTATATGAACCTATAAGAATTTGTATAAAAACATTTTTGAACTGTTAGGATTAGTATTTATACTGTTTATATTAATTTCTAACAAAATAACATTTTTTCATTGGATTAAAAAATTTAATTAATTATTCAATAATTCTTTATAAAACCTATTTAAATATTTCTCCTCGCTATCAAGAAATTGTACGTTATCGACGACTTATTAACTTTTGTATTCCTATATGTATTATATTTTATTATTCCACTGTTTTGCATACATAAAATAAATTGTTAGTTTTGTTAATAAATTGTATCTTAACTTTATATTTTAGCTTATACATATTAATGACGATTTTGGGAACACAAAAACAAACTAAATCGCCGTAACTGTTGAAGTGATCTGTAGTTTAAGCGATTTAAGGATATTAATAATAGTCAGTCCTGGCTTTAAATTTTGAATTAAATATTATTTTTAATATTAGTGCGTTATTTTATGTTTTTTCAGTTTATACTGAATTATAATGTAATTTTATGACTTTATTAATCTAAAAACCTAACCTAACCTAACCTAACTTAACTTATAATAATATTCAGTTTATTTTAATTATAGACGATACAATAAATAAACCCGTGCAGTCTGCTGAAATAATCATTGTTAGCAACGATCTAAGACAATCAAAAACTGATGATTTTTACTCAAATAAGTGTTCTCACAAAATTTTTTTCAGCTGTATATTATTTATTTTAATACATATTTAGCAAAACTATATGTATAGTGTATAAATATACCAATTGTATCTACCTACTATAGTACTATGTATACTTTAACATTTAAAAAAATACGAAGTAGGTATATTTTTATTATTTTCGAGTTTCCTTAGAACGTCAATCAATTAAACAATTATTAACCAAATAATCATAAACAGTATATTAGGTTATACGAGATCATTGAACCGATAAATCATTAAAACATGTAGTTATATTAATTTTATATTTCAGCTTTAGTTAAAACTAAATGTACATAGATAACCATATAATATATACTTGTAATTGTACATTGCCTGTTTTTATATTATGTGACAACTTTTGATTAAAATATTAACATCCAATAATCTATTTGTTTTATAGATATACATAATTGTATTGGTAGTGACGTAACTGGGAAAAAATCTAGGGGAGCAATGTATAATGAATGTAATATATTTATTATTATCAAAACTCTGACTCTCCTCCCCCGGGTAAAATATACCTAACCTTTATCTCTCAAAAAATTGTCAGGGGGCAAGTTCCCCCCTTGCCCCTCCACAATTACGCCAGTGCCATATCTGTATATATATATTATATATTATGAAAGATATATAAACATTTAAATTTGAATTGAATAAGTAGTTAAAATGTTATATATAATTATATTTATAATATTATGTGTTATCATGTTTAAAACAGTACCGTACCCAGGATTTGTTTTCGGGGGGGGGGGGCTTAAACATTCATACTTAACTCTATAGGAAAATAGGATATAATTTAAAAACATAAACATACCCATTATACTATTTAAAATAAAAGATTTCGGGGTGGGCTTAAGCCCAAAAGCCCCCTCTAGATACGGAACTGTTATAAAACATAATATGTAATATAATTTATTATCAAATATACGTAGTAACGTGGTAATAATATTTTTATCATTTGTAATCATTTCTGATTATCTAAAATTAATGCAAATGACTATAATACCAAGACACCAAGTACCTATACAGTATACGTATAAGTACGACATTTTCTTTCATATTAGTAAATATTTTGAGATGCCTACTCAGCTATAATAATGTAAAAGCTTATATTATCACAATTAGCTAAGAAAAATAATGACGGTTATTAATTAATCATTAATTTATGCTTAGATATTTTCCATAGATATTAAACATATGGATACGGCATACCTTTAAATATTCTACATACACTGTTTAGGCCAACATAACGGGGAGAGAAACGATGGTTCTCATTCGCACACATTTTCTGTGTGACAAGGAAAGTAAAATTCTTAACTCTTGTAAGAGATAGAAAACTTGATATGTACCTACAGATAATTGATAAGATATTATGTTAGCTTACAGATTTTTGTGTTATGCCGCATTCATATGTTTAATATCTATGATATTTTCAGAAAAGTAATTTGTTTTATTACGAAAATTAATAAACAATGTAATTAATATAAATAATATAAATAATATTAATTAATGCTGTTATAATCGGTGATGCCACTATTATGCTGATCTATTTGTTTTCATATAATGTGGACCCATTATTTTTACGGTATGCTATACTGTTATAGTAGTGATATATAGTAGTTTTGGGTTGTTTATTTATTATTCTAATATGATGTTAAAGTATATCATGATTAAAATATTTATCTTACAATAATATGAATTAAAGTTATTTAGACGAGTTACTGTACTCCTGCAGGTGTATTCGATATTGAGGGTAACAGCGTGAGGTTACACCTATCGTAAGGGTAACTTGTTAAAATCATATAACTTTATAAATATTTGAGTAAATTTGTAAAAAAAAAACTTGAATAAAATGTTCGAAGTGACAAAAACTCAATTTTTCCTCATATTTTCATAAAATTTATGTTTAAATGCTAATAATATTTTTGGATTAAGCTTAATAAAAAAAAAAATTATAAATATTGTCTAAAAATATATTTTTTATATTATACAACTGTGGAAATAATTTAAATCACATAGTCTGTCATATTTATATAATAAAGAATAATTTACACAAAAACGACAAATTATATTATATCAATATTATAGTTATAATATATTGTTCAATAATTTATGCAACCAGGTGAGTTAAGAAATCTCATTAAAATAATTCATAATTGTATTGATTTTATTAATATATTTATAATTTATTGCAGAATCGTTATCTTTACTATCAAATGCTAAATTTTACCTATTGCTATTGAGTATTGGACATTAGCCTTTTTAATTTTACTATTTAGTACTCGCGCATATTATATTGTTGTATGTTGTTTATTGTATAAGTCAACTTTGAACTGAGGTAATAACTATTCAAATCGATTTAAATAAAAATGTTTACTCTTTTAGTGTCCAATTACCTCTGCTATAAACTTACGACTAGTGCAAAACACTGCAAAGTAATTATCCTGAAATTTGAAAGTGATTTTTATAGTTTAATAATAGGTACCATAATTAGGAATTTTAATTAGTGAATATCAAGCGTTAGATATTATATATTATTATCTAGGTATGTATAAAATAAATGACATATTATTATGTTGTTTCGCTTAATTAAATATTGTGAAATGAGAAAATGTATTGTATATATAACTCGCAAAATTGTCTATCATGATGTTATTTATTTACACATTTATATCAAGGTACAATAATATGACGTAAATTTAAAAAGAAAACCGATTATTTAATATATACATAAGGTTTTTAAAAAACCTATTGCAGAATTATTGGTTACCTAAACTGTTGATTATCTGTTTAAAAGACGTGATGTATAGCTGTTGATCTATGATATATCAAAATATATAATATGTTAGTTAGTAGATCAACCGCTGCAGCTGATGTATAAAATGTGTTACATATAAACAATAAATACTGAATATAGATGCAATCAACTTCCGTATTGCATGCAATAAAGTAAAATTGCAATATGTATTTTATTAAATATATTTCTTATATACTATAAAGGTTACAGTTTATTTAGACTAATTTATTAAATATTAATAGACTGCATAATTTAAAGATCTTAATATTAATACCTATATGGCTATATAACGTGATTTTCTTTTTTTCATTTATTTATTATAGGTAGGTACTGTGTGTTTTATCGATATCTACGATTAATGTGTAAGCATACCTACACGTATAATACTATAAGAAATCAAGTAAAAATTACCTATATACCGAATTGCACGAACAATCACTGAACATTTCATGATCAATAGTGAGCTATAACAGTTCTCACTTAATCACGATTGATCCATTAAATTAATTAAATTGTTTGAAATCTGGAAATAATCTACAATAAATGCTTTATAGTTTCATATTTGCAGGCTATTTAAATATTAAAACTATAAATACAAATATTATAGATGTGAAATATTAATTCAATTAAAAAAAAAATGTATCGATTAAAACAACCAATAATTTTAATCATATCCCAAGATTATTAGTACAAACCTAAGTATATAAGCAACTGCTTTATCTGCTTAACTGTTTCACTTATTGTATTTCTATTTAGTATAATTATTATTTAAATAAAGACTACTCAGTAAACTCTTAATGTGCTACTGTTCTCTATAATTATTCAATAAATAGAAGGTATCTATAATAATTTTTTTTACTATTAATAACCCATGTCATAAAGATGTTAGCATATAACCATTAAAAATAAAGTTGTATACATTTTGAAATATTATACACAGGAATTACAAGATATTGGATATCATAAAGAGTATCGATTATTTATCATACAAATAAGATAATAATACAACAAAAAGATTGAATATAATAAAACGTATATTATGTTTTAATTAGTTATACCTACAGGAGACAGGAAACTATTATATTTATAAAAATCTAAAATATCGCACATATTATTTCATACACGTCTACGGAACGGATTGTTAAAATGCGAGAATATTGAGGTCTGATGATAGTATTGCACCGCGAGTATACCGATAACTACAGCGCATTCCGTACACGGGTTTTTATACATTATTTAAAGATATTCGTACCTCATAATATTATAATATATGTACCTATATAGCTAGGTGGTATACCTACACCGTATACCTAAACCTCTATAACATACCTGTATATTATTATATAATAAATATTGAAAGCGGTGCGCGGAATGCGACGACCGAACACAAATGAAAAAAAAAAATAAGAACCTCCACAGAGGGGACTACTCCAAGAAAAACGATAAGAGAAAAAGAAGCATAAAAACTCAGTGGCGGCCAGGAGCAGGATCGAGGAGTCATCGAGTATCCTCGTCGTCGCGGTGGTCGCGTCGTCTCCACGACGGCGGCATGCACACACAAACACGCGCGCACTCAAACGCACACGCACGCAACAGCGACCGGTTGCGGCCAGCGCTATTTTACGAGCGCACACATATGCACACAAACACACACACACACGCATACGGACGCACACGCACACGTACGAAACCACACCCACGCTGCCAATCAAAAGGAGACCGGTCTCTCTCGCGACGCTATCGGCGGCGTCCGAGTGTCTGCCGCGTTGCTACCGCGCGGCGCTCAGTCACGGCAATATACGCACGCACGTTTCTCCGGCAGCAGTGCCGCACCGTCGCCGCCGCCGTCAGGCCAACTGTCCCGGCCGATGCAGTCGACATGACTGCTGTGAAGACCACCGACAGTCATGTCATCCTGATAATATTAGGTAATAACGTCATTGTCTCTACCACTGTCATCCTACGTGACATTCACCTGACGTGTACTGCAGAACAATACGTAGGTACTCAACAAAGAATAGATTGTTTTTGAATATTAAATACATCGTAAACAATTTTACAAAAATAAACATAGTTGCACGTGCTATACAGGATACGCTATCCTCGTGTGGAGATTTTATTAGATTTTTCACACAAAAAAAGGAGGTTAAAATCGTTCTACAAAAAATGAGCTAATTAATAATGTATAAAAAAAAAACTATTATTATTTTAATTTTGGGGGTCCAACTGGTCCAAGTACTCCTTTTTCAATCACCACATATGCAGCATCACCGCCTCATGAACGATATTAAGACAGCATAAAATTCCTATCTGAAATTTTTCATCTGGTGTGACAACATAAATACTGCTATTGTGGTATCACCACAATATAGAACGAAAACGTATTGATAACTGATAAGGTCGATTTTAACATATTAATCATATTATTTTGATATTTGTATAAATGTCCATCATAATGATATAAAACTGGGAAAAACTTTTGCGCTTTTTTGTTTTGAAAATGTAACCTGGTTTGTTCTTTATGGTAAGATCGTATGCAGCAGCCCCCCTACTCCGCCCTCCGAACCACACCTGTGAAAATCCCACGGGAACTCTTCTCGCGGGCCCAGGTCAGATATATTATAGATCTCTCTATTTCGTTCTCACTCATTCATTCTCTCCCCTCTTACACTGTCTTACTCATTCTCTTTCTCTTTCTAGTTTAGCGCGACCAAGGCGCATTCGTACTTAATCACGCGTGTATCGTCATGGCATTCAGAATGTACGGTTTTTTTTTCATTTTAAACTTGTTTTTCGTGTCAGCACATTTTTTTTACAATCGATCAATGTTGTAAACAAGTCGGTAACCTATTGACACTAATGTGTATGCACACACGCGTATACGTGAGCGCCCGGCTCGCAGTGCGACTGCAGGGAAACGCAGTAATTTTTTTCTTGATGAATGATTACGTTTAGTAGAATCGAATTTTTTCTCTATCTACACTAAAAGGAGGTGCACTGATTTTTTTACGAAAAAAAATAAAAATAAATGAAAATTATCATCCTACGTAACGAGTCATTTCCAGTTTGTATTATATTATGGAACGTTGTGTCGTTAATCAACGTGTAAACATGTTGCCGATGACGCGAACAGCACGTGGATCAAATCGATAAGGAGTTTAGAGTAGGTACATGTTTATTTTATATGCGTGTAGGTTCCATTATTATTTTAAGTATTTCGTAACAAATGTCTTCCAAGAGCTCACGTCGAAAATGCACAAATAAATCGACGACGAAGAGGAGTAATAGTGATATCTTATCCCATTGTACTATTGTTTTATCCGATCCGGCTCGTCGATAAATATTTTTCTGCGACAATAATAAACTGCACGTTTTTGTTCGGTTTGGTCAATAAAATGTTTAATGCTCTTAATAAGTCTTAACGTTAATTATACAGAGATTAATCAAGAACGAGAACAACGAACAATCATGTTGAATATTTCCATTGGTATGTAAATAGGAAGTTTATCAATCGTGACCGTATTTTTTAACAGTACAACCATTATGACTTATGGCTTATGACACTTATTATTATTTATTGTTATCATCATTTCACTTTTAAATATTCTTCATTTAAACAATTATTCAAAGCGTACATTACTATATAGGTGTACTAATCACTAACAAAGGAATTCAAATTTAAATATATAAAAATAGTAATTAGTAAGTAGTTATAAAAAATAATAACAAGTAACAACATATAATAAAATTGTATTAAAAACAAAATAGAGTTTTTGTTGAATTAACTGGCATGATTGACAGTCGACAGGACTATGTAATAATATAGTCATACCTACTTATTTCATATTCTTATTCATTATAATTTATAATTTTTTTACATTTACAATACATATAATTTTGTGCTATAAAGAAACGGTTACTTCGTTATATATAGCAGTCAACAACACAGCATGAGTCCATATTAACACCAAAACAGTTATTGATATATTATATCGTGTATCTATATGTATAATAAATATCATCTGTTAGGGGACGGAGAGGGGAGATGAAATAATAATTTTAGTTACTCCTCCATTTCATTAAAAAAAAAATATTTTCTTGAGTAACAAAACATAAAAAATTTAATTTATAGACTTATTATAGTAGATTTATAAAAATAAATTACTTTTTAAATACCTTTATTATAATATATACGAATATCACGATTTAAAATAATAAAAGAACAATATCTTAAAAATATATATATTGTCTATACTATATTACTATTTGTACTTCGTACTATGCATTAAATAATATAATATAATAATTATTGATATTAAAAATGCAAAAGTATAACTTTGTTAATCTGTTACATTTTCGCGGATAACACAACCATTTTAATAAAATTTGGTGAGGAGATAGCTTGAATCCTGATAACAGACATAAGCTACATTTTATAAATTTTAAATTCACCTGTAAAACTGTGTTATCGAAATTTAATTGATTGGATATAAAATGGAAATTTGCAGAGGGTGTTAATTTTATATTGTAGGTATCGTTTAAAAAGGGCTTTTTTAGAAATTCAACCTATTAGAATATATTCTAAAAGGTAAAAAAAATTAGTTTTTATTTATATATGTTGCTGTGAATGTTTTTTTTTATTATTTATTATAAATAAGCATTAATAAGTCGAGTAAGCAATTGAAAATTTTTAATTTTACAAAAGTTCTATTGAATAGTTTTATTATTTGTCATATTATATAGTTGTTTGTTTGTTTCTATGTAATAATCTTTCCTTTTTTGTTTTACATTGGATAATTGTATCTACTATTTATTACTTACTTACTCATCACAATAAATTTGTAGATATGCAATTAAAACATGGAGAAATATCTAATATTAATGTAAAAGTTATTATTATACAATAAACACCGCAAATGGAAATGAATACTTTTAAATTTAATTTTTTAAATTATACAAGTTGGATATATTTGACGAGGAAAACAAAATATGTGATGGACATAGTAGTATTCGTTTTACATCCACCAAAATTGACTTATTTCGGTAGATAAATGCGTTCGCCTCAATAAAATAATTCAACTTACATGTTACCGAAATTACCTAGGGTTGTCAATTTTTTTTTAATACTTGAGAATATCGGTAACTATGATTTGGTAATTACTAAATTATTGTCAATCTTGTATCGCATTCATTAAACATTTTAAATCTATATTTATGTGTTAAAAATAATGTTTATAGTATTTTAATCTAACCTAACCTTCTTAGTGATTATCGAAAATGCCATACTATTATAAACGGTTATATTGTTGATACCAGTATAATAAACAAATACCGGATATCGGTATCGAAATTAGAAATACCGTCTTATACATAATATTATGTTGATGTATAACAATAAAATAATTGAAATATCTGAAAAAAATAAAGAGAAACATATTATCATACCGTCCAGTGGCTGCAGGCAGAATTCGCGTATAGAGCTGACGACGACTTGGTGGCGTCGAGAGCGCGTCATCGGCGACGTGGGCGAGGGTGAGGAATCTCTGTGATATAATATTATACGTATATACATATATATATAAGTACATAATATTATATTATTTTTAAGGGGGCAACGATAAGGGGGATGGTGTGTGCGTGGAGAGGAGGGTGTCGGCGTATAGGTGGTCACGCCATCCCCTCCGCTGCCGCCGCCCATTTGACCGCCCGCTCGCCCGTCCGTCGGCCGTCGACGCGTGGCCACCACAGCTAGCGGGTCTCGGTGGGAGCTCTCTTGTGCCGCCAACCCGGCCGGCCGGCCAGCCGTACCGGCAACCGCATCAGCGTTCGTCATCAGTTCACGGGCCACTCTCGAACCGCGCGGTACTATTTTCACTCTCGCCGCAGTCTCTTGTTGTGCGTCGGGCGCCACATGACGAAGGAAACACGTTCGCAGACGGGGTTCATGCTGTTATAATAATATTATTATATATTAATGATAATAGCGCGTTCGTTCGTATTACGACTTTATTAAAAAAAAAATTTTCGGAGGTTCGAAAGTTCTGTTTCGTCGTTACGTCAACAATTTAACAATAATAATATTAATAGTAATAGTTATTATCATGACGTCTTGTTCGTTTCGACTACGGAATATGTCTTACGCGATTACCTGTTCTGTTCATTAATTGTATACTTTATTTTATTACAATATTATATTGTTCCGTCATCGAACATACAACAAAAATAACTTTTAAAATCGGTTTTATTAATTAAAAAAAAAAAAAATTGCGATTGTTTTCGTGGCGTGTTGCTTATCCGCGCCGTACCGAGATTGTTGATATTTAGTACAACGAACGAATACGCCGGCCATATTTGTCGGCATGAAAACCGACAAAGACCGTGTCACAGGTACGTGTCGTGTGCAGCTCTACTTAATCTATTACAAGCGAGCTTTTCGTAAAAAAAAAATAGCCCAAAAAATACCACGTGTACGTCGGTTTTGTGTTTGTAGGCTCCGCGATGTCTGGGGGGCCCGTGACGACTACTAATATTCTAGTTGTTATCACAGTTGATCGCGTGAGAAGTGTATGTAACATATTAATATCATATTACTATATGTGTGTATGAGAAAAAACACTAAAATAATTGCGTCGTTATCAACAGTCTTAAGATAATTTATTTCAGTTTTCGTCGTTTAGTTTTTTCCTATCGCGGTTGGTCTTTGGTATAGGTAACGCATAGAAGCGTAAATAAGCATATACATAAGTGGTAATAATAATCATAGCGTTTATTTCATATAATATAATAAAACATATTATATTAATTAAACTTTCAAAAGTACATTGATATATAGTTATGACTCCAAGTTGACCGAAAAACATTCTGTCACGAAAGTTTCTGTGTGTAAAACAATATTCGTCAGCACTCGACATGTTCGTTAATCGGCCTGAAAACAACAGAAAATATTATTGAAAACAAGTTATTTCGTCAAATTTTGTGTATTTGATACATCTGTATGCACTGCATCACGTATTCACATTGCACGTAGGTACCTATCATTCCGCGGTATAAGCACCTGTAACGATAACAACCTGTTCCAAAATGCCGTTAATCTAAGTAATCTAACCAATGGTTGTGACCTTTCTCTTTCGCGGTGGTAATGGATTTTTTATTTTGCGATTCCGTATACACCCATTGTCACTTTTTGAAAGGTCATCTGTCCACCTTGAAACCGTTCTTGTGTTTTAAACGGTTACCGCATAGGATCATAATAATATTTTGTATCTATACGATCTATTATGTAGTCATATATATATAAATGCACCATTTTTTTTCTCCGATCAAAAAATTCATTCACCATATATCTACCAACGCGACTGTAAAATACAATTTAACCTAGAAAAACAGTAATCAAATGAAAACGAAGATAATTTTATATATTATACACTATGTGTTTGCATAATCTGTAATTAATGTGCGTAATATTTCAGTATTTGTACAATGAACTATATACCTAATATTGTTGAAATCTTATTATGATTTCAGACGTTTGCACCGTGCGCGTGCACCCGCTCGATTAATTTGAAATAATAAGCACTGCACAGTGTGGTAATAAAATACGATGAAGTTAGACAACTTAAAAAATAAGCACAACTAAAAATATAATAATTAACAATAAAAATAATAGTAGACATTATAAAAACATATACCTAATAAATAAAAATCAATTCTATATGAAATATTATTTCTATTTTAAATAAAATTATTAATTTTCCGTTATGCAGCGTGAGTTACTATATTATATTAATTATTAAATACAATTTTTGTAAAATAGAGATACTTTATAATAATAATGCTAAATAAGTTAGTTAAGAAGTGTTATTAAGCACACAGTGGTTTCGTGTGGTTATTCAATTTATAAATCGTCGATAAATTTTTTAATAAAAACTAATATTTAGATTTTATAATAGGTATTTGAAATTGTTAATTTTTTTTTTTTTGCCATATATTTCGATTGAATCAAATAGCGTATGGTTAAAATATATTTTAAAGACCATAACGTGAACACTGAACGTGTAGGTACCATCCGTCTACCACCATACAGTATTTAATTAAATATTCATGAAAACCTATAATGTTTCTACTATTTGAACTGCTCACTGACCTCTCAGTTAAATTTAATTCATTAATAAGGTATGATATACATATATAATACACCAATTATTTGTGACACATCAAATTTAGTTAATCTATTGTTTGTTGGTTATTCGATATTCTAACTTTATATTTGTGCTTGGAGAATGAAGCAATAATACTCAAACGTATACGTTTTAAAATTTAGCTCATCAGACATCGGGATGACAGGGTGTGATTTTAAGACGTTTTCTTAGAATCTTATGTGAATACGTTGATCAAAATAATATTAAAATTTAACACAGCACTTAAAGAATATAAAAAATATATGTGGTTTAGCTTTGTAGAATACTAATTACAAATGTTTTTAGACATCATAAAATGAATGACATAAAAGAAAACTATTATCAATGAAGCATAAAATCGTAATGATTGTCACGTGCTGCACTTTTTTTCGTTGTCTTCGTATTTCTTTACTTGTGAAGATTTTAAATTGAACTCTAATATTATAAGCCTTTTACGGTAGCTAGTCAATTAAATACAAGTTTCATTTTCACCAATACGTGTGTCGAGTACTATATTAAATATACATCCAAAAAATAATTGCTCTGCACAAGTCCAAATAATTAAAAACAATAATTATTATTAATTATACGTAAATATAAAGACCTAGTTAGTAGTTAATTTAATGTAAAATTCAAGAATACATATTATAAATAAAATATATTATTATTCCATGAAAAATTATTTAGTCTTTGACCTTTCGATGACTAATCTATTCATTCTGTGGTATTGTTTTTTAAATTTTACTCCGGTTTGATTATATTATATGGAATAATATTTTATAAAAGTTTATACGTCTAACAAGATTCTTGATCAATGTTTTTTTTTTTATTATTTGATAAGATCTTAGATGACTATTATAAGGCCTATTTAAAATATGTAAACACCTATAAAAAACTACAATTCAATAATACTAATTCATACATAATAGTATATACATATAGGTTATTGATATATACTGTATTTTACTCTTCCTTTAAACAAATAAAATACTATAATATGTAATCATATTAAAAGTTATAATAGATATACATTTATAATCGACATATCGTCGATATAATTGGTTAAAGTGAAATATATTTGCTAATGCTTCAGATACACAGGCTTATATTTATTGAATAATATGATTGATTGTCCAGAACTGCTTGAACAACTAAACTTCAAAGTACGAGTAAACCCAATTAACTCCAGAAACCAACCCACATTTTGTCTATTAAATTATAAAACTAAATAGATGTTATATAGTACAGCTAACATTTTAATATTAACAGATAATATACTGTTATACATTTTTGATTTTTCCTCACTTGATAAGTTTTCTTGTTATTTGAATAATACTTCCTAAATTTATTATTAGTTTCAATAAAAATGTATGTTGTTCTTTTTTCCAATTTCTATACTCATTTTTATTATTATTATTTGTTAATTAATTACATATATTTTTTTAATTTAAATATATATTACTTAATATTATAAAAATTTAAAAATTAACATTTACATTTGCATTACTTTTTCTAATTCTTCTTTTAGTTTTTATAGCCCATTACTTTACAATCATTATATTTCATAGAATATTTGTAATTGGAATTTATTCTGTTAATAAAGAATTATTACTTTTATTATTATTGTCTTCATAAAAAAAAAAACATATTTTTTAGTTGGATTTAAACGTTATTTTTTTATCATTTTAAAAATGTAGTAAAAATCTTTATTTAAATAAAAAAATATAGTTTGTGGAAACCATAAATATCCATGGTAATTATGTAAATAAATGTATTGCTTGTATTTAAAATATAGTCAATATTAGGTGCTTTTTATTAAACAGTTTATTTTCATACTTTAAATATTATATATCTAGTCACTTAATTTTTTTTTCATAACATAAATATAGAAACTGCCAGAAACTTGTCTAGTTAAATATGATAATCATAGTTATATAGTATACAAATTTTTTTTAATATTTGAAAAAAAATTATGTGGGTAATTCCTCTGTTCATAAAAGAATGACTGAGGTAATTTTTTTCAAAATTTCAAATTTCTTAATTAAAATATTTATGTGTAAAACTTTTGAAATATACAAAATATTGTTAAAAAAGATATAGGTATTGTTAAAGTAATATTTCAAGCCTGAATATTTTAAATCATAATTTTCATAAAAAAATAAAAATAATAAGTTTCTGAATTTTTACTACTTACATAAAAATGAATTAAAAAGGATAAATCTGTGTTTGTCTCTAATGTGTTTTGAAATTAAAAAAAAATCGAAAAATACAATATAAAGTGTATTGAAAACGAAGGTACCTATAACATATTGTAAACTTTATACTTATTACAAAGAGACTTAAAAATGAAAATGGTTTCAATAATTAATAGGTATAGAAACTTATAGCGTTTTGATATAGGTGTCTATACCGCAACTTAAACAAAAACCGATTGGGCATTGGCATATAAATAATATAATGATAATTAAATCGAAGCTAATAAAGATTATAATTATTATACGTAATATTATTATTATCGTATGTAGTGTGGCAAATGCGCTGATTAATGTTTTATAGGCACGTGTCTAACGTCTGATACAATCACATTCGGCTAATTGATCCGGCCAATATAATTTTGTTTACCAGTCCGAAAACATATTATAATTTATTATTGCCTAAACGTAAAAACAAATTAACGATATGTTTATTGATTTGCAGGTGCTTGATCGACAATGATAAGCGGTGTGCTGTTGATGGTGGCTGTGATATCAGGCATAGTGTGCGGCGAAACGCCGAGACCGTCGGGCGCTAGAGCCGCGTTCAAGGACGCTGGCCAGGCGGAAAGGCACTTGCTGGCCGCGCTGGGCATGAAGCGCCGACCGGTGGTGGACAAGTCCAAAGTGGAGATACCGGCCGCCATGTTGGAGCTTTATAGGATGCAAATGTCGTACGAATTCGACACCACGGCCTTACCGTTGCCGGGACACCATGTCAAGTCCGCAAACACCGCCCGAACGTACTTGCATAGAGGTAAGTTTCATTTAATTTGTGTGCATACCATAATTTAATATACCTACGTAATACAATACGCTTGTACTACATATCATTTTTGTTTAGATAAGTAGACACACCAAATTTATTGTAATACAACTTACACAGTTTCAATATGACTAGTGAAACTTATATAGGTAATACGTATGGTGATAATAAATCTATTATATTATCACACAATTCTCCCAATCTATATTTGCTTATAGAAATTTGTTTTATTGACAAATAACACTGAAAAACACAAACTTAATTTCATTAAATTCATCAACTAATATATACTAAATTTTGAAATTAGAATTACAAATCGTACAAACTACAAACTGTACAGGAAAACCCAATTTTTAACATTTTTAATATATTTATTAAAATACATAAAAAGTGTAAGTATAGTAGATATTATATTAGAAAACGAATTTGTTGTATTTTACTTTTGGTTATGCTTCGATAATAATTTTTTTTTAATTTTTTGGAGTTATCAGAATTATCTATTTTTGGTTTTTTTTTAAGTTGATCTATCGTGATAAATAAAAATAATAATTATTAATAATAATATATTAATATGACCAGAAATATAATATTTTGATATAAGAGATTATTTTAGTCGTTATAATAATATATATTTTTATCTTTATACATTTTATCCTTTTTTTGTTGTTAAACCAGTTTAACGTTTCAAATTAGAATGTTCAGTTTATTTTCTTAATTTACATTAAAATAAGAGATTCTTCCAATTTAAATTTAAATTAGGTAATTTAAGAAAATAAGGGACTGTTTCATAAAACATTAGTAAAAAAAATAAAAATTGTACAGTTATTAAAAAATATGTACTTTATGATTAGGTACCTATTCTATTGTGCATCTTTAATTTAATTTGGGGTTACTTAGAGCAATCAAGCGTGGATTACAATAGTTAACAAAATAAATATTAACTAATTTAATAATTATCAATGTAAATAATATAAAAAATATATCATGTTTGAAAAACCAAATAAGATAACTATACTAAAAAATAAAACTTTGAATTATTACAATAATAAATAATATAAAAATATTTAAGTCATGAATTTCCAAACATTATTACATATTTTCTATGAAAAAGTTGTTTTTACTTAACAACAAAAATTCAAAAATTCATTTAAGTGATTAAAGAACCTAAACAATTTAAAACGTTCTTTTATCTTTGGTCTTAAATTTTTTATAGTTCATATTAATTAGTAAGATTTAAATCATATTTTAATTTTAACTATACACATTTTAGCTTTAAGTATAGATTTATATTTGGACTGATTGGAGGTATGCTTTACTTAATAATAATGAGTATATTTGGAAATCAATCTGAATGGTCTGATTTATTTAACTAAGCTAAATGTACAATATTGATTTTATTTAATATCTGTAGATAGTTTTTGAAAAATGTGTATATAACATATGTGATTTTAATATTTTTAAAATTTTATATGATACCAGTCTGATATGTAACATACTTGATCTATACAAAACTCAATATTATATAATATATTAATATAATACCATTGATACCTAATAGGTAAACCACAATAACACAAATTAAATATAACTAAAACACTATTACTTATATTTTTATATTTATATTTAGTACCTATGATAAATGATTTATAACATTCATATATGTACCAGATTAAAAAGAAAACTAAGCTTTGTATTATCAGTTGCTATTAATATATATATATTTATATATACATAATGCATATATGTATACATAAATTTATTTTATTTTATTTATGTGCAGTGTACATATTATTATAAATTCAAGTTCACCTCAGGGTAAATTATAATTCATGATTTGTTATTTCGAATTTATTTTTAAACTTAATATAATATATTAAGTATTTATTATTTGTTAGAACATCATACGATTTAAAATTTTAATAATTTTAAATAATATTCGTTAATTATATAGATGAACAAATAAAACTTAAAATATCCTAAATTCATAAATCATTAACGCTGTCTTGTACGAAATAAGAAACTTCTTTTATAACTTCCTTATTTAATATTCGTAATATGATGTTTCACCTAAAAAACTATATTTTAGGTAGCTCCATATACCACATAAAAAGTCTACAAATAAAAAACTCTTATGGATACTCTTATTCAGTTAAAACATTCGCATTTATTAGATATTCTCTTTTGTATATTAGTACCTAGAGTTGTATGGGTGCATTTATAATCGAGATACAGAAATTATTACTTCTCAATATAGATAATGTAATTTTCTAAAATCGAAAATTTATTTTTGGAAATATTGTTTTTTACGTAATTTGAAGACCTACATTTTTGAAAAATAATAATGTTATTATTATTACTTTTTCTCATTACAGTTTTTAAGTTTTTACTTTTTTAAAGACAGCATATATTTTAAACTACATATTCTTTAGAAGAATATTTTCCTAGAATGTAATATAAATAGAACTTTAAATGATAAGTTAATTAGTGTTTAAGACTTAAATAAATGGAGTAATGGACATATGTTGTTAATCAGAATGTATGTAAGTACACAAATTTATGATGAAAAAAATGTAAAGTATTTACCTTGCTTCATAATAATTTCAAAATATATATAAAAAAGAAATATTAATACTTTTTAAGAAAATAAATGTTTATTTTTAAAAGAATCACCTTATTGTACATAATATAGTGTATTGTATGTTATATTGTGTATAATACTCATATTTTTGAGTGCCCAGGAATTGGACCTCAATTAACATTTTTTGAAAAGATATACGGTAATTGGGCCACTATTAAATTTTAAATTTTTATAAAATATTATTATTTGATATTCATTTTTTTGGGAGTTGAATCAAAAGTTAATATTAAAATTAGAAGCATAAAAACATTAAAAGCTAGGAAACGAACTTTATTTTGAAAAAAACTATATTCTCGATTTATTAAATCTTTATCAAAATATTGTTTAAAAAAATTAGTTAATAAACTTTACATACTTGTGTATTTTTGTGTTGGATATTTATGGCCCAATCCCTGGATACACTATAAAAATATATATTTAATTTGTGGCCCAATCTCCGGGTAGTAAAAGGTAAGTTAATATTTTATATGAAGCAGGTAGATAAAATGTGGTCCAATAACAGGCGCAGGCCGCCCGTATTTTTTAATACACTTACCTAAAAGTGCGCTTTTAATATACACTTCATGTTTATTAATATGATAAAAATTATTGTATAACATAATGGTACTTCGCAATATTTCATTATCTATCAAATTTAAAGTTGACATAATACGATTTGAATTAGGCTTAAAAAAAATTGATGCCAATAAATGGTATATTCATTAATCAACTATATCACCTAAACTCAAGGTCATAATATTTGTCCAATATTGATGATTACAACATTATTTTATATATTTATATATAAAAATTGTTAAATTATGTAGCTTAACAATATTATAATTAAAATAACATATAATTTTTTTTTAAATTATAGGTAGGTACTAACAGTTTATAATAGGTGCATTATTTGTTAATAATTGGGTGTACAGTTCTTGAATGTAATATAAGAAAATATGTAGATGTATACCATTACATAATAATATATTATATACTTATGAATTATAATAACGAAAGTAAATCATTTTATATGTACGCTGAACAATATAGCTCATGCTGACGACAATATTTAAACTAAATAACTATTGCGATTGTATTATAACTATATTTGTAACGAGCATAAGTCCAAATCATTGATTAGACATTAACATGCAAGCGGCTAGAAATAGAAGGCTATTGACACGCACGTATATGGTGGGAAAATGTGTGCAAACACGCAAAATCCCTCTGAAACACGGGACAAAATAATTGGGTCGAAGTATTGGAACAACTTCAATATGTCGATAGTAATTTTGCCCATTTTTAAAAAATGTAATTTATTTAACAAATGTATAGTTTCATAATTTGACGTAGGTAACAGAACTAATCTAGTTAAATGTACTTAATACTTATAATAATATTCCAAATCACTGTACATTAAAAAAAAAACTACCTATACTTGAACTTTGTTATTTTTCACCAATAACATTTATAGAATTGCAAAATGTATAATGTATAAATCATCATTCATTGTTGCTTATAAAAAATGTAATTTTTGAAATTTTTCAAAACGGAATGAATGTACGATCATGAATACGATTTAAAAAGGTTTTACAATTTTTAGTTTTAATGTTAAAAAAAAAAATCGTTTTTCAATTAGAAACTTCAAGTATAATATTTGATTTGTTTTTTTAAACAATGTATACAAGTACACTATAAATATAATAATATGAATTATGATTGCTGGCTTAGGTCAGTTGATGAATTATGACGAATCCACTCGGCAAAAATATCTAATACTTATTAAATTCCATAAATATTTAAATAATGAGTCAGGTACCTAAAAATACTAAATTATATTTTGTAACTATCAAAAAATAAATTTTACGTAAAACTTATTAACATTTATATTTTAAATTGTTTATTATAAACATATAGGTAGGTACCTACCTACATTTTATTATACAAATATTAAAATATTTATGTGTTGGATTGAATAACTAGTTATTATAAATTAATTATTTTAGTATAGCATAGTTTTTAATTAATTTATACCAATTATTAATGTGTAAAATAGTTCTGTGATTACGTTTTATTTATTTTATATTTAAATTTGCTTAACTAAATTATTAAAAATATTTTTTACATTCATATTATTATATTTCAATTATTATTCATATCAAATACGTATTTTTGTTCTGCTTAAATTATCTTCGTACACTAATATATTATAACACCTTTGGCCTAGTTAATTAATCTATTTTTTTTAAATTTAATATTTTGTCACTCAAACTTAATGATTAGTTATAAATACATAATAATCTAATTAATATCTAAAATTGAATTTTATTTTTAAAATATTTAGTAAACCATCTAGGTTTTCTATTATTCTTACATTATTAGTGAATTATTTTGATACAATGCTATATTATTATGTGTTTACGATATCTTAAAACTTCGTTCGTTATTATTTGATGTGATTAATTTAAGATACTTCTAAATTAATGTAAACATCTATAATAGGTACACTTTCGGGGATTAAAAAAAAATACATATAGTTCTATTAATTATTTAATATTGTTATATACCTAAACCGCTCTCATAACTATCTCAGTATATCACATGAATGTAATTTAAAATTATTGTGTTATCATTATTTTATTATGGCATAATTATGATGTATTTTATTAATAGTTAGATCACTAGATCAGAAAACTATCTTAACCGGTTTTATTAAAATATCAAGTGCTTATTTTATTTAAATTTTTTATTAAGAATTACGGAACTGTAAATGGATTTTAGATAAACTAATGAAAAATATAAAATAAACTTTCGAAATAAATTAATCGAGTTTAGTCGACGACGCGACGTATTTAAATTTCTCCTAAAATGAATTATTGTCCTTGTAGTATGAGTCGCGTGTGACTTTTATAATATTCTATAACATTAATTATTATACCTACCTACATAATTCATATGGTTTTGTTTTACAATATTAAATTACATACCTAATTTAAACATTATTTAATTTGCAAAAAAGTGTGAAAATTAAACAATCACAAATATATTAAATAGCAAATTTATAGTTATGTAATACATATTATATGATTGACACTTGAACTCTCGTATGTATATGAATTGGCAGAATACTGAATAAGCCGTACTCTAACTACACCTAGTTCAACATTATTCGGCTAATTTGATACATAAATGTTCGAAAATTTTATGAAGATAGAAATATTCTTCATCAAACAAGATCTCCGCGTAATCAATTACGGACAATATAATATATTGTAATAAGTTGAAAAAACTATATTTATGTACCATCATATATATATATATATTAATATATTACGTTGTGACTTATTTTACGAGGGTTTTCCATAATATTTTTCTGTACACACACGTTATCAGAAAAAATAAATTATCTTATTAAGTATGATAAAAATTCTTAAATCCAACATGCGTATAAATTTCAACGTACGAAACAGTTATAACTGTTTAAGAAAATAATGATGTTATTGGTAGTCTCGATTTGGCGTCACAATGTCCGAAAAGTGTAGACTGAAAAAATATCTTCTTCGGTATCTAAGTATATACTAAATACTTACTTACACTTATACTTATGTTAACTTTTAAAGTAATTTATTGCTCAATGTTTATTGTTTATATTTACAGATTCTTCATACTTTATTTTTTATGGTGACTTTTTTTTGTCATAAATTATAATGGTATTAGAAAATGGAAAAAGCATTACGTGTATTTAATGACGTTTGATATTTACTATAATTTGAAAAATATAAATTATGATAAATTATATTGTTGTTTAAATTATTTGTTTTTAGAACATGAATGCTTTATTAAAAACTATTATAACCATGCATTATATTATTATACATAGAAAATTTTCCATACTTTAATTGGCTTAAAAAATTGTCAGTGAAATTCCTAAATATGAAAATTATATTTTTTTATTTGAAATAATAGATTTGGTAGTTAATATTTTCTTATTTAAATTGTATTCATTTAAAAATTCATTTTTTTTTTATTAGTTTTATCAATTTAAAATTAATAAACTATTTTATATTAAATTATACAACTATTTTATAATTATATTAAATTATTTAATTTGATAAATAACATGCTTATCAAAATAGTATTTATGAATTATTTATTTAAATTATATTAATTGTATGTATATCTCAAAAATAAATATAAATATATATTTGGTGATTTTAAATTTTGAACATGTTATTAAAAATATAAATTAACAACTTTTATAAAATTAAGTAATTGGCTTATTACAATTGTATTAAGCTAACTATAGGATATATAATGTAGGTAATTAAAATCTCAATTATTTACATAATTAACTTGATAAAGTTACCACCTATTTAGATTAAATTATAATCACGCTAAGGTAATAATAAATATAATTAACATTACATTTGTGATTACTAATAAGTACCAATAGGTTGTACCTATATGTTATTATAAATATAATTGTGTAAAATTGTTATAAAGTAACTAAAAACACCACATGAAATGCTAATTTTTTTAAGAAAATATTTTATTTTTCTGACATTATTAATTTTATGAACCGTATCTTTTATATCCCATAGATCCCATACACTAGACATACAATACTATCTAATCACAATGTCCCAGTTTGTAGGATGGCGTAATTCGGTCAAAATGGGTGTTTAAAGAAGAGTTCATTCGCGATAAATATATATATCAACAAACAATAGTAGGTTTATAGAATTTAAAGAAATGTATTCCAAATACATTTTGCACTTAAAATAAGATTTCTAATATGTTGATACAGTTTAAAATTTTAAAGCTTAAAATAAAATCGTCAAATATTTTTAATATATAATAATATATAGGTAATGTACTTGAGTATACACACACGATAACGAAACTATTGATATTTTATTGAATTTTGTAATAGCACTTGTTGTACGATTGGATTCGTCGTCAGTTTAGATTGTCATCTCTATAAATTGGATAAAACTTCATATTACTACAAAATATGTGTGGGCGCGGTGACTGAATTTTTTTATTTATGGCACATATAATATATAACTAGATTGATATTTACTCATTCTTCACTATATATATTTAGGATTTATTTCATATATATACTATTATACTCTTTGAATAGGAAAAATGAAGAAATATAAAAATACGACACTAAACTTATATTATCTGTACTATGTATCACACCCATGGAATGCCGTATTTTTACGTTTCTTTTTTTTTTTTTGTTTAAGATTAATTCACAGGTGAATCGGCATCTGTATACGATACTTTGTGAAGTAATTCAACCGAAATGGGCAATCACCTGCGGCATATTAATAGCACTTGGTATAACTTTGAACGTAGTTCAAACTAATTTCTGAATTTTTCTTATATTTCAAAGAACAATCTTTGAAATTTTTATCAAAATCAGTCGATGAGTTTTCGAGTATATAAACTACAAATATATATTACATAAAAGTCTTTTTTTATTCCTGGATCTCTTGTTAATCTTATATATTTATGATCTAAAACAAAATTCCTGCATGAGTCAGCCTTTAGTAACATTTATACTATATATAATATATATGTATATAATTATATTTAACCAATAAAAGAAAAAGAATTATATATGTTAGGTAAATAAATTATTTTTATAAACATTATAATATAGTTATCTAGGTTTATAAAATCCAAATACTATTCATTCGCTGATTACTATTTTTCAAAAATGACAATACATATAAACATTAAATTTATAATCATAGGCGGACATTGGGGGGTAGGGGGGCTTAGCCCTTCTAAATATTTTAATAGCCCCCAAAATCGAAACTTAATTTGCTAAAAAGCCCCTACGAATTACTTTACATTGGATTATTATAGCCCCCCTTAAAATTTCAACCAAATGTCCGCCTATGTTTATAATAATGGTTCTGTAAATGCTTTAAATGTGCAATTATGTAGAATAGTTTAATAAAAATTTGCATTTCAAAGATCAAGTATCGCTCAAGAATATTTTGTTTCGACAAACAAAAATTAAAATTTTTTTGTAGGGTTACCGTTGGTTATAGAAAAATATATAATAATTTTTATGATCAGATATAATTGTAGACCTGCATTATTTGTATAATAGAGATCAAGAATGGGTAAATCCACAAAAATTAAATTTGTTACGGGAAACACTATGTAGTAACAACTAATATGTTATAAATGTGATAATATCGTGATTGTTGGCTTGGCATCATCCAACTGTTTTAAAGCAATTCGCATCACGTAACTCGTAAGTCACCGCCGACGTCAATATTGTCGTTATCTCAGTAGATTAGTTCGAAATATTTTCAATTCAAAACCAAACTTTTTTTATATGATACATAATGTGCAAGCGAATGCATTAATTAAATGTAATGTGTTAATATGAAATGTTAGTTAGAATTGAGTGACTTAGGTAATTAAAGAAAAAACATATTGTACTGCGATTATACACTTAGTTGTTTATATTTCATTACGTTGAAAAGTTTGTCCGTCTATAGATCAGTTGTATGATATGTTCGGTACAATAAGGTCGAATAATTTGAAAATAAAAAACAATTTGATAAAAACACGCATTTTATGTAACGCTATCAGAATTGCTCTGCAAATTAATTGAACGTAATAGTAGTAACAAACACAAACTAATAGGATTATAAATTTGAATATTATAATATGTTATAATAAATATAACTTATAATTAATGAAACGATAACGAAATCATAAACTAGATAGGTATTGTATGTGTATATAGAATAGTTACAAAAACGATTACACCATAAAATTAAGCTCACGGTTACTTTGTTGAAAATAAAATTAAAAATTCTAATCATAGATATTTTTTAAGGGATTAAACTTTATTTTCACTCGTAAAGTATACCTACTATACAGTAAAAATCATTAATTTAGTAGTAATTGATTCTATGGCGAACTTATAGTGAGTATTAGATTCACTAATGTGAGCTAACAGAAGTTATAAAAAAATCTGTGTATGTACCTAATAGTTATATCATGTTTCTATTATTTTGATAAAATTAAGAACTACTAAATATTATAATAAATGCATAGGTATTACATTTGTTATAATAACAATAAATAATTAAATTACGTATAACAATTATATAATTTGACATATTTTTAAAAAAAATTGAGTAATATTTTTTTTCTTGATTTCCAAAATACTGCACATGACTTTAATGTGTATTTCAAATTTATTTATAAATTTACTATCATTATTTTTTAAATTAGATGTTTGATTATAAATTTACTTTCATATGTACCTAAATTATATGAAAAATTATAAAATTATTTTTACTTTCCCATTTTAAAATATGATTAGTATCTTGAGATTATTTATCGCCTTGCAATAGTCAAGTCATTAAGGAGGTATATCGTTATTATTATAGTAAGTTTATATAATAATGTTAAAGGACAATAACCATTTAAGCTTTATGAAGAGGGATTTTTTATGCTTTATACCGAATGTTAAATAAAATTATAAGCGATATGGCGTGTGGCATACGATATTATAAAAAATATTTTTTTTCTACTGTAATCTAAAATTTGATTAAAATAGTAAATATTGTAATGATTACATAAAACTATACCTATTAACTTAATAATTATTCATTAATCATTATGTATATAGATACTATACGTATAATGTACATAGTGCATACTATATACATAGTATACGCAAAAAAATGATTTCCGTATTGCGTTGTTCACTTTCATAGCAAAACCAATCGAGAGATAATTGTATTGGAATAAATATAAAAATATATATTATTAATTAATATTAACCCGTTGTCCCGTTATAAAAACACATTCCGTTTCGACCTGATTGAATAATAATTGTAAGCGAATCACAAAATTATGAGCTATGACACTGCGATAATTATATTATATACAGAGTGTTTTTAAACGTATTACATTTACAGTAATTTTTTAAATTTTAAATATTTATATAGTTTTTTATAAAGCAATATACCTATAACAATTAATGAAAATTAAAAAATTGTTTAACTAATTTTTATCATGGTCATTTTGGGTTTTTTTTTTTGTAATTTAGCTTTTGTTTTCGAACTCTGCGGTAACAGTTTATTCATATAATTTTAATTATTATATAATAATACATTATTATATATATATAATATTATTTACGAGATTTCGAAATTTATAGTAATTTTAGTGCGACTAGAAGTGACCAGTGAATTTTTGCTCTGTAATATATTATACTTTATACAGAGTGATTTTTTTAAGTGGGTACACTAATTATCTCGAAAAGTATTCATGTTTTTGAAAATATTTTTTTACATAGTTTAAAATTGTTAAAAAAGCAACGTTTTTATTAAAAAATTATATTTTTAAATATTTTTTATCATTATAATTTTTTAAGTTTTTTACTTTTTTTAATGACAACATAGATTTTTAATTTCATATTCCAAAGCAAAATAATTTTTTGAGTATTTTGATACATAAAAATTGAATTTAGGGCTAGTAGTTTATGAGTTATTCGTATTTAAAGTTTAGACAAGCAGAGTGGAGTGGTACGGGGTTACCCCGCAAAATGTTTGTCCACTACTCCGCTTGTCTAAACTTTAAATAAGTATAACTCATAAACTACTCACCCTAAATTCGAATTTTTTGTTTCAAAATACTTAGAAAATTATTCTGATTTGGAATATGAAATTAAAAATCTATGTTGTCATTCAAAAAAGTAAAAAACTTAAAAAATTATAATGATAAAAAATATTTAAAAATATAATTTTTTAATAAAAACGTTGCTTTTTTAACAATTTTGAACTATGTAAAAAAATATTTTCAAAAACATGAATACTTTTCGAGATAATTAGTGTATCCACTTAAAAGAATCACCTTGTATATAATATATATTATACTCCGATCGTCATTTCCTAAACAATTATAAAATATGAATTCGACTCGTCTCATAACTGTATAATAATAATGTAATATATCATGCATCAAGGGGAGGGGAGGAGATATTGCTAGTTAAAAATTATATTTTTTAACTTTTGTACTTGAATAATTATATAGTTAATATATAGGTACCTATTATGTTATGTAATATTAACGCATTAACGTGATTAAAAAATGCATTGTAAGATTTAGATTTTAATTTGAAAAATAATACTAAAAGTTAAAATTATGTTTGCATACACATAACTGTAATTAAAATTAATTGATTTATCTATTTTTTTTAATTTAATCGCTCAGTATATACACAATGATTTTAACTATATACCTACAAATATTTCTTGATTTAATCATTTAGTTGACACAAATATGTAACTGTTTAAAGTTCTAAACCATTATTACAGCCAGTATGCAATACAATAATAAGAACAAGGTCGTAGTCAAAACTAATTTTCGAAGGGGGTGAGAGGGTGAGATAAGAAAATTATAGTTCAAGTATAAAATAATGGATAGTTTTAAACTTTGTATAGTATTTATATATATGTATATATGTATATATATATATAAACACATTAATTTCGTAGGGTTGGAATAATGTAGGATGCGTACAAAATACTTAGTTATTATCTAAAATAATTATTATTTAAAGTTGCACAATCAATAAATATGTGCGATCTTGCAAATCATTAACATAGTTTTCATTAACTCCCCCCCTGCTTTGTAATATTTTAGTTTTACCTACGGAATGGACGTCATTATTTACATGATATTATTTTGTGCCACGTATATTGATGTATTCCGTGTTTCGTTTTTTACAGAGACCGAACCAAAAAAACCAAAGTGCCGCAAATATAGGCTACAGTTCGCAGTTGACCCGTTGCCTGACAGTGAATGGCTAACTGCGGCCGAGTTGAGGCTGACACCAACGCGGCATCGGCCGGCCGGACATCCAGGCCGCGTGCAAGTACTCGTGCACGATATCGTTCAACCGGGCGTCCGGGGCGTGTCGAAGCCAGTTCTCCGGTTGCTCGACTCACAGTACGTAGACCTGCCGGACTCGGCAACAACGGGATATGACGAAGAAGCGTCGGTCACGCTGGACGTGACGCCCGCGCTAGAGCGGTGGTCGCAGCACGGCGGCCGGTGGATGGCCGGCAATCACGGGCTACTCATTGAGACGCTCACCGACGGTGGCGCCAACGTCCGGGCACCCATACCTGAAACGTTCGAGTTGCGAGCCGCCGACAGGCCTGCACTGCTCGTGTACTCGGACGATGGCAAGAATAGCCGTCCCGTCGGCCCACCGCGGCGGAAACGCTCGTCAGGTGCCAACCAACAGCAACAGGGCAGGGGTAACAGTGGAAAGCGGCGGAAGGACGGCGGCAGTGGCCGGGACATCTGCCAAAGGCACCCGCTGTACGTGGATTTCACGGACGTCGGCTGGGACGATTGGATTGTCGCGCCGCCCGGCTATGATGCTTACTACTGTCACGGCGACTGTCCATTTCCAGTGGCCGAACACCTCAACTCCACCAACCACGCCATTGTCCAGACATTGGTCAACTCCATGAACCCCACCGCTGTGCCCAAAGCATGTTGTGTACCTACTCAGTTGGCGTCCATATCTATGCTATACCTAGACGAGGATAACAAAGTGGTGCTCAAAAACTACCAGGACATGCAAGTGCTCGGGTGCGGGTGCAGGTAGGCCTCGGCCTGGACCCATCACACACACTCACACACATACACACACACACACAACACATAGCGTCGCCCAAAGATATTATTATTAATAGTTATTAGTTATTATTATTATTAATATATATTATTATATATACATATTTACGTATATATTATTATCATTATTATTTTACTATTATGCGTTTATCAAATGAGGTGGTTCACCCATTTTTACGAATTTTGTTTTTAATAAAAATGTTTTCTATCGTTTAACGCGGTAGGTAGGTACACATTTTATTCACTAAACTATCCGTTCCCTTGATGAAATATTACATAGACAAATCGAATAACCACTAATACTACAGATGACGGGTTCATATTAGACTAACAATCTTTATAATATTATTGTGTGTTTTACGTAAAAAAAACCACATCGACGATATTTATCCTCTTTAGACGGACAGTTATTACGTAATACCAACAATCCCATTAGGTAATATTAATTAGTATATTATATACTCTTCACCACAGATAAATATAGAACGAGATCCTCGACAAAATCGATAAATATATTTTACATATACCTACCTACATTTACGTAATTTCGACGTCAGAACAGCTATAAAGATCCATTTTATTGGATAAATGTTGTAATCGTAGTAATAATAATTGTATAATATTAAATTATTATGCCAACGTTGTGGACGTGAAGAGAATTTTTTATTTAACATATGGGTACCGTTAACTTTTCCGTAATATAATATATTATTACGTTCAGTCGAAATTTCAAACGAATATATCTGTTATTTAGTTTTAAACGCGTATTACATCTCCGGAATTCTTCGTGCGATGTCACTTATAATATAGGTATATCATTGTTCGTCGATTTAAGACATCGATTTTTTTTGTTTTTAATGTTGTTTGAGATTGCCATATCTTTTACCCACCCCTTTTTAATCGATTCCATCACAACCACCGTTTCCGTTTACCGTTAGTTCATCACCACACTCATCGAACCCCAATTCATATAATAATATCATATAGTATTGTCTCTTTTTTTTTTATACAAAAACTTATTTATTATTTTATAGCTTTTGTACGCCAACCAGTGATTTATGTTATATATATATATATATATTGTTTTAAACACCATGCTCATGTACTAGTCTTTTTATTTATAAATTACGTATATATTTTCACTCCACAATCAAAACCGACCAAAATATTACTTAACACAGTTGTTATAGTATATATTAAATATTATAATTGCATTTTTGTTTGTTTATTTATTTTATTAAATTTTGATTTGTCTCAATATGTTACCATAATATTATTGTCCATGTAGATTTAGATCCGTGTTTTTATTTAATGAGTTATGAGTAAAATAGAATACAATTATTGAAGAAAAAAGAAATTCCAAAATGTCTATTTCATACTTCGAAAAGAGTATCCTATTTTTTTTAAATATATTATATTGTACATATATTTTTGTAAATAATAAATTTTTGTGTTAAATGAATCGTTTGTAGTTAAATTATTTTGTAAATTTAATTGTTCCATACCTACTTTCAAAATATAAATATATTTGTATCGTCCTATCACTATTATATTTTATCGTTATGATTATAAACTTATGATATTAATATAATATAATTATTATAATCACAAGATAATTTATTTTTATTTAAAATTTACCTATATAGTATACAATATACATTATTAATTAATATGAAAACTTCTAAAAACCGTTTGAATTGATTGTTATGTACAATGTACATTGTACGTGTAAATAAAAATATTATTAAATCACATAATTTTTTTGTATTACAGGGACGGGTCATTTAACTTACTAAAGTATTTTCAGCCAGTTTTCAAAACTTAAAAGTCACGCTGGCTGGATTATTAGGTATTGGAATGATCTTTTAGATTCCGAGTGAAGTGATGAATATATTGGTTGTACGATGATGTGTGGTTTTTTTATTTATTTTTTACTTTGTGTCTGTCATCACATTTAGGGGCAGTACTGATGCTCATATTTTAAACTTTAAGGATAGTTCCCAAAGCTAAGTTATTTGAGATTACTCAATACTTTTCAAAATAATTTATAAACACAAAATAAGAATTATTAATAACGGGAATTTCAATGCAAAACTATTTGTTGTCTAAATTCATGTTGTTTTTTGTTGTTATTAAAAAATGATTAATTGTAGGGACTTAAAATATTGAAAGAATATTTATATAAATATAATATTATAATTTTCCACATATTTTTGTTCTTTTGTGCTACTATATAATATTATAGGCATTTGAAGTGTTTGATATTTTATAATATTTTAGTTTTTTTTTTTATGTACGAAACAATTTTTATTAGCGAGTAAAAAAATGTTAAATTGTCATTAAATATTCCTTAAAAGTGAAATTTAAAAAAGACTAGGTCGTATTATATGATTTTTTTGTTACAAATTCGAATTTTGTTGTTACAGCATGTCACAAATTGGTTACCATAATATCCTACACATATAGACATGCGCAAACTTTAATTTCAGGGTATACAGCTATAAAATGTGGTTCCAAAAACCGGGTAAGTGAGTATCGTTCTGCTGTACATTAAGGGGTGGGGTGGACCTCGGACTAGGGTAGGTTAAATTTGAATGCAATGATAGGTATCATTGTATTCGAAAAACGATTCTGAACGGAGATGATTTGTCAGTCTAGGATATAATATATTTAAATATTGTCATATAATCTATTTTGAAACAAATTCAAACATTTAAGTAAAAGTTTCAAGATCCTACGTTTAGTAATTTTTTAAAAATAACAAAAATCGAAAATTATTTAATAGTAAAACGTTATTTTACACGTGTATTTTTGATTACAAAATTAAAACTTTAAAGACTCGTAAAATTTTTAAATTGATTAATCCTCAAATTTTTTTATAATTATTCTAAGCTTAACTTATGGACAGTATAGTATTAAATTTTTAATTCTTAGCTTTTGATAGTAAAATATTTATAAATTTTTAACTATACCAAATAGTGAAAAATATTCATGATTTTGACGAATTTTTGTAAATATTTGAACTTCAAATGCTAATAAAAAAAAGTTGTGCCCATGTATTTTTATAATTTTTGAATGGGAGTTAGAACAAGTTATGTGGACCCTTCTAAATTTTCAAGTTATTTTTCTTAGCTAAATTTTTTTTATCAACATTTATAAAAAAAAAAAAATAAAAAAAAAATTAATTATTTAAAATGCCTATAAATTGATTAAAAATGAGTGAAATCTTTTGAAAATAAAATTATATAAAGAAAATGCCAATATAAACAACTGATAAAATTTTCAAGTTTCTACAACTTATATTTTTTGGATAAAAACAAATACCAAAAATTGTTTGAGGCTAAACCGTTATTTAACGTGGTTTTGTAAAAATTTAAATTTCAAACACTCATAAAAATTTTTTGTCTGAATCCGGTAGAGTTTTTTTTCAGATAGTTGAAGAAAAACTAATAAAAAACCTTCTAACAAATTTTCAAAACTTAGTTATAAAAGAAAAAAGTTTTACGATTTTTCAACCATAATATTATTTGCAAATTTTTGTAATTTTTACATATTTTGTATAAATTGGAACTTTGAGCACTTATAAAAAAAAATTGTGACTTACGATTTTAGATTTTTTTTATCACTTTAAGAACAAGTTATTAGAAACCTTGTATTAAATTTTCAAGATTTTCTGGTCGGCCAAAAAAATGTTATCGTTATTTAAAAAAAAAAAAACTTAAAATTGAAAATTTCAATTGTCTATAAATAGCTCAAAAAAAGTCAAAATACTTTGAAAATTTAACGGTATATATAAAACGCTAATTTTAACATTTGGTGAAAATTTCAAGTATTTACAGTGATTAGTTTTTGAATTACAACCATATAAAAAAATCGATTTTTTTGAAAACTGTTGGAAAATGTTTACTTTTTACCTCTATAATGTACCAAGGATATCCACTTTGCCATCGGAAACCACCCCCAAAGTTTGAAATTGAAGCATTATTTCGACTAGTTATGCTGTACACAGACACAAAAAAAACACACATCATTGTAAAATCAATACATTCATCACTCCGCTCAGTATCTAAAATATTGAAAATATGTAGGTAATTTTTTGTATTTCAAACGATTTAAATTTTGACAAAATTTGTAAAAATCTTGAAATTTTACAAATTATTTTATAATTAAAATATGAAACATTTTTTAATTTTAAAGACTGAAGTTTTAATATATGTTACAAAATTATTCATAAGTTCTTATTACTGGAAATTAAAAATGTTTAGATTAATAAGTCACATAATTTTATGAGTTCAAATTTTGACATTGAATTTTGATTAAACGCTTTATAACAATTACTTAAATTATCTTGTATACACAACGAAATTTAAAAAATATTTTTTGATTAATTTTAAGCCTAACCCATGTCATAATTTTTTGTATGTTAATTACAATTTTAACTTTAAATAAAATCATGAAAATATAATACAAATATCCTATATTTATAACACATGCTTTGTAATGGAATTTAATTTGAATTCATTCGATTGATTAATATTACAAGTGATAAACGATAATTGTATGAAAATAATTATTTAAATCTATTTTGGTAATGTTTTTTAGGCATTGGTATAGGCAGACATAAATATATTTCGAGAATCGAATTGTATATACTATAATGAATCATAATAATATGAAGTACATAATAATATAATAATAAGGTAATGGAAAAATGCGTATGCTTACTTATATAGTTATAGACAACACTATGAATCATAATCTGTATATTATAATAAATTATAATACATGCTTCGCAATTGTGACAGGTACAGACGATAAATTCGATTGTGATTTATTGGATTTTCGGCCCATCTAAAACTAGTATATCGGTCGTTGCCAATTTATTTAATTTACATAGGAATACCAGTATAACTTTTAATTATAATCAAAAAGTTTAAGATAATTTTATTGAAGTAAAAAATTTACTGATGTCAATATTATTTCTTAGTTTTTACTTAAAATTAATATATATATATATAATATAATTAATATACGATTACGTATACAAATATATGTATAGGTATAAACAAACATTAAAATTTGAATTCGAATTCACTAAATTTATATTATTAATAAGTAGAAAAACGTGCATGAAAAATTAGAATATTATACAAAAAATTCAAAGTGCGGGCGTAAAATGCGTACATATTGACCTAATATGTATCAAAAATAACCCAATATAAGTAAATTAGGATAAGGTATTCGGTATACCTATATACAAGCAAAGAATATTTAATTTGCCCCAAGGTTAAAATTTAATTTAGATGATCTGTAATACAATATTGATTACGAATTGTTATGTTTTTTAATATACCTATTATTTGTATTCTAACGCTTTTATTTTTTTCTAGCAAATTCTATTTTTGCAAACAGTTTAACTTTAAGTCTTTCTAATTGTATCAAATGGTCCTATAATGTAATTACCATACGATGGTTTGATACATATTATTATATTAACATGAGGCTTCATCGTTATCTACCAATATAATAATATAAATTTCTATTGTTCACCATGTGGTAATTGTAATTCTACAATTAAAGTTTTTATAATTTGGTAACCCTTTATTTTAAGAATTTAAATATTGTATTATATATCATGTAAGTGATATATTAATATTCATGCCTTTTTTCCAATTCTTTTGACTTTATCTTTGTAATAAATTCTATGTATACAATAATGTAAGTATTACTTGAAAGTGTTATTTTTAAATATTTTACAATATCCCTTTTATACAATAAAAGAATATTTATTTATTCAAAATCTACATTTTTTTGGGCACGAATAAGATTATATTTAAAAAGTTTAAAAATAATTCTGATAAGTTATATTACATGTTTGTATTTAAATTAATATAATATAAAAAAATTACATGTACTTAATGAAGATTAAAGAAATTATATAAATTATATAATCTTTCAGCTATAAACACATTGAATCTTAAAACAAATTTCTACATCACTATAAAAGTCTTTTATATTAATTTTCCCACGAGAATACGCAAAACCAAATCGTTCCAGGCCCTATAGTTCTTGTACATTATTTTAATAATATATAAGTACATCATACAAAGAAAAACAGTGAACCATATAGAAAAGTCATACAATAAAAAAATAAAAAGTTAAAACACAATGGATCGGATTAATGAAGTGAGTCAGTGTATATAGTTGTAGTCATGTAGATATATATAAATGTACATAGATAATGTAAAATACACTCGGTAGGTACCTTTATAATATGTAACTATATACTGAAAAGAGTTAGCAAGAATAATGAATTACAATATATTAATACTTAATATCAATATAAATAAAATTACTTTGTGTGCTAAATCAACTTTTGGAGTTGCGTTCTAACAACTAACAACAATACAACAACAAATTTTTCTTAATTGCATGTTTAATCAATGTAATTTTAATTTTCCATTATAAATAAGTAGGTACCAAACAAATTATTCACATTGATAAAATAGGTCATGTCTTATAATACGATTTATTATTTAAAATTAGTATTTAATAAGTATATATGTATATATATTATGTATACAATCATTAAGCTAAATTCAATATCTCAAGGCATTTGTTTGAATTATTTTTTTTTTTATTGTTTATGCGTATTATTTCCAAATATTATGCAGTTTTATGCAACTAATTACCTATTTTTTTCTAAAAAATTAAAATACCCAGTTTTATTAATTAAATCTCGTATGCTGAGAACTGCAATTTTATTACAAGTAAAGTGAATCGTGAATGTATTTATTCTATAATATATATAATTATAATTAATATGTTAATATGTACCAATGGATCGATGTATTATTAAAACATGGAGTAATAATGTTCAAAGTTCAATATTATAAAGATATATATATATAAATATTTAACTTCTTTCTGTATATATGAATCATTGTTTACCAATTTTCCATAAGATTGTATTCGATTTTTGATGGTACATATTTCTAAAGTTCTTTTTTCACTTTTTTAATCAAAAAGTTAATTCAATTGTTATGAGTTAAACTACTAAATACCAATATTTATTTGAAGATATGATATAAATTAATATTAAATACGCAATATTATTAATTATATTGTAATAATTTAACAAAGAAAAAAAAATTATAATAATTATAATAAAATATTGAGTTATTAATAAATAAAAAAGTAAATAAAAATTAAAGATAGGTATGCACTATGCATAACATCTAAATTCTAAATTATTTTCCATTTTATAATAAATTAAGTTTAACAATTAAAATAAATTACATTATTGAATAATTAATATTGTAAATAATAAAAGTGTAAAATATGTCGTATAACTGCTTATATTATAATATTATCTATATCAAAGGTAGAATAAGGTTAATAACAAAAAATTAAAATAAATAATATTTATTGAAAACAAGTAGGTAGACTTATTTTTTTTAAACATATGTATTCTATAATGATATAAAAATCAATAATATTCCAGCCGATAAGATATATCAGGATTATTCATGAACCATGATTTATTTACTACCTGTTTATTTGAATCGGTGTGTACTGAAGTTTGAAATACGCAAATGTCAAATATATATATTATATTATATAGTATACCTGTAATATGTATACCTATACTATTTATTAATTTATTATTAAATAGGTTAATTTAACGTACATTTATGTTATGTTGTTTTTAAATAATTCTTATATAATTATTTAAAAACCATTATAAAATAAGAAGAATAATAAAGTATTATGTTCAGACCATTCAATTAAAATATGGGTTCCAAAATCCAGATATATAAATACTATATTATAATATAGGATTATGCTATATAAATTTTATTATATTCATATGTTTCGTTTATTACATAATTTTGATTTTTAAATACATTCATATTTTTCTTCAACTTTCATTAAACTTATTTTAAACCAAACATATTTTATTCGAATTCAAGGTTATTTTAATTTTTAATATTATTTTTCCACGGTTTTAGATATTTAAGGCCATTTACATTGAGTAGAATGTTACACTATTTTGATAATTTCTTCAGTTTTACTACACATGACATCATTAATGTTTATATAGTCGAATATTATCTACTTGTATTATTTTTCAATTAAGTTTTTATCCTGTATAATATTGTTTTTTTTATGTGTAAGACTAATAAATAGAGCTACATTATTTTTAATAAATCATCATAGTATCACATTTGAGATTCAAAAACTTAATATGTATGTTTTCTAACATTTTAATTTCACGAATATAAGATTTTAAATTCCAAAACTTTTCAACCATAAAGATATTTGGCAGGTATCTATTAAATATTATTATTATTATTATTATTTTCATGTATTATTAAATTTAAATTAACCATGGTAAATTATCAATTAAGTACTTGACTAAATATAATAACTGAATCCTATAATTAGTATTATATAGGCTATATACTTACAATTTTTAATTTACAATAATATGTTTCATTTTTATTAATGTTTTGTGGAATCCTTGGCATGATTGGGACCATTGAGTATGTAGATTTACAAAATCATTTTTACGCATAAGATAAGCCACTATGTACCTATATAGTATTAAACACATTGTATTATACGCAGATTAATACAGATAAGTTTAAGAACTACTAATAAGAACTATTAATTCCATTAAACTAATATTAACGGCAACAACGAATCTAATGGTCACGGATAATGCGTTTTATTATATTATACCTTAAAGCTAAATTGAGTTTATATATTATAGTTGTATTCGTGGTTTGAGATTAAATTGGTTTCCAATTAGGTATTATGTTTAATAAATTGTATTTTATAATTTTAAGTTTTAACACATATTATATAAATCATATTAGGTACAGTGTGTGTAAGAAATACACTAATAGGTATATTATTCTTATTTTGCAGCTATTGAAGTACCTATATATGTATTGAAAACAATTTACATACCTATTTGTTAACATATTGTTGAATCGCATAAGATCATCAAAAATGTTAAATCGCTATTCGCTGGTTTCGATATAATTAAAAATTTCGATTCAACGCATCAGCTTACACCTAGAATTACAGAAAATGACAGTGTAAGATATAAGTGGTTTAAAATGGTTTATAGCCGAGGGCTTACATCAAATCCCGGTTTAAAAATATCAATCCAGTTTGAATCTGGTTTAAAAATATCAAACAAGTTCAACAATATCAATACGAATTTGGAACGCAATGTGGTTGTAAGTATTTGAATACAGTGTAACCAATGAACATGAACTCTTAAAATAAATAGATAGATATGTAAAATGTACCTAACTTAATATATAAATTTTAAAGAAGTATCTATTAAATTTGCAATCATAGTGATGTTAAATTCCTGGAATGTAAATAATGACAATATTACAATCAAAAATAAATGTTAAAAGGTTGAATATTTTGTATGTCTATCATATATTTTCATGTCGACTGCCAAGTAAGTAAAAGAAATAAATATTTCTAAAATTACATAAGCAAAAGTTTGATCAATTTCTCTAAATAAATGTTGTTCACTTTAACGTCGATCTAAAGTGCACTGATTTACAAAGTAATTGAATGAAGGTAACTTAAAAACTGAATTTTTTTTTATCTAGTAACTAATATCATTATTTTTTTTTTGCCTACTAATATATCAATATTTTTCAAAATATGAATATTTCAATTCAATACATTATCAAACTAGTAGCACCTTTTTAATGCAATGAGACGTTACATTACCATATATCAATAACGCAGTTTAGGAAAGATATGCATTCTACACTCTGATCAAACTTTATTTGGCCTACCTGTTTTCACTTTCCTAATCTTCTATCTACAAATACCTACATTTTTCTTAATTTTTTTTTTACGAACTTAGTCTTTTTAATTTTTAATAGTTTTGATTATACTTATAATAAGGGTATATATACATTTTTATCTCACATTATGTAATTTCATTCAATAATTATAGTTATAAATATATATTATATATATATATATATATACAATTATTTTTGTATTTTCGTATTAATAATTTATCATTATGTAAGTACCTAATTGATTAACACGATACATGAATCGTGGTTTATATGTCTACTAATCTACTTACTTTCATATACCGTTAGTTTACTGTTTACTATTTCACCATTTTTATTAATGACTTTAATCACATGCAATACAAAAAATGTAATACAACTGAAATCTATGATATATAAAAAAAGAAAGAATAAATGAGTTTATAATAATATTGAATTGTACTAATTTTATGTCAACAGTCTCATCACATGCTTTAAAGTAAATACAATATTGCTTACAAGTTTTTACTAGTTAATACATTTCAGACTTTAATATAAACCAATACAATGCACCACCATCACACACAGAGTATTGACTTATTTTTGTGAAAACATGTAACATCAGGTAAATATATATACCTACGTGGCTATATGGGTTATAATATTAGTACAACGACGATGATGATATGTAAAAATGGCCATGTTATAAGTAGTATAACGTGGTGGTGATGCTGCAGAGTTCGTGCAGCGACTTATTATCAACCACTTGCCGTCCGCCGAAGCCGTCATATAAGTAGTAATGATAATAATAATAATATATTATATAGTTAACATGTTATAAGCCGCGTGGCACGGTGGTTAGTGGGCGGGGGAGCGCGCGGTGAAATTATTAGAAGCACCAGTCTGTCTGGTACATTCCTACCGCCAACGACCGCCAATAGCTGAGCCGCCCCGCCGGTACCAGCCCGAAAGCATTCCACAATAGACGGTCGACGACGCGGCTTGTCGTCCCGACCCGATATACCTATATGTGTAATATATTATAATAGTAAGTTTACTATAATAATAATATACTCGTCTATATTATTATTATTATTAATGCAGCGATGATACGACCTGCAGTTATAAAGAGACAGAGACAGAGACTATAGAGACTCACGTCTGCTGGCGGTGAAGGAGACGGATGATCGAAGAGGAGGCTTTTTCGTCCAAACGAGCTCGGGATATTTATGATTGCGTATACACCGAAATATCATTATTATTATAATTCGGAAAACAGAGTGAGTGTGTATGAGAGAGAGATTATTTGAGAGAAACGATAACTTATAACGCGGCGGCGGCGATGATATTATATATATTATTTTACAAGAGCGCGACCGATGCGTAAAACAATAATAACGACGACGACGACGACGATAATAATAATGGTGTGTATAGTCGTCAGCGCACGCGTGTGTGTGTGTGGTCGAGTATATTATATATATGTTTTTATTGACGTGTATATGTTTGTTTTAAAAAATCGTATATAACACAGCGTAGAGAGTGGTCGAGTGGGTGGTCCAGCGCGCGCGTGTGTGTTTTTCTCATCTTTTACATCTTCGTCTTTTACATTTTCTTTTCTTCTTATCCTTTTGCGTCTGTTCGCCTCCTCCTCGTCGTCATCATCGTCGGTGTTCTCTGCGTTCTTCTCGTTGTCATCGTATCCGCTGCACAAACAACGACAACGACGACTCGTTATCCAATACGTGCATTGTCGATATGAGACGTCTGCAAAGAGCGACGGTAAGCATCTATTATTTAGATATACGTCATATTATTATAATATGTACATACATAATATTACTATAATATACGTGTATCTGAGCACACGCGATCTCATTGAGAACGGAGGAGAGACGAAAGAAAACTTCGTAACGGATCCGCCGCGCAGACTCACGAGTGGACCGCCCTTTGATGTGTCTGCGACTGCGACTGCGTATGCGTGTGTGTGCAGCAACCGCTAATAATACGAGTAAGCCACCTGCGACCGCCTGTTTCATTCCTCTGCCGCCCGCGTCACGAATATATTATATTATTATAATTATTAAATATTATTCATTTCTCTATTATACGTATACGGACGGATAATTGATCATCATTATATTAATATTATTATGTGTATATAACCGCTGTTACAATATACTGCGCCAGTGAATATATATGCCTACCTATAATAATATACGTAATATTATACAGGCATACAAGTCGTCTCAATATATATATAAATATTGTATGCGTGGTGATGGGGACGGGTCAACGGTTTTATTATTATCATTATTATGTATAGGTATGTACGGAGAACAAAAAAATAAAAAATATAACGATTATCCTCTGGTCGGTTTCCCTTCAGTCCGGACCGCGTGCCACGGATCCACTTAACCCGTTCTCGACCCCCTCGCTCTTTTCAGACCATCGTCGCGGTCATTGAATAAAACAAACAAAACTACACAGACAACATGTCGTCGATGCCGTTGTTTGCTGGCGCGCGCGCTCTCGTTACCACCCTCTACCCATTTCGTTACCCGTCGCGTAATACATTTACGCATACAAAATATTTACGACAGCACTGCATACGAAATCACGCAGATTGTTAGTTGTTTCTATCGTCGATCATTTACATGTTCGATGTGTATTAATAGTATAATTATAGTAAACAGCGGCCATTAACTAATTATTAAGTTTATTTATTTTTTTTTTTTCGTCTTATTTATCTGGAAAAATATTTTATCGAAAACGTATTTTATTGGATACACATTTTATTAGAAACATATTTGGTTGGAAAATGGAAATATATTTGCCATGAATTATTTTTCTAAGAACTATTTATGGTTGGAAACATATTTTTACGGAAATGTAATTTATTGGAAAAATATTTCTTTAGAAAAGTAAATATGAGTTGTACTGTATTTTTTTTATATAATATATTTTCCCTCATCTTTCAACCACATTTGTTGTTCTATCTTAAGTAAACATTCAATATTTCTGCTGGATAATAAGGTTAGGTGTGAAATATGGTACTAAAGTCAGTTGTCCAAGTTTTATTAAAAAAAAATTCATTTTAAAATGTTAACATAATATTATTTGTGTGATTATGGAAAGGTGGTAGGGCCATGGGGCACTTCAAGTACAAAGCAACCAAAAAATATTGGCTCCTAATGGAAAAATTTGTGGCAACATGCATGAGTAGGTACTGATAATCTTCGTTATCTGGAAATCATTGGACTTTAAAATACAGTAACTATTGGCTTATAAAAAAAAATTGCTCCACCTCCATATACATTTTACAGATTTTACAAAAAAAAAATTCAATCCTCTAATTCAAAACAAATTATCTTAATTATGCCACTAGTGTGTACTGTATATATTATATATAATATATGTATTATAACTAAGTAATTAATAAATAGGTTTTTGGCTTCGTACTTTGCAGCAGTACACTTTATATTACTAAACATTATAAGGCATTATGGGAGTTTAATATCATTATAATATGCTATGCCCTTAAAATACAAAATTATACTCTATATAATAAAATAAATTATTACGCATTGCATATTATATTATGAGCTTATGATTTTCAGTTTATTCTTTTTCCATGACGATATACTAATAAGCTATATACTTTTTATTTCTCTTCCGCCATTAGTGGATTCGCATTCTTGCAAGTTGGGCATATAACGAGTTACGAATTCGACAATATTCGAATAATGATTACTTTTCTACTAGTTTACGAGGCTGATTTTAATTGCCTTTAAAAATACTTAAATAAATTTTACTTTGACCTATTGGTCATACATTTTCTTAAAATAGATCGAAATTAACTATTTTTTTTTATGACTCGTCATAAAGTCATTCGTATTCTTTATTCACATTAGACTTTACAGTCAGTAAAGTAAATCACTATAAGAAAACAAAATTATATTATATCTAAATAATGTTCTATATTTCCAAACAAGCATAAAACTCGTTTACTTAACATAATTTATTATACTAATCAAAGGTATGTGCCTTTTAGAAAATATATGGATATGTACCTATTTGATCCAAGAATAAATAACATTAATAATAAATAATATAAATAAATAGTCTATATTGCTTGAAGTAATTGTTGTTTATTTAATAACGAATGTAAATATTTCACTTATAAATATAATAATTTAAATTATGTTATTTAAGTGAGAAAATAAAAAACATAATTAAAAATACAATCATTTTAATATTGTGTAACTATTTATGTTTAATTGCATTACTAAAAAACATAATAGTAAATTGACGTATTGTTGAGTAAATGTATTACTCCTTATAAATTTGCATTGACTAAATTTTATTTTTTATAAATTAAATTTAAAAAAATTATTCATATGTAAAATTATAACACCTATTTTGATTGAAGTAAAATATAATAAAATACAATCGTCTGGTTTATAGCTGGTTGGAATTCGGTAACGGTTATTTTTTTTTCATGAAAGAATTATTGTTTTCTTGAGAATAATATAGAATCAGACAACCAATTATTTCTCATATTATATAATACGACGTAAATATAACGAGGAAATCGCATGCATTTTTTCTTTGTCATAACTTAAAAAAAAAATAACTATGAAACAACAGCATTTCGATTTATCCTCTTGGCATCGTTTTTCTTGACCAATGTTTCAACACTAATGTTAGTAAACAATAAATTAATATCATATTAAGTCACATTAGCCATAACCCTTTATGTTTAGTCGTGACAAGTGAATGAACAATATATATACATTATACACACACACACACACGCACACAAATATACATGCGCACACGTATATGTCTTGTTGAGTAGCGCGCCCAAATGGCTGGTTAGTTTGTTCAGTAATGTTGTTTTAATATACTCAGCTGGGCTCCAAGACGTCTCGTAGGCAGCAAACCGGTAGTTATAACTTTGAAATACAAATTAAACATTTATCAATATTGTTATTAGATTTATTCGTTAAAACATATTAAACGTATTCGTCAAACAATTGCTCATATTATATTATAGACTTGGGAACCCGTGTACGTCATACACAAAGTTGTGACAAGGATGTGTACCTACTACCCAGATTATATAATATTATAGGCAGGACTTTCTGGACGAAATATTTATTTATTTATTGAATAAACGGGCGTGAGTCCAGGTTAAAATAATTAGGTGTACAATACAAACATACAATAACATAATATGAATAATATAACAAAGTATAAAATATAAAATTAAACTAAACAATGAATACAAAGCGTAAAACTATGAAAGGAACAACGGATCCTCATTGGCTAATTTCAACATTCTCGTAATAGGTAGGTTCATTTTTTAGATAGCTTGTAATGCAAAAGGGTATTAAGAATGGATGATTATTGCGGATGATTGTTATTTTTTAATATTATGCTACAGTTAAAAATTACGAGTATAATATATAGTATAATATCATGTCATAGTTTATAATATCAAGTGCTCGGGTAGTCGGGTCTTGATTTTAGACCATTATAATATCTTATTTACATAAAATATTATACATATCTAATACGCCTATAATATAGTTACGTATAGTATTTGTTTCAGTCACGATGCGTAGATACTTACGAATCCTATAGCGAAGCTGTACCATTCACATGATCACGCCCCGAATACGCTTAGATTTCATCCATATTATACTATACAGTGGGTACCTACATTCTCTACAATCGATTTAAAGCATAATAATATATATTATTTAATACCTACTCATTATAGTCTATATACAATAGCCTGTATAAAATATGCATAAAAAGTCCTATAATTGGTGTATAGTAGGAATCCAGATGATCTCAAACTATAATAATATTATTTAGAAACCATTTAGCTTAAATATTTATTATTTATAACAAAATTTGAATAAAACTAGAAAAATAAAAAATAATTAAAACCTAAAGGTATGAATATTTATTTTAATAACTTTGTAAAATGTAAAACATATCCAATATTCTTTTCATTAGATATAGCAAGATATAATTAATTCATATTTAATATTCCAATAGTTAAATAATTTAACGTTTATTAAAATTAACCATGACGTAGGAGTATAGTAGGTACATAATAAGTAATACTATATTAACCAACTAAGTATTAGAACTTTAAACTCACTGTAATTGTTATAATTTAATTCTAAGACATAAATTATAACCTAAATAAATTTAATGTTATTGTACATAGTTATAAATTAAAAAATAATGTTTATTTTATCTATTAATTATAACTAAAAATCATATTTTATGCTTAAATTGTTTATTTTGTTTTATGTTTGTCAAAATGTAGGTAATACATTGTTAAGTACGATACGTCTTGAATATTATTTTAACAAAAATGAATCATAATATTCTAAAGTGTTTAATTTTTTAATAGAGAAAGAATATTTATTTAACCCTTAGGTTGAACATGTTTCTATGATCATTTTAGTTATTTAATTATATTTTTATTGTTGTAGAACGTCCATTTAATTCAATTCAAAAAGGATATCAATAAGTTCTATAAAAACCACTTTATAGAACCTATACTTTCACTACTATATATAGTTAATATTTCTAATAAATATCTTATGTTAATGTTAATTTAATGTTGGTATATTGTATTGTTAAAATATTAAATTTATTGTTTATAACATATATTTTATTAATAATTACCATTAAAACAATATTATTCTATGGCGACAGTTACTTCTTTTTTCTAATGACAATCAACTTTTTTTACTATAAATTGTTAAATAGATAATTTTTTTTAATATTTTAATGTATCTAAATCAAAATTTGAATGAATATAGTTGCCGAGTAATTAAAAGTACATCACTTGTCATTTATTGACTATTTATTTTAATTTAATGCCTTATGAATTATGATAGAGATTCCCAAACTGTGGGTTGCGACCCAAAAGTGGGTCGTGATTATATTTTTAAAGGATTGCGTTATATTTTTAAATAATACATTTTTTTAATTATCTATTACTTTTCGTAAAGTAAAAGAGCGAAAAAAGGTTATTCATTGATATTGTAGGTTGCCAAATTTTAAAAAATTCCCAAAATGGGTCGTCCAATAAAAAGTTTAGGAACCTCTGCGTTATGAGTATAAAAAAAATATATTTACATCATGGTAGCGTTAAAAAAATTGTTTATAATTGGTTATTCTTAGAATTAGTTTTATTTTGAATTGTTAATATTACCTATTTCCTTCTGTTTGTTAATTATTTCTTTATATTATTATGTATAGATGATAACTTGTATTGTTTTTTGTTTTTTATTTACTCTTTTATTTGTTTATTTATCAAATTTAATTTAATATAATTTAAAAATTTTTAAATGTATACTCTCAATCCCTAACATAAGCTACGCTTAAAATTGATTGATAATCATAAAGTGTTATTGTTTGTTCCTATATTGTTAAATTATGATGATTAAAAATAAATTAAAATAAGAATAACGTACTGAAAATGAATTTTTAAAAATATCAAATATATGTAATATTGAATCTAATATTTATATATAATTATATAAATTGATATATCGTGAAATTAATTTATATAAAATGTATCTTGTCCTATATTAGGGTGACCAGACGTCCCGTTTAAAACGGGATTGTCCCTTTTTTGATCATCGTGTCCCGTTGTCCCGACAAGCTTCGAACAGGACGCTTTTCATCCCGTTATTAGAAGATGGACTCGTTTTAATCCTGGTTTTACATATTATTACATTATATTTTAAAATAAATCGATCTATGAAACAAATCTAAAATAGTTTAATAACCAAATTTATAAATAACAGATAACAGTTTTCGTAAAACAAGAACCAATAAGGACCGATGCTAATGAGCAATTAAATTAGCAGTAGTGTTTAATAATAAAAAGAAAATTTTCCTAATTATTTAAAAAAAATTGTATTAGTTTTGATATACAACAATAATGTGTTGATTAATGGTAATAAAAAAAATAATATTCCTAAACAGTCGGAAACTTTTATTATTTAAGTTAGGTTAATTAACTCAAAAGGGTAAAGTAACAATAATAATTTTTTTAGGGGGGGTGTGTAACAATCGTCCCATTTTTTTATTTTTATAAAATGGTCACCTTATCCTATATTCACATTCCGTTTAACTATAAATAATATTATGATGATTTTTATCTCTCATTCACTTAATAATACATAAATTTATTACATTTCATCTACTTACCTATTAATTACAATATTAAATATTGGTAAAATAAAAACTGATAAGGAATTTTTTTTTAAATAAACATATTTTAAATGTGTAATTAGCATTTTTATAAAATTTATTAAAATTTAATAACAATGTAATATATTGTTAATATATAGTTAATATATAGTTTTACAATTACAATATATGGCATAATTTTAATAGTTATTATTGTATTAAACATGAAGTCAGATATACCTATAAATTGGTTATTAACTAGTATAAATGATGAAGAATCTACTAAAAAGATTAAAGATAATAAAAATAAAAATTTTAAAATACAATTTTATAACAATTGCTATTTGAAAAATTAAAAAAAATAAGTTATTGATAATTTGTAAATATTATTACTATACTTATTAATTGCTTTTAGATCTCTTATAGTTAAAGTCTATTTCATATTTCATGTATTATTATAATTTATATACTTATATTACAATGATAAAATAAAAAAAATATTTTCTAAAATGACGTGAACAGGTAACATAATTATTAAGTCCTTAATTACTTCATTTTCTTTAATTTTTTAATTATCCAACTGTTACTTTGACAATAAAATTCACTAAAGCAAATAATATTACCTAGTACATTTGTAAGAAATATTATGTTTAAAAATGTCGTAAACATAAAAATAATATAAAATAATACAATACATTTTATTCTATTTTGAAACAAATAATATATTATTTCCTTGAACGATAATGTTTCAAATTAAAACTACATTTTATTAAAAATTTTAAATTACTTAACAATAATAAAACTATATATTTGTTTTTAAAATAAAAATGTTTTTGTAAAGTTATTTTCAGCTGTATTTCACAAATCAAAATATGTTACAATAATGAAACATATTTTTGAAAAATGTTTATTTGAAAAGTATCGTCTTACTCGTGTTTAGCAGCCAACTTGAGTCATAAGTGGAAGTATAAATAAAAACAAAAAAGTGGCATTGTTGAATGGACCACCAAAGCAGTAGAGTTATAAGGGTATTATACACACGAGTATATATGACAAAAAAGTAATTAAAGTAGTGGGAGTATTTTTGCCAAAAACTATATATCATGAAACCGCCCCGAGGACATACCTAACATGTCTTTTAATGCTCAGAAAAATAATCGAATAATACTTTTTTTCTCTTCCAAACCGAAGGTTATAATTACGTACGGGATGACATCAAGAGACGTTCATTTTTGTTGTATTCCATATGAAAAAAAATATCATTAGCGGTCGACAAGAAAAAAATAAAATAAAATATAGGTATATATATATTTATTATACACGAAACCCATCTGCGGCGGTGAGAACGATTTTTCGAGTCTGGTACAAATGCAATAATTTTCGACATCCGGCTGACGGAAGAAGCGTATATAACTCTAATAATAATAATTATTGTTACGAGGAGGACGATTACAAAGAGGCCTGTCCAATTAGCGTCTACGTTCCGAGGATACGACCGATAATATCGTCCGAGGGTCGACAGTTTCAGCTGCATTCCACAGACATTAACATCTTTCGACCTGACATTTCAATACTAATTATCATACTAATAAAATAGTATTATAAAGACGGAGGAGAAAATACCAATAGAGAGGTTGGTACAACCTATATGCAGTTGACGATGGCATCACTAGCTAGTCACTACTATATGTAATTAAACGAATATAATTATATGTGTATATCATACAAGAATATTTATTTTTATTTAAAATTAATATATTTGCGAGGCTATTGTCAATCATATTTTCGTTTGATAAATATCCACGGCTTGGCTAGGTAAATGACCGTGGATTATGTGCATTTTTCATTATTTTTACAACAGAATATTATGTTACTAGTTTTTTTTTTTTTGCTTTGTGAAACGTAATAAATAATAATAAACTATGACTAATAATCATTATTATTGTTACAACGATTATTATATATAAAATATGTATTAACAGATTAGTTGTATATTATTAATTATTATAATAAATATAGCTAATAAGTAAATCCGGTTAGAGTTAATGAGTATCTAATGACTATATTACACTAGATGATAGGTAATGGCGTAATGGCATATATTTATATTACATAATAATTATAAATATTATTTAAATGTCTAGCTAAACTATCAGATAATTTTGTAACCCGTTATAAAGCTTCAAAATTTTATTACCTATATTTTTTCGTTCATTATTTTAAATAATGTCATTATAATTTATTAATATAGTTATATTAATAAATGATAATGACGTTCTACAAAAGTGGATTCATAACGGCGGGGTTTAAGAATTGAGAATATATTTTTAGAATTTCATATTTCATCTCAAAGACTCAAAACTTTATGTATAATATTGTTATAATAAAAATTTTAGATAACTATATTAATAATATTCTTATAAAGATGAATGATATTTCGAATATACTATAAAGAATGTTTTAATATTTAAAAGTAATAATAAATGATTATTATACGGTTTTCGATTCTGAGTATCGTTTTACAAAAAAAAAAAAATAATAATAATAATATATTTCGCCATAAAAGATTAATTTACAATAATATATAAAATATACAGTATATATGACACTCCCTCCCCCCCCCCCAAAACAAATAGCATAGTTAGTGATTAGGTGAGGTTAGAAAATGGACTGTAATATAATTTTTTTGGTATTTTTTGTCACCTAACTAACAAAATATAACTATAAACAAAAAAAACAGAAATTATTATAAATCTAATAGGTTCATCTCACTGCATATTGTATAATTATAACAAATTTAGTAAATATATAATTTTATAATTTTATAAATTAATAATTCAAAGTTTTTAAAATATTTTTAAGTATAAATTTAATTAATCTTAGATACAAAAAAATTATATGAATAACAATTAATTCTAATTTGTTTTAAGAAAATAGGTAAATAAATAAAATAAATCAATAAATCAAATAAGTAAATAATAATCGATGAACCACAGTTTATCTTTTATAAAAAAAACAATTGTAGAACATTACAGTCGATTCGAACTACATTTGTATAATGTTGTGTAGTATGTAGAAAATGTTAATACGAAATGTTTTGGGTTCTACGGTTCATTAAGTTATCTGGGGTTGAACAACAACGCAGAAAGTGTCTGTGATTTTTCACTAGGGGGAATCCTTATATATCGTTTTTGATGCGACACGTTCCAGTCATGTTTTTATTGGTATACTAACTTGACAATAATGTAAATCGAGATTTCATACTCAGTTCCTTAGGTCTTTGCTATATAGTATCGTATTTTTATGGGTTAGTGATATTTTTCCTACAAAACAATAACCTACACGAAACCATTTCAATGCCCATTTCATGAAACAGTATATCCAAACCCTATCAAAGGTTCCGAATCTTATATTTAGGTAGATTTCTAAGGGGAAAAATCATAAGACTACATTACCAGGTGACTGACGAGACCTTAAGAAAGATGATCCTAAACAATATTATTATTCTTTGTGAAATTTAAAACGTTGAAACTGAGTAAAAAAAAGACACATTTAAAACATTTATGTTTACTCTTAAGGGCCGGTTATATTTGAGTATTAGCTAATGATTTTATTTATTAACTGATTTGCCGCAAGTCTAATCTAATGAACTTTTATAAATATCAACGTTTTAGTTTTAATTTTTAAACGCTACGAAAATACTAAAATTTTACCTGAACAATACAATATTAAAACTTAAAATTTAATATAACATATATAATTCATTTGCGCAGTTTGAAAAGCTTATTAATTACGTATAAAAAAATTTATATTTATCACAAATTATTAAAATTTAAAACAAATATAAACTCTGTCAAATCTGTATAAATTAAATAACTAGAATAATTTTTATATTAGATCACTTATAACACTTATGATCATAAATAACCCTATATTATACATTATAAGTTATAATTATAAATATTAAGTATATTTATATCTACTGACATAAAAAATATGTATAGGTATTTAAAGTTTTTAACCCACCTAAATAAAAAATATTCAGCTATGTGTCTAACGTGTTCACATATTTAAAATAATATCGAACAAAATATTGAATTAGTGGGTTAAATATTGAACAAAAAAATGCAGTCGAGGTCGGACGACTGCTATATAGTGCAGTTGTATAACGCTGCGCAGTATTATTGTTATTATAGCGAATCTAAGTATATTATATTATTATATATAGTGCCGAACGAGCGGTCATCATTTTGTCCGTTCGCTGGGAGTTTAGAGTATAAAAATAAAAACGACTATTAAAATAATAATGTTATATGTTATATCCCAATGGATCGTTCCCCGAGGGCTGTTCTCGAAAACGTTCGAATACAAATACTTATATACATACATGTATATATATATATATATATATACTGTCTCCGGTTGGCATCTCAACAGCATATACATGCATATAATACATAATGTGTGTAAATATATACGCGATGAAGACATAAACTATACATGGAATTAATTGCACGTAATAAATTGTCAACGTCATCACCACCCCCACCACTCGCCTGTCAGCCAAGCCGGTTGGTTGTATTATATATTATTTTATTCTACAAGCTCATCCCCTATCGTTGGCGTTCGCGCGCTTCACTTTATTCTTTCCGCGGCCGTTTGCGCTGTGTTTATTGTAGGGAAGCAATCACATTAGTGCCCTCTTGGAAACGGCAACGTTGGCCGTTTAAAATTCAAAAATTTTCTTTATTAGATTTTGCCGGCATAAATATTATTACGATGATAAATCGGCTCGTCGTAATATATATTATATATGTATAGAAAACGTCGAAAACGCTTTTACACTACAACACACCCACACACTCACTCTTCATATACATAAGTGGAAATGGGGTGGACGTGCCGGTGCACACCCCAATAGTGTAAATGAAACTGTAAAAATTAAGCCAAACAACATACTATATACGTATATTCCGTCGGTGGTGGGTGAGTATCCGAGACGGATAAGATAGTCGAACCAAATAAAAACGGCGGCATTAATGGCCGAAATTATATAGACCGCGTAACTACGACGTTATACATAAAATCGACTAAGTATAACATATATATTATGTACAGGTACGTGAGTGCATAACAAGCATTCAAAATAACAATCAGTAACCGCGAGACACGTACGCATTATATGTAATACATATTATACACATATATATTATATAGAGGTACTCGACAGTATTAATAATAATAATTCGATCGTCTTTTCATTTCGTACCTATTGTTATATTATATGAAGATAAAAAAGAACTAATAATAATAGTTCAAAATCGAACCAAAATTACGTATTGTAGGCGTGTATGTATATATGTGTAATGTGTATGTGTGTGTGTGTGTATAATGTGTATATGAAAGAACACCCCCATTTGTGTTTATTATAATAATGCACACACGTCGTATATTGATATTAAGTGCGGGATTTCGACGGTGTGATTTGCCCGCGTTTCAGTGGTGTGCCCTGTCATTAAGTTTAACCCGGCAAGCAGGGTGAAGTGCCGCTGCCATCGCACCTGTACACCTAAGGTTGCATTGTTACGCGTCAGTGTGATGGGATGTGATTCTAGTGAAAGAAGTGCGTGGGCACAAAGTATAATGTGTGTGTGTGTGTAATAATATAATGAAACAAATAAAAAAAATAAAATCCAAACGAACCTCAATAAGGAACCTCAGGGTAAATACAGGGAAGTTATATATTATACGCGCGTACGTATATATTATATTATTATATATATATACATTCTTGGTGAATGGGAAACAGAGGATATGGACTATAATTTTGTAACGTTACAAGACATTGCCCGAAAATCATCGTGTGCTGCTGTCGTTCTATACATTATATTGGCCGAGAGCGAGGGTGGAAACTATTCGTTCGGAACTCGCGGCACCGCGCGCGAGAGGGTCGCGCGGAAAAAGGGGTTCAAAAAAAAAATAAAAATATATATATAACAAATAAATAAAATAAAAGGAACTGTCTAATGACGGTTTCAGTGTTATTGCCAAACAACCCCTAAGCCACTGCCACCGCGGCCGCCGTCGCGCCCTACACGATCGTTTCATCGCGAGCCCCTGTCTATACATACACAATGTAACTAGATTAAAGCGATGCTACGCGCGTTATCACATTATGTTGTTCGGAGTGCGGTTGATTAATGTATACAATTTCATGAAAGTGGCACGTGTTAACTCCTCTCAACTATTTAGATGGTCATTTTACATTTAATATAATATACATCAACGTATGTATAATTTAATTTATTCTAAGTTTTACTAAGGTACCGCAATAGTATATTATACTTAGAATAAAATTATATTATTATATTACATTAATGTATAATTTTTGAACATGATGAAAATATTTTAGAAAATTCTCGGATATTCCAGTATTGACTAATAATTATTCAAATAAGACCACGACAAATCTATATTTTTAATAGCTAATATTTTATCCTTTAATAACATAAATATAGGAATACAAATTAATTATACATCTTGTGTTTGATAAATATGATGTAACTTTTATAAGTTGTTGTCATGTTTTGACTATATAAGTAGATATATCAAACCTTTTCAGTTTTCAAACCAATATATTGTAATATACAACCTACCTATGTAAATACTAAATTATTTATTATAATTTATATTCATTCCGTAATCGAATGTAAAACAAATTCAAACAAACACTACATGTATATTATATAAAAAGAATTGTTGGATAGTATCCAAAATATTGATACTCGGAATTATAATTTAATAATAAAAATCAATACACAAAAGTCGGATTTGAGCCAATTTTTGTATCCTTTTATTTATTTTAAAATCACAATATTAATCAAATAAAACATAAATTAGTATAAAAAAAAGTAACTACAAGTGAGTTATTTTTAAAATATAGGAAACACTGCTTAAATTTAAAAATCGTTTTAATTTTTTTTTTTTTTTTTGTCAATGTACTTGTTTGAAATACTCAGTCAATATTAACTGAATCTTATATTATGAATAATAAAACTAATATTTATATAACGATTTTTTTCATTCACTTTATAAACTATATTTCACAGATTTATATTTGAAGGGTTGAGAATTGCTACAGACCCTTTTTATACCATATATTTCAACTGTGGAAATAAATTTAAAACACTTAGATAAAGTGTATTTTGATGTACTCACGAGTCACTATTCAATACTATATAATAGTTAAATTATTGAAATACCTTATCCATATTTTATATTTTCTGTTGCCATAATAATAATAGCTGAATAAATGAATAATAATAAATTTATAAATAATTTCAAAAAAATTTGACAGTAAAGAACCGTACTATAAAAACAAGAAAATTATATGTTTATGTTTCATTAATATTTAAATGTAGATACATAAATATATAAAATTATTCCATTAATCATTATAAATTATGCATTTTATTTTATAAGCATTTGGTAATCTACAATATAATTTATTAGATATTTTGTGTAATTATATCAGCAGCATACTAAAGTTAATTATTAGTGTTAATAAATGTGTTTGTAATAGCTCGTTTAAAACATTTTATTACTAATAAAATACTATAAGTCTATAATAATTAAAAATAAAATAGTATTGATAATAATTTAATATAATATAGGTACAATAGGTAATAGGTATAATATGTTTATACAGAGTGTAACAGGACTATTTAACAAATATAGTAATATTTGTAATGGAAGTTTGATAAATAATCTTGTTACACCTTATATACATTTATGACCTATTTGTACACACATTCAAAATAACGAAAGTTTTACGATATAGAATAATATATATGTAATTTTAATAGTTTATAAAGTATTTAAAGTTTACAAACTATTTTTTATGAACGAAATTATTACTTTTAAATTTACTTTTTATAAAAGCTTTAGTCTAAAATCAAAAACAAAAACTGGTTGTACATACAGAATTGCCATTTCTTACTTTATTTGTAACTATAGACCCACATTTATTTTTAATTATTTATCAAAAATACATAGAATTATTTAATTTAATATTACTGTGTTTAATATTTATAATTTATATTGAATAATAATCGGTAATGTAGGTATGTATATTGTATATATACAAGAATTTTATGAAAAATAAGTGGTTCAAAAATGATGCCAAGTTTTTCATAATTTATTATAGTTGAAAATTGAATGTAAATACATTATACTTTATTTGATGATATTATGATAAAAATACATGTTATCACATTTAAATAAATATGGTTATAAACAATAACCGATACTGTTTTTATAGTGGATAATTTAATACCTATTATATTGATTTTACTTTTATATTTAGTCAGTCCCATCATTAAACACAATAGCCAAAACATATTTAGAATTTATTATGTTAGGGGAAATATATAAATGAGCATAGAATTGGTTTTTAGATGAAAATTATGAAGGTTTAGTACCCCCTTTTTTTCCTTTTTTTTTTAGTTATTTTCATTCATATCAAAATTTTGCGCGCGTAATTCATCACTATATTATATAACATATCCACTTTTAGGTAGATAGGTACACTTTATGTATACATATATTTGAGATAGTGAGCCCTTAAATACGAGGGTTAAAATTCCTGTTTGAATGAGAAGGGGTCTGTAATGGTAAGGGTAAGCTACCTGTTGCTGATAGTCTAAGGGTTTGTATAACATAGCTATATTATAGGTTTATGCTATGCACGTGGATACATATAGCATGCGACGATTGCAATGATTACCTCCACTGCCCCGCCGTGGATCGCTTTCCTATTAAACACCATTGCCCAAGACAATCGTCCGACTTTTCTATTTTTGTCTTTTTTTTTCATATTCTCTTCTCCTTTTTTCTTTTTCTAATTTACTTTTAAAAAGGACATACCGCCGCGTTCCCACGGCACCTGTGCTCTTTGTTCATTGCTGACACAATGGAATCATTAATATCGAACAAATTCATACGCATACACACACTCGCACAATTATACATACACAGATACACGCGCCCGTAGAAAAAGAGAGAGAAAGAGAGATAACACTATAACAACAACAATAATAAATAACGCGCGCGCGAGCGCTCGAGTACACATGGATACTGTTGAAGAGATGATCTGTATTATGTGGAAGCTGCGGTCATTGTGAATCGCGTTTTAATTATTAGAACGTAAATAATCATAATAATAAAAATCGTTATAGGAAACGTATATAACAGATAATCATTATAGGTATGTTGCGTGTTACTTGTACATGTATATAAAGTGTCCGGCAATATATAATAATAATAATATTATTTCAGCATGACCGCGAGGCTTGTGCGCAATGATGGTGATGATGACTACGACGACGACGATGACGATGACGACGACAACGACGATGATGTTGTTCGACGAGCCGACACATGGTATAATATACATCACTTGTTTTTACCTATATACGTTACTCATCTGTGTGTGTATAATGTATATGTATAATGTATACGTATACCTACTTTAATAATATGTGTCTTGTGTGATCGAATTAGTTACGGTAAACACCAGTACGACGGCGACGGCGTTTCAGACAATCGGAATAAGAAAAATTGAAATTCCACTGTTAATGTTGTACACCAGAGGCTTATTGCAGACGACTACGAATTGACGCGTGGGTGGCGATAGTCAGTAAATAATACAATAAGTATGATCTTGCATTGGGTACTACGCATAACGCTTTCCATCGTGGTCTTCATAGCGAACGGCGTTTGTCGGCAACACTACTACGAAGAACTGAGGCTGATACTGCGCGTGACAAAGCCCAAGATCGTACTATTATTTATTATATATATTATTTTTGTGTTGGTGCATAAAATTCGGTCGAGAAATTAATACCACAAATTATCGCCCCCAGGAATCCATTGCCACAGAGCACAATAAATATGTATACCTATATATTATCATCGATGTGACCGTTGTCAAATTAGATCGGTTCGTGACGAATCTTTATTAGTGCATAATAATACAATGATATTAACATAGACAATGAAATACCCCTATAGTAAATAAATTATACACGGCAGAATACTTTTACACGATATTTAATTGGTTTTATCACCCAGAATCGCAACCTGTAGATACATCGCGACATATTGATAAAGTGTAAATAATTTTTTTTTTTTTTGTTTTCAAGAAAACATAATTTTACGCAATCTTTATTTAGTTGAATTCTGTTGTAAACAAAAAAAAAAAATAACACGCAAAGTCTACACATGTAGATTTTTTTACTATTCTAGTTATTGATTTTGACTGAAAGTTCTGAATTTCTAAATCGATCTAAAGTCAACGGATAAATGGTTTGCATTCTCACGTATACTTACCTTGAACTTGATAACAACTGCGATGGTAGGCATAACTGTACAGCCGTACGTGTATACATGTATACATATATACAGTCGATGTATGTGTATGTGTGTCCTGTATCTATGCGGTCACGCGATAAGGTCGGTCGATTGTGATGCAACAGGGTTATTTACATATTTAAACACATTTTCGTTTTAATTGAAACTATGCGATTATTTTAATATGTTAATTACTTATTGCAGCAACTAGTGGATAAGGAATGAAACAAATTCGTATATCATTTAGGTATCTATACAATGAAACGATGTTGTTGAATTATTTTAATAAAAATCAATATAAAAAAATATTTAATGCAAACACATCAATATTTTTAAAATTATTATAGTATAATATTAAAACAAATCTATAGTTACCATTGTTTACATTTTCATATGAATATTATACATATAGTTACTAAGCTATGATATGCTATAACTTGAGATAAGAAATGGATTTCAATTTAACTATCACATAACTTACTATATGATGAGAAAATAATAATAAATTAGCTTCTGTTTACATTATTTATGCAATACATTTTATAATAAAATAAATCTGTATTTCTTGGCATAATATTATTATTATTTTACATATAAAGCAAAAATAAGTTCGACAATATTCCTTTGCCGACTCAACTCATACATAATAGTAAATATGATTTGATATTATTTAAATAAACATACATTTTTTAATACACAATTAAATATTTTGTGATTGAAGATAATTATTTTTGCAATACCTAGTATAAGTATATTATATTATTTTCATGTTTCTAAATGTTTAAAACCTTGTGTTTAATTTGGATTATTAACAGAAAATTGATTTGAAAATGTAGGTGGAGTTGTCATCATTAAACAATAGTTAGTGTGGCCAATATATTTTGTAAAGATAGAGGCATAAACGTCGGTACGTGACGGTTGCACTGACATGAAGTGATTATCGTCTATTTTATTTATGAACATGATCTCTTGATCTTGTTTGTTTAACTCGTAGAAGTATGTGTGTAATCCAGGGTAATGTAATGTATTTCTTGATTTAACTGAAAAGGTAGAGGCAGTAAAATTAAACGATTTTTTTAAACGATTACCTGTTACTCTTTCACTTATATAAGTTATACACTTATATAGTTATATATATTAATTCCATTACCAATATTATAAATATTATATAATATGGTAAATATGATAATATATATTAAAAATTTTAAATAGTCTATTTTTCAAATTAGTATCAAGTATATTGTTATTCACAGTAACTTTTATTTTTAGTAAATCAATTTTCTCTTGAATAATATTTTTCTATTTCTGTGGATTTATTTTAATGTGATTAGTATAAAAAGATTGCTCTTATGCTTGATTTTTTCAATTTATTTGAGCTATACCTATAACATAAATAAAAATGATTTAATAATAATCGAGTAAAATATATGATAGGCTTTATAAAGTTGTTATTTTATTCCAATTTTGGGAGTTTAAGTCCCCTTTCCCGAAGTCATATATGTTTAATAAATATTATATGACAAATGTTAAATAAATCTCGAAAAGTGCATTTTTAAACTTCACATAAGCTGAATTTCTAATTATTATTAATTTATCATTAATTTATTTCAACTGTATAAAATATGTTAGTTATTTATAGAACTCTATAATGCTTAACGATTAATAAAACACCTATATCACGAATTCATGAATAAATATGTATTTATGAAAAATTCGTAATTTTTAGTAAAATTGTAGTTGAGTCAAAAATTATTTTTATACCTATTTGATTCTTTATTATACTTTAAAAATTAAAAAAAATTTCTTAACGTTGTTACATATGTCTAATGTTAGTTATAAAAGATCAAAATATACAAAATACAAAAACTTTGTTTCGATTAATTTCAAACTATATAATGTAAAAAACACTTTCCGTACGTATCAAACTGACGATTTAGACGTATTGTGGTATTCAACTGTTGAGTTGTTTTAGTAAGTTCAATATCAAAAACATATAACAACCTTCGAAAACTATTTCCACTGCATATTGGCTTATGATGTAATGCTGATATGTTACTGCTTACTGTCTAAGAATAATTCAGTAAGTATGCTCACTAAAATGAAATAGACTATTAGTGATACATAAACCTAGCAGCCATTCGGCTACTATACAAATCAAAATACTTCAGACAGCGCAAGTATATGAGTCATTTCAATTGAAATTTAGCTTCACACTAATACCTATTTATTAATGATTAGTTACACGCTTTTATGTATGTTTATATTGATTTTTATTTGACTGTGTATCCAAATATTGTTAATCATTTTGGTAACGATCAACTGTTTGGTTTAATATAAAAATTTAAAAAATACACTATAATTTATTATCCATATTATCTTATAATACTTATGATAAATACAAATTTAACACTTTATTTTTCAACCTATTCGATTGGAGGACCGGCTCAAATTTCCGAGGCTGAAATAAATATTTAGATTTTATGTCAAATTCAAGTAATTGTTTTGTATGCATATTGCATATATAACTATATAAAAAGTCAAATTTTATATTTAATCAATGTTACAAATAAAATTATATAAATCATACAAATGTATATACCTACTATATATTTTGAGATAGTAATAAGGTTTTGAATATGCTGAAAATCAAAATTCCATTGCTATTTAAATGACCTTATAGCTATATCTTTTATAATTTCAGAATACAGATATAATTGCTTGAATTGTATAAATTATTAGACAAATTAACAAGAAATAATGCACATTTTTTATGAAATGATTAATTATAATCAATAAATCAAGTTAACCGGCTAAACCTGCTACTTTAACCAGCTATATACACTAGGTATAGTATAATTGTGCGTGTGTGTGTCTTTCTATTCAGATAAACGTCTGCGTGTCGTATAAAAACATAATTACGATGATGCCTATGATATTCATGACACATAAGCCGTAACTTATCATACCACTATATTGTTGGTTACAAATATTACATACTTTTATTATACATTACTTCATTATAGACAGTACAAACTACACTATAAATTATTTTAAATTAAGTATTTTTTTTCAATGTTTAAATTTTATCTATTTTACTCTACCTAGTATGTCTATCGTTATAATATCTATATTTTTTCGTTCATTTTACAAAATAAAACATTCCTCGATTGTATTTATTTATTTTTTACTAATAGTCTTAGAACTTTATGAATAATATTAACTTTTTGATGAGAAGGTCAGTAATTTCTTTCTATCTCATTTTTGATAAAACAAATTGAGTCTACTATACACTACGTCACTACACATATATACCAACTGTACATAATGTTTGATATTGTATAGTAAAATATTATCTATTATACATGTATTATTACATTAGTATATTGCTATATTCTTTACTCTATGATATATTGCATTGGCATACGTAAGTAACACTTTATATTATGTACCTATGCCAAAAATATGTACCAATTAAGCATTATTTTTAATCATTATATATACATCATAACATAAATAGAAAAATATCTAATTATAACACGATGTTCTAATACTTGTAGCTACTCTAATTAAGATAATACATGCTTTATTAAAATATGTATAATTGCTATTATGTATTTTGTACCTACTTATAATGTTGTATATACCAACCTACGCATAACACGACTAATAACTTACAGTCCACGCAAATCGTATTAAACTACAAAAATCAAACGACATTCAAACTTTGGTTAAATGATTGTTGCAAAAGTAAAATTACGAGTATTATACATGCGTATGCTGTCGAAGCATGTATAAGTAATGTTTTTAGAATTATTTAAAAGCAGTTTTGCTGTGTAGATAATACTATCCTTGAAGTCAAAGTAATAATATAAACAACGCTTCAAAACGTACAGTTGAATATTACTATCTTTGGAAGTAATATGTAATAACTAATGTATAGTAATCAAGTTATATAATATTCTTATTTCTTAAAACTTACCACCGAAGTTAAAATGAAATAATATTAGTTACTATCTACTTACAAAATATGTGATGTACTGACGTGTTTCAAAGTCATTCGTAAATATTATTTTATTTTCATTATGAATGTATTTTTGTATTGTGTATCTAAAAGTATCCCTTTAAAATAATTCATAATATATATCAATAGAATATTTTACATTTAAACTACATGACTATATACTATATAGGTATGTTTCTATATGGTGTATATTATAATTTATATTTATATGTTTAATGTTCAGTTTTAAGTAATATAATGTTTTGTAGACTTGAGTAGCTCATATTATCACTATTTTTATAAGGTAAAACATTATTGATTAGTTATTAATTATTAATATTTAGGCATTATATACTATATATTATTATAAGCTAACTCGCATTTCTCCTAGGCCATATAATTATAATACTAAAATTAATTTGTATTTGTTACTATCATCATATATTTGTATGCAGCCCACATAGCTGTCAAAATAATTTGATAGCGTGTTTAGAAGAATATGTTTCGTGCACCGAACAAACGCAGTAAATTTGTATTCAGACAAGAATGAAAAAACTGTAGCGGACGTGTTACGTATATATTATTGTATATAAAAGATGAAAGACGATATGGTCGGAATCAACTACCTCTATCTACACACACGAAGCTGCAACAACAACAGCCATCGGCAGCCCTTACGAGTTACGTTGTAACGCGGACCGCACAGGCTCTTTGATCAGGCGCTGGACACGCGTAAGCCGGGCCAGGCGATTGCATTCCATTCACCGCCGTCTGCTGCAAACATTACACGTACGGTAAAAACGTTTACGACCAATAAAGAGCGATTTCGAAAAAAAAACATTATATTATCTCTTGATGACATTGAGGTGTCCGTTTGGACGAGGCCGACTCAGTAAATTCATCAATCTCCAACTCTCGGGGTATTTGTTTCTTCGAACTTTATGGCCGACCATTAATCATGGCTAAGAGTTCTATCTGGCTCCGAAGATCGAGCACACGCTATAAACGCTCCGGTTTTATTATTTATTTATTCTTCTTTATTTGACTTTTCAATATCCCCCGCTACTCTATTTATATTAAATTATTACCGCGAGATTCTTTTTATATTTTTTCATTTCATTTTCTCTCTTAGTTTTTTTTTTACATCCATTATATATAGCATAAACTCACACACTGCACAAGTACATCGAAGTTAATTTAATGCGACTTGTGCCTCTATATAATAATAATAATAATGCGTGAGTGTGCTGTGCGGTAGACCACGGGAGATGGGACTAGGAAGAAAGAAGAAACAAAGGATACTCAGAAGACGCGTAGAAAAATAAGACGAAAGAGAATTAGATGAAGAAGAAGATGTAAAAAAAAGAATCGGGATATGACGACTGAAGGAAAGGAAAAAACAACGGGTTCATAAATTATAAGTGCACAGTAAAAACTCAGGTATGTCTATTAATACTAAATAAGACAGAGAGAAGGAACCAGCAGCTGTATATGTATATATATATTATGTATAATATTGTATTAAATATAATAAAAACCTCTCTAGTCTTCACGTAATAAAATCTTGAGACTGCTGGTCGCCGTTTAACATGCGCACATCACGGACAACCCATCGTCGATCGCACGGCTGTACCGCAAACGGATTATAATCCGCGGTCGGTCATTATATATTTTCACGTACATAATATTATAGTGAGTTAATATTACCTCTTTTATCTGGTCTGACAAAAAAAAACAATATTACAAGGCAACCTTGTACAACGGTTGTATATACATAATATTGTTCCGTGTGAATGCTCAATAGGTATACGATTTAATATGGCGATTGCTTGACTCAGTATATTATAATTGCTATACACTACTTGCAATATTCATATACTTCGTGCAATAGAAAATGCAAAAACGATTAAAAATATAATTAGGCAGTCAATAATATTATTCTGTTTTAACTTTTAAGCAAATACTACAGTTCTATATTCACTCTTCGTCGACCTATAACACTTTCACAATAAAACTTGATATTCAAAATACAACTTTGTGTAGTTACATCACACATAGGTTTACAAGTAGGAAATACCTTCTTAGATTTATATTAGATACATTTTAATTAAACTAGAAAAATAAAAACAGCCAAGTCATGGTGACCTGAAAAGACTAGAAATATTATATCCATTGGATGTACCGACGGATGGATTAAACATTAAAGTAGAAAATATTCTCTAAACGCTGTGTGAACCAATTCCACAGCAATCATTATAGTAAAGGGAATATGAATAATTACATAATATAATATTAATACAATATTAAAATACAAGTATCCTAATCTAAAACATTACACATTATTAAAATTTCAAATTCCCCAACATAATAGTTCGAACCGAAATACCTGAGGTACTTTTCCTAGACTTCTAACAACCCTCAATCAAATTATATATCAAGAATCTATCTTTATTGATTGATTTAAAATATTAAAATACAATTAAGGCCTGCACCAATTCACGGGACACAGACTCAAATGTGACCATTATTTTTATGACATTATTGTATTTTATAATAAAAAACCTTGCAAATTATACTTAGTAAATAATTTAAATTATTATAGCAATGTATTGTTCTAACATCTTGTTGTTATTGTACATAGTTATTTTATATACTTAGTGTGTACCTACCGATAAAATCTAAAGGCTGTTTAAGTGACAGATAGAAAAATTTTCAAAATTATAAACAAAATATATAGGATTAGTTCGCGGTGGTAGTGCACTCTGATTTTAATTTATATAATACCATATTTGATTAATATATTAATTATTTCAAATTAGTATAAATTCTGATCAAAAGTTCATTTAGATATTTTCAAATTCGTATAAGCTAAGAGCGCAAACAATCAACTAGTTATGTCTATATAATAAAAGCATAGTTATAATTTAACTAGATAATCATTGCTTACAATATTCTATTTTTTTTTATGCATTTCATATGTATAAATTAAAAATGTTTAGAAATTTCTGATTTATAAAAAAGGTTTTTTTTTTTAATAATGCAGTTTGTAAGATTTTAATCAACAACTATATTAACAATTTAGCATTTAATCCCATTTTCAAAAATCGTAAATTTTTAACACAAAATTAAACAAATTTTACTTAAATTTTTCAAAAAAAAAAAATGCTTCTAGAATTTAATAATCGTACCTATAATAAACAAATGTTTACTAATTTTTATTTAATACTTCATACCTGATAGGTAATTATGATAAAGTCGTCATAGCATTAAATAGACATAATACAACCAAATATATATTTAAACTATTTTGATGTTTTTGAATGATTTGTATGTATCATCATGAATCAAGAACCAACAAAAAAAGAAAAAAAATGTATTGAATTTTTTTTTTTTTTAGACTGTATCAACCATTTAGTGAGTCATTACTAATAATAATTATGTATATATGTATATATATGAAATATAAATATTTAACGTCACATATTTTTAAGGAGGCTTCTCTGAATTTTCCTCTAAATTTCAATGTATATTTTGAGTTTCATGGAAACTTGTTAAGTGTAGATGTTAACATTACTCTGATGGATACTGATGGAAAAATTGATTTAGAAGTTTCTTTAAATTTCCCTTTGGATGAAATTGTGGAATACAACAAGTTTGCCTCACATCCTATGCTAAGTAACTATTATAAAACTTGTACTTGAACGAAAATAGTATTTATTATTATCAACCCCGTTATCTTTAAAGTTTACGTAAATATTAACATTTGAAAATTCATAATACGCATATCCCTGAGTAAATATAATTCTTAAAATATAACTTGACAATAATTAACAGAAATTTTACAAAAATATTGTTCAATTATATTATCGATTTATTATACCTAATAATTAAATACTAATAATATAAATTATAAATTATAAACTAATACAATATTTTTGACAAAAATGAAATCAGCCTATCTACCTACTACGTAATCCTAATAATGACATAAATTACTTTAATAGTTATATCAAAAATATTGATGAAATATCCTTAGTGATAATATAGGCTTATAATAAATCGTCTACACTAGGAATCATTTTAGTATACAATGCTATATCAGTGAATTCAAATTTAACATATCCGTTACAGTGACGCACTTGACACCTACTGTATAGCAGAGCGGTGCCCAACTGCCCAACTTTATTTATTCTTATTTTTCAAACATGTTTAATCAATAAATACTCTAATAAATATACCTTACTATATACTAACTAGTAGTTACGACTTACAATATTATTTAAGTATTAACTATCTTTTAGATTCTGAACGGAGTGATGAATGTATTGCTTTTACAATGATGTGTGTTTTTTTTTTTTTGTGCCTGACGACAACATTTGGAGCAGTAATAATGCTCCGATTTTTAACTTCAGCCCCTCTTTGAATAGGAAATTGAATCTAGTTGGTACTTTGGGGGGGGGGGGGGGTCAAAGTTAAAATTTTCAAATAGTTTTCAAAAAAATCGAGAAAAACAAAAATAAAGTGACAGAAAAACGACAATTTTACGAAAAACCACTTTTCAACAAAATCGATTTTTTGATTTTGCTGTAACTCAAAAACGAATCATTGTAAATACTTGAAATTTTCACCAAATTTTTATATTATGGTTATCTCTTTACAGTTAAATTTTCAAAATATTTTGACCATTTTTAAGCTACTTATAGACAATTGAAATTTTCGACTTTTCTAAGTTTTTTTTCTTCAAATGCCGATAAAAAATTTTTGGGTGGCCAGAAAATCTTGAAAATTTAATACAAGGTTTCTTATAAGTTTTTCTTATAGTGATAAAAAAAAATCCAAAATCGTTAGTCACAATTTTTTTTTATAAGGGCTTAAAGTTCAAATTTATACGAAATATGTCAAAATTTAAATTAAATTTCATACTCTCATTATGTGTATGTTGCCAAATATTTTTTTTATTAATAAACAGATATTATAAAGTAACTATAGTAACATAATATAGTAACTATACTATTTGTTTCAAAATAGAATGTATGACAATATTTAAATATAATATATCCTAGACTGACAAATCATCTCCGTTCAGAATCGTTTTTCGTATACAATGATACCTATCATTGCATTCAAATTTAACCTACCATAGTCCGAGGTCCACCCCACCCCCTAATGTACAGCAGAGCGATACTCACTTACCCGCTTTTTTTAAAATTGTTTTTCAGTTTATTTTGAATCACTGAATGAAGTAAAACAAATCTTTCAAAAATCAACGAGCAATAATAAAAACGGTATTAAGCAGACATGGGTCTGCATAGTGGACTTGTTGCCATTAGTATATGGTAATTAATCATTAAAATCGAAAAATGTAAATATTTTATCCTCCAACTAAATCTATCTGAAAATCAGGATTTTTTTATTTAAATGTATGTTTAATAAGTGCATATTTTGTATTTATATACATATTTGTGATTGATAATACTCTAATTCCCATTTCCTCCAAATATAGATGGCAAATTACCATAGATATTAAACATATGGATGCGGCATAATTTAAAAATCTGTAAGCTAACATAATATCTTATCAATTATCTGTACACATCAAATTTTCTCTCTCTTACAAGAGTTAAGAGTTTTACTTTCCTTGTCACACAGAAGATCTGTGCGAGTGAGAACCATCGTTTCTCTCTCCGTTATGTTGGCCTAAACAGTGTATGTAGAATGTATAAAGGAATGCCGTATCCATATGTTTAATATCTATGCAAATTACGGCTTCGTTTATTTCAATATACCTAATATGCATACTGTAATAGTTAACAATCTAGTTTATTATCAATCTATATAACCTAACCTAACATACAGTGCCTCAATGGGGGATTTATTTTTGGGAGATCTCAGGTTGATGTTCTAACATTTTAAAGTGATAAATTATTAAGGCCATTGAATAATAATATAGAAAAAAATTAATTTAAAATATTCCCCACACCCGTTTATTTTAAACTGTTATAGACTCAGTTTTACTCCTATAGGCCCCCAGATATGACTCGATTTAAAGAAACATATAACATATAAGTCACAACACTCATAACTCATAAAGTAGATGTATTCGAATAGATGAAGTGTTTTCTTTTTAAAATACATTTTCGCTTTTATCAAATACCAAAATAATGTATGATTGATGGACTAAATTAATTATAAACAGCAATCTTTTTTAAGAGACCTTTAATTTGCAGCCTTCTTTCCTGAGACTTGATCCGGTGCTGATATATAATGCACCTACCTGCTATAATAATACATAAATGTGTGAACTAATCGTACATCATATACATAGGTAGTACTAGTGATGAAGCGGATACACATGTTAAAATGTGCGGACAGTACCCGTTGAAGGCGATCGGTGAGTGCAATCAGAATTTGCTGTCGGACGTGGCGTACTTAAACGGGACCATATCGTGTCCGGCCGGACTGAGTCGGATTGGATCGACGACGCCAAACAACGTACTAAATATCGCCGTGCACGGCCTGTATAATCCGTCGTTGAGCAGCCATCGGCGTCAAAGTCGCGAGTCGGACACCACGTGTTCGGCCATACTGCACCTGCCCTCGGCAATTGACTCGGTAATAATAATAATAACACCTAACAACTTTGGCATGCGCCGTATAATTCGCTGAAAAGTATTATACAAATTGGTATCCATGATATTACATTCGTTTTTTTTAATGTGTATAGTGTATAATATAAGTTTTATTTCTTTATTCGTAACATATATACACACATTATGTAAGTAGGTTTAATGTTATTATCGTTTTTACGACTGGGATGAGATGAGAACCGCTCTGGTTTTGCCCGCGCACAACCCGAATAATAATATAATATACCTACCTCTATATTATATGTCCGAGAAGGTATATATTATACAGACGTATAGGACAACGTCGATATAATAATAATAATAATAATAATAATAATATTATAATATAACAGTCATAAATAAATTTGGTTGGAATTTTTTTTTATTATTACTTTTTTTTCTCCCGAAAACTGTCTCGCGCTATAAATTTTGCCAAAAAACAAATACGCCCGTCGTAAAATATACCGACAACGGCTCAGCGTGAGTTCGTTTATCGATTTTTATTTTTTTTTTTGCTTTTTCAAAAACAACCCACACGCCGCCGCTGCCGCTTGTTCTACGCCGGCATTGCAATGCCATACCTATAGATTCCTAATGTATTCACAAACCCTATAAGTTGAAGTGCATATATGTAACGTCTGAAAACTAAATCCGGTCCAATTATACATATTATACCTACTAATGTATTTTGGGAAATTTTTTCTTTTTTTATTGATCATAATATTTTCGATTATGATGTACTCGCGGTATAATATATATAATATATATATTTTTTTCGTATACTTAGTCAATAACTAAACAGATAAAAACAAATCCAATTAATTCTCCTACCCCTTGATTCCCGTATCTAGAAGTTTGTTATCAGTCTCTGTAAATATATAATAATGTTTATTTAAAACTCATCGTTTATTTCGATTCTTGGTCATCATAATATTTAGTAATGATTCAATGATTACAATTTTTACGTGGAAAATTATAGATGAATACTATTGATTAGATAGAAATTATCTATAACCATTATTATTTATTATGGCTTTTACCTGTTTTAACTATATCATATTTTTAATAACATTTTTAACATTCTAAATAGGTTTAATTTAGAGTTAATAACTTTAAAATCGTATAACTTCTTGTACATTGTACAGTGATTGATTAAGAAGTTTACTTAATCTTCCAAAAAACTTGTTTATGTTAGTGCAGGTCGCCGTGGCGTAGCCAGGATTTTTTTTAGGGGGGAGGGGATTAGTTATAAAATAAAATAAATCTACAACCGTATTTAAATAATAAAATAATGGAATGATAATGATTATTATCACCATTGCAGTCGATAACGTGAATACGGCATAACAGAATACATTTCACCACAAATAAATTATTGTATTTCTATATCATAAACATTATATTTTTGATAAAAATACGGCCGAAGGGGGGGGGGGGGGGGTTCAACCCCCAAACCCCCCCTTGGCTACGCCACTGGCAGGTCGTCATATAGTATGTACCTATTATAGGTAGGTAAATAAATAATATTATTATATTATTGTCGAAGATAAAAGCATGATTTTTGATAAAACAACTTACATACAGTTTTTGAGTTTCGTTTAGTATTATAATGAATGTCGGATAATATCACATAATGTACCGCTTATAATAAAAATATAATATTTTTATTGTATCCCACAATTATATACATCAAACATCATTGGTTTACATTATTTAATAATAATCTATTCAACATTTGTCTATTTGCTTCATTTTAATCGTATTTTCATTTTGCTGTCCTAATTTTATAATCAGCTATGAGTTATTTGATATATATTTTATTGTATGATTGATAAAAGTTTTAAATTATGATGCTTTTGCTAATACTAAACGAAAAATGAAAAATGAATTATTATGTGTATATATTATTCAGTAAACCATATTATATTTGATAACAGAGTTGTATACTTGACATATTGTTAATATTATTAAAGAGAATGAAGGTTATTAAGTATGTAATAATAGTAGGTGTATTCTAGCATTTATAGATAAACAGATTTAATGCAAACCCCTTCAATAAAAAATGTCTGGCTATAGCACAGGATATTAGTGTTAAACTAGTAAAATATTTATCTGAATAACGTATAATACTATATCATCTTATTAAATACCCTAATAAAGTAATAAGTAATGACATTGACATAGAATAATAAATGTAAAATTGTGATAAATGGTGTCCATATATAGGTATGTAAATACAAATTTATACTGCTTAAATTTATTCATACGTCAAAAACAATAATCTAATAAAAACAATAAATCAAAATCAATGCCACCATACCCGGGTGTACAGAGCGTGTATCACGTATAGACCCTAAGGCGCATTTATATATTTTAGAGAACCTATCAACAATTATACATTTCAAAATTCTCACGAATACTGGATTGTTTATTGAAATAAAATAATATTTAAGTATAGAAAAAACGTTATGTAGTAACATCAGATTATAAATATAATAAATATATATTATGTCTATGGTTCTATAATATTTATTACGTTTATTTGAATTTTATAATATATAGTTGTTAATATAAAATCAATTTTTTAAAACTATTTTGAAATATTAAATCATTATAAAAATTAAAATTATTGCACTCTGAGAAAAGGGTAATGCGGAATTGACTCCCGGGTCAAATAAAGGGTACGTATTGTGTGCGAATTGGTACCCAAATAATATTATTTTCCAGTATATAAATGTTACAAAATATGTACAAATCGATTATCTTATAATATTTTATTAGGTTTACGATGTCTGAGAAAGTTTATACTCTAGTTGTATCTAGTAGTAATTGTTTAGTTTCATTTAAATATTATTATTGATGTAAGAAAAAAATATTATTATTGGCCAATTCGTATGTAGCGTATAGTATATTAATATGATTAATATGAATATATTATAATGAGCTACTTTTTTAACCATACCTTGGTATTTCAGATAGTGTTTGAACTGTCTGAAATATGAACTATTTTATATATCTATAATAATTCTGTACAGTTCTAAGTCTATATAAAATGGGAAGGAAATTGTTGCTGATTGAATATATCATAATAATTTAAAAAGTTAATTTAACAAGATCGTATTATCATGAAAGCTAGCGGGAACCGATTCTCGACAATTGGGAACCAACTCGTAGTGGCCCCGACTCCCGAGGAAAGGTACCTTTCTGATTTTTTTGTTTAAGTTTAGCTTGGTACCTAAAACTAACTTTAAATTCCGGTTTTGATGTGGCTTTTAGCTATAACAAAAGTTTTGATTATGGTTCTTCAAAATTAAAAATTTCTATTTTGGTTAATATTGATTTTAACCACATGTAGTATTTAATAAATATACAATAACACAACAATACAATTACACATCAAAAATATTTAAACTTTTAACATGAAAAAATGCGTTAATTTCAGTTAGAGTTTCTAAATTACTTAAATAAGCACTTTTAGAGGCTCTAGTTCCAGAACCAGTTCTTTTCATTACTGTTCCTGTTCCGTTTTTACACTAGGTAAATCCAAGTATAAACAGCAACTATAATTAAATACTGGTAGATATTAATTATTAAGTTTTGTAATTGATATCAATATGCATTCTTATCACAGTTATATCTACTTACAAGTTAGAAGTTTATTACAAATATAGTTCATCATATTAGTAAATCGTCACCATGGCCACACTAATCCGTGACATTTAAATAATTATGTATTTATGTAAAATATATATGATGCTAGATCTATGCTATCTATATGCGTGCGTGTTTGTATTGTACATAGTATATACATACATCAATAACACAATCATATTTGTTGTATACTGAGTTATCAGATAGCGATTAATAAAAGGTTAGGTACATAATATTATATTGTTTATAAAGGAAATCCATAACTTCGTATTTGAGCGTGGCACGTACACAGACGTAACGAGGGACGTAAACGATCTGCGATGGTTCAGCTTGGATAACATGCCGGCAACCGTATCCACCACAGGTCAGAGGTGCGTAATTATACTATTCCCACGAATTCACGTGTTTGGCCACTTGAAGCCGATCTGCGGTAGGTCAAAAATATACATATACCCAACAACAACTAAAGAAAACAAAAAAACCTAACGGGTAGGCTCCACTTAAAACAGACACACAGTATATTATATTATAAAATGTATACATGTAAAGACAATAGAGAGGAGTTTATTCAAAACAGCGTATACCTACAATAATAAATATATATATATTAATACTCCATATATAGTGTTGCCCCTTCATTTTGACGTCTTATGATTGTTGTGCACTAAAAATCCCATAGACGATATTTTGGTGTCTAAAAATGTTCCCAGATCGATACAGGTGGTCTGAATTAAACTCAAGAGCTTCGTTGGCATGCACATATGTAACGCAATATTGAAAACGAAATTGTCTCTTCTATAATAGGTTCGAGGAATACACCGGCATAGTAGTGAATTCGGCGAAAATTCCCAAACCAAAAAACGTACTGTTCAAAGGGCCCAGATTCGAATGGAATCTATGGAACCGATTTCTCATGAACGAAATATCTTCATATGAATTACAAGACTTCATATTCAAGTACTTATGAATTATAATCTATAATAAAGATACAGTGACAGTGACAGTATCCTAGAAAAAAATATTAATATTTATTAAAAAAAATGTTAAAAAGAATTAATTTTTAAAAAGGAACAAAAACAATATTTAAATAATATAATTAAAGATAGTATCCTTGAGTATTGACTACTACTAAGTATAATGATAGCGGTAGCTGTAATTTATTAATAAATTATTAATATTATTAAATTAAAATTAGTATAATAAACAATAAAAAAAAAAAGTTCCTTGCACAATATTGTAAATTTTTTTTTAAGTTAAAATATAAATAAATATATTTGTTAAATTGTATTGTAAATAAAATATAATAGTCTATAATAACAATTTTTTCTAAGATACTTTTATATGGAATCCTATAACATATGCTTTCAGTTAAACATACTATTGAGTTACCTATGACATTAATTTTATTTATGAGTTATTTTTATCAGACAAAGATATCTACTTGTCACATTTTTATTTAACGAAAACAACCACATGATGATTAACAATACTAGAAAAACACCTTCCCGAGAGCCAAATATGAGCATCAAAAATGAAGTAGTATTTGTAGGTTTTTTGGATTTGTCGAAGTTATTAGAGCCAAATTGTATAAGAAAATGTTCATACCTATTCAATATTTATCTAAAATCATGAATTTATATTTATAGGTACTTCAATAAGATGTTTGTCCATTGTTCATAATATTGACGTAGAAATTGTAAAACATAACGAATTATCATTCAAAAATTTTGATCTCGGTAAACTTATAAAGACAAATATCGAAGAAGATTTGAAAAAGGTTTTTTAATTATTTTATTCATATATCCCTAAATTATTAAACATTTTAGGTAAAACCTATTATAACTTGAGTATTCGAGTAATAATAAATAATATAATTTTTTATTTATCATATTTTATTTGCAGTAAACTATATAGAAAATAATTATCGACGTAGGGTATACCTAGTGAATATAAAATATACTAAGTAACATATTAAATAATAATATTATGTTTTGGGATAATTGTTGGACAAATAATAGTTATTTTAAAACAAATGTGTTTAATATTTATCTAACACCATCATACACAGATTCGCAATATTATGTGTGTAATATCATGATATTTCGCATTAAAATTAAGTTAAATCAGTACCTAAAACATTGTAAATTTGTAACACTATAATAATTTGATTCATTATAACATGATTTATGATTTGATTTGCTTATATGGCCATATAATATTATATTATGTGATGATAGATTGCGAGGGGACACATATAAATATACTTATTATGAAATTATAACTTCGGGGAGTAAAAACTCTTTTTTAAGTTTGATAACTGTCAATAACAGTGGATTGGTATATTTGTAAACGGTTTTATTTGATAAACATTATTGTTTATATTAATAAGTCACATCCTAACAAAAATATACACATTGAATAATTAAAATATTATGTTTGTTTAGTCTAGAACACCAGTGCTAGACACGTCTGACAATGGAGGGGTGTTCACTCAAATGTCAACCGAATGGACATTTCCTTTTGTAGTTGTTGACATTTCCGTGAATTATTCACTTTACGATCAGTATTTAAAATATTTAACATCAAGGTAACTACACGAAGTTCACGAAGTTACTATAACATAAATTAATTCAATTCATTGATTAGCATTGTAATATAACTTATTTATTTAAATAAAGACAGATCACTTTGATGCAGATGAATGTTATTCCCAAAAGCCCACAAGCTGTAATATGTAACGGACCAACGTTAAATAAGTATCAAGAAACCTTAAAAAATATCATAGAAACGTTGATAAATAACGTACAAATAATATCATATTATTAAAACGATGGCGTAACGCATACGTTAATATAAAATAACATTATTTTTTTTTTGTAAAATTAGTAAAATTTAAATGGTCTAGACATATTTTTAAAGTATATACAGTCTCATAATATATATTATACGTAGTACTGAATACTGATCATTATATAAATGTCGTTGTAAGTTAATAGGAAGAATATTAAACGTTACTTTAGCAGTAATACTAGTAATAGGTATATACATAACGATAATTATTATTATTATTATTATATATTTTCAAATGGCATTTCCGTAATTTAATGTATAAAGGTGTAACATGTGCGTTATACCATATTTTTTAATACGCAACTTCAGTATTAATTACAAATATTATAAATTACATTGCTAAACAATTAGTCGGAGAGAATTAATGATCAAAATAGTTTAAATGTAGAAAGATATATTCACCAACTTCAAATTTCTGAGACGTACAAGTCAATGTATTCGTTGTTGTTCGTCGAAATCCAGCTATATATTCGAGAAAACTATGAAAACCCTATGATTGGTGAAACGATTCAGGTAAATATTTAATAGTGATTCATAACTCGTAAGTCGTAGATAGCAATCGCTGAATTATTGTCATCAAATTAAAATCGAAAATCGTTTAAAATGCACAGTGTTATGTTCACAACAGTCACTTTTTATTCTAAAAATATCTATTGTTTTATTTATTTTTTATAATTTAATTTATCCAATTAATGGTTATACACAATGTTATATATTATTCAATTCTATCTACAGATAACGATATTAAGTTACCGTTTACATATAATACCCATTACAAATACACTCAAAATATAATTATTATTAAGTATATACTTGTAGAGTTTCATAAATCGTATTTTCACGGATTTGGTGAGTAAAATGAAGAATGCGGTAGAATCATTCGAGTTTCCGCAACCTGACAGTGTTGATAGCATACAATTCGATCGTGTGATCGTTTATGCCAGAGAAGCGGACGAGATGGAACAGGCGGAACGCGCCAAAATATTTTACTTAGACGTAAGAGCGTCTTAAATGAAAAAATTAGGATAACGACGCGTTTTAACGTCCATCCATTTCAGTTAAACTCTACAGCTGGTGCAAGGTGTAACCCGAACTACTGGTTATTGTACGCTAGTTTATGCTCAAGGCGACTAGATTTCGATACGGCTTTGGAGTATGTCAAAGAAGTGTTACTAGTCGACAGTGGCAACCGAATCGGGCGAGTTTAACAGGGCTATAAACTAGTATAGTTACTGTCACCGTAAAAAAACACTTGTTCATAATATACAAAATCTTAAGAAAAAAAAACGAAATCAACTGACAAAAATCTAGCACATAATTTTTATAATCATCACTTTCAAAATAAAAAAATACGTTGATATTTATTCTGTCCGTATTATGTATTGCACTAATGAAAAATATACGAATTTACTATTTCTTCGTCAAACATATAATATAAAACAACCGACTTTCTTCGTAATAAATTTATTTACAACACATATTTTTTTATCCCATCCATACGCGCATAAATAAGTAAATAACTTCAGAATATAAATTCACTGAAATGAATATAAGCTCTAATTTTATTAATTCAAATTATTCCTTATTATTATTATTTACTTCATGCTATAGCTTTCCAATCACATTGCCATTCATTTATGTAGTTACCCTAAAAATGTCAATACTTATTAAACAGTTGAGATTATCAGTAGATAAATATACATATACATACAAATCGACAATTTTTCGATGTTAAATATCATTATAGTGCCATTATTATAATAATATTATATTATTATACCATTTTAAATTAAAAAAACATTTATTTAAAATTTAACTGTTGATAAAATTATTGAGATAATTATTGTTTAATTTATATCTACTTCCGTCATATTTGTTGACGTAGGTACTATGTAACTATATGTATTTTAATATTTTATAAATACGAATATTTTCAATACAGATTCCTTTAAAATATAATAAAACTCTTGATTTTATTTTATTCAATAAAATTAATTACATTTTGTAACAATACAGAACAAACAAGATTTTAAGGGTTGGATTAATTAACAATTATTTAATTATTCAGATTATTTGTATATGCTGCAATACAGTTGACCATTCACGAGGACAACAACAATGGCGAAATCGTGTTGAAATCTTTGATAATGAGTCACGGAGACTTCAGCGAAGTGTACGCCTTGCTCAGTGTTCACTATTCAAGACTGAACATGTATGAATTCAGCTACATCATGCTGCAAAGGGGTAATTATAGTATAGTTAAATTATTCCATGTATATTGTAGTGTGATGAATTGGAAGGCGAAGTACGATTTATTGTTTATATTCAAACAGATAAAATATTATGAAGCAATAAATTATAAAAATATTTATTTAGAAAATATTATTATAGATATATTATATACATATGTCATATATATATATATATGTATGCGTGAGTGTATGTGTGTGTATGTGTGTAAAATATGCGACATATTCATCTCAACAGATATTATGAATATATCATTTATTTTTGCTTTTTAAATCTTAAAAGATATACAATTTGAAATCACTATAAGTAGCTTAATTTATTTTTAACAATCATTAAATAAATAAACGTTTAGTACTTTGATATTAAATTCTAAGACAATACAAATTAATATAGTGATAGGTATATTATTATTTATAAATAGTAAATATTTTAGGTAACAACAAACCAAGCTTTGAACAAAATAAAAAGATTTCAGCTGCAATTATTTAAAAATGTTATCAAACTATATCTCCGTGGAATAATGTTAAAATAGTCATTAATCGTAATTATCTTCATCATATATAATGTATTTATCGATAACAAAAAAGGTCGGCAAATGAGTACAGCCCGGCTGTACCTACAAAAGATGTCGAGTGGCACTGGGTCACTATAATGGATGTGTTAAATTTGAATTCAATGATATAATCATTGTATACAAAAAATTATTCTGAACGGAGGCTGTTTCAGTTTAAAATTTTAAGCTTATTATTACATTAAGTTTTCAAATATATAATAGTATTTTTATATTTCAAAAATAACATTGATGGTGTCCAATTGGAGTTTAATGTAATTGTATTGTATTTACAAATGTTGAACAATTTCTAGATTGGAATACTTAAAAACTGTGGGCTTCAAATTTTAAGTTTAATTTTAACTTTGAAGGTACTTATTATAATTATATTTATTGTAGTGCAAAATTTAAAAAAACTCAAGATTCTAATTTTTAATTTTAATTTTTAACTCATTTTAATATCACTGATAAACTCAATCAACAATGACTGAGTTTAATAAAATAGGTACACTTTAATTTTGTAAAATTTATTTACGCTTATGTGTTGTAATAAATGTGATTTATTTTGCATATTTTATAGAACATTCATTTTTTGCAATTTTGGGTTGCGCTTAATGTGGGCAAACAGGGCTGGGCGTTCCCACATTAAGCGGAATCCGCTGTATTTAAAATGTATAGCATATTATATTAATGTTATTAACTTTTAAGTTAATATCACCTTATTGTAAAACGATATAGTATGTTGGATAATAGTATAAAACTATAATAGAAAATATCTTAAAACTAATCTACATAATTCAAAATTTCATTGGGTATAATTACATTTATAAAAGTCCCCACGAAAAATGTTTTAGAATTATAAAAAATAACAAAATAATTATTATTAATTTATCATTCATCATTAAGACAATTAATTCGTCAAAATCTGAACTATACATTTTTTAAATGTTTACTACAAAATACTTGTAACTTGTGAATTTTCGTGATTTTGACGAATTGAGATTTGTGACTACGTAGGTTTATAACTTTTATACTGGTATAAGGGAACTTTAAGTGGGATTTTGTATTAAATTTTTATTGTCATTTATAAAAGAATAAAATCTAAAAAAATGGAAAATTTTAAGTGTCTATAAATAACTAAAAAAAATCAAAAATATTTATAAAATAATTCTATGTATAAGAAATTCCAACATAAATATTTGGTGAAAATTTAAAGTATCTACGATTATTTGTTTTTGATTTACAACTAAAAAAAAAAAATATTTTTTTTCAAAAACTAGTTTAGAGTAAAAATTTTTATTTTCCTTAATTTTTTTCTGTTTTATTTTCTGAAAAAATACTAATAATATTTCATTTTTGACCCCTCAAATTTCAACAAGATCTATTTTCCAATCTAAAATCACACCTAAATCTCTGTAAATTGAATCATTTTTACTCTCTCAAAAGGTGATGACAGATATAAAAAAAACATCATAGTAAAATCAATACATTCAGTGCCGGCCCTATGGGGAGGCAAGCGGTGTGACTGCACCGAGCCCCGCGTTTGTGCGGGGTCCCACAAATTATATAATACGATTATCACTTAGGTTAGGTTGGGCCCCCGCAAAATTCTGCACCGGGCCCCGAAAACCATGGGGCCGGCACTGAATACATTCATCGCTGCATTTAAAATCTTAAAATGGATACATGTATAAGTGTTATATAATATATATAGTATATATTATACCAACGTTACCAACTAAGTATAATATATATATATAATATATCTACCTCAGTGTTTATTTCAGGGGGAGTAATACCTTCTCCCTGAGAAAAATGTATACCCCCAATGAAAAAATGTATGACATTATTACCTAAACTACACATTATTGGGATGTGATAATAAGTAAAACCAGTTATCGGCCGATAGTCAGTTATTTTGTGTGTCACGATTGATAATAAAATAAATTAAAACGGAACAAGAAACTTTGCAATCCTACAAGAAAATTAGTACAGAAGGACCCTCGTCAGAACTCGATAAAGATACTGGGAATGAGATGATTTATTTGTACGCACGTCAAAAGCAGCGTCGAATTCGTTTAATTTAATTTAATAAATATAGTAAATATTATAATATATATGATTTAAGTTTATAATATGGAATATTATTAATAATATAGTCTATAGAAATGTATAAGTAATGTATGAATAGTAAATATCTGTTATATTTTTTTTTAATACAATTAAAGTTAAATTTTTTAGGTATCTATATCTGATACCAATAAATTGAGCTTAAAATGATATTTTTATTTCCCTTAATTATTTACTTCTAAGGCATACCCCCTTGAAAATGTACGATACCCCCCCCCCCGGGGATAGAAGGTCTGAAATAAACACTGATCTACCCAATTCCTATAATCATTATAAAAATTGAATCTAAAAAAATATTTAGATGATTTCTAGTTTATTGCCTACTTTATTTTAACATCCTTTTAAAATAATAAACATAAATTAGTCTAAAATGGCCATTTTTTTTCTATACAACATAATATAGTTATTTATCTATTTTAATGCTGATCTAGCTGAATGGTGTGTTGAATTAGACAAGTTTGAAAATGATAGTCTCATTCGTGAAAATCTTTTGAGTTGGACACCAATAAGTCATGAAAATGATCCATTGATTAAATGTGTAATTTTATTATTAGAATTCGAATTAGTAAAAGTTAGTTAAAACAATACAACAATAAATATAATTTCTATAAAATTATCTGTTCTAAATTGTTATATTTTTAAGTTGGCGACATATTGTTTAAAATTAGTAAAAGATCAAACTGAACAATACCATTATTACATGGCAGTATGTGAATACAAAAATGGAAATTATTCAGCAAGTTTAGAACATTTAAAAAATAATAAATTGATAGAAAAATATGTAAGTAGTACATTAAGTTGGTATAGGTTTATACTCTAATATTCACTATATTTTTTATAGTACATTTTATATTAAGTTATTATACTGTATTATATTATATAATTAGCATAGGCGTAAATTGGGGGGCTTAGGGGGGCTTAGCTCCCTCATTTTAAATCTTCAAATTTCAGTTTTTTGTTAGAAAAATAATTCAATTTATTACGTAATTCCTAAGCAGGAAAGCAGTAAAGCACCGATAGGTATAAGATTATATATTATGAACGTTTAAGTAATAGATTTTGTATTGTAATTATAGTAAAGTAATATTAAGATGATATTAATTGTTATTACTTATTAATATTTGAATTAAATTATGTATGGTTTTATTTAATAAATAATTTTGAAGTATTTATATGCATGTTTTTAAATTGTAAAATTTAGATGTAGATGGTGAGAGGGAGGACAAAGCTCGCATAGTAGGCTTGTTATAAAGTTCTAATGTTATAAATTATAAATTATAATCTTAGCGTTAGCCCCCCCCCTTTTAGCAAGCCAAATTTACGCCTATGATAATTAGGTATACCTACCTATATTACTTAATAATTTACTGTATAAATATACCTATTGAATAACTGTTAAACAATAAAAACAAGAATTATTTATTTAAAAATATAATAAATTATTATAATGGTTTGATTACATTTTATTTTTTATCTTTTTTAAAAATGTATTTAAATAAGTCAAAAAGTGTATGAAGAACAACTCGAATCTGCAAATTAGTAATTATACTTCTATAAGTTTCAAAATTGTCCCTTCAAATAAAAATAAAAGGGGGTAAGTGAGTATCGCTCTGTTGTACATTAGGGGGTGGGGTGGACCTCGGACTAAGGTAGGTTAAATTTGAATGCAATGATAGGTATCATTGTATATGAAAAACGATTCTGAATGGAAATGATTTGTCAGTCTAGGATATATTATATAAAAATCGAAAATTATTTATTAATAAAACGTTATTTTACACGTGTATTTTTTATTTAAAATTAAAATTAAAACTTTAAACACTCGTAAAATTTTTTAAATTGAATAATCCTCAAACTTTTTCATAATTATTTTAAGCTTAACTTATGGATAGCATAGTATAAATTTTCAATTCTTAGCTTTTGATAGTAAAATATTTATAAATTTTTAACTACCAAATAGTGAAAAATATTCACGATTTTAACGAATTTTTGTCAATATTTGAACTTCAAATGCTAATAAAAAAAAATAGTGCCTATGTATTTTTATAATTTTTGAATGAGAGTTAGAACAAGTTATGTGGACCCTTCAATTAAATTTTCAAGTAATTTGTCCCAGCTAAATTTTTTTTTTATCAACATTTATAAAAAAAAAATTGATTATTTTAAATTCCTATAAATAGATCAAAAAAATTCAAAATATTTTGAAAATCAAATCACGTAAAGAAAATGGCAATCTAAATAACTGGTAAAATTTTCAAGTATTTACGACTTATACTGTTTGAATAACAATAAATATCAAAAACCATTTGAGGCTAAACCGTTATTTAACGCGGTTTTGTAAAAATTTAAATTTCAAACAATCATAAAAAATATTTGTCTGAATCCGGTAGAGTTTTTTTTACAGATATTTGAAGAAAATTGTATGGAGAACCTTGTACCAAATTTTCAAAACTTAGTTATAAAAGAAAAAAATTTTACGATTTTTCAACCACAAAATTACTTGCAAATTTTCGCAATTTTGACATATTTCGTATAAATTCAAACTTTAAGCACTTATAAAAAAAAATTGTGACTAACGATTTCGGATTTTTTTTCCTCACTTTAAGAAAAACTTATAAGTAACCTTGTATTAAATTTTCAAGATTTTCTGGTCGGCCAAAAAATTTTTATCGTTATTTAAAAAAAAAATTCTTAGAAAAATTGAAAATTTCAATTGTCTATAAATAGCTCAAAAAATTCAAAATACTTTGAAAATTTAACTGTGTATGGAGAACGCTAATATAAACATTTGGTGAAAATGTCAAGTGTTCACATCGATTAGTTTTTGAGTTATAGCAAAATAAAAAATTCGATTTTGTCGAAAACTGGTTTTGCGTAAAAATTCCCGTTTTTCTCGATTTTTTTGAAAACTGTTGAAAAATTTTTACTTTTCACCTCTATAATTCACCAAAGATATCCACTTTGCCATCGGAAACCACCCCCAAAGTTTGAAATTGAAGCATTATTTTGGCTAGTTATGCTGTACACAGACACAAAAACAAAAAAAAAAAAAACACACACACACATCATTGTAAAATCAATACATTCATCACTCCGTTCAGAATCTAAAAACGTATAAAAAAAATTTTAAATATTGTTATTTTATATCATTTTAAAAGGTATCTATTTAAATATATCTTATTGCATATACATTATACCTATTATAATATATATATATCTTACATATTTTACTAAACCAAAATGAGAATATTAAAATTACTGCAAATAATTATAATAAATTATAAATTTTAAACCATACGTATATTATTAATTTAATAAATCAAATCATGCTTGCTAGCTAACAGTGATTTTCTTATAATAATTCTTTTCATTATTGAATCTAGTGGAATCTGTTTTTTTTTCAGAAGAAAGTTACCGATGCATTAAAATTCCTTAACAATATAGAGTTAAACGAACAACTCAATATTTTTGAAAATGACTTGCTAAACGTAATATATTCAGAATCACCCAGCAAAGAGTTACATTTGGTATACTTGAAAGGAGCTATGCATTGCTATAAAAATGAATGGTATGTCAAAGGAGCGGAAATTTGTCAAATTGCTTGCACTGTATTACGCACGCCAATTATACTCACGCTATTAGCTAAATGTTTAATAAAGGTAACTTTTTGTGTTTTTTTTTTTTGTATTTAGTAAATAACTAATAAGAATATTTATACTTCTGCAAATGATTAACACATTTTGGTCTAATACATTTGTTTCTTAAACTGAAAACCGTATAGAAAAATGTTAAAAATGCGTGTAAATATAGAAATCAGTAAATACTTGTATAATTTAAATTTAAGTTTATCATTTAATGAATATTATTCTAACTTGGAAATTTAGCATAATTTCTGATTAAAACGTGTAATTTAATATGTATATTATATAAGTAGGTATACATCAGTAAAAAAATGTCTAATATATATTTTTTATATTTTTTGAGCTGCAGAGGTTTCTTATTAATCTGGTCTAACTTCACTAGTATACTATATTTTTTTTTATCATCTCATCTTTAGAAGCTAAATATTAATAAATTCTAGTATCAGTAGGTTATTAGTTATTAGGTCATCTAATGTTTCAATTTATAATCTATGCGAAAGAACAATAGACTATTACGATAACAAATTGTAATATTTAATTACTCGTTACTTCCTGTATGAGTTTAAATTATTAATTATTTAGTTTTTATATTGACAGTAAAACGCATTAATTATGAAATCTATAAAATAATAAAATGTATTATAATATTTATATAATTATTAATTAAATATTATTAACTGCGTATCTACAATATACGTTTAGCCTTAATTCTAAAGTATATTATCCAACAATACTTTATAACAGTGTATAAAACGTTCGTATTGTTATTGAATTTGGTTGTTTGGAATAACTCTGCAAATTTTATTGCTTTTTAATTTTTATACCATTTCTTCTGTAGTACGTTTTTTAAATTATTTTTTATCTCTTGTTGTTGTAATTTATGTTTGGTATAGGTATATCCTTAATATTTATGTCAATTTTCACTTTTAAATACAAAAATGTCCACCCCACCCCCTAATGTACAGCACAGCGATACTCACTTACCCACTTTTTTTCGTTGTTACTAAGCCAAGATAAAATATTTGGGAGTCGATAGAATTACAGTATATTTAGTTATAAAAAAACGGGTAAGTGAGTAACGCTCTGCTGTACATTAGGGGGTGGGGTGGATTTCGGACTAGGGTAGGTTAAATTTGAATGCAATGATAGGTATCATTGTATACGAAAAACGATTCTGAATGGAGATGATTTGTCAGTCTAAGATATATTATATTTAAATATTGTCAAATATTCTATTTTGAAACAAATTCAAACATTTAAGTGTAAAAGTTTCAAGATCTTACGTCAACTGTCAAGTAATTTTTTAAAAATAACAAAAATCGAAAATTATTTATTAGTAAAACGTTATTTTACACGTTTATTTTTGATTTAAAATTAAAATTAAAACTTTAAATACTCGTAAAATTTTTTAAGTTGAATAATCATCAAACTTTTTTATAATTATTCTAAGCTTAACTTATGGACAGCATAGCATTAAATTTTCAATTTTTAGCTTTTGATAGTAAAATATTTATAAATTTTTAACTACCAAATAGTGAAAAATATTCATGATTTTGACGAATTGTTGTCAATATTTGAACTTCAAATGCTAATAAAAAAAAATTGTGCCTATGTATTTTTATAATTTTTGAATGAGAGTTAGAACAAGTTATGTGGACCCTTCAATTAAATTTTCAAGTAATTTGTCCCAGCTAAATTTTTTTTATCAACATTTATAAAAAAAAAAAAATAAAAAAAAAATTGAAAATTTCAATTGTTTATAAATAGCTCAAAAAAAGTCAAAATATTTTGAAAATCAAATCACGTAAAGAAAATGGCAATCTAAATAACTGGTGAAATTTTCAAGTATTTATGACTTATACTGTTTGAATAACAACAATTATCAAAAATCGTTTGAGGCTAAACCGTTATTTAACTTGGTTTTGTAAAAATTTAAATTTCAAACACTCATAAAAATGTATGATATAATGTTATAATGCACCAAGGATATCCACTTTGCCATCGGAAACCACCCCCAAAGTTTGAAATTGAAGCATTATTTCGACTAGTTATGCTGTACACAGACACAAAAACAAAAAAAAAACACACATCACTCCGTTCAGAATCTAAAACAAATTAGTTCATTGATGTGTGGAGTTCTCTGATAAAATTAAAAATAATAACAATTTATTAACCAGATCAAAAAAAAATTGTTTAAAGTATACTTTTAATTGATTATTAATTATTGCGTATTTTATTGATAAATTAAATAGGTATACAAATTTATCAATGGAAAAATTATGTTTTTTTTTACCCTTAGGCTAGTATTTCTAAAAAAGTGAAAATTTAAATTAGCAACTATTTTATTAAAATTAACTATTACTTTTTGAACGTCCATACTCCATTACAAATTGTAATAGCGATTGAAATGTTTAAACTTAACATAGGTGCTAAACGTTCAAAAAATATTATAAAACAAAAACTGCCAATTCAACTCAATAGCCCATAAAAAAAGATCTATATTGTAATTGATACGCACACAAGCGAGAAGAAAACGATGATTTAACTTCCTGAATTTTCAGTATTTCTTTATACAAAAATAAAATACCGAACTTAGGCATGTACAATAGGTATTTAATTAAATTTTAAGTGCCCGATCCATTTAATTGGATTAATTTATGTATAATATCTTAAACATTTTAAACACACAATTCATTTAAGGGGATTGGAATGGAAGCGTTGATTTTCTGTCTTTATCTTACACACGTGGAATATAGGAAAAATAGCTATACGCGCCTGACAAAAATTAAGGTACTTCTAGTTGTTCGATTTAAAATATGTAAAGACGATTGAAATGGTATACAAGTTAACTTTGCATCGGTCGAAGTATATTTTTAATATTTTCAATATATATTTAATAATAAAAATTGACAAATTTATTAAATTTAAAATATTTATTCTCATCAAAATATTTATTTTAAACAATAAAACAATCGAAAAAGTGTTTCGACCGATGCAAAGTAAACTTGTATACCAATTCAATCATCTTTACATATTTTAAATCGAACCACTAGAAGTACCTTAATTTTTGTCAGGCGCGTATAGCTATTTTTCCTATATTCCACGTGTGTAAGACAAAGACAGAAAATCAACGCTTCCAATCCCCTTAATTTCTTTATTTATATTTGTAAACTTGATTTGAGGGATATTATTATTAAATAGTTTATAAAATTATCAATATTATACATTTATTTTTATAATTAAAATTATATATTATATATTATATATTATATATTATTATAATTAAAATTTTTTTATTATTGCATTATATTTCCTTTATTTTTATACTAGGGATTTGTTTTCCTGGTATGTGATAAATTTATTTTTCAATGATTTTGTTACCGGAATTCTTTTCCAACTACTGTATATTCTTGGTACACCATATAAATATAATGTCTAAATTATAACGTACAGGATATTAAATTCTATTGATAGAAACTAATTTAAACATTTTATAATCGCGGTCATTTAAATTGTGGGATTTTACTACCTAAATACAATAACTACCTACATAGCAATGCACTCAGATTAATCGTTAAAATCACGGTCCACATGAACTATCAACGATTTCACTTTGACACACTCAAACATATATCCAACTTCTTAGTTCCTTCTAAACAAATTTAACATATTTTTTTTTTTTTTTTATTTAAAATAAACAAATATACAGTTTTACATTAATTGTACATTTGAATTATCTATCTTCAGTAAGCTAGGCTTGTGGCGAAGATAGAGAGTTATAATTGATACATATCAACTTAAAAACTAAAAAGGAAAAACTAAAACACTATTATTGCGTAATTATACAATACAAAAAGAGATAAATAAAATATAATACAATAGGGTTAACCTAAGCTTCATTTAGAGATGCATGTAGCCAATCATTAATTAATTTTTTAGCGTTATGATATCTGTAATTAATATTAACATTCTTCTTTATAGAGAAAGGCATAGAATTGTAATATATAGGACCTAGATAATCAACAAATTTTTGACCAACTGATTTTTTACAAAGAGATGTTTTAGCATCAAAAGATCGAAAAGCTCTTTTGTTACTAATTTCATTTTTCTCTACCCATTGATCTAAGTGTTTGATCACCCACATAATAGTCATTTTTTTGAAAACAAAGTCAACTGGTAATACATTGAACTCTTTAAAATTAAGACCAGTTGAACCAACATAGTTTGTTTTTTGTAAACAAACACGCACTATCTGTCGTTGATGAAGCAGTAAAGATTTTAGAGCGTTATCCGAGAGCCCTCCCCAGATTAACAGTCCATACTGAAATATTGCTTGATATAGAGCTAAGTATACAGTTCGCATGACATGAACGGATATAATTTTACGTAGCTTATAAAAACTGTAATTTAAACTTCATATATTTATCTAACAACATATATTTTAAGTATTTAGATAGATATTTCTATTGTACGTATTAGAAAGTTTATAAGTGTGGTGCCGTACTCAGTGGCGTAGTTATCGCATAGGCAACAGAGGCATTTTCCTCAGGGCGCAAAATAAATTTAGTCGCAGTTATGTTTTAATGACTTAAGTCGAAGAGTCTAATTTATATTAGGTAAGGCGAAAAATATATATTGCCTTAGGGCGCTCACGGGGTAGCTACGCCACTGGCCGTACTGTTGAATCACATGAAAGTATAAAACGTAAATATTTCAAACACAGCCCATTGTACAACTTATTTTGGAACAGTAATATTTTCGTGTTAGAATCTAAATAATCTGATATAGCTAAGTATAAAATTCTAGAAAAATATTTGAAAGCAGTGGTTATTCCCAATAGAAAAACGCGTTCCTAGTGTGTAAACGTCCTTGTCGCGTGTAACCCAATATAACCTTTCAGTAAATAATTAAATAACGTGCTGCACCAACGGTAAGTGGTGACTTTTCGTCATCATATGCGCGAGGAGTCGCGATATACCTATACATATTATATATAGTATTATTCTTATACATTTTTTTTTCACTTTGGCACGTTTCATTATCATAATATAATATATCGTATAACGGCTAATGGCTATAATGCACTCCTACAAAACCATCGGCGAGGTCGGTGTATACAATAATATATTATATCTACAACTGTGTATAGGTATTAATTTCACGTTATGCATTACGATGATATGTATAGTTTCCGGATTTTCTAGAAAAACGATAAGCTGTAGCAGTGCAGTAAGTTTTGTTGAAACAAGTTTTTCGCATTCACCCGATACATGCCGCCTCCGCCACAAAACGCGTCTAAATGTTATCCCCTCGTCGGAAGACGTGCGGCATATATATATTTATACATAATATAATGGGAGAGTGTACGTGTGTTTTTGTTTGCGGATATACACTTAGTCAACTCGTATATATATAGATACACTACCGTTGTACGAAAGATATCATCGATTGCGTTTCCTATATACGGACGTAATTTAAGTATATATTATTATATATATATATATATATACTAAGAATGCTTTATTCGTGTGTGTGTCTCTCTAATCTTCGGCCATCGATAAAAGGTCAACTACATAACGCACCCCATTGTTATTTATTATTTTTATGTGTTATATGTATAGAAAAACGCTGCCGTCGAATCCAAAATACGGGTCTAATTCGTTTTCCATCCCCGCGTTTTTGATAAAAATCAACGACCGTGGACAAAAACACTCTATATACTGTCAGTACAGCCGCATTATACATTTACATGTATATTGTATATAGTATATAATATATTCAACTACGGACAATATAGATTGAATGTATAATATATATATATAAAGGGTGCCTTACTACATATTATATTTATATGATGCTAATTGCCGGACTTGGAGTGTAACGGAACTTTTCGATATCCAATAAATTTAAACTCGAACGCTATTATATAAAATTTTCATTTTTCCTATGCATACTTAAACAAATGTTTATCATATTTGTATTAATGAAAAACAATTAAAATTACACGCCACTATAATGCATAATAATTATATACCTGTGTAGCAATCGCAATGTAGTATGAATAATGAGTATTGAATTGAACTCAATTCAAATCATAATCATCCAATTAACCATGTGGTGATGACACATATGGTTGCAGATATCGGCATGGTAACATGAGGTAGGTCTTAAAAAGATACTATACTCGTATGTGTTATCCTCGTCATAGACATATCAAATTGTATTTCAGTAAAACCGATTTTGAGTCATTAACTCTAATATTGGGATATTTAAAAAAAAACTTAAAAGTATAAGAATGTATTAAATATTCGTTATATCTCGTCTGTTTCTTACGATATTTTTATTTTTAAGCAAGTTATGACTTAATGAGTATCAGAGTATGTAAAATATAAAAATATATGGTAAATATTCATACTCACTAAAAAATAAAATTTTAAAAAAAAACAGACATATTCTTATCTTTAGGCTTGATCATAGATCAATTCTCTACTATTAAAACTAACAACACAAAATTGGTACTACTGAACTTCTGTATACAACATTTTGAAGAAAAAGATAATAATAAATTTTATTTTTATACTCAAAATATTATTCTATTTAAGAAAACAAATAAAAATGTAGGACATAAAAAAGTAAAAATAGTAAAAATTTAATTATGAAATAAAAATATTTTAAAAAATCATCAAATCTTTTCAAGATAATGAATGTTTACATTTAAAAGAATGACCCTTTTATTATAATTATAATAAACTTGGTCTAGCTTTGCTCATCAGTTATCAGTTTACTTATAAATATATTGTTCTAATGTATGATCTCGAAAGTACACCTATAACACATATATATTATAATATAATAATGAACAAAAATAAGACAATATAGTTTGTCCTTCAAATTATTTCAATACAGTTCTATTATATTATACTTATTGATAAATACACGGGCGGTACTTGTATACGTCTTGTAGTAATGTGCACCTATATACTATAATATGTATACCATCAAACGGATCATTTGGTAATGATTAAAAACATGTTGGATTGTTGTCGGCGAACTGATTTACTGCGTATACATAAATACATTTAATGTACAGGTACCTATTACCTAGTATAATACATTAATACCTATGCAAAATGTGTAATATATTCATAAGTGCATGACTATTGACTAGAAGCGATCACATACATAATTTTATAATTAGTTTATTATAATTATTCGCGCTCAACAATATGATAAATTGATAACTATTTGTCCACGACGACGACAGTCGTACCTTTACTTGTACGGCTATATAGGTACATATTATTATATTAAACTCAATATTTCTATAGGTAGGTACTGACTAGTCTGACTGTATAGTAGGTATAACTACTATAGGTTATTTTTTTTTACTATACAACTATTATTATATTATTATATATCTAATGTCCTAATATTCAGATTGGTGAATTGGAAACCGCCGAGAGCGCACTGAACGAAGCAAACGTTATGGACATAAAGAATGAGGAAGTGTGGGCATACTTGACTGTGGTAAACATTAAAATGGGAAACTTCGGAGAAGCGAAAGTGTGTTACATACGAGCACTTGAGGTAATTATGATATTGATATAAGTATGTATATTTTAATGTTCATTTAAGGACGAAGATTTAAAGAGGACGCTATTACGATATTTTAAATGTTAAGTGAATAATGAGCATTTTCAAATATTTAATATTATTCATATTCATAACTCACTTAAAAATTAAAATCGTAAAAATCGTAAAATCGTAAAAAACCAACGATAGAAGATAGATATTATGTTTTTACCTAAAAGTTTGATAATAGGTCAATTAACTCTAATATCAAAACTAAAAGCATACTATTGAAACTGATGAACGAAAATTTACTATGTCATACGTATGTATAAGACAGAGACAATAACATGCGGTTAGGATTTTATAGAAAAAATATTATCTGGAAAATGTCATATGATTTTATTGATATTACAATTTTAAAGTGAGTTATGAATATTTTAAAATTGTGATATTTTACATAGATATAAGCCTATAACTCACTTTAAAATGATAATATCAATAAAAGCATATAACATTTTCTAGATAATATTCTTACCTTTAAATTTGATAATAGGTAAATTTACTCTAATATTAAAGCTAACTTCACAAAATGTGTTCTGCTGAACGAAAATTTGCTATGATCTATATTAGTAAGACAGAGACTACCCCTACCCATGCGGGTATAAGTATAATGTCCTCTCAATAGTATATTATACAATATATATATTGTTATTATTGGGGCTCGGATTTATATGTAAATACATATTTTTACTGTGACTTGATAAATTAATTTAGATATGTTGATCGATTCGTTTCAAGAGATTTCTAATGAAATGAACTATATTTTATTTTACATATTTTGTCATAAGTGATAAGTACATGTTTTTAAATATTTCTCAATAATTCCATTTTTCCCTACATATTTCGACACTTTGTTCATTTATGATTTATTAATAATTATTAATTATATACCATATACGATTGATTTTCGATACAGACAATTTCCCGTGTTTCCAACAGTACAAAACTACAAAATAGTAACAAAATAATACCAATTATTGACCAATTATTGAACTTAATCTGCGGTTGATATATCTTACTCCATCAGATACAGGTAGTCAAAATACAATACTGTCCAATAATATCAGTGAAAGTAAAACGATCATTAATCGGTGTAAGGCGATTTTACGAACAAATCGAAGATCTTTTAAATTTGAAAATTTAAAAATGCATGTTAGGCATGTTATCATAAATCGTAATCAAGATAATTAATATATATATATATATATTTATATTTTTAATACCTTTTTTTAATAATTTTACTATTTGTAATATAATTTGTTTCATTAATAACTCATACGGATATATTATATAAGTCATATTAGTAAAATACATACTTTGAGGTTTTTAGCACATATTTTGGTAGCATAAATACATATTTTGGTTTCATAAATACATAGGTATAAATCCAAGCCCTAATTTATTATGATTATTGTCATTTTAAAAATCACTAATCTGAACAAGCAGTAAACTTTTCTACTAAATAACTAAATATAGGTAATTATATTATAGTGTATTAATATATTGTTTGTAGATTACAGGTAGGTAATAGGTATACATAAATTATATATCTACTATATAATTATAATAATTATTTAATATTCTAATAAATAAATTTATAGTATAACCGCAGTAACCATCGAATTCCCTATATTAGCCATATATAAATATAATAGTAATAATAATAATTCAATTCAATAGAAAAGGAATTGAGGTACAGACTGTACCGTACAGTGTATGCGATTACACCCCTAAATATAAAAATTAAAAAATGTAAATACTATGGAACAAGGAAACTATTTATATAATTATATTAAAAACAATAATTTATTAATAACAATACTATTTTATTTTATTTTATTTAAATTAATATCGAAATATTAATATTTAATGGGCCTCACTGAGAAAAACTCGTGTGGAGGCCCATGGGTTATCTTAGATTATAAATAATTCTTATTGTTTTAAGGTACATAATATTGCATCATTAAAAAACAAATAAGGAGTTTTTCATAAATAAATCACATAAATAATTCCAGTAATATTACAAGCTTTAAATTAGTAGCCAGTGGTTAATTATTTTTTTGAAGATGGGTAGCGGTAAGTTAACCATACCAATGGGCATCAAGTTAAGTATCTGTGTTCCCAAAAAATAGTAAACTTTTCGGTAACTAGTTTTTGAGGGCCAATCTAAGGAAAATTTGCTAGCTGCGTATCTGGTGTTGACCCTATGGTTTATAGAGACCAATTTATTATGTTTTTTAAGACTATAACAAAGTTATTACAGTAACTTTAGTAATTTAGTCAATGCATATAGGTAATAATATCGTAATGTCTAGGGGAACAATTTAACCTTTAACTTATCGTGATAAAAACATTAAAAACATAATATAATATTAATTTATACCCATATAATATGGACCTTATTGCTAAAAAATGATATTTTTTTTAGCTAGCTTCTTCTGATTTAATTTTTCGTTTTTCCGCAACGTGATCAATAAGGCTGTGAATAATACACTAAAAAACCTTTAAAAATGCAATAAAATATACACTTAAAATGTAAAAATGCCAATAATTATAGTATAAAATATACTTACAATAGTTTTTAATTTAATATTTATATTGTTATTAGTATATTATATTTATATATGCATAAAAATGTTATTTATTTAATAAAAAAAAAATTATAAAAAGTTGATTTAATTTGAACTTTGATTATGATTTTGAAATTATTGATTTTTTAATAATAATGATATTCTTCTGAACCATTATTTAAAATTTTTTTGAAAAATGTTAATTGACGAAATTTAATTAAAAATATCAAAAATTGAACTATAAAAGGAAAACATATGACTTTAAAACGCAAAAAGTGACCTAAAAATTAAAAACATCAATAAATTCAAAATATAAGTTTCATAAACGAATTAAAATTATGTACTTACAAAGCTACGTTTTAAAATCACAAAAAAATGCACTTTCCTATGAATTCACAGTCTTAGTGATAAGATATAAGTGAGAATGTGAGATAGGTACCTAACCTGCAAGGGCGCCCATTAGGGGATGCAAGGAGGTGACATGTCCTCCCCCTAAAATAGAAAAATGGGCATTTTTTATCCAAACAAGGATTTATCAAGGTATAGGTAAAGATTATTAATTTTATTTATAGAGTCAATCACATATATATTATGTACGATGCATCTACTACGATGTAAAACCAAAAACTCAGTGGCGTAGCCAGGGGGACTAAGGAGGACTATAGCCCCCCTCCATTGACTGTGTTTATTTTAGCCATTATAGCCATATATTATAATTGAAAATAAAAATATCAATCTTTATAATATTCTTTCTCTTATCATGATTAATTGTGAATTAACACAGATATCTATACTAATTAATGTAAGAACATTTTCCACCTTGTCAATTAGAACGAAAACATACTTAAGGGACCTCGCTACGGTTATTATTTAAGGGACATCATTTAGGCAATTCATAATCTCGTCTTAGCCGCCCAAGATCTATGTGTTAGTTGTAAATGATTATTAGTATTTACTATTTAGTGTAAGTGAAATGCGATGCGGGTACCGGCTGGAGTACGCGCATGCACATGAAAATAACTCGATAGGTAACAATAAAAATTCACTATACGAATTTTACGAAAACTTACTTATTGATTTGACAAAATTAAAGTTAGTTAACTTAACGTTGTCTGATCTTAATTCTGAAAAAATATTTAAATTCAGCAGAAAAATGTCTTGTATAAATCGTACATAACATTCTGTTTTTAATTTTAATTTTAAATTTAATATTATGATTTGAAAGAAGTCATATTTTCAAGATTTTATTACCACTTTATTAAAATATAAAATTTAATTTTTTCAAAGTATTCCGTACGATCTATATAGACAATTTTCTGCCGAGTTCAGATTTTTTTTCAGAATCAAAATCGGACATCTTAAACTAACTTTAATTTTGTCAAAACTTTAGATATGTCTTTTGAGCTCAAATTGACGGTAGTAGTGAGGGCCCTAAAGATCAACAATGATGGAGAAAAGGTTAAATGGTTTAGCAATGGCAAATATAAATAAAAAATAACTTGTGAAGGAAACAGATGTTATTCAAGTTTTTGATCAAAATGCCCCAAGAAGGATGCAGTTAAAAGATTGGAGCCATAATAAATAAATAAAAATGTTTATACATGTATACAAATTTTTGTTGCTCAATTTATTGAAAACATTTTAAAAAGTCTACATAAAAGAAATATTGTATTTGTATTTTTTGAATTTTTTAGTGAGACTTAGCCTCCCCTATACAAAATTCCTGGCTACGCCACTGCAAAAACTATAGTTTAATAATAGTTATTATAATAACTTTTGTTATTGATATTTTTTTGTTCGGTTAAAAATGTATATATTATGTTTATGTAGGTAGGTAATAAACATAGTATCTTTTAGTTATTATTTTGCAAGGCTGGGCAAGTTAACTATTTTTTTTAACTCGCAAAAGTTACAAGTGAATTAGAAAATAAAAGTAACTTAACTTAGTTAAAAATAAGTTACTTTATTTTTTTAGTATAAAATTAATAATTATACCTGTCTACCTTTTTTTCAATCTAATAAATAACATAATAATTCAATAAATGTATGTAATAAAGTAATTACTGTAGGTGCCTAGGTACTTATATTTGTTTATAATACTTTAATCAATGATAAAATCTAATAAAATAATAAAATAATTGTTATGTATTTGTTAATATAAATGATCCACAACTATAATAAATAATTTCTGTGAATATGCAATATGTCATATGATAGGTAATTATTTTTATAAATTATTGTCTAATAATTATTAATTAATATATTTAAAATTTAAGATATTATTTTTTATAGTATTATTTTTTTGTTAAATACAATAAAAATTAAATTTAAAATAAATAAATATTAAAGAAAAATATATTATGTTTAATCAAGGAAAATTTTTACCCTGCGCGACGGAATAGGTACTCATGACCGCGCGACCTACTGAAGGTAAAAAGTAAATTATAAAGTTTATATATGTATATTATGTACAATATATGTGTTCATTTTTACTATTATGTTATTTAATTCTAGCATACTTATTATTTTTTTGGACCATAGGTGATTTCGGGGGGAGGGGGAGTGGGCTGATAGAAATATAAAATCTCGGTGGGCCGAAAACTCTCAATCCGGCGCTGCACTTAAAGAAATAAATACCTACGTACAATAGAACGATGAATTAGGTTGGTAAGCTTAAAGAAATCATTAATAGCGAAATATCAGTCTAAATATTATATGATTTATTATCATAGTGTACCATTAGAAAATAATATGTCTATAATAATATATATACAAAAAAGTTTCAAGTTTCTACGGTTGCTATATTTTTAACTACAACGAAATAACTAAAAACGTAATTTATATCACCACTTGTCGAACACCTAGTAAAATTATTATTTTAATTTCTTATCGTATACCTAAGTTTTTAAAATTAATGTTAATGAATAAACATAATATATCAAATTGATAAGTAGTATTATTGATTAAATATATAATATACCTAGTTGAATTTAAAATGTAAAGAATCTACTGAATAGGTACTGATGAATAACAATTCAAATAAAGTAGTATAATATAGGTAGTCTAGTAGCGTAGCAAGTGTCTACGCCAACGCCAAGTCACCAAGGGCGCAAATTTTGAAGCGGCGCGAAATTCTGCTCTGAAAGTAGCGTATTTTTATTGTATCTTCAAAACTACATTTTTATGTGTATGATTTTGTTTATTTATATGTGTGTAATTTTAATGATTAACATATGAAAATAACATAAGGAAAATCATAAATTGTTCCATCAGTGTTCCATTACCCTAATTATTGTTATTAACGCGTATATTGCGTATATTAATTGTCAATTTTTATATTGGTAAAGGGTGCTTTTTTCTAAGATTGCCAGGGGCGCTAACGAGCCTACGCTACTAATAGGTACCTATTATGTCTATCAAAAATGTTTTATACTTTTTTCAAATTCAAAAATGCGGTAAGCCGGTAATGTTGTCGTAGGCGATCTACATATAGATAAAATTCATTAATATCGTAAATAATCTATTAAAAACTATATACACATTGTTTATTCAGATTATTAGAGTAAACTTTATAAATTATTTATTTATGAAAAAGCATATTACATAAAATATTTATAAAAATATATTTAAAAAAGGTTATTTTACAAAAATGTATTACTATTAAAAAAAATATTATTTTTACAAAAAGGTTGTTAAACAAAAAATTATTATTATATTAATTACTCACAAAAGGTTGTTTTCTGTTTGTTTATAAACTCATAAAACATTAAATCCTTTGATGGATGTACCTATAATCTCCGCCATTCTTCTTGCAAAAGCACCATTGACTCTAATTGTTTTGTAATATTACATAATCAGTTATCAATTTGTAGCTTTAAATAAGTTAAATCACAAAAAAACTATAATAGATCGCATACGATACCAACACACCGTTACAATAAATAAATAAATTAAACTAAAGAATTAAAGTCTAAAATAACTAAAAAAATTCATAATAATAATAAATAATTATTCCTAATGCCCAATTTGGTTTTAGATACAATCACTCCTCTCTCTATCAAGTACTCAAAATAGTGGACAATCTTTTCTCATCCCTTGAGAAAAAAATTTTTTACTTAATTTAAATTAAATGAAGTATACTAATCATAATACTATTGCGAAAAATTGTAGAATCAAATATCTACTACTAAATGAATACAATTAATTTGATAATTAAAAAAAAAAAAAAACCAGTAATTTATTAGTCAAATGTACATTCTATGGATTTTTATTGAATTAAGAATTGGTTCATTTAACATTTATTATAAGAAATAGCTATACAAACAACTTATTTAGATTTCAATTAATAAAAAACATAAACAAAAATTAATTTAAAGGTACATCATTTTCATTTATATGTAATTTTTAGTGGCTTCGTAATTATAAAGAATAAAAAATTAATTAATTTTTATTTTACAGTATGGACTACAAACAGAAATGAAAAACGAAATAAATACATTATTTGGAAAGGAGTTGGATATACTCATATAATTAAAAAAACAAACTAACATATATTTTATTTATAATAAATTATTTACTTTATTGCTGACAATGTGGAATTTATTTGAATTTTTTATTATTTTATAGTTAATATAGTCATCAAATTTAAATTGGTATATTTATTTCAGTCAATAAAGTAAGTAATGTCACTATTTCTATTTTTATATGAATATATAATTTTTTCTAAAATTTCAAAATTGCATAACATTCTTATTTCTTTTTTTCAAGCATATATAGTATTATATTCAAGTGCCACTTAAAGCATTACATTTATAACGTAAAAGTATTAAATGATTTTCCAAAAATCTAATACTTAAAATAAGTATAATACAATTTTTTTTGGTTTATTTATAGTTTGATAACTTCCAATAAATGCATAAATGGCATGAAAAGTTGTAATTTTGTTTACATCTACCTGGTATAATTTTAGAATAGTTCTATATTTCAGAGGTATATATTATTATTGAATTAAATCAATAATACAATATATATCATAAAACAAATGGGAATGAAAAAAAGGTTCAAAATGAGTACGACTACATCAATATTTAATAATGTATAGCTTAACCGACTAAAAATCCAACACCCATTCTTAATTGATGTTTGGCAGGAGAAAACATAGTGCTCAATGCAAATGTAAATGGCATAGGGTGTAGACGTTTTTCCAGTGTCGTGCTTACATTCCACTTTCTATCTATACTACCTAAAAAACAAAAAAATACAATTATGCAAATAAATCTGATTAATCGTTATTTTATTTAAATTATATATTGTTAATAATATATTTAATATAGTTATTTTTAGCTTACAAAAAAAATAAATAACAAATATCTACTTAATTGAATAATAATAATTTTTATAATAAAAATAATTCATCAGTGACATCCTTCAGATCCAAACTCTCTCTCCCAAAATATTGCAAAACCGATCAGCAATTTATTGCTTCTCTTTTACATGGATCTCTGAATGCTCCTGATATTCTTTAAAGAGTAAATTTTAGATTTCTTTCACACCCTACTCGCAACCAGTTTCCATCTTCTATCCCAAGCCACTCTACATTATATGGTCATAATCACCCATTACATCGCATACTCAGCACCAATAACCCCTAAATAATTTTTCTGTATCTATTTTTTATAATTGTATTTAGTTCTATCTTATACTCTACTATGTTTAATTTATTTTTTTTCTCTTGCTACTGTTGTTTTATGCGTCATTACACTGCTTTAATATGCTTATAAATGTATTTTTAATAATTAAAATAAATAAATAATAAATAATAATTATTTTTATAACTTCAGCTATGTCATTAACATTGTGAAAGCTGATAGACATTTATTTTATACATAAATAATAATAAAAAATGCATATAACATATTACATACATATATATACATAATATTATATCATATTTATATATTACATATACATATAACATATTATTAATTTTTAGTATAATAAACATGGGTGGGAATTACCCAGGCTCAGGCTAATTGGCTCCATAATAATGTGTATACATTTGCTAAGAACATATTATTTTAAATGTAATGAAATATATTACTTATGTTGTACATTTGTACTGTAATAAAGAACATTGGTGTTGCCTTTCGCCCTCGCCCTTTTCTTGGGGTATGATAGCAGTAAAATGACTCTCATGAGTGGCCCAGTCTTATTAAAATGTCTATACTTAATCCAGCGAGAGAACACACCACAGACCGACAAAATTCAGTTTTTCTGCGCATTCCCCAATGATACCCAGCCATAAGCAAACCAGTTTTGATAGCACGGTGATGCATCGGGTTGCGCATTCTCTCACTAGACAGACTATAGTTCCGCCTATGATAATAAATATTATTTTTACTTTTATAAAATTGAATTATATTTTAGCTAATTTAAACTATTTTAGATTCTGGGCAGAACAATGAATGTATTGGTTTTATGTTTGTGTATGGGTGTGTGTACAATGTACATGATAAGTAGTTGAAAAATTATGTTTTAATTTTTTACTTTAAAGGTATTTTTAGAATAAAAAAATTGGATCTAGTTTGTACTTAGAAAGGTTAAAAAAAAATAGTAAAACGTTAATTTTACACTAACCAGTTTTCAATTAAAATGAATTCTTTATCTTGTTTAATTATAAATAATAATAATAAAATAATACATAATGGTTTGCTTTTTTATAGTTATTAATAAAAATAACTAAATATGAGTTAGTTCAATAGAAAATACTAAATAGCAATATTGCTCTTCCTAAATGATACTATTAATAAAAAAACATTTAACTACTTGAATTGTACAAATATTTTGAATTAAGAATCAGTTCACTTGATTTAGATCTTTTTGAAATAAGATGTGACTATAACAGTGATTCTCAATCTTTTTAGTACCGCGACCCAAATTTCCCCCGAAAAATCTTTCGCGACCCATATGGTTTCACTTTTCAAAAAGTAGTTATAAAAAACAAAATTTGTATTATATACATATATATACATTACAATCAATATATTTTTACAAATGTACTCTTAATAATGAGGTGTATGCTAAATATATGCTTGTTTTCTGTTTTGGTTAATAACAGCATTGACATCATAATTTCAAATATTGTTCGCGACCCACCGAAAATTGACTGACGACCCATCAGTGGGTCGCGACCCACACTTTGAGAAACGCTGGACTATAATATTATGTGTAATACTATAACGCTAATAAAAATAAAAATATAATTATTAAACTAAGTAACCAATAAAATATTTTTTTCAAAGAATATTATACTTCACATTTGGTAAATCGTTACAAGTTAATTCATAGACCAAAGGTTATAAATTATAATCGATAACACTTTGCAGTGATTAATAATATAATTAATATTTAATAAGCTCAATTTTTTATTTATAATTGATGTATTTAAATGTATTAGGTTTCTCATTTAAAATATTTTAAAAGATATATACATTTTAATCAAGCCTATTATGTAGGAAAACCCAAGATAGAACAGGGAACTTAATGTTAAAACACAATTGAACAATATCCTATTTAATTTAGCGCTTTAAGCACTAATTATAAGCCACATTAAGAAGAACATTTTAACTTGACTACCCCTAAATAAAATGAATAACACAGTAACAGTGAAGAAAAATGGTGTATGAGTATTTTTATGCTTTTAAACATAGGAATATTAATAAAAAAGGGGGTAAGTGAGTATCAATCTGCTGTACATTAGGGGGTGGGGTGGACCACGGACTAGCGTAGGTTAAATTTGAATGCAATGATGAATATCATTGTATACGAGAAACGATTCTGAACGGAGATGATTTGTCAATCTAGGATATATTCTATTTAAATATTGTCATATATTCTATTTTGAAACAAATAGTATAGTTACTATATGTTACTACGGTTACTTTATAGTATCTGTTTATTAATAAAAAAAGTATTTGGCCAACATACACATTATGTGCGTATGAAATTTAATTTAAATTTTGACATATTTCGTATAAATTTGAACTTTAAACACTTATAAAAAAAAAATTGTGACTAACGATTTCGGATTTTTTATTATCACTTTAAGAACAACTTATAAGAAACCTTGTATTAAATTTTCAAGATTTTCTGGCCACCCAAAAAATTTTTATCGGCATTTGAAGAAAAAAAACTTAGAAAAGTCGAAAATTTCAATTGTCTATAAGTAGCTTAAAAATGGTCAAAATATTTTGAAAATTTAACTGTAAAGAGATAACCATAATATAAAAATTTGGTGAAAATTTCAAGTATTTAAAATAATTCGTTTTTGAGTTACAGCAAAATAAAAAAATCGATTTTGTCTAAAAGTGGTTTTTCGTAAAATTGCCGTTTTTCTATCACTTTTTTTTTGTTTTTCTCGATTTTTTTGAAAACTATTTGAAAATTTTACTTTTGACCCCCCCAAAGTACCAACTAGATGAATTTTCCTATTCAAAGAGGGGCTGAAGTTAAAAATCAGAGCATTATTACTGCTCCAAATGTTGTCGTCAGACACAAAAAAAAAAAAAAAAACACATCATTGTAAAAGCAATACATTCTTCACTTCGTTCAAAATCTAATATGTTTAGTTTATCATTGATTAATAAAATAGTTTCTAGTTTCATATCCATTTTTATAATTTTCTTAGTTTATTTACTTCATTTAAGTGAAATAATACATAAAATTTAGTAAAAATTTTTATATTTTAGATTCTGAACGAAGTGATGAATGTATTGCTTTTACTATGATGTGTGTTTTTTTTTTTTTTTTTTTTTGTGTCTGACGACAACATTTGGAGCAGTAATAATGCTCCGATTTTTTACTTCAGCCCCTCTTTGAATAGGGAATTGAATCTAGTTGGTACTTTAGGGGGGTCAAAATTAAAATTTTCTAATAGTTTTCAAAAAAATCGAGAAAAACAAAAAAAAAATGACAGAAAAATGGAAATTTTACGGAAAAACCACTTTTCGACAAAATCGATTTTTTGATCATCTTAAAGTGATAAAAAAAAATCCGAAATCGTTAGTCACAATTTTTTTTTATAAGTGTTTAAAGTTCGAATTTATACGAAATATGTCAAAATTTAAATTAAATTTCATACGCTCATAATGCGAATGTTGGCCATAGTAACCATAGTAACATATAAAAACTATATTATTTGTTTCAAAATAGAATATTTGACAATATTTAAATATAATATATCCTAAACTGACAAATCATCTTCGTTCAGAATCGTTTTTCGTTTACAATGATACCTATCATTGCATTCAAATTTAACCTTCCATAGTCTGAGGTCCACCCCACCCCCTAATATACAGCAGAGCGATACCCACTTACCCGCTTTTTTATATTACATACTTTTGATATATTATGTATCATGTTTGATACTAAATAGTAAATAGTTAAATATTTCTATTTTTGTGTCATTTAAATTATATTTTGGGGTGTACAAAGATTTGCTGCTGATGCCACGGGTTTCAATAAAGTTGTTTTTACTCAGTTTTTCAATCAATTAACTCAGTGGTTCTCAACCTTTTTATGCTCACGGCACATTTCTTATAACCATACATTTTGATGGAACATTTTAGTAATAAAGTATTAAAAAAGCGGGTAAGTGAGTATCGCTCTGCTGTACATTAGGGGGTGGGGTGGACCTCGGACTAGGGTAGGATAAATTTGAATGCAATGATAGGTATCATTGTATACGAAAAACGATTCTGAACGGAGATGATTTGGCAGCCTAGGATATATTATATTTAAATATTGTCATACATACTATTTTGAAACAAATTCAAACATTTAAGTAAAAGTTTCAAGATCTTACGTTTAGTAATTTTTTAAAAATAACAAAAATCGAAATTTATTTATTAGAGTAAAATGTTATTTTACACGTGTATTTTTGATTTCAAATTAAAATTAAAACTTTAAACACTCATAAAATTTTTTAAACTAAATAATCTTCAGACTTTTTTATAATTATTCTAAGCTTAACTTATGGAAAGCATAGCATTAAATTTTCAATTCTTAGCTTTTGATAGTAAAATATTTATAAATTTTTAACTACCAAATAGTGAAAAATATTCATGATTTTGACGAATTTTTGTCAATATTTGAACTTCAAATGCTAATAAAAAAAAATTGTGCCTATGTATTTTTATAATTTTTGAATGAGAGTTAGAACAAGTTATGTGGACCCTTCAATTAAATTTTCAAGTAATTTGTCCCAGCTAAATTTTTTTTATCAACATTTATAAAAAAAAAATAAAAAAAAAATTGAAAATTCCAATTGTCTATAAATAGCTCAAAAAAAGTCAAAATATTTTGAAAATTGAATCACGTAATGAAAATGGCAATCTAAATAACTGGTAAAATTTTCAAGTATTTACGACTTATACTATTTGAATAACAACAAATGTCAAAAACTGTTAGAGGCTAAACCGTTATTTAACTTGGTTTTGTAAAAATTTAAATTTCAACACTCATAAAAAATTTTTGTCTAAATCCGGTAGTTTTTTTTACAGATATTTGAAGAAAAATGTATGGAGAACCTTGTACCAAATATTCAAAACTTAGTTATAAAAGAGAAAAATTTTACGATTTTTCAACCACAAAATTACTTGCAAATTTTCGCAATTTTGACATATTTCGTATAAATTCGAACTTTAAGCACTTATAAAAAAAAATTGTGACTAACGATTTCGGATTTTTTTTTATCACTTTAAGAACAACTTATAAGAAACCTTGTATTAAATTTTCAAGATTTTTTGGTCGGCCAAAAAATTTTTAATCGTTATTTAAAAAAAAAATACTTAGAAAAATTGAAAATTTCAATTGTCTATAAATAGCTCAAAAAAAGTCAAAATTGTTTGAAAATTTAACTGTGTATGGAGAACGCTATATAAACATTTTGTGAAAATTTCAAGTGTTCACATCGATTAGTTTTTGAGTTATAGGAAAATAAATTCGATTTTGTCGAAAACTGTTGGAAAATGTTTACTTTTCACCTCTATAATATGCACCATGGATATCCACTTTGCCTTCGGAAACCACCCCCAAAGTTTGAAATTGAAGAATTATTTCGACTAGTTATGCTGTACACTGACACACAAAAAAAAAAAAAACACATCATTGTAAAATCAATACATTCATCACTCCATTCAGAATCTAAAACTAATATAAATATACAGAGTTTCTCAACTGGTGTTCAGCGGCACATAAGTGTACCGGGAGTCACGACCGTGGTACACATGTTTAGTATTATTAGGTGTTAAAAATAAATTAAAAAAAAAAAAAAGAAAAAAAGGAATTACTATTAAAATTTTAGATTCTGAACGGAGTGATGAATTTATTTATTTTACAATAATGTGTGTTTTTTTTTTTAGATTCTGAACGGAGTGATGAATGTATTGATTTTACAATGATGTGTGTTTTTTTTTTATTTTTTTTTTTTGTGTCTGACGACAACATTTATTGCAGTAAAAATGCTTCGATTTTGGACTTCAGCCCCTCTTTGAAAAGGAAATCGAATTTAGTTGGTACTTTGGGGGAGTCAAAAGTTAAAAATTTTCAATATTTTTTAAATGAGTCGGGAAAAACCCTAAAAAAATGACAGAAAAACGGGAATTTTTACGCAAAACCAGTTTTTGACCAAATCGAATTTTTCATTTTGCTATAACTCAAAAACTAATAGATGTAAATACTTGAAATTTTCACCAAATGTTTATATTAGAGTTCTCCATACACAGTTCAATTTTCAAATAATTGAAATTTTTAATTTTTTTAGTATTTTTTTTAAAAATAACGATAAAAATTATTTGGCCGGCCAGAAAATCTTGAAAATTTAATACAAGGTTACTTATAAGTTGTTCTTAAAGTGAGGAAAAAAAAATCCGAGATCGTTAGTCACAATTTTTTTTTATAAGTGCTTATAGTTCGAATTTAAACGAAATATGTCAAAATTGCGAAAATTTGCAAGTAATTTTGTGGTTGAAAAATCGTAAAATTTTTTTCTTTTATAACTAAGTTTTGAAAATTTGGTACAAGGTTCTCCATACATTTTACTTCAATTATCTGTAAAAAAACTGTACCAGATTCAGACAATAATTTTTTATGAATGTTTGAAATTTAAATTTTTACAAAACCAAGTTTTTTTTTTTTTTTTTTTTTTTTTTTTTTATTAGCTTTTAGTATGTAACTTACAAAAAAACCAAGTTAAATAACGGTTTAGCCTCGAACGATTTTTGATATTTATTGTTATTCAAATAGTATAAGTCATAAATACTTGAAAATTGTACGAGTTATTTAGATTGCCATTTTCATTACGTGATTCGATTTTCAAAAAAATTTGACTTTTTTTGAGCTATTTATAGACAATTGAAATTTTCAATTTTTTTTTTATAAATGTTGATAAAAAAAATTTAGCTATGACAAATTACTTGAAAATTTAATTGAAGGGTCCACATAACTTGTTCTAACTCTCATTCAAAAATTATAAAAATACATAGGCACAATTTTTTAGATTCTGAATGGAGTGAAGAATGTATTGCTTTTACAATGATGTGTTTTTTTTTTTTTTTGTCTGACGACAACATTTGGAGCAGTAATAATGTTGAAAATAATTTTCGATTTTTGTTATTTTTAAAAAATTACTAAACGTAAGATCTTGAAACTTTTACTTAAATGTTTGAATTTGTTTCAAAATAGTATGTATGACAATATTTAAATATAATATATCCTAGGCTGCCAAATCATCTCCGTTCAGAATCGTTTTTCGTATACAATGATACCTATCATTGCATTCAAATTTATCCTACCCTAGTCCGAGGTCCACCCCACCCCCTAATGTACAGCAGAGCGATACTCACTTACCCGCTTTTTTAATACTTTATTACTAAAATGTTCCATCAAAATGTATGGTTATAAGAAATGTGCCGTGAGGTTAAATTTGAATGCAATGATAGGTATCATTGTAAACGCAAAACGATTCTGAACGAAGATGATTTGTCAGTTTAGGATATATTATATTTAAATATTGTCAAATATTCTATTTTGAAACAAATAATATAGTTTTTATATGTTACTATGGTTACTATGGCCAACATTCGCATTATGAGCGTATGAAATTTAATTTAAATTTTGACTAATTCGTATAAATTCGAACTTTAAACCCTTATAAAAAAAAATTGTGACTAACGATTTCAGATTTTTTTTTATCACTTTAAGAACAACTTATAAGAAACCTTGTATTAAATTTTCAAGATTTTCTGGCCACCCAAAAAATTTTTATCGGCATTTGAAGAAAAAAAAACTTAGAAAAGTCGAAAATTTCAATTGTCTATTAGTAGCTTAAAAATGGTCAAAATATTTTGAAAATTTAACTGTAAAGAGATAATCATAATATAAACATTTGGTGAAAATTTCAAGTATTTACAATAATTCGTTTTTGAGTTACAGCAAAATCAAAAAATCGATTTTGTCGAAAAGTGGTTTTTCCGTAAAATTTCCATTTTTCTGTCATTTTTTTTTTGTTTTTCTCGATTTTTTTGAAAACTATTAGAAAATTTTAATTTTGACCCCCCTAAAGTACCAACTAGATTCAATTCCCTATTCAAAGAGGGGCTGAAGTAAAAAATCGGAGCATTATTACTGCTCCAAATGTTGTCGTCAGACACAAAAAAAAAAAAAAAAAAAAAAAAACACACATCATAGTAAAAGCAATACATTCATCACTTCGTTCAGAATCTAAAATATAAAAATTTTTACTAAATTTTATGTATTATTTCACTTAAATGAAGTAAATAAACTAAGAAAATTATAAAAATGGATATGAAACTAGAAACTATTTTATTAATCAATGATAAACTAAACATATTAGATTTTGAACGAAGTGAAGAATGTATTGCTTTTACAATGATGTGTTTTTTTTTTTTTTTTTGTGTCTGACGACAACATTTGGAGCAGTAATAATGCTCTGATTTTTAACTTCAGCCCCTCTTTGAATAGGAAAATTCATCTAGTTGGTACTTTGGGGAGGTCAAAAGTAAAATTTTCAAATAGTTTTCAAAAAAATCGAGAAAAACAAAAAAAAAGTGATAGAAAAACGGCAATTTTACGAAAAACCACTTTTCGACAAAATCGATTTTTTTATTTTGCTGTAACTCAAAAACGAATTATTTTAAATACTTGAAATTTTCACCAAATTTTTATATTATGGTTATCTCTTTACAGTTAAATTTTCAAAATATTTTGACCATTTTTAAGCTACTTATAGACAATTGAAATTTTCGACTTTTCTAAGTTTTTTTTCTTCAAATGCCGATAAAAATTTTTTGGGTGGCCAGAAAATCTTGAAAATTTAATACAAGGTTTCTTATAAGTTGTTCTTAAAGTGATAATAAAAAATCCGAAATCGTTAATCACAATTTTTTTTTATAAGTGTTTAAAGTTTGAATTTATACGAAATATGTCAAAATTTAAATTAAATTTCATACGCTCATAATGCGTATGTTGGCCAAATACTTTTTTTATTAATAAACAGATACTATAAAGTAACCGTAGTAACATATAGTAATTATACTATTTGTTTCAAAATAGAATATATGACAATATTTAAATAGAATATATCCTAGATTGACAAATCATCTCCGTTCAGAATCGTTTCTCGTATACAATGATATTCATCATTGCATTCAAATTTAACCTATGCTAGTCTGAGGTCCACCCCACCCCCTAATGTACAGCAGAGCGATACTCACTTATCCGCTTTTTCATCATGAAAACATTTTCATTTACATACATTTTTATAAATATTATATCAGACATAAATAAACAATAAAAAATATTTTTCTAAAAAAAATGTCCATGCCCTGTTTTACCCTGCTTTGTAGTCTTACCGAGTTCCCTTAATTAATGTATTAGATAAAATATTTTTGTTTTATACCTTTAATGTTGATATCTGATTTAGGAATTTGTGCTTGATATGCAAACGTTGCATTAATATCTCGTTGTAAAAGACTACCTTCAAGATCTACACCAAATTGGAGCTGCTCACTAGCTTTGAAATGATAACAGCATTGCAGCCCCGTTAAACTCAATGTAGTACTGATTGTGGTAGCATCATCATCTAAAAATGTTTTAGTTATGAGCTGATTGTTTAATATTAATTCTTATTTAGCTTATAAAAAGAAATTATTTTTTATTATTTACACATATATCTTCCTAAGACATTAAACACAGTAATATGCCCATTTGGAATTTGAGGACTACGTTGGTGAATAACTTCAGCACCCACTGATGTTTTGTTATTCAAAGCATATAAATACTGAGATATATAAATTCCCGTACAATTGAATAAATCAGGATTGACTAAGCACAATGTAGCTGTGTATCTGTCTGCTCTATATTCAGCCGTTGTCTGGAGTCCATTTGTTTTAAACTCTTGAAACTATTGTGAAAAATCCTACATAAATATTTTTAGCAAAAATATTAAATTATAATTAAAGAATTACCTGAGTGTTAAGTTTGATTTTGACATTATCCCAGGGTTGTACATTAAAATTTGTAGAAATATTTCCACGGGGATCAATGTCACCTATTAACAGAGGACTAAAATCACCAGGCCCAACCTGATTGGTACCTACAAAGGTAGATCCAAATTTGTAGCTTGATGTTTGACTAGTTGATCCTATAAGTAGACTGTGACTAACAAAAAAATGATTGCTTAATCCTTTATTAATGACAAGTCTGATGCCCTCAAAGGTCATTGGAAACAGTTCTGCAATGACAATACATTTTTAAATAAAAAAACTAGAAATAAAACTATACAATAGAAACAAGTATAAAACAAACCTTTGCATTTTTTGTGTAATTCTTCAACAGATCCTGGGTTTTCAATACGATTTTCAGGAGGCAGCTTTTGGGGTGTCGTGGGTGGCGGGATAGGTGTCATATTAGGTGGCATTGGTGGTAAATTGGATGAAGCTTGTACGTTACCCATCACGTTTAGGTTTAGAAGAATGCAATTTAAAATTTAAATTTACTTGTTTCCACGCTGTTTCAATAAGTAAAGAATTTCACCGACAGCCGACAGGCGATAGTTGATAATTTGATAGTCAAAATATCGATCAACCAAGTTCACTGATACGGTTCATGGAGGAGAAATTCATATGCCATTGATGGCGATGGGTGGAAACATCAAACATGATATTTCGGAATATTTTAGTTTTCTTACTAACGACAGCACTGCAAACAAATTCAAATTTACTTATTATTTATTAACTACTTTTAATATTTTTTTATCTTATATAGTATTATTATTTATTATTATAGTATTTACAAATTAACCGATTAACATAATAACAAATTATATCAATTTGCAAAGTAACAATTAATTCAAACATTTTAAACATGGTAGCTGCTAGTAATAGTATAAATATATAGGCCATTTATTTTTAGTTAAACCTATGGGATGTATGGACGTATGGTACACGTTTTACATTTTTAGTGGAAATTACATAATTATTTTATCCAGAGAACTGAGAATCAAATCCTTTTTATAGTAATTTTTATTGAATATAGGTACTATTAATAATAAATGAATATAATTATAGATTTTAAATGAAAAAATTTACGTTTTCGTAATGTATACAATGTTTCGAACAGATTCGTATGTTATTCAACGACTTCACAGCCACCGAATAATCGGATCAGAATCGAATCGCACGCGTTGTCAGATCATTACAGCGGCACACGAAACGGGCAGCTCAAAAGAGCGATATACACCCGTAACGCGGAACTCTGACGAGTCACTGGAACTGTGCCATCTGCTCGCTAGATCTGACGTACATGCGATTCGTCGTTTCTGTGGAACGTACCCCGCCGTAGCTCTGCGCATATCGACAACGCTCAGGGAAACGGAGTTTTACGAATATACGTTCTGTTTGAGAACATAATATACTTGAACACTTACGAATAATGTATTCCTACGAGTAACTGTTCATCGCATAATACGGGAACAAAATAAATAAAATATGCGTTAACGAAAATATTTAATACAGATGTGGCGATCAGAGTTCGAGCTCTGAATAGGTATGAATAAAATCACTATTTAATAATACGAGTACAAGCAATATAATGTGCAGGCAACATAATATGCTAAAAATCAAAAAATATAAATACCAGCAGGGGCGTATTTAAGGGAGGGACACATGGGGCCCGTGCCTCCCCCATTCGCCGTATTTTATACTTATTTTAATTATATGAGACATTTTACAACTCTACGCCCCATGTACGCAAATTTGAACTTTATGTTTGTGGGTCCCCCCTTAAGAAATTTCTAAATACGCCCCTGGATACCAGTCGTCTAGTCACCAGAATATGCCTTCCCTATAATCGCGCAAGTCTGCCCGGGATGGGTCTTGCTACGACGGAGGACCGACAGTGAATGTTAATGCTGGTCGTTTCGCCGTGCCTTTTATACCCGGTGTTCTGTGACAAATAACAAGAAACCGTAGAAACCCCAAAAGTGCAATCGCCGATAAACGCATAATTTAAATAAAAGTTATTATAAAAATAAAATAATTATAATAATAATAAAAATATTAATATTAATAATAATAATAAGATTAGGAATAAGAATAATAAAAAGTGGGCAAGTGATGGGTATTGCTCTGCACTTGTCACTTTAATGGATGTATTAAACTTAAATGCAATGACGGGTATCATTGTATACGAAAAACGATTCTGAACGGAGATGATTTGTCAGTCAATGATAATTAGTTAAATATATTATATTATTACCTATATTTAAATTGTAATTTATCGTTATTTTATGCCATTTCGTAAAAAATTAAATTTCATACGCTCATAAAATGTTTTCTATATTGACGCTGGAACTTTTTTTTACAGTTACTTGAAGGAAAACTTATGGATAACCTTGTATTGGATTTTTGAACCTTAAGTATAAATCACAAACATTTTATGAATTTTCAACTTCAAAATTGCTTGCAAATTTTCGCGATTTTGATACATTTTGTCAACATTTGAACTTTAAATGCTTATAAACAAAAATTGTAACTAACGATTTTTGATTTTTTTTATGATAAGTACAATAAACCTAAAGGTATAATAAACCTTGTATTAAATTTTAAAGATTTTTTGAATAGTCAAATTTTTTTTATCGGTACTTTAAGAAAAAAAACTTAGAAAAGTCGAAAATTTCAATTGTCTATAAGGTCAAAATATTTTGAATATTTAATCATAAATATATAACCGTAATATAAACATTTGGTAAAAATTTCAAGTATTTACAATGATTCGTTGTTGAGTTATAGCAAAATCAAAAAATCGATTTTGTCGAAAAGTGGTTATGCATGAAAATTCCCGTTTTTCCGTTAATTTTTGAGGGTTTTCGTTTTTCCCGACGTTTTTGAAAACTACTGAAAATTTTTTACTTTTGACCCCCTCAAAGTACCAACTAGATGAATTTTCTTATTCAAGGAGGTGCTGAAGTCAAAAATCGAAGCATTACTACTACTCCAAAACGTGATGACAGACACAAAAATTAAAAAAAAAACACACATCATTGTATAGTCAATACATTACTCTGTTCAGAATCTAAAAATGTTCAGGTATAAAAGTTGGTTTGTATTCGTTTTCATTTTCAGTTTTGTTTTTATCGCTGAATCTAAAAAATAATGACTAAAAATTAAAATGTGTCTCTTTCAGATTCTATAAGTGGAGTGATGTTTTATTTAACACATCATCACTTTTTAGAAAACTAAAAATATTTCGGTTTATAAATTCCCATCAAATTAAAAATTATTGAGAAAAAAAAAGCAAGACTAGAATGCTTATTGCCCTCAATCTATTGTTTTTTATTGTAATTCAAAAATAAATAACTAATAACCTTAGATTAATTTTCCACCTTATTTTTAATTAAACAATTTTTAGAATTTATGTAATATTCAAAATATTTTAGCTCTTTTTGTGTTAATTATTTTTTGTTTATTAGGTATTATTGATAGAAATGTACTTAAATTATTAAATTTTTTTCAATATATGATAATATAATTTGTTTTTGAGTAAAAAATTTGAAGATTTAACACAATATGTTTCACTATAAGTTATTTACTGGAAATTAAATAAAAAAACAAATTAAGCAGTCAAAATGTTTTTGGCGACTGAAGTTCCAAATTTTAAGTTTTGTAAAAATAGGATATTTAAACATATTATAAAAATGAAAAAAAAATGTGCATTTATAATTTATATTTTTACTTCTCTGCAAGTCATAAGAATAACTTATGAACAACTTTTATTAAATTTGTAAGCTTAAAATATCATTAAAATGTATACATTTTTAACAAAAATAATGTATGATGACACATTTTTATGATTCCTATTGAAGAATTTTTTCCTAAGTTTGAACTTCAATGTTTTCAAATACGTACAAACATTGATTGTAGAATAGTATTCTATAACCAATGATACACATATAATAATAATTAATAATCAAGTGATTTCATTAATTTCATCACCCAAAAAATGGTTAATAAAATAATTTTTTTTAACTTTACATTCACAATTAGTACAAAAGTACCCATATCGGCCATATCTTAATCATAATCAAATCTTTGTATACAATTTGTTTAGAAAAACAATAACCAGGAGAATTATAATTCAATTTCATACTGTTTTTTAATACAATATTAAAATATATTTATTGTTGTTACTAAGTTAAAAATATGCACAATTTATAATGAAACATTATGTAGGTACTTTGAGATGTATATATTTGTGAAAATTGCTAAGTCCTAGTCAGTTGTGGGGGGGATAATTGATAAAACACTACCCTTGGAATTTTTTTACCATTATATATTATTATTTATTACAATATTAAAATAAAAGGAGGAATTAAACCTCATTACATCTGTGGATTTGAAATTTATCACTCCCTCCTCAGAACTAGAATATATAGGACCTATTATTACAGTAGTAATAAAATAAAACAAAAAAAAGTAAAAAAAACGGGTAAGTGAGTATTGCTCTGCTGTACATTAGGGGGTGGGGTGGACCTCGGACTAGGGTAGGTTAAATTTGAATGCAATGATAGGTATCATTGTATACGAAAAACGATTCTGAACGGAGATGATTTGTCAGTGTAGGATATATTATATTTAAATACTGTCATATATTCTATTTTGAAACAAATTCAAACATTTCAGTAAAAGTTTCAAGATCTTACGTTTAGTAATTTTTTAAAAATAACAAAAATCGAAATTTATTTATTAGAGTAAAATGTTATTTTACACGTGTATTTTTGATTTCAAATTAAAATTAAAACTTTAAACACTCATAAAATTTTTTAAACTAAATAATCTTCAGACTTTTTTATAATTATTCTAAGCTTAACTTATGGAAAGCATAGCATTAAATTTTCAATTCTTAGCTTTTGATAGTAAAATATTTATAAATTTTTAACTACCAAATAGTGAAAAATATTCATGATTTTGACGAATTTTTGTCAATATTTGAACTTCAAATGCTAATAAAAAAAAATTGTGATTATGTATTATTATAATTTTTGAATGAGAGTTAGAACAAGTTATGTGGACCCTTCAATTAAATTTTCAAGTGATTTGTCCCAGCTAAATTTTTTTTATCAACATTTATAAAAAAAAATTTTAAATTTTAATTGTCTATAAAGTATAAATAGCTCAAAAAAAGTCAAAATATTTTGAAAATCAAATCATGTAAATAAAATGGCAATCTAAATAACTGGTAAAATTTTCAAGTATTTACGACTTATACTATTTGAATAACAACAAATATCAAAAATCGTTTGAGGCTAAACCGTTATTTAACGCGGTTTTGTAAAAATTTAAATTTCAATCGCTCATAAAATTTTTTTGTCTTAGTCCGGTAGAATTTTTTTTGCAGATAGTTGAAGAAAAATTTATGGAGAACCTTGTACCAAATTTTCAAAACTTAGTTATATAAGAGAAAAATTTTACGATTTTTCAACCACAAAATTACTTGCAAATTTTCGCAATTTTGACATATTTCGTATAAATTCGAACTTTAAGCACTTATAAAAAAAATTGTGACTTACGATTTCGGATTTTTTTTTATCACTTTAAGAACAACTTATAAGAAACCTTGTATTAAATTTTCAAGATTTTCTGGTCGGCCAAAAAATTTTTATCGTTATTTAAAAAAAAAAATACTTAGAAAAATTAAAAATTTCAATTGTCTATAAATAGTTCAAAAAAAGTAAAAATTCTTTGAAAATTTAACTGTGTATGAAGAACGCTAATATAAACATTTGGTGAAAATTTCAAGTATTTACATCTATTAGTTTTTGAGTTATAGCAATATAAAAATTTGATTTTGACGAAAACTGGTTTTGCGTAAAAAATCCCGTTTTTCCGTCATTTTTTTAAGGTTTTTCCCGACTCATTTAAAAAATATTGAAAATTTTTAACTTTTGACTCCCCAAAGTACCAATTAGATTCGATTTCCTTTTCAAAGAGGGGCTGAAGTCAAAAATCGAAGCATTTTTACTGTTCCAAATGTTGTCGACAGACAAAAAAAAAAAAAAAAACACATAATTGTAAAATCAATACAAATACATTCATCACTCCGTTCAGAATCTAAAATAAGTAATAGGTACCATTGACAATAACATAAATAATGATAATACACACTTAAATATTTATAGCCATGTGTATGCCAAGTGAGTAGTGAGGGATGTACACTCTCTAGTCTCTTCTCTGGCATCAGCCATCACTCATGCAAAAAGTTAAACGAGAAGTAGTAGTTTACTGGAGATCTTTTTTAATAAACTCTCTTCCCAATTAAAATTTTCAGGCATTTATAGATCATGTTTAATTTGTATAATTGTATGGGATGCAAAATTAATAGTAAATATCAGTTATTAAAACAAAAATGCACAAACACGATAACATCACAATGTAATATAAGCATTATTTTTTTAACTGTGAGTCTTCTTCATTAGTTTTTTGTTTCAGGAAAGGTTTATGAAGAGTATTATATAACTGTGTTGCTTTATGTTGAGCAAACCCAGGACACAATGCCAAAGCTGTTTGAGAAGCATTACAAATATTTTCCAACGAACCAAACGTAGATAATAACAATGCTGCATCAGTTTTATTTACAGCACGAATAGTTGTAAGTGCATTGGCTACCTATTATTTAAAGAATAAAATTAAAATTAAAGTTGTATTTTATATTAAAATAAAAATCTAAATTTTACTCTGGAATAGTCATCTGCTTCTGCTTTCTCCATTATAAGATCTGGTGGTTTGTTTTCAAATATTTTATAAGTTTCAATGAGTTTGCCTGCTTCTTCAGAACTCCAAGCTAACATTAATGTAAGTTCAGCTACCAGACACATTCTAGTCAATTGTTTAAGGGCTGTATGTGGCTCTTTAACATCAATCTGTAGTAACAATACTCGTAGTTCATATAATTTACCCAAGGATTTCACTCTGTTGTATATATAGTCAGGCTTTAGCATATGATAACGCATAGATAAAAATAGTGCACATGTCGTACGTCCCATTACATAGTCAGGTAAAATATTGTCTGAATATTCCCATGGCACATTAACAATAGATTTAAGCAGTGGATTGCCTCTCTATTAATAAATACAAATTAATATATTAGTATTAAAAAACTTGTACACAAAGACACAAAGTAATAACTATATACTTGTTTGTTGTTGACTAAAACCCCCGAAAAAGATGCAGATTTCATAGGGGATTGTTTTGCACTACTTGTGCTAGGTTGATTAGTAGTGGCTTCTGAAACATTATGATGTTCACCAACAGAGTTAATTGTTTCATAATGTTCTGACGCTTTAACTCTGCGAAATTCATCTATTACAATAAACATAGGTATGAATATTAAAATTATATTTAACATAAAAGTGAATATTATAAATATTGTATTTACCAGCAAAAGAACCTGGATTATTCATGGTGTACTAAAAACTGTAATATGTGCTTAATTAAATTAAACCGAAGTCAATTTTTTATATATTACCACAAAAAATATAACAAAAAACTTGTTTTAGCTTTATAAAATAAGATATAACATATAAATCTATAAAATATTTTGTAATTTTAAAATTATTAAATAACAGAATAATTTAGGTATTTATTAGTTATGTTAGACACTTTTTATAAGTCAGTAGTAACTATATAGTTGAAATTCGAAAACTTGAAACATTGTATTCTGTGAATTGTGATCTAACGATCTGTATTCTGTATTATAGGTATTTAATGTAATAATATAATATTATTATTTATCATTTTATTTAAACTTTTCATATTTGATAACATTTTATTTTTATTTTATTTTTTATTTAATTGATAAGCGGTTAAAGTAATGCATAGAGTAATATTACTCTATGAAGTAATGATAATATTATGTGATAGTAATTTAATAACAAGACATATTATTATAATATAATTTAAAGTTGTATTATAGTTATTTGATTATTTAATATTTTTATGATTATTATACAAATCATAATACACGCTATTACACTAAAAAAGTAACTTTTCTAGTTTCTTATTTTTATTTTGTAAATAATTAATGTTTTTATTTTATTTTATTTTACAGTTAATTAATTAATATTGTTTTTATCTTTTGTGTAATATACAAAATACATTTGTAAGTTGGTTTTTGGAAAATATAATTTATTATTAATTAATTACCTATTTTTTAATATTGCTACCAAATTTTAAAAATAATTATAAAAATCACAATATAAGTTTTTTATATTACAGATAATATTGATTTGATTGTTATTGCCAAACAAGATGGGTGAACGTAAAGGACAAAATAAATACTACCCACCAGATTATAACCCAGCAGTAGGAGGATTGAATAAATTTAAAGGAACTCATGCTTTAAGAGAACGTGCTCGGAAACTCCATATGGGTATTTTAATAATTCGTTTTGAAATGCCATACAACATATGGTGTGATGGTTGCAATAATCACATTGGAATGGGTGTTCGGTATAATAAATATTTTATTATTTGAAACAATGTAATTAATTAATTTGAATATTAAGGTATAACGCTGAAAAAAAGAAAATTGGGATGTATTATTCAACGCCAGTTTATCAATTCCGAATGAAATGTCATCTTTGTAATAACCATTTTGAAATCAAAACTGACCCTGGGGTAATAATAAAATTATATAATATTTTATTGGTTATTAATGAAATTTTTGAAACAAAAATAGAATTTAGATTATGTAATTGTAAGTGGTGCTCGTCGACAAGAAAATCGATGGGATCCCTTTGAAAATGAACAAATTGTTCCAGAGGACAAAGACACAAGTAAACGATTATTTGATGATGCTATGTTTAAACTTGAACATGGTACTGAAGATATAGACAAGGCTAAAAAAGCAGCTCCAATATTGGTTAAACTTCATGATGCTCAAGATACTAAATGGAATGATGATTTTGCTGCAAATTCATTATTAAGACAACAGTTAAGAGTAAGTTAAATAACTTCCTTCATCTTTTGCTTTGTGTGTTGTTTTATATTATTATGTAGGTATATGTTTATGTCAGTCATCTTTTTTACTTGCTGTATTAACAAATACAGAATGTAAATTTTCCAAATAAAAAAGAGAGTAAGGTTTAACTAAATTGCTTTCATATTTTTCATTTTTATGTTAGGTTAATATTAATCCAAATATTCAATATACATAACTTCTTATGCATTACATATTTTAATAAACAAAGAATATTTTAAAATAAAATAACTAGGTATGCATACTATATTGTAAGGGTCTCAAACATTTTTATTCAAGAGCCTTATAAAATATCAAAAACTCTTAGGTGGCCAAAAGTGTAATTTTAAATACATACAATTTTTAATTGTATAAAAATATTATATAATATGTAGGTATACTTTTAAATATTTTATAAAACAATTCTTTTAATATATGTTGCATTAGTTTTAATAATAATTTAAAAATTGTAAATATTTTATTAATGAAAAGTATGAAATAGATGTTTTCTGTTAATAGTTTATCAAATTGAGAGAGGAAAATGCACTCATTTTAATTGACAATACTGACTCCAAATGTTTTTGACACATATATGTCCAATCTATATTTTGATTTGATGTACTTTATTTAAAAAAAAAGTTTGTTCACACAAATAAGTTGTAGCATATATTATAGGTATACAAATAGTTGAAAATATATAATAGTTGTAATATAATTTTTTTGTTAATTAGTTAGATATTGTGTACTCGTAAAAAATTTATAAAATTACAAGTTTTTGCCTGAATGCTTTTATAAAAGTGTAAATATTGCAAACAAGAATATCTCACCTTATAATTTGAGATTGAAGTCAATTATCAAGTATAATATAGGTTATAATTGAGATTTACGTGCAATAAAAAATTTGTATATTACTTATATTTTTAAATTATTCATCATTCTTTGGGGGAGGTTAAAACTTGTTCGCAGGTTGTAGTTTGGAGGAGACCCCTGATGTATTAAAAAAAAAAATACAAATATTATAATTATAGCAACTTGAACATAATTAATAACTATTATTGACCCTTTTATTTTGAAAAATTATGTTATTTAATATTTATATTGATAATCACTTAATCAGACATTATATTTTTTTTATATTACAATTAACTCATTCAAATTTCAGACAAAAAAACAGAAAATAGCTGTGAAAGAAAAACATGACAATGAATTAAAAGAAAGATTATCGTTAAGTATTCCATTAGTAGACGAAGTTGAGGAAGACATAAAAATTGCCAAACTTTTAAGTTATCAAACTTCTGATAGTAAGAATACATTTTATTTTTATGTGATTTTTAAATTATTTATTATTATTTATAAACAAATCGAAAGACAAAAATATTAGTTGTTAAAATTTTAAAACTATTATAATTATTTATTGTTAATAGAATTTAAATTTACTCAATTATAATGAAAATAACAGGTCAAAGTTAAGATTTTATTATTTATTATTTTTTAAGATTTTTTTTTCTTTTTATTTACATTATTAAGAAAATTAATTCTACATGTTGTATATAAAGTAATATTTACTTTTAGTATACTGAGTTTATCACATACCAAGTTAATATCCTACTTTTTTATAATAATATAAGCATGATATTAAAATGACATTTTACAAATCATTAATCTAAGAAATATCTTAAATAATACATATATATTTTTTTTAATGAAAATAGTTTATTATAAACTAAATGTAAAAAAGATAATACCTATTAAATTATAAATATGTAGCTATTTTTAACCTAACCTAACCTATGTCTATCAAGTCATATCATATAACTCTCCATATCATATTATGCTTAATGTAATTATTAATTTTTAGAAGTCATATAATATGTATTCAAAATTAAGTTTATAAATACCTATTAAGTATAATAAATGTGTTATGATATATTTAAGAAGTTTTTCATGTATCATTATTTTATATATGTATACTTTTTGTTCTCTTTAGGTACAAAAACCAGAAGAAAAAAGTTTATTCACGGACTTCGCAAGACTCCTAAGCTAGACCCTAGTAAACCAAAAAAGTTTCTGAATGTGGGTATCATTCAATCAACTATTACAGCAAAAAAAGAAATATTACCAGTTGCTAGTACTAATAGTTGTTCTAAATCATCACTTGTGTCTGCAGATTATGGGTCAACCTCATCATCAGATTAATATTGTATTAAAAAATTGTAAAGCATTATTATTTAAATATTTTATTTTAATAAATAAAAAACTATAACAATTATTGGTAACAATGAAAAATTAGAAGAGTATAGCTTGAACATAAGTACTATTACAAAATTTCAAATTATATTTTTATGTTTATCTTCAATTTGTCTACATGTTTTTTCATAAACACCAAAAAATAAAGCTCCACCAATCATTATAAATACAACTCTTGGAAGAAAACCGGCAAATAATCTGAAACCATGAATGTATAATAATTAATAACAATAAATGTAATTATACAAGAATTTTGAATCTTCAACAATTGAGCACACAACTTTTGGATGTATAAAAAAATATGATATTAGTTGTGATCGAGAAAAGGGTGTTTACATATTAAATTAAAAATTAATTTTCTGCAACTTCAGACCAAAAATAATAATAATAATTGTAGTTACAATTAATATATTATTATTATTAAGTAATATTTATTCATTTTCAACATGAAATGTACCAAATGTACCAAACTACCAAAGCAAAATAATATTTACTAACACATCAATATTTAACATATTCAACATCTTACTGAAATTTCACAGAAAGTCTATTGTCTTAAATAAGCCTCCAGATAGATTGATAAACATTACAAAAATATATGGATAATTGTGTGAGTAACTTTGAAACATGATTTAATTCCAAAATTATTTTAGACAAATAAACTAAATAACATAAAATAATAATAATGAACACAGGACAATAAACTAGGTATTGTGTTAACAGTTCTGTACTCCATAAATAATAATTTTTTTTCTATGACTCATTCAAACAATGGAAATAGACAAAAAAAAATAATACTCTGTAATTCATTTTTTTCTATTATAAATAGAAAAAAAATATGAAAAAATTATAGGAATAATAATAATTAAACAGGAAATAATTCCTTAAAATTCCACCACTAATCAATACATTATCAAATATAATATAAACAGTGTCCAAAAAAAAAAAAAATTAAACTATCTCTATAATCGGCTAGATGAAATTTAAACTCTATTGCTACTAATTTTTTTTATCTGAATGCATTATAAGTTATAATATAGTATGAAAAAATATATAAATTTATCTAGTACCCGTTAAGTCCTTTATTTTTGTATATATTCTTAAAGACTGTTGAAAAGTTTTGGTCCACAGCACTATTAGCTAACATAATTTGTGTTTTTGTTACATCAATAGGTGTAGTCAAAGCTGCAGCTATGCCTCCTATAAAACAAAATTATTATGAAAATTAATTTTTAAAACAATTAAAAATAACAATATACTATTAAATTAAACAATAATAAATAACAACCTGATATAGAACCACATAAGGCAACTTCTAATGTTGTTAACGGTTTCCCGGTAAAAATCCTATACTCTTTTTTTAAGTATTCCCATATTGGTAGTTGCAACATAGAGAACGGTACATCACGCATAACAGTTGTCCAAAATCCTCGATAAAATCCAAAAACACCCTCATTAGCATACGCATTTCTTATGATTTTTAAAATGGATTCTTGATTTGGAGATGCTTGACGTCTTTGTTTTACTATTTCTATGGGTACTTTGGTTGTACAACAAACCTGTATAATTAATAATAGTATTTTATAAATTAAAATATAATTAATACTCAAATATTAATTTTTAATATGAAATAATACAATATAATTAAAATTTAGTATACCACTTCACCAACGATTCCTGCGCATAAATGAACTAATGGAGCAGTATTGTTAGATACATTAGGAAATAGATTTTTAAAACCATCATAAGTGCCAAAAAATAATCCCGCTAAAACATATTGGTTTCAATTGTTTTATATGATAATAATGACAATAAATATTTTACCTGTAAAAGGGGCACCAATAATAGTCGGTGTTAGTCCTTTATAAATACCTCTGAAACCACCAGATTGAACAAATCCATATTGGCTTTGTAATCTAGTTTTTAACGTGTCAAGTGGAAATAATGCAACATCAACAACAGTTCCAGCTATAGCACCAGCCTAAAATAAATGAACACATTTTTACTAATGTATTAACTACAGTAGATAAATAAAAATTAAAAATATGTTGAACCAAAACAAACAATATAAATGTTAGATCATCAAATTTTTATTTTCATAATTTGAAAATATAGGTATAGCTATCAAAATTTAAAATGAATATATGTTAATGATGGTATATTAAAATGAAATTTATAAAAAATAATGATTGATTATTAGTAATTAAAATATGTTGCTTTATCTAACATTGTAAAATATTACTCAACAGGTTGAGTTTTTAATATTATACCTAATAATATGTAATATAATATCTGAATGTAACCGTATTAAATAAAAAATGTTTATACAGTTTAGAGCTTACATAGAAAAAGCTGCAATTTACTATACCATAATCAAAAAATGTAAAACTTTGATTTTAATTTTATACATCAACTTGCTCTTTAATAGACTAAAAACCTAAAAACTAGGTAAATATATCATTAAAACCAAAACTTGTTTTTTTTTTTTTTATTACATATAGTAGGACTAGTAGGTACTATAGTGGTACTAAGTATATAATAATATAAAATAATGTATTAAATACCTAAAATAGTTTTTGTTTTGTACAAAGGACATAGAAACAATTTTAGTTGTTTAACATTATACAATGAATAATACATTTTTCTCAATCAATAAAATAGATAAATATTAAATAGGTAGGTACTTAACGACTTTTTGAAAATAAGTAGATATTTTTTATAATTACACAAAATCTAGGTAAATATTATTAATATTAAAAATTGAATTATCTACGGCTACATATAGAACTATGATACATAATGAAGTAAACTTACTATTAATGAAGTTGAATAATGTCTAGGTCCGTTAATCGAAATAGAATTTAATTTATTTGTATCCAATTTGTTTTCATTCATTGTTGGTATATTGCTGAATGTGAATAATAATTATTTGATTTAAACTATTATGTGTTACATACATATGTATCAAATACTAACAGTTAACAGTTAAAAGAAAAGAGAAAAGTACATAACTATTAACTGCCGTATTGCGCGAGGGCAATTTAAAAAAATAAATTCTCGTGTTTCTTAAATTCTTAATGTTATCAATATTATAATTTAGTGTTAACATTATCAAAAATAGATATTATGATATTTAAATAATTGTTGCATAATTTAAAAAAACGCAATGTAATACTCATTGGTAATTACTGTTCATAGAATAAAATAATCTTTATTGATTTAATATACCTTAATGGCTAAATCATATTTTATCAAATATATTAATGCTTATGGGTATATTATATTATCTAGTACACATTATCCAAGTTGGGTTAGAATTTTATAGTTTATGAACAGAGCGACTTGAGACTTCTCGCACTTATACGTTCTATAATATTCAAGAACTTGATTTTTAACTATTATAATTACCATCCTTCAGGGAAGTAAAAATAATAAAGTCTCATACATGAGGCATTCAGCACAAAATATTATTACAATATTATTGCCATGGACTATTAATTATTCTTAGAATTTTACCTAACACTTTTTTATAATTATAAAAAAAATCATTAAAGAACCGAATAGGTATAAAAAATTAACTATATATCTAAACAAAGAGTTTTTAGAAGACTATTCGTCCAATTTTGAGTAAATCAGTTGTTTTCAAAATTAGGTATTCCGTGCAACATTTATAATTATTTTAATTCAAATTGCTTTGATTTATTTTATTTTTATTTCATGCTTATAATTGTAGTTTCAAGTGTTTCAACACTAGTGAAGTTTTGAGCTCACATGAATAATTCTGTTCGTGCAAATTTTTAATTATTAACATATACAGATTGGTACCTACCTAGTACTTATATAATATTTTAATATATAGATGTTATATAATGCAATGGCCGGTGCAATTGAAAACAGTTGTATTTAGAATTACCAAAATTTTGCTCACTACCTAATGAACCAGCTGCCAATGGGTCTATTATTCTCAACAATTGAACAACAATATAACAAAATAATTTAATAATTATTATTATTTAATATATTTTTTTTAAATATTGCTAAAACATTAGACTGAAACAATTCATGAGTAGGGTAGGCTGTAAGTACTATATAGGTACTAGGTACCTACTATACTGAAACAAAAGAAAGTAGTCAATAATTTTATTGCAATTCGTGACAAAACCCATAAATATTAATATAATATTTCCATGGCAACAACCGTAGTATTATATTTTAAATTTATATAAAATAAAAATAATTATAGAATAAATAGAGCTATAATATGAAATGTAACAACTAACAATGTAATTCTGTAACGATCACTACGTCATGTATTTAGTCGTAATGTTAAAATACCTAACTAATCATATTTAAACGAATTTTAACGTTTGTCGTCACCTACTTCATTCATTCATTATATTAATTTTTGAAAGAGATAAATATTCGCACGTCGTTTATAAAATTGATGAAAATTGAAAACATATTCGAAATGACCATAATTCATAATTTCATAAGATATCAACACATCAGTAGCTTTAACTATACAGAAAATTTTAACTCATCAGTAAAGTTGTCTGAGTCGTTGTTCACAGACGACCGGCAAGGCGGCATACTTTAAATCACGGATATAGATACTAGTATCTATATCCGTGCTTTAAATGCCGGCGTTTTTAATGTTTTCATTCCGTAATCTATTTATCAAGAATTTACATTATCATTTATCCATGATACAAGCAAGGTTTATAGATAAAAAAAAAACATAAAGCAAGCAAGTTGCAGCCTGCTGGTGGATAATAATATAATATATTATCCACCTTGCCATGAAGACTACAACTGACTAGAATAAGGATACCACATCGAGATAGATAACAATATATTCTTATCTATCTCAGTAGATACCAAACACCACTTCTGATAACGTACTGAAATGAGACACGATTAAATGGCTATAGGTGGCGCTGCGTAAGCTAGGGTTACTACTCGACACTCGTACATTAACCTGTGTAAATGTGTAATACAATATATTATGAGGATTATTCATGTGTTGTGGGTTTCTTGTAAAATATTAAATATTTAAATGCATTATTTCGAACCAAGACCCATTAAAAATTGTATAGCTTGTAAAATAATGCATTCAATTCAGACTTGGGTAAAATACTTTTTAAAAGTATTCAAAAAATACAAAAAGTATTCGGAATACTACCCAAGTCTGGCATTCATAAATGTACATATGTGTATATTTCATGTGCACTCTGAATAGAAATAGTATCGGTGTGCCTTTGAGGAGGTGTTCAACCACCCCCCTAACACCCCAAAAATGTTTCTAGGCACTCCCCTGATCAGACTTATTATTCAGTTCCCGTAATCCATAAGAGACTATATAGACTACTATACCTACTATAGAGTATTAAGTATTTGAGTAAAGGGCTGCAGTGAACGGGGTACAATATATTAATCTGTTAGTGAACAATATTGATAGTGATAAAGGATTTATATCTATATGTATATAATAATAATAAAAATGATAATGAAATATACACAAATGCATATGCATGAATGCGCAATTTTACGAGCTATACAATTTATAATGGGTCATGGTTTAAAATAATGCTTATATTTTACAAAAAACGCAAAAAAACTCGAATAATCCCTACACTACGCGAGTTAAAGTAGCAACCCTAGTTTACGCAACGCCACCTATAGGACTATATAGCCGTTTAATCGTGTGACTTATTTCGGTAGATACGTATTTTCATGCAGACAGCTGTAGGAGTTTTGTTTCCTTATTCTAGTCTTCATGGATAAAACCTTATGATTGATGAATATACTATAGTAGGTATGTACCACGGTCTTAGAATACATCTTCTAAGACTGTGAATTGCTTAGATAATATGATCTATAAGGTGCATTCAGCATTGTATTGTTATGCCTTTATCGGCTTTATTAATTGTTATCACAACATGAAGCATAATCGTCCAGACGGAAAAATATAATATTATCTAAACATCTTCTAAGACCGTGGACCGGGCGACAATGAATTATTTACCTATATTTTATCATTTTAACATATTTTATTGATCAGGATTTTTGAACGTTATACAGAATATAATGTATGTATATATGGCTAGGGCTTGGGACTTCTAGAAGATTGCATGTTTTTAAATAATCATTAAAAACATAGCTAAGTAACATAGAAATTTATTTCATAGTAATTTGAGCTTACCTATGTTTAAAATTTATAGTTGCATATTTTGCATATTTAGCCATTTTTCATTTTATAAGTACGTGTACATCATACTTGACAATTATATTATAAATATACATGAATAGGTAAGTTTTTAATTCCCTACTTAAGAAAATATATAATAGTTCAATGTAATGATCAAAGTAATTAGTACTATATTAAAAATATATAAATATATTTAATTTAAGTTGTTTTTTAAAAAAAATTAAACAGTTTTATTTTAGACTAAAACTCAATGTAAGATGAAAACAAATCTGAAAAAAAGAAAATAATTATCTCAGATAATTAATTAAATTAATCTATTTACGTATTATATCTATAGACTATAATTATTATTATAATAGGTATATTAAAAATATGCTTTTTTAAATGAGTATTTTAATACAATATTTAGTGATTCTCCAGGGCATAAATACATGCATATTTTAAGGTTTTTTAGGGCATGAAGTCCCTAGCCTTATGTATGGCCATAAAGATTATTAATAATATCAATAGATACGAATTAAGATCATATAACGAGATTCTAGTAAATATATCCATATTCAATATATTTAGTTGTAAATTATAATTCAATGTTCACAATGTATATAATTTTATATGTAATAAATTATAGCTATACCTTCTATAGCTTTGTCTCGGACTTACTATTGAAGATGTTTTGTAACTATAAAATCTTCTGCGAGTGTATTATGTTTATGTGAATAATGTTTGACTATAATAAATAATAATAATTGATTGACCCGCGAGCTGCTATATAATTACGATGTTTTGAATTACACAATATAAACGGTTATTTTTCGCAATCAGTTTTAAGTTATATTTTATGACGTTATGAACAGATTTTAAAAACCATTTATTTTCCAGAGTTCTTCGATGTTGCATCTTAAAGATTTATATTTATTTACATTTTATATTTAAATTGTTTACGGTCTAATCTATGTTATTATGATGTATACCTGTTCATTGATCAACGAGTATGCACTATACAATATATACATATTATATAAATCATGCAGCGGCGGTCAAATAATTATTTTATAAGTATAAATTGACAATAATACACGTTCTGTTATAATATCAATATCTATAGTTAATTATATTAAAACGTCTAGTTTTTATGTTAGGAATGTTAGGATATTACATTTTTCTGAAGAAGTTAGCGATAAGTATCACGGCGTTAATTATATAATGCCTCAGTTGTGATCTGTGCCCATAAATCGCAATATCGTATATTTATCTTTATGACTATATACTTATATTATAGTCCAGTGGCGTAGTCAGGATTTTAGTACTGTGGGTATGCCTCATTTAGTCATTTACGAGAGGCCACTGAATAGAAACTTTAACCAACTATGTATTATACAAAGTAGCTGGCTGCGCTCCCGATTATTCTTATATTAGTTAGGTACCTATTTATAATTTATATCACATTTTTATACCAACATTCAATACAACTATATACAATTTTAAACTTACTTACAAACTTAAGATATTATTAATTTATTGTTGCATTAAAATGTATATTTAATTAATACATTTTGGAGTATTTAAATAATTTTAAGAATAAGGGATTATAATATACATATTTACTATCTTATTTGTATACCTACATTTATTTGAGGTGTATTTATTTTACTTTAGTTTTCAAGAATGCTTTCAATTTCACAATAGATATGTAATCTAGAGAATTTGGTTCTAGATTCCAATCCAATACAAAAAATAATGCATTAATTAATTCTGAGCGAAGACGATTAATTGTCAGTCTAGGATATTTTATACTATATTTATAATATTTTTATTGAAACGGTAGCCGGTTGGTTGAGTTAATATAATTTGCATATCATCATATTTGTATATAATAATATACTTAATAGTTAAGAAATTTCAAGTACTATTATGCAATATTTTATATTTATATAAACAACAGTATTGGTTATGTTTTGTAAAGACCCCGGACCCGTATTGCCGTATCACAGCCACATGTATTGTGTTTTCCGATTTAAGTTGATGAGTTAAAGCACAATTTCTGATTTCATATGAATTATTTATACTTCAATATTCAGTCTTCACGTCTATAATATACACCATAATTTATAATATACATTATAATATGTTTACTATTTCTATACTTCAACATCATAATTAAATTTGTATAGAAACATTCTTGAGCCTGTATATACATTTAAAAAATTATTATTATTTTATTTTATTTTTATATTGATTATTGTACATATTTTTTTTCAAATAAAAAAAATTTATGCATTTAGTCATTTTGAGGGGCCACATTAACCTCAGAAAAAAACTGTGGCTCAGCTGACCTCCCAAATCCCCCCTGGGTCCACCACTGTTATTATGTTCTATACCAGATACCAGATAATAATAATAAAACAGTTAGTATACTAACTATATAGACTATAACCTATGCAACAACCTATTGATAATATTATCCTGTAGATATCCTGCTGAGTAGTAAACAATAAGATTATAATAAATTATATTGTCTTTCAAAAATTATAAATATTTTAAAAAAGTCCAATTATTGTTTTTTTCGAGAGTATACCTAAATTTTTATGATTCTACGTGTTTACTAATATTGACCATATTATTTGAAGTTTTAAATTTGAAGACAGTGATTTCATTTAATTTCTATAAACTGTTATAGGTAATCACGATTACATAACCAGTAATTATTTAAATAAAAATAATCACCTACATACTGCTACTTTAATAGATTATAGGAGATAGTAACAAATTATTAATTAATTTCTTTACAAAAAAAACTCTTTATAGTTACTTTATACCTATAGTAATTGTATATTAATTAAATTGATGTAATGAAGGGAACACGCCTTTCCTAAAGACTATAATATGTCGACAGTGATGTTGGTGAATTGCAACTCAATCCCTAAATAAAGTACGAGTTGCGGCCAGTGCTTTTTATAGGGACATATGAATAGCGACTCAAACTTATGAAAGACACGTACGAGTAGCGGACATACAAAAATGTATATAGCATATATACATCAAAATATATTAATATATATATATATATTCAAAAAAGTATTTAAGTACTCGTAATTTACTAAATTAATAATTAATACTACGTATTTTTCTAATATCCAATAAATATTCGAATAAAATTTATCAAATTTATTAGGTATCAAATTATATGGTTATGTTAGGGTTTTAAAATTGAAAACATATTGAATGAAACATATTTTCTTGAAATATTTCATTTTCAATGAAAAAAAAAATGGATTATATCTAAAAGAGTATAGTCGTCTCGTTTACAAGCAAGTGAACATTTTTAAAAGTTACTTTATTGTATGAAATAAATAAAATATAGGTATGTGTAATAATAATAATAGCCAATAAAGATCCAATTAATAAGTGATAATGGCTAGGGCTTGGAAATTATTGCATTTACATGTTATTATTATTATTTTTGACTTTAGATTAATAATACTGCGCAGTGGCAAAAAATTCATTCCAAAACACTACGAACAATATTGAAGTCTAAATAGGTGTGAAGATTTTTGTTCTTATTTTTCGAGTTTTCTCATAAAATATACTACAATTTATAAAATAATATTTAAAATGTTTTATGATTTAATTGTCGATGAAAATAAAAATTTAAAAGTCTATATGAAGAAAATTACTGAATATTTTCATGGCTGTAGTCGAATGCATTAAATTTGTCAAGTATTAGATAATATAACGTGTCTATACTAAAACGACTAACGAGCATACAATATGTTGTTGGAAATTTAGTAGGTCGAAAAACCAACATAATATTATTATAAATGATTAATGATGTATAATATGCATATAATTATTGGTATTTCAACTTTCAAGTAATCAAGTTATATCAGTCGACAGTCATCAAACATAAGTATAAATTAATGTAGTTACCTATAGCCTATAATATAGGCTATAACTTTCGAAAAATAATAGTTTTATAAAAAATTTTTGTTCCACAAATGCGCATCATAATACCTATATTTTATGGATGACATGCACCTACTTGAGGTTTTATGAAGTACCTTGCGTATACAATAGTTGTTTAGTTTTAGTTATTATACCTATGTGTTCATAATAGCAATGGAAAATGTTATATACCTAGTCATTCAGCACTTAATATTATTTAAACATAGTAGGTAATCAAATAAAAATTATTTTAATATTTATTAATAATGTTATTATTAAATATGCTAATCATTATAACTAAAAATATTAAATCATTTTTCATTTTATATTATACAGACAAAACATAATTAATAAATATTAATGAATATTGAGTAATGACTATGCACTATTATTAATTATTATATTATGTAGTTGAAATATAATATTACTACAATATAATATATTATTATAAATTATATTAACACTTAGCAGTTACGTATAATTAATTTAAAATTTAAGAAATTACATTTCCTACAAACTATAAACATACGTTATAAAATAGAGAATTTAAGCGTATCCGTGTAACTTAATTGTACTGTGTTTGAAAAAAAAAGTTAATTTGGGTTAAATCTTATTAATTTTATTATAAGTTATTATAGAAATATTTTAAATATGCTAGGAAAACGATTAGGTACTTCAAAGTCATAAATAATATCCAGCCTCATTAATTTCACGTATGTGTATTTCAGATGAATTTATATAATAGTATTAAAATGTTATGGGTCGATCGGAATAAACAGAAGACATCTGATTACATTCGTGTGTAAAAGGATATCTGAGTTAAACTTATAAGTATTTTAGTATATAATATAGTTCATAATGGTGCAATGAGCTTCGAATACCACTTAACCTCCAATTGTTCATATTAATAATAATTGTATTATATTATATACTTTTTCGATAGATCAATGAAAAAAACAGAAAAATATTATAGACCGGTATGGCTGGACGTCTGTCATCACATAAACGTCAAATTATAATTATTTCTTATTTATAGTTGCATGCGCTATATATATATTAATATCATCTTTAATATCGATTATCGATTATCTTGTGGGCAGAAGCTATGGACTCTATCGTGTGGTTTTGGATTTGTGGACAAACCAGTGTTTTATTCATCGTCGCCCAGTCAAGCCTAAGGATACACAAAAGAAAAATCACCAACAAATATATTAATATGTATGGCCGCTAACCTGTAGTGGCATATTTATTAGGCCGGATCCGTAGGAGTCTAGCCGTCTGGGCCCGGTCAGTTGTAAGATATCACCTGGGTCAACGAAGGGGGTATGTAGCTTGTATTATTTTAATACAAGGCGTACGATAATACCGCATAATATATAGATGACATATTGGTTGAAACCGATTTATATTTATTTTGATGAAATACATTCTTTAATGTTACGATCAAATCATAATATACGCATGGTTTTCAAAAAACTAAATATGATTATTATAATTATAAATGTAAAACATCATCAGTCAATAAAATGTATTTCTATTAAAAAAGCACAAATTCGCTATATGATACATATAAGAATAACTAATTATCGTAGTATTGATTGAATTGACTCCTGAGGTGGTGATATCACTAAAACTAATACATCTTAATTTAAACCTATAAAGGTTAAAAGGTAAAAAGATTTTCGTTATTATTTTTTAAGTTTTCTCATAAAATACTACAATTTATAATATAATATTTAAAATGTTTTATGATTTAATTGTCAATGAAAATAAAAATTTAAAAGTCAATATGAAGAAAATTACTGAATATTTTTATGGCTGTAGCCAAAAAACCTCTGTGAAGTATTGACAGGCCAGGTTAGGACTTGTGTCTGTTTATTTAACTTTTAAGAATTTAATTGCTTTCTCCTATACATATGTATGTATGTAACAATTTTAACTGCTAACAATTTATTTTGTTATGTTTAAAATAAAACATAATATTAATCAATTAGGTAAATTTGTTTATTATGATTTACTGTTTTTAATAAAAAAAAATATAATATTTTTGAAATTAAAAACACTGTAAAAGGTGAGGTGTTCTTCAATAATTGTTAAAAACCTTAACAGTGGCCAAATTCAGTCTACATTACGTTTTTTTTTTATTAAACATTTAAACATTATAATATTGTATAAAAATGAAAAATACATTACTAGCTAACTTATCAAAGTTTCTTGCCAAAGTCTAAATAATAAGGAGATACAATATTTAATTTTTACCAATAAAAAGTGACTAATATTACCTACGATACCTAATTTTTATAGTTAGATATCGTTAACTACTAGATACCTATTACAGTATTACAGAATCACATTTTATATTAAATTATTGTATCAATATTAAATATAATTACTGTATGTAATTTACAAATGTACATTACAAGTTTCTCGACAAGTTTATTTTATAATGGTAGATACCTATTTTAATACATTATAGACATTGCAGGTCTTTGTCTTGCAGTAATGCGGTTTTAATATGAAGATTAACACGAAGGCTTACTCACACACATCACGTGTCACAGCGGTGCACTCGTATTCTATTCTTCGCGACAAGTAGTACGATGATCGACCCTTGAGACGGGAGCAAAATATCGGGACACTGAAAAAAATAAACCTGTTGCGCCTGTCGCCAAACGGATATACAGGTGCGCACGTATATAACATACCTATAGATAATAATACTATGATTATAATAATATTATAACCAGTAACTGCTGCCGCCGTGACTTTCGTGCGAAACATTTGACCGTGTCTGTCAGCCGCCGGTCCTTGCCGCTACACCCATCCCCTCCGATGACCGGCGAAGAAGATACGCCGCTTCGGTTGGGGCACCCGCGCCACAGGTGTGCGCAGATCGCAGAGTGCAGACTGCAGGCGCGCAGTTCACGTTCGTCTGGCTTCCGCGCATGCGGTTGATTCGTCGCCCGTCGTTCGCTCGTCGATTTCCCGTGATTCTCGCCTACAACCCTTCCGATACCATCCGCCATCCCCTCAACCATATCGAGTACATCCCCCGTGATCGGTCTTTTCGTGTTTTCGGCTGGTCCTCACTCGCCGCCCAGAGGGTGTGTTTTCGCGCGATGATCACCGTCGCCACTGTGTTCCCGCTGACAGTCCAGCATCATTATGCCGCGAGCGTTAACGTCATCGTAGGTGATGGGCCATCAGATTCGGTATCGGTCAGTCCCAGTTTTCGGTCGTTGTGAAAAATACTGACCACTAGAGCAGGAGTGGCCTGCAAGATACATTTTGAACATTTTGCACACGTAAGTCTTTTACTATATGTATCGGTTTTTACATAAGTACCATAATCGTAGTTAATATATTATATCATAGTACAAAAGTGCAAACCACTACAATATTAACTATAAAGTTGTATCCTAATACCTACTTTAATCGAATTATTCTTGAATATTACACTGTAACCGATTGGTATATGTATTATATTGGTACCTCATACACTGCTATCGCTTTCGCGGTTTTTTAACTGCATTAGATTATACAATAAAATGTTTAAACGCCGTAAATATTGTATTTTGAAAACTGCCATGTGTAATTTGTATTTGCCATATAAAACGGGTCGTTGCTATAATGGCCTAATAGTTAAAAACATTATATTGGTTACATGTATAGCTGTTATATAGTACGCTTATGTATAAAGTCATAAATACGTAAAAACTGTTTAAAATCTATCGATACTAACTTTCTTACTAATAGTTTGAGTTATTTTATTTACCAGTAAAAATACAAGTATCCGTGTATTCAAAACCGTTTTGACACCATTATATAAATGTATTAATAGCCAATGGACGTATGGTAGCCTATGGCATCACATAGTGGCCATAGTAATGTTTAATACATTTAATAATAATACAAGACGTATTCGTCGCCTCGTTGGTATATACTTTGTTTCTGAAGGATAGGTAGCCGGCAATAGACGATAAGAACGGACGAAATCGGTTATCACTAGTCACTACCCCTTCTGATCATGTGGGAACACTGTCGGTTCGGTGATTACGATGAGGTTCATTGGCCATTGACGCGGCGGCGGCCTGAGTCGAGGCGATTGTCCCGAATCCCCGTCGTCGACCTTGTTCCGCGTACGAACTTGCTCTTTCACATTTACTTAGTAGTACATAATATTTATAATTTTTAATAAACAAATTTGTGTATCTATACAGAACTATAGAATATACTATGTGACATATATATGTGTATAAAAAATATTTAGGTGTTTTTAAAATTGCGGAAACGTCTGTGATTTGGAATGTTCTTCAGTAAAATTAAGTATAGATACCTAGCAATAATAATATTTTATGCCCTTAATTCCGAAATTAGTCCACGATCAAGCATTTTAGCTGCAAACATTTAAAACAATATCTAATGAAGGACAAATGGACAATTTTCTGTTTTTCTGAACACAGTTTAAAAAAAGATGCTGGCGATATGTAGTCAGTCGAAAGTATAACAAAAAAATAAATAATGACAAAATTGTCCTAATTCTTAATATAATACTTTACAACATAAATTATAACTTAACTATGTTTCAGATATTATCGAGGATATTATCATCTTAGTTTTAATCTTTAATACTGGTATCAATATTTAAATTCTATGGGCATTGCACAATGAACTTCGTTTTGTAATAATTAATTTTTGTTCAACCTAATGATGGAAACATATGATGTATGTTGAGATTTCAATAAAAAAACATATTTTTTTATAATTAAAAATTAAAATACAATATATAATAAATTATTTTGCTGTAATGCTGCAAGACAGTCGTTAAGCTACCTATTATAAATTATAATATGTGTTTACATTTCGGTTTTGAACTTGAATTGAATTTATAGCCTGTCGCTACCAGTAACGGCATGCATTTTTTTTCATACGAAGCAATTATTTTAAATTAATACTTACCCGCCAATTTTTTCTCACATTGTAAACAATTTCTCAATAATATAACGTAGGGTATCTAATATTTACTTAGGTAGATAGGTATAGGCTATGTGTCGTTAGGTGTGATTATAGGGAACCCACCCCCATTTTTGTACGAGGCGGCCACCTTATAAAATAATTATTCATGCCGCCGCTGGACTCAGTATCATCATTATCTACGTGTATATTGTAACCCTGGCCGTAACTGGAGGAAGGGTCTAGGGGTTATATTAAAAAAAATGTCTCCTTTTCTGAATTTTTTTCAGTTACGGCGTTGTAACTATCGATTTCTATTAATTAGCCAAAATTAAATTTTAAATCGTTATTAATAGTTTTATTATACATTCTCTTTTACAGACATATTATACGACCTATAGTTATTCTATATTTTAATTACTGCATTTTTATAGTTTCATATAATGTAAGTATAAATACAAATATTGATATGTTTATCTCCGTTCATACATTTATTATACGTAACATAACATATGTGTATGTATATATATATATATATATATATATACACATCATCATATCGCTAGCATTGAATTTACAAGAGAAAACCATTCATTTTTTCATTTTATTTTTTTGAAAGCTTCACTCTCACTTCGAGTTTTTACAGCGAATCAAAGCATTGGTATAGCTGATAAGTGCAAAAACAATTATTACGATTGCTTTCGATTAACTATGCGTACACCGTTTATTTGCAAATTAGTTGCAACATTAACAGGTGTGTTGAGCAGTTGAGTTGTTTCGTTTCATGACGTGTGGTTTCTACAAAATGTATTATTGAATTTTGTGGTCGACTTCATAACGAAAAATATTACCTATAAATTGTTTACGTATCCTCCTTACAGGGCGAACATAAAAGTTCCTACACTAAATCTAGCAAGTAAAAAATATACGTATGATACTTTCTAGTTCTGCATTGTAGAAAAATCATATATTATGTAAAGGCTTATAGTAAGCTCTACACAGTAAAATAATTGTCTGTGTTAGTTCCTGTACTATATAATCGCTTAGGTATTTGGGTGTTATTTTTATACTAATAAATGTTAAATTATTAAATAATTGTAAAAAAAAGTAAAAACACATAATAATATTTGATAATAAGAAAATTTTTATTTTTACCCCCTATGTATAATTCTTCTGTATATGTATAAGTCATTGAATTCCTCCTAAACGGCTGGACCAATTTTTATGAATTTTTTTGTGTGTGTTTGAGTGGATCTTTAGATGGTTTAGATTCATAATTGAACTAGGTAGATTGCGCTGCTAACCAGGAAAAGTTAAGGAAGTTTAACTATTGATATGTCTTAAATAACACATCTGTAAATCTTATAGATGCCAAAGATCTTTGAAATCACTCATTAAACATTTCGTTTATTTTAAATGAAAGAACAAACTACAGAGCTGATTTAATACATAGTTCTGTGAACCCGATTTTTGTTCATGGAATATAAGTGATAAAAAATGAATATATTAATGCCACCATCTATCCAGGAAAATATAATTTAAATTTAATGTAAAAATAGTAAAGCATTTTCCCTTGTAAAGTCGAGCTTTTCACAGCTAAAACAACTGTCGAAATATATGAACTTATATTTTTCAGATAATTTTAAAATAATTATCATAAAAATCTATTGAGAAAAATAAACGATTTGTCAGTGAACTGATAGGTAAATTAAAACCGAGATACAGCAATGTAGTCTGTACGTTCGTTCGGCCGAAAAAAGTTATAAGCCTATTTTTGATTTTTAAGTTAATTAATAATCATATTATTAATTTTTTAAATAATCAGCAAATACCCATAAAGGTTTTAAATGAGCGAGTAAAAATAATGGATCGAATAAGTTTGAACCACATGAGAGACATAATTTTAATGGCTAACGAATACATAGAAAACCAAAAATATTATTTATCCACACGCGTTACGCTAAATTTTAGCATTAGTCAACCAAATTTAACACGGATGAATTTTGTGTATGCAACGTAGTGCATAGTAATATTATAATATTTGTGTATGAAAATGTAGTCAAAATGATGCTTGTGTCTTTTTTTTACCGTTTAAGAACTTAAACATATCATTTATAGAAATTAACGTATTAATTTTTTACTTGCTACTCTAGTGTAACTGTGTAAGAATAAATAGTATTCTTCTCCTCATTTACTCTGGCTTACATGTATGCACACTTGATTTCGGTTATAATTTACTCAGAAAAATGCAACTATTTCAGTTAATAATATATATTGATAATAATTGTGATTAGGGTGCAGGTACTATGAATAGAAGTATAGAATAATGCAAATACTTTATCGTTTCCAACTAAAATATCTCATAAGGAAAAAGGCAAATAATGTGTACTATTCTATTGACGATAGTAGATGATATATTATAAAATAATACATATTTATGTAATACAGTAATTGTATATATTACATTACAAAATTTTGCAATTGTATATCATTATACAATCAAAAATCAACTTCAAATCTTACAATGTTTATATAGGCTATGGATACCTAGCTACAACTTATGGTTTAAAAATATTTCTTTTATTGTGACAAAATTGTTACGTGTTATAATAGTTAAAAATATTCTGTTCAGTTAATATGACAAGACAATTTGATTATTTTATTTTGTAAATGATCTGTACCTGCGTGTCAAGGTGGTAATTTTGGGATAATTTGAATACACTTGAGATAAAAAATAAAAATTATTATGTATTTATACCTGTATAATACCTACTTATAATTCTATGTTGTATTATGCATTAAAAATAAATAATAATTTGTAGAGTACTTGACTTGAACTTTTTTTGGATAGCTTTTTATTGTTAAACATATATTTATTTTTTATTTCAAGTACCTACTTAATAAATAAATGTATTTTTATGTTATAAAATTATTTATAAAGTAAAACAAAAAATTATTAAACTATTCTTACACATAATATTATATTAAGGGGAAGTATAATATTTTAGAAATATAAATAAAATCTAATAAAGAATTAAAAAAAATCCTACTAATAATGATTTTATTAATAACATCATGATAGTATTTTGGATATGAAGCATGTACAGAATTTTGTATGTTGTCATTATATCTGGTTTTAAAATTTGTTGTGTCATGTACTCATGTCTAATGTCTATTGATGTTTTCAATCAATTTATAAAAATAAAAAAAAATAAAGATGTCGAGGACATAAGAATAGTGGTTGGTTGACAACCGTTTTCCGTGTATTAAAGTCACTATAAGAAAAATAAATATGAAGAAAACTCGGAGAAAACTAAGGCCATATTTGAAATGAACATGGAAAATTTAATTAGAAAACATTATTTTTTCAAAGTTTGCATTTGAAAATATATATAGTGTAAATATATACCTATATTATAATATAAATTGATTATAATAAAAGTATAACAACTGTATATTAATATAAATACATTATGTATTTATGAATTGTAGATTTAAGAGGTATTAGAATAAAAAAATTTTTTTGTAGAAATAATGCTTATAAATCTGAAATTGTAAAAAATAAACAATTTTTGACCCGCATTTTACTTAATACAACAATGCACATGTAACCAACATATTGTATGATAATTGATAAGTTAATATAATTTAATATAATTTATGTGGAGAGTAATTTTATCGATCAAACATTATATATATCAATATAATAAATATTAGCGAGTTAATTTATTGTTTTTAAGTATAATAAATTTTCAATATTGTCACTTTTCAAGAACGTAAATATTTTACATACAGATTCTGTGCGTCAGCATGGAATCTTAAATGGCTAAAATGCCCTTGAGCTAAATTTCACTTCAAAAACGCCCACACCTATTCACATGATATAAGAATAGTAGACAAATAAACCTACTATCTAACATATACATATACGTTTTTATATATGTAAATATATATAAGTATAAATATGATTTCTTATTTGGATCTAATCACACTTTAAAGATCTGAATAAATTAGCGAATAAAACACATATATATAGATAATGGGTAAACAAAACACGTTTCACCAGATATGTGGTATTATTATTTTTCTTTCTCCATCCTTCTTGTCCGGCAGTCATCATATTTGCATTACAATGCTTGAAAATTTCTTCAAATGACCTTAATCGCTTTATAACTTCCATGTAAATTGAATTTCGTTTCCGTGTCCATATTATTGTACGTTCGAATTATGATATTACGAAATTACCACATTCACGTGGGTACCTCTATATTATAGATAATACACAATCGTACATAAAATTCATGGATTTTTAATAGGCGGAGCTTTTGGAGGGCATCAATAATGATGAAAAAAAGATCTATACTGTATTGCGAAAAAAACTATCAGCTTTTAGCAATTGTCCTAATTTATTATATTCATGTTTATCTTGATTAATTAAAGTTTAATGAAAAAAATTAAAAATTAATAAATTATTTTTTCATTACTAATTTTGTTGTAAAATACAAAACGCGTAGAAAAAACTGAATAATAAACCCCCACATCACTTTTAGTAAACATCCCCAATCGTACAACTATACTTGCACATAATCGGTGTTATAATCTATAACAATATAATTTATTCTTTTAATAATGATAATATGGATCATAATCTTTACGATGTATTGAAATGCGTTTCGTATTATATGTGCCATGCAGATCTGTAATTGCATATTTAGGCTCCTATTATATATTTAATATCGAGTGGCATAAAACAAGACAACATGCATACTTGCGCCTAGCTATAATGAATTATATTTCGGTTGGTTGTTCCGCTATTCTGCACCTATACCTACAATGTATAAATATAATATTATACTGTTTAGGCGTGTGGGAATACTACACAGACATAATATTATACGTATCTAGTACCTACCTGTTTGCATATTATAATATATCTACCAATAGTACCAACTAAATATTCATAACGGTATATGCGTGTTGGTGTAGTATACTACCTTAGTACCTTATGAACACCTATGACTGTAGGTAATACACATAAAGTATATAATATTATTTATTACATCATTATAGGGAGGTAAAGAGGGATTTATACGAGGCAATAAAAGATTAATTTTTATATAAAATGGCCAAATCGCACATGTGATTAAAACATATTGTTAGTGAATATAAACTATATTCTGTAGATACTAGTAGTTTTAGTACCTTTAGGTATAGTATTAAATGACCATACGTCCCGTTTAAAACGGGATTGTTCTATTTTTAAGCATATGTCTCATCGACTTATAGTTTTTGGAAGTTTGTAGAATATTCTCTAGTAACGTCAGAAACTAATGCAGCAATAGAGAGAATATTTTTTTATCAAAAATGTGTTATGGACGGACTAAAAAACGTCGCTTTCTAGTGGGTACCTATTATCTAGAAATTGTAATTCTAAAAAATATTCCTTTAATGATTTTTATGATTTTTTTGTTATCTAAATCGAAATTATTAAATACAATTAGTTCATCAAATAAATACGAAACAAAAGATGGTATAGTAAATAGTAATATAAAAATTATGAGCAATTAATATCATCTAATAAAAGTAAAAATGCTTTCACCAATTTTTACTAACAGAAAAAATGAATGACAAAAAGCTATGTTTTATTAAGATATTTAAATAATTAAAAATTTTTAAATTGTAAATATAAAATGTATGAAAAAATACTTGTGTTTTTTTTTAAAAAAAGATCTTAAGACTGTTTTTCCTATTTTTTTTTTTTATATAAAAATGGTTACTCTATAAATAATAATATATATAATAATTTATAATAATACTATACCTACCTATATACAGTTATCGCGAGAGTTTCGTTTTCGCCGACTTCTACATTGTTATTGTCGTGGACCATGAAGTAGTGTATTTCATCGAATAATTTCCTAATAAAAAGCAAACGAAGATTTCGTTTTTGCTGTCTGCTGTATCATGGGATAAATGTATAATATTCATTTATTCAGTTCAAATAAACTGGTTTTGACCGACTAAAACTTAAATCAATATATGCGAATCTTATAATATTATGCATACGCATGCACACGCACACATTTACACATACATTATTTATGTTAAGAGTAAAAACCTATGAGAATTCAGAGCAATTTTTTGCCATAATAATATTAATATAATTATATTATGTATTATAACATCACGTAAACGATGCAGATGCTAGCGGGCGGGTCCGTTTTGCAATAAATAATCATAATCTTACTGAACGGGATTCTCGTACGCGACTTATAATAATAAAAAAATCAATACATAATTATTTTTCGGCTTATCAATTTATCAGGTTTAAGAAACAAAAACTGGTAAATCTGGTAATCGTCACTTCAGACTCACGCCTAAACAAAATTCGTTGCTATTTAAATTTATAACATATTTTATTAATATTATCATAATCATCTCAATTTTTATGAACACAACTAAAACAATATACAAAACTGAAATGAATCCATTTTTTATCATTATATTCATATATTCTAACTACATGTTTACTGTTTAGCAATGTCTTCATTTTATATAAACATACAGTATAGAAAATTGTATATTCTGAATACCTAATCTATTTAATTCTGTCATGTTTAACATCAGACTGAGTTGACCTATTATTAAATAATAAAGTAATAATATTATCTAATTATTAAATAAAAAAGTAACAATATTATCTAATGATTTTTTTTTAGATTTGAATTTTAAAGCGAGCTATGAGCAAATTAATTCAAAAATTATAAATAGTACATTTTACATATACATGTAAATGTAGCGTCCTCTTAAATTATACAATTATTTTATGGGAATCGTTGACTTATAATAGGTAATAATAAGTTAGTAAGTTACCTATAATATTTAAAACCTATGAACACGATTATACTTACAATAGTCAATATGTAGTCTGTGCTTCGTAAATATTAATATTTTGTGTTTAATAAATTATTATAATATTGATTATAAGTGCATTTAATTCGATTTCCAGTATAGTTTCACCGGAAAACAATTTTTACGCTCATCTATATAAAAAACATTTGACCGACTTTCAAGTTGTCTTCAGAGTTCCGACACTGTATAGGACAGTATTTAATAGTATACATGTTGTGCTAAAGATACTGACCTGAGGATTTTTATATTATTATAATCAACTCGAATAGCACGAACTCGAGATTTTATGATATTATAATACGGTTTGTTAAACCGGACAGGTTTCTTATTAATAAAATAATTATATACCTATAAGTAATAAACGCTTAATATATAATATACATATTACACGGGTAATTGCAATGGCCAGCTATCATAATATATAGTCATATAGGCAGTATAAAACATCTGAGAATAATAATTAATATAATAAAATATGGCTATAAAGTATAAAATAAATTATAATACAGTTCGTTAATTCGAATATATATAAGTATAGAACCTTTGATTGAACCTAACTTGAATGTAGAATTCAAAATTACATCATTCGTATTATTGCAAAGTTGGGAAAATTACAATTTTTTCGCCTGCTGAAGTGAATTTATATTAAATTCTTTGAAATATTTTTTTCTATTCTTTATAAGGCCGAGTTTCCAAAGTTAATATAATTAATACAAATTACAATCATGTAGCCTCAAAATACATTTACCATATATGTTTAAATTATAAAAACAGAACAATACTGAATTTTAAAAAAAAAATGTATTGGTGATTATTTTGGAAAACAAACATATGTGCTTAAATACAAAATACGTTAGTTAATATTCACTTGTTATTTTACTCTTTACGCGTTTTTAAACTAGGATTGAAAAAAAAATGAATATTTTAAATTGTAAGCCTATCCTAGCTTATACTAACTGTTGAACGTTAATAAGGTAAATAACATAAAGTTTTAATAATGACTAGTAACCTAACAACTAACTCACACAATGTTAAAAAAAAATTTGATTCTTGACTTCGTGCATCACATAATTTAAAGGCATATCATAATAAATATTTTTCCGGTATTGATGCAAACAAAAAAAAAAAAAAATACGCGTCGTATATGTAGTGCCAGATCTAGGACATTTAACGCCTGGAGCTAGTAAAATGCAGCGCCCTTATAACTGTGCACTGTGTTGAAATACTTTCATCTTTTTCTTCGACTATAATATTTTTATTTGATTGAGTTAGTGTCTGAGTATTAGTATTCAATGGAACCAGTTCTATAAGTTTGAAATGTATTAAAAAAAAATTAAGCAAAACTTGTACTTACAGTTGTACCCAATTTTTTTTAATCATTATATAGACGGGTGTTGGTGGTGTAGGTATAACATTATTGTAATTATACAGATACAGTGTATTATACATATATGAACAAAAATTTATAATAATTTAACAACAAATGAATAATATTCCAGTTATTATTACAAAATATAGGGATCAGATCCTTTCTACAAATACCAAGCTCACCCTTAAGTTTATACACCTGTATTGAAATATTTAGTAGTCATGCACTTGAAATATTACCGGTATATCTGTAGAGCCACAAGATGGATATGGTTTTTTAGTATACCGCTTTACAGTTTATATTATGATAGGTGTTGGTCGTTTGCAATTGTCATGTACTTGCTCAATTATTTGATAAGTAAAAATAAAATTTAGTTGTGAAATTGATATATTTTTGCACAATACGGTAAATCTGTCGTAGAGCGTGCACAAAATTTCAAAGCAGCCTTCACTAATATTTATGGTTTAAAAATAAAATATTCAAATGACTCAAATTGCAGCATTTATAATATGTATATATATAATACATATAACTATATAAGAAATAAATATAACGAGATTATACGAGATTACGGACTTATAAACAAGAAGCCGTGAACCAAATATATTCTATACAATAATTTATATTTTAAAAATATGTACTTACGTCACACTATGTGCTCAAAGCTAGGTAAACAAAGTTTAGGTGCTCGCCTAGAGAGGTGTTTAAACATTTTGATTTATATTATTATTAAAAATGTATGTTGAGGTGGGTAGGAACTGTAAGCAAGGCGGTAAAAATCAAGATTTACCCAAACTGGTGGTGCTTAATAACGATTCTTCCAAGTAGCTATATATTTATGATCTTGGACCTATAAATATAAAGTCAAATTTGCAATAATGTACGACAACAAACTGCAGCGTACTTATGCGTTACCCGTGTTCTTTATAATACGAGTATAGTATATTGTATTATATTATATCACAACGACGTCCGTAATAATGATATCCTTTGTTCGGTCAATATAATAATATTATACCGTTGGTATAATTACTGTTACTCAGGACCTTAAAAGGCTTCAATAGAATTACCGTGTTAACGTGTTTTTTGACGTGTGATTCCGTATTTCCGTACGAATAAAATACGTGTAATATTCCGATTAACAAACTAGGGGGGAAAAAGTAATATTTCCGTTAATTTACATCCTGTTTGACGAACCGTATAATACATTAAATATTATTATGCACGTATATTATTGTGTTTCGCCAAAATAAAAATGAAAACATCGAACTCATTCCCGCCTTCCCGTTGATTGTTACCTAAAGAAATAAGTAGATATAGGTATATAGAATTATATGTATCCACAATAAATTATCCACAGTCGTATACAATTTAAACAACTATAATGAATTTGAAATATTTTTTAAGATTTTATATGTGTATACATATAATAATAGTTACATAATATTATAATACTATAATACTTGTATATTCTTATTTAACATAATAATATTATAGTTTTTCTTAATACAAAAACATTGAATGCAATATGATTTTCTTTTGTGTAGTGTATTACCTATATACCTCCAAAGCTGATTCTGTCAATTGTTCGATTTTGATGCTTTTTTCTTTGTTTCATCTAAAGACAATAAAATATAATAAACAGTACCACCTGTATATAGATTAGATTTTAGACTAAGATATTATATCTCGACGACTTCATGATGTGATAAGATGTCTAGATCCGGGATTAATGTAGGTACAATGGAAAAAAAATAGGTACCTAGTTGTAAAATCATTACATTTCAACCGTTGTGCTACATTACATTATTATATTTTATCGTTTAAGGCAATTTAAACACAATAGAGATAATAAATGAGAAAATCGTGGATATATTTTTAAATTTATAATAAGGTTTTCTTATAAAAATTACTAGATGTTACGACTTGACAAATTATAGGGCATGCAAAATGTCCGTGAGAATCGTCCGAGAGTTGTCGAGTATATTACAAAAACACTGCTAAGCACTAGCAGTCCTATTAAGTATTAACATAAATGGCATGCAATGGTAAAATTATCGTACTTTTTAATGTTTGAACGTTCGAAGACACTGAATCGTTAAAAATAACATGTCGAATTAGGTTACAACGGTGGACGATGGTAGATAATAATATTATATGTTAAACGATTAACGAATAGCTAGAATCAAATTTAATTCAATATATTTTATTATTAAGGAATTCATTTTTTGTTATCTGATTCAAAACTAGATACTATAAATACAATACAATTTATTATAAATTATAATAATATTAAGTATAATACATATACATATTACATAAACATACTTGTACATTATTAAATCTACTTATTAAATTTACATTATTCCATTTCGTAATTTAGGCATAAATTCACCTGTTCATAAACGCTAGAATAATTATCAACTAAGTATTTTGTACTTATTTGAACAACATACAACAGTGAAGTTAACTAATAACAGTTACACAAAATGTTTATAGCTAATTCAGGGTTGTAAATTGAATTACAATAAAATTAATTAACTATTTAGCACTGTACATGCCATCGATAGAAATTCACATAGATTTACATAATTTATTTTTTTTACTAACAATTAATATTGTATAAAATAATACATTTCTTTGGCCTTAAAAATAATTCATGTTTAAATCTTTTTTTACATTTAGTTAGATTAGTTATAACTTATAAGTATTAACATATTAAAATATGTATAAAATAGTTACATAGCGGTCATATAATATTTTTAAAATATTTTCGTACATTTTATACCACTGAATTTGAAACTATTTAAAAATGTTTTTAAAACGTAGATTTGCTTCTATCATAATTCATAACATAGTTTATTATATTATACATATACGGTTAAAATAAAAACTTTTAATGCTGTCAATGTTGAACGATAATAAATAATAAACTATATGTACACTATATAAATGATATATCTATAATAACTACTGCAACAAATACTTAATTAAATAAACGGTATACGTTATATTGATTAATCAAATTTTCGGGGCAAATATTTTCTGGTCCAGAACATTAAAAATAGAATTAAAAAAATTAGACAGCTGTAGACAATATCAACTGTAAATTTCCAAAAAAAAGTTCAGCGATTTCTTAGTACCTATTCGGTGTTCATTGTTGTTGAACAATATGACAGTTGTTCAAGAAAACGAGCACTTTTCTTAGAAAAATCTTTTCGTTTATTATGCGTTAATCATATTATATATTATTAATGCCTACACTTAGATAGCATAACATTATACATCCAGAAATATTTTATGGTACTCACCTGTGAATTTACGTTATAATATAATATTATTATAATTTTTCTTTTATGGTTTTGTGCTTTTGGTCACAAATAAATATACCTATACATATAATAATTATATTATTCAAAACGGCGAGCGATGCACTTGTGTGTAGGAGGTATACGAGTATACTGCACAATAATATATATAATTAGATACACGAGCACGTAAAACTGCTATTATTATTTTTTGCATTATTGTTGTAATTATTATTATTATTTATACACATTTCTATCTTTTTATCTTTCTTTTTTTCCCGTACGGTTCTAAGTTTTCTGACAAAAGTAAATATTACAATATTGAGGATGATAATAATAAGAAACGTTTGATAATATTTTAATATTGTTTTTCTCTGTAGCGATCGTATCGTAAACGCCACATATTTCACATATACCTATTATAGAATATAAGTATATACTTTCACTGCGATTTCACAGCAAACGAATTCATCTTAAACTCTAAGTGTACCTATACAATATACATATATAGTATTATATATATGTGTGTGTTTGTAAAAACTCGAACACACGCGTGCCCGACCTATGATGGGCGGGTATATTTGAAATCCGCGTATATATATATATATATATATTATATATGTATTGTATAGTGAAGTCCAGGTCACCGTTATAATAACATGCTCATATGCTTTTTTTTTCACCGACCAAATTCCGTACAGCGCGTACCCTGCACCTACTTAAGTACAATAACGTATAATAACATTATCGTATATAAGTTGTATACAGAGTTGATTTTTTTGAACTCTTATAGGTCGATATATTTGAAAATCTTTTGTTTTAACACACTTTTAATATTTATTTAATGTTTAAAATCCATTCCTTGTTATTATTATTGCTTGATAAAAAAAAAACCCAGGTCAATTTTTGATTTCTTGACGGTAACCAATATATAATACACAATAATGTATACTAAGTAATTCTTTTATCAAACACTCATTATTTCAAAATCCATTAAAATTTTTGAAAATATATTTTTACAGAACTATTGATACGCTGTAAATTGTAATACTATTAATTTAAGTTTAAAATTATATTATTTTAAGTTCAGATTTAGGGAGTAAAATGGAGTGATCTAAATTCTATTCATTGTTTTTAAACTTGATAAATTGACCTATAGTTAATTAATTATTTTTTTAGTTATTGTGTATACATTTTTATTAAGTATTAAAATATCTAATAACTCGTGTGAAATTAAAGCTATACCTAGTTTTTCACTCGACCGGTTTCCGGCAGTTTTGATCGATGTAAGTTATTACTGCGATAATATATGATCAGAATGAACTATAACCGTTTGATAATTTGTATATGTTTATTTTTTATGAACACAAAATGTACAATGTATATATAATACCCTCGTTTTCTAAATTTCTCCTCCTTAATTGACCGACGTTACTGCCATAATATTTCCTTTATTCAATAACACTTTTCCAGTTCTGTACTCTTAATCCCATTTTGAACTTAAATATCTAAAGGTGCCAATCTAAAACACACGTAATAATTTTTGTTTTATTATCTCCACTATGCTCGACCAGGTTAGGTTAGATTTTAAGACAGAACCTCTTACCAGAATGATGATGTTCGCCGATGAAAACACATAATTTTTAAGCTTAAGTACCTATTTAAATTATTTAATCTTAAAATATATTATTATTGTCGTGCATTTATATCATGCCTCTGTATATCTTGGGCTCACACCCTACATAATTATTAAATAATAATAATACAACAATAAGTAGAGAGACCTCTATACATATCAGATACTTTCGGTCACTAGAATTTGGGAGTGTCCATTAGCCGTTAGAGGAGGGTTTTACTGTTATAATATATCTGAATATCTGATTATCGTGTACATTAAAAAAATAATATTATGATTGGTTTTCGTAGAACGGCAGTGCACAGGACAGCGATGAGCACAGTGGCTGCGAAAGACTTTGTGACCGTCGTATCGGTGGACGGTGATGGTCGAGGCGGCGTTCAGACGGTTGAAGATTCGTTTGTCACCGTGCTGTCCATTGGTGAGGATGCCACCGCTACGGATGGTTCGACCTGTAGTACCGCTGAAGAAGTGCTTGTCTACCGTCTGCCTGGCGAGCGATTGGGCTTTGGATTGCGGTTTGACGGCGTGGACACGTGCAATCGGCTATTCGTCCAGTCATGCGCAGACGGCAGCCCGGCGTCTCGCACGCAGGCGTCGTGGGGACCACTGGCCGCCGGCGACGAAATCGTCCAGATCAACGGCCGGCCGGTGAATAGGCTAAGTCGAGACGATTGCGTCCGATGTCTCAAGGAGTCTGGGTTGGTCGTCAAGCTGCACATGGTTGACGGTCGGCTGGCCGTCAAGGCACCGCCGCCCGTGCCTCCCCGGAAACAGAAGAAACCGGAACCTCCCCCGCCGATCGCGTCATCCACTTTGTACACGAACGCCGTCGAAAGGCAAGTATACCCTAATATAAAATTACGTACATATAATTAGTCAAATGGTTATTAATTTTTTTTATATATAATGCGATACACATTGAATAAGTTAAAATCTGATTTTTTCCCTTATTCCTATTTTTATTTTTACATTAAAAAAATAATCATTTCTAAATAAAATTTGTTTCTTGTAGGCTTTTAAGGATCTTACACTTCTTTAAAATAGCGGCCTTATCACTGGGTCTACCTGATTTAAATGTAAATTTTTATTGGCCCATTTCCGGGTGCCTATAACTATAATGTGATGTATTATACAATATAGTATGAAGTGAACACTACAATATTTATCAATACAAAACATTATAAAAAGAAATATAATATAAGATGAATGTACTTTCATATACTTACATGAATTAAAACTAGACAATGTCAGTTGGTAGATAATATTTTATATTATTTTATATAATTGTTAAAAAAAAAAAACATTTAATTTACCTTTCATCTAAAATTTTACGCAAGTCATCCAACTAGAAAATATATAAACTAACGAGTTATATAAGCGAAAAGTGAATTATATTATCTGATAAAATTTCCATTTATATAGAGAAAGGAGCTAAAAAGATGACGATCGATGATTAATTTCTACTAATTAGTGATGATTGATGAACACTGTGATTATATTATATATAGATAACGAAACTCATCTAAACAGATACAAACATATTATTTATTGAGCTATGTTCAAAGAATTGCCTTGTAGGAATGTCCGTGTTGATTATTATATATGCGATACTATCAAGTGTTGAATGTTAATTAAAAAATGAAGCGTTGCGATGGGTATATTATTTTTAATTTCTCTCGCAAATCGAAACAATTAGGATTATAATTGGATGCCTATTGGGAATAATGATATATATGTTCTCATCATAAGATGATATAGGCGTAACTTCAATACCTATATAAAAGTTTTTGTATTCAATTACATAATATTGAATATTATATCATACAAATACCCATGTGTTGTAATAAAGTATTCAAATTTTTTAAACCTCAAAATATGTAGGTACTAGAATGTTAAATTTAAATAATTTTAATTTTAGGTTTATTTTCAAATGCAGCTGCATATTACTTAAAGATATATTAAAGTTAACTTACGTATTTATAATATTTTTAAAACTTTGTCGTTGTTTAAGCTATGCAAATTATTTTCTTATAATATTATCAATACATGTTATTACTATAGTAAATTTTGTTAGAATTACACTCATAAAATTTATTTTTTGATAACATTATAATATGAAGTAATATCTTAAATACCTATCGTTAGAGTAAAATGGAAAATTCACTTAAACAATCTTACCTCAAATGTCTATCATGATATTTTTACCTAAATAGTTACCTACTTAAAAAGAATAATTTAACATTAAAAACCTATTTTTAGCTCTAATAATATATAAGTAGTTGTTTTTTTATACATTATTACATTTGGGTTATATCCGTAATAAAATTTATTATTATTAATTTGATCCCAATACTATCATGCCTTATCTTATCACAACTATGGTATATAGCCATATAAATAGGTAAACACAACATTTTTGGAAAAACAAAAATAACCTCATAAAAATCAAAATATTTGAATTGTGTATGCAAATTTATAAATTGTATGTATTTGCACTCCAATACTTATAATAACCATGAAAATATGTCCATGTTACAGGTTATTCGTTTACCACGGTGAATCAGAATCGGACGACACCAACAGCAGCGTTTCTACAGTAGTGTCCAAGTGTCCTGCCGAATCCTCCGTCGGTGAAGACTGTACCGGTGGTGACGGCGTGTTGAGCGGCGGCAGCGACAAGAACTGTGTGCTGGACAGAGTGCTGGAGCCGTTTATGCAGCTGGAACGGGAGTTTTCGTCTAGTGCAGCCATTGGCGACGACGTGGGCCTATACGAGAAATTGGTGGCTGTGGCCGAGGAGGACCGGCTGCCACCCAAACCGCTGCCTCGGAAGGAAGTACGGCCGCCTAAGAAGAAGCCGCCGCCACCTCCGCCACCACTTCCTTCATCGCCACCACCGCCCGCGTATCGGTTACCACCCAGGCTTGTGGATTTCGTGCACAAAGACGAACCGCCACAAACAGTTGTCGACACAGCCGCTGTAGCCGATGATGACGACGTTTTCGCGTAAGGGCGTAAACCGATAACTTCCTACTTACCCACCGGCGACGGGGTACTACCCGTCTCATTTATTTAAACCCAATATTTTTGATCCTATTATTTATAATTATTATTAAATTTATTTATTTTATTGTTATCGAATCCTCACAACTACTACTCCAAAGTTTTTATACTGGTTAAGTTCAGACCCAACTATTGACCGATTCCCATATTACATATGTTCCTAGCTCGTGTCACGGTAAATAAAAATCTTGTTATTGAAAATTTCACGCTAAGATATATTTACGGTGATCGGTGTTCACTAAATCGTGTAAAAATGTTTACAATCGAGGTTTTTTGCTCGGGTACTACTTGCAATGAATGAAATAAATAACTTTAGTTTCCTTACATCATCTCAAGTTTAATTTAATGTAACTATAATATTTTATACACGCCTATATCTAAGGAACGGATAAAAATATAATTATAATTTTACTTAATTAGTTAATTAATTATTTAGCCGAGAGTAAACGTATTATTCGTATTGTGTACCTACTTGCTACCTTGGTTTTATTTTTCAAATAATAAATACTATTAATCAATAAATAATATTTTTAAATTAAGCTAAATCCACTTAATATATTTTTGAAATTAGTATTACATTTTTAAGTTTTTTTTGTTTTATAAAAAAAATAGTCACTATACAACTTATATTTTTTTTATGATTCATTAATAATTTAAAATGTTTGATACATTATCAAATATATATTATTTAGTTATTAAAATTGTATCTCATTATTTATTAACTTGAAAATCAATTGTAATATTGATGTGTGAAGAGTAGGTATTTTTATGTTAGTTAATTAATTTCTTTCAATCATTATTTTACGTAAAATAAATGAAAAACAAAGTACAAATCATAATTTAATAATATTTTGTTAGGTTATAAATATATATATTTATATGACTTTATTTGTAAGAAGAAAAATCATTTGACTTATTTAAATTTTAACTGATGTCTGATCGTTAAAAATTAGATTTTTTATTGTATTACCTAATGAAAAAAAAAATAATACTATAATCTTGAATAATGACAATGTAATTAAAAATGTATAAATTTGTGAAAAGATTGTGAATTGTTACACGCTATTTAAATACATACATTTGAAAAGATCTAAATATATTGTTTCTAATTTAAAAATATACCTCTAATAATGTAAAAGCCTTAATTGTTTCATATTACCCGAGTGCTATGTCTAAAAAAATGTATTCTTCAGAATTAAAAATAATTTATCGTACACAACTGAATGTATACAGTTAAAAATTAAATCATCATTTAATAAATTATCTTTAACGTATATGTTGTAATAAAAAAATGTTTATTGGTATACAAGCAAATTGGTAAATTACCATCTACCCTGGTCTCGTTTTTCAACAAAATAATATATATAGGACTTAGTATTTTTAGTTATCATAGTATTGTAAATATTAATTATTTAAATATTGATTTGTTGCGACCATGTTAGTCAATTGTTTTAGGTTTATGCCATTAACTAATAGTTAGTAGTTAGTAGATAATAGGTATACAGATGTTTTTTTACAATTATTTACTAAAATATTGATATTCAATACATTTTGAATCATATAGATTATAGATGTTCTGTAAATTAAAAATTGTAACGGGTTTCATTAATATTATACAAATTCAAATATATTTTACTTAATCAAAGTATATTTAATTTAATTTTGGCTTTAGCTTTTAATATTATTGTTAGGGATATAATTTTGTTTATCATAATAATGAATTAAACGTCCGTGTTGGGAGAGTCTAAAGGGAGAAACTACTTAAATTAAATTAGAAAAGGTTCTCTTTCGTTTTTAAATTTTCTCAATTTAAAAGGGAAAAAGTCCTTGAAGATTCTTAGTTTCCGTGGTGTAATTTAGTAAATGTTATAAATAATGGTTTTCGTTCTATATCCAAATCCAAGTCATTACATTAAAATTTAAAATATTAAATTCTTAGAGAGATATTTTATTTAGATTAAAGTAGTGATTAGTACAGACTTCAAACAACAATATTTCTTATAATATTATCATATTAGGTATATACGTTAATGATATTTATATAAAAAAAATGTCTTGAGAACGGATTGAATAGTTATAATTGTTATTTTTATTAATTATTAACAACATTAAAAATCTTTACATATTATTACTATACAAAACCTAATCATTTTAGCGTTGAAAAAATTGTGTAATAAATAAATAAGATTATTATTATTAGAGATAAATGTTTTTCTTTTAATTTCGCATAATACGTATATAGAAACATAATAATATTAAGTATGTGTAAATAAACACACGAATCTGCAATATTCGTGCGAAATTTATATATAATGTGTTGTTTAACAAACCATTTTTAATTTATAAATTTTATACCGAATTTGTTATATTAATATTAAAAAACAATATCCATTAGGTATCGTATTTGTATACTATTTTAGTCAAAGATATACATAAACTAGTTAAACATTTAAAGCTATAATAACTATAATAATATAAACTTTGGTTAAGTTTCGATTTTAACTAATCGGATAATTTTCTAATTAACTTATTAACTTAATCACTTAAATAATCCTTTTAACAACTTAGATTTTTCTAGTTAATTAAAAAAGTATAACGTGAACTGTGAAGTTAGAATCATGCTTATGCATATCTATAACAGTAGTACATAATAATTAAAACTAATTGATTTACTATAATTTTTTGTCAGGTTCTCAGTAAGCATATACAATGATTAATTATATATGATACATATGATATATGATTTATGATACAAAAAAATATTCCTTTATTTAATCATTTAGTTGAAACAAACGTGTAATTACCTATAAGCAATTACTGCTCGCGTGTAATAAGAAAAAATAGTGTAAGACGCATATTTTTTACAAAATATTTATTTATTATTTAAAATAATAATTTTAAGATATATAATCAATAAATATGTGTATATCTGTTACTTAGATAATAATTTAAACTAAACTTTATAAACTTTTAGAGTTGAAACATTATTTTTTAACCATTAACTATTATAGTTTAACGTTCTCTACATTGACTTTTAAATTTTAATGTAATTTACTCAAGTTAATTGTTTTTAATTATTTGCTCGCCTTTTACTATAATAATAAATCACATAAAATTACTTAAAACCATCGGATAGGTTGTATAGTAATATAATACCGTACAGCATGCTCCTTTAACCGCGACCACTGTGTATAAGTGTTTATCTACTTGTCGGTGGAACGGCGACCGTTAATATCTAATATTATGTATGTCAAATGGAATACAATTTAGGTTTTTATTTCTTGACAATTTAATAATACTCTTCTTATATTTTTTAATGTTTATTTTTTCAGAATTTCTACCAATACGATTACTATGCCAACAAGTGATGAAGAAATAACTGTAGAGGAACATATTCTGGAAAAAGGTAAAAACACAAAATTATATTATATTTATCTTAAATAATATATGATAATAAAAATTATTTTATAAACCGAAATCAAAATTTAAAAAAAAAAATTGAATCTTAGATTTTGAATGAAGTGATGAAAGTATTGGTTTTATAATGATATGTGTGTGGTTTTTTGTATCTGAAAATACTTTTTAGAGTAGAAAAAATACTCATATCATAAACTTTGAGAGAAATAGTTTGTATTTAAGCTATTTAAAGGGTCAAAAGTATAAATTTTTTAGTTACTTTACTAAATAATCAGAAAAATCTTTTTATAATAAAAAACTCAAAACATCTTACACAAAAAAGTTTTTGATTAAATTGAATATATTTTTTTATTGCAATTAAAGAACGAACAACTAGATATAACGAAATTTAATAAATATCAATAAACACATAGTCATATTTAAAAAAAAATATTTTAGAATGATTGACTGTCTCCGTTCAAAATAGTTTTTAATTGTAAAAAATAATTAATACCATAGACTTATACTCAATGAATATTAGGTACATTTAAGACTTTATATGTTATTATTATAAAATAGAACAGTTAATTATACTTGTCCGCTTTTTATTATGAAAATAATATATTTTTCGAATTGTTGCCTGTTGGCAATTAAATGACTATAACTATCTGTATCAGACTACTTGTTTACGTAAAAACATAATTTAGTATTTATACTTAGATAATAATAATAATAATAATAATAATAATATGTACATTGGACAAGATTAAAATGTCGTTACAGAACTCAAGATGATATATTATCTATTGGTAGGTATGTGTGTGTTTATCATTATTACTTAGTATTTCAAGCGTAGGTAGGTACATTATAAAAAAAAACAACACTATAGGAGATAACGGCGCACACGGAACTTAAACCACAAATTGCTCGGCCATGTGTATCATCTAATAATATTAAAATAATAGTAGTACCTATAATATTGCTGTGAGTATCGACTGCGCCGTAGTAATGACGCGTGCCCGGAGATTCAAACCGATACCATATAGCCACTAGACATCTGACTACAATAATAGTTTAATAATATATATTTTATCGTACAGTATCGCACGTGTATAAGCAATAATAATAATAATAAGTTATAATATTTATTTTGTATTTCATATTTTACTACTACGAGTACGTATAATAAACCCTACACGCGCTCGCGTTTAATAGTGATTTATAACGTGTACAACTCGTATAAGACGATTATGACGACGGAGTACGCCAGACGGATACTAATTTTCGTTACAGGTATGTGTGCATTAACTTATTCAAAGATCAGTTTCGATAAAATAAAAAATAAAACTGTTCGTAAACTCAATATTATATATTAATTATATGTTTACAATTTATATATATAAAGGTATTGTTTATATACAATTTATATTAATAATAATACTTGAATGATGTCACTTATATTATATAGGCTTAGACAGTAGTTAATGCACATGTTGATATTCTTGTCACGCGTCACACAGTATTCGGTTAATGTCCTGACGTGTATAATATAACGACTTCAACGAAATGTTTATAAACTCGTATAATATAATATTAAATACTCAATAAAAAATATACGAGTGGTGTTATTACAGGTCTACACGGTGGGTTTGCTTTTTTTTTGGGGGGGGGGGGGGGCTAATTATTTGTTGTATATAAGGTAGACTTATCTTATTAGGATCCCTCATAAAGGTTCGATTTGCTAAAACCACGGATTTAAAATTTTAAAATTTTGTAGCAATCTTCATACAAATTATAATTTTCAATATTTGGTTACGTCTTGCGTAATTAGTTCACAGAATACTGAAATCATTTAAATACTCCTAAAATTCAAGGAGTGCTGCAGCTTATTCAGCTCCTCCTTATAGGCACTGTTGCATGTTTTGCACAAATACGTAGTTTCAGATTTGAAAATATATCGACAAGACGACAAGTAATATTTAAATTTAACGTAACCTAATAAAATATGGTATTAAAAATAATGTATTGATATATTATATCGGAGGCGAGCGTCGTTGAAAAAAATTAACTGTTTATGAAACTGCAACTATAATAAGTTTATTACAATATCGTCATCTCTTAAATACTTAATATTTTACATACCATTTAAGATTTATTTTATTATGTAGTTTTAATATTATATATTGTATAAATATTTATATTTATATAATATATACTAATTATACCTTGTATCTCATATATTAATTTATGGCTCTAATTAACTCTGGCCCTTTTAGAGTTAACTATTGCAATTTTAATACCTAACTTAATGCTTATACATGTGCACGTACCGCATGACACGCTGTTATTTATTATGCCTTATACTTGACGATGTAGCATAAACATTAGATATCTACTAAAATAGTATTACCATTTTAGCTAAAATTATCAGCTTTTTATACTATCTATACTTTTCACCTGTAAGACATAAGAAGACAGCAATATATTGGTATATATATTCGGCCACATATAATATCTTTTCTGTTTCCGGAGACCTTAATACTAAAAACATTTTCGGATCCCCAAAAATTAGGAATGTCAATTTTAAACTAAATAACTTCTAAAATATTGATGAAGGTGTCTACGAAGCCCCCCTACAGCACTATCATAGGACTCCACGAACTATGAATCATAGTTTGAGAAACACTGACCTTGGTGATGCAAAAAAAAAAAAATTGTAAACATTGTTGTAGAATTATTTAATTTCACCAACCGGCAACCACCATAATAGTTTAGTTTCATACTTTCATTCACGACATGATAACATTTGTAAAGTATACTAAACAAAAAAGTTTTAAAAATCTTAAAAGATATAAATACTATAAGTCTATAAAAATATGTTAACAAATTTATTTCTACCGTTTAAATTATTATTTAACAGAAACGAGTTGAACAATGGTGAATTTTTTTTAGAAGACACTTTAAAATATTAATTAAGAAATTAGAGTAGAAGCATTGAAATTGTAGTATATTTAATTATTCATAAATATAAATATGGTGGTCAGTGAGTATTACTTATCTACTACATGTTTGAAATTATCTGACCATAAATGTACTTCACCTATCACCAAATAATAACCTAATATACTGATTTTTATTATAATATGTATAGGTACTGTAATTTACGTTAATTTTAAAAATAAATTATGTTAAATGTTCTAAGAACTTGAACAAATAATTATCATTAAAAGAATATCGGGACTGAAAATAAAATACTATCGGTATATAATAATCGTTGAAAAATACTTTATAATAAAAATAAAACGTTTAACTATGTTTTTTCATTTTTTGAGTTTGAATTTTTTTTTAATATCGTATTTATTTTTTTGGTATGATGTTATTCTACACAATGTTTTGAACTCGCCAGACGGCTACGCGATCGCATTAGCATGAGTCATTAGAATATTATATCTATATCGTATCTATATTGTAAACAAGGTATTATCTCGATTATTATAATGGTTTCGCGAGGTTTACGTGCGTTGTTGTAGAAAGTCGCCGTCGTATACCCATTACTGTTGAGGTTCGTTAAAATAATATTATGTGTATCGATCATCGTTTTGAACGCCGTCCAGGTGTACTTAGTAACAACAGATGGAAAAAACGTATTAAATTGATGAAATCGCGATGAACGCAATCCATTTATTCCGCTGTATATTCTACCGTGATATATTATTGTACATAATAAATTAATGTATAGGTTTAGTAAATACACTTGCCAAGGGGGGGGGCACATATTATAAGACACTGTGTACTATACTATACGTGTGCGGGTATACGATCTGGTCCTTATATTATGTATGGACTTTCCTATATTATACTTATATACGCGCAATAGGAGAAGTATTTAAACATTTTTGACCTGATTTGGCGGAGCGCGCAAACAAATAGGTGCGATCTCTATAGTGTATACCAGTGCGTACCTACATATTATATATTATATTATGTGTAATGACATAATGACGTGTGATATTACGATATAATATTATAATACATAGTGTATCATCACTACCAGATTTTCGAATCTGACTAAATGTGTAGATTAAGTGTATGACTATAAATATTATATGGATATATTATAACAACACGCGTGTCACGTGTTACACGACCAGGTGGAGTGGATGTATATAGATAATTAACAAATAATTTTTCCATGGGGTTGAGATGTGTATTTAGAGTGCACCCACCGTGGTTACTGCGCATTATAGAACAAGCGTAGTGCGTAGGTTATAATATAATACAGATGTATTATATAGATGGCTCAGTAGCGTCGATCTATTATAGGTGGATTTCATGTTTTGTTAGATAAAAAATTCTGACGTAAGATCTATCTAAATATATGTAACCAGCCATACTATTATTGTTAAATTATAATCATATAGAAATATCACCCACTGAATCCGTGACTTAGACTTTTGAAGAATTTACCACTGTTTGTGTATCGATACCGTATTGGTTATCAGTTTTTCGAGTTTTTAAAATAAGTTATATGTGTGATATACCAGCGAAAAGTCTCAGATACGTGTCGGTACGTAATTATACAAAGTACATATTGATACGTATCAATTTTTTCTCCCAGAAACTCTTGTAGGTTCATCGTTTGGTTTATATTGGCTTTATGAGTCATTTGAACAGATAAAAAGGCATTGTGATTTGTGATCTATATTACAGAAGTGCTAAGAGTGTCGAGAGAGGTCACCACTAGGAGAGAGTCCGAGTTGTGCAGTTAGTCCCGTTGATGACTCCCAGGCATCAGGCCATAAGGTCAGGTGAGGTTGATCGAAGAGCGTTTTGAACATTGACTTCGCGAAATAATTATAATATCATAATATCTAAAATATCATTTTTAGGCGTATGCGGGTGAGCTCTATGTTTACATAAATACAATCTAATTGATAATAATAAAACGCAATTGTGAAATCTTCGGCACATGTGATAATAATATGTCCACGCATATATCTATACGTTAATATACGGAACCGCTGCAGCGTGTCCCTATCGTCCAGGGCGGCAGTTGGCATATATAAGAATATAAATATTATACGATGTTGTCGTGGGTGGTCCACGCGTTTCGTATATCGTATAAGTTTATACACACGCGTATAATATAATATACACCCGCATTGGCGTTGCAAAACACCATACGTATGCGAGACTTAAAAGGGGATAAAAAAATAAAAATAAAAAATAAAGTAACAACCGTGCCAGTTGGCCGTCGACACCGATGACCTCAAACTCGCGGCACGCACGCACGTCGGCGGGTCCAATAATATATATAATATCGTTGTTTATTGTGCATATTATACTGCATTGTATATAAATATAATATATAACATTGTATTTATATTATATATTATATATAAACTCCTTATTGCCAACGAGTACACCAGACAACTCGTTCGCGGGATTAGGTGTGTGATGTATATAATATGTGTAATGCGCGTGTTCGAAGTAAATGCGATACAAAAATCAATTATAATTTTTTAAATAATAATAAAGATTAAAGGTATATATTATAATACTCCTCGAAAGGTCGTTGTTGCAAACAAAGAGAAACTCGGACGTTCAACGAATAGAATATATAGGTACTATTTCATCTTACGCGTGGGAATATTATTATTACATATAATGATATACATTATATATATATATATAAGTATGATAGATTATATTATTATATATTTATGTATACTATATAATCTATAATTATTCCATATTATTACGTATACGTAACACGGTTGGACATATAAGACGATCATCGGTCTATAAGTAAATAATACTATTTTTTTTTGCATTATTTTGATAGAAATGAGCATCTTATTATTTTAATATTAAATTGTTTGAAAAACACAATAAAATAAAATTTCTAATTTTTATGAATTTCATATTATTCTGAAAATGTCTGTTGCTTATCAAAATGAAAATCTAAAACTGTGTATTGAAAATCTAAACAATTCGATTATCAGCTACCTATGTAAAACAGTGTTGTACATATTTTACGAGTATACTTGAAAATTAAAATTAAAATATCAAAAATTATTAATTTTTATTTATTTATTAGAAAATACACAGAAATGGCCAATAATTCGTACTTGCATCGAGTGAAGTATACGTTACAATGTTATTGTAACAGAAAATCACGAGCGGCATATTAAAATATAATATATAGCGCACCACTTATTGCTGTACGTATCGGATTGCGGCTACTACTGCAGGCATTGCTGACACCATACGTATATAATATAATACCTAATAGGAACACATTTATCATCTCGAACAAGGTTCGATGTATTATATCGATGAAACTCTCCTCGGGCCTCGCAAGTCTCGTGTCATAATAATTTTTTATAATATATATGCTGTGCGTAATACAAGTGAGACGGCTATGGGTGCTTACTACCCAAGTAAATTGCTATCAATATATATGTTAACGCTATTTTTCTGACAACTTGGTCGAAACATCGTATTTTGAAAGGAAAATAAACTATAATTTATGCATAATATACGATTATGTATATACCTATATTATTGCCGTTTACCGTTTAAATATTTCAATCCGATCGCGTCATTAAAATCACGAGATTTCGTGTAGGTACACAATGATACGCTTTCTTTTCACTGCGTATCACCATCTCGATTTACCTTTTTTTTTCACGTCGAACTTCACCTCACGAAAAACGATTAACTGTCGCATTACGAAACTACGAAAGTGCTTCAACATTCCAATATTTTTTATAATTTCTTAATTCTTTACGATATGGCTTACTGTGTTTATAATGTATTTTACTTTAAAATAAAACCCCAAATTGTTCCGACGGATTTTGAATACATATTTATTTTTATTTTTATTTATAAAATCACGATTAATGACATTATTCTTGTATATTTTAATGGCCTTATCTAATCTGGACTCAAATAAAATCATTACGTCTATTATAGCCTATAGGCTTTCATCAAATGCTCTATGCCCTATCACTTATCAGTGCACATATGACATAAATATATATATATAGGTTAGGTTATATATAATATATATTATATGTATAAAACGCGTATCTATACTTTAAAACTGTATACTATAGCTTAGTCACTTTGGTACAAATCCCTTCTCATCGGATAAAGGTCATTATAAGTCAACGACGAATAATTCACCGCATTGCGATTCGCACTTCAGTATATTATAATGTCCTTACATTACATAATATCATTATAATATATTTATTACACATATGTATTGAATTTTTACAATGAAATAATTTATCCTAATCCAATCTGCTGCAGCGACGGTTGTTGTAATTTATTGGACGAAGGTCAATAAGTCCCCGAAAGAATTTTCATTAGGCGCTGGTCCAAACAATACCTATGTTGTTACTTGTTATTAGTATTACCATTGAGTATATGAGTATATAATATATTATATAGTATACTATATTATACTATATATACTCAATGGTATTACATTATGTTATAATAATCATGTGAAATGTATAATCACCGTAGAAAACTAAATAATAATAAGATAATATTTTTTATTATATTATAGATAAAGGTATTAAGTTTTATAGATAATAAATTTATTATTAAATATTATAACTCACTAAGTCACAGAAAAATTTCATTTTATTTTTTGACGATGATTATATTTTTTTAAAGCTTACGACACCCATACAGTAATAAATGTTACTCTGATACCTTGTAATCTCCTTCAAATAGTCACATACTATTTCGTCGAATTAAAATTCCCGTAGTTATGCTTTTGTTAATTTACATTAAACTTGAACATATATTACACATTAATTTTACTATATGAACCTATGTCCTATTATATGTTTATTGTTTATAAGTGCTTATCGTACGCACACACAATGATTTACATACGTATATACTCACAATTTCAGTTTACAATTTTTTATTTTTTTTTATTTAAAATTTTTTCATCTGTAAAAATATTATAATGAGCAAAAGTATAAATTAGCTATGGTTATGGCTACACATTTGTAAACGATTAAGGTGAAGGCTCATATAGTGATTGAACTTCGTGACATAGAGTAAGGGTGATTAGTCTATCAGTAGATCACGACATAGAGTTAGTTTTAGATGACTCTTGCATGGGGTCACCAGAAATAATGGGCCATGGGGGTGGGTAGTTCTGAGTCTGAGGGTTCTAGTGGTTGTGGAGTTTAGATTGTAGGCAATATTTAAACTCAAAGTCAATACAACGGAGAAAAATATTAATTATATTAATACTTAGTTAAAATGAAGTTAATTCATTTTTTTTATAACCATATGAATCAAAATATATAAGTTAATTAGAAAATGTAATAACTAATTAGTTAATATAGCCACCTTTGACCTTTATAAATACATATTATGTGCGTTATTTATGTAACGTTTGTTATTTTCATTTTAGCCGTCTCCCAGGGAAAATATATCATAAATATTATTTAATTTTGTATACATCATGCTATATGATATTATATCAGTTACGCGTCTTTATTTTGTTTGTTTGTTTTTTTTTTGCTTCAATTTCTGTTTTATAACATATGACTCATGACCGCCCACCACTCGCAACTAACATATGTCGCTGACTGGCAATTCGCTGCAGTTTTTTTCCCCAAGTGGAACCAATAGCAGTTAATTTGTTCTCGCGACAAGAATATAATAACATAATGACATTGGAGTTGCTTTTATAACAATAGGCTATTGCTGTTTTTATGCAAGTTAGTATTCGTGGGAGATGGGAGAGGGACGTTAAGCTGGAAAAATAACATAACATTATGGGCATATTATATTATAATATTTTATACGCGCCGCGGTATTTACGCATTTTTAAATACGACTCGGACCTTATACGTACATTATAATAGGTAGTTAAAACCATATAGTTGCACATCGTAATAGGACCTTCAAATTTTCATTATTGTGCCGGAGTATATACATATATGGCACGAATGGGTTAGAAATGAATACTTTTGATCCACTAGACCAGTGGTCTTCAACCGCGGTGGGTCGCGTAAGTTTTAAAATTGGGTCGCGATAAGTCTTCTTTTTAAAATAAAAATTAAATTTATAAAATTATACAAGGTAAACAAATAATTTTTTAATTATTAAACTTAAAAAATTAATAAATGAAAATACCTACTAAAATGTAATTTTTATTTATTCAGTTTTAATAGTATTACTGCAAAGCATTAAGCAATTTTAGCTTTTTTTCAAAGCTTACGTGGGTCTCGAAAAATGTAGGCCTAAAAAAATGGGTCGCGAGTACAAAAAGGTTGAAGACCACTGCACTAGACAGTATTTAATTCTTCGATGATAAGCGATGGTGCGTTATTTATTAGTGTAATTAAATAAGCGTATATAGTGATGTATAGTATGTACGGTAAATACCCATAATCTATAGAAACAGTTCTTACAGTTCTGTACGATCTTACATTTTTAAAACTTGCAGTTAATACGTAAATCATAAGTTTTCAAAATATATCGGTACTTAAAAAATAATTGTATCTACTAAAAAGTTAAAATAGTATTTAAAAAAAAAAAAATTATTATTTATTTATTTAAAAAAATCGTATTTCGGTATTATAAAATAATTTAATTTAATTTTTAAATTTCTGTGGTAATGATAAAATAAATAATACGTATATTTTGTATATAGTACGCACGCAGTGCTTGAATCAATTATTTTTAAGAATTACCTATTACAGTTGTGTTAGATATAGTATTTTTACTTGGGGTTAAGCTGCAGGTACTTCAACGTATTTAAAGTTTAATTCGTGTATACTTTTATTATAGCCATAATCTATGATTTATGAAGTTAGATTTTTCTAAAAAATATTGAACACTGTTAATTAATTTGATCAATTTAGAAAATATTAAAGGTAGATATATTTTAAGACTTTTAATGAATCGTGATAAGATTAATTGTACTATTATGCAATTAGTTAAATTCTTTAGGCTCAAGATAAATAGTCATTGCTCATTAATCATCCCTTATCATCGTCATAGTAAAAATCATAAAATCAGTATTAATAGTACCAACTAGCCAACTAGGTAATGTTCTAACACTTTTAATTAATAATAATATTATTAAATATTCATATTATTATACACTATGCATAACACATCAAGGTAACTGGGAATGGGTGATAGGTGAGTAGGTGACGATAAAATAAGTTTTACTAACTATTATATAAACATTCGACAGCAATTTTTAATTTATGCTACGTCTGTTACTATAAAATAATAAAATCTCTATTTGTGGTTTAAATATGTCAATATACTTGAAAAATCTCATGAACGCTTAAAGCTAAACATTCTTATATAACTGGCCTGGAATAGCTGGAATAATTTACAATAATTAAGAGCGACGAAATGTTATTATTTTCAAATAAGAATCTTTTACCATATTAATTGTAGTATATTGATGTTCTAGATGTTGTCTTTAAGATGGCATAATAACTGTAACTTTAGATCTATATTAATAAATCAAGAACTCATTCTGCAATTAAAAACAGAGTAGGTAATACACCCTTCGTAAGAAAAATTTCATAAGAAACCTAGAATTATATATTGTAGTCAAATATTTTACATTTTTATAGTTTTATTTACGATTGCCCTCTTGTACAATATAAGATTTAGAAAAAGTCAAATACTTGATTTCTTAAAATATAGAACGCCTACGTATTGTCGTAAAGTATACACCACCTACTACCTACGCAAATCCAATCTAAGCCTGTTGTGTTGTTTTCGGTGCCGGAGCGAACGAAATCCTTTCGTTTTCCACGCTCTTGGTCGTTGCTATATACTAAACTGTGTCCAGCAGCATCGACTATAACGGTGCTGGTAGCCATTGCTTTTAGGTATCGTGATAGGGGATCGTTACGATTGCGCAACGTGCAATGGCTGCAATATAAATGCAACAATGGCGTATATGGGGTTCTGCTGCAATAGGTTGTACGACTTGTGTTGTATAGTTGTGTTGTCTCCCGAATAAACACGCGCGCGCGTGTGATTTATAATAATAATATTATATTATATTGTAGGTATATAATATTATGTCGGTCGTCGGTCGACTTATTGTCCTATAAATAGAAGTAGAAACTCAATATTATCATAACGTCCGTCCGTTGGGTTTTGTTTGCGACATCGAGCCTGTGGAGCGTGTAATGTATGAAATGTGAATATCAGCTATTCCTACAAGACCATATCTATATAATATATTATTATGGAGTCCAAGGCTGGGCATAAACGAATAAATAAGTTTAAAATTAAAAATCTCGTTGATTTAAACTATTATAGCCGAGTGACTTTTAAATTTTTTATTTTCCCAAATTATTATTCACTTTAAATCACATAAAGTTGTATTAAACTTTTAATCAATTCTACCTTTATTACTAAACATTATTTAGCGGGGAATTCTTCTAAAAAATTAAAATATCAAAACCTAAATTGAAACTAGTAGTTTTTAAGTTATTTAACATTTTATTGGATAATAGAATCATGATGTTGGGTTTGGAAAATATAGGAGTTATGTGGAGATTGGTGACTTAGTAATTAATATTAATCTATTGATATTTATAATTTATACAAAAATAGTCAAAGTATATAAAATAAACATTAGATCTAATATATACCTTAATATATATTTTATATTTTTATGAATTATTATCCTTAATATAAACAACATAATAATAGAAAAAATATTCAGTTAAATTTTTAATTAAACACATACAAATTAAAAAAAAAACCTTTTCACTAAATAAAATATACTTAAATGGAAGATTCTCATTTGTAAACAGAAGTTTGTATCACCATAAAGCATTCTTTAAATAGTAAAAAAAATTAAAGGAAAATATGATCTTGAAATATATTAAAAAATTTCAAAAAAAATTAGAATTTGAATAAATTTATTATTAAATGAAAATACGGGTGTGAGTATATGCTTGGCGAATCACCTTTGGTATTACATGGTATATGAATAAGTTATATATTTCTACGAATAACAGTATATATGTTGGCTATGTAGCGATCACGAGTGGCTAAAAGAAAATGAAAATAAATCGTTCGTCATTACCACGCGAGGCATGACGTATAATGGCCGATGATCAGCAGTGGGCATTGATCGATAAATCGTTACTAAAATAACAATAACGCAATATATAAATAAAAAGAGAGAAATTAAATTGAAGTAAATTGCTTAGGACCCAGTGCCGCCCGCGCGTCATGGGATCTATATATATGCACTGATTTTTATCTCAATTTTATGTGGGATTAAAAAGAGCTAATAAAACATATCGTCAGACGCCAATTTATAGCTCTACGTTTAAAGACATTATTATTTAAAAAAAGAAATATATATTATATTGAAAAAAAATCAAAGACAAATTATTCCAGTCGTATTTATCGTGATGAAAACTGGTTGTGTTTGTGTCCACGCGCATTTATTCAAATCAGTCTGGCGATAATGTCGCGCTGTGACATCGCCCGAAATTCTCGCGGAATATGTACCGCGCCTTAAGAGATGCTTAAATAGATGTATATATTATTATAGTACATGCTAGTTATATATGGTCGACCGGAGACAGCAAATTATCTATAATAATTTTCAACAGAAAGTAAGAAATTTTTAAACCGTGTATCCGCTCAACAGGGTTAGTAGGTATATGCATAAAATAGACACTATATTAGGAATTGTAATAAAAATTACGTCAAAAACTATAAGTTTCTCCAAATCGAAAACGCATTCAACAACTTATACTTTTATAATAATATAATAAATTATATTATATTATTAAGGGTGTCGGAGCCTGCAGTATAAGTAAGAGACAAATATTTAGGTAATTCCCAGTTACGTTTTAAAACATCTATAAAACAAATTAAGAGAAAAAACAATTATGCTTTGTAGAAAATTCAGAATTTAGTCATTTTTTATTATTTGAGATGAAAAAAATATTCAAGTTGTGTTGGACTCAGATTTTTAAATTAACTTGAAATAACACATAACAAAAAATGCATTTCAAATATGCCTGTGGACATTCATTTTAACTTTTGAAAATAGAGAATTAAATCAGAGTCAAATGCAACATACCTCAAGTCTTCATCTTTCAAATAAAAACAAAAATACCAAAATTTGACTATATTATGACAAAACGTGTGAGTTATTACTGTGAAGTAATTTTTTGTACTAAAACATGTCCGCTCTGACTACACCCTTAATCGAAGGATATACATTTAACACGTCCAATTGTTCGTTTAATCGATTTCCACTGATCATAAAACTAAACCTATTCGAAAAGAATATATTATGCAAATAATAATAATAATAATAACGAAAATAGGGGTGGCTTGGAGCCTCTACTAGCCCCCGGACTTAGTACAAAAAATTTCTGTGAATTTCCCCCAATTAAAAATCTAACACTCATTAGCAGGTACTAAGCATAAATAATTTTTATAAAATATTTATAGAGGGGACTTATTCAATCTTCAGTTTCTTAAAGAAATGTGCAACGCTAATAACTCTACTTAGACATAATATTATATAAATGTATATAATATATAATAATCGCTATAGAAATATGTGATGATATAATGTTGATCGTTATAATATAGTCTCAGGTAGTCAGGTGTGCACAGAGTCAGCTGTTTTTATTTTTAATATTCTGTTATAATAAAATATACCTAATATACGTATTATCGCACCACGCAATTTGGGCGCGCCGAAATAATTAACGTCTCCTATATTATATTTTATTATTAGACACGTATATATATTATAAATTATAATATCGAGTGATGCGCCCGCCACTGTTCATGTCCATAGGCAGTGGCGTAACCAAGGGGGAATAACCTGGGCCATGCCCCCCTATTGGCTGTATCAATACTTAATATAAAAATGAACTGTTATTGTTAATTGTTGATTATGGTTTTTTAAGTATTTTAGGTTTGCCCCCCCCCCTCTATTTTAAAATCCTGGCTACACTACTGACTGTCCACATGTGTGTTTATGACACCATCATCGACGGTATAATACGTATAATGTAATTGACCGTTTCCACCCGCGCGGTACATTATTTTATTATTACATAATATACATATATATTTATGATATATATTAAACATTTCACATTACCGGCGAGAACGGGTGGGAAAAATATTTTTAAACTTCGCATTCGTACACACACACACACACACACACACACACACACACACACACATACACACAAAGACACAAACACATATATGTATATTTTTTCTTTTATTTTTCCACTATGAGTATACTTCGCAGTCATTCTCTTTTTCTTGTCCGTATATTGTTTATATATGTGTGTGTGATTGTGTCTGCCACCGCCGCAGGATTGAAATTGACAAACGTTGAACCCGTTCGGCCGTATAATAGCGCAGCATCACTCCCTCTTCCCGGTTAATACGCCGCCGACGCCGACGCCGGTGCAAACCGAATCGTATCTGCAGTTCTAAACGCAGTTTCAGTATCGGTACCGGCGGCTCCGCATCCGCGATTCTATTACGAATATTATAACGCGACTGTCCGTGTAGGTTTAAAATTCGCCTCGTCGTGCATGAAACGTGCGAAATTAAAAACGCAGAGAATAAAATACGATTTCATCCATAGTCATAATATTGTTATTGCACATTAATAGTGTACTTAGATATTTGTTCTTTCTTTCTAACTTTTTTTTCATCGTTGACTATTTACGCACATGTAATAATATAATATTTTAATATTATTCATAATACCTAGACACTGCAGCACCGCTGCAGCAGTTAAATGTGAATATGAAAAGTTTCGTGTTTATCGATCAGGTAATATATATAAATATATTATTATTTTACATTTTATAGAATATTTACGCATATTATATAATATATATTTTGTTTATTTTTACAAAATATATTAACACTGTATTTAATAGTATAATATTGTCGGAAGTCATAGTAATATAATATATAAACATGCTGCAAACATATATAATCTACGTCTTCTTAGTTCTTTACTCACCGCTACGTTATGATTATAACATAGTATTATATAAATATGTTACATATATCTCTATACCTCTATACGTATATATATATATATATAGCAACGCGTTCTCCCTTGTTTTTTTCGGTTGGCGCAAATGTTGTACGAGCGTATCTTCTCGTGGAGTGAAAGCTGCAGCACATTATGGAACATTGATTCTTTTGTTGGTCGTGTATGTATATAATATATGGCCGATAATGGGCAACAAGCGGACAAAAGAAACGCAATATTAATGTGTGCAGTGTGTGTGTATGTTTTAGGGAGATAATATCTATATTTCTTATCAAACAATTGAACGTGATGAAAAGTCCGTTGAATTTGGGTTAATAATAAAAAAAAATTTCGACCGGTGTGAAACAATAGGAAACCTTGGACAGTATCTTATAACGTTATCATTGTATTATAACATGGTGTGCACCACTGTAAAAGTTTCTGACATTTCACACAATTTTCTTGCGTAACTGAAATTCGCTTCTAGCTAAAATCCTACAGTATCACAAGGTGCAACCACGGTTTTATTGTGTCCGTCTTGCATGTCATCAGTCGATAGGCAATAACATAAACGAGAACTAACATACTATTAAGTTCAAGCTAAATATAATAACATGGTGTTGCAGACGAATACTGTGTAGGTAGTATTAAAACGACGAAAACCAATGTAGCGAAATTTAAAAGCAAAACTATACTTACCTATAGTTTATAGTGTTTATACACGATTTTTAGTTTTCATTAATTAAAAATGTTTAGCTATGATATAAATATGCATTAAAAATATTGTTTCACATAAAATGATGATTATCATTTTCAAAATTGGAAGTTGCTTGGCCGTTTAAGATACAAAGAATACGATGGCGCACAGCTGAACCGGTTCGTTTATAGATAGATACAACTTGAAATCGCATGACGTTAGGTAGGAGTGGGCGGAAAAAAGGAAACATTTGTCTGCAACCAATTACTTTTAGTGACCATCCAAGTTTGTAGGTACTTGTATTATTTTCTTTTGCATTTAGAGTATACTGTCATATAATTGACATATGTCTGAAAAAGCATAATATATAAATATATTGCGTCGTATAATATATGTAGACCTATGACTAGGCTGCACACACACTCGCGTGCTGCATACGGAATCAGTGCCCGTTATAATGTTTAATAATATAGTCTGCCGCATTTTATCCATAAACGGCATGTTGTTTGAAGGGGAAAAATACCATTCGGGAAACATTGGGGGATTGTCGGTGTTGTGATGGCGACAACAGTATGGTGTGTACGTACTTATATATCACTATATATATAAACATGCATATACATATCTAGACCAACAGATTTTTATGACACGAAAATAGCAACGTGGGATGGGCACATGGCCCACGTGTAGGGTTACGTCGTATGGGTGCACCGGAAATATTATCACCACTTGAATTTTTTCAGGGTGTGTATAATATGTATTTATAAGATTTATATTAATAAAACGTTTCAATAAAAAAAAAAGATATACATTTAATATACATTATACTTATATTGTAGATAAAAAACTTAAAAACCCATGTATATTTTGAGATCTTGCATGTTTTCTGACGCTAAAACATTGAATTCAAAAATACAGCTGCTGCAGTGTTTATATATAGGCGTGCAATATATTATGTTTATAAACGTTTTATTGTGTGCACGTGTTATCCTATACGAACGCATACGCTGTAGATTGTAAACTAACTTTATAGGTAAATGGACATTTTTCAAAAAATATTACACGACGTGGGTCGAATAAATATTAGCGTTTAATGAATATTTATAACCGCAATATAGTACACGGGATGACAAAAAAAAAAACCGCACGAGCTTAATCGTCGAAACACTGTACAACGACGGCAGAAAACGAGTATATAGCGAGTCCCGCACACCGCAATTTGCGTATTCCGAGGTTTCGCTCACACTACGTCGCAAAATTGCAATCACACATGTCTTTACCTTGTTATAATAGTTGCACTTCAGTAGGTACTTGATAAAAAAAAAAATATATATAATATATATGATTGAATCCGGTTTTTGGATCCTCGGCCTTAAATGGTTATTTACCCCGGATGATTGTAATAATTGGATATTATAAACATTCTTCGGTAAACATGAAGCTTTCATTTGACATTGACGGAACAGGCAACGGAAAATATATTTAAAGTTCGTATACAAACTTGCGAAACTTTGCAGTGCGCGTACCACGATTATTGTATAGGTAAAATAGTGTATTCCTACAGTGGCATGGCGTTAGGTTAATTGAGTATCGGCCGCTTATGAGTTTATTTTAGGATTATAGGGTAAGTGACTGAAAGTGAGCGGGTAATGACCAACGGATAATAATTTAGTACGATAGTTGATTGAAAATACGAATTCATACCTAGTATACTAGTACATAAGTAAGATTATAAATACCTATAATGATTCGGGCTCATATGTACGAGTATCTCGTGTCCGTCAGATGACCGTGCGAGGAATATAGACAAGCAACCCCTATATATTCATGTGGTATAATAATATGGGTAATTCGTGTACCTATAATAATAATTAGTATGTTACTGCTGCAGTATGGTGCAGCTGGATAACGGATTACGACGTCAACGGTTGTTCATGTGTATTTTTAGATGGTTTATTTCAGGAAACTAAAGTACCTACACGGAACAGAATCCTGCAGGGCCGTGTGTGTTGTGTTTATATTATGCCTATATGTGTACATAATATAATATATTAAATATTATTTATTATAGAATACTGAATACTTTTTTTGGGAAAAACAACACTATACGTACCCTTGTTTTTTGGTTTATTATATTCAATCACTGTAAAATGTTCATGGATATAAGAAATAAAATTGGCAATTTTTTTAATTGATTATGCATAATACTTTTATGTTATTTAGTATTTTAGAGATTTGTTGCTGTAAATTCATAACAATAATAATACAAACCAGTGATTATTTATCATTTTATCAATAAATAAGAAACCATTAATAATTAATTACCTATTCACAATTTCTAACACCGAACACATGATAATACATGTCTATTACATTTATAATTGGTTAAGAATATGATATAATCTCAAATTTAATTCATATGGATACTTGTGTTTGAAAACCATTTGTGTTATTAATGATTTTTTTTTCGAAAATTAACGACAATTAGACGTAAAATAATAGTCGCCAATGCCTACAAACTTCTCTTGTAGGTCGTGTCACGTCGGCGACTTCATTCATTACGTATATGGATGTGGAATTTCTAACGATACATGTTACCTATATACATATACGCACAAACTTAGTACTTGCATATATAATATGTCAAACCCGGCGGAAGTATATTGTACATAAAGAAAACAAATCACGACGTTATATTAGAATAATATTACTTACTTATCGAAGTACATTATATAATATATAGGTATATATATGTACAGTGTACGATGTACCTATAGTGTAATACACTATCACTATTACTATTATATATATCTAGCTAGTAATCTTGTACGTGCGACAATATATCCATATACTACGTTTCGACTACAATACTTGCCTGCCGTAGCTATATTTTATTGTACCTATACGAATAGATTTGAATTTCGACCAAGTGATGAATTCTATTAATGTTATTCGTATATTTGTGTGCAATTATTATTGTAATATGCTTAATCTTCTGTTAAAACATCATAATTTAAATATACATATTTATTAATACTTTACCTATAATAATAATAATAGGCTTTTTTGTTTTTATTTATTCGATTATCGCACTTACTGTACATAAGCTGCACATTAGCAATATTTATTTAGAATATTATAATTTTTACTAGTAAGTAAGATGTGTGGTATCATAATAAATAAATGTGCACATATGCATTGATATTTATTGTATTATATTCATACTAATTAATTAATTAATGTTATATAAATTATTAAAAATAATATAGGTATTACACAAAACCAATAGCTTTAGAAAAAAATCATTACCAAATAACAATAAAAAGTCCATTAACATTGTTCATATTATATTGTCAAAAAACGTGAATCAAATTGGAAAATACAATTTTATCGTAATTGAATTTTGTTTTCGTAATCGAATAATCTTTTCGAACAATATTCTTGTACACGACAAAAATGTATTTTGTGATCTTAACAATGAATCATAAACACTAACCTCATACCTAGTTTATCAATCGGTCAATTCAATATTAATTTCATACCTAACTAGTAACTATTGACAAAATACATTTTGTAATGAAATAATGTTTTTTTCAACTGTGTTATTTATCACCATACATAGTTCCTACCTGTGTAATATAGTTATAAAAATATTCATGAAAACGGTTTCAATGGAATTCAATCCGATATTGTGATTGGATTTGTAAAAACTAACTATCGCAATAATATGAAATACGTTGTGAAATATCTATATGTATTCATATATACACCATATAATTATTATATTATTCTTAAATTATATACTGTTCGAAAATAATTCCAATCATTATTATAAGTTAGTATACCATTTATGATATTTGAAACATATAATATTCAAATATTTTTATAGTTTATCGACTTACGTATTTGCATGTTATTATTATTACACGTGTATGCGAGATGCTAATATTTTGAGTTCAAGATATTTACTTAAATATAATAACAATAATTTATAATAATAATAATAATAATAATAATAATAACAACCAGTTATAAAGTTAGCCGTTATGAATTAAAATCGTTGACTCTAATAATAATAATTAATAATTACTGATGCAGGTTCTATTAATCTCTGACATTTCTCTTGTTCTCTAGATTCAAGTCAAAAGTTCATAAATATTTGTTATACTCATATATTATTATGATATATATATATATTATGCATTATAAGTAGACGCGAATTTTAATATTAATCGCAGTGTGTAAATGTGTAATGTGCTCTTAATAGTCCGACGAAACGGTTTTGTAAAACCGCTTTTTGTTGCAGGTCGGTCGCGGAATCCGTTCATTTACCTTATCACCCACCCCCCTCTTACACATACACAACACACATTTTCAATGGTATACCTATTGGTAAACACGCTACTGCGCTTGTAACGTTCCGTAGATTTGATTTATCGGTGTACCACGTCCGATTAATAAAATATATTATACTAATACATAATACTTTATATATTAATATTATCATCATCAATATGCGTAATACAATGTGTTGGAAAAAAAGCATGGACTTATTTTTAATTAACATTTTTTAAACATTTTTTTTTTTACCTTCATCGGGTGCGTGTCAAAAATTGTGCTACCAATATAATATAATAGTCATAAAATATGCATTCCATGTTTAGACGAGACGGTCATATGGTGATCGCGCCTCGACATTAAAATATAAATTAAACGGTTATAACGACTCTGTAATAAAACGAGCGTTTATTCATCGTTCGAAAAACAAAATCGACGATGCCGCCGAGATGAGGTCATCGCATACTTCGAGTATATTGCAGTATTCGCAGTCCATAGAACGTTTAATATTATTATGAGCATATTTATGTGTAATATATTATATTGTACAGGCAAACAGCATACATAATATAAAATGTATTATCGTATTTCCATCATATATCGCGGGGCGCAGGGTTGTTTTTAACTCGTGTCTTCTGTCATTATATTATAATTATACTTAGTTCAATATGGCTTTTATGTTATACAAACGAAAACAATCAATCATAATAATATGTAAATTATGAACAATTTTATAAACCATTTTTGTTGTCCTTGGGAGTTTTGAGAGTTGAATATTTATTAAAAATTACTTTTTTTTTATATATTGGTACGTAATATATTTTTATAGTTTAATTATGATTTATTAATAAATCTTTACATTTAATACACGTGAGCATATCTACATTATTTATGAATGAATTGTATGTCTGCACCTATACGAGTATTATTCTATTTTATAGTGTAAGAAAAAAGGTATTCAAAAGAAAGTGAGTAGGGGTATTCACGATTTTTTTCATGAAGGGTTCGTGTTTTATAAAAGTTTAAGAATTTCTGCAACGGTGTATCATTTATGGGAAAAAATGGTTATGGTCGACTAGTAGGGGAGAGGTGTACAAAGTGGTCATAGTGTGGGTAAAGTGGTCATGTCCTATTATCCTGTCATAAATAAATAAACAGCTGATTTCATCACGTGGATTGGTTCAAATCACTATTGATAAAAACATTTACCGTTTTCGTTTAAAAAAAATATTACAGTTTTTGATGCTGTTGATGTATTTGTAAATGCTCTGAATAAATTATTATATTTTATGAACATAGTAATTAATATACCAAAATTATATTTTTTCGAAATCTATGTAAGTTTTTATATATTATAGAATTAGCTAAGTTCAATTAGTTAATAGGACTAATATTTTTTTTAAATAGTAAACTAAACATTATTAAAAGGGCAAAGTGGTCACTATGGTGACCAGTTTATCCGTACTTCAAAAATATTTCATTTTGATCATGTCTATTTAATAATTATAATTGTATATTATGCATGTAAATTAATTATTTTATGTAATTATTATATCATAAGAATTAAAAATGCTTCTATAAACTAAATTACTGCTTAACCATGTTAATGGTGAATTAGTATTTACTTACTATTAATATGATTTAACACTATACAATTAATAACAACAACTTCTGAAACAAATAATTCATAGATACCTACAATCATCAGTAGTTATGTATTATTTTTTATCTTTTTTATCTGACTGACCACTTTGAACACCTATAGGTGGGCACAGGCCCGGATTGAACCGGCGAGCTACCGAGAAAATCTCGGTGGGCCGCGTAAAATTTGGACAATAGTATTCTAGCATTTCTAGATAGTGGTAGGTATAGTAAAATATAGATCCAAATACCATTTTATAATAATTATTAATTATATTTCGTATTATTTTTTGTTATATACAATAAAAATTAAATTTAAAATAAATAAATATTAAAGAAAAATATATTATGTTTAATCAAGGAAAATTTTTACTCCGCGCGACGGAATAGGTACTCATAATCGCGCGACCTATACTGAAGTTAAAAAGTAAATTATAAAGTTTATATATGTATATTATGTATAATATATGTGTTCATTTTTACTATTATGTTATTTAATTCTAGTATACTTATTATTTTTTTGGACCATAGGTGATTTCGGGGGGAGGGGGTGGGCCGATAGAAATATAAAATCTCGGTGGGCCGATAACTCTCAATCCGGCGCTGGGTGGGCAATGTGAACAATTTTATACTTTTTAAAAAAATGAAAATGACTTTTTATTTATTGGTTTAAAATAGTTTCTGATTGCAAATTATGATTCCTGACAAGTTTAAATAGTCAAAAAAAAAAAAAATTAATTCCTAAAGTGTGACACTATTTTGAACCTTAGGATGACCACTTTGGACACCTTTCCTCTAAACCCTTAAAGTATCACTCAAAAATCACTATAAAATTACAAAATATTATAGTCAATCTTAATTATATCGGGATACCATTTATTACTCACCGTTTTATCATTTATCGGTGCTTAATCGTTAAATCGATGTATTATAAACTATTATTATGTATGCGTATATTTAACTACTGCTATATTACACTTTAAACTTGAGTAACTATATACATATTACATATATATATATATTTATTATATATATAGTGTGCCATGTGTTTATATAAAATATATTCATATAATATACAGGGCGATTCATCAAGCAAAGTTTACTCCCATTTTTTTAGATTCTGAACGGAGTGAAGAATGTATTGATTTTACAATGATGTGTTTTTTTTTTTTTTTTTTTTTTTTTTTGTTTTTGTGTCTGTCGAACAACATTTGGGGCAGTAAAAATGCTTCGATTTTTGACTTCAGCCCCTCTTTGAAAAGGAAATCGGATCTAGTTGGTACTTTGGGGGGTCAAAAGTTAAAAATTTTCAATATTTTTTAAGTGAGTCGGGAAAAACCTTAAAAAAAATGACGGAAAAACGGGATTTTTTTACGCAAAACCAGTTTTCGTCAAAATCAAATTTTTATTTTGCTAGGTTAGGTTTTTTTAGTTAATAGTGAATTTATCTAAACTACATTTTTTTAAATGAAAACTGCCTTTTTTACGGTGAATTATTTAGTAGATATATTTTTCAACAATTTGCTTGCATGTATCTACCTATTAAACAATTTGAACGATTAATTTTGCAGTTATTCAAAGACAATAATCTTTAAAAATGATTTGAAGTTTCACATAAAATATACAAAATGTATGTACTGGCTAGTATATTTATTAAATTTTGACCATTTGTACAAATTATAAATAAATAGATTGATATTAATTACCAAACCCATTATCATGGTAACTATTATCCTTAGTACGCACACAGTTAAATAACTCAAACACTATTCGTTCGAATTTTGATTTTGATACGACAAAATTTTCAGAATAAATGTCAGCTAAATAATAAACCTAATGTAGAAGTATAGTATTATAGTAGGTACCTACTAAAAATTTCGAGTATACTTAAAGATTTAAAAAATCAAATTTTGAATAACTGTATAATTGATTAAAGTAAAGGGGTGGGTATGCTTGATGAATTACTCTGTGTATTATACTCATCGTTTGGCCATGCAATGTTTGTATTGGCTATATATAATATATATGGTATAGTATATACTATATAGTATAATATAGCATGTACATTATATATTTATATTATACCGTTGACACTTGACAATATACTCTACGACTGAAATACATTTTCGACACCAAATACTCGTGTATTAATTTAATAATATTATATTATACTCTAGTTATAATATGCATGGAAAAAAAAAATTTAAAGGCATAATAAACGGCGACTATACTATATTATTTATTATACAGCAGGTACATAATATAAGAGTCGCAATCCCAATGAATCCGCATAGTATACAGAATGTTTAATTTCACACGTGTACATTATAATGAATAAGAGTACATATACAAAATGTTCGTAAAACATGACGTATAAGTATAATTTTAAAGGAAAAACAGCTGTACCTAAATATAATACTATTATAAACAAATGCGCATTCGGAGACCGAAATTAAAGATTTCACAAAAAAACAAGTTTTTATATATTTTGTTTATTGCAGCAATGTCATTTTTTCATAAAAATATATTATATTATATTATTACATTTATTATTTGCATACCTAATATTCTATAATATATAGAAGTGTTTTATGATGATATTATGGTTTTTTCTATCACTATATAAGCGTACACACATAAATAACCATTTTACCTATAATAGCTCTCTTATTTCAAGGCGAAAAATATAAGCCTCCTTTTTTAAACTATAGCTATATAATATTAAATTTACTAATAAATAAATAGGATATGATGTAAATTTCTAATCGAAAATTTAACATTAATACCTATATCAGGCCAATACGTCTGCATTTCGTAGGTATAAATATCAAATAATAATTTTCGGGTTAAACTTTATTAATGGATCACGGATGGTAAAACTAACTAAAAAATAAAACCACATAACTCCCTTGCTCTGCTCACAATTTATTAATTTAAATATGATTCGATAAAAGTTATGTTAGCCGTAATCCAACACATTAAAATACATCTCAAATAGAACAAGATAAGACACGAATTTCGATCGATTATACATTTTATAACTTAAACTAACTATAATTTTTTAGCAATTTTTTTCGAAATATATTATGATTTAAATTTTTAGTAGGTACCTATACTAAATAATAAAATTATTATTGCAAATATCCAAATAGTGCGTTTTTTCGCGTGGACCAATTGTCCCAAATCCATAATATACCTATAATATCTGCTTACTATATATAAGCTGGCGATGCAACAAGAAAGGCGTGCAATGGCGCGACACTGATGCTATAGTCACCGTTCGCGAGGCTAGACCAGAGTTACATTCCGTTGCTACGAAGCTACTCATATATAATAGTAGGTATATTATATGTATAGAGTGTATATAAGCGTGTCTAAGTCGTTTACCGACGTTCGTTCACAGCAGCTCTGCTTGCAATTCTTTGTCATCGTAGTTACTTCAAGTTAATACCATAGTATTACCTATATACAATATACATATTTCATATATATATATATTATATAGTCGACTATTTAGTACAATATAGTAATAGTACTATACACTATCTAACCTATCACGTATACGTATATACAAACTTCCGATAAAATAAAATAATAATATTATGGGATTTTAAGTTTTAGTTTATAGTATAATAAATAATAATTGTCACGCATATTTTTGGGCACTGATAAACAATATTGTAATAAAATTGTGGCATCGCAAACTATAAATATATAAAGATTATTTGGAAGAAATAATATATTGTTAACAGTACTGATATGCAACTGTGGGAAAAGCCGCCAGGATAAAAATTAAAAATTGATTTTTGAAAATAACTAAAATAAAAAATGTAATAATATGAGGGTTAAATGCGTAAAGTTTTTAATACAGCAGTCAAGAAGTATAAGATCTAAAAGTTAGAATGTTAAATAATATTACTTTTATACAAATTGTAATGACACCACAGCAGCGATTCACGTGTACCTATAGTTTAACACATTCGTGGATAGGTACTAAACTTCTATAGCTGTAATTTCTAAAATTGATGTATATGTACCACTACTTTTATATAATAAAATAGTATAAATTATTTAAAAAATACATTCTATTGTTATAACACTAATATTTTCAATAATTCCATATGAAATTATACATTTATCTGTACCAATGCAACACTAAACTTGATAAGATTGGGAATTGTATAATTTATAATTTATGTTTTTACAAAATAATATTATTTATAATAATTTTCAAGGGGATTTCTGAAAGTACATAATTTTTCTTACAAAATATTTTACTGTCTATACAAATATGTTAATAAAACGCAATAATTAAACGATTGTAAATTGCATTGAATGAATTTTAAAAATATTGTAAATTTAAACTTTCCTAAATTTCTTATCGAAAAATGTCAGTCTTGTAAACTGCAAAATGTTTTACTTTTTATTTGAAAACTAAATATTACTTATGCGTATTTTGTATATTATAATACATTAATACCTACATTGTAAGTTATAGGTATACGTATAATTACGTGTAAAATCACTATAGTATTAAAAAAAAAATTCCATTGGAGAATAATGTGCCTGAGGCAGTTTCAACCCATTTCGGTTAGACTATTGCGACCACAACAATTATTTACAGTTGCCCAATAAACATATTATTTATTAATTTTATTATAAATAAATGCAGTGAAATGGTAATGTTTATACATGTGTGCATAATGCACATCCATCGTGGTCGATGATAACTGATTATTAATTAGCAGCACATAGTATATAAACTGTAAATATATATCTATAAAATATTATTATATAGTACGGTCATAATGTATGAGCGTTTGCAGTTTTATATTTTTATATATAATATTATAAAATGTGCACTTCACGAACATTATCGATTTTCTCATGTATAATATCGATGCCGTGTGGATACTATTGTACGATTATTATTTTATTTTATATATTTATATCTATACACACATACGATATAATAAACGATATCGAGTAAAAAATAAATAATTCGCTAGCTATTTCTTTCTCAGTCTTCTCCTGTTTTCTTCTTCTCTACCTATAATTTATCGTATTATATTGTGTACTGAGAGTTGGCGAGAGAGAGAGGAAGAGAGAGAGAGTGAGTGAATGATATAGAAAGAACAGAAAGATAGTCACAGTCGAGATGAAAACGCATTTTTTCCTCGAGGCAAGTGACCTTCGGGCGATCTGCACCGATGGCGGCGGCAGTGCATATAATATATAATCAGACGATCGGAACCGGGGGGCCGTACCGATACGAGGCATGCGCGTGCGTCTTCCCCCGCCGCGTGCAATAAGTATACGACGGCGATGGGAATTCGTGGTCCGGAAAGGTATGCGGTATCCGGTCACGGGAAAAGAACTTTGTTGATTTTTTTTCTTACCTATCCAATAAGCAACGGTTGCAGCAGCTAGCAGCAGCAGCAGTAATCGAAGTATTATTATATTGTATCATAATAAAATAATATCATATTATACGTTTTTATTTTTCCACATTTTTTTTTATCTTCTTCTAAGTAAACTCACGCATTGCGTTTGTATATATACCTACATTATGTGTTTATATAATTCATATAATTGTATAAATACCACCGTGGGTATGTCTATATATTGACGTGTTATTGGTATATACTAGCTGTAGTTGTTATAGGTATATAATTTATATGTAATATCAGATGGTTCTTTTTTCAAAGAACATACTCATCATTTTAAAAAATATTGAGTTTTTTAAAATCGTTTTTTTTTCTTATTTTAGTTTGTTATAAAAAAAAAATAATTATTTTTTTACCATTTTTAATAGCTGAACAGTGGTACACCAAAAAACCAAAATATTTATTGCAAATTATAATCTTTTAATTTTATATTTATTAATTATTGAATTTATTTAAATTGTGAACTCATGGGTCCCCACACGAACATGTTCAGTGGGGCGCATTATCTTCTTGAAGAATAAATAAAAATATACATATGAACTTTATGTAATATGTAATGATGGTGATAAAATAATGAACAATTAAAAATAATAACATTAAATCGAGCAAACCATTATTATGAATTCTTAGTTATTTGGTTTATGTTTGACTGCTTAGTGCTTACTTGACATCATTGAATCACGTCAATATTGCGTGTATGTAAGCCATAAGTTAAAATTTATTGTTTTTTATCATCTAATATTCTAATGACAGTTTAATGAAATAATTATTATAATAATAATTTCTAATAAAACATTAAAAAGATCAATTTATATATTACGTTTCGAGTATAACGGACAGATTTCAACTTGACGTTAAAAGTTCATCAATATTCATAAGTAATGATGTAAATATGCCATATTGTTTGATTACCACACGTACTAAATAAGCGAAAGTCCGTTATTATATTGTGACAATAGACATGACCACCTAAATAATATAATACATTGAGTAGGTTTTTTATTTACAACACTACAACAGTGTTAGCTGTTATGTATAATACCTACTAATTGGTTAATGTGCTGTAATAACTACATAATATTTTGTTTTTATTATTCTTAATTCATCTTTGAAATGTCTTATAACCTATAAGTATTTATGATTTAGATATTTTTGTCTTAGAACATTTTTCATGTACCTATATTTATTTATTACAGTATTTATTTTATCAAGATATACATTAAACATATTTAAAATTTTCATATTTAGGACGGGAGAGAGGTGGCTGGCGAAATGCACGTGTAATTATGTGGTTGATATAGGTTAGATTTAGTAGATATTAATTTAAAAATTTGAAAAATGTATGAAAGTATATAATAATTAATAATATAGAAAATTCTTTGCGTAGTAAACAATCACTTATTTTATATTAAATGTATTCCAATTAATTTTAAAACTTTTGAACCCGCAACTCTCGCTTATCAAAATAATTTTGATTCAAATACATATTTTAGATATATATTAAAATATTTTAAATTATTTCTTGTATTCAAATGCTTATTTTATATATAATCTAAATTAAATTAATAATAAACCCATTTTGGCAATGGTTTTCATAAAGAATAGATGAATGTTATCTTAGAATTTTTATCAGGGGACAGAAGTGTATCACTATCACAGCTATAAATAAATTGTATCGCCCCCTCCTCCCAATTTTAAAATCTGTTAACCACTTACATAAATTATGAGTGAAAAATCTATTATGAATATACATAAAAAAATAAATATCAAAAATAACTGAAATATATACTATACTAGGTGTGTTACCTGGGGTGTTTGTTTATTATAAAATATTTTGCTCGATGTATTATTTCGGTTTAATGAGTAATAACTTCATGAGAAAAATATTAGTTTAGGTGGTACCTTCACCTGCAAACAGAACATATTATAATTAATGATACACATTTTTAACATGGGCAAGTGATTGTATTTGTTTCCGTAAAAATATATTGTATGATTAATTTAAACATTGTATATTCGTATTATTTAAATTCGAACATTTATTTATATCACTAATGAGAGAGTATGATAAAAATGTTAAAATATAATAATAAATTAATTACTATAAATGTCTCAAAAATAAAACTAAGGTACCTATATGGCTATATATTTAGTATTATAATATATATATAATATTAATTAATTTATAATATATTCATATATTCACTATTGCAATTTTAGATAAAATGAATATCATTAAAATATCATTTATACATTTACGACCTACCTATATGTGTATAATATAGAACCCAATGACAATAACTTCTACTTACTATTGTTATGGCCCAGGCCTCCTAAGAAATTGATCATCTCTGATTTGAATTGTATGTACAATGTACATACTGTATAGTATGTCAGTTTATATGAGTTTTTGGCTGATTATTACGAGTTCAATACTTATTTATGTATGTTACCCACAATCTACATATTAGTTAAAACGCGAAATAGGTATGTTCTAAATTCTCTATTCATTTTATGTAATAATAAGTACATTAAAAAGTATAGAATTGGTAAAAATGGTAAACGGCAACAAGTATTACTAGACAAAAAATAAATTAACGTATGGCAGTTGTATAATATTTATTTTGTCGAGTAATTTTTTTATTTGTCAACATCATATTATATTTCGTTCATTACCGACACAATACGCGTATAATGGCCAATGGGTACATTATATACATCTATAAAACATGCATAGAGTCGTATAAGATACTCATACATTTATAATATTACAATAATATTATATCTTATATTATAAAACGCGTTAGTATATTTATATAATTTCGTATACAAAACGATATAAAGTGTTTAACCATTAGTCATAATATTATTATCGTTACCTATCTACCCGCAAACAGGCTACACTCAACTTACACTTAGATTTATTATATATGTATATATAATACATACACGCACTATTATAATATAATATAGATGTACGCGAATACCGGAATACCTACTGCAGTAGATATAAATATAATATACGCATATTGAGAAACATCGGGCGAACGTGCTAGTAATATTCCCGTAAATAATATATTATTACAGTGGTTATAGGCTAACATAAAATCGTTTAAGTATTCTACTAAGACTAACCTAATCCCAGTATGTGTGCATGCGTTTACAATTTATATTATTTATAAATATACCTATATATACATTGTGTTTATAATCAAAGGTATTGTATTTTATCCGATGAGCTGAAATTTTCTATTTGTCACGACGAATTTTCTAACGAATTACTACAACGACAATGCTTTGTTAGTTGCAAAAATAAAATTGCATTTTACAAACGACGCGACCTAACATATTTCTTCATTGTATGTACTTGATATAATATATGTATTCGCGCTTTTATAATTGGAATACACACACACACACACACACACACACACACACACACACACACATATGTACGGTTTATTATAATAACAATCAACGTGTCCTAAAAATGTACACCCGACTCACCATACTATCCATACTTATATATGTATGTATACCTAATATCTAAACCGTTAACAACAATATTCTGCAAAATACGATTTTCCGACTTGTTATTATCGCGCTAGGAACGTAATTATATAATGACGCGTTACCGGGGTCGGCATATAATATATACAAGGTGATTTTTTTATCGAAGAACACTCATTATTTCTGAAAGTATTCATGTTTTTGAAAATATTTTTTTACATAGTTTCAAGTTGTTAAAAATCAACATTTTTATTAAAAAATTATATTTTTAAATATTTTTTATCCTTATGTTTTTTTAATTTTTTTACTTTTTTGAATGACAACATATAGTTTTAATTTCATATTCCAAAGCAGAATAATTTTCTGAGAATTTTGATACATAAAATTTGAATTTAGGGCCAGTAGTTTATGAGTTATACTTATTTAAAGTTTAGACAAGCGGAGTAGTAGACAAACATTTTGCGGGGTAACCCCGTACCACTCCACTCCACGCATCTAAATTTTAAATACTTATAACTCATAAACTACTGGCCCTAAATTCGATTTTTATGTATCAAAATATTCATAAAATTACACTGCTTTGGAATATGAAATTAAAAGTCATTAAAAAAGTAAAAAACTTAAAAAATATAAGGATAAAAAATATTTAAAAATATAATTTTTAATAAAAATGTTGTTTTATTAACAACTTGAAACTATGTAAAAAAATATTTTCAAAAACATGAATACTTTCAGAAATAATGAGTGTTCTTCGATAAAAAAATCACCCTGTATATATACCTACCCGTGTATAAATCATATACGATATTATACGCGAGAGAACTCAAAAATTCGTGAGTTTCTGGTGACCTACCTATATATGTATACGCATGTACGTACATTTAAAATGTACATGTACACAATATACGTATATAACTGATTGGACTTCACATACGAACTTATACAGTATACATTAACTGAACAATGCGGGAAAAACAGTTGCAACGCGTTTTTTTAATTTTCAAACGGTATACGTAACTAGTATAGCCGAATCCATCGAAGTATCTTAATCATATTAATACTCTATATTATAATATGCTATAAATTATAATATTATTATACCTACATAGCAATTCATCAAGTATATTCACTTCCATTTTTCCATTAATAATGAATTATTTTTTCATATTCTGATTTTTGAAATTTTTAAACATACTTATAAGCACTATGTTTAATTTAATTGAATATAATTGAATACCTAAATTATTTATTATTTGAGTACCAGTTTCTAAGTGATAATCACCATTTTTTCTTATAAATTGTTAATCAGAGGAATTTTTTGGAATTTTTTGGAAATGTTTGTGTGTCTAAATTTAGAACGAGTACTTTTTGAGTTACTTAACTTTGTATACAAAGAATAAAATATGTTAGAATATACGAGAAAGGCAATGATAACGTTAATATTTTAATAACTAATATACTATTATCTATCTATACTCGTATTTTATAATTTTTAACATTTTCTTAGGATAATAAATATTATATCCAACATTACATTTATTTACTTTAGGTATATTTAATAAAAAAAATTTAAAAAGATCGTTATCACCTCACATGCAGGACACTTCTTAAAAATATCATACAATTCTAAATAATTGAGAATAATAAAGTTCTTAAATATACTCAAAGATTCTAAAAACCAGAATTTTAATAAATTCTTTATTGAAAAAAAAAATTGTTCTGAGCTTGTTTGATAATTCACCATGTTTACTGTATAGAATATAGGTAGATGTATAGTATAATTCTATAGGATAGGAAAAAAGTAAATTTGGGTATTTGTATAATAGATCAGTTAAATAAAGACATATACTCGACACTCGTAGTATTATTAAGTACTCTATAATATAGTATTAGGTACTAATGAATCATATTAATTATAATAAAATCGTATAGCTTTCCAACTAATACATACAACATAGTAATAATTATCCAAAATTATATTTCACACAATTTAAGTACAAAAATAATTTTCGTCGCGTATAATATTATATAGTATGCGCAATAATAATATCTATTATCTGTAGGTACCTAAGTAAAATATTAAATTGTCTATTTATGACCGTACTATATCTGAAGAGATTTGACCACCCGCAAAATCAGTTTCACTCTTTGGGCGCGTAAATAGTAATATTATTATCGTGTACCAGACGTGCTGCAGATACATCGCTGTGGTTCAAATTACCGGCCACGGCGTGTCGTCGGCCGAGCGCGACAATTCAACGGCAGATCGGCGGAACGGACGCGCCCGACCGTATAGTCAGGAAAAAAAAAATAATATGATATTATTATAAATTCACGTGATTCATTTCCTAGAAAAGACCGAGATGGTATATGTAGTTATAAGCAAAAATGTTATTGCAGTCAAAATCTTCATCATATTGTTAGGTATAATTTTTCCAGATATTTTATTTTAAATAAGTATTCTTTTTAATAAATGTGTTTTCTTTGGTTTTTTCATATATTACAAGTTATTGTTATTCAAATTTAGTATAATAATATGTATAGATACATTGATCACATGTGTGATACGGAAGAGTTTTGAGCGTGGGCTTCTACCTTGGCAATCATAGTGAGGAAGACAAAGCATTCTTTGCGACTTCTGAAAAAAGTTAATCTTTTATAGATTTAAATATTGCGAATACATGTATAAAATATTTATGAAACTATTTTGATAAAAAAAATATGAGTAGGTATATCTATCTAAAAAGCTTGAAAAAAATATTAAAACAAATTTTATTGTTGTATTTTTAAAATAATTAACGGCAGAATATAATTTTTTTTTTAAGTGAATGTCGTTAAATCCTGATTTTCATAATATGAACAAGAATGAAGTATCGCGCGTATATGATAATCGGGAACATTCGGTGTATATTTTTCAAGTGTTGATATCAAATTTAATTCTATTTATTTTATATGTTTCAGTGATTACGTACATATTAATTATTATATTATATATTATGTAATTGTACCTAAACGCAATAATAATGCAGGTACCTATTGTGTATTATACTAATATACTATATTATTATATAACTTTTGTTCTTCTAGTCTCTTCTCTTTTCTGGTCAAGGTTTTATATTTTTATATTGTCAAGTATAACATTGTCATAATTACACCAGTTACAACAATATTTCCAAGTATAGAAAAATGTTATACAATAATAATTTTCACCATACACCACCTCTATTTTAAGGGCTGCACTGTCCCTGGCGGTGATATAATATGTCGTTTTTATGTAATAAATTGCAACGATATACGTCATGTATAATGGTACAAAAACAAAGGTATTAGTAGTATTAGTACCTATTGTACCAACATCATATATAAACAATATTATATTGTTTCAGTGATCATTGTTCAGTCTGTCGATATTAGGTATTAATAAATTGTTTTCCATGTAAACAAACTCTATTATATGCGCGTTAGGTTTTTAGTACGTTTCACTAGCTATATAGTAGCTATACTAACTATATTAAAAATAATAAATGAAAAATAATTCGGGTTTTTATAAGAAATCGTTGTATTTCAGAAATCAGATATCATTTCCCAAATGTTTTCCAGCCGTACTGTTGTTTATTACCTACACTAATAAATAATAATCGATATGGAAATATATATTTAAGTACACATAATATCTCTACCTAACGCGTTTCATTTTATTTTCTGAGTAGAGCGAGGACTATATTCTATAATGTGGTGTATGATTAAAAAGTTTGAAAACTAAAAACGAAATTTTTGATCGAATACGTGTTCTTAAAAGAATTTGAAAACAACAAAAATGACATTTTTTTTAATAACTAATAAGCGTTTTAAGTTGAAATGTCGTTAAAATTGGATATTTGAAGAAAATATCCTTTTTCTCTAATAATTTTAGATAGGTACTAACTATTAGTTCCAATTACATATAATTTTATAGTGCGTTTGGTATTGACTTATAATAATTGTATCTGTGTTAGAGACTAGAGTGTTATATTATATTTGGGCAAAATATAGTTCCTCTTTCCACCTACCGAATTAAGAAAATATTTATAATAAGAAAAGATCAAATATTAACGGAAATAAATTCTTGTTTTCAGTTGTCTTCTTCATTTGTTTTTGGGTAAATAATTTTGTATCATATTGACTTAAAAGTATTTCATATAATATTCGTTATAGGTACTTATACATAGTAAATGATGACTCGCGAGGCCATGAGGTACATTTAAAATTTACAACTAAGTACAGGTACAGCATAACGAGTTCCCCGTTTTTTAAGTTAATTTTTTAATTAAATTATATGACATTCTATTCAGTTGGCAACATTGTATAATTCTGTCGACTAGTCACTATCTGTAATGGGTCGATGATAATTAAATGTCGTTGGCAATAATAATAGTAATAATATTATTTGCAATCGGCAAACTGTAACCATATTTGGTGTACAGTACAGTACATTATAATATGCTTTATATTATAATTTAACAGAAATTGCACTCGTACCCGACACCTTTTCAAACGATATACATATGAATAATGTACATAATATTATATTTTTGTACCTGACTAGGTAGGAAGGTGTAGTGGAAAAATGCGTCGTTATTGTGCAAAATACGTATTACCTAAGCTCTATACTAAATACCCTTCTACTTTCGTGGTGCCCAAAGATTGGTGACGACGTAGCTATATAATAATATAAAATATTATGCTATTATTTATTATGATTACCTATCGTTCTCTTGTATGTACAGTAATTCCATTATCATTAATAACATAATACGGCATCAAAATAGTAGTATTGAGTTTTAAGTAGTCTAGTGTATAATAGCACACACAGTACATATACCACAAACGACCTACCTACATATATTATAATAACAATATTATATACCTATTATGCTATCATATATAATATAGTGAATAATCGTTTTGCACGAGTTCTCCGTCGTGGCGATGTACGCCGTTATTATATTATTATATTGAAGCGTAGGTTTATTATAATTTTACGTTGAGATTCTCTCTCTTTATCTTACACCAAAAGGTTTACAACTATTTTCATTTTATTTATATCATCACATGTGTTTATAAGATCTGTAATATTCTGCCCAAAAATAATATTATTCGTAGAGTACTTATAAATTATTACCGTAAAAACGCTATTTAAATATAATATATCCTAATAACTGACAAATCATCTTCGTTCAGAATCGTTTTTCGTATACAATGTACCTATCATTGCATTCAAATTTAACCTACCCTAGTCCGAGGTTAACCTCACCCCCTAATGTACAGCAGAGCGATACTCACTTACCCGCTTTTTTTTATTGAAATTGCGCATATGAGCTGTACTAACCATAATAAAGGATAAAAGATAAAATTTTCTTCTTATAACTTAATTCTTTTTATTCTTTGTGGCTATCCTTTACCGTGTATATCATAATTAGTTCCATATATTTCACCCTAAGTCTTCCTCTTCCTGTATGGCCTACTACGCTATTATATCTACCTTCTACAACTCATTTCGTTAAACTATCATAGCGTAATAAATGTCCTATAATTTTGGTTATTTTAACTTTAATACACATTAAGTATTGAATTTCAATTAAAAATAAAATGTATATAAAAAAATGCAAAGAAAGAAGAAGACAATATAATATACATTTTTATCATCACGATAGTGAAAAAAGTGTTTATTAATAATATAGCAGTTTTCTAAATCATTTTCACTTAGCATTTATGATTATTGCAGTGCAAGTCTTCTGACATATAATAAATAATAGTTGTAATGAAGACCGGCTGCAAAAGACTACAGCATCAGGCCATCAGAAATGGTTGTGTTTATATTATTCATTAAAATATATTAGGTAGATATACCCGCGATCTTATGATGTATTATTATACGATGATGTTCACCTGGTATATAATAATGATAATAATAATGACTAATGCAAAACAAACGACTAGTGTAATCACTGGTCTGTGTCGAAAAAAACACAACACTACAGTTATTATATATTAAAATATCATCATATAGGACTACGAGGGTAGATATGACGACTAAGCTGCGACCTAGACAGCTAGACCTGACGATTACAAAACGTGAATTACACAGCGAATTTATATGACCAAAAGTTATTTTAACGATTATTTTAACAATTAAAGCCCTCATCATCTCAGTAAAAATTGTAAACCTTATAAAAGTCAGTTATCTGCAATAATCCTAAAATTAATTAGGATAATGAATTTTCTATGTCAAATTATCAATGAAGTAGGAATATATATCTTTATATTAATTATATTACAAATTATTTTGTATATAAAAGGAAATGTGTGTATAATTTTGATTTATAGACTTAAAAACTACTTAATTGTTTTTAAAGAAATTGATGAGTGAATTGCTTTTTTGAAATCAGAAAATATTATTTTAAGTTAAAAATTGATATTATTTTTTAAAAATTCAGATTTGAGATGTGTTCATGCTTTAGTATAGGTTTCTATATTTTTACGAGTACTAGGTAGTAGGTAGTAAAAAAAAAAAAATACCATTGGTATATGTTGTAATTATTATTTTTCAAGCCATAGATGATTGTAAAAAATTGTATTAGTAATTTTGGGTAATTTTTAAAAGTTCCATCCACAAATATTGAATTAACTTCACTTAAATAATTTAAAACCCGACGCAATTCATGTAGATGTTTAGATATAGCTGGACGCTGGACGTATACCCACTTATCGATTTTTTTTAGTTCGGGACGCAATTCGTGTGTAGCCGTGGTAGGTAATAGGTATACGAGAATAATATAGAGGTAGGTGCAAAATCATTATATTAACCTAACCTATTTAACCTCTATATTATTCTCATCTACCTACCACCTATAATACTAAATAATATACACCTACCTACCTATACTACTTACCAGTTATATGCCTATATATATCTACTGACTTTACTATACACACAAGTACTACTTTTATTCCTTATCATTTTTTTCTTCTCATTTCTTGTTTTTCTCCTGACCGCTAGCATTTTTATATTAAAAAAATATACGTTATAAATCAGGTTTGTAAGAATCTGGTTCATGTTTAGTCAGAAAATAATTACAGATACCTCGGTCCATCGGCTGCAACCGCCACGAGATGTACCGCTGCGATTTATATATACAATTGCCGCACACATCTTCACAATAGACATAAGTGACTTTTTTTCTTCACTCCACGCACATATTATCTATAATATATATTATATATATATACTATATAGAGATACAAAATTGTGAAGGTCGCTATTGCCGCTTACCGTGCAGTGTTATTATTACTTGAGAATAATAATATAATACATATTATTTTGTTTTTTTTTCTTTTGACTTTAAATCGCGACGTGGGCGTAATTGTTGGCCATTATTTACCGTGGTGACAATGAAACGTGTCCTCTTCGTCCATTCCAATCGCCCTATACTATATAACTTATACGCGAAGAATAAATTATAATATATAAGATAGACTGTGTGAAAAACAATAATAGATAAGTAGTAAGTAACTACAATCTGTGTTGTATCTTATGGTTCCAGTTAGGTCTGCGGAAAATTTGTTTTAAAAAAATTTACTTTATTACGATATATGATGATAATAATAATATATTGGTATTCTTGATGAAGATGATGAATATATTAATACGCATTATATTTTATAATTTATCCATATACATATGCCATGATGGGTGGAATAATTGCTGCAAGGTGATCTCGTTGAGAACGATAAACCAAGACGGCGAATCTCTACCTGAGGCGCTTATTATTACATTATATGAATCTGATTTAATGAATAGGTACAAGCTACAATTTAATGAGTATTATTAATTTTATAATATAATATGCTGGTTCAATGTTTAATTTTTTACACTGATATGCTATAAAAACCTAAAACTTCATATTATATGATATACATTTTCAACAACGTTTTGGTGTCAAAGCAGCAAAGCGTTAATATTACTAATAATATTAATAAGTTCAACAAATGCATATAGATATACTCTTGTATCTATGACCGATTTAGAAATATTTATTGTTTATTTAACATAAAAGAGAAAATATTATGTAAAAAATATGAAATTATTAAATTATTATTGCCTTATATTAATATGTGTAATATTATTGATTTAAAAATAATTTCACTAAACTTCACATAATTGCATCCAACAGTTTTTAAAATAATTAAAACATTAACACAAATAATTGAAAAACCAACCCATTCATTTTTTTTGTTTTTTAACTACTCTAATATTACTGTAAAAAATAATACATTAATCCATTAAAAACATTCTCATTATACACCCATGCTTTATTAAGACTTCGTTAACTAATCAAGTAAATATACTATAACCATTTATGGACGACTTTATAGAAAAACGCAAATCGCGTGAGAATTAACCGTTTCGCAAAATTTCCTTACGCAGCTCATTATAATGTATATAGATTTTAATGGTATTCGTATGACGTATTTATATATTTTTACAAACAGCTGACTGATGGTTAGTGACTATGAATATAATATTTAACAATCATATCGTATTTTTTTGATTCATGAAAACATTGAAAACTCCAAATCTGCGATCGTTGAGTGATGTCAGTCTATATATTTCATAACAACATTGGCGTAGCCAGAATTTTAAAATAGGGGGGCATGATCCACTGCCCCCCATGGCTACGCCACTGCATCACAATATTACTTATTCTTAGTAAATATATAGAATAAAGTATTATACTTATAGCTTATGGAATATGTTTAAAAATGCATGAGTGGTATGAGTGCATGAATAGGTACGTGATCTATGGACTATAACGCATAATAATATAATAATTATTATAATATTCATATATTTATGATTATATGATCGTAGTTTTTCATATCTTCGGCAAGTATACGCGATACGCCAAATGGCCAAATAATAATCAATGTATAAGCACCCATTTTTATAGTCCTATGCGGGTAATGACTATCTATATATTATATATTATTATTATATTCCAGAATTTCAAATTTCAAATTTGACGAATACAACATAGAAAAATATTTGCCTATGGCTCACATTCCGGTGGTCAGCCTCATTTTTTTATCATAATTAATTATTATGCGCAAAAAAAAATAATAACTTTTATATAGTTAAAATATATTTATATTATTTTATACTATATAGATCAATTATTGCATATTATGTAAGAATTATGACAAAAACACATTATCATGCTATTGAATTACTATATATAGCTAAGAAATAAGTATATTATGGTGTATACTACTATACTAGTATACTTTTTATACATATTATTTCTTTGTGCGTATTTTTTAAATTTTATTTATCATTATTATTTAATGGGTTTATTTTTGTCTATACTAATTTACTATGTACCATCCCTGCTTTTGTAGTGGACTATTCAAACTGCAGCGAATTAAAAATATGTAAATGACTCAGTGGCGTATATAGGGGGGGGCCTAATAGGCCGCAGCCCCCCCCCCCGAAATACCTTAGGTAAATGTACATTTAATAATATGCCTTTAGGTGTTAGATCACTTAATAATTTCTATCTACTATAGCCCACCCCAAAAATTATTTTTATATACGCCACTGAAATGACTAGTATACAAAATATATTAAATTTAGGTATTCAAATTTTCCATAAATTGTAAGTAACTTTGGCCGTTATACACTATATAATATAAGCTTAACTATATACTATAGGTTTGAAATACAAACATTTTTTGTCCACTACTGCAAAACCGTGAAAAAAATTAAAACAGTATTCTGACACTTATCGTTTATAATTTGACGTCGTTTAATAATGTTTTGTTGAAGTTGTTCGGAATGTTCGGATAATTAACGAAACACTGTTCATGTCTTCTATACATAGTACATGAATATTACATCCGGTAAGTGTATTATTTTCTTGCTTTGATGACAAACATTCGTACAAACGACTTAGGACATTTGTGTCGGTTTTCTTATTCCCAGAATTTAACTGTATAGGTATATTAAATTATTTAACATAAAGCCATGATGAAAGTGGGCGTTCAAGTACACGTGCACGGAGGGGGCGGGGGAGGGTCTGCCAGTGAAGTAGGTACCTATCACCTATTGTAACATATTTTGTGCACGAGATTTTCATCGTACCTATGTATATTGTGCGTAGTAATTATCTACATACTACATAATATACACTCGTTACGCATCTATATACAAGTAAAAAGTAAAAACACTAAACTATATTATTATTTAACTATAATAAACGAAAGAGTCATCGTCGCACATCGTGGGCAATGGCGAATCAATTTGACAGATTTATAAAAAAAATAAAAAAAATATTAATTTAATATTAGTTGCTTTTATCAAAATATACTATTTTTTAACACAATACTTTCCTGTTCAACTTTAAAAGACTATTTTAAATTGTAAAGATCAATAAGTACGAATAATCTATACACATTATTGTTCGAGATGTACATATCCAGTTTTAAGCAATTCAAGACTATAAGTATACTATCGTGTAAGCAGAAAGAGTTATGTATTATTATATAAACAAATAAATATAATGTTTGATGTATACGCTAGTTATATTTGTATTAATAAGAACTAGCAATTATCAAATAATACCAAAGGTTGACAAGTCAATGTAAATTATCAGTTAGTTCAGTTTAAAGTCAACGTCAACAATCATAGTATAAATCGTATACACTATCTTTTTTAACTAGTTAATGCCCAACCAATATCAAATACTCAAATATTATATTATATACATTAAGCAGGTTACCTATAAAAAGATTAAATTTTATTTATGATTCATTAATTTCAAATTACAATTCAAACTAGAATTATAAAAGGCTTAAAAATCGTAATCGTCAAAAACAATAACAGGCTTGAATAAACACATATTTCCTTTTGTATGTTCACAGAGTGTGACGCGACTTTGGAACGACCGGAGAACCTGACGTTAAGCTGCAAACCAGATCGTTTATACAGCGGCGACGGCGACGGAGGCGGATCGGCGACAATGAAGTCGTCGCATTCGGTGGCCACGGAACCGTCTAGTAGGACAGACTCGGAAACGGATTCGGACGGTTCGAGAAACTTTGTTATGACAATGACACCAAAAAGAACCACTTCAGGCAGGACGGACGAGGTGTGCAACCGGAGCGTACGCGACAAAATAGCTATGTTCTCGCGGGCCCCGGCAGTAGACGGCGAGAAAAAAGATTCGTCATCGTCAGCTTACTCGACGGCCTCCGCAGACTCGTCCCCGGCAGCGTCTCCAAAGGCTGTGGCGTACAGCACTCTACCGCGAAAACTACCACCACCACGACCTCCACAACAACAACAGCATTCAGCCACAGCACGACCGTTGTGCGACGCTCCGGTGCAGCTGCAGGCTGCAGACCATCGGCGGTCGCAAAGCCTCGTCGAGCAACCGTACAGCAAATACTTTAATACGATGAACGCGTACGCGGAAATGGGACGGTCGTCGCTAAACGCTCTAATCGAACAACGCCGGCGGAGCATGTCCAAGCTCAGGGGACTGGTGATACCGGAGAAAGTGGTACCGGGGTCCGGAAGCGGTTTCGGCGGCGGTAGCGGGAACGGTACACTTAGCGGCGGCAACGTCGACGAGTCGCAGCTGCATCCGGCTGCGATTCCCGATTTACCGCTGGTGATCAAAATCCCACTATCGGAAAACGACGACGACGACACCGACGCCGCTGTGTTGTGTCCGCCCACCAAGACGTATGTTAACGAACCGACAACTGGCACGGTGACCAGACGTACTAACCCGGTGTTACGGCAGTCATTTATGGTCGTCCCTGCGCTCACGCCAGCGTCCGCGACTGAACAGCGGCGTCCGTCATCTGCGTCCAGTTCACCGTCGTCGTCTTCGTCTTCCTCGTCTACGTCATCGTCATTGAACTCAAGTCGAGAAGAACTCAGGCACATACACGACGAACGGTCACTGTCGTCCGTCAAGTCATCCAATAAGGGTTCGTTTAAAGCGGACAGCGATGAAGACTCAGCGCTCAGTTCCAGTCGGTCAAGCACGTCGCTCCAACAGTATTCGCCCACTTCATCACCACCGCCTCAATCACAGCAGCCGCCACCATTGCCATCGTCGTCACCACCACCGCCAAATAACGCGGCTGTCCCCAACCACAGTAGTTCGTTTGCGTACGACACCGGAAAACGAGTGCTGAAAGCCGAAAGTGTAGAAGCTATCAATCGGAAAAACGTCCTTTGTTCGGCCAGGATCAGCAGTGGAAAACCGGAACCTCAATCAGTGTTGCCGTCATCTCCAGCCAATAACTATGCATGCAAGACCGAATACTTACCAAACCACCATCACTACCACCAGCATTATCACCCACAACAACAACATTCAGACGGGCCAGCGTTGAAATCAACCAAGTCGGGGCCGGTGTTGGCCACCGGAACCGCGATTGTCAATAGGTACACGCACAACCGGATGTCGTCAATGGAGTCTACGACGAGTGACGATTCGTCTATGCAATACGCAGTAAACGCCGAACCGTTTGGCAGCATCAGCTCACTGGCGTCATCCACCAGTCTGATTTCACAACAGGAACTCCAACAGCTTATCGACGACGCCAATCAAACGCTAGAAGAAAACAACAGTGGTTGTTATGGTATCGCCGCGGCCGCCACGACGCACTCGGTTGAAGTGACCGTCGTCATCCTGCACCGGGACATAGCCACTAGTAGTGTGGGCATCACGTTGGCGGGTGGTGCCGATTATGAAACGAAAGAAATAACGGTCAGTACGAAATCTATAGTTTACATTTTTATTATTGTTGTTGCCATCACCATCATTGTATTTATTTTCGCGCCAGTGAATGCATATTATACATTATATAGAATACCTAAAAATACAATTTTTTACGACAATGGCGAAGCGTGTTAATCAATACAGACAGACGACATATTATCCGGGGATAACTCTGAAGGGTATAGACACTATGGACTGTAGGAGTAGGATAATGCACATCTTTAATCTTATTAATCATGAGCAGGGACATGTCCAGGGAATTTTCGATGGGGGGATATATGTTATGAGAAAAGACCGGATTTAATTGCATTAAAAACCCACAACAATTGTATAATTATACCGAAAAATACATAAAAATTGTACTGTAAAAATAGAGATCATATGAAAAAAAGCGGGTAAGTGGGTATCGCTCTGCTGTATATTAGGGGGTGGGGTGGACCTCAGACTATGGTAGGTTAAATTTGAATGCAATGATAGGTATCATTGTATACGAAAAACGATTCTGAACGAAGATGATTTTGTCAGTTTAGGATATATTATATTTAAATATTGCAGTCATATATTCTATTTTGAAACAAATAGTATAGTTTTTATATGTTACTATGGTTACTTTATAATATCTGTTTATTAATAAAAAAAGTATTAGGCAACATACGCATAATGAGAGTATGACATTTAATTTAAATTTTGAAATATTTCGTATAAATTCGAACTTTAAGCACTTATAAAAAAAAATTGTAACTAACGATTTCGGATTTTTTTTTATCACTTTAAGAACAACTTATAAGAAACCTTGTATTAAATTTTCAAGATTTTCTGGCCACCCAAAAAATTTTTATCGGCATTTGAAGAAAAAATACTTGGAAAAGTCGAAAATTTCAATTGTCTATAAGTAGCTTAAAAATGGTCAAAATATTTTGAAAATTTAACTGTAAAGAGATAACCATAATATAAATATTTGGTGAAAATTTCAAGTATTTACAATAATTCGTTTTTGAGTTACAGCAAAATCAAAAAATCGATTTTGTCGAAAAGTGGTTTTTCGTAAAATTGCCATTTTTCTGTCATTTTTTTTTCAAAGTTATTTGCATAGAAAAGTGCAGCTTTTAACCATATCCCCACCTTGTCATAATAGGCTCGGTAGGTAACTGTATAGGTACCCGGCATTTCTTTTCTGTATTTATTTATTCTAGATGGTACCTACTTTTAACAAAGCTTTTTTCTCTAAAATAAACTAAATAAGTTACATATGTATTTAGATTTTTTATATTAAATTAATTACCATTTTTAACTAATCGATTTATATAATAACAAATTTAGAGTAATTAAGTATTTTGTTCATTAAAACACGCCAAATTTTAAAAACATAAAAATGCGGAGAATTGCAAAAATTGCATTATTAAATTAAATAGGCAGAGAATGAGAGAACATAAAGTAGGTATACACATAGACTAAATATTTGATCAGATTTGATTTATCTTAACTGCAAAAAAAGTTGCAATATAAATTAAATCCGGTCTTTAGTTATAAGTAATAATACATTTAAATTGATTTATTATGTGATCCAAAAATACAAATAGGAGCTTTATGGCTTATGGGTCTATAAATCTATAATTTATAAGCAATAACTTATTAATAATAATCAAAAGTAATGACTTTATAACAAATTTAATATCTCATAATTTGTTTCTGAGAGTCAGCATAAAAATGTTAATGTGGGAATATATCCTCTAACCCCCCCCCCCCTGGGTACGCCACTGATCACAGGTTCCTTGTAGGAATTAATAGCAACCAAGTATGTAGCCAGGTTTTTTTTTGGGGGGGGGGGGGTCTAAATCATTTTGTATACAATTTTTATTTCTATATTTTTACATGATTGAAATACTAAACCTTTTATTTTTAATTTTTAAAAATGTCCACACAATTATACTTACGTGGCTAACATTAATAATTTTTAACTACTTATATAGTTCAAAATATGATTGTACTCACAAGCTATAATGCATTTTTTTTGTAGGTGTATAAAGTACTGACTGGAAGTCCGGCAGATAAAGACGGCCGTATCCGAAAGGGCGACCGCATATTATCAATAAATGGTAAAAGTATGAAAGGAATAACGCATCGAGAATCATTGGCAATACTTAAAGTAAAATTATATACCAATAACGCATCTATAACCATTAATTAATTTTATTTTTATTCTTAGGCACCTAGGTCTGAAGTAGTATTGGTAATATCTAGATGCAAGTCAGACACGACCACTGAATCTGTTGGTCCACTTCAATCATCTGACCTTATGACTTCGGCCAAAAATGGTAATAAACAGAAGGTTCAGTTGTATAAAATGTCTTAGACATCGTGTAGGAAAAATTTACTAATGTGAAATTATCAGATTTTTATCGTTTGAATTAAAACAATTGAATTCTCTACAAAGTAAACTTAATCACTCAATGTCTCCATACTTCACAAGGTTGGCAGTGTTGACACTCTTTTCGGCCAAATACGTTAAATAATTTCCTTTTATTGCCTAAAAGTAAATACATTCTTTTCGTCTACGATTTTACGTTTAAGATCTTCAAAATCACTGTCTCAAAATTAGTTAGATAAAATAATTTAGCAAAATCCAAAGAGCACTATGAAGAAGCGGCTTCTATTATTTTGCTAAACTGTATTGCGTTTGTGCAGATACATTAAAATAAATATTGTATAATATAAATGCTAACTGATTTATATACAAAACACATACGACACGTTCCTAAAGATAGAAAATTTAAAAAATTTCAATTAAAAACAAAGATCAAATTCAAAAATATAATAGAGGATGTTAAATCAATATGTATTTATTTAATCTCGGAATTCAATTATACAATCACTTGAATCACTTGATAATTAATAATTAAATACGATAATTTTTGAAGAGTAATAGAAGCCGCCTCTTCGTAGTGCTCTCTGGGATATGCTAATAGCTTGATTAAAGTAATTTTAGAATGATACTTCCCAAAATGCTGGGCCAAAAAAATGCAATTATGATTAGACGAAAATAGGAAACTACTTTATAAGGTCGTTTATGGTCTTAGGTATGAGTGAAAAGAGACATCTTTTTTAAGTCAAACATAGTAGGTAAAAAGAAATGTCGTAACACGCCAATTGCGTATTGTTAGTAAACAAGTATAGAAGGAACCTTTGATAATTCGTAATCACTGTACGTGTACCTTTACGTAGAATCGTAAGATATCCGGTTATTAAAATCACCAATAAATTGTATATATATACATATATATATAATACATATATGCCATTCATTGAGTGACTGATATTCATACAACAATTAATACGAAACTATACACTCTACAACTATTGTTTACCTACCATATTGTTTAATGAATTGGTATTATTATATTTATATGATACTGGCATGATCGGTAAAAACAATTAATTTCCAAACTGATTTATATTTTAATACCAATTAATTAACATAATTAATAGTTACAGTTTTCATTGGCATTAAATAATCAAAACAGTTTGTATAACAATACAAATAATAACTATTTGCCTAAACACCTAGTAGTAGTTCTAAGACAAAAATTAATGTTGTTTATTACTTACATCCTTAATGTATTTTATTAATTTGCAGATGTTATTGCAAATAGAGTATTTGGACCTTTAACTAAAATAGAATTATCAAAAGACGGTTCTGGTTTAGGCTTTAGCTTGGAAGGCGGAAAGAATTCACCAACTGGTGATCAACCATTAACAGTGAAAAAAATTTTCACAGGTCAGTAACTTAACTATATTTTCCATCCTAATAATAATAATATTTATTGCAACAACAAAATATTAAATAAACAAGATTAAAAGTAATCTAATAAGCATAATATTATGTTTAAATACGGATGAGTTTAAAATTAAATTAATATTTTAACATTGGATAATTGACTATTTATCCAGGTGGATGTGCAGAGCAATGTGGACAAATATTAGCTGGAGATGAGTTAGTTTCAGTGAATGATATAGATGTAACTGGGATGTCACGTACTGAAGCTTGGAATTTGATGAAGAGGCTAGTAAACGGAACTGTTACACTTTGTATACGACATGTAGTCTAAACACTATTATACTAGCATATAATATTTTTATTGTATGGAAAATCTAAAATTATATATTGTATCTTAATTTATATCTAACTTTAAAAAATGATTTATAGAGAATTTGTTATATTAATTGACAATAAAGTTTTTACCATCTTTGTAAAATACAATTTTAATAATTATTTAATAAAAAAATAATTTGATTATTGTATAAAATAATGTTTTTAGAATGATTTTAATGTATTTATAGTTTCATTTTAAAATGTGCCATTGTGATTGATGTTATAAGGACTAGGGTTTACATTACATTATATATCACAACACCTAAACATAAATTGATAATTATATATGTATAATATAATATATGTTATAGGTAAACATTAATAATTACACATATAAATAGTGGCTACATTTTGTATCACTTTTATTAACTTATTGCATTCACCTTACTTAAATTGTTTTTAGATACATTTACATTTGATAAAATTTCACTAATAATACCAGTAGCTACTGTTCTTCCATTTTCTCGTATGGTAAATGGTTGTCCAATATCCATGATCATTTTATTCAATAAAGTAATTTTAACCTCAGAATGTTCTCCAGGCATTACCATAGATACTGATGAATCCAGATCAATTCTAAGGAAAAATATAAATGAATACAAATATACAAGGTATATGAACAAGTAAAGTACCTGCAAAAAATGTTCCATGTATGACTGAATAGTTGTTGTTGATAATTGGACGTGATTGGTTTCGACCGTCCACCCTCTGAGCGTAAAAGAAAATAAATTGTCGCTTTAAAATGATTGTTCAGTGTCAAAGTATTAACAGGGCACAATATCATACCCTTACGTACAAATTTTGGTTTAAGACCCCTTAATAATAAACCAACATTTTCTCCAGCTTTGGCACTTGCTACTGAATTCTTAAACACATGGATATCACTAACACTCGTTACTTTCTTTTCATCAAATCCTAATAACTCGACTTTATCATTTTTGCAAACAATACCTCTCTTTAATGTGCCTATAACAACAGCTCCTCGACCAGGTACTAGTAAACAATTGTCTATAGGCAATAGAAAAGGAGAAGTAAAGTCACGTTTTGGAGTTGGTATTTCATTGTCAATAACATCCATTAACTTTCGTATAGACTTTTCTCCTAATTTGGATGTGTCACCTTTTAATGCAAGAAGTGCTGAGCCAAAAATGCATGGAACCTCATGTCCATTAAAACCAAAATCTGTTAAAAGTTCTCGTATCTCAAGTTCAACGAGTTCAATAACATCATTTTCTGTTATGTCACATTTATTAATGAATACTACCACATGCTGTACTCCAACCTAGAACAATTCAAATATAATTAAAATAAATAATAATTTTAATTATGTACGTAGAACTTAAATATTTTTTGAGTTAAATAATTTATTTTATATTAATTCATTAATAAGTGCTATGTCCAATAGGCTTTGTTAAAACTCATATAATGGTTACAAAATTATAAGAAATAAAATAAAGGAAATCAAAAGTTTAAAATGACTAATTATAAAGCCATATGAAGACAAAAAAATTTAAAAAATTAAGTATTTGTGTTTTTCAAAATAATCGGGAATAAAAATGTTGAATTTTTGTTTTTTTTTTAATATTTTACAGTGTGTGGTTCACATACAAAAAAAATAAATGATTTAAAAACAATTAATATAACTTTCACTATATGCTTATCAACAATTACAAATAATAAGCAGTGTAATGATAATTTGTATTATATTATAATCCAACTTTAAATGAACAAGATAAGCATTTACTTGTTTAATCAATAGTAAATGTTCTCGAGTTTGGGGCATTGAACCATCTGTAGCAGCCACAACCAAAATAGCACAGTCTATTTGAGATGCTCCAATTATCATGTTCTTGACAAAATCAGCATGGCCAGGGCAGTCAACATGGGCATATTTACGCTTTAAAGTTTCATAACCGACATGTGCTATATTTATAGTTATACCTCTAGCTTTCTCTTCAGGAGCCTTATCGATTTCATCATAAGCTACAAATTGTGATAGACCATCCTTTTCAAGGACTTTGGTGATGGCTGCTGTCAGTGTAGTTTTTCCATGATCAACATGCCCAATTGTACCTATTTAAACCACACTAATTAAGTATAACAATGTTCTAAAATATTTTAAGACTTACCAATGTTGCACGTTGGTTTAGGATTCGTACAGTATAATTTGATCGTCGTTTGGTTAGTCCTGTATATTCTATTATAAAAAAATATTTTTCTACACCATGTAGTGTTTAACGAGCAAAGTGATTTTATGGTCATTTCGTCCTCAAAACTTATTAAGTGTTCTTACAAAATGTACAAAGCAATATTTATTTCGGTTATCATAGAAAATATTATTACTAATGTACGACACAGACTAAAATATCTTAGTACGTCATACACAATATTATGGATACTATTATAATATCTATAGAAAAAGGTTATTTATTACTAATAAAAGTAAAAGTAATGATTCCTACTTAATATTTACAAACTTTTAAAATAATATATGTATATTAATTATTAATTATTATTAGGTAAAAAACTTTTTATCATTGGCGGATTGAAAAATATAGTCATGGTTATCATCTACAGCCGTGATTACAGTCGAGATATTGATACTGTTATCACAGAATAAATGAAATTTAATTTATTTTGTACTGTTGTCCGTGGGCCACATAAGACTTTGCGCACCGGTGCAGGGCGCTATCTGGTTGTTCGCCTCAACTGACTCGGGGATCTGCGGCGCACATATTTAATATTATGTCTTATAATATCTATGGCGACGTACAACTTCGTCCGCCACTGACCAGTTGCGACCACTGGCAGACATCTAAATATATACCAGCCACGAACATCAGACCTCAATGTCCTTACGGACACCGGCCGGTCAAATCTTCCCGTATGTGCCACGCCAAAAACTTTGGGTGTACATCGCCTTGCTATAAATTATGGTTGTAGATAAGACCGTACTATATATACAATATAAACTAGGGTAGGTTAAATTCGAATGCAATGATAGGTATCATTGTATACTAAAAACGTTTCTGAACGAAAATGATTTGTCAGTCTAGGATATATTATATTTAAATATTGTCATGTATTCTATTTTGAAACAAATTCAAATATTTAAGTAAAAGTTTCAAGATCTCACGTTTAGTAATTTTTTAAAAATAACAAAAATCGAAAATTATTTATTAGTAAAACGTTATTTTACACATGTATTTTTGATTTCAAATTAAAATTAAAACTTTAAACACTCGTATAATTTTTAGATTCTGAACGGAGTGATGAATGTATTGATTTTACAATGATGTGTGTTTTTTTTTTTTTTTTTTTTTTTTTTGTGTCTGTGTACAGCATAACTAGTCGAAATAATGCTTCGATTTCAAACTTTGGGGGTGGTTTCCGATGGCAAAGTGGATATCCTTGGTGCATTATAGAGGTGAAAAGTAAACATTTTCCAACAGTTTTCAAAAAAATCGAGAAAAACATAAAAAAAATGACAGAAAAACGGGAATTTTTACGCAAAAACAGTTTTCGACCAAATCGATTTTTTTATATGGTTGTAATTCAAAAACTAATCGATGTAAATACTTGAAATTTTCACAAAATGTTTATATTAGCGTTCTCCATACACAGTTAAATTTTCAAAGAATTTTGACTTTTTTTGAGCTATTTATAGACAGTTGACATTTTCAATTTTTTTAAGTATTTTTTTTTAAAATAACGATAAAAATTTTTTGGCCGGCCAGAAAATCTTGAAAATTTAATACAAGGTTTCTTATAAGTTGTTCTTAAAGTTATAAAAAAAAATCCGAAATCGTTAGTCACAATTTTTTTTTATAAGTGCTTAAAGTTCGAATTTATACGAAATATGTCAAAATTGCGAAAATTGGCAAGTAATTTTGTGGTTAAAAAATCGTAAAAATTTTTTCTTTTATAACTAAGATTTGAAAATTTGGTACAAGGTTCTCCATAAAATTTTCTTCAACTATCTGCAAAAAAAACTCTACCGGACTAAAACAAAAAATTTTTATGAGTGATTGAAATTTAAATTTTTACAAAACCGCGTTAAATAACGGTTTAGCCTCAAACGATTTTTGATATTTGTTGTTATTCAAACAGTATAAGTCGTAAATACTTGAAAATTTTACCAGTTATTTAGATTGTCATTTTCTTTACGTGATTTGATTTTCAAAATATTTTGACTTTTTTTGAGCTATTTATAGACAATTGAAATTTTCAATTTTTTTTAATTTTTTTTTTATAAATGTTGATAAAAAAAATTTAGCTGGGACAAATTACTTGAAAATTTAATTGAAGGGTCTACATAACTTATTCTAACTCTCATTCAAAAATTATAAAAATACATTAGCACAATTTTTTTTTATTAGCATTTGAAGTTCAAATATTGACAAAAATTCGTCAAAATCATGAATATTTTTCACTATTTGGTAGTTAAAAATTTATAAATATTTTTCTATCAAAAGCTAAGAATTGAAAATTTAATACTATGCTGTCCATAAGTTAAGCTTAGAATAATTATAAAAAAGTTTGAGGATTGTTCAATTTAAAAAAATTTACGAGTGTTTAAAGTTTTAATTTTAATTTGAAATCAAAAATACACGACGTGTAAAATCACGTTTTACTAATAAATAATTTTCGATTTTTGTTATTTTTAAAAAATTACTAAACGTAAGATCTTGAAACTTTTACTTAAATGTTTAAATTAGTTTCAAAATAGAATATATGATAATATTTAAATATAATATATCCTGGACTGACAAATCATCTCCGTTCAGAATCGTTTTTCGTATACAATGATACCTATCATTGCATTCAAATTTAACCTACCATAGTCCGAGGTCCACCCCACCCCCTAATGTACAGCAGAGCGATACTCACTTACCGGCTTTTTTTAATTGAATAATCCTCAAACTTTTTTATAATTATTTTAAGCTTAACTTATGGACAGCATAGTATTAAATTTTCAATTCTTAGCTTTTGATAGTAAAATATTTATAAATTTTTAACTACCAAATAGTGAAAAATATTCATGATTTTGACGAATTTTTGTCAATATTTGAACTTCAAATGCTAATAAAAAAAAAATTGTGCCTATGTATTTTTATAATTTTTGAATGAGAGTTAGAACAAGTTATGTGGACCCTTCAATTAAATTTTCAAGTAATTTGTCCTAGCTAAATTATTTTTATTAACATTTATAAAAAAAAATAAAAAAAATTGAAAATTTCAATTGTCTGTAAATAGCTTAAAAAAAAGTCAAAATATTTTGAAAATCAAATCACGTAAAGAAAATGGCAATCTAAATAACTGGTAAAATTTTCAAATGTTTATGACTTATACTTTTTGAATAACAACAAATATCAAAAATCGTTTGAGGCTAAACCGTTATTTAACGCGGTTTTGTAAAAATTTAAATTTCAAACTCTCATAAAAATTTTTTGTCTTAGTCCGGTAGAATTTTTTTTACAGATATTTGAAGAAAAATTTATGGAGAACCTTGTATCAAATTTTCAAAAATTAGTTATAAAAGAAAAAAATTTTACGATTTTTCAACCTCAAAATTACTTGCAAATTTTCGCAATTCTGACATATTTCGTATTAATTCGAACTTTAAGCACTTATAAAAAAAAAAATTGCGACTAACGATTTCGGATTTTTTTTTATCACTTTAATGTTGACCCCCCAAAGTACCAACTAGATGAATTTTCCTATTTAAAGAAGGGCTGAAGTCAAAAATCGGAGCATTATTACTGCTCCAAATGTTGTCGTCAGACACAAAAAAAAAACACACATCATTGTAAATTCAATACATTCATCACTCCATTCAGAATCTAAAATTTGAGGATTATTCCATTTAAAAAATTTTACGAGTCTTTAAAGTTTTAATTTTAATTTGAAATCAAAAATACATATGTAAAATAACGTTTTACTATTAAAAAATTTTCGGTTCTTGTATTTTTAAAAAATTACCAAACGTAGGATCTTGAAACTTACTTAAATTTTAGAATTTGTTTCAAAGTAGAATATATGACAATATTTAAATATAATATATCCTAGACTGAAAAATCATCTCCGTTCAGAATCGTTTTTCGTATACAATGACACCTGTCATTGCATTCAAATTTAACCTACCCTAGTCCGAGGTCCACCCCACCCCCTAATGTACAGCAGAGCGATAATCACCTGCTTTTTTTAAATTGTATTTATACACAATTAGGTAGGTTGACAAGTTGTATATAGGTGTATATATATATATATTATAATATTTAAAATTGATAAAAGCCGTAAATTATTATAATAGTCAATAATATGGTATAAATGTTTAATTATAAAACATGTATAAATGTATAATAATATTTACTAGACAAGGTTTAATTTATTTTATTTTATTCATAATATAACGTCTTAAAAACTAATAATTTATTTACTATAATATATTAATATAACTCCTTATTTCCTTTTAAAATACTAATTTTTCAAAGTTAATACCTTACAATTTATTCCTGATAGGATTATGAATATATCCTGCCAGGAAAAACATAATATGCTCTATTGGTGCTTAAAATATAGCCAAACAGTCGCGGTTGGTAGATAGGCAAGTAAAAATATTTCTAAAAAATTAATTTTTTCAAAGAATCGTATTAATGTATCGAGTATTTTTCGATAAAATTATTTTATGAAATACTCAATACATTGCAGACTAAAAATGAATCACGATACTCGATAATTCATATAATTGTATCGAAATACAAGATACAATATTCAATTGTATCTAAAATATGTGTTTTCGATACAAATATCTAAGGTACTGCCCAACACCGTTTACAGATGTAGTGGATAGCCAACATCCCGCCATTCGACCTCCTCGCTAAAGAACGCCAAGAATGGTTCAGCCAAAAACATTTGGCCGCTCGGTGCAACGTTGGTTGCACTGACATCATGAATTTGTGGCAAGCCCGGTGGGTGGCCTCCACCAAGGGTAGGTGGACTTTCCAGCTAATCCCGGACCTAAGGCCCTGGTCACGGAGGATATTCGGAGAAACCAACTTCCATGTAACCCAGGCCCTGTCTGGACATGGCTGCTTCTCCAGTTATCTACACCGTATCGGCAAACTGTTATCTCCGGCGTGCTGGTACAGACGATGTTTACCATACTCTGTTCATGTGTGACGCTTGGCATAGTCGCCGATCAAGGCTGAACACAATTCTGGGACGCGACATCAGCCTACCGACCCTCGTACCTGTGATGCTCCAATCAAGGGAAAACTGGATCATCGTGAGCCAATTCATTACAGAAGTAATGAAATCGAAGGAGTCTGAAGAGAGGCGCCGCCAAGCTTATCCACCTTGAAGTATCACTTTAGTTAAGATACATAATATGTGGGCCGAAGGTTAGGTTAGGAAAGTAATTCATAAATATATAATAATACGTAGATACGATGTTCTATTTTTTATTTTTTTTTACCAATTTATGGTATTTAATTGTAGTGAAATATTATTTACATAAAATATTAATACATTATTATCTATTAACCTACTTTTTAGTTCATACCAAAGTAAATAAAAATAGATTAAATAAAATTTAATTCAACACTATTGAGTACGCATATATAATAGTATCTTACAAAAGTTATCTAATTTAAAATAGTGGAGATAATAGTAGAGTTTGAATTATATTATTTTACCACTCTAAAATTGTAAATCCTTGATGGAAAACTGTGTAATAGAATGCAATATTAATCATATTGAAATAAAAGTCTCTATTGTTATAGTAAGGTAATAATAAATTACATTGTACATTATAAAAAATATCTTATAATTTCTATTTTACTCTTATGGTAATTATTATAAATAAAATGTATTATAAAATAAAATTTATCGTAATTATACCGCTACTAATAATATTTAATTGCATTAAATGTGAATTAGATAAATGCTTTCACCACGACGATCATCCATTTCAATTCTTTGCTTCAAAAACTGCATATAGTTATGTGTCATACAAACAAAACTATACTCAACCAAGTAAGTTGTACTTATTATCAAATAAAAAAATAAAATTTTATATTGTATGAATTTTAATGAAATATTTTATCTAAAAATCTTTAAAATTATTGTGGGTTGTGATTTATAAAACAAATTTTAAATATATTTATGTTTATGTGATTACACAATCCACATAATTGAATTCTAAGGTAGTAAGGTGTTTCAAACTGCTAAACTTAATCTTTCATCACATAAACTTAACGATCTTCCATATATATCTAATGAAACGTTCTATAAGGACCTAAAGATACACGTCATATTTAATCAGACTATTATTATAGCTTCATATCTTGTTATATAGGAGTTTCCACAACTTTTTTATAATTATTCGAACGCACAGTAAAAAAAAAAAATACGAGTATTTCAATACCAATAACAAAAAAAAAAAAGAATTAAAAAATATTTTTCAATTAAAAATTTTAACCATCATAAAAAAACTTCTTTTATATTACATCATAATAATATGACACGCGCGTGAAGTTGCCCCCCCCCCCCCCCCGTGACCGATTTTTTTGAAAATAATGTACTTATTTTGCAAATAATTTGTTATCATTTGCAAATTGGTTAACGGAATTTTTAAATCATTTCCCTGGCCGCTATAAGAAAAATAAGACAGGAAGTCAACTTCACGCAGCCCCCCTTTTGAGCTATACTAATTTCAAAATGGCACCAGCATTTTACAAATAATAACCAATTTGCAAATGTTTACAAATTATTTGCAAAATAAGTACATCATTTTCAAAAAAATCGGTCACGAGGGGGGGGGGGGGCAACTTCACACACGTTAATATGACTACTAAAATATCTTAAAGTTTGGTTGTACTTGTTGTAACTTGTAACCAACAGATAAATAAATAAATATAATAGAAAAAAAGTAGTAAAAATTCCTACCAATTATATTATTATACTCTATATTATAGCCTGTTGTATAAATATGTCCAATGCGGTCAGATATATATCACTAATTCTCTTAATATATTTCCTAATATAATATTTTATGATAGTGCTATTAAAATTTCACTATTATACTGTAGGTTAAATCAATTTTTACAAAACACATTGCATTTATACTTTATAGATACCTATTATTAATACAATAATTAATAATACCTATGAAATTATTATAATATATATTTATACTATAAATAATATTACTATTATTAATTTCGTGTCAATAGTTAATACCATATAATCGTTAATAGTCTATAAAATACGTTTATGATATAAACAGATATTATCTATAAATAAATCTGCATATTTTGAAAATGTCATCGTGTATAATAAAATTCATAATATATATAAATATTATTCATCGTGATTAATGTTTTTTAATTATAAATTCATAACAAAATAATTAACACCGTTATTTATCGTTTAAAGTTGTAAATTCATCCAAATTTGAACTTTGAATGTCTATAAAAAAAATTATGCTTACCTTTATGTCTTAGTTTTTTTTTTTTTTTTCTGATTCACTATGAACTATACTTGTGTAGAATTTTGTAATCAATTTTCAAGCCTTAGTTATAAAAATCAAACATTTTATATATTTTAAAATATCAGTTATACAAATGTGTTTTTGAATAAAATTTTATTTGTTTTATTTTTTTTTATAGATTTCTATGTGAAAATCTAAATTTTATCTATTTTAAATTTGGTTATACATTTTAATACAACCTAATCCCCATAAAAATCTGAAAAAGTATCTGATATACTTACAATATTTTCCCGATGTAAAATAATCATGAGGAAAATTAATATCTACAATATGAAAAAAATATAACAAACAGATAACATATAAGTATTTAGTGATAAATATTGCCAATAATAAAACCTATTAAAAATAATTGACAAACGACACTGCATCACTTTCAGAAGATTTTATCGATTTGTACCGTTAAGGCACATGTCGTGTTAAAACTATCAAATAAATTAAAAATTAAATACAAAAAGGCATTTATAAGTAAAAAAGGCAAAATAAGATACATCCATCGTTTTAAATACTAAATGACACACATTTTTGTATAAAAATTATTTTTTTATTATGGTTAAAATAAGGCTATTGCCTTCAATTCTGAGCCCTATCTATAAATAATGTTGTTTCTTGTATTTAATACAAGCAATGTAATTATTTGTATTAATAATGACTAGTAATTTCATAAATAAATAATAATTATAACTTTTGAATAGATTGTAAGACATTGCAATTGTGGCTGTTATCCAGACATGGTACGCGACATCCTGGAAGCGATACTATTAAAAAAATATCGAATTTAAATGAGTATAAAAATAATCTAACTAATAATACAAATTTATGCAAAGAAGACTTCGAGGCTATTAAAACATGGATTTTTAATTTGACTGAAAAAGATGAAGACAAACTCAATAGTCAAGGTGTTAACGATTTGTTATCTTTGGGATCAAGACTTCAAAGTTTATATGAAGATATATTTAACCAACCATATAATCCCAAAATATACAATGTAAAATTTTATCATTTAACATTTAATATCATAAATATAATTTAAAAATGTTATCTATTTATTTTCAGGTGTTATCATCGCCTAAAGAAAGATCAAAGGATAGTGCATTTTATTTTTTAAAATCTGCCTTTAATGTGAATATGACTGACATACCATTAATAAATAGCGATGATATAAAATTAAACGTAACTTTTATTTATGATCCAAACAAAATAAATACTTATATATTCTATATAGTATAAATAAATTAGTGATACATCATACTTCATTTCTAGATATCTAAATTTGAAAATAAACATGATAACAAAGAATTAAAAAAATTTCGATATAGTATACACATGCAAGAAGTAGTTATCAGAGTATCGAAGATTTTGGGACTGGATCGTAATCTGACATATAGTAAATCTTAGAAAATATTTTTTATTTTATTTTAAAAATTTAATTTGCGTTATGTTTAGATACAATAAAAGCTATGTATGATTCATGTCGATTTGAAAGATCAGTAAACTTAAATTCTCACCCAGCTTGGTGTGCTGTATTTTCTCAAAAAGATTTAGAAGTAAATATATCAATGATGTTTGTAATCAATCCATATTTGTTGTATAATGATTAATTATTGCGTACTTTTATAGGTTCTCGAGTATGATGAAGATTTAAAGTATTATTACTTAAATGGATATGGTGACTCATACAACGAAAGACTTGGTTGTCCAATTGTAAAAGATCTTATGAATAATTTCAAGTGCGTGTCACATAATCAAAATATACATTTTTATTTATCTATCAGTTACTCGATTTTTTTCTTATTTTCATAGATATAAATCTCAAACACAACTCGGGCCAAAAGGAGTATTTTATTTTGGTCATTCATCGAACGTATTAAGTGCAATTGTTAGATTAGGGTTTGCCAGAGATACTTCACCTCTGCTAAGTTCAAACTTCGAGGATATGCGCGATAGAAAATGGAAAACATCATATTTGAGTCCTTTTGCATCAAATCTGATGGCCGTTCTTTACGAATGCTATGGTGTGAAAAAAGTAACATTTTTTGTCAACGAAGTTCCAATGACCGTGGAGAAATATGGATGTACATTGTGTCCATGGGAGTTGATCGAAAATATGTTTGATCCAATTATTTCTATCCCATCCTGCACGTTTGATGAAAACTCGTCAGCTTCCAGTGTATCCAGAACAATGAGTTTATTCTTTTTCATTTATTCATTATACATATTTTTTTATTTTAATTATTCATAGAGTTTTCACTTACAAACAATTACAGCGAATATTATATTTATATAACATCTTAACTTTTAGTAACGTATTTGAAATCAAATTATGTAAGAAGTATCGAGCTTGAATTAATTCAAATGAAAATTACATTTTTAATTGAGTTTAAATAATTACCAATTGTTTGTATAACAATTAATAATAAAATAATTGTATTTACATTTTATTGAAGTGTATCAATTATTTATAAATTTATAACATACAAATTAATTTTTATACAAATAAAAAATTATATTTTGACATTTTTGTGATTGTATTATAAAAGAAAAAAAAGATAGCGTTACTCAATGAGATGTGGGAAAATTCACAAAATAACGCTTTAAATAAAGCAAATAATAACCCGTATACATTACTAAAGGTTTTAATTATTTTATTAGTACTAATAATGTACACAATCATTAGTTTATTACTACTTCACAGTTCGTTATTTTACATTAGCTATATACATAAATAATTATCTTTATAATGTTTAATTTTTATTAGTTATTTTTTTTTTTTAAGTACTTATAAAATTTTAATAGTACTACTATTTTCTTTTAGTTATTGAAATTAAATTTCAACTAATAATCTATACTTTGATTTAGTACTTGAAAGTTGAAGTTGATAATATGATACTTTTATCATATTTCTTTACCTAAAACATAATATGACAAGTAAAAATGCCATAAATTACATCTAAAATAAAATAACCCTAACCTAACCTAACATCGTAACTAGATTAGTTAAGTTAAAAACTAAGAAAAACATAACTTATTAACTTAGTACCTATACATTTTTACCAAATTAATACCCACCTTTGTTATTTTAAAGTAGGTAGGTAGTTTTATTTGTACAGAGATTAGACCACATTTAGGGCCTAAAGGTGTGCACCATATGACTCGTTTGGTGAGCAGTATGAAATTAAAAAGTGTGTAACAAGTCACTAATAATCGAATAATGAAATTATTGATGTATTTAATTTTTATTAAACACTTTAAATTTTATTATATATTATATAATAACCGTAATTTTTTACGGTGTTATGATTAAAATGTAATATGATTAATTATAATAGAATTAATTTGTTTAAACTTAATGATCTTTAATGCTTTAATATAATAATTGTTACGTTTACGTACATACCCAACGTCCAGAGTTTAGAATGATATAGGTAGTAGTTTTGTATTTTATACACAGAATATAATTTATTTTGAATGAATTAAATTTACATTTTATTTTTTGTTATTATTCATTAGAAATAGCTAGCTAATAACATTAATTTATTCAGTTACATAAATGAAAAATTGTATATTGTTTATATACATATTTTAGGCTTTGATTTGGATTTTGAAAGGTGATAAAAAAATGACTTAATTAATCCATCAATGCACATGCAGGTATATTGATTAAAATATTAATTTAATCAAATTTATTTTTGCATTTACAAAATTAAAAAAAAAGACTATGGTAAATCTATACTTCAGATACCCCCTCGTGAGAATGTTCACGAATACCAGATTTCAAAATTCAAAATACGGCATTAAAAAAATGTCTACTCTGGATGTCAAAACTACAATACTAGACATTTCTTTATAAAAGTATCTTGAATTTAACTATAGGACAATCTTTATTTATATGAGAGGTAATTAGGTAAATTAATTTTAACAGAGATTTTCTGAATTTTCATTTTTTTTATTTCTTACACGTCCCCCAACACCACCTCAACTAACTAATATTTTTAAATAGTAACAGTTGGACGGGCAACTGACGACCCACGTACCATGTTTAACTGTTTCGTGCTACATTTCAAATTACTTAAATGTCAGGATTTTTCTGGATTTTATTTAATTATATATTTAATATTTATAAATATTTATCGTCAAACGTTTATATAAATTCTTATCTAATATTGAACTATAAATGTGTCAACTATAAATTTTATTGACCTTTTTTTTTACTTTCTATGTTCTTTGTCCGCAAGATTTCCACTTTCAAAACATTGGCCCTCTAGTTGCATTGAGTGCACATTCCTGATATATACATTATACATATTACATATATACCACCTATATGGTACATATACGGCTATATCGACTATATCATTATTCTAACATATAATTGAAAAATATTTCAACAACATTGACATAAGTATTTATTAAAGTATAAATATGTCATTTTTAGATTTTTTTAATAAAATAAAAAAATAAGAACTTTGTTTTAGTTTTTTTTTTTGGCAATACTTAACCAATATGAACGAATTAAAAAATAAATATCACAATCAACTTTATAAAATATGTATACATATTACAATTTACATAATTTAAACTTATTTAAATAATTAGGTTAGGTTAAAAATAATAATTAATTGGTTGTTAATGTTCATCGTGTATTATACTATTTATTAGAAAAATGAATCTCTTTTAGTAATGATTGATTTCCTGTTAAAAAGTCATGGAATTCTATACAAGTCTCCTTAAAATATGTCCTTAAATATTAACTACAAATACAAACTACTGGAACCCATATGTCTGCTAATGGTTACAAAATAGTTTCAAAATCAAATACTCTGAACACAATTACAATAATTACTTGTATGATTTTCTTTCTTAATTTTACTATTTTTGATATAAAGTATAAACACATATAACCGAATCCCAATTTAAATTATGTTGGATTTACGTCGGCTTTTGTGAATTTGTTGAATCTGTCTCTAGTTATCTGTTTTACAATAAAAATATAGATTAGTTTTAATCAGGATGAAGTCGGGTAATGCAATTAATATTTTATAAATAAAAATTACTTTTGTGTTGTCGATTATTCAAATATAGTTAGAAAAACCATTTTATTAAAAGATAAATTATACAAAATGGTTATTAAAATTAAACAATTGCAATATTATTAAAAGTTGTCATTTTATTGTAACAATAAAATATATATGGTTTATTAAACAAATAGATTTTAACGAAGCTAAACTGTAGTCTTCTAATTTTGTTTCAAATTTTATTTGAGTTATATATTAAACATAACATACATACGACTATCTACATTTTGAATTAATCAATTTGATCGTATTTAATTTACGCACCCAATTCTGTTCATACTGATTTAATAAAACCTATTGCAAATATTTTTTTATTACTTTTCAGAATTTATATTACAATATTACTTCATTGTAAGAAAAGGAAAAATAAATTATATGAATAAACCTAACTCATATAAATATGTAATTAAAATTAAATTTTTAAAATTATTTCCAGCGGATTATTCTATCAAAACACTGAATAATGTTGGTTTTTATTGCCATATTATAGTCGATGTCGCAAGTACTTGTAAAATGTGAATTACAGTTTGTCAATTCAGATATTCCAAAGTATCATCCTGATATAATATGGAAAGTGTAAGTTATCTGTTGGGCTCGATGACACCTTACCATCCACCAAGTAAGGTTTTAAATTTATATAATATCATATACTTATAGGTTATATACCCTATATGGGGTTATTTTTTCTGTGGTTATTTTTTCGCGGGGTTATTTTTTCGGGGTTTTTTTTTTCGGGGACTAAATTTTCCGGGGTTATTTTTTCTGGGGTTATTTTTTAGGCAAATCGAATAAATTAGATTTTAAATATGATAATAATAAAAGATAGCGGATAATTTATAGCGTGACAATTTATAGTAGTCGATTGATAGCAAGTAAATTTATCGCGAGCGAATTTTCATAGTATAATATTGATACCGCCGTGAAGAATTTAAAAATATTTTAACTGTTTTTGCTAAAATAACTTTTCACAATTAAAGTCACAATTACAATTTAACTAATAAAAATAGTATAAAATTTTGACAATGTTTATAAGTTGAATAACTATAATATTATTTTATTTTATTATTATTTTTTTTTAGATTCTGAACGGAGTAATGAATGTATTGATTTTACAATGATGTGTGTTTTTTTTTTTTTTTTTCGTGTCTAACGACAACATTTGGAGCAGTAAAAATGCTTCGATTTTGGACTTCAGCCACTCTTTGAAAAGGAAATCGAATCTAGTTGATACTTTGGGGGGTCAAATGTTAAAAATTTTCAATGAGTCAGGAAAAACCCTATAAAAATGACAGAAAAACGGGAATATTTACGCAAAACCAGTTTTCAACCAAATCGAATTTTTTATTTTGATATAACTCAAAAAATAATAGATGTAAATACTTGAAATTTTCACCAAATGTTTATATTATGGTTATCTCTTTACAGTTCAATTTTCAAAATATTTTGACCATTTTTAAGCTACTTATAGACAATTGAAATTTTCGACTTTTCCAAGTATTTTTTCTTCAAATGCCGATAAAAAAATTGTGGATGGCCAGAAAATCTTGAAAATTTAATACAAGGTTTCTTATAAGTCGTTCTTAAAGTGATAATAAAAAATCCGAAATCGTTAGTCACAATTTTTTTTTATAAGTGTTTATAGTTCAAATTTATACGAAATATGTCAAAATTTAAATTAAATTTCATACGCTCATAATGCGTATATGTTGGCCAAATACTTTTTTTATTAATAAACAGATACTATAAAGTAACTATATAGTAACATATTATAGTAACTATACTATTTGTTTCAAAATAGAATATATGACAATATTTAAATATAATATATCCTAAACTGACAAATCATCTTCGTTCAGAATCGTTTTTCGTTTACAATGATACCTATCATTGCATTCAAATTTAACCTACCATAGTTCGAGGTCCACCCCATCCCCTAATATACAGCAGAGTCAATTCGTTATTGAAAATATAATGAAATGGGAAAATAAAATGACTGGTAACGAAGCAAAGGCAGCAAGCGATAAAGGCAAATTTACTACACAACATTTAGCAAAAAGATAGAATGCCAAATTAATAAATATGGTACTAAATATCAAAAGCGAAGATATAGAGGTAATAATAATAATATAAAGTAGATATTATTCATAATAGATCAATAATACAACATTTTAAATATTTTTAGTTTATTTCAGCACCTGTAAATAGATGCGTTATTAGTGGTGAAGAGTTTTTAAACGAGTTTCTCACAATTAAAGGATAATTAGTTGTAGACAAAGTACCTGGAGTTGAAAATAAGGACAAAGACGATTATCGTCTGATCATGGTAAAATATATTGCTGAGAAAAGGGCCCGAACGATTCTTGAATGATACCTATCATAGTTTTAACTTTCATTTCTCGCCAGAACCAGGTAGGCATTGATAAGCATAAGACGCACTGAGCATCGAATAATGTTTTCCAGCATATAATCCAGCAATAAGGCTGCAATTTTTAGCAGTAAATACGTGGATTTAAAGATATCGCGAGGTGCTAACAAAGATTCTTATTCCGGATTACAATATCTATCAAGCACTTATTACATCCAAACGAAGGCCGTCTGTGGCAAATTCACTATCAGATTCCAAAAATAATTAAAACCTCTCTATAAATTAGAATAGTCACAGTAAAATCAGGTGTATGAATATAGTTCCGATGTCTACAAAAATGTAACAGTCATGTTAGTTTGGCTTTTATTCTCAGTAAAAATAAAAATAAATACATTTTTTAATAATTACATTGTTTAAAAAATACTTCATAATATAATCAATAATATTATTATAGTGTCTTGTAGTAATAAATCTTTAACATACATAATACTTTTTTTCTATATATTTAAGTTTTTAACTATAGTTACATTATTTCATAGTAATAAGTGTATAAGCTCCTTCCTGAGAAAATCTAGTCAATAATACACATGTATATAATTTTTTATTACAATTACAAAAAAAAAAATTGATTCTTAAAATAACACATAATGCATGTCAACTCAAAATTCTGTATTGGATTAGATATTATTAATTTTACCTGCACTTGTATCCGATTTCAGCTGGTACGTCGAGGTCACTAATTGTATATGTTATGATGTGTCAAATTAATAAAAACTAAAACCCTATACATTTCATTATAACACATAATTTGTAATTATTTGTTTTTTAGGACTAGTAAAAGAACCACAAATTTATTAGTTTACGTTAAAAAGTTTATCCACTTAATGGTTATTACTTATTATAAATATAAAGGTAACAAAAATAAATATGTTAATAGAATAACCATAAGTATTTACTACTACTACAATTAATATATAATTTTGGAGTATAAAATTATTGCCATATTTTCTAAACTCAAGATAAAACTCTGTAATGGTAATAGTGATAGTATAGGTATATAAAATTTATAAAAATCTTAATATAGTCATACATAAATGATACAACCATTTTTTACCTATTAAGGTATTTCGTTACTAGGTATTTTTAAATTTAAATTATTGTATAGTACAAACTATGAAAATATTTGGCCCCTATATGTTTTAACCATTTAACCATCAAAAATAAAATGAATCATAGACAAAATATAATATATTATATTTTAAAACTCTATGCTCAAAAGTTGTACATTTTTAATTAACGTTTATACTCTATAGGTATGTCTCACTTAAGTATATTTTTTGGGCACGGTTCACGAACACAAATGAACTATTAGGCAATAGGCATTAGCGAATACCTGGCGCTCTGCAATAATAATGCATACAGCATACCAGGGGATGATCCAGACCAAGATAACAGGGGGGGTGGCAATTTTTAAAGGGCACACATTAATTTTGATAAAGTATTTATTTAGGTACATACATACATATTATGTTACTTTCCATAGTTTCATACAAAACAAAATATATATTTTTTATAGTGTTAGTAATAAAAAAAAATATCACTATATAATTTTGTTACCCTTGAAGTATAATTACGTCAAAAACTAGAATCAGGGACTTCAAACAATTTTTTATAGTGGGCTGGGGGGGGGGGGGTGATTGCCCCGATCTAAATCCGCGGGCGTAGACCGTTTGGGCGAATCGACCCAAAATATAGTCCGTTTGGACGAAAAACTATATACCGTTTGGGCGAGGGTTAAGTCAACTAAAACTACCGTTTGGGCGAATAGTTATATACCGTTTGGGCGAGAATTATTCAATTAAAAATACTGTGAAAATGCTTATAATATACACTCAACAATTAATTAAATAAAATCATATAAAATATGAATAATTAATAATAATAAGTCAAAAATTATAGAAAATATAAGTAATTTACAGTCAAAAATCATATAAAATATAAATAATTGGTCAAAAATCATATAACACATAAATAATTAATAATAATAATAAGTCAAAAATTATATAAAATATAAGTAATTTACAGTCAAAAATCATATAAAATATAAATAATTGGTCAAAAATCATATAACACATAAATAATTAATAATAATAATAAGTCAAAAATTATATAAAATATAAGTAATTTACAGTCAAAAATCATATAAAATATAAATAATTGGTCAAAAATCATATAACACATAAATAATTAATAATAAGTCAACAATTATAAATAAAATTACATGTAATATCATTATAGCACAGTTTAAAGTAATTTATTTGCCTGATATTTTAAACCTAAACATTTTATGTAATCTAATTGGCTAATGTTCCCTCTTTCATATTTATTCCACGTTTCTTGCACAAACTCTTTTTTTTTTATAGTTTCTTTTCGCTGAGCGTTAGGGATATTTTTTGAAATGGAATTGATTTTAATCCTATTTTCAGTTTGGATTTCTAATAATACTGCAATGACTTGATGTACATGAGGGTGTGGTGTGTAAAATTGTTTGTTAAAGTGAGAATGAAATGATTCTGGTCCATTTGTGGTTCTGGGATGGTCAAATATTGGTGATGACGCCCACAAATTAGGGGGGAACTCTGAGTTTTCGTCTATGTAGGTGTCCAAAACATAATCGGCAAATTGTACACATTCATTGTCAGCTGGCATAATTGATAACAACTCAGTAAATGCATCTCCTACTTCGGCTGGTGGCAAAAATGATAGACCGAAAAAAAATTTGAGCCACAATCCGACTTCAGAATCTTTAATTAAATACGCTTTCGATAAGTTTTTATGTTTTACTATTTGCCTATACCAACTTTGGCCTAAATGAAATGTACATGTTATTAACTGACAGTTAGGAAATGTTTGCATTGTAGCTAAATGTGCAGCTTTTTCAAAATCTGAATGAAAAAAATCTACTTGAAGAATTTTCCCAATTAGTTCATTACATAACTTGGATATTTCAAACCACATATTCAAATAATTGTTTTTTGATTTTGATGTTAAAAATATATATGCTACTGGTACATAATAATTGTAAGTATAGACATGTAATGTATATAGTTGACAAAAAAACTTGGGACAATACGAAAATGTCCCATCTCCAAAGACATTTTTAGATTTACACAGGAGTTGTAAATTGTCACGACACGTTATAATAACAATTGAGTTTTGTTGATTTACAAAACAAAATTGCTGATCATTGTATTTAATTGTTGATTGCATATCATATAATTGATCAAATGACTCTTTTTGCGATTTTGGTAATATTGGGTACTGTTGTTTACGACTACGATAAATTGATCGCCTAATTAAATTAATATCAGAATAGTTAAGTTCGTCCTGAAGTCCTGACTTATCTACTAATAATTCTTTCCTAATAATTTTATTAGGTTTTTCATGTGTTTGTTCAGTAGCTTTTTTTTTAGAAGAACTTCGAATTATGTCTATAGCTAAAGATCTTTTTGTACTCGGCTCATGATTATGTAAATGTGTTGTCATCTCTAATATATTTTTTAAATGACTATCAATTAAGACACTTACTTTACATTTTTTGTTTGTACAACGAAATCGAATTGTTTCATTTTGAAGAATATTTGATTCCGTGTACTTGAACTGTTCGATAACTATACATCTTTTACCTCTTTTCGTAGTTAAAATATGTTCGATTTTTAAATCCATTTTAGATAAATGTAAAAAATAAAAAACTTACAACTGACTACTATTGTTAAAATTAATTTTTAATTACTTGTACATGAAAGTATTATTTAAGACACTACACATAGCACACTACAGTGTTATTATGTACAACTTGGACAGCGTCTCTGAATCGTAATCTTATTTTCGATAATAGTAATTAATAACGATTAGCAATATTGCAATAATATCATCAGTACCTATCTGTCACCCGGTTTTTACCTCGCACGCAGGTAAAAATAATTTCACTCGCCCAAACGGTACAAATGATAGTCGCCCAAACGGACTATTATTTTTTTGGTAAAAATTATTACCTTCTCCCAAACGACCACCGCCCAAATCCGCTACTGCAACATACAAATAAAGAGCATGTTCGCTTTAGCTTAATAATAATATAAATCTTGCAGATAACTAAAATGAAAAAAAAAATTGAAATAATCATTTTATTAAAATTCATTTTAGTTTTATTAGGATTTTATTGAACAAAAGTATTCAGAATACGATACTTAAAATTAGAATATATTTATGATTGCATCAAAATGTATCACTCAAAAAAATTTCACATATATAATTTTAAAACTATACATATTAACAGTTTACATCAAATTTACTAAGTACATCAATATTTATTTATTTCAAAAACCATATTGTCTAGACTCTAGGTAAACTTAATATAGTTGGTCCTTTAAATAAATTAGTTTTTTCCAACTATATATATTATATAATATGTGGGACATAACTACGAATTAACTAAGAATTTGTGTGGTCGCCCATCTAAGATTTTATAACAGTGGACTGTACTTTTTCAGTAACATTCGATGATTGAGGCTAGATACTGTCGCCACACAATAATCCCTTTTTTAATATTAAATTAATTTTTAATTTTAAAACTTTATTTAATATTGTACTAAATATTTATAACCTATTGCTATGTTAACTTTATTATTTAATGCACTTAATATTTCTGTAAATTGAATAAAATAAGAACTTTGAAAAATATAAAATCAAAAAATTGTTCATAAATAGCACATTTTTAGGATTCTTTAGAATCAAATAAAATATATTTACCTTTCTAAGTTATTATAAAAAATATTCATTGCACCTTCTACCTTAATCAAAACATTTTAGTAACTTACTATTTATTAAATTTGGTAAGGTATAAGTTATTTCAGAGCGAGTCTGTTAAACTCACTTTTAATAATATATGATTCTTTGAAATCTGCTTATATTTTATTTTTATTTACCTACTATAGTACTTAAGTACTATGCATTGTCAATAACCACTAAGATAATAATTATCTCGAATTCAACTAAATAAGCTAACTTACGGGTCGGGTGCTACAGCTAAAGGAGCTATAGCCCCCCTCCCCCATTGGCCATATTTTTTTATTGTTTTGAAATATTTAAATTTAAATATGGAGATTGTCTTACAAATTTTAGTTAAATAGTAGGTATATAAGTTAACGTCAAATCAACGTTAATATGTTATCAGTATTTTTGTTTTGTTGTTTTTTTTTTTGATTTTCAATAACTCAAATTAAAATTATCCTCCCACTTAAAAAATCCTGGCTAAGTCTCTGGTAATAACTATATGAAACAATCAACCATGATGATAAATTATTTTATAGTTAAAAATATATTAAATGTAAAATTTTTATAATTCAAGCTTGAAAATTTAATACAATTTTCATCAAAAATAGTTCATACTAAAAACAAACACAATTGCTTGTAAATGCATTTTAAATTCAAATTTGGTCAAAATTAGATAGATATTACACAAAGATTAACAATTATAATTTATTTATTTGAGAGCAATTAAAATTAATAAAAATATAACTATAAAAATAATTAGAATTATACTGTGTATAAGAATATTTTATGAACATTCTAAGTATCTACTATTATTTGATTTTTAATTAGGTATAACAAAATGAGAAAACTGTTTCATTAAAAATCGTTATTTTACGCTTGAATATCCTATTTCGTCAAAATTTCAACTTCAGGCACTCAAACAAAATATTTAGTAGTAGATTCAAATGTTCTATGCAGGAGTGCCGTGTATAGTCATATAATATGATTTGTATATTAAGCGGATTGTCGTTAAAATCCTAATGCAGAATAGGATGTCGCCCTTCAGGATTTCCGGTAGAATTTCAAACACGTCCAATTAATAATATCCTTACTAATTTCAACGACTCGACAAACAATTATTATGTTTTTTTTACAAAAATAAATAATAAGATAATATAATCCGTTTCCATTGAACAGTATACAAAAGCATTTAAAGTTACTAACTATATAGTAATAATACCTAAATATATGTTTTTGTATATTTATACTACCATTATTGTTATAACATTATGTTACATACTTTTAATTTATCCTTGGTAGCTATTTATATAATGTATACAATCAATAGCTGTAATCAACCAATAAAAAACCCAAACCAAATAAAATAATATTGTTTAAAACGATTAGGTAACTTATTTACGACTTATAAGTTAAAATACTGAAAAGTTATAGTTCATTTAAATGTTCAAAGAACCTTATATTTTATAAAATTTAATTTAGTTATATTTTATTATATGAACATAATATAATGTACAAACAAAAAAAAATATTTTAATATCTAATATATATCTTAATATCTTACTTAATAAATATTACCTAATTTATTACTAACTTGAGTGTTTCTTTTGATGTAATGTAATGAAAAATGAACATTAGCACAATAGCAACTTCTAACAATAGGTAATAATTAACTTTATTATTTTTACTTTAATATCGTACAATTTAAGAATATTTTACTTTTATTGATGATTACCATAGTGCCATGATGTAAGATATACAATATACATACTGATAACTATAATTAGATCACGATTATAAGGAACTTCTTTATAATCGTGGATTCGATAAAAGTGATAATATACTAATTACTCATTAGTCATTGCCATAGAAAATATCAATATTTTGATAAGATTAGTTGCATCTATTGTAAAAAAAAAACTATGGTTAGGTGTATTTATAAATAAAGTTTAAGAAACTGGACTTGATGTAGTTTTATTAATTGAAATTAGTAGTCCATAGATGACCTTATACTAGGTTAGGTCTATGTAGTAGTGACTATGTAGTAAGATCGTGAAAGATGTTGGTGATAAACAATTCACGTATTAATACGTCTTTGCAGAACACCGATTATAAATCAATCGGTGTCTTCCTATACGGCTATACGTACTACGTAGCCGAATCCCGATTCGCCGATATCTCAGTTCACCGACTATTTATTTACATGTTTTCCAATTTGCTGACATATTATAATTAAACTAAGTCAATTATAAATAATAAACATTTTTTCATGTATACATAAACTAAAACTATTTAAATATATATATATACATTATTACCAGTCAATATAAATCAACTACTATTAACTTTTAATATTTTGTTCGTAGTTTCGTGAAATTAATTTCAAGTTGATTAATCAATTATAATTATATCATAACTTACAGGTAAAACTAGCTTAACATAACTTATAAATATATTTTTTTTTTTTACTTAGGTACTTTCAATTTATTTGAAAACCACGATTAGCTAACTCAACTCCATGTGTTGGGCGATTGTGGTTTTTCGATAATACTGCATCGGTATTATTATTCAAAATAGCACGATCACCGCAATCTCGGATGCATTTATAATATTTGGTACTGTCCTATATTCGGTCCACTCGATGATGAATAAAGTTATTTATCACCAATAAATCGTGATATTTTTCAGATTTTATTTTGAACTAATCCATTTTAATTTTAAAGAAGCACTTTTCAACACGGTAAAAACGGCTGGAATGAACTAAATATCTAAATCCACAAATTTATGCGCCTTTTGGACTTGATGTGTGAAAAACAATTAAACATTGAACTTATCGACAACATACTATAAAATTGTCGCTGTCATATCCATTATCAATAAAATTATTGTCACCAGTCAGCGAGTTGGGAAAATTGAAACTATAATATCAATAAAACCGGTATAATTTGTCAACAAACCGAGTCGTCGGAAAACTTGTTTGTCGGCGAAATGATGTTTTTAAAATATTTCTAAATTGGGATATTTTTCGGTGAACTGGGACAAGGTTTATACTGTTAATTATATAGTATAAACCTTGGAACTGGGATGATTGTCGGTGAATTGGGATTCAGCAAAGTATAGGTATGGACCAAATCGACAATCGGTACCTAAATTACTGATAACTAAGCACTGTAATTCTATAATCTATTGTAAATAGGTAGGTATATGCATTTTTTCGCTATTCTTTTTACTCGAAATCATTCATATAATGTGAGCCATTTATTTACTTAGGAAATACATTAAACAGTACAAAAAAAAAGATTTACTCATCTGACTCCCTCCGAAAAGGGTCTCGTTGCCTTCTCCTGCACCACCAATCATCATCATACAACTACCAGTGCAACAGTGGCGGTGTCGGCGGCAGCGGTTTCGACGACCACGAATCACGATGTCTATGCGACAGCGTTCGCCGTTCAGTATAGTAACGATGTCGGTCACGGGATGTTTGTACACGATACCGCTGCTGTTAGGGACGATGGTCGCGTCCACGGCCGGACTTGCCGATTGGCACCACGTCTCGTCTTCGTCGTTCAGGCAACAGACGGACTACGGCCGCGTGTGCTACCGGACCGTCCAAAACCCGTACGTGTACTTCGGCACTAAGACTACTTACGGTGCGGTGGCCGGCAACGACTTACAGACTCCGCCAGGTGTGTGCGTATATATTATACGAAGTGTTTGGCTCATTAAGTATTTACCGTTAAATATAATATAAACGATTGCCCAAAGACGATCACTTAACGTTATTCAGCTGATGTGCAAATGCAGGAGAATGTTATAGTCTTAGAAAATTGTCCACGGAAAGGAGAGATGATTTCTAAATTTTTATTTTTTCAAAAGTTTCTTTTTTTTATTAATTGTATATATTTTAAAATTATTACAATCGAAATCGTTATGGTTGTAGTAACAAAATGTTAGTGTTATAATAGTATAATACTTATATTACATTAAGTTATACGTTATCTTACCACGACTGTAATGCATAAAACTATTAAATTAATATTAATCACATAAATACCTACTCTTATAAGATATGTTAATAACGCAATAAAAAAATTAAACGTCCAATTTCAAATTTATTAATTTATATTCAATTTTCCTTTTTTGTTAATTTAAATTAAAACTACATCATTTTTTCTCAAGAAAAAGGAGGCATAATGTTTATTTAGATATCTTTATTATCTCTACCACTCCATACTAGAAATAACAGTGACAGTAGGTAGCAATAATTATTTTTGAGGTCGTATGTTCCATAGACTTAGATTTAGATATTTTTTACTTATAATATAGGAGTATAACATACGTAATATGAGGAATATTATGTTTAAATTGAAAAACTTTATAATTTATAAAATAAAAAAGTAATTAGACATATTTTTAGTATTTATATAACCACTTATTATGCTATAATTAATATGGCCAAACAACTTTTGCCGGGTCAACTACTATTAATAATAATGTAAAAATAATTTCGGTTTTCATTTGAAGTGACTTTTGCCCGGACAACGCCAGGTGGGACAGCTAGTAGTTTATAAGACTAACATACTATTTCTGTCACGAAAATCCTAAGTACTTACTATTATAGTTATTATACATAGACACATCACATATATTATGAAAATGAAAGTATTATCATTAATGAAGAGCGGAACGAGGCATGTTTATTGGTTTAATAATAATGTACGTTTTTCTCACATCTTTGTTTTTGAGTAGTAAAATGCTTCAACTTTAATGTTATTTCCGATAGTAATAAATCATATAATAAATACTATTGTGTTAGATAAACATTATATTATTATTTACTAGCTATAGAGAATTAAAAGAAATAAACATCAATTTAAAACTGTTTGAATAAATGTAATTATTGTTTTTTCTAAAATTAAAAAATATAAAAATCTTGTCAAATTGGCACTGATGATGTCTTACATCATTTGATTTGGAATTTTATCAATGAAATCTTAAAAATAATATTTTATAAGATTTCATAATATGAATTATCTATAGCTATTAAAAAAAAAAAAATTAAAATTAATACATAATGTATACAGTATTCAATTCCAAAATTGTTACTTCTTCTGAATTTAAATTACAATATGTACTTTACTATTTTATCAAATTAAAGTTTTCACAATAATTATCTGTTATAGTAGGATATTATTTATAATAATAATATTATGACTAAAATTTTTCGTCTAATGTATTCATGTTCCATTACTTTCTACTATTTAGGTACCTACCCATATTTTCCTAAGAAATTCAATAAAACAATTAGTTATTGTTGGCAGAAAAAATATATGTATTTGTATATATGTTTACTCTATACTCTATAGGTACACTGCACCTTTATGAAAGACTGATTATTAGTTAGGTATTGGAAATATAATGAAAAGCATGTCTCCCAATTTGCATTCAAACCAAGCATTATCCATTAACAGCATAAATTCATCACTCATAAATTATTACTATTTTCTACTTATCTGTCTTCCTGATAAACAATAACTAAGCACATAAATCCATAATTGATGTGTTTCGATTTTGTGTTTTACTGTTTTCATACAGCAAACAGTATGATTTTATGAAACTTTACTGGCGTCTGGCACGTATATTTGCATAAATTTCTGGCCAAAGAGTCCTCGACCCTCGTATATATGTATATCATGATTTATGATCACCACCTGTAACACGTGTAACATACAGTAGTTCAATATACAGTATCTTTCTAGTCTCTGCTTATTTTATGTTACAAAATAACTTAAGGCTGGATTTATTTCGAAGTTAGTATATCAAAATTTAGGTTTTATCTTCAATAATCTATTATAGTTTATGTTTCATAATTTAGTTTTTCAAAAACACTTAAGAAATCATTTTATTTTATTGCATTCGGTGATTGTTTTGCTATCATATTTATCAAACCTTTGATTTTTGTACTGAATGATTACTATCAACATTTCACGAGATATTATTTAATATAATTGTTGCCATCCATTTAAAGTTGGTAGTTCTACTCGATAAAACTAATGGTTTTAGGAAATTATAAGATAAATCACTTAAAAAAATAACAACTAATGCGATTAGATATTTATCAGAATAGACAACTAAAAGTATTATCAATAGGTATATTTTATGGTTGTCATAAATATAATTACAGACTGCCGACCGTTACAAGTATGGCTGGTATCCAGGCACGGTACGCGCTATCCGTCGAAAAAAAAGATTGAGGAACTTAAGAAGTTAAACGAACTTAAGACAATGATAACAGCCGAATCAACAATGTGTCCAGAGGATATCGTGGCCATCAAGAACTGGAATACTAATCTGACCAAGGACGACCATTACATGCTACAGAGACAGGGTGTAGAGGAACTTAAGTCACTGGCCCTACGACTCAAAAGACAATTCCCACAGATATTCAACAACCCGTTCACCGAAGCCAACTTCAAAGTACGTACTACAATCCATATAAATAATATATTTAATTTAACGTATATAATATGCATTCACTCTCCGTAGATTAAGAAACCTTCTAAGTCAAAAATCTTAATTGTAAATAAGTTTTAAAATCCTAATTTATTTATTAATAAATAATATCTAAGATGTGATGTCAATTATGTATAGTATTCAACTCTAAGGTACGAACAAAAAGTCAAATATAATTATAAAATATACGTAGGTACTTTAATCTTTCCAATCAATAAATATATCTAAACAAGGTGACCTACTAAATTAATTTTAGAAAAAAAATTATACCTAAATGAGTGATGGTTTTGAAGTGGTGTCACTGGACACTCGTCATAATAGGCAGTCGTGTCTCCCTTTTATTTTAACAAACGCTTTTATAGTTTTATTAATTATTGCAATATTAAAGCACTATATGTACATAAATTGTAATAATATTCTCTTAGAGTAAAAAAAAAAGTTAGTTTATATATGATATTTAAGTACCTATGTACATATGCCAATATAGTTTAGTTTCCTCTTACTGCAAAATTTATATTACCTATTTAATTGTACTATCCCAATTCCTAAATCTATACTAATATCAGTAGGTAGTATCCAATGGTTTCGAACATAAATATTATTCTCCGTATTCCTAATATATTATATTAATATAGACGTATATAAATGTATAATATAGTGTAGTTACTCTAACTTTCATAATTAATTAAATATGTATGTAAGATACCATGGTGTTGGACACTTTCATCGGGCATCGTTATCAAAACTGTATTAATTTATTTTTAAATTCATAGAATTTTAATCACAACTCAGCCCATTCAATAGTTAATTATTTTATAAAGTAAACTGTTATTTTTTAAGTAAGTATTTTTAAATAATTTAACAATTATAGTGTGAAATAAATACGTCAAATATTAAAATAGGTTGTAAATCTGTACCTAATCATAAGTATTAAAACATATACCTTATAAAAATAAAAAATTAATAATAATAGGCGTACCTAAATGCTTAAATAGAATAAGTATTTACAGATTTACAATAAAAAAAATCATGGTAGGTTTTTTATGATGTTATTATATATTCCGTATATTATTGTTTTTGAATATGGTGGACCACGGTGTTCAGAATTTACTTATTATTTACAGTATTTAAAATTAAATAATATTCTTTGGGTAAAACATTTTCATTGATCATTAATAACCATATCTAATCACACGTTGAAGACTGGCGCGTAGCTAGGGGGGTGTTACAGGTGAAACACCCCTCCTCAGCCGTGCTATTACTTTTTTTTTATTAATAATAATAATATTTTAATTTTTTCTCATAAACCATTATCTATTCATTTGTAATGCGTTTGTACAATAATGAATAAAGTATACGTACCTAAAGTTATTAATCTTATGTGTATAATTTAAAATGTTGTCAATTAATTTTGAATAACACACAAACTTGAAGTAATTGAGTATTTTCGACTATTTGATAAATTATGTTAACGAGTTAACCACGCAGTTTACGCAGAGTACACTAACAATTTAATAGGTACCCTCACTCTGTATGTTTATATTTATATAATGTATTTTAATTACATATAGTGTAAATCAACACGACTCTATATGTAGGTATAGTGATTCAATTAGTGTTTCACTCTGATACGTACGACTTACCTATTATGTAAACAATTATTATAGATGTCAGTATATCACATTTTCACAATGAGAGAGCTTTACAGTTTTACGTTAAATTATTATATAATAACATATAAAAATAGTTCGATTGGTTTTTTTTTTTTTTACAGTTTTTAACTTCACATAAACAACGCGCCAAAGATAGCGCTACCGTTTTTTATCAAACAGTTTTCAACCAAAACCCTGAAAATGAATTACCAATCGTCCAAACATCCGATGAAAGATTCTACGTAAGTATTGAAGACGCCCAATAATAATTATAAAACTTTACTGTTAGTACTACTGCACTCACTAGTAATACAGTATAATATAAAGGGGCAAAGGGCTAGTAATTAGTTTAAAGCAGTGGTTTCCATCATAACACATCATTGTTAGTTACCATAAGTCGTGGCACATTTTAGATAAATATATTTTATTCAAAAAAATATGTTTATACATTACAACACACATTTTGGGAAACACTGGTATAGGGAATATGGATTAGTATACCTAATACAGAATAAGCCGTAGCATACGCGTGACTAAAACAGTTTTTTGGGCCTGTATCTACATCAACCAAAATAGTTGGTTGGTACGGAGTGGTCGGAACTCGGAAGCATACAAATCTAAGACTGTAGATTAGTTAGTTAGAGCTAATTTAACTAATATCGAAATTTCTTTATGTTTGAATTTTATGCAATTTTTGCAATCTAAATGAGAGCCATTGAGCGCAACAGCCGCAACGGAATATTAAAACAAGCAATATAAAATAATATATTTGTAACATAAAATATATTATTTTAAATGGTACAGGGTACAGTTATATTAAAGTATTATAAATATTATTATTGATGATATAAAATATGGAGTTTAGTGGCATAATATGATATATTAATATCATTACATTTGTAAGCGCGTAAGTTAACCAATAATATTTTCAAATATTTACAAACCAGTATTTTTAGCCGATATTTTTAGTAAAATGGCATCTTCGCTCAGCTCTGAACCCTCCCCCTCCTAAAGCTGTTTGAATATCTCTAAATCCTTAATATTTTTCGAATAATTTGCAAATTATTTTGAATGAGCTTTTAAAATTTTAAAATTCTTATCTAAGTTTATAAACAAAAAAGTCTTTCAATCATTATCGACTTGATGGCCGCTATGACCACGCATTATCATAATTTATACTTCTGTTCAATTTCTAAATCATTATACCTAGTTATTATACCCCACGCCTTTAACCTCTTAACTCGGTGACTCTTTACACTCAAAAGGTACACCACTGCTGTCGTTATTCGTATAGACTTATAATAATGAACGCTCATGTCAAGTAATGATTGTAGATAAGTGATGGTCAGTGTATATCCACTCGCGTTTTATTATAATGTAATATGTGGAATATAGATACAAATATTTGTTATTTCATTACCTAATTTTAACTTGACTTAAACGCTGTGTAGCGTATGTCGAATATAATTCTAAATTATTAATGGTTAACAATTTAAAAATGTTGACGTGGAAATAGCTATTATATAATTTATATCTGATTATAATATTTATAGTTTCGGCACGCAACAGTGCCGCTAATAATGATGACTTATAGATGGGTATATTAAATAATAATATTGTGTTAATAGCTGTACAAGTGCAAGCAGGGTGAAGACGATGACGACGACACAAAGGGACAAGGGGAAGTGAAAAAGTTCGAGGACGGCCCACTCGTGCGGTCCGTTGTGTCCAGGGTATCTATGGCGATGGGCCTTAAACAAAACCTCAGTTATGGTGAGTTTGTTCACGAGAAGTCAATATTTCACACGTGTGTGAAAATAATAATAAGGCATTACGCTTTTTTAAATATTTTTCTACGATTATTATTACTACACTCGGCTAAAAACCCATCCAAAAATATAAGTAGGTATATATTTTATAAAATGTATCTATGCTCTATGCATAAGAATATAACTTTTTAGTTACCTATAATAGTACCCGATATCCATTAAACCTATTATCTATAGCTTTTACGTTGTCTTTTATTCGTTGTTAATGACGACAACAAATAATAATAATAATAATAATAATTACTATTATAAATAACTAATTATTGGATTAAATATTATGCAGTAGATACGTATTGTATTTTAAAAATTGTATACTAGTACATATACACAACTGACGATATTTATACCTATAAAAAGGCTACTGACCCCAATGCAGCGTTTTCATAAATCGTTCAAACAGTGTGTTGTATTTATAATGTATACATGAAATTTGATTTCCATCTCTACCAGCACATTATTGGAAATATGTATATAAATATATAATATAATATTATGATATCACATGTTTCCATTTTTTAGTTATAGGTACCTAACCTGCCTACTGTTACTGTACTCGCCGCTCACTAGCCATCGAATAATCACCGTAATTATCTATATTTCCGCAACCCGAGGTCATTGGATTAATTAAACGAAATATAATTGAATAGATTTATTCCATTAATTATTTGATTAACAATAACAATTTTAATATACTAACCTTCTTCCTCGGACATACAGATCCATAAAAGCGTAGTATTGTTTTTAATAACCGTTTATTAAGTGTACCTATATATTATACTCTATTCTTTAGTTGTCTTCATGTATATACATACAATTTATAATAAGAACAATGCACGCTAGTTCAAAGAAACGTTTTTCAATTAGTATAATCTAACTTGTTGTTCATTATATTAATAGCGACTCGCTAACTTGTCAAAATCGTGCAGCTGTAAAACACAAAAAACACATTAATCATATGAACAGTTGATTCAAAAGAAAAGGCCCATAGTTCGTAAACATTACAAAAGTCCCGATAAAATAATTACTTAGGATTAAAGAAATATTTACATTTCTAATAAATACATTGAGTTAAATTACCTTAATTATAATTAGATTTTATGAAAATTAATTGAGTATATCTACTTGCCTACAAGATTTCCAATCAAAATTGCAACTAAGTTTTAATTTAAATCATATATTCATACTGAAAAAGAACTTTTATAGAACAATATTCAAAGATAAATAAAAAAATATATAAATATTATTCGATTCCAAGCTTGTAAAGCTTTTCTCTACTTTTTGTTCTTGCATGCTATACATAATCTGTGATTTATATTATTTACAAACATAAAAAATAATATATACATTAAAAATAAATACATACATACAAATATTATATTCAAGTAGATACGTGTTAGATAAGCAATTGTAATTATTAACTACTACTTTTAGTTAGGTATTACTATATTATTAACAAGGATAATGTATCATGCACACATAACACATCATCTAAAAGTATTAGATCGAATATTATTTTCCTTACCGTTTTTAATAGTTATAAAAAAAATTAAATTAGAAGATATAATATATACATTTAAGATATTTAATTTATTACTCAATTGTATAAATAAAAAATATAGGTAAGAAGATACAATAAAATAATAATCTGTCCAAAAACTAACTATAGTTTATAACAGTCATTGTTCATCGAGATCGTCTCTCCAAAACGTTAAAACCTCTTGGAAACTAAAATCTATTTTTTTTTTTACATTTTTAGTAGTTTGGCCAGTACAATATTAGGTATATTAACAAATAGCTGTCTATAATGGGTCAACTGCTGACAACGCGTATTAAAGACAAAAGTACTATTGTTTGTGTATTTGTAGGACGTTGAACCTTTCAATAGCTATAGAAAGGAATAATACAAGTGTTAACTGTTATAGGAACTAAAATATATAGCACTCTATGATTTGTACACAGAATAGTATGATGATTAATGCGATTTATTAGGATGCACTACTGCACTAGTATGCAAAAAAGTAGAATAGCTTTAACCAATGGCGTCATTTGAGGGGGGCAACTTGGGCCTTTGCCCTAGTCTAACATTTACATCAACCTTAAGTCGGCACATTTTAAAATTGTAAGAAGTATTATTTTTAATTACTAAAGACATTGTTATAAATCATAATAATGAACATTGATATTTTATTTATTGTTAATTTTTTTATTGTATTTTAAAAAAAAGTACATTATATATTATTAATCAAGATGTTTAGTATTTACATTATGTGACTATAAATACTGCTAACTACTTGTAAATCAGTATTATAAGGTACCTATTATACCTATTTATTATTTATTTACACATTACTCAATAATTCTATTTGACTTTCTAAGTCTAATAAATATTTGACAAAATGGTTTATATTTAATACTTTAATACTTCAAAATTCTGTGTGTGATATTCATATACCTGAAAATTTATTCCCCTCGCCTACTATGGCACTATCTTATGTGAATCTAGGTGGAAAAAATATTAAGTCGACAAATCAGTATGTAGTTGCCCTAGTCAAAAAAAAAACTGAAATGACGCTATTGGCTTTAAAATATACCATATTGTTCTTATAACTAATTAATACTTCTATTGTTAAGGATTAAAATACAAACAATATTAAATACCAGTAATCATATTTTACTTTGTTAGGTACTCAATTCAATAAATGATTACAAACACAATTTTACAAGTTCTATACATAGGTATATACCCGATTCCAGTAATGATATATCGTTGCCATAAGCGCAATTTAGGGGGCTTGGGGGATTTAGCCCCCTATATGGTGACACAAAATGAGTTACAAATAAAACCACTGTTTATTGGCATAATAAATATTAATATTTATTTAAAACATGGTGTCACAGAATGTATGATAATATGATATACTTTAGGATTTAACCTTTCTAGACCTAAACGATTAAGAAAAGAGCCATATTATTTTGTAACTACTACCACTAATACAGAGACTAAACAAGTATCAACTTTTGATAGATAATGGCATTACAAATATTTGGAAGGTTAAATATTATAACATCTTGGATGCTATAATAATAAATATGAAAAAATGATTTTCTCCTGAAAGCTTACAAATATCAAAAGCTATTGACAGTTTCACAAAACTGAACTTTGATGAGGTTCGTTTTTCGTAGACAATTACAGGATAACAATTAGAATATTTAAAAGATGTAATAACATAGTACATTATAAAAAAATATTATTTTTAATTTTTCCGTTTTGTAAAAACTATGTAATGTTGATGTTGTAAACGCTGAAATAGGAAATTTTAGTAGCAAAGAACTGCATTATTTGTGAGTTAGAAGATTTGAAGAAACTATTATTAGATAGATTTATCTATTCCAATGTATACTCACTTTTACAAGTGGCTTTATATATTCCTGTCAGTTCGGCTACACGCGAAAGGTCATTCTCGGGAATGAGAAGAATAAAACATGGCTTAGAACCAGGCATGTCAATAGGGGGGGGAGAAAGGTAGGATTCCTCCCGGGCCCGAACGTTTTAAGAGGCCCGAAAAAGAGGGACCGTAATTAATTATTTAATTCGAAAAAATTTTAAGGTGCCCTTAAGCATTTTCCTCCCTGGCCTGAACTTTTCTCTCTATGGCCCTGCTTAGAACTTCTATGCACTAAGAAAGATTTACAATTATCTCTTTAATACACGTAAATAGAGACATTGCACATTTATACAGAAAATATTTTTTTGTCACGCCTGCACCGAAAGTTTGGTTTTCGACCACGGTGGAAGCGTTCGAAAGCGTCCTTTTTCCGTCCAGCGGGCGGTAAAGTGGAAATCCTCAAAGTGCCGGGGGAAAAGAGAAAATCCCCAAAAGTGCCGGGCGGAAAAGAAGAAATCCCCAAAAGTGCTGGCCACCGGGCGCGTATCCCCTGCACAACCAGAAACTAAAATGTATACCTACCACGGTTCATACAAAACATAGACTTTTGGTTACATCTTAAATGTATAGTATAACCTCCTTGAATGACGCATAAACATTTAAACATATTTAATTTACACTGTTCCTAGATAAGTGCGTCGAACGATGCGTTAGTAAGTTTGTAGAATAGTCTATAATTGTTGCATAGATCCCTGCATAACCTTTTCCATGAACGCAGGGGCGTGACAAAAAATAATATGCGTGGCTCACTTCCCGCCCTTGCCACACAATATACTATAGACGAATTTTCTAAAAAAGACCGTAGATTTTCTTTTTATTAATAAAATTCAATATTAATATTTAAATTGAAATGTATCAATTTTTGTTTTAATTATTGTTTAAAACATTTGATAATGTATTTTATTGTGTTTTTGGATGGGTATATGGAGTGAGAACTCCTGTACCTTTCATTTGGAAAGGTGTAAGTAAATAAATTACTAATAATCGTAGTGTCAATGAAACATCCAGTAAGATTTCGAAAGATATGCTGAAGGGGGGTGTAGGGGCAAAGTCCCCCACGAGTGTATTTGATATACATTTGTCCGGCCACCTCTCAAGTAAAATATTGAAATTATGCCTATGAACGTTGCCTTAACATAAGTTTGTTTTTCTTTCATTATTATAATATGTTTAATCAAAACTAATTAATTGCAGTGTACGTAAACCGATCATTTTTATGAACAAGAACTTTTAAGTTATGATTAATAGTATAAATTATAGAAGTATGTCACTAAACAAACACATTTCACTTATAAATGTTAGGATTAGGGAAAATTTTGATACATTAATAATTCTATAGTACCAATATTGTGTATACTAATTTATAATAAATATTTATTGAAGTTTACACTTGAATCTATAATTTTGAGCGGAGAAAATGTTCTGCGTCGATTTTAATTAATTGAAATTTGGTTTTCTATACTGAAAAATGAATAGATTTTATTAGAAAAAAGTATTTTAATTCGTCAAGCGTACCTATAACAAGTATATATTTTATTTTTCTATTTTTTAGAAAATGTTTCACTAATGTTGGAATCTTGCAAGTATGAAAAAGCTTGGTATATACAATCGCGACCAGCATGGTGTGCTGTATTCACGCAGTACGATTTAGAAGTACGTATAATGTAAAATTATTATATGTGGTATAACTGTGTAAGTGTAATCTGTTTAGTATAGTTACTAGCGTATGCACAATGCATTGGGTAGTGGTCTACACGATCTATTCTATAATTTACTATTGAGCATGTGACCTACCTGTACTATTTGAATTAAATTCGCTGTGTCACTGACAGGCACTATTAAGTACTTATTCATATTTTTTACACAATGCACCTTTCATATCTGCATAGAATTAGAAAAATATAGTTTTTTTGTTTGAATAATTATGTGTATTGGTCTCCGCTATTCTATTTTTTCTGTAAAATAATTGAGAGATTTTGTTATTTTTATATTTACTTATTATTATATCTATTTTTGGGAATTTTCTATAAACCTTTGATTATTTGTGTATTTGTAATTAAAACCCCTTTTTGATAAAAACACAAATTAAGAATCATATAAAATATAGCCAAAATATATTCAACTTAACATGGTTTATTTATCATTTGTAACTTACAGTTTATATGTATTTATCTAAACAACTATTAATTTTATCTACAAGAAGACCATGTTATGCACATTATAGACATATTAGTATAAATATTCACTATTGGTAGATAGTTTTAATAAGTAGGTCTTATGGTACCTATTATACTGTGTCTTATGACCATGTGCAAGTCTTAATCACAGTGTAAGATTGTAGATATTTTAAATTACGATCTTAGTGACCAACGTTACAGTGTGTTAACTTGTGCACATAATAGTAGTAGTAAAAATGATTTTTAAATAAGGCAGATATTATTTACGTGTTTTTGCATATGTATGTTGGTCAGTCAAAAAAATAGATAAGTTTTTATGGCTATTATTTATATTACAAACGAATAATTACCATTTACCAATCATACATATTATTATATTATTATAACCAAAATGTATATAAATTTAGGACGGCGCTTTATATAGGCAATCTAGGGCCATCATATTGTATTATACAATAATCACTCACTGATCAGTAAGTTATCAGTTTATAACTCATTAGTCATTTACTCTTCACAAATTGTATTATTGTAATTTGTAAATGCTCTAAAATCTTGGGTGTTAAAATTGTTAATTCTCATTTATTTAATTAATAATTTATACAGAATTTTAATAAATTTCTGCTAATTGTCCTTACTTAGTGCTTTATTCATACCAGTACTCTACAATATTACATTATAGAATAACATTGATATATAATATCACCTGTTACCATTACCAATGATATTAATATTTTTACAATAATGTTTGTTATTTTTAGATCCTTGAATACTTAGAAGATCTCAAATATTACTATGACAATGGGTACGGAAATCCCATTGGAGAGAGAATGGGGTGCCCTATTGTGAAGGACTTGATAGATAATTTCAAGTATGAACACAACTCAGATCTAAATTTGATAATAACAGATTAGGTTAGGGTATGTTCCTATTTATCTCAATGCCAAAACATTATTAAAATTAAAAACTGTTAAGAAAAAATGTATGTAATATACAACAAAGTATATAATTAAGTCTATACTCAATACTCCGTTCTAAAAGAGAAAAAACCAGTTCTGCACACTTTTTCCCCTTCTACCAGTCACTCTACATATACTGTTATATGGAATATATACGCCGTCAGACAGAAACTGGTTGCCACCTGGAGTATTCTTTTTTAGAACGTAGCATAGTCAATATAACTAATTGTTAGTTAATAAATTATAGTAGACTAAAAATAATTATATAGCAACTAGCAATATCAAAAAATCAGTAAGCTTTGATATATAAAAGATAGGAGTGGATTAAAGTAAGTATACAATAAAGTATAATAATAAAAAATCGGGTAAGTGGGTATCGCTCTGCTGTATATTAGGGGGTGGGGTGGACCTCAGACTATGGTAGGTTAAATTTGAATGCAATGATAGGTATCATTGTATACGAAAAACGATTCTGAACGAAGATGATTTGTCAGTTTAGGATATATTATATTTAAATATTGTCATATATTCTATTTTGAAACAAATAGTATAGTTTTTATATGTTACTATAGTTACTTTATAGTATCTGATTAATAAAAAAAGTATTTGGCAACATACGCATAATGAGAGTATGAAATTAAATTTAAATTTTGAAATATTTCGTTTAGGCACTTATAAAAAAAAATTGTGATTAACAATTTCGGATTTTTTTTTATTACTTTAAGAAAAACTTATAAAAACCTTGTATTAAATTTTCAAGATTTTCTGGCCACCCAAAAATTTTTATCGGCATTTGAAAAAAAAAAACTTAGAAAAGTCGAAAATTTCAATTGTCTATAAGTAGCTTAAAAATGGTCAAAATATTTTGAAAATTTAACTGTAAAGAGATAACCATAATATAAATATTTGGTGAAAATTTCAAGTATTTACAATAATTCGTTTTTGAGTTACAGCAAAATCAAAAAATCGATTTTGTCGAAAAGTGGTTTTTCGTAAAATTGCCGTTTTTCTGTCATTTTTTTTTTTGTTTTTCTCGATTTTTTTGAAAACTATTTGAAAATTTTTACTTTTGACCCCCCAAAGTATCAACTAGATGAATTTTCCTATTCAAAGAGGGGCTGAAGTCAAAAATCGGAGCATTATTAGTGCTCCAAATGTTGTCGTCAGACACAAAAAAAAAAAAAAAACTCACATCATTGTAAAAGCAATACATTCTTCACTCCGTTCAGAATCTAATATAACATTTAATTAATATTTTATTTAAGTAACTTCTTAAAGCTAACACCAATGAAGAACTCTTTTTTTGTCTACTCCTATTAGTTATATATTGCTTAATCTAGTTTTCTATATTGATACATAATTATTTATAGTTTACTGTATGTTATTGACTACTTATTTATTTATTTTTTTACATATAACATAACAATTTTTCTTAACCGAGTTTTTAATTCTAATAATGTTTATGTATTGAAACAAGTAGCTTCATACTTATACCTAACTTGTATAAATCATTGTATGCAAAACAACATTCACATTAGAAACAATAATATAATTACAGTGTAGTTTGTTAATTTTATAGGAACCTTGCCCGAGGGAAACATGGACCATTAGGAATATTTTACTTTGGACACTCACCTAATGTTTTGAGCACGGTGGCCAGGTTGGGTATCGGAAAAGATAGTACTCCATTACTGAGTACAAACTTTGAACAGATGAAAACTAGAAAATGGAGAACATCATTCATAGACCCGTTTGCGTCAAATGTAATAGCAGTGTTCTACAAATGTAGGGATGGAAATAAAGCCATGATTTTCCTTAATGAACACGGTATACCAATGGGTAAAGATGACTGTCGATTATGTCCATGGGAACCAATCGAAGCACAATTCAATGCAATAACCTCTAATAACCAAACATGTAATTTAAATATGTGTAGAAATTCTTCAGCATTATCCTCAATAAATTTAGTTATAGTCATATTTGCATGTGTGATACACGTGATATGTATTTAAAAATATTTTTACATTTAGCACATCATAAAAAATTGAACATAAATGTAATACTATCTTAATAATTAGTCTTTGTTTGAATTATCCAATGCAATTTGAATAGACCATATACTCAGAGGCCTCATATAACCAACAGAACGATATGCATTTTTAGAATAAATAGCTTCTGGTGTCTGGTATGCCATTCCTATATTATTATAAATAGTATTATAAATACCCTTTGCTGTGTTAAAACCTTCTTCACGCAAGCCCTAAGAACAAATATTGATCATTAATATAATAATATACTTCATTATATTTATAATACTAAAATTCACAATAGAAAACTAACATGAGAGATCATTAAAGATGACAAAGCGTAAGTTACTCCAGTCCAAACTTCTTCACTTTGAACAGTATACATGTCTAAATTTCCATCCGGCATCATACCATTCACAGCTCCCATTTTTCCACCATTGAATCCAAGCACATTCATCTTATAAATAGTCTGGAGAGCTTTTTTGACTCTGTCAACTGGGAGCACCTAAAATAAAATCATTTAATTATTCATTTCGAAAATCACATACTTAACTGATAGTTTTTATGATTCAGTACCTCTTCGTTTACACCACAACATTTTAAATACCATTCCCCACATAATTGATCAGCCATAATTGATTTTGAATGATACTGACCAGACGAATCAAAATCGAAATATTCACCTGAAAATAAATAAGTAGAAACATTCTAATTTTGTTCAGTATTCTTAGGCAAAATGCTAAGTATATTTATAAGTATTTTAGTTTTAAAATATTTAATTTATATATTTGTGACAAACAAATAATATTCAGATTATTGAAGTATTGTACTAATAATTGTGAAAAATAAATATTAACCATTTTTTAACTTATTATTATATTGAAGATACAACATCTATTTTCAATTTTTTATATAGAAAGTAGAAAATAGTAACAAGTTTATTTATTGTTTTAATAAAAATATATTATAATTCAAAATAATATATTATAGTAATTGTCTTAACACATCAATTTTTTAAATATTCATTTAATCTAATATTATACTTAAATTAAATCATAAACTAATCTTTATTTTTCTATTTTTAAATGAAGACAATAAAGGCTCTATTTAATTTTTACCAGGGATGGAAAACGTTTTTGAAAACGTTTTTAAAAAACGTTATTAAACGGAAAAAAATGAAAAACGAAAACAATAAATAAAACGAAAACGAAAAAAAACAAAAAACGAAAACAATTAATAAAACGAAAACGAAACAAAACGAAAAACGAAAACAAAAACGGAAATAAATTATAGTATTATACATTATTTAATTATTTATACCACGAAAAAAAAATCTGTTATCGAAAACGGAAAGACCCGAAAAACTGATAATTCTGATAATATTGTTGACATTCTTTACCAATGCACTTTTAAAATTTAAAAATATTTTAATTTTAAATTTTCTAAATTTTATATAAATTATAATTTTGATTTAAAAATTTAAATTTAAATATTAAAGATATTTAATTTGAATTTTTAACCTTTAAGTGCATTTCTATATTATTGCACGTTACTATTATAACTTAAAAGTTAAAAGTTACGAGTTATAAGCTATAAAAATATATTATATTATATATAAATATAAAAAAATTAGCAAAAACGTTATTTAGAAACAATAAGAAATTAACGTTTTTAAAAACGTTAATCAAAAACGTTATGGAAAAATAACGTTTTTAAAAACGTTAATCAAAAACGTAATAACCACAAACGTTTAAAAACGTTAAACAAAAACGATATTTTTTAAATCGATAAACAAAAACGAAAACGAAAAAATTAAAAACGTTTTCCATCCCTGATTTTTACATAATATATTACACACTTATCACCATTGTTTATTTAATAAATCATAAGCTATCTTCCTTGTTTGAAAATGAAAATAACATAGGATCATGAATATGTATTTTGAATTGCATGAAAATAATTATATTATACATATTATTAATGTATTCATCATATCGATTTTTATCAAACCAGAGACTAATATATGGAACTCATCATGATTAGGTATACCGTATGGCAGTATATAATATATACATACAGTATATCTTTTAGGTCTCACAGTGTATACATTCATTAGAGTACATTTATCTGTGTATATGCCTTGTACTTTACACTTTAATTAATATCATTAATAAATTGCAAAATGATTTGACCACTGTAAAATCCAATGCTTTAGCAATTAATAAAATAACAATTAAAACCAAATACCATTCCATAAAGCAGCATTGAATGATTCCTTGGCTTTATTTAATATAGATGAATATTTTTCACTGATATCTTCTTGTTTAAGAATTTTTGATATTTGAACAGTGCAATAAAGAGCAGCTAACCATAAACCTCCACAATACGCACTAAAAACATAAATATGTATTATACAATATCTAAAACTTAAAAATCAAAACATTTTGTATAGTTAATATTTTAAGAAACCAAAGATAGGAAATTCACAGTACTTGTTCAAAATTCTATTTTGATTTTTGTTATTATTCAAAAATAACTAATCATAAATACTTGAAATTTTTTAATACTCTATACTTCTATGGTATTTTCTATAAAATATACAATATATTTTGGCACTTTTTGTGCTGCTATTTATTGGTGTTTTAGTTATTATTTTTCCTTGATTGATATGGATAACGTTTTTTTCTTAGTCAAATGTAAGTATCAGAATTTTCAAATTATTTAGTTTTATTTTAAGCTATTCATATTATTCTAAGATATGTCAATATTTTAACTTTTACTTAATTACAATAATTTATGTTTTAATATTATACATTTTAATAACTGTTATGTAATATAATATACAACATTATTTGCAAAAATTAGTTCAACATACACCCATAGTATTACTAATAGTAAAATAAATTATAAAGTATCCTTAAATAATAAAGGCTGATACACAATTTCCACTCAGAAACATTTTAAGTATGCAATGATTTGTCATTATTGAATTCAACTTTCACACATCCATAATAGTGACCTAAACAATAACGAAGCATACTTAAAATCTACTATACACTAAAGCTACTTCACCAAATCTTTATATTTAATAGTAATAAATTTTAAACATTTTAAATTACTTTAGTAAACCTATTTTAAGAAATTTTTATTTTAGTTTTTAAAATTTTTATGAATTCTCATTTATATTATTAATATATTACTTAAATTTAATTTAGTTTAAACAAAAAATTCTCTCCTTAAAAATGTCCAATCACACTTATAGATAAGTGGGTAGATATGAATCTTTAACCCTAATCCCTAGCATTAAAAATGCTCTCACTAAGACAATAGCTTAATTTCGTTTTGGACTTGTTTTAAGAAAATATTTTTTTTTTAAATTACTTTTAATCAACCAAAATTATCATAAAATAATTACTACCTTATGCCAGTCATTATCCACGTATCAAAAGTTTGATCGGCTGTTCCAGAATTCTCAATCATTCCATCGCCATTAGTATCCCAAGTCAATGATTTCTCCATTACATTTTTTATCTAAAAATAAGTATATTATTATTTGAGAAAGTTTTTTTCTCTTATCAATAAAAATAAACTGTTTAAAATTTAAATAAATATTTAAAATTAGTTACTTGAGGATACATATCGGCTAAATACTTGATTTCACCAAACATAATGTAATCTCTGTAGCATTGTAAAACAAACTTTAAATTAAGGTCACGCCATTCTGATACATCGTGAACTAAATAAGCATTCACTAAGTTAAAAGGGTCTTCCTCTAATAAAAAAAAATAAAATAATAATTAGTGTATTCAATTACCTTTTTATAAAAAAAATTATTAATTAATTAAAACACAAACCTGGATCACCAAGATCATGCGGTACACTATATTTATATTTTCGTAAACCTTTAGTACCACAGGACAAGTGTTTTCTTGTAATATTCAATGAATTATCAATTGTATCTCTAAACATGTATTGTATACTTGCCTGGAGTTTAGGCCACAGTTTTGCTAATGTGAAAGATGCATAAAAATGTACATCATATGTATTGTACATTCGATATTCATGGCCTTCCAAGTATCCAAAATATCCATATTGATATCTTGGATCTGTAACATCTAACCGTTCAGAATCTTCCTTGAGAGGTAACAACCAAACAGTTCCGCCATCAGCTACAAAATAAACTTCATTGAATATAGCACTTTTATACCAGTCAGGTAAAAATCTAAAATCAAAATTACAATGAACAAAATTGTTAATAAATAATTAAATACTCAATATAGATTACAGTACAATTTCAATAATCTGACCAAATAATAGTCCAACACACCCATCAAATCTAGTCTTAATTTATGAGCGATTAATTAAGCTTATAATGTAACTTTAATAATAAACTCAAATTATTATACTGATTGTTATTTAAATTGTATAATTGTATTAATTTTACATGTTGTATTTGATCTGTTGCAACTGACATATAAAAATGATAGATTACCTCAGAAGTTAAATAAAATTTTATATAATTTTATAACATGCATGCAAACCTGTGGTAAATATTAAATATGTACAAAAACTGAAAATAATGGTGTTGGTGATGTTTAAAAAATAGTTAATTTTAATACATTTTTTTATATTTACAACAACAGTCAAATTCCTGACAAAAATACACAATATTTCCTATAATCTGATAGTGTTCAGAAACTTTTAATACAGTGTATTGGATTACCAAGATTGGACTGTACTAACTACATAAATTATATTAAATTAATACTAAAAATGTCCAGGGCCATCCCTCAATAGTGACCCACAAAGTAACCAGGATATTGCCTAGTGGCCAATATTGCTTAAGTTGCAATGGCTTACAATTCAATACCAGAAACTTTGTAATTTTTATGGTGATAAATTGGTCATTGGATGTTTGGTTTAGTAATTAGTTGAAACTATAAATAATTTAATGTAATATACTTTGAATAGTACAAATGGAGAATAGTTATTATTTTATTCAAAAATATTTATTAATTAATGTACTAACAACTTAATAATGATTAGTATTAACTCAACAATAAACTCTCTGAAATCAATACATAATGTGCCAAAATCATAGTTTAAATTTAGATGCTGCATATTTATGTAAATTTTATTTTGATTTGAACTTGTATAAGTATGAATTATGAACATATCATACATTTATTGAAAACTATTACCAGGGTTCGAGTATTAAAGTACCTATATTCTTTTTATTGCATCACTCAATATCAAGAGGAGTAAAAATGTATATTATATTATTATAATTTCAAATACAAAATTTGAGTGAAAATTTTCAATTTTGTGTTATTAGCTTTAATACTAAAGTAAATTTTATTATTTCAAACATAAAAGTAAGAATAATATCAAGGGGATTTTGTAAGGTTTAAATGATATTTTAATTTTAAAGTGCCCATAAATTACTAAGGGAAATATTTAAATATCAATAAAAACCTATAATATGCACTAATTTATATTTTTATTTTTAAATTTGATAATAATTATATTCACTCTAATATTAGTTAACAACATAAATTGGTTCTTCTGAATGTAAATTTATTATGTTATATGATGATAGTCAAGTATGCAGGTTGTCATCTTTTAAATTAATTATTAAATTTGTATGTATACTTAATACTTATTTAATACATATAATCTAATATTTATTTTCAGTTACTTGTCATAAAAATAAATTATATACTAACATAATGTACACAAAAAGTCAAATAAAGTAAATATTATTTAAATAGAAAAAAATTAACATTAATTGCCATATCAAAAGTGATTGACGTAAAGATTCTATTTAGAACCTAAAATAAATGACCAATGCAATTAGTAAATATTGTCATAGATCAAATAACCCTATATTTATACAATGCCAATGCAATCATTTATTGCTCATTATTTGCTCTGACTTTATGGCTCACTATAGTGATGCATAGGGGCAAGAGATAAGCTCCTACCAAATGCAACACTAGAAAGTCTAATCCAAATTAAAATAATGGACAATAAATGATTGCACTGGCATTACTTGTCTATAATATATTTAACCTATAGTATCATAAACCATAGGCGAATAATATTTTTTCTCAATTTAATATATTTTATCATAATACAAATTAAGTAAACATATAGGTAGTCCCGAGGATTTACCCATTTCAATACCCCTGAAATAATTGATATATAATAATTATATGATTTTTATTATGTTATACTATATTAATTATACACTTTTTACACGGTTACAAGCTCGCTGGTCACATGTTTGATAACAAGTGTATTACTGCACTAATATGGTATTGAATAATTCACAATTTTTCTTGAAACTAGTAAAATATTAAAAATCATGAGATTAATGATAATAAAAAGTTGAAATGTTAAAATTTTCAGAAAAATAAACTCTACAAAATGGCTATCTTCGATTTTGTAAAAAATAATTAAATAAAAAATTATTTTCTTAACTTTTTATCCAAAACATTAAATTAAATTAAAATATGAAATACTTGCAGTCCTTGTTCTTGTGAGTCTCATAAAAAAACAATATTATTATATCTCCATTATTTCAAGAGATATTGCAATGGGTAATTTTTCACAGAGCACTCTGTATTATGTACTAATCCTTAATACCATTAACATAATAACATTAATATTTTAACTTTTAAGTAATGAGTTTATCATTTAATATAATAAGTAACAATATTGCGTACTATTGTTATAAAGTACTTATATCATTAATAAAAAAAATTAAAATTTTAATTTTAAATCAACTATGAGTAAATTTTATTATCATAACATTATATTAACTGCATAATATAAATAACATAACTATCAATGTGCATAGATTGTACTTCTATTATTATTATTATTTATTATAATCAACGCCAGACGACTTTTACAAAATTAACAGACAAGTACATAGATAACGGTAAAAAAACATATACAATATAACAGGGGCGGCCAAACGGTCGATCGCAAACGATTTTAAAGTCGATCGTGTTAGAATTTATTTTTAGGCTACTCACACGAACATTAATCATGGTGGTTAGATTTTTTATTGAAGTCGATCCTCAAAGGTCAAGTATAATGTTAGTAGATCGCGGCCAAAAAAAGTTTGGCCACCCCTGCAATATAAGATGCATAACTTATACTAACTTTAATATTAGAGAGAAGAAAAAGAAATAGTAAGTAAATAAATAAAACAACATGGTGTAAATTATGTGAAACAAGATGTGAGCCTTCGTACTTCATATGGTTTAATAGTCTAAATGATTATTAGCATTATGCATCATCTTTAAAAGTGGGGCATTCCTGGAGAAGTTAGATTTATTGGTGGGTATATAAAAATAACACTGAAGCCTAGTGTTACTACTTACTAGGAATACGAAAACTAAGTTCTCCAAGAAGCCTTGGGGCATCAACTTGACCTTCGATCAGACGCTGAATAAAAGTGATATCAAAATTATCATGCCAAACAGAAAGGGTCTCAGAAATTGACTAACTGGCCCATAATCATGTGGTGGATGAGGAATGTTGAGGCAATAACCGGCGAAACGCATAAAATTGTTTTGTACACGATCAATCCGACAAATTTCAACCGCAGTATATGGTGACCAAACAATAGACCCATATTCAATAACCGAACGGACTAATGCACAATAGAGAGCTAGAAGGCAATTGGCAGAACTAAAATTGGTTGAGTGACGTCTTATGAATCCCAAAACACGAAAAGCTTTGCTGGTCATATAATCAATATGAGGGCTAAAATTAAGAAAAGGTACAAATAAAATACCTAAATCATGGACCTGGCTAACACGTTGAATAGATATATCATCAAGTCTATAGTCGAAAGATATCACTGCCTTAGAGTGATAGAAAGTCATAACTTTACATTTTGAGATGTTAAGAGATAAATTAAACGTATTACACCAATTGGTGAATTTATCAAGGGTGTTTTGGAGAGTGAGACAATCATTATTTGAGGTAATTGTGTGAAAAATTTTAGAATCATCAGCAACAAGTAGAAGAAGACAAGGGGAAACAACTGAGCACATAATGTTAATGAAAATATTAAATAATAAGGGACCTAAATGGCTACCTTGTGGAACACCGGACGATGCTCGGAAGAGATCAGACGACTTCCCGAAGAGGCTGACAAATTGTTGACGGTCATTAAGGTAAGAACTAAATCATAATAAAAGTGGCTCATCAACACAAAGTCTGTCGAGGATATAAAGAAGTGCATTGTGGTCTATAGAGTCAAACGCTTTAGAAAAGTCCGTATATATCACATCAACTTGATTACCCAATTCAAACGCCGCGTGAAGGTAAGATGCAAAAACTACATGACTAGCCGCAGTCGAGCGACCTGGAAAGAACCCATGTTGGTCAATTGATAAGGTGGTTGAGAAAGAACGTTCAATTCGTTTCTAATTACTTAATTGATAAAGAACATATAATATATATGTTAATTTAATAAGCAAATTATACAATAATAAAGTTTTTATATTATGTACTTACGGATTATTTAAAATAGGATTTTGCCAATTTTCAATTTCTTGTTCCCAGTTTTTAAAATTTTGCATTGAGTAATGCATTATTTTAGGACCAGCTGTTCCATGATTGTCAAAAAACTTAGTATAATACCTTAAGATAATATGTTATGTTTTAAGTATACTAAAATTTACAAGGTTTTCTAACATTCATTCTTTCAAAATCTATTAATATTTTTGAAAATATTTTTTTTTACATAATTTCCAGTTGAAATAAAACATAATTTTTCAAATTTTTACTTTTTATATTTTCTGATGCAGAATATTATTTTTTATTCAATAAAATATACAGATTAATTTTTATGCACTAGTTAGTACTGCATCAAACAAGTGCACCTTCAGTAAATTGAAAATTGTTACGTTCAACAATAAGAGCAGATAACTTAAAAAATTTAATGATATTAAATTGTTATAAAGATTCAATTGATGCAATTTACATTCATCTTTTGATGAAACATTGGACTCTTCTTATAGAAAAACAACTAATATTATAAAAATTGTAATTTAATTTTAAAATAAATATGGTTTTTAGTAACATAGTGATCTAAAGATTCCGCAAACTTGCATTAATTTATTTAGTAACTTTTTTTTTATTATTATTTTAATTTTAATAGCTTCCAAAATATATAAAATAACTTATTTAACCTTATGAAAAAGTTAGATGCAGTTATTAATAATATGGCGAGAAGTAAGTAAATTGCGTGAGTAATTGAATATATTACAATATTTTTGGCTATCTCTTAATTATAAGTCTTAAAATTATAATGATTAAACCCCTCCTCCTAAAAAAATGATTGTGCCGAGCATGGGGTTACCTTACAAACTGTTAGTTTACTAATCCGCCCACCTAAAATTTAAAAACTTAAAACTCATATCTCCTCATAAATAGCTTGTCCGAATTTCAATTTTTATGTATTGAAATACTCTAAAAAATATTCTACTTCAGGATATGAAATTAAAAATATATTTTGTCATACAAAAAAATAAAAATTTAGAAAATATTAGAAAATATTTAAAATTTTTAATAGAATTTGAAATAATAAATGTTGTTTAGTAAAGAATCACCTAATATATTATAATAATATTATCTCATTTACCTGAAATATTCTGTATTTGATTTAGGAAACTTAATTTTAGGCATATCTATAAATAATCCAAATTCATAAGTCACTGATCTGTTAGGGAGTAAACATTGTTTTAAACAAACTGCACTAGCAACTTCTTCATCTTTCACTAAAATAATATACATAATTTCAATATTTATTTATTTATTTATTCATTTAATGTCTATTCATGACAATGTGATAATTATATATGTATTACTCACTGTACATATTACTATGCCCTAATTGCATATCTCTCAATTCTCCAAATAAATTTAAACTTTTTGATATAGTCATACCATTACTTTTTGGATCAAAATTTAATTGACTAAAAGTTGCACCTTCCTTTCTCAAAAATGATTATTAATTTCAAAATTAAATATATTAATCAATACTAAAAAAATTTATTTTATTACTTTTATTAATCCTCCAATGACATAAGTACACTTCATTTCTTTAAAAAAATTGTGTATCAATGAACCAGCAACCTCAATACCATCTTTGTTTAAGTTAAACGGTTCACAGCTAGCTTGGTCTAAAGTATTAAAACAAAAAATAAGTGATTTTAAAATGAACATTAATAATTATTTAACCAATAACTATGACTTATATAATTATACTACAGTAAAATAAAATAATCATAGGAAAGAACTATTTTGTATGATTTTCCAAATAATAGTTGTATGATCTTCAGATAATTTTCACTATTTACAATTCAAGAATATCTAAATACATAGGTGAAATAAAAGTATTATATACTCCAAAAACTGTTTTAAATAAAAGCTTTATAATTTATAGAAGCTGTGAATTAAAAAAATATAACAAAACATTTTTTTTTTGTATTTATTATTAACCAATTTGTAAGATTTTGAAATTAGATACAGTAGAACTTCCATATAGCGGTCACTGAAGGGACTGTAAATAATGACCGCTATTTAGAGGTGCCCGTCCTACAGAGGTGACCGTTAACAGAAGTTCAAGACCTTCTAGGTGACCGCTATATAGAGGTCATATAAATTTTAAAAATAAAACACCAATATTAAAATAACGCATATGAATATGGGTATTAAAAATTGTATTTATGATTTACGAAATAAAGTAGGTAGGTAGGTACAGTTTAAAATTAAAAAAAATCTCATAAGCTTTTATAAATAGGTACATATTAAAATTAAAAAAATTGAGTTATATTAGTTTGTTTTAAATTAATTTGATTATTTGAACATTTTTTTTCAAAATAAATTTCTGCGGTTTTTAACATGTCATAACCATCTACGTCGCCTTTTTGAAGAGTGAAAGCTGATAATTGTTGAATTTGAGTTAAAACCTCAGAATAGTTTGATACAGTGTATTCAGGTTCTTCAGTTTTTTCAGTTTCTTCAGTTTCTTCATGTGTTTCCTCTTTGTCATTATCTGTTATTATGAATGACTTGATATCAGTACTATCTTCTTCAGTTCTTAGATTTTTGTCGACCAAAAAAAAATCTTCACCTTGCATATGAGTTGGCAGCATATTAACTAATTGTTCACCAACAATTATTTCGTTTTCAAGATCTGTGTTATCTAAATCTACAGGCAAATTTTCCAAAATAAAACCTGATTTTTTAAAACATTTAGTAACACAACTACCAGTTATTTGCTTTACAGACTGTTTAATCCACATCAAAGCGTCTAATACAGTAATGTTTTTTGCAAGTTCATCAGCATCTTTTACTACGTCTATCTGTGATAATATTCGCCTAAGTATCATTTGTCGGTAAATAACTTTAAAATTTTGGATTATACCTTGATCTAAAGGCTGACAGTGTGACGTCGTATTTGGTGGTAAAAATACTAAGTTTATGTTTTGTAGTTTTAAATCAGGATGTGATGTTGCATTATCTAAAAACAAAATAATTTTACGCTTTTGTTTTTTCATTTTTTCATCAAACCACATTAACCACTCAGTCATTATACATCGTGTCATCCATGCTTTTTTATTTGCCTCCCAGTATAGGTCTAAGCGTTTTATGTCCACATTCTTAAAGCAACGAGGTTTCTTAGATTTACCTATGATTAGTGGCTTTTCAAATTCACCTATTAAATTAACGCATAACATCACCGTCAATCTTTCTTTAGACTTTTTCCCAGAAGTACAAATTTCATTTTTAAAACTTAACGTTTTATTAGGAAGAATTTTATAAAATAATCCTGTTTCATCTGCATTGTAAATATTTCGTGGCTCATAAGAAGAAATTAATTGTTTGACTTTTATACGCCATTCGTCCACTGTTTCCGTATCAACCGATTTACTCTCGCCGCAAACCACTTTAAAAGAAATATTGTAGCGTGATTTAAATTTATCAAGCCAACCATTTGACGCTTTAAAATTTTCACATTCAAATTCTTTACTTACTTGTAAAGCCTTTTCTTTAAGTATTGGTCCACTGATTGGAATATTTTTAGCACGGGCTGCACAAAACCATTCGTATACAACTTCGTTGATATTGCCTGATTCGGTTTTACGACGTTTTGTAGTTTTCATTTGATCATTACCGTGGAATTTCCATAATTTTAAAATCGTTTCTCTGTTTTTTATTAAGTCGGTGGCTTGAGTTCTTCCTATTCCAAATTTATCTGCAAGAGTACGTGCACTCACATTTTCTTTTTGGTAAAAATCTAACAATTTGATTTTTTCTGTTAAAGTTAGATGTTTTCGTTTGGACGCCATTGAAATTATAGGTACGTACTTCGAAACGTTTTAAACATACACTGAACACAAATGACAAAATACACAGTCACAGACAACTGTTATCGCCTTATCGACATTATAAATTAAGCTCGTTAAGATAAACTGTCAAAAATAATTTCAAAATAATAATTTTCCATTTGATATATGTATGTGTACTTTTAAATGTTGACCGTTAATTAGAGTGCCCGCTATTTAGAAGTATTAATGTATTTTTCCCATAACACTCGACGGGACCAAACAAATTGACCGTTACATAGAGGTGACCGTCCTATAGAGGTGACCGTTAACGGAAGTTTCACTGTATTTGATAATTATTTTCAAAATATAAAATATTGTATTCACCTGTATTATATGCTGAAATGCCGTTCCCACTTGCAAATGTAAACGTTAGGCTAACTGAATATTGTTTATTGCTATTATTTTCTACTGTCCATATAAAAACACCACCTGGGATACAACTATCCTATAATATTAGATTATACCAACTATTAAAATATAAAGTAAACATCTTTACATATCTAAATAAAATATAATGGTATTTCATACTTTATAGTTATGTGGAATAATGGGTGAAATTTGCTTGCAAATTAGTTTGATATTTAATTCTGGAATCAAATACTCGGTCCATGATCTTGGATAAAGGCCGGTATACTTGCATTGATTTGATGGAAAATCCCATTTCCAATTGTACAATGTTTTATTGTTACACCTAAAATGGAAAAGATTAAATGGTTAAAATATTATATACATAAATCTATACATTTTAATTGTACAGATTTTTTCTTACTTCAAACATGACAAAACATTATTGTATACAGTAATATTTTCACTATTTTGAATATTAACTATGAACTGATTTGCTTGAACAGTTTCATATTCATACATGCCAGGTACAACTTGATAACGACAAAATTCTCCTTTAAAGCCACGGCCTATGGTTCCACCTCCAATACCACCCAAAGGTACACCTAAAAATAAAACATTAATTGTTATATTATTATCATATAAGTTTAAACAAAACTGTATGTTTAACAACAAAAACTAAAATTCTTACCATACATGTGCTTAGACTTTATTGGAAATAAAAAATCCATTATCGGTTTCTGGCCTTTTAAAAAACATAACAGCATGTAAAATAAATACCTAGAAAGAAATATTAAAATAATATATTATTAATAAAAAGAATAAATATGACCTAAACAATTAATAATATTACAGTCTTTAAAATTGAATCTTTAGTTACTTAAAATTTATTTATGCAATAAAAAAGTATTATCTACAACAAGCTGGCAAAATACAATATAATTTTGATTTGTTTTGACATAAATTTTTTCAGTTTCCACTTTCTAGATATTGATCATTAATTAGTAATCATATTATTATTAATAACTTGGGTAATGATATCAAGATTCATGTAATTCATATAGCTGTATTGATAGTTTATTTAAAACAATATGATATAAATCTCCAAAATTCTAGTTATTTTAGATTCTAATAGCTATGACAAATGATTTAATTTTATAATGTTTTTTTTCTTGTCATAACCATGCCATAAATAATTAATTGTCAACTTTAAGGAGGAGAGTTTTTTTTTTTGTAGACCGGTGGTTCCTAACTTCTTTTACTCGTGGAACCTTTGCAAGATCTTAAACGTTTTGTGATACCCCCATATAATTTTTGGAGCTATTCTATGTTAGAATCATAATTTAAATCAAAAATATTATTAATTAATTTATATTTTCCCAAATTTTTCACGGAACCCTTAGCACCGGCTGACATAATCTTTAGGTTCCACGGAAAACCAGTTGGGAAATACTGCTATAGACCATCGGTTCTCAAACTGTGGTACGCGTACCACTAGTGGTACACGAAAGACTACATGGTGGTACGTGGAGGGCCATTTTTGGTTAATAAACCCATTCAATTATTTAATTCATATTATCTTATTTTAAAAAACTGATAAATAAAAATAATTATATTGTAATTGTAGTATTTTATTGCTTTATTATTTAAAACAAATGTATTTAACAATAGAATTTGGAATTTGGATCGTTCTATTTTTAATTATTAGTGGTACGCAACTGATTGATAATATACTTAAGTGGTACACAAAACAAAAAGTTTAAGAACCGCTGCTATAGACCATTTCATCTCAACCAAACCAACCTCCACCTCCATCCTTCTCTGTCCAACACTAGATATCTCCAATTGGAACCACTTCCTATCTATTCCATATCTAAAGGTCTTTTCCCTACAGAATTATGTTTTATCACTGCACGTAGCAGTAGATTTTAATTCCTCCAAGCATGTCCACCTAACCTTGTTATTCTTTGTAAAAAGAAAATTCATTTCAAAAATTAAATTTTATAATATCATAGTACCTGTTTACCATTTTAAAATAAATTTTCTTATTACAAATAATAACAATTTTAGTTGTTTTGTACATTTAAAAAAATGTTATTTGTGGAATTTGACACTTTTACAAAATATTATTTAATGTATAAACACAATTAAGCAATGTATTCGGATTAATTTTAATTTATTGCCTATTTATACCATGATCCATGCTTTATTCATGCTGTTAAACCATAACAAATAAGTAAAACCTATTTACACATTTTTATAAAATCAATAAATTCATCGCTTCACTCAAAATCTATAATTTTTAATATTAGTTACTAAATAATAGAGTTAAAACAGTAAATCCCTACCCATACTTGATTAATTTATTTTATTTTATAAATAAGCATTATTAATTACTTCAATAAAATTTTAGAAAATTTACCAATAATTTTTATAATAATACATTACTTATTATATTATGAAATTCAATAAGATAATCAATAAATCAATATACTTGTAACCATCTTTTGCCTAAAATATAAATAATTAAGTACTCTTGTGCCAAGTAGGTATCTATTCTGGCCATAATTAACTAAAGACTAATAGGCATAACTTCAAATTAAAACTTAATTAGCTATTCAGTAAAATTCCTACTAATTTAATTATTTAACGTTTCAAATAAACCTAATACATATAAAAAATTAAAAAATATGTATATATAAATAAAGTAAGTACAAAATCTTACCAAAAAATAAAATAAATACCAAAACTATTACATAAATAATGTAACTACTTTATGGTTAAGAGTACCTACTACTAAATATATTGAGTATTTATTTTAAATCAATTAACAATTATTAATCACTAATCACTAATGAATAATAGTTATATAAATATTATTTATTTATTCGTATAAATATTGGTAAATCTAGACTCATCTAGATTCATCTAATTTGTTCTATGAATACTTCATATTATATAATACTATTTTTTATAAATGCTATAAGGAACACTATTTTATAAGGTGATATAAATATCAATAATAATCAATTTTTTTTTATTATAAAAGAGATAAAGTATCAAATATTTAAATACATTAAATTTTATTTTTATCTTTGAATATAAAAATAAAATGAATAAAATGTCGATATAAAAAAAATTAATTGATTAATAAGAACATTACTTTTTAAGTTCAACCTTCTTAATAATTTGAAATATTTTTTAATAGATTATAGTCTATTAATTTTAACATAGCTACAAATAATGAAAAATGTATATATTTCATATTCGCCTATAAAAGCAACAGATAAAAAATAGTCTGAATTTTCATTGCATGACTTGATTTATTCTGAGACATCTGAGGAGTGCTTGAATTGGGCCGCTCAAAATATGGACTAGTTATAATTATTTGATTTTAATTTTAGTTTTTTATGATAATGATAAATTAGTAAAAATATTGATAAAAAATATTATTGAATCGAATTATTAAACCGTACAATAACTGTAGCTGCAAGCTGCAATCATCAGAAATCCTAAAACTCAATCTACCTATCCAGAATTGATCTGGGAGCAGATGTAAGATTAATTTGATTAAGTCTAGATTAAAATACATAAAGGCTTATGACTTTATGAGTTGAGAGTAAAAAAAAAAAATAACTTTTTAAAATATAATAATAATCTATGTTTTTATGAAAAATAATAAATATCAACATACTTAATTGATTCTTAAAAAAAAAAGATTAAGTATGAAATAGAATATTATATAATTGTTTTTAAATGCTAATATTGTTTCATTTTCAATATTAAATAATCACTCTTTATCCGTTCAGATATTATTCTTGACTTATACTGTAATGAATAAATTTTTTGTCAGTTTTAGGAGTGTAAATGATTATTCACCACTGCAACTGGTTAGTGAATAAGGCACACGCATTAATCTTTATTCAAAAATTGTTTTGAGGACAATAAAAAATAACATCACAAAGCCTAAGAGCTATTCTGTGCATAGGTCTTCCGATCTGACTAATGAAACACTCAAATACTATTTTACCTAACGATCAGTGGTAGCAACTGCAAAATCTGCTTGAACCTCGGCATGTACGACGGCGTTCTAGGGTCGGGGAACTGATGATCAAAATCCACCTTCCAACCGTACTTAGGCACGCCACTTCTATCGTCATCGAAATCACCGTCAACCGACGACATGTTGTTGGTTCAATTTCAGTGTGCAATGTATTACCGTGTAGCGTGTATATGACCGATATTGTAGACTGTATTTTAGCCAATGGCCATGATATAATTGATTTATTCAACTTATTGTATAATTATTTTTTTATCGTAGTAACAATTTACAATACATTTTTTTTTTCATAGTTCTATTATAGATTTATAGCCGAGCATAGAAAAAAGAAGAGACCGAGACAGTGTTGCCAGTATTTCAAAAGGAGAAGGTCGTATAGGAGCTTCAAAATGATCGTACTTTCAACGGAAAGATAGTATAAAAATTTGGCTCGGACCTACGGTCCTCGCTATCAAACCGTGATATAAGAACAAGATAAACCTTATCTATATTTGAATTTTTATTATTTATTACAATATAAAAATACTAAGAACGACGTAATTATTTTAAAATCAAATAAAAAATTAATAAAAACATAATAATATTATCATAATTAATTATAAAATATAAATAGGTACAAAACAAAAACATTTAACAAATTAAACATAGGTAACTTTTAATTTTTATTGCAAAATATAAATAATAATATAACTTGGAACAACGTTATTATTTTCAAATCAAATAAAAATCAAATACAAAATTATATTATTATAATTAATTATAAATACAAAACAAAATAAACATATTAGGTAACTTCAAACTCAAAGTAAAAATATAAATAAACAAATGAAATATTAACAACTTTTAAATATCAGTTAACCATAAAATAAACAAATAAATAAAGCATAACTTATATGATTGCATACCAAGCATTTTAAAAATCAGATGTCAATAAAAATTATCTCATCACCGAGACCGACTCGATAATCGATATCAATTTTCAATAAGAATTATTGATAAGACTGAAGACTCCCACCATTATACAGGATTATACTTTATAATTTATAGGCACATGACAATTTTGTCATCACTCGTGCTATTAAGTATTAAGTATTAGTTATAGACATTAGACCACGACGTAAAACGTAATACACTAACGACTAACATGGGCAATAACATAATTAGAACTTTAGAAGTGAATAAATAATTAATGAAGTATTATTATTTACACAGTTGTCGTTATTGCACATTGGTCTTCCACCAGTACTTATTCAAGTCTCACTATTACTATTATATTCGTCTCTTGTGTAAGTTGAAAGTTGCAACACGATAACACGCAGGTCATTAAATATCACCACTCTTCATAAACATAAAATGTGTGTCTATGGTCGTCATGAACCATTAAATATTTTACAAGCAACCAAATCGCGTGCATTGAAATATAAAGGGGATACCCAGTGGTGTATTGGGGGGGTATACGGCGTATACTTACTCCTCTAGTTTTTTTTTTAGCGTAGGTATACTCTCCAAATAAACGACGATACGCGGGTATACGACCGTATAGCTCCGTATACCTTATACCTGTTAAGAATTTTCAAAAATGAATAAAAATACTAAAAATCACTAAAAATACTACAAAAATGACCTTAAAGAATAAAATTCCCTAAAAATGCAAAATAATAACTGCTGTACCATAAAATTCTATATTTCATGAATTAAATTTCTATAAAAACGAGCCTCAAATGTAATCATTAGAAAAAAAGATGCAAATGCATCAAGTTCCGAGCCCTAGCAATCATGATTAGTATTTAGTGCACTAATCACCAAGTTATTAGCAGTTAGTAAAATTAAAATAGTAACCATTCTAATTTCTTAGACTGTACTAATTGTTTAAAGTTTTTCTCTGGTCAATACTGATAATTAGAATAAATGTTGTTAGTGAATTCGAGCGAAGCGAGAAAAAATTTTTTTTTTATTCAATGTTATAGGTATATCGTATATCTTTCAATCTTTGACACCTAAGATCTAGAAGGCGTATACCCACGAATATTTTTAGCAATACACCACTGGGGATACCCTTATAATAGGTCATAGATTAAGAATATTCAAGGTATCTCATATGCACAAAAACATATCTACATACTTATATTTTACTTGTTAATTATTTAAAATGATCGGGATACACTAGCAGTGAAATAGGAATAATAGGATAAAAAAAAACTAGGGGGAGGAGAGATAATACATTTTGTATTCTATATATATCTATATAATTATTTTTACACAAACTTAAAAACTCATTAAGTTTGTTCGTTTTCAAAACTTATGTTAACACTTTAGTGTGGTGGAAGTGTTCAGTGTTGGTTGTAGTAGGCTGTAGACAGTGTCATTTTATGGGTTAAAAACAAATTGTAGATAGAACAGTAAGTATCAGCCATCTGGTACCATTATTGTTAAATATTAAGCAAAGGTGAGTAAGTTAATGAAAAAGTTGAAAATATTTTTAACAATAACAATGTAGCTTCAATTTTTAAAAATACCCAATTAAATATTATGTTAAAAATGCATTCTATACTATTACTTAGTGTTTATAACATACTAACTACAATGCTATAGGAAATTAAATTAATGATTAATCTGTTTTTTACTAAAGTTAGATGTAAACACCAATATATAAACATGATCTCTTATAAATACCTAATTATTGATGAATGTATTGCATTCATTCTTAATTTTAAAAGTTGTATAGATTTGTAGTACTGTCAAAATACCTTAAGGGGTAAAATAATACCTTTGCCTATAACAAAAAATTACAACACAAAGGGAAGGGATGTGGGAATATAACCTTCCTAGTTCTAGGGTTGAAATGTAAAAAAAAATCTTTTGTAGTGGTTAACAACTGCTACTACCAGAATAGCAGAACAAGATAAAATAAACTAAATAGCATAGATAATTATTATTATCTATGCTAAATAGTTTCATAATATGTATTATAAAAGTACAAAACGGTAAGATCACAGGTACCTATGGTGGTTTAGGAGAAAGATCCTTAAATTTGTGATATATATAATATGACTTATGTCTTATGACCATTGCATATTAATCGCACAAAAATATAAGGAATAATTTTTTAATTTTTATCAAATACTACAAAATACAAATCATTTGTTACTAGGAATGAAAAATATTTGAAAGGATATAGACAATAAAAAGTACATACTAATATACTAGGTACAAAAACATGATATAATACACCAAAAATATAGATTAGAATAATAAAATTATACTATGAATAAGTTATCAACATCAAAATTAATTGTGACAAGATTTTGTTTGTGTTAAAATTTTAGCAACGGTTTTTTGATCAACAAAAATTAAAACCAAAACATGATTCCATACAATGAAAAATTTAATCGCATTTAATAAAATATATCACAAATTCAAGAATCAGGTGTTCCATTCCAGATATGTTAGGTAAATAACACCAGACTCCAGATAAATAACACATGTTAAAAAACACATATCCATTAAAAATAATTTCTTAAACTGAATAGTGGTTTCATAAAAATCTGAAAAATAATATTGAACAAAACAAACTTATACCTATTTACATAGATAAGGTATTTTTAGAATTATTTTTAATATACATTTTTTTCTTTAAATTAATACTTACAAGAACATTACAATTATCTTGAATCATGTATTTGTTTAGAATCTACAAATTGTAATTAGGAACAATTATAATTATACATTTATTACTGTACTTATGACAAAACATTTAGTCAAGACTCATGATTGCTACTTGTCACATATATATAATATACATATTAACACATATAAGTATAAATATATAGTTACAAAAAAAATGTTAGTTTACACAATTTATCAAATTAAAGTCAAATTAAAACAAATTATTTACACCACTTTTATGAAATAATAAAATAAAAGTATAAAAACACTTTTAACTAAAATTAATGAATACATATAACCAAATTATCTATGTGTTTGTTTTCTCCTTTTTCTTTCTTTTGCATATTGGAACTGAACCAGAATCATGTCTTATAATGATATATATATATATATCATTTATATATACATATATTATGTTATATATGTTTAAACTTAAATCTAAGCTTCAGGTAACAAAGGTTCAACTTTAAATATTTGTGTACTATGGAAACTACATAAGTAGTTTTATTTATAAAAGACAGTCTTATAGGAATATGATTTATAAAATAATAATAATAATAAAAATAATAATAATAAAAAACTATAGACTATTTAATTGCACACCTGTGGAAAGAAAAGAAAAAAAGGAACTAAACCTATATTGAAAAAATACACTGGCTTTGGCATTGAGCAAGTTCAATCTGATTTTACCCATGTGACGGGTAATTCACAGGAAGTTAAAAAAAATGTTTAATTAATATTGCAAAGATGGGTAAAATATTATATATATTTTTTATAAATTAAAAATAATAATAACTATTTTATATCTAAAATATAAAAAATTGTGTACATAAACACAAGCAAATTATTGATTTTTTTAAGATTTTTAACAAAAGTATGAAAACGATTATTTATAGTTAAATATTTTTGGGAAATGTACTATAAAATAAAAGTGTTAATATTATACTTGAACAACTTGTCATGGTTTAATTCCAAAATAAAAAATAAAACTATTGTTTTTTCAATCAAATTTTTGTCTAATAATATAACTAGTAAATTTAATTTGTTTGAAGTTTTTTTCACACAACTAAAAATTAAAAAATGAATTCATTATTTATAACTACCATAAAGGTCAATAATTATTTAAGTTAATGCTAAAACAAAATATGGTTTAAAAAATAAAAATAATGAACTGTTTAGTGTATACTTAAAGAAAATCACACACATTTTAATATTATTGGTAAAACATATTTAAATGTGTATATGTATGTATATATTATATACAAAATATTAATTATGTGATTTATCTATAAAATAAATTTCTATATACATAACATAGACCCATCTCTGCATATTTGACACAACAATTAGGAACTATATAAATATAAAAACAAAATATACCATATAAAAGAGAAAAAAAGTTTGATCTAAAAAATTACTTCTATTAAAAAAAAATATATATATATATAATAATAATAATAATAATAAAATTACGGTCAGCATATAGTGGTATTTATACCATTACCATTATGTATGGACATATATCCATTGGGTGGCCTTTTACATACAAAGTTTTCGATATGTAACCGTTGCAACTCATTATCTGAATCTTCTTCATCATCATCATCTTCTTCCAGATCTGCTTTTGGTGCTAACCGTTCACCAGGCAATGACCCTCCCCAATAATGTGCTTGATTTTCTAATGCTGTTGTAATCTGGTCTCGTTCAATTTGCTTGCGCTCTCTTTCCAAAGACTCTGTTTCTGTGATACCATTTTCAGATAAATCAAGTCGTTGTATTTCAGACTGTAATTCATTATGATAAAAGGATGTTTGTGCAAAATCTGCACGAGCACATGGCAAGAACATTTTCACTATTTCTGCAAATGTAGGGCGTTCTGAAGCTTTAAAACGCCAACAAAGTTTCATACAATCATATATAATATCAGGACAGTTGTCTGGTTTTTCCATAATACCACCACTACTAACATAAGTTATGACATTCTTGTCCATCTCACCCTAAGACATTATCCAACCATTAATAATTGTAAAATAAGAAAATTATACTTTTGTATATTTACTCTATATGGTTGAGCTGCTAATGTCACCATTTCCCATAACACTATGCCATAACTCCAGACATCAGAAAAACAAGTGAAAAGACCAGACTGAAGACTTTCTGGAGCCATCCAACGAATTGGCATCATACCTTCAGAATCTGAAATTCAATTAACATTAAAATGTATAGAAAATTAACCAACTAGGATAAAAATTTACCTTTTCTGTAATAATCTGTCTGATAAATATCTCTTGTAAGACCAAAATCCCCAATTTTAACTATGTTGTTATCACTAACCATACAATTTCGAGCTGCTAAATCTCTATGGACATATTTTTTAAATGATAGGTAAGACATTCCATCAGCAATTTCAATAGCCATTCGTAAGTTATCCTATGAAAAAAAAAATATATATACACATAATTTATAAACAATTTAGTACACATCTTAAAAGATTATATACCCTTAATGTTGGAGGTTTAAGAGAAGGATCTGTTGCCATATCTGGACGATGTTTAAGCAAATACGACTTGAGATCACCTTGAGGCATAAGTTCCATTAGAACAAATGCTGGTTGACCTTGTGATACAACACCATATAGGCGTACAACGTGAGCTGAACAAAATTCTCTGTAAACAAATATATTGCAATAATAATAGATTAAAAAACATAACGCACAACATTACTTTATTTGCACAAATAATTTTAAAATATTTTAGTTTATGTTCAAACTTACTTCATAACATTAGCTTCTGAAAGAAAATCATGTCGAACCATCATATTGTTATTTTCAGTAACAGTCTTGATTGCACATGGTACGATTTCATTTTCTTTTTTTTTCCAATTACCACGGTACACCATTCCAAAAGAACCTCGACCTAATGGCTCTAAAACTTCAACATCATCACGGGGAATTTCCCATTCATCAGTTTGATATTCTAAAAAACAAATATCAGTAATTAAAATTATAGTAAGCATGAATTATAATAATTCATTATTAATAATTAAGCTCACCACAACTAACGTAATCCGGATTACATGTGACAAATAATCTTGTTGAAGCTAATTTATTTTTATAATAACGATGTAAAACAAAGAATATCAACATAATCACAGCACCAATCATTCCAGTAACCATGAATATAATAAACATCAATTGAGGAGTAGTAATTGAAAGCGCCTCCTTAAAAATAAAAATAAATTATATATAACCATAAATTATAAAGAATTTAAATAAACACTTACGGGAATTAAAAAATAGCTATATTGTGTAAATTCCCCATAATCAGCTAATGACCTTGCACGTAATCGAAAACTATAATTTCCAGGTGCTACATTCGATAAAGTATGCGAGTAGTCAGATTGCTGATACTGCTGTCTGGTTATACAAACAACAGGTGAATTGAGCTATTTAAATACCAAAAATAAATTAATACATTTATACTTTGATTTAAAGTTAATAAATTTTAATTATTACTACATGATCTCCGACTTTTTTGTATTCTAACTGATAGCTAACAATAGGTCCATTTGAAACATCAGGTTCTTTCCAGAATATCTTTATTGAACCAGGGCTGGTAGTATTTGTATTAACAGCTTTTACAGTTGAAGGATCAATTCTATCAGCAGATTCTAAAATTTAAAGAAACAATTTAAATTAGGTTTGTAATGAGGAAATTAAGTAAAACATGTATATCGTGAATATGTGTATACGTGTGTATACAGTTTTATATTTTTATAGGCAAATTATTACTTTACTAGATAGCAACGTTTTGATAATTTTTTATATGCTAAAAATGATAGTCAGAATTATTTTCAAAGTTATGGCCAATTGAAGTGTTGCTGTTTTTTTGTTACTGCTTAAAATTAAGTAACCTCTCTTCAAACATTGCATAGTTCAACAAAAACTTGATTTATTTTGTAGTTTGATATCAAATTAATTTTTTTAGTTAAAGTTGGATGTTTTGAAAATTTAAATTCTAAAGCGTCTATCAGTTTGCTATGCAAAACTGTATTAGATAGGTCACAGATTAAAAACCAGTTTTTATGAATTTGAAACAATTTCTATTCCTATACATATTTTATAAAATTTAAATAAGTCCTAAAGACCTAAAATAAATTTAGTTTCTAACCCTGACTAATTTAAATAATTTGAATTGCCTGACAAAAATTTTTAAGAATCAATACACAACAAAAAATAAGTTTCAATATAAAGATATGAAATAAAACCTTAAACATAATTAGTTTACCTTTTTTGCTTGTTTGAGCTGTGGTCATTGCTTTTTGAATGCTACAATTACTAATGTTTTGATTAGACTCTTTGTTTTCATTTTTGAGCCATTCTCTACACACATATAATTCAATATTATAACTAGTAAAATGAGTTAGATTTTCATGCAATGTATAAGTCAACTGATTACTAGGAACTATTATTTTCTTATTTTCATCTAAAAAAAAAAAAAAATTGAATATTAATTGACATAAAATAAATTAAAATATAAATGCACCTTAATAATCAATAAATCCTAATAAAATATCTAATAAAATATAAATTACATACTTTCCAAATTTTTATCTGCATCAGATACAAAGATTCTTGAAATGGTACTATTTGGAAATTCTATTGGTTCAAAATTGGATAAATCACGTTTTTTCTTCGGTAAAGTATCACTTTTAGGTGGATTATTACTTGAAAAAATAAATATTAAAAGCATTAAATTAAATTCAAATAAAAATTAGGAAGGAAAAAAGGTGATCACTCTACTTTGTAGTAGAATTTGAGTTTACCTCGTGTCATTAAGTAAATCAATTTAATGAAGATTTTAAACTTGAATTCAATAATAAATTATAACATGCAAAAAAAAATACTGATTAGCCTATATTCCTAAATATAAATTATCATACATTTATATTGTTATTAATTATAACAAAAGTATATTTATTAATAGAAATACACACGATAGGTTGAGTTAATTTTATTTTAGTTTTATTATTATTTATTAGCAATAAATAGGAAATAATTTAAAACTAACCTAAATATTTTGATTATTACAATGACAATAATATAATATTACAAGACAATGTCATATTATAATATAATAATTTGCATAAACATTTGAAGTTCCACAAAATATAACAAAATAACTAAAATTGTAAATCTTTGTTTAAATATTTGATTTCATAAAAATTTGAAATTTAAACATTTAAATTTCTTTAAATTGTGTTATATTGTGTGTTATATATTTATTAGATATTTAGTTTTTATTAAAAAGCTTCATAATAGGAACATTTTATTAAATTTTCAAGTTTTATCAATAAAAATTGAATATTTAATACATTGCACTAACCACAAAATAATTTTCAATAAATTTAAACTTTAACATTTTAACACTTTCAATGCCGCTCATGATTTCGTAGATTATACCGTGAATCTAAAAACAACGAAAACTCAAACCAATTACAGATTTAAATTTAGAGTTTATTGTCTACAGCTGGTATACATTTCATAGTTTATTAAAATAAAATCAATAAAATTATGGCGGATACAAACGTACATGTTACTGACGCGTAAACGCGTCACTGGCCCAACGGAATAAACCATGTTGACGCATATATGCGTCATCGGCGTTGAAAGTGTTAATAAGAAATTATGGTTTTACACTAACTTTTTTTTTAAATTCCAATTATTATTATTTTTAAGAAATCTTAAATTAAATTTTCAAGCTTTTTAACTTAGTGACAGTTTTTAATAACATTTGTAGAAAAAAAATTTTCAAATTTCAAATGCCTTTAAATAGTTCATAAAAAAACATTGTATAGAAAATACTAATATAAACATTTGATGGACATTTCAAATAACAAAGGTTATTTTATTTTAATAATAACAAAATAGAAAACTTAATTTTGTTGAAAACTACTTGAAAATTTATACCACCTAACCTAACCTTTCAAAAATAATAATAATACCAACTAGATTTATTTTTCTGCCACTAAAGGAATTTAACTTAAAAACTTAAGTATTTTTACTGTCTAAGATAGTAAAGATAATAATAGACGAAAAATAAAATAAAACGGTTTAAAAGAATTCATCTAAAGTGGAGTAAGCTAATTTGCTAATATTAAGTTAATTTTACATACGTCTTAACATATAAAATGTTCTGCAAGTTATTTTCAAATTCTATCATTATTTGGATTTGTTGTTCATCTTTAAGTTTAGATTGTTTTTTTTCTGGTTGATCAGTACAATTACAATTTTCTTTTTGATCATTATTAACCATTTCAGGTCTAGCACCAGGATAACTATCAGCAAATTCATTGACATTTGGGCCTAATTATCAAGTTATACAAATATAAACATTTTTAATAAAACATAATTTTAAACTCAGAAAATTTAAATATTTATATATTTATTTAAATACATACTATTTTGACAATAATCCCTTTTCAGTAACGAATCCCCAGATATGTTAATTGATGTATATTTAATTATGTAATGTTTAAGTAAACCATTTGGTTCAGCAGGAGGCATCCATTCAATGCTTATACTATCAGCAGTTACAGATTTAACACGAAGATTTTGTGGAGGACTTGGCGCTATAAAATGTAAAATTTTATTAATTAATTTTTAACAAAATAAATTATACAAAAAAACCTACTTCCTGGCATTGTGCGAAAGTAATTTATATCACTTTGTGCACCATTGGATTCTGAGGCCATTGTATATGTCTTCACATAATATGCATATTGTGTATAAGGTTTCAGTCCTGTTATAAGAGCAACTAAATCATCAGTAGTTATTTCTGTTGATTCCACATCATCAGTTTTCCACCTAAATATTAAAATAATTGAGGATTTTAAATTTTATATTTATTTCAAATATGAAAATATAAAATCTGTACAAAATATACAATGCATGCAAAAAGTAAATTTAATTAAAGAAAGAATTATGAGGCGTTAGTCGTCCTGTGGCAATATCCAAATATTTTAAATAATTTAACTTCTATTTTTATTATATTTAATGCTCAATTTAATGTTTCATATTTACCCATCTCCACCACAAGCATCTCGACCATCATACAGGGAAACATTTTTATATGGTGCTTCTAAATAATAAACTACATATCCTAACAATGTACGAGTATCATAATGTTCAAAAGGTCGCCATTTCAATAAAACTGAATTTGAAAGTACAACTTCTGTTGATACATTCAGTTTTTTAACTGTGCCTGGAAATAAAAATTAAATTTTAAAGAGAAATATTTATAATAAATTTTAAAAATGAATAAAATTTAATTTTTACAAGCCATTTTATCTCCATTTGAATTTGGTGCTACTTCCAAATCATCTACATTTTTAAATCTGTCACCTAAATTAGCTTGTAATTGCTTTATTCTATATATACAAAGCTTTGGATTGAAGTGAAAAAATATTTGTCCACGTTCAATTCGTAATTCACCATCAGGTTTTCGAGTACTCCAATCCCACAATTCAACTAAATTTTGATTGTCCAAAACAACTAATGCATACCTTAGATTTGAAAAAAAATATACAGGTTTAATTTAAAACTTAAAAACATAGTCAATTTTATTAAATATTTACTTTGAACTTTCTAATATTTCTCCTCTAATGACATGTAATTTTCTCAAAAAAGTTAATGATACTAATGGAAATGACCTAACCACTTTTAAATAGCCAGTAATTTCTTCAATCATACTTAAGCTTTCTTCTAATTCTTTTACAATGTTCACTAAAATATTCATATAGATAATTAAATAATTAATAATTACATAAGGAATATAGTTTACATTAACTTATTTAAATGTTTTAGATAATCAGTATAGTAAATTATAATATTATTTATTTATTTGTATAATTATTATGATTTATAATTAAATTTCACATTTTAAAAGGGAATTTGTTTCAAAATTAAAATTTAGAAAAATAATATTAAGTATTTCTATACATAACACTTGCAATTTTAAGAAGTTAAGTTAAGGAGTTAATTTAATATCATTAATTTATACTTACTACCACCACGTATTTGTATTTCTAATGATCCATTTATAATAACACATCCTTTTAGTTTTTGGGCAGACTGGATACTTTCTACATTAGCTGCAATGCAAACTTTACGACATGGTCCTATAATAATATCAAACATTAAGTATTAGTCAATTAATCAATGATTTAAATTCATAATGAATCAAACTTTACCAGAACATTTTTGACATTTAAATACTTTTCCATAAATGTTTTCAGTAGGAACTTCCTCAAATCCAGGAGGACATTCCATTACACAAGATTTATTATTAAAAGGTTTCCATGATTGTAAATGTAACCCATTTTGTAAATCTCTTGAACGTGGCATACGATAACAATCACGTTCCGCAATACAACGCCGATTTTGATACTATAAAATAAAAAAATATGAATAAAAAATGATTTTTTTGATTAGAATTGACATTACTTACTGTTAATGTGTCAACTGGACATTCCTTCACACAATCCCGTTCATCTGCTAAATATTTACATGCAAAACAATCATCATGTTTAGGACCAGTACAACCTCCTAGACACTGTTCATGGCAACACGTGCCATCTTCAGTACAACTAAGATTACCACATTCTGGTGGACAAACTAAAAAAAAACAATTATAATCATTACCTACAAAAAAAAAAAGCATATTATAATAAAACTTTACTTTTTTGACAATGTTCAGTATTCCAACATAAAGGTTCATTAGTGTAATTAGAAACAGAACAACTTATGTCATTTGTCCATGGACACACAGGACATGCATTAACAGGACGATTATCCTAGTAATATTTAAAATGTTAAGAATTGCATTTTATAAGGTGTTTAATCAGTGGCGCTGAACTACTTTATTTTTAAGTATGGCTAAAAACAATCATTTATACTTATCAACCCTATTAAACCTAAGTCATGGAAACCAAAGCTAGCATTTTCCACCAGTTTCTTTAACTAAAAACTATTATTTTTACAAATTATATTATTTATTGCATAATATTTAAATATTAGTATTATTTAATATTGTAATACATTAGAAATTAATATATAAATAAATACTATATATTTTAATTAGCATAGAAATTATTTAAATAATTATCTAAAAACCATATATTATATATTATACTGCTTTTTCTTACATTTGTATAATTTTGAAATATTTTATACTTGTAAATTATACTTTATTTAAATTATTACTAGTTTTAGGATTATTTAGCATAGGCAGGGGGTATACCTATATTTAAGATATAGGTTCAGCGCCACTTGGTTAGGTATTTTTATAATTTATAAACTTACATATATATCATGTGATTCTTTTCCAGACGGTGCAATTCTTATCCAGTCAATAGTTTGTGTAAAACAAAGCATTGGGTTTTTAGTAATGTAAACAGCTCCTCTAACAACATCCCTTAAGTTATACAAACCCAACTCTTGCAAATGAACCATTTCATAAATTGCAATAGCATATGACATAAATAAGTCTTGTCCTCGGATTACAGATAGATTAGGGAAGAGTTTAGCAAGTGATTTCAAACCATTTACGCGATATAATAATAAATAACCAGTAATTTCTCGTAACTCGGGGAATGATAAAGATTCATAACTTGTTTCATTTGCATTATCGATTAAAACTATTTGAAGAAACCCTTCAATAACTCTACAACCACGGAGAGCATTCAGATTTTCAGCTTTATTTCTAATATCTTTACTTGGACATACTAAAAATAAATATATACATGTATATTAATAAATATTTATAATTTAGAGTAATAATTACAAAACTTACTTCTTCCAGCTGAGAAGTGTACTCCACTATTATTTGTAGGTTGAGTAGCTATTGGAGGTAAACTTGTAATTTGTGTCTGGTATTCAGCAGATGTTTGACTCACACTAAGTACAGCAACGCACCATAGGGCTATACATAGAAAGTCAGAGTTCCATACAGATTTTGATGCTATCAACCATGGTTTTCGATAATGATTTGAATTAATTTTAGAAAATTTGGTTGGTGTTGAAGGTCTTAAATTATTGTAATGCTCATAGTAAATATTGCAAGAAAAATTCCCACATAATCGACATCCGCCCAAGCCAGGGCAGCTGTCACGTAAACAGCGTATTTTGTCACACTCTCCACACATTATAACAAAATGTTTTTACATAGTTAATCTGAAAAATATTACATAAAAAAAATTAAAAATAAACTATACATATGATAGGTAGGTAACATAATTTTTGTTTTTGACTAAATGGAACAAGCTTGATAGGTAGGTACTATGTAAAAAAAAAATAATAATATGTTAATGGTTAAAATATTCTCAGTGGAATGTGATAAGATAAAAAAACAAGTTTCTGTAATAAATAAACAGGATATTTTATATTTTATCATTTTTATTGGTAATGAACTCAGAATAATAATAAATACCATTATTAATGTTGCTACTTGCTTTTAGTATTCTATGATAATTTTTTTTGTTACCTACTCATTTAACCCTTTCAGTCCCAAATTAAGTTCTGATAAAAAAAAAAAATATTTGCTTTCTAATTAGTTATATGTTATGCCTAACTAAGAAATTTTTTTTATTTCAAAATTTTTTGATCACCAAGTCATGAGTTATTGAATAATGCCATTGTAATTGCAATTAGGCGTTAACGATTGTAATCTGTTATGCTATCAGAATGGCAATTGGGCGTTAAAGAATGAATTACTAAACATTATAAATAAAGTCTTTTCAATTATATTTTTTTAGTTAAACATTTTTTTATAAATCTTAATAGTTAATAAAATAAAATAGACAATATAAAAAGTAAAATACAAATTTTATGTATCATACATACTATAAAATTTTTTGAATAATTCTTTAAACGTACATAATATTTTAATAACATAACAATTGTAACAAATAAAATTAAAATTGTAACAATAAACAAATATAAAAATCTTGGTTTATCATAATATCACATACATAATAAGAGATGCTTCAAATAAGTCTTATAAGTTACATAATATTTTAATATTTAATATAACTAATTGTAACAAATATAAAAACAACTTTATTTATCATAATATCACATACATAATTTGAGATTTTTGGAATAATAGTGAGTCTTTTCAAGTACATAACATTATATAATAAAATACTTTGTTAGCATCTTAATTGTTTATAATAAACAAAATTAACATTTTAAGTATAGAATTACAAAACAATTTTTTTTTTAATAAATATAACTAATGAAAACAATATATAGTATGAGAAACCTTCTCTAAGTATAAAATTGTACAAATAATAAAATATTTTTTTAGTAACTAGATTAGTTAATAGTTAACTATGGAAATTATAAAAACAGTTTCTATCTTTGGTCAAACATAAATGAACATTACATTTTTGACACATAATATGTGTTCTCATGGTACACCCCACACGTTTGCATAATGTTCCATCTCTTAAATTATCAATAAAAGCAAAATGATCAATTCTGTCTTTTATAATTTCTAATGGAGGATTTTTTGAATCTATTTTACGATGCTTTGTTGGGAGCTTAGCAACATCAAGTTTTGGGGATGATGAAGGACGTCCACGTTTCCTTGTTGGAGTTAATACTGAATTACCTAATTTAATAAGTGATTCAGCTAATAAATGTTTAAATGATAAAAGATCTAAGGTATTTTTTTTTGGTACTTTTAAAGCTTCACAATCAATTATGTACTGTAGCCATGAATTTGTAGTTGCCATATCAAAAACATGAAAAAGTAATCTCAATGTCCATTTTTTGGATTTAATAAAAACTCTGTAATAACTAATAAGTTGGTCATGGAGGTCTACACCTCCCATGGAGTTGTTATATACTCTAACTATTTCAGGTCTACTTATATCAATATATCTTTTTTCTTTTTTATCAAAACGCTTTACTATGTCTGGTGTTCCTGATGTTATATAATTAGATCCAAGACAAACAATTTTATTGTCACACCATTTGATTATACCAATTTTATTATCTTTAGAACTAACTTCATATGAAGAACCTCTTCCTAATTTGGTTAGTTCTTTATCTCCTATAATTGGGACTTTAGGAAAGCGATTTAACCGTATTGTACCTGCTGATTTTATACCTAAATGGTGAAGTGAGTTGAATAAATTATAAGAGCTAAAGAAATTATCAAAAAATAAAAAATGTTTATTTTTTTCAAGACTTTCAACTAATTTTAACACTACGGACGCGCCTAATCCATATTTTTTTAGAAAATTAGGGTCAATTTCAGTGGATTTTCCTTGATATAAAAGCATATCATAAACCATTCCCTTAGCAGAACATAATAAAAAGTTTTTTATACCCCAAGGGCAAGGCTTGCCTTTCATATACTGTTTTATTCCTAATTTACCTTTAAATTTTATCATTTGTTCATCGATGGAGAGGTTAGTGCTTTTTGGTAATGTTTTACAATGTTTAAGAAATGCATCATAAAGGGGTCTTATTTTAATAAATTTATCTTCATTGTTAACAGGTATTTCATTATTGTTTATAACATGAAAAGAAGACCTTAGCTCAAAAAAACGGTTTCTTGAAATACTATCAGCAATTAAATTAACTCTGAAATCACTTGTCCAGTATAACCTAATTCTTGTATGTTTTAAACAACCAATCAATAAATGAACTCCTACAAATATTTTCATTTCTGCAGAGGTAGTGTCATGAAAATTTAATTTATTATTTTGTTTAGCATAAATATTAGTATATTTAGCCATTTTTTCAAATTCTCCTTCAGGAAAATAATTCATAAAATAATCCAATGGACTTAATGTTTCAAAAATAGTAGATAATTCAGGTTCTGGTTGTTGGATATCAAATTCACTACATACCAATGGTTTCATATCCCACTTAATATCTTTTTTGTCAACAAATGGTAAATTTACCATAGGTGATATAATAGGTGTTTGAAATGAACTGGAAAAATCACTATTTTGAGATCCATGGGATATGGAAGTGACTTCACTTATTTCATCTAAGTATGAGTAATTAAAAATAAAATTATAAAAATATATGCAATAAAAAATAAAAATATAAAATATTTATAATTGAACATACCGTTATCATTAGGAATATCAACATCAAACAAATCAGGAAACAGGTCATTACCATCGTCATCGTTGAAATTAGTAAAATCATTTAAAAGTCGGTCTAGTTCAGATGTAGGAAAATTATTTTCTTCTATATTATCTTCGTCACCAGATAGAGATGATAAATCAGAGTCTCGGCCATTACCAAGTAATTCCAAAATATCAAAATCACAGAGTTGTTTTCGTGACATTACATATAAATACCTAAATTATTTCATATTACATAAAAACAATATTAAAATTATTTATAAGTAGGTAGTAAATTTGAATCTATAAAATACTTACGTTTGACAAAATGAAATTTAAATAACACGGTAACGCCGTAACGGTGGTTGACTAACGTCGCACGGACAGAAATGACACGAATAACAACCGTTTATCAGTGGTGTCAAATGTAAAATTTAGTTGATAACAATTACGACATTACGCCCAATTGCCATTGTAATGGCACAACATTTACGATACGATAAAATGATAACGAATAATATTAATAATTATATTACTTCATAATATGTTTACAATATCAGTGTGTACACAAAAAAAAAAATATGGGATTTTTAGAATTTGTTTTTCTATTGATAAAACAATGAAATGTGAAATAATAAAATAAATATTCCATCAAACATTTTTGTTATCAATAAATTTTGATTATCGTTTTATATAAGGTCCGAATCGTATTGTTATCATTTTTAACGTGTTCTACACCTGTTTTTACGTATAAATTCATGTATTACACAACGAAATAATTTAAATTCAATTTTATAACGACTTTTATATCATTATGCCATTCTAATGGCGTTGGGGACTGAAAGGGTTAATTAAACACACTAAATACAGATATAAATAAATATATATATATATTTAAGGTAATTGTTTTTTAAATAGTAATATGTACTAGGTTTGAACAGTGATAACTGATTTTTATTCATGTTTGAATGATTTTCAGATTATTTAATTTATAAGTATAATCTTAATAATAATAAAGAATATAGAAACATTTAATTTCTAATATTTGATGATATTAGATAAGTACATACTATTATTTTCATTATTGCTTTTTTAAATATTCCATATTAATTATAATGTAATCTGCTTAACATCTAATCTAAATTTTAAATTCTATTATTAATTTAATTTCAACTACCTAATAATTTAATGATTTACTTATTTACTTTTTATAAAATAAATATTATGGTAATAAATTTGAAACTAAAAAATATATAACATGTAATAAATATGTGATTAACTAATGAATCATTGCTTAGAACATAAGTCAAAACGATATTTAGTAAGTACCTATGGCTATTAGTCATAAATATATAAATAAAAAAAAAGATGAGTGTCAGTTTCTTCAAGTTGGTGTTTTTGAGATAGGTACTAGACAAAAGTAATTATACACTTATCAAAAATGCAATGATAATATTCCAAAGTCAACTAGTGACAATAATTATAAATAAATAATCAACAAATTATATTAATGTACCTATTGTGTCTATTATAATCACATATATTTTAACTTAATATAATTAAATTAAATACAATGATTCATCTGTCAATATAAAATTAGAACTATTTACATGGCCTGCCATGACATACTAATAAATTTAAACAGTTGGCTAATTTTAATTTGCATTATTATTATTTTTTTTTTTTTTTACTTGAGTATATTTCTGTGTTCCTGTGATGTATCGGTAACTTTAGAATTTAAGTATAAAAAACACTAACCCTGCTAATAAAATGAATACTCATAATAAATATACATACTACCTATTTAAAAAAATATGAGGAATTCGACAAATTTGTTAAAAAAACTTCTCTTTTAAGCAACTGTGTTGAATTATACTTATATAGTTATAGGGAATCTGAGAAAAAAAAACATTTAATACAAAATCTAACAAATTCACTTATCCATAAAAATGTATTTATAATATAAAAGTTATAAGTGCCTAATTCTATAATAATTGAGACGTACATATATATCTTATAATAAATGAAAAAAAAAACTAAAAGTAGTGAGTTTATAAAAAATATAACCTAAGAAGTACACTTTACCAACCTAAGGTATTGGAACTTTAAGTCTTAAATTTTCATTTTAAAAGATGTTAATACTTTTTTTTTAAATAATGACTTATGAGGTTTAACTAATATTTTGCAATAAAAAAAAAAATCATCCTGTATAAACAATTGTGCAAGACATAAATACAATTGATTTTAAAATACCTATGTTGTTTATCTACAAAATATTATTTACCTAATTTTTATTCCATTTAAATGTTATCATTTTTCTATGGATATTCATTAGACCTTAATAAAGTCAAAATGTAAATTGTAATATGAAAAAGTGGCTTGGTATGGTGCAGTACATACACTCAACTGCAGAAACACACTTAGTGTACATAACAGCCGGCGTTGCTAGTTCCAAGATGGGTGACCACCCGGAATTTTTAGCAACGAATCCATACCACTCATGTGTTTAAACAAACCTATCCAATATAAAAACAAACCTACAGTACTCTACCCCAGTGTTTCCCAACTTCTTTTACTCGCGGAACCTTTGCAGGAGCTTGAAAGTTTTGTGGAACCCCCATATAATTGTTGGAGCTATTCTATGTTAGTATTATAATTTAAATCAAAAATATTGTTAATTAATTTATATTTTTTTAAATTTCTCACGGAACCCTTGGCGCTGGCTGACGGAACCCTTAGGTTCCGCGGAACACCAGTTGGGAAACACTGCTCTACCCCACAGTTCTACAGGCAATGACCTGAGTTGACAAAGCCATAAACCTCCCCCCCCCCAAAAAAAAAAAAAAAATTTAGTCATAAATACTGTATTCCAGTATTTTAAGCTTAAATATTTTAAAATGGAAATTATTTAACTTTAATAAAAATAATTATAAATTGTGCAATTAAAAATTTAATTAAACATATTTGCTAAAAAAGGTGTGTCTATTTACTTTGGATTTTTGCTGGTTATTACCAATTATATCAGTAGTTCCCACACTGCAAGACGTACATTTTAAAGGAGGTGCGAGGCAAATGTTGATATTGTATACAACATACTTAAACAGTAAACATTAATAAAAATGCTGTTTCATTTATGCAAGAGTTACATGATAAAATTTTTTTGTTCTTGGGGATACATGGATATGTAAACAAATAAGTTTGGAAACTGCTGAATTATAGGCTAAGGTAAATGCCTCAATAAATGCTTAAGATAAAACCTATGTAATTAATATTGATAGATACATATTTTAGACAAATATTGAGTATCTATCAAATCTATCAAAATACTAACCCCGATGAACATTAAGAATTACTATTTAAAATTTGAAAAAATAATAAAGAAAGAAATAAAATATTATATAGACACTCACATCATAAAGATTCAGAAATAATTATTATTATATTGTATGAATAAGATATAAGCTGATATTTCTATTTTATTTTTTAGAGCTGACATATCATAATATTGTATATCTAAAAAAAAACCTTAAAAAAGATTATATACTTAGGTAATATAGACTTCTACGTTACTAAGTGCTATTATATACTATAAATCTCATAGTTTGATTTCAATCCCTTACTCAGGATTTGTTAGAATAATTCAGAGAATAATTGATGGCTTAATCATAGGATTCTATCTCAATTTGTCATTTAATACAGAAATATTTCCCAAACCAATCCCACTATTACTATTGTTCAATAACCTTAATCTCCCAATAAAACACATAACCTCCTTCTATGCCTGATTTATAACTACACCTTACTTTTCTCTAATACCTATGTAATTTCATTGAATGACTATCCCTTTACACACTCTGTAAATTCATCATAAATTGTCAAATTCCACCATCTCCTCTCCAACTGCCATACATTGTCGCAACAAAGTGTCAACTATTATCTCTTTTTAAATCTTCCAACATCTTTTTAAAAATTAGGTAATGAAAATTAGAAGGGAAAAATAGGGAACAGAAATTTTCTTTGGAATAGAATACCTATGTTCTAAACATAAAATAATATTTCTCAAAATAATCTGAATATTAATTATTTATTATTTATTGAGTTTTAATTTTTACATATTTTTAATACATGGAATTTGTCAGAAAATATGTAATTAAAAAAATTGTTGTATGATTGTATCAATTATAAATGATATATTTATGGGGAGGATTAAGAAGATATATACTCTAAGAAGCACAATAAATCTCTTGTTTTTATTTCATTTTGTTTTTTATTTTATAAATTTAAATATTATAATGCATGATATTAATACCTATTTGTTCTTTTATTATTATTATTGTTATATATAAATTACTGAAAATGTACGTATATAATATTATATTATATATTCATTATTCATATTGTTATAGAAAAAAAAAAACTGTAATTGGAATTTATTTCCGTAATAAAGAAAATATTATTATTATTATTATTATATTTCCTTCCTTGATTTCCTTTTTTTATTTGCTTATATTTATTAAGTTTTAGTCCTGCTTTTTATCAATATGCAATAAAATGCTGGGACATTTGGTATCGACAAATTTAGTCATATTTCCCCTTCAAATATATCCTATACACATTACTGATTGATAATTAATATAAAACTCTTGAATTGTGTACCTCCTAAATTAATACCTACGATATTACTAGGTAACATACATATTAATTGATAAAACATTTTGCTGCATTATTAAAATTAAATTTCTTATGTTGAAATGCATATAAATAAAGTTATTTAACAGTTAAATTATATTTTAGAGGTACCTATGTACTTTATTAAACCCTATTAAACGATCCATAAACAAATACTTTTGATTTACCTACATGTCAAAATAATAAGATTACTGAATGAAAAAGTAAAATTAACCTAGCTACACATAAAATTGAATAAATATATGTAAATAAATAGTTTACAATTATAAAGTACTTAGTTTACATTTTTTAATAGTTGATAACATAGTATTTTTTGATAAACATTTTTATAAAAATATATCCAATATAAATATTATATCTTATGTGTATTCTTATTAATTTAATCTAAAAACAAGAAGTGAATATTGTAATATACCTATTAAATGTTTTATTTTTTTATCAAATTAATATCTATGCATTACAGACAATCATGAAATAATATGTTTTTTATGTACCTACCTATTTTTTTCAATGTTAAAAACACATAACAATCTACATAGTATAGCAGACTACACAAATAAGGAAAAATTGTTATTCACAATATTAATATCTACTTATTTTATTTAATGTTTTAAATAGAATTAGAGTCAAGCAAACATTGCACACACTATAAAACTAATATTGAATACACAGGAAAATATGAAATGACTAATGAGAGATAACTCTAGAGATTATTTAATAATAAACTGTACTTATTAATATGGCTTAACAGTAATGAACAAATTAAAATGTTCTTAAAATATGAATCTAGTTTTTCAATATATTATATTGACTTACTGTCGGTAACTAAAAATATACAATAGATGTTATGTATAAATACAAAATTGTTGATGATAAAATATACCTATGATGTAGGTACACACCTATCTGAGCTGATTAAAAATTAGACAATTTATAATACTAATTAATTAACAGAAAAGCACTGCAGTCCTCAGCAGGATCATATTGGCTATCGTCCCAATATTAACAATCACTTACGTGTACATTGGCCAAAAGGTATGTTCGATGATTTAGGTACTGCACGCTTATGCAAATTGAGTAGGTACCTACTGATACAAACAACGAAAACTACGTTGGACAATTAATAACTTGTGAATAAAAACAATCTGTATGTAAAAAACGATCGGAAAATAGTTTTCACACCCGATTCATAATTATTAAAATACTTGCGAGAGCAATGGTTAATAGTAATAGTAGTTGGTTGTGAGTAGTAGTAGTAGTAACTAGTAGTAAATATATAATAGTAGGTACATAATAAATTTCTTATCAGTGCTGATAATTTTGCACTGACTTCTTATCACGACGAACCACCGTTCACGAAGAAAAAAAATATTTCCGATATAACCAATTTCATTTTTTTGACCCAGGAACGCCACGATTTATTTTGTTTAAATGCAATTTTCTATCTATTATACTCCTAAATAGTATTATAATATTAGTTAATCTTAACAATAGTAGCACCTATATTTTGTTTTCCCGTGTTAAACAGCCGTACAGCGCCTAACATACTTAACTAAGATAGACATCGATGTGACAAATGCACAAAACAACAATTATTTCGATCATCTAACCAATATCGTCAGTCATTCATTCATAACAGCGTTAGTTCTTAATGTTACAATGTTTTTTTTTATAGATTTCGATAACGGACTATTTACACAACAGTCGGTACCTACGTGTGACCTATACGCCCGTCTTACATAATATTATTATTTACTAAACTAATAATGGATCTATTGCCATTTACAACTGCTAAAACTTGTGTACGCGTACTAGGTAGATGGTTTATGATAGTACATAATGTGTGTGTGTGTAGTACCTACCTCCTAAATCCGTGTTGATGTGACGCATTATCCGTAATTCGAATCTTGGGAATACGGCGGCGGCGGGGTGCGAGTACACACTTGTTTTTTTCGTTTCGATCAGAAAAACACTCGAATCGGAGTCGGCGAAGAACAACGACAACGAATTACAATAACATTATAAAATATAAAATTATTATTATTGAAATCACGATAAGTAAAATATTTGTTACACTGTTGCGCACACAAATCGTAATTTTATGTTATTATATGTATTTTTTAACCACTCGTAGTCGTTACACTCTGTAAATACTGTAATACACGCACGATAATAATATTATTATTTATTACTTTAATGTATATCGAATGTGCAACACAACTGCAATACGGTCGACCGCGTTCGTATATATCTTCCGACAGGACGACGCGATCGTCGCGTATATTATAATAATATTATTAACACGGAGCGAACGGTAGTGCGTTGTTAAAACGATCGCGAAAACTGAGCAACGTTAAACTATTGCCCTCAGCGGAGGACGTTTTTAACAGAAAAATGCGCACAGCAAGCGCGTCGCTCCGCCATTGTCAACACAACACGCACCGCGGAGAAAAGGTCAATGACACCGGAGCCCGATGCGATCAAAACAACGCGAAATAATATCATAACGGAAAACCCCGGATTCGTCAACACGATCGCACGCGAACGCGATTTTATAATATATTATTAAATGTTATTTAATTTATTAAGAACGGTTAATTAATATGACAAAATAATAATTAATAATAATACAATACTTTATAATACACTGAGTACGATATATTATTGTGATGTCGGTGGTTTTTCGTAATTACCTATTAAATTATGGCGTTCACGTTGGTCGTATACGACAAGTAATAAAAAAAATAATAAAATATTATTATTGTATATTACGGTATACGGTTAAAACGCGACTACGGAGTAGTGAGTACGACGGACTTATAGTACGGCAACGACGGCGGCGGCAGCAGTGGCGACGATGACGACGGCGGCGACGTGACACGACCGACCGTCCACGAAATCGATGTTTATTTTATTATTATTATTATTATTATTATTATTATATGCACTCGGCTGTTTTAATGAATGAGAATATTATATCAGATATACGTCGTGATGTAGGTGATTCTCTCGCAACGATTGTATACCATTACCATACACCATGCGTATGTCACGTTTTTTTGCTCCTCTTTATTATTATTACTGCCCTTATATATTTGCACACACAATTTCAATAATAATATATTATTATTATAACGTATTGGTATTAATCTGCGGATTACAGTACTAAAGTCTGTGCCGTCTGCTACAGTTATACATATAATTTGTATAACATACAAAATATATGATAATACGTATTATTATTATATATAAACAACTATGTTGTTGTAAAAATATCTATCAGATGTAATGCAAAATGTATATTATATAGTGTCGACTGTCGATGACATCGTACGCGAAATCGCACACTTTCGCAATACGACAAAATAACAGCAATAACGGAGAATACGGACGTGCGGACGGATTTTGCGGTGCACTCTCGGACGCGGTTTCGGAGAATGTAAACAATTATTCTTATAATCAACGTCTACAATTTTGTACAGTACTTTATGACATTATATTTTAATAACAATGTTTTGTGTATCGTACGATGTGTTGTTACAGCGCATTTACGACAGCGACAATAACAATATTTGATCGTACGACTATTACAGCAACACAATATAGCACGCCGCACGGTGTATAAATACGTCGCAGACAAGTGCGATGTGCTTCGCGCGCGTACACGTACAACTATAAAATAGTAAAATACAACGCAGTCGACTCCTCAGCAAATGCGCAATAAACACTCGCTCACGCAAACGCGCGCACACGCACACTATGGTCGGCGGTGATGGTGGCGGCGGCGTCGGCGTCGACACGGACGTCAGACCAGACAAAACAACGCACACCGGCCTGCCCCTCACTCCCCGACCGTCGTCATTCACCGCAGTCCCCACCATCGTTGCCGGGGCAGTGTTGTTGTTATTTACATCCTCAGCGGCGGCGGCGTCGGAAATCGGGCACGGAATGGGGTTATGGGGAAAATATGTGAAACCGTGATCTAGATTACGGGGCGACGGGCGTGCTGCAAGTAGTAGTCGTAGCCTCGTAGCAGCGGCCCACGCTGCCGCCGCGCTCGGTATAATACGAGTATACGACCCATACGCGTTTTTACAGCAGCTGCCCGTGGATCCGCGCACTGGCCCAGACTGACTCGATTATATAATAATAATGCATAATATTAAATATGAGAAGAGTTAGGCGAATACAGTTTTTTTTTTTAAACGGGTCGGTCGAGACTAAAAGTAATAAACAGTACTCAAAGTCCCTTGTCGCTATATCTAGAGTATTTGAAAATTTGAAAATTGCGGGTTCTATTATTAACACCTTAGTTTATTAAGCATAAAAAAGGTGTGGGAAAAAATTGAACATTGACATTTGACAAAATATTGGATTTCAAGATATTAGTTGTTGATTAATTTTTTCAACAGTCGAGTAATACTCCATTTAAGTCCATAGTAAATTGAGTATTTATTTTGATTCATGCGTCAAATAATCAATTTAATTCAAAAGAACCGAGTATTTACGAGTATAAAATAAATATGTAATAAAGTTGAGTACTTGACTCGAGATTTTTTTTTTAAATTTGAGTAGTAGACAAGAAACGAAAAACACTAAGTTTATGTCACGGACAAATGCCAATTTACAATTCTATAAAATATTGTTAGGTGATACAGTGGCGCAACTAGAGTTCAAATCTTGGGGGTGCTACAATTATAAATTGCTTACAATGCCATGGGAGGCTTTGCTCCTCACACCCCCCAACTTGACATAATCCTAGTATTTAAATTATACTAGTTTTATATTCGCAATATCATTTTTGGAAAAAAAAATATGACACAAAATTCATTTTTTTATTATAGTATTTGATTATTTTGATTATACTACATTATATTCTTAAGTGTTAAACATAATTTTTTATCAACATTTTTATGATTAGAGCCTATGGAAGTTCATGCATTTGCATTGTTTTACTGAGTGCATCAAAAAGTTGCTGGATGAGATAAAAAATCACAATCTAACAAGTTCAAAAATTAAATTTAAATGTAGGTACATACTACATATTTTCGTATATTTTGAGGTTTTTAAAAATATATGCATACTTACAAATAAAATTGCATCTTATTACATTTTAATGTTATTTTTTTTATTAATATTTTACGATAATATCGAACTTTGAGTATATTTTAAAATTCATTTCTTGAAAAATATGTCCTTTTAAAAATATTGCCAATATAAAATAAATATCTGATAAAAATTAAAGATCTTTGCTTGGTCGGGCTGATAATTGTCGTTCATTTGTAATTGAAAATCTATCAAAATATTCAAAATCCCTAGTTGTAAATTTTAATTCCTGAAGTACCTTAATATAATATATTATATCATATTGAAATTGTACTTATTTTTTAAATCAATCTTTTAAATATTATTTTTATTAAAAACGAAAAATCTTAACATAAAAAAAAACAAAATACATATTTAGCGCATATTTTAATAATATTTTAAGCACATATTTTGATAGTTTTTAGTGCATGAACTTCCTGGCCCTATTTATGATAGGTTAAATTACTAATAAGTAAAGCGCTGCTGTAACATGTTGCTTCGCCACCAATTTTTCAATTTCCTCATTGAGGAAAAACTTCGTATCATCGTTTGCATGTCGCAGAACTGACAAGAGGTATGGTTAATGCAACCTTTGGAAATACTTATTTATTTAGAATTTTTTTTTATGTCATCTAACCTGTTTTTTAAATTGTTCTTTACTACATTTCTGTTTTTAAGAACTATGTGTTTGAATTTATTATTTCATAAAATCATAAAATAAACTACATTGTTAAAACTAGATATTTGAAATTACAAAGACGTGGAACTTGGGGGGTGCTTCAGCACCCCCTAGCACCCCCGTAGTTGCGCCACTGAGGTGATAGTTTGAAAATGTGATTATAAATTTAATATATATTAATATGATACAAATACCATATCATTTTAGATAATTATGTAGAGGACTTCCATAATATAAATATTATTATAGCTTTATTTACATCACCTATATAGACCAGGCGCGGATTCAGTAGGGGGGCGGAGGGGGCGGCCGCCCCACCCGTAAGCTGTGTTTTGTTTAGGAAAAATTCCCAGTAAAAAGATTTAAAACTAATTTTAATACGTTGAGTGCCGTGGTCGACGGGTAGTAGTAAATTGTCAATTTGTATAGGCTTATTTTTGGCTTTATAATTTACTCGGTTATCAGAGCAATTCTTCCGTTTATATACGTGGTTATTCGCCCCCCCCCCTAGGTTAGGTTAGGTTATCCTATAGGATATAATATATCATACTATAATCATAAATAAATGTATATAAGTATACTTAAATTCCAACAGTTAAAGCTCTACATTTTTCGGGCATAGCGTTGAATAGCTAGGTACTGATTGTAATATTATAAAAAAAGTATTTGAATTTGAGGGTGCTACTTTTAAAATTGAGGGTGCTAATACCCCCTAAGCACCCCCTATTTGCGCCTATGGTTAAATTTAAAAGCCAATAGCTGGGGAGGGGGCTAAAGGAGCTATAGCCTCCTCCATTGGCCATATTTTTTAAATTGTTTTGAAATATGGAAATTGTCTTACAAATTTTAATTATTTAAAATAGTAAATGCGTTAACGGCAAATCAACGGTTATTTGTTATCAGTATTTTTGTTTTTAATTTTCAATAATTCAAGTTAAAAGTATTTAGTTCTCTCCCATAAAAAAATCCCGGATACGCCTCTGGTAAAAGCAACAAATGTATAAAGGCTTCCAGGAATAGGCATGTACAAGAAACTCCATTAAATCAACATTTCTAAAATATTATTTTTAAATACATGAAAATAAATATGAGATCATATGAGTATTTAAGAAAAATAAGCAACAATAGTTTACAAAACAAAAGATCATTTCATAAATTGAATATTTAATTGGTGATAAAAATAAAAAGTACCTACATTTTTTTAATATAAAATCGAGTTTTTTTTGTTTTTCTCTAGAAAATCTGTAAGTATTATATAATTTATATTTTTAAAATTATTTTCACTGTCTATATAAATATCTTTATAGATATATTACATAAGAGCTAACCCAGTTAATCTTTCTTCGCTCATTCTAGCCCTTACCAAGTTTTAAGTAGAAGTTAAGAAGAAAATTTTTTTCTGCTGTTACGATAGAAATCGGCAATATAACTAATATTTTAATAAATTATATAAATATTTTATAGTCATAAGTCATTGAAATCGAAAATGATTTAATGTTTCATAAGCAAAATGGCCAAAAATGTATATTTTTAAATTCAAGATTTAATAATAAAGAATTTTCCATAATAGATTTATGCTCTATAGCTCTCCTAACTCCTTCTAACTTTGTGATATAAGAAGATCTATTTAATAAGCTGCTGTATTGGTTTGAAATTATCTCATTTCTCAATTGCATCATTAAATAATAATTATATTTGTTTCCTGTTTTTGTCTATTTTTAGCGAAATGCCAAAATGATATGTTTTTTTTCGTAGGAAATAATAATTTAAATAACTTTTAATCAAAAATAAATAATTTAACGATTACATAAAAACTATGTTTAGGGATTATTGGGTAGCCCCCACCCGTAGATCCGCGTCTGACTAAAATGCTCAATTAAGATTGTATATAATATACTATATATCTAGTATATTAGATAAATTAAACAACACTACCTATATTATTTATTTTGAATTATGATACTGAAGCCGTTTTCTGCACAAAAAATGATAATAGTTAAGTTAGAATTTATACAATGTTAAAACTTAAAAAACTATTCATAATGAACTAAGTGAACATGAAGAGTATATTGAGTATAATATATGTATAAATATTTGCTTATATACAAGATATTATTATAACACAAATAATAATGAAGACATGATGAATTTAAAACAATTCAAAAATATTTAAATTGAACTATTAAAACCTTTTACAAACAAACGGTGATATACCTAATGACACAATTAATTTAACAAAATAATAAAAAAATATATAATAAATACATTTAATGACTCATTTTGAAAAATTAATTCTAAATATGGTAAAAAATTATTAGTTTTATTAGATAATAAAATATAAATCAATTTTACTAGATAAATAAAGTAAATTATAGATTAAAATAAATTGTATGTTTATAGCTCATAAATTATAATATTATGTCATATTGACTTAATAACGCACGCGCAATCAGTAGGGTAAGACTTGAAGAGTCTCTACTCATGTGATTTTAGCCTCAATAAATATTTAAGTTGTTATTTTTTTAAACTGGAAGTAAGCATTATACAGACTAGGATTAGTACACTATATCAGTCCCTTATAATTTTTGTATTTGTGTCTTTATGGTAAGCATTGTACACATTTTTTTACTGCGATTTTCTATACACATAAACCGGATCTTATATATATACATATTTTTAATGACAAGTGGTGATAAGATAAGTATTGTAAATCTATAACTCTTATTCAATTTTGATTTCGGGGGGTGTTGCTGATTTCCGTCAAAATTTAACTTTCTGTTCTCCGCTAGTTATAAACTATATAGAATTTCAATGTTTAAGAACCTTTGTGTAATAATTTAATAATATTATAATTGTTAGTAAACTATAATATAGGTATAGGTACACACTACACGACTACACAGTTAGTGTAAGTTAGTGTAGTTATAATTACTGTAAACTTATAACTATTTAAATCATTACGCACAATTTTTTTCAAATACCATCATCCCATTATAAGGTAAGAACTATCTATATTTAGTAAGTAAGTATAGGTTTAAATAGTTGAATACATTTTCATAATTTGTATTAATTACACATCATCAAGTAATCTGAATTATAAAGTTGTGTGATTTGCTTCTTTTACAAAAGTTGAATTAATAAATGTTAAAAATTGCTATTTATTGGAAAAATTCTAAATTTGGAAACAATTTAGATTTATGCCGTATAAAATATCAATAACTATAATTCGGATATCACTTAGGTATGGGAATCAATTTAGTCGGATGCATAATAATAAATTCTTCTAGGGTATTTGAGTATTTCAAAGCCTCCCTTGATCAAAATCATATTCATTTATTATTAAGTTTGATTGGTAATTCAATCCGTTTTTGATTTAGGTATAGTTAGTAGTTACCATAAGTCCGCAAAAAAAAATATTTACTAGAAATACAAATTTTCTATATCAGCTAATTATATTATATAGATTTTATATAATCTATTTAATTTTTTCAATAAATAATAAATTGAGCTCAATTAAATTGGATTAAAGACCCTTTGAAACAAAACTAAAACAATCATGACTTTAGTTAGTATGCAAATCGAAGATAAGTACATTTTCCACTTTATAACTGTTGTATTTAATATTCTGAATTTTATTTATAGTTTATTTCTTTATGATTAAAGTCATATTTTAGTGTTATCATAAGAACAGATTTTGTAGAAAAATACATAGGTATCAAGTTTTTAATTTGATATCAAAACATCGTGTTTTTTACTTCTTTCACACGACAGCAGCATTATCAATTGTCAAAAACCGATAAATTAAATTTTTTAGATAAAGTATAAGATAAATTAAAATTACGTCATACAAAATATATTTCTATATAACTAAAAAGTATAAAAATAGGTGAGCGCACTGCTGTACAGTAGGTTAGATGGTCGAGGTGTCAAATAAACTTCATCGTCGAGGTGTCAAATGTACCTCATCGTCGAGGAATAAGTCATTGTTATGTATATGTATTAAATTTGAATTCATTGATAAATTATTACAGACGAAAAACCATTAGGATCGAGGACGGTCTATCAAACTATACAGTATACATTACCAATACTATAAGTATATTTTATGATGTAATTATATATTATATTGCTATTAAAGTAATTTGAGGTTCTGTTACTGCAATGAATATATTATTAATCATATTAATATTCGTGTCAATTTATAAATCATATTTAGATTGCTTATTAAATAATAATTTTAATAAAAATAAAAATTTAATTTATCCTCTGATTAAGTTGAATTAATTTTTTAGATAAACATTGCATTTGAAAATGTTATTGTATGTTTAAATCGTATATGACAATGCATTTTAATATTTTTTAATTGGTGTGTGGACAACATTATAATATTATATAACACCATTTCATTTTCAAGCTTTTTAACTGAATCAAACTGTAGTTTCTATCGCATATATATATAAAATAAAAACTAATCAAAACAGTGGCGGCTATCCTCAAAAAAATATGTGTTGCTGAAAATATTTCTGATGACCTACCACCCACCACAACCTACAAATATTAGTTATAAAATACAAATCCCCAATATTCAATCAGTGGGTCATATATTTTTCCAATTTTTGATAATTTTGCATGTGTTGCTCAACCAACACATAGACCATAGGATAGCCGCCACTGAATTAAAATTTGTCTATAAATTGTTCAAAAAGAAATTAATTATTTAAAATATCATCATATAATAATACATAGAAAATGTTAATGTTTTTTTTATTTACATTTGACACCTCAAAGGGGTTACGAGAACTTGAAAGGTATTATGAAGGTAATAGGTATACGATTAATTAGTTCTGACATTTACGTATTAATATATTATAATTGGTAACGTCGTATTGAGAGAAAACGATTGTTATGGCATTATGGCAACGTTGCTTTTAAAATCATCACTCATGAATCATGAGTAATCGGTTATAGGTTTATAAGGAATTTCCAGAATCGTGTTTGTATACAAATGGTTAAAATTTACAATTTAATGATTCTTATGTGCAGATAATAAAGTCTCTAACCAGTTGAAGGTTTATTGACTTTATTGTCAAATGTTGATGCCTGTTCAACATTTTAAAATTTTAGATAATAAGTAAAAACGAAAAGCCCCGCTCTCACGTTTCACATACACATTCAACAAAATGTCCATCACCATTGGCGAAACTAGAGAGGACTTAGGGGGCTTAGCCCGCTCAAAATATATTTTAGGCCTTCACATTTTTTTGATTATTTAAGATTTAATATAATTTAAGAATAAGATAGTGAGATTTTGAGATACATCCTATGCAATATGACGTAGTATAGAATTATTCAAAAGTAAATTGTATAAATATTAAATATTAAAGTTTATTTTGCAATATGTATTTTAATAACAATATTTTTATCTAATAAATATTATGCGGGGCGCGGGCATGCGTCAACGGCCCAGCGACATTACGATGGTCACCATTCAATGTTTTTGTTTTATTTTGGTGATTAAAAATGGATAAAAAAAAAATGATTATTGAGAAAATTGTATACAAATGATATGATCACTCTGCAGTAAAAATATAATATAATATTTTTATCACTATATAAAATGCTATTCTGAGAACATCAATTTTTAAAACTGAACCTTTGGTTATAACGTCTTGTAAGCATCTAGGTAAACCGTGGCAAGTAGAAGTGACTAAAGTTATTGCTAAGATTAAAATTAAAACTACTCATTCAAATTTTGATTATATTATCATTTTGGTTATTTTTACTGTTGATTTTTTTTATTTCAAGGCAGTCTTTAACCTTTTTGTGGCCCTGGGCAGTAGTATAATGGGCCGCTACAACAGAGAAATATTATTATTATTATTTTTTTAATTGTATTAATGAGATAACAATATTGTTTCTCTTCAATTTTACCCCCCCCCCCCTCACTATAAAACGGAACTGATGTCCGGATTTGGTCTAAAAACATTATGGTAACCCTATATATGTAACACTTTTTTAACATATTTATAAGTATAGCTGCAATCTGCATTTAACATTGTCAATAATTGTCATTTGTCATTTATATTATGTCATTAAAAAAATGTTACTTAAATAAATTATTAAAATTATTAACAATTGACAATTTATTTTATTTTTTTAATTATTTTAAATTTTTGCCCTTAAATATCTTTGATATTATGTATAGGTACAAAATACAAATGACAAATGACAATGTTATATGCGGTTTGCAGCTATACTTATAAATATGTTAAAAAAATGTTACATAGATAAGTGTAATGAATATAATTAATTATGTAAATCATAATAAAATAACGAATAATGTATTTATAGTTGGTTCGGGACTTTTTTTCCTAGATTCATAGAAAATTATCATATAAGTATTGGTAGTCAGAAAAAAAAGCCATATGGGAAAAATAATTCAGGGTAAAAAAGCCACGGGAAAAATAAGCCAATGAAAAAATGCAATTTATTTATTAAAAATAGTTGTATTAAATGTAGTAAATTATATTATTAAATATCTATTCTATAGTAATAAATATATTTTAGATTTTAAACAAAGCAATGAATGTATTGATTTTATTTATTTTACTATCATAATTTTTTTTTTGTGTTTGACATCTTCTTTTGGGAAAATAAAAGTGTTTCGATTTCCTTAATTACATATGTTAAGGAAATTATTAAGTTCATACTGCAATGTAAATTTAAAAAAGAATCACCCTGTACAAAGTATATATATTATACTTAATAAATATTACTAATACATATACTAAGACATTAATCAATTGATTTCAAGATAATATCCACAAAATACCATATTATTTTTGCTCAATTTATGGCATTTTCTGTCATTTTATTCTGAAGGAAATCACACATCTATACTCTCAGAGATACACATCTATCTCCTCTATATAATACGCTATACTAATTTAATATTAATTTAATTTGTCTTTTTTTTCAAGTGGCTTTTTCTTTTCGTGGATTATTTTTCTCGTGGCTCTTTTTTTCCTACATTCATAAATTTTATGTGAACATTTCTACAAATATCTACAATTATTCGTTTTTAAATTACACTAAAAAATAATAATTTTTTCAAAAACAGGATTTGCTCAAAAATTCTTGTTTTTCTTAAATGTTGTATTTGTTTTTCTGATTATTTTGATTAATACTCATTTTTAAATACAATCTAATTTCCTACCTGAAATCACCCTCAAATAAGTTAATATTCGAAATTCGAAGCATTTTTTTTTCAACTACTTAACGTGTATACAGACAAAAAGACTGATCATTATAAAACTAATACATTATTCATTACTTCGTTCTGAATCTAAATATTTTAAATAAACATAAAAAGTTAAAGAGACTTTAAATACTTATACAAGATTACAAATTACAATACATTGTTACAAACAAATATAAAACCAAACAAGTAAATATCTTTTTAGTTTTAATATCTCGCCTAAATACGCCTCCACGGGTCTCTGGATTCGTGTATATAATACTGATGTAGTGTGACTTGATTTAAGTACCTACGTTCAACACATTGTTATGTATAAATTATACATTTATTTTACGGTATTATTTGGATTTTACAAACGTATATTTGTATATATAATAATATAATATTATACAAACAACTGAAACAACTTTAGCATGGCGTACACAAAAATTGTGATTTATTCAAAAAATATGTTTTACACAAATATTTTCATGTATTTATACATAAAAACAAAATCCAATGGAAGGTAAACACCTAAACGTGTGTACATTATTACAAACATACCATACAAATTACAAATAATATGTGCAACAAAAATAAATTGTAAATAATGATCGTATATAATGGCGTCCTACATTACTAGGAATTTGTGATTATAATATACATTATACATATTATTTTATATATGACTAATCATGTGTCATACCTTGACACACTGCCTTCGGAAATTCTTCAGGAAACAGTAGACGTGGATCGAAACTAGGAAGTGATGAGATTCACAAACAAACGTATAGAATTCTATAGAATAATCTAGATTTCGCCCTCGTTTCATCAAAATGTCGGACAGTCTGTAATTAGGCGAATTGCGTTTTTACCCGCATAATAAAAGTAATGTGTTAGGAAGTGGCGCATTTAATGGGGGGGGGGGGGCGAAATGGGCAAATGCCCCAAGCGGTAAATTTTTGGGAGCGGCAAAATATTCTAACTTTTATTATTGATATTGCTCTAAAAATGCTTTTATGTACACCTTCAAGTAATTGTTCAACGGAAAGATCTTTCTCCATTAAAAAGGGTCAAAACTTATTTAAGATGAACAATAGGAGAAAATCGTCTTAATTCATTAGCAATCTTCAAAATTGAAGCTGATTTAACAAAAACTATTAATTTTAATGATATTATTGAAAATTTTGCTTCTCAAAAGTCAAGAAAAAAATTATAAGCTATCGATTATTTTATTATATATAATTAATAATAAATATTATTTATTTAATCTAATATATTATGCCATGTTATTCATTGTGCATATAATAAGTGTTGATTCTGTTTTCTATATTTTATATTATATAATATATATATATTTTTTAAAAAAGGAATATTCACTTTGAATAAAAAAGATTAGGTTAACGTTAAGAAATGTATATTTCTATAAATTTATCTAATACAATATCGCAAAACAACTGATTTATAATTTGTTCATAAAATTAATTTTTTTATTGCTTAACTTTGAATTTATTTGTATACATTTTTTTTTTTTTTTTTGGTAAGGGGAAATGACGGAAAAATTATTTTGCCTTGGGGCACGTATAAATTAAATGCGCCACTGGTGTTAAGGCGAGTTTCTTTACATAATTTGTTTGAAATTTGTTGCATGAGATAAACTGAACTTGTATATTATCGTGTTGGGCGAGCTTATATTAAATATGGATTTTTTTTCACAATAATATTAATATGTTATACACAATCTGTACAATTGGTGCACAATAAGCATATGTATATGATAAGAGCTATAAATAACATAAGTACTTGATAAGAAGCTACCCACTAGTGGCACTTGACTGAGACTCGGAATCTCCGGGAAAAAAAAATATCTACACTTCAATTTTTAAAAGCTAACTACAAAATTATTTATAATTAAATTACTTAATCTTTTGATCGTGAATCGTAATCGCAATCAGTATGAGACATAAGTTTGGTGATAATAGAGCATAACCTGGTAATCGATCAAAATATCTACGGACAAAACATCCAAATGTATCCGTTTTTCCAAAAATAAGTGAATTACACTTTAATTTCTTATAAATCTAATAAAATATAAATATATTATATTATGATACATAAATTACGTTAATAGTAATAATATCACAAAATATACTGCACGCACATTAGTCAAATAATATTAAATAAAATGTAAAATAATTTTTTTTTATACATATATACAGTATACTTAAATAATAACTAAAAATTTAGTATATGTTTTAAAAAATAGAAAATTGTATCTTATTGTCGAAAAAAATTAGCTATAGCATTTAAAAAATTTGGAATGTCCCTAGTGCCATCATTCAATCATTGTATTCTTCACAAATTTCGAGACAAATATGTTTTAATAAATCTTTTCTTTTCTTTTTCGTTGGTGGTCCAATGGTACCCAATTGATGCTGTGCGACTTTAGTTTTGTCTGCAGCATTTTCATGTCGCATCCCCCCATAAGACATTTATAAATACGCTCCTGAGATATATATATATATATATCAACAAGTAAACTAATAACTAATAACAATTAAAAGCTCAACTCAGGCCTCAGGGGTGAATTGGGATATGGATTTATATAGAAACCGGATCAGTTCCTAGATCCTTTTCTATTATATTATACATTTTTTTATTTATAGAATTTTATTTTTCTTGTCAAAATGCTTATATTATTATTTGAGTATTTGAGCTAATTTTATTATCAAGTAAAGTTTAATGCACTTATTTTTAGAAAAATGGATTAATTTGATTAAAAACTAAGATTAATTTACATTTTATTTTATTAATTGACGTAGTATAATATAATATATTTATATTTTATTAAATTTATTAGAAAGTAAAGTGTAATGCACTTATTTTGGGGAAAATGGACACATTTGGATATTTTGTCCTAGATTCAGTTATAATAAATCATTATTTTTATTTTATAATATAAAATTAGAATATTAAATTATTAAATTAAACTACCTATGTTTTTTTAATAACAAATTATGTGATATGTATACATTTTATTACTATACCTGAAATAATACAAATTGTCCATGGTTTTAATTTTTTATGGGTGACCGTACAAAGTGTCCTACAACTTGCGATTCTAGGTTGTTTTGTACCTATAATTCTGTCCCCGTAAATTATTAAGATCGGACATTTAGTTTCTATATGAGTTATTGAGATAGGTATGATAGATAGATACGTTTGGTAGCGTATTTTGATTATATGTGAACATAAGGTTTTAAGATTTTTTTTATCATTATTTTTATACATTTTTTTAGTAATGTATTTTTTTTTATTATAATTTATTTATATAATTGCCAATATAAAAATGTCCTATAATTAAAATACGCTGGATACTAAACGTCTTAGGGCTAATAACTTCAGTAGACCAAATGTCCTATCTTAATAACTAACTAGTACGCGCGAAACGTCCGTCAACTTAATTTTTGTCGAAGACGAAACAACCATTTACCTCATGGTAGACCTGAAGAAAAAAACCAACGACGAACGACGAACTTACTAGAATTAACGACGCGGAAATTGCTGCGGTAACCGCTCGGAGTAATATATCAAGGTGGAAGGAAAGGAAATATTTGTTTCAAATTGTCTCAAAAGAATCGTTATAAGAATCAAATAACTTGTCGGACAGGTTAGGTTAAGTACTTAAAACATAATATAATATGGACACAATAGTCACATCGACCGTGGTATACGTATACTTGTGCGAATATACAGTAAAATCTTGATTAGACGGAATCGCTTGGGACCGTACAGTTTTTCCGTATTAACGGGGTTTCCGTTTTGACGGGGTTCAAAAAAATTAAATTTGAAAAAAAGCACCAAAAATTTTTTCCTTATTACAAGTGTTTCCGTTTTACCGAAGTTCCGTCTTATCGAAGTTTTTACTGTATATACTTCTTAACCTTGTCTAACTCATGTCTCCTATAAAAATAGGTGACATTAGTAGTGGCACACTACTGACTGTTAGTTTTGATTACCGTATAGAAGTTAAAATAACAAAAATTATTGTAATTTCTATTAATGGGAATATAATAAAAAATATCATAAATTTAAATAAATACAATAAATTAGCACTGATCCTACACAGACAATATTAACCAATTTACTATACGTTAACTTTATCTTATTAGTCAGAGGTTTGATAATTAGATTATGACGTAGGAGATAAAATAATTAATAATATAGTTTTTAATTTGTAAAAGTTATTTTATCAATTAGGAAAAATATAAGATAAAGTATGTTCTTTTTCTTTGTAGGCCGTAGGCCTCTATTTCTCGTAGGTCCGGAGACTATGGCCCCGCTGCCCACTCTTTAAACCAAGCCTGTATGCATATCACATACAAAACCGTATTAAATGTGGAAAGGTGGTACTAATCATTAAGTTTGCGTGTAATCAATTTTCAGTTATCAGCATCTATGTTAATCTGTATAAAACGCTTATAAATACAGCATGGACTAAGATATTATAATATATTTATATCTACCTATCTATTACATTAAAAATAAAGTTAATACAAAACAAATATGTTTTATATGCACATACATTAACCCAAAAATTCTGGGGGGTAGTGAAGCCCACCCAAGCTCCCCCCCTAGTTACGCCTATAAGTCAGTTATAAACTTTATATATATAATATATATTATATACAATTTATATACTTATATCAGTTATATCCTAATCTGTGGTTATAAGCTAAAAGCTATTCATTTATTAACAATTTTGACCTCTAAAACCCTTTTATACTTATGTCTTTACACGGACTTACACATATAATTCACTAAAATGTATTATAACTTATAACATCCCTTATTGTCGTTGAAAATGTCTGTATACGCCATTGGAATAAATCACTGTTATATAGTAATATTTTTATACATTTTAGAGTAATGTCGAGTTTACTCGGGTAATATAATCCATAAGACTTTAATATACATCATATACGAGTACATGGCTTGGATATTTACAATTTAATAATACCTTTAAGTTTTAATTCATATCACTAACGTATGCGAGTATGTGGTTTTATGTTATATCAAGTGAATTAAAATTTTAAATTACTTTATAAAGTACCAGTTAATATTTTAAATAAGTATACAAAAAAAATATTAAAAAGCGGGTAAGTGAGTATCGCTCTGTTGTACATCAGGGGGTGGGGTGGACCTCGGACTAGGGTAGGTTAAATTTGAATGCAATGATAGGTATCATTGTATACGAAAAACGATTCTGAACGGAGATGATTTGTCAGTCTAGGATATGTTAATATATTATATTTAAATATTGTCATATTATATTCTATTTTGAAACAAATTCAAACATTTAATTAAAAGTTTCAAGATCTAACGTTTAGTAATTTTTTAAAAATAACAAAAATCGAAAATTATTTATTAGTAAAACGTTATTTTACACGTGTATTTTTGATTTCAAATTAATATTAAAACTTTAAACACTCGTAAAATTTTTTAAATTGAATAATTATCCAACTTTTTTATAATTATTCTAAGCTTAACTTATGGACAGCATAGTATTAAATTTTCAATTCTTAGCTTTTGATAGTAAAATATTTATAAATTTTTAACTACCAAATAGTGAAAAATATTCATGATTTTGACGAATTTTTGTCAATATTTGAACTTCAAATGCTAATAAAAAAAAAATTGTGCCTATGTATTTTTATAATTTTTGAATGAGAGTTAGAACAAGTTATATGGACCCTTCAATTAAATTTTCAAGTAATTTGTCCCAGCTAAATTTTTTTTATCAACATTTATAAAAAAAAAATAAAAAAAATTTGAAAATTTCAATTGTCTATAAATAGCTCAAAAAAAGTCAAAATGTTTTGAAAATCAAATCACGTAAAGAAAATGGCAATCTAAATAACTGGTAAAATTTTCAAGTATTTACGACTTATACTGTTTGAATACAAACAATTATCAAAAATCGTTTGAGGCTAAACCGTTATTTAACGCGGTTTTGTAAAAATTTAAATTTCAAACACTCATAAAAATTTTTTGTCTTAGTGTGGTAGAGTTTTTTTTACAGATAATTGAAGAAAAATGTATGGAGAACCTTGTATCAAATTTTCAAAACTTAGTTATAAAAGAAAAAAATTTTACGAATTTTCAACCACAAAATTACTTGCCAATTTTCGCAATTTTGACATATTTCGTATAAATTCCAACTTTAAGCACTTATAAAAAAAAATTGTGACTAACGATTTCGGATTTTTTTTTTATCACTTTAAGAACAACTTATAAGAAACCTTGTATTAAATTTTCAAGATTTTCTGGCCGGCCAAAAAATTTTTATCGTTATTTAAAAAAAAAATACTAAAAAAAATTAAAAATTTCAATTGTCTATAAATAGCTCAAAAAAAGTCAAAATTCTTTGAAAATTTAACTGTGTATGGAGAACGCTAATATAAACATTTGGTGAAAATTTCAAGTATTTACATTTATTAGTTTTTGAGTTATAGCAAAATAAAAAATTCGATTTTGTCGAAAACTGTTTTTGCGTAAAAATTCCCGTTTTTCTGTCATTTTTTTTTATGTTTTTCTCGATTTTTTTGAAAACTGTTGGAAAATAATTACTTTTCACCTCTATAATGCACCAAGGATATCCACTTTGCCATCGGAAACCACCCCCAAAGTTTGAAATTGAAGCATTATTTCGACTAGTTATGCTGTACACAGACACAAAAAAAAAAAAAAAAACACACACATCATTGTAAAATCAATACATTCATCACTCCGTTCAGAATCTAAAAATAGATTTTTATGTTACTTTATTACTTTAACAAGTTTAATAAATTACTTAATAGGTACATGTAATAAGTTATTCAAGGTTTACATAAAAATGTCTGCATGTCTATAAGATTAATATATTTATAAAATAAATCTAAAATGTATACATAATTTTGATTTTTTTCTTTTAGTTTATTTTATATGTATTATATATTATTAGTTTAATAGAAAAATATAGGTACTTGCCAAGAATTCTGATTAGTTTCTCCTCTATCATCAATAAGAGGTCTTCCTCACAGGGCCAAAATTGTCATTCTATTATGTAAGTCAACAATTTTTATAATACTACTTTGAACAACATAGGTGTTAGACTATAGCCCCCCCAGTTTGAAAAATAGCTCCCTAAAAAATGTTGGGCCATCTAAATTTTAAAAATATTAAATCAGTAATTTTTATGATATTTAAAATTATATTAATTATTATTGTTATTGATCAAAAAAATTATATTGATAAAAATGATTGTTTATGTTTTATGCTATTTTATCCATTATTTTTCTTATAATATTATATACAATTGTGCGTTATTATCGTCTATCAATATCATATCACTTTGGTTAAATTGAGCTTATTTTAAATATTTATTTAAATAATAAATATCAATAGAACGTCACGTCGTTGCGCGTCGCATCCGCGGGCGTAGATTGTTTGGGCGAGGATTATTCGACTAAAAATACCGTTTAAGTGTTGTGAAAATGCTTATTATATACATTCAACCATTAATTAAACAAATTTATATAAAATATAAATAATTAATAATAAGTCCTATTTAAAAAAAAATATTGGTATAAATATTAATAATATTATTATATAGCATGTACCTATAGGTATATAGTAATCTACAGTCAAAAATTATAAATAAAATTACATATAATAATATAATATTATAATATATAATTAGTACATTTTAATATAATCTATCAGATTTGTATGAAAATGCTGAAAATATACATTCAACAATTATTTAAATTGTCGATAATAGTGATTAGCAATAATATTATCTGTATTTTGTATCAATCTATCACCAGATTTTTACCTCACGTGTAGATAAAATAATTTCACTCGCCCAAACGACCATCGCCCGCACCCGCATGTGTTTTCTCCGTCTTGCACACGTACGACATAAACAAAACACGTTTACGCAGTCTGAGTAGAACTCGCTCAATTTTGGTTCTAGAGTAAAATAAAATAAAAAACAAATATACCTATTATAAAATCAAAAGATGACAATATTGGAGGGGGGAGGGTAAGACGATGAGTTTTTTTTTTTAAAAAATTAAAATTTTTAAAAGTTAAAGATTACATAAAAATTTTGAAATTTTCGCTATTTCTAAACGGATATAATGAACAGTACCTATATTATAAATAATAGAAAAAACTCATCGCGCGTCTTATTTCCTAAAATATTGTCATCCAATTAATCAGCACTTTAGGGAATATTGTAAGATGAACGACTCTTTGATGCATAAGCTATTAATTATGATTTAGCTTAATACCTATTTATAATAAAATATCTAGAATCTAGATACACTATAATATTGCTATTATTTAAAGTAAGAGTGCTATTTAGTTTGGAGAACTAAAATAAAAAAATAATAAAATGTTCACAAGTTATTTGTATTTTATGATGTATACTTGCAGATGTACACTAGTTTGGGGGTGTGAGGGTTGAAGCCCCTACGAGTCGGTACTTGTCTACCTCTTGGATGGCTACAGTCCCCCTCTCCAAAAATTTTTTTTACTACCATACGCTTATGTTGGACAGAATAAATTATTATTATTGTTATATAATATGACTATTATTTCTAATAATAGAAATAAAACTGTTGACGAAAAACATTTGTTAAGTTATTTTTCAACATTAAGGCTAACCTAGCATCAATGCAACAATCTATATTTCAAAGGTGCTATTTGGGTGTTGGCAGAGTGTACACTCGCTACCCCTATGCAATTTTTATTCATACATAACCTTATAGACTATAGTTATACTTTAGAATCAGGGGCGGCTCCAGGGAGGGGGCCCTAGGGGCCGCGCCCCCCCCCCCAGGCCTATATTTCTAAAAAAATTGTATATAGTTGAAAAAAAATTATAAGCTAAAAACATATTATACCATCGACTATCATAGACACGTACAAATAAGTAGATATGATAGTATGTACGTGCTATCTATATTATGTATATTATGAAAAACCTATAATCATAAGAAAATTAAAACTAAGCCCCCCCCCCTAACTAAGTCTCTGGAGCCGCCCTTGTTTAGAATTGATATTCAATCCTTAAATCATAGGCGGATATTGGGGGGGGGACTTTGGGGGCTTAAGCCCCCCTAGAACGTAATCAAGCCCCTTGGAACATTCTAGTATCAGTAGTATCTCTACTTCAATTACAACATACAATATTGATATTTGATACAATTTTCGAAAATAATCAAAATTAAAAAAAAAAATTGTACAATGCAATCTACTGACAAATAATATATATAACTTTAAATGATATAAAAAAAGTTTTAACAAAAAATGTTTTTCCTAATTTATATAAATTATTTCAAATTGCTATGACGATACCAATAAGTTCCTCAACTTGTGAGAGGAGTTTTTCGACAGTGCGTCGAATTAAAACTTGGCTTCGAACTTCTATGTTGCAAGAGCGGTTCAACAACACATCAATATTGTATATTGAAAAAAACATAACTAAATGTATTAATACCGATACTGTTGTTGATATATTTGCAAAAAAAAAAAATAGATTAATAACATTAAAATAAAAACAAATTTAATAGCTTCAAATATTTATTTTTTATATTCATATTATAACCTATAGATATTTGGCGCCTCAGCTAGAATAAAGTAGGAGAGCCACTATAGCTTGCAGGTTGATGTGTCTAATAATATGTTGCCCCCCCATGAATGTGACCAGATATCCGCCTATGCCTTAAATATTTAATATATATATGTTATATCATATTATATTATACACAGTATACACTATATAAATTGTATTATATATTTATTGTGTATCAGTATAAAGTATAATACATTAATTATTTACTAGATATAACTAATCCAGATTTGTCCGACTAATGAATTTGTTTTTCGTTCTGATTATAATATTCAATAATATTCATAATAATTATATATAGTTCCCAGTTTCTATTCGTTCCTGTTTCACTTTTTGGTACACCATGCAGGTATATTATATATATAATAAAGTTAAATTAATTTCAAGTAAAAATGCTTTAATAAAGATATGAGAATTGTTTTCATAATATAATAACATAAATTATTGTTCCAGTGGGGGATCGGCTTTTTGAAATATTTGCATTAATTCACCCTCTAAGTGAAATGAAAAAATGCATTACCTATCTATATTCGCGCCCGTTTATCTACGGGGCGAAGATCTCTAAAAAATGTCTACTGTTTCAAAAATAAATATTTTAAAATATAGACGATTTCATATATATTACATTATTTAACTGACTTAAATTTGTATTTTGAACTGTTCTATTATGTATGCACTATAACTATTATAATTTATAATAGCCATCGATGTTTATTTCCCACATGATACATCAGTACATCACATAATTTACACGTGATACCTACAATAGTTACAACCTACGTGTATATTAGACGAGCGATAAGGTTACTATGACACGCATGGAATACTACAATTTAAGTGTTGACGAGATGAATCCGCGTTATTTTTTATTCTCGACCATGAATTATATTAATATTATTATTTTAATTTTTAATGGGTATCTATACAATTCAGTATTCTTTTATTTTATCGATTGTTCATTTGTTATCCAATTTTTAAACATTGTAAGTATTATTAAATATACTTATATATTTTTAAATAGAAAAAAAAATTATATTTTGTTCAAAAACTGTATCAATGTTTCTTATAGTTGCACGAAAGTCAAGAAAACAAAAAAAAATGTATATAGGTATATTATAAAATATAAACGGTTATTGCAAAAATATAAAATTATCTATAGTTAAAGGATTATCAAAAGAATTTTATTTGACTGATTTTTCCATATCGTGAAGTTTAAGGTAAACTGTTTACATCCAGGGGCGTATTTAAGGGAGGGGCACGTGGGGCCCGCGCCTCCCCCATTCGCCGTATTTTATACTTATTTTTATTATATGAGAAATTTTACAGCTCTAGGCCCCATGTACACAAATTTGAACTTTTTGTTTGTGCCCCACCCCCTTAAGACATTTCTAAATACGCCCCTGTTTACATCTGATGATTGATATACTCTGATTATCTAAGTAATTTTTAAAAAACCAATACATTTATTTTATTATTAATTCGATAGTTTTTGATATTAGAGAATAGTATATTGTATAATATTATTAGATTTTCTGTATTTTCTCGAATAATATCATTGATTAAATAAACGTATAAGTATATTTAATCAATGATAATATAGTACCTATGTATTTTTTTCTACAATTTCTTAGTGTATGCTAATGCTTTATAATGCTATATTGCTAATAGTATTTATTTTGCTAGCTGATATAAGGTTTTTGCTTATTATTTATTAAGCAACAAGCAACACATTTGGTCATTGCGCATTGCCAATTGGCATACTAAAATTTAAATTATGAATTATAATACGAATCATTATTATATTAACTTGCTTGAAATATCAAACGATCTTCGCTTCTGATTTTGTATATTGTACATTATTTTAAAATATATACATGATTATGTAAGTATCATATTGTAAATACCTATATCTACAATATTTATTGGTTTTAAATAGATTTTTATTGATGTCGACGAATTGCGCCGAACACCGGCATATCTGAAATGCGCACTTGGCTAATTCAAATCATTTAATAGAACCGACACTTGGTAATTAACCAACAGACAAAGGTCGCTTAAAAGACAGACCTAAAAATCGTACTTAACCTATATGCTATTGCCGTGTACTCGTGTATATATTATTAATAATAATTATAGTTTTAATGGCTTATTAGGTATAGACTGAATACATATTATATAATTATGTAATGTGACTTTCATACCTACCTATTTAAAACTATAATGTATAATTAGTAAATATATAAAATAAAAACATAATGGTACCTACATAAGACGTTATAGTTATTGTTTATTAATTATAATCTACAATATTTAAAATTATTTACCTATTCTAATTTCGATTATATATTATAATTAATTAAATTTTCAAACTTGATAAATAACATGACGTGACTGAAATAGTAAACACTGAAGCAGAAGACTACCTCAGAAATTTAAATATTTTTGAAATTTTAATGAGTTAATGCTTCAAAACTTTGAGGCGTGGATATTGCTTACTATGTGCAGTTTGCAATATTAAACTCATTTTATACTCATAATCACATTAAATTTAAGTAGTAAAATACTATTAACTTCAATTTAAAATAATTTTATAAAACTATGATAAGTACCAATATAATATTATATAGACATTATTGATTATGAACCGCATATAAATTAGGTACTATAATTTAACACCTTTATTAGTTACAAATATAACTGTGGGTTCGGAAGTTGTTGTATTTGCATGTTGTTTTGTGGGTTATTTAAATAATTGCTTAGTAAGCTAAAAATTATTAAATTCAATATACTAACAAAAAAAATATTAATTTTTGTTGCATATTTTGTGGTTATTTAGTTATTTCTTAATTTTACAATTTCTTAGTGTAAATTTGATGATTAATACAATTAAAAAAATCCTAAATTAAAATACATATACGTTTATATTGATAGTTCTTTGTTTTCATTATAATTGTATCGTATTTTTCTAATACTTAGTTGTTATGAAAATACATCATTTATAAATTATTTGCGGTATATACATATATATCGATGTATAAATTATGGTTTATCTTCAATTATTAACTATATATGTATACGACATATGTGTATATAATTATAATAAAAAGAATAGAAGTAAGGAAAAATGTTAAAGCTATATAAATTTATTATTAAAATTATCTTAGAAATTATGTTTTAAAAATTACAAAGTTTGAAATTTATGTATTTATTTCATTATTTATGTATTTCTAAAAGTTTATAATATAGCTGTAAAGGCATATCATATTAATCTAACTTTTCTATAAAAATATTACCTCTGGGGTCTTATAAAGTTATAAAATATTTGTACTTAAATAAAAAAAATTAATAAGTACATATTTTTTTTAATACATTTTAAGAGCATTAATGTTCAAGCCCTATTAGGGATTGTAGTATAAGTTGTTCTATTTTCAAGTTTTTTGTGAGCTATTAAATTTATTGCCTACTAAGCTAGGAATTAGTTTCAACTGTTTTAAGACATTACGAAATAAATGTAAAAGTTTATGGTAAATATTTTTGCATATTTTGTGTTTTTTTTTTTTACTGTAAATTATATATTTTTTAAAGTATTTTTTGATGATTAATAATAAATAATAATACGATTTAAGAACTCTTAATTTAAAATAAATATACATTAATTTGATAAGGTTATACTTCTCAATAAATAATAGAAATACTGTAATATCATGTTTATCAATGTGCTTAGTAAATACCTAATAAAAAAACACCATTTGCACCTATATTATTATACGCTTTATGCTTTATGGTTTTCCGTCTCCAATTTATAACTATATATATATATTTTTTTATGTTTATAATTATAATATGAAAAGGAATGAGATAGAAATAAGCAAAATGTGTTTAATGATACTTATTTATTTTCAAAGTTATTTTAGATTATTTTTTTTAAATCTACAAATATTAAAATATAGGTATAATGTATATATATTTAATAATTTATGTAGTTTTAAGAGTATAACTTACTATTATAGGTATTAAGGTACATCCAATCATGATGGCCCACAAAAATGAATATTTAAGTATAATATAGTAGTAATTATTAATTATATTATTGCTGATCAATTTCCAAATGATGATAATATATACTCGTAGATTCTGCGATAGTTATTGAATATCATTATTAGAATTTGTGAAAGTCAGATGTCTTTTATTGGTATATATGTCACGATGAAGTTTACTCGTAATTGAAAAAACATATCTATATTCGATATTTTTTTTTTTCTAAAATTCACTAAATATTGTCATATTGATAATTTTGTAGGTACCTTTCCGCTGCCTATTTTATTTTATTTTGATTTTTAACTAACAATTTAACACAATTCATAATAAATTATCTTTATAGTTGTATACCTATTAAACCTACCTATGTCTTGAAAAGTATATAAAAATACAATTTGACATTTTTATACTTTTGTTCGAAAAAAATTTTTAATTAATTTTAAATATGATGTAAAAATTCAAAACAATAATAATTATTACTTTATATTAGTATTAATTTTGAATATAATATAATTTATAAGTTGTGTTAAATTATAAGTTAAAAATAAAAATAAAATACAAGCCAGCGGAAATAGGTGCCTACAAAATTATAAACATCTAGTGATATTCAAACTAAGTAATAAAAGTAATAATTATTATTGTGTTAAATTTTTCCGTGGTATTATTTTTATGATAAATTAAAACTTTTGTTCAAACAAAAGTAAACAAATGTGAAATAGTAACAAATTATATTTTTTTCAAGACACATAGCTTACGGATTATACGGACTTACCATTTTTCCGCCTCAGCCCTCAAGGCATTACAACATTATTATAATATATTATTAATAAAAGTAGAAATATACTGAAAAATTGCGGGACTTCCGAAAGATGTTGCACTCTAGGCACGTGCCTAGGTGTCTATGCGTAAATCTGCCCTTGGCTTAAATAGGTATAAAACTATAAAAGTAATTATGTTATACTAAAAAGATATCTTTAGTTAACTGTAAACTTTGTAAGTCTAGCTGTCTATGCATCATAAAACTTAAAAAAGTTTTAGTATAATATCCGTTTTTCAAATACTCTATTATATCATAATATTCTTTTTAAGTAGGTACGTAGTATAGAACAATTTGATAACACAAAAATCTCTTAATGATAATTGATAGTTTCTTAAATAAATATTTAATAACCTTGTGTTCGATTTTAAAATGTACGTGTTACGTTTATAATTACCGACGATATTGTTTTTATCTGTCATATGTGATACACGAACTGTTATTTGTGTGAAATAAATTTAGTTTGTTTTTTGTAATAATATTGTTCAAAACTATTCATTAATAAAAAGAAATAACACTTCACATAATCACCTAATAGCCATTGCATTTTGAATGAATGTGAGACTTCTGGACTCTGGTAATAATCAATTATCTATAGACTATAATGCAGTAGATATTCTTAAAAATTATTTCACTACAACTACGTAATTTGTACTTATATGTATATATTTATTTTGTGAATAACATGTTGACAAAATTTCAGTACCATCTAGTGTCTTACACCGTGAGATAACACCGAACACAAACGTATAATACTGTATATTATTTAATAGATATATAGGTTCACTATACAAGCAGGTTATTTATTCGTTATTCAGACATCAACACATTGGTCAGTAGTGGTCAGTGATGACGTGTTTTACGCATTTGCGATGTTCGTATAACTAATATAACAATAACAAAAATATAATCCATCGATAATTTGAAATATTAAGTAGGTAATAAACTAATAAATATTGATAACTTTGAATTTATCCTAGTATCCCTACTTTAATATGTTAGAATATTACCTGCTATTCATGACCATGAATAAAGCGTTAAATATAATATTATGTTGATGTAATTTTATACATAACTACAATTCTTTATAAAGAAATTATACATAGTAAATATTGTAAATAAATAGTTATCAATTCATTTCATATCATTCCTGGTGTATATTAATGAGCGTTCAAAAACAAGCTTGGAATTTTAGTTTTTATTTTTATAAATTTTAGCTTGAAAATTGTATTTTTGATAGGTAATATTTATAAATGTGGTTATAAAAATTCATATTACATGCAATTACTATTATTTTTAAATTACCACCAAACTCAAATCACTCACGTAGTAACGAATCATTAATCAATATAGAATAACATATCCAATATAGCCAATATAGGTATAATAGGTTGTTATTATTTTATTTCTGATAGCAAATTGCAACTAGTTGTTACTTGCTAGCTGATTTCACACGATGCGAACTGTACGCAACGTCCGCAATGTACCTAAATAAACTATAAAGCGCTGAAATTTAACACAATTAAATTTGAGTGAACGTTCGTGTCGTATGAAACCGACTTACAAATAAAAAAATTCTAATACTTTTCAAAGTAGGTAATCGAAAATAAACAGAAATATTTATGCAATACCAATTTTATTATTTTAGTGTAATTTAATACGTATAATTGATATTATTATAATAGATTATTTTTTTAGATTACTTTCTAAATACTCAACATTTATACTCTATTTTAGTAGACAAGATATAATATTCAATTATTTTTTATGTTTTAATTAAATGTATAGTTAAGTAGCTTTTTCTTATTTATTTATTAAATTATTCGATTCAATAAATTGTTGTTTATTAATGATTTTAAAATATACAAGTTAATTTGTATAATCTACTCGTATTTACAATAGAAGAAAAACAAGATAAGAATAAAAAATAAAGAACAACAGAGAAAATAAAAAATTTACATTAGAATAAATTATTGTAATACCTATTATATTATAATAAGTATATTTAAGAGTGTGTGACATATATAATTCGAGTGAGTGATTACAATGATTTAGATAATGATAATATTTTAGTAATTTAAAATTAAGATGCACAAATGATGAAAAATATTCCAGAAAATATTTTTTTTACAAAATAAAAGTCCACAATTATTGATTATTGGTGAAATTTAAAAGTATCTTATTAGAATTATGCAGTAAAAACGGGAACGTGAGGATAATTTACTTTTTTTATTTAAGTATATAAATATATAAAATTTATTATGTCTAAAAATATTTTTCTTTGATATATGTATAGTATATAAGTATATTATAAACATATTTTAATGGAACACTAAACATCCAATACATAGGTATATTGTACAGCATAATATTATAATACTAAAAATCATAATATTCCAATTTATCCTTACTCAATTATAATCTTATAAATATTAATTTATTTATTGTATTGTATATTATAATATAATATCATGATAAATTCTTGAGTACGTAATGTTTGTGTATTTTTATTCTTAAGTTATAATTTATAAAAATGTATAAAATGTTTAATTTTTATAAATTTAACTATACATTATATAATAAGTTATAACAATAATATGAAATAAGAAAAAAATAGTTTACCTACGTAAACTTATAAATGGGATCTAATATCATTGATCATAAATTCTAGTGTTTATAATTAATGCTAATATTTTGTTATGTAGGTTTGGATATAGGAACGATTTTATTTTCGACGCCAAGTGTGCCGATTGTCACGCACATGAAGGGACGTATTTTGCTCATTTATTTGCAGCTGCAGAGGAAGATAATTGGAATTTTATACAATATTAACGACATGATAAACATAGATATATATAGGTAGGCATAATAATAATATTAATGTACATAATTTATTTATGATTGTTATAGTTTCCTCCTTAACATGATAACACTAAACACCCAATATTATATACCATTATGAGTTTTAACCATATAGGTATAATATAATAAGTATACATAAAATTATTATACTGTCCGTTTTCCTAAAATTCTTTGCTTTAGATTAGAGTAGGACGTGTAATGTGTAGGTACATTCTATTATTTATAAAAAAAAATTAATGGTTAAATTAGATATTTTTATATTCTATGTAGGGCACTTTCTTTGAATCTCACAGGTTATATCATTTTATATTTTTATCGCTTCGATTACCTTGACGCAAGATATTAATTTTATAGTAATATGTAGGTATTACGTGCCTATATATATATATTGATATATATTAATAATATATAATATTTACATACAACATACATAATATACTAAATTAAGTATAAATGCTAGAATGCTAGAAAAATATAATGAATATCTAAGTGTTTTATATAAACGATAAACATAATAACAATATATTACATATGTATAGTATATTATGATGTATTAATGTCTAATAAACTTATACATATACTACGTAAATTACGTTTACATGCAGAGTTAAAACCAGTTTAAAAGCTCTGCAAATTTAAATTGCGTTAAAATTCTTATCAAGTCTATGAAAGTGATGTGTAAACTGCACCCAGGTAAAATTTTAAAAATTAATAGCTACATTTTTTGTAAAATCAAACAAAATTACAATACCTAATTTATACTTAATTCGTTAAAGTCATATAATATGAATATGAATAATTAATTGAATAAAATTTAAAAAAAAAATAACTATTGCTTTTTAAATTTTTAAATTCTGAACGGAGTGATGAATGTATTGATTTTACAATGATGTGTGTTTTTTTTATTTTTGTGTCTGTCATCACGTTTTGGAATAGTATTAATGCATTTTTGACTTCAACCCCTCTTTAAAAAGGAAAATTCATCTAGTTGGTACTTTGGGGGTCAAAAGTGAAAAACTTTTAGACTTCCAGTATAGTTTTTAAAAGCGTCAGGTTTTTTATAAGTTATACCTATCGTAGTAAAAAAAATCAAAAATCGTTAGTCACAATTTTTGTTTATAAACATTTAAAGTTCAAAATATATCAAAATCGCGAAAATTTTCAATGAATTTTGAAGTTGAAAATTCATAAAATTTTTGTGATTTATAACTTAATTTAAAAACCCCAATACAAGATTATCCATACGTTTTTCTTCAAGTATCTGTAAAAAAAAATCCAGCGTCAATACAGAAAAAAAATTATGAGCATATGAAATTTAATTTTTTACAAAATCGCGTAAAATAACGATATATTACAATTTAAATATAGATAATAATATAATATATACTAATAATTATCATTGATTGACAAATCATCTCTATTCAGAATTATTTTTTGTATACAATGATACCTGTCATTGCATTCAAATTTAACACATCCATTAAAGTGACCATAGTAACCTATTCTCCATATCTACTATACAGCAGAACGTTACCCACTTGCCCGCTTTTTTTTTTATTGTTTTAGAATTTTGTTTTTAAAGGTTTCATTGAAACTATTTAATTTAATATATGTTTCTATATTTGAATTTTTTTTTCATTTATATATTCATCTAAATAATCTGAAAATTGTACCACTCTTTAGTAGTTAGGCTTTTATTTCATTAAATTTTAAAGGTTCAATATAGTTTGGACTATATTGGAGTTACAAGAAGCAAATAAAAGAGGTAGAAAATCTAATTCTGTGGACCAAAAAACACCACCAAAAAAAAAAAGAAAACATAAGAAGTCTATTTCATTGGAAATTAGATATGATAATATATTGATCATTATTCATTAAAAATAATAACTGCAGGCCAAGCTTCTCGTTGTTGTGATGAAAACTGTACATCCAGAACAAGATACATGAGTGGAAAATGTGAATGTGCATGTGCTGCACCTATGCCCTGAGTGTATGAAGTCATATCATATAGAATACTTAGTAAAATTATTATTATTATACTAATATACTATCCATTGTACAATTTTGCACAAATAGTGCATAATTTTGACTGTTTCTATCAAAAAAAGTTTGTTTTTATTTTAGTTTAACTTGTTATTATTATATATTATATACTGTGTAAGTGTAGACAAGAGTAGTCTACAATCTACATTTTTTACTTTTGTACTAAATTGAAGAATTATGTTTTGTTTTGTCTTTTATTATTTTATAATCTATAATTTTATTATGCACAGGTAGTTCATACCTGTGATCAGTAAAAAACTATTCAAGTTCTGTATTTTTTTTTAAATGTTTTTAACGGATTTTATACTTTAAAAAACTTAAACAATGTTAACTAATGTTATAAGAGTTATGTTTGAATGTTAAATGTACAAGTTTATACTTATTTAAAAAAAATATATAAATAATTTAAAAAAAATTTTATTATTTTTTCCAACATCTAGAAGCAACAAGTTAAATGATTCTGAATTTTAATATTTCATTTAAAAAAAAAAAAATCTCGTGCATGAAAAGGTGAAATAATTTACAAAATACTCAGATATATTTTCTGTGCTTAGAAATGGTATACCGTAGTATGAAGGGCGCAGTTAGCATTTATCTTTTTGATATAGATAAATATTCGGACGCAGTTTATAGCAAAAAGGTTATTTGGGTCTTGGGTGAAGTTAACTCGGTTTAGTACGTATAGTACTATTAGTAGATATCATACGAATGGCAAAAATCGATCTGAATCGTTTTTCAATTTAGATTAGAACAAAACTATATGAAGTATTGTTTTAAAGATATTGATCAAAATAATTCATTCATAATGATTAATGATCAACTGTAATTAGTAGTCAAATAAATGATTATCTAAAATACAAAATAATTCCAGTTTGCTATAAGACCCCCCAGGTTTAGACCTCGCCACCATTAATATTAAAGATTGAAGCATTTTTAACTATAAAAATACGAAAATAAATATAAAAAATACAAATCTTTGTAAAATCAATACATTTATTGCTCAGATATTGAATTTAAGAATGATAAAAATAGATATTTACAACTTACTACATACATCAGATATATTAAATATAGAAATATGTACGTATTAGGTATGATTATATAATATGATACCTACCAATCTATAGCTAGGTATTGCATTTAATTATATTTGCATGACAGTTTTTTCGTCTTCAATAGTTTTTTCATTAAATTTTATATTTTTGAATAATATCAATAATACTTTATTGTGGACTGTGGTATTAATTCTATGTCGATTAAATTTAATTTTAAATGTCAAACATACAACTTTAAAGTCATACCTAGCTGAAAATGTTCAGTAAAATTAAATATAAACATGTATACCTATTAATATAACTAAAATACCTATTATATTTTATTCCTTCGTAACCTTAGTTAGAGAGCAGGTTATTTTAAGAAGGTTAAACATCCAATTAAATTAAAAAATAAATACAAGCAGCACACTGCATGTCTGCATAGTAACTAGAAGTTACTAAGTAAGGTATACTGGTGTTAACTCACTCACCTCGGTAGATTTGTACAAGTCAGTTTGTAAAGTGTGATCATTTTTAATTTAAAAACAATGATTAATCAATAATTATTGCATTCATAAAATATAATGAACGGAACTAAGTGTCTAGATTTCTTATACATACTTATTAGGTCTAGGTGCTTCTTAAAAATATAAGTATAATAATATTATACGAGTTTATTGTATTAATAGATTAATATTAGTGGCTATTATTTTAAAATGTTCATGTTCTACAAAGATTATCATGTAGGTTAGACGTTCTCAGTAAGTTAGTAGACTAAGATAGGTATATTATAGATAGGTACATTACCTATAGGTACCTATAGAAGTATACCAATAACTTAGAAACGTTTGTTTCTAATTTTAATTTAAACAAAGTATATAGGTACTTAAATTCCACCTCAAGATGTTCTAAAAAAAAATTTGCTTAACAATTTAAAGTAAAAATTAATAGGCAAGTGGATACCGCTCTGCTGTACATTAGGTGTCATAAATGAGTCACTATATATGGATGTATTAAATTTGAATTCAAATAATATATTTCAATACTTCATTGTAGGTATACAAAAAACAATTCAAAGCTTAGACAACTCGTCGGTCTCATTCACTAACTATACTTCATAATATGTTTTTTTTTGTATAGTTGCTATTAAAGCCATTTAAATTTTAATTTACTTTTAGTATTATCGTATGTCAATATAATTTTTGTTTGGATAATTTAGTAGGTATTTAATTATTATAAATTATAACAATATACATTTTTTATACATTATTAATTTATAAAACTCGAAATGTAATTGCATCTATCTCTATAAATATTGAAAAACAGTAAAAATAGAAACATAGTTTAAATAGATAATATTTTAAAATAAATCAAAAATGTAATTTCTAATAATATGTGCAAGTTTTAAGTTTCCATGAATAATGTTTTTAAACTAAAACAAAATAATTAACATTGTTTATATGAGTAATTTGTCCAAATTTGAATTTAAAAATGTCTATCCAAAAAATAATTGTCTTATATATTTATTAGATTTTATTGTTTCATTATGAACTACTTATGAAGTTATGAACAATTTTGTTTTAAAATTTCAAAACTTAGATATAAAAATAAAATTTTTACCTATGACAAGGTTCTATAGAAAATCTATACAATCAAATTATTTTTGTCAAACAAGTTTTCTACAATTACTTTTGCTGGCAAAAGTCAATGTATTTAATATTTATTATTTTAAAGTCTAACAGTGTTTTGGTAATTTATTATGATCTACCTACCATACTTTTAATTAATATTCATTTTTATATTATTATATAATTAAATTTAAATGTACATTTGATTTAACATCTGTTATTTTATTTTATTATTATATTATATTATATCTATCTAGGCTATATAATTACAGTTTACACAACTAAAGAAGTTAATTTATATTAGGTATTTGGTGCTTTAATTCATATACCCATCACTTAAGTTTTTTTAGATTCTGAACGGAGTGATGAATGTATTGATTTTACAATGATGTGTGTGTTTTTTTTTTATTTATTTTTTTTTTTTTGTGTCTGACAACAATATTTGGAGCAGTAAAAATGCTTCGATTTTTGACTTCAGCCCCTCTTTGAAAAGGAAGTTGAATCTAGTTGGTACTTTTTTTTGGGGGGGGGGGGGGTCAAAAGTTAAAAATTTAAATTTTTAAGCGCGTCCGGAAAACCCCTAAAAAAATGGGAAAAACGGGATTTTTTACGCAAAAACAGTTTTAGACCAAATCGAATTTTTTATTTTGCTATAACTCAAAAACTAATCGATATAAATACTTGAAATTTTCACCTAATGTTTATATTAGTGATATCTATACACAATTAAATTTTTAAAGAATTTTGACCTTTTTTGAGCTATTTATAGACAATTGAAATTTTCAATTTTTCTAAGTATTTTTTTTTTAAATAACGATAAAAATTTTTTGGCCAGCCAGAAAATCTTGAAAATTTAATACAAGGTTTCTTATAAGTTTTTCTTAAAATGATAAAAAAAAATCCGAAATTGTTAGTCACAATTTTTTTTTATAAGTGCTTAAAGTTCGAATTTATACGAAATATGTCAAAATTGCGAAAATTGGCAAGTAATTTTGTGGTTGAAAAATCGTAAAAATTTTTTATTTTATAACCAAGTTTTGAAAATTTGATACAAGGTTCTCCATAAATTTTTCTTCAAATACCTATCTGTAATAAAAACTCTACCGAACTAAGACAAAAATTTTTATGAGTGTTTGAAATTTAAATTTTTACAAAACCGCGTTTAAATAACGGTTTAGCCTCAAACGATTTTTGATATTTGTTGTTATTCAAATAGTATAAGTCGTAAATACTTGAAAATTTTACCAGTTATTTAGATTACCATTTTCTTTACGTGATTTGATTTTCAAAATATTTTGACATTTTTTTAGCTATTTATAGACAATTGAAATTTAAAATTAATTTATAATTTATAAATGTTGATAAAAAATTTTGCTGGGACAAATTACTTGAAAATTTAATTGAAGGGTCCACATAACTTGTTCTAACTCTGGTTCAAAAATTATAAAAATACATTGGCAAAATTTTTTTTTATTAGCATTTAAATTTCAAATATTGACAAAAATTCGTCAAAATCATGAATATTTTTCACTATTTGGTAGTTAAAAATTTATAAATATTTTTCTATCAAAAGCTAAGAATTGAAAATTTAATACTTTGCCGTCCATAAGTTAAACTTAGAATAGTTATGAAAAAGTTTGATGATTATTCAATTTAAAAAATTTTACGAGTGTTTAAAGTTTTAATTTTAATTTGAAATAAAAAATACATGTGTAAAATAACGTTTTACTAATAAATAATTTTCGATTTTTGTTATTTTAAAAAAATTACTTGATGTAAGATCTTGAAACTTTTACTAAAATGTTTGAATTTGTTTCAAAATAGAATATATGACAATATTTAAATATAATATATCCTAGACTGACAAATCATCTCCATTCAGAATCGTTTTTCGTATGCAATGATACCTATCATTGCATTCAAATTTAACCTACCCTGCAGATCCGAGGTCCATCCCATCCCCTAATGTACAGCAGAGCGATACTCATTTACCCGCTTTTTTTTTAATTAATATTGGTATATTTATTTTTTATATTATTATAAACATCAATGCCGTAATCAGGATTTTTTCCGGGTGGGGGAGGCTTAATTTTTGAAGGCCAATTATGACAACAAATTAAGTTCGTGCTGTATTTCTGACAATATAATTCATGTAATTATACATATTATCAATCAAGATCAAGTAAATATGACAAAAGCGGCGTTGCTATTATCACAAACGGTAATTAAATTAATACAATTATTGTTGTCTGAAATTTTTTTAGGGGGGGGGGTTGAGCCTGGAAGCTCCCTGGCTATGGCACTGATAAACATTAAATTTTAATGTACTCATTGGCGCAACTAGGTCTAAAATATTAGGGGGTAGGCCCACAAATAAATACCTAATTTAATTTACTTTAATGCTTTCCAAAAAAGTAGCAGAATCTTCTGGAATATTTTCATATCAGTAATAATTAGTAACAACTACCTATACAAATACGGATAATTTTTTTGGTGTTTTAAAAATACTAAATAAGTTTTTTGACCATTTTTAATCACCAAAATAAAACTATAATATTGGACGGTGACCGCATACCCGAATAATATTTATTAGATAAGAATATTTTTATTAAATTTATTATATGTATATTTCAAAATAAACTTTAATATTTTATAATTACCTATACAAAGATTTACTTTTAAATAATTGTCTACGGTATATTGCATAGGACATATCTCACATTCTCACTATTTTATGCTTAAATTATTATTTAATCTTAAATAATCAAACAATTTGGGGTGCTAAAATAAGCCCCCCCCCTAGTTGCACCAATGAATGTACTAGGTTATTACACTTAGGAATTAGGAGTACTTATTTGTTTATATCCTTTAGGTTTAGGTAATAGGTACTGAAATAGTGAAATAGACCCAAGCGAGATTACACTGTTCACAGGTTAGATAACTACCTACTAAAACAAAAGTTGACAGTTGCTGGTTGCCTGTAGTTTCATAATTTTTATCTATTAGATACATTTACGTTAGTCATTATATGCATATATTTTACATCAGTATATATTTTAAATATCTTCTATAATTGTATTATCATTCTATACTTTTGTATGAGTAGTAGATTAGTAGATATCCATTATCTATAGGTACTAGACTTTTTGGTACTTACCTAAATAGTAAATACCTAATAAAATCTTTGTCAGTTATTATTGTATTTTAAAAATATTTAATTTATTAATGTCAGTCACAGCCATGATTCAAAATATAAGATTGCTTTATATTTGAAAACCATTCAGCTCACAGGAGTGGAAGATTCTTACTACCTATCTGCTCATTACCTATATAGTAGTATAGACTATAGACTATAGACAGTATAGTACCTATAACAGTATTACAAAAAAACAGCACCTTAAAAAGTTTATATAGATATGTATAAATTAATTAGTACAATATATTATAAGAAAATAATTATACAAAATAAAACAATTCGGTTGGTGTTTACCTATCTCTGCAGAGCATTAAAAAAAAAATGTAATAAAACTCACCAAATACCAATCCGATATCTCATATTTATTTCACTCAAATGTTTATAATTGACCTTTATAAATTGAAATCAATTGAAACTGATTTATTTTCTTTGATTATTAGACAATTATAAATTTGTAAACCTATGTGTCAATGTTAAAATAATTTGTAGTTTTTTTTATTATACTTTGGTTAATTTGTTTAATTAATAAATGTCAAGGTTAGATTAGCACCTAGACATTGAATAAAAAATTTAAAAAACAGCAACAAAATACAAAATAAGCAAAAAAATTAGTAGTAATTAGTCAAATATGTATTATATTTTATATTTATCAATCAGGGGCGGACTGGGACCCAATCGGCCCACTATTCTGCAAAAAAAAAATCGGCCCCTACGTACATAAAACCAAGATTTCAAAAAATTTTTACCTCTTCATATTTTTTAGTTTTTAAATTTATCAATTAAATAAGTATGTTTTTATATTTGGATATTGTAATTTAAGTTTAATTTTCTTTAAAATATAATATATATATATTGTAAAATGAAAATTTTTTTTTACTGATTTTCCCAAAAATAATTTATCATAAGAGTTTTTAAATCACTGTTTAATAATATGTATTTAAACTTTGTTTATAGAAATAAAAAAAAATTACTTCTAGACAAATTAACAAATTTTATTTAACTTAACTGTTCATACTTTAAATACATCTGTAGCATCTATAATAAATAGTACAAAATATAAATGTACAATAGTAAAATAACTATTTATTAACGACTAACATTTGACCGCTGATAGCGCAGCGATTTATCATATATATATATATATAATATAATATATACATTGACTAGCGTATTACGTATACCATTTATTAAATATACATATACTATTATTTATTCGTATATTTTATCAATGGTAATACTCGGGGAATCAAAATTGTATACAAATAAACAAATTCAATTATCTGTTTCAAAAATATTTTTAATTCAATACACGTTGGGTTATTTCGCACCGGCCCGATGAATATAATATGACACCGGCCCACTGTGCAAATGCACAGTAGCACAGTGGCCCAGTCCGCCCCGGTTTATCATTTAATTTAAATAGATTCAAGAAAATAAGTGTTAGGCTTAAGGAAACTTCATTTATCTTGGATAATAGTGCATAAATATATCATTACTATTTTGAAAGCAATACATTTTTAGAACTTTTAGAAAATGCTATTTTTAATTAAAAGTTCTTAAAAAGATTCATGATGTATCCACAGAAAAATAAATAAAAAATATATGTAAAATCAATAGTTTTTTCCAGAACTGTTAACAGTTACAGAACAGTAACTGTTACAATTTTTTAACATTTTAATTTGATCTGTTATTATATAATATTTATAAAATAATTATTGATTACCAACTAAAGTATTGTTTTTTTTTAAATTATATATTTAATATAATATTATCACAAGCAAGACTATATTTTTTAATCATTTTAAATAATATATTGGAATGCAAAATTGTATGTAAAATATAATAGTTATTTTTCAAACATACCTACTGGTGTTTGTTTAAAAAATATGAAATATAATGCTATGTAAATGTGGTAAGGATGGAAAAGAACATAGATAAATTGTGCTTCAAGAAAAACTAATAAACTTTTTAACAAAAAAAAAAATGAGATATTATCAAAACTATAAATTAAAGAAAATCAAGATTACTTGAACATTTGTTAAGACAATAAATTTTTAAATATAATTTTAGAAGAAAAAGATAGTTGATTATCAGTCACTCAAAGAAGCTGATACATTGATACATTTTGCGGCAATGAGTAAAAATTGCATGTAGTAAGAGAAAGGTATATATTGGCTTCAATAATACTATTAATACTACAGTACAAATTTACTGTAATACTGTCAATGGTTAATCTTATATGATAAAAAAAACAATGCATGTGTAACTACTCAAAGAATGATTTTAATTTTATCTACTTACAATCAGTCATGGCTTATATATTAAAACTATATAAAAAAAAACAAAAATTAATTAAAAACATCAACACAAAATAAAATGTGAAAAGTGATCAACTGTCAAGCTTTATAAATATATGGTACCTACTATGAAATGTAATACTAAGTTATTAGAAAAGGTTTTGATATTTCTAAATTACAAATTATATTATTTTTTAGTATATTTGTAGTCTAAGATTTATATATAAATGTGAATGAATCTAGAATTATTAAAGAATATTACTTAAATTATTTGAGAATTAATTTTAACTTTAAACTAAAGTTAAAACATTATTTGAATTTTTTTTAAAAAAAACTAGATATTTAAACAGTCATAGAATGTATAACAAAAAATTAATTTGAATGTTGTGACATAATTCTTTCAAATAACACATTTATGTGTTGAGTTACACGATACATAAGAATAAATCCAAAAAAGGAAAAAGGCAATGTTATAAATAGTGCTATTCCTTCAAATATCAATTTTGGAGCAAAAATTTTCCACATCATCAAATGACGTGAATGAATGGTAGCTGCTGCCATGACCATAGCCACCTAATATTAAAAAAGATAAAAATAACAATTATATTTTGTAATCAATCAAGCATTAAAAATGTAAGCAGATAATATTTAATACTTACCCTAAAACAATTGGCCAGAATATATTTAGCAGTTAAATCAAATGCGCCATGTATCATCTGTCTTGATTTTTCAGCTAATAATAATTCACCTCTAGCCATTGTTTGTTCATCTTCATCTTTGGGAGGCAAAGATTTTCCTGACCAAGCACCGTGAATAGAAAATGGACAAATTAATAGAAGCTATAATAAAACATTATACGAATCAAATTTAATTTAATAGTGAATACATATTTAAAATAATAATTTTAAGCTCAAAATTATAAATTTATGAAAATTCACAAAAATATATTATTATTTATGTGTTTAATGATGATAAGTTTATTAAAAAACATAATAATACTAAGTAAAAAAAAACTAACATACTTTAAAAATTAAACTGAATAAAAAAAAATATTATTTTTCTATAAATTAACCTACCGGCAATAAAAATGCATGAACAGCATGTGAAAAAAATGTGTTTGCTAAAATAAAAAAACCAGGAAGCCATGTATTGTTTTCTATTTCTGACTGTAACACAAATGCAGCGTTCCAATGTATTGCAGGGAATGAAGGATTATGTCCAGTACCATAGAACCAGTACGACGATGATAAAGTCCACAACAAAATATACAACCAGCTTACAGTATATAATTCATCTAAAACAATAATTTAATCTTTTGTATACAGTTATATATAAAGTATTATATACCTACAAAATGTTCATATGTATATTATGTAGTAAGTAAATTTAATTTTAAATGCGAATTTACTAACTTAAAAAGATATTATATACATCCATAATGATAATGAACAATCTGTACAAAATTATTCATAAATACTAACTGATTTTGGTACACTGATTATGCCTTATGACCGAAACAATCATGGCCATTATCCAGATGGAAATAATCATGATAACTACTGATACTGCATATACATATCCAAATAGTAATCCTCCAAAAATACATAACAATATTGAAAATATCAGAAATGTTGCACTGTAAACTGTAGCAAGTCCATATACTATTGGATAACCTTGAATATGTGGACCTAGCTGCATTTTCACAATATTTTTTGCTATTCTGAGAACCAGTTGATAAAAATTCTCTGATTGATTATTAGCTTTTCCTTCTTGTAAGTCTACATAGTGTACAAGTAATGGGCTTACAAATAATGTCATCATTAGTAATGCAGTTAATAATATAATAACATTTGGTATGTATGCCACATATGGTATGGTATGTTTGATACGTTGAAATGAAGATTCAAATATCCAATGAACAGATAACAGTACAGTAAATATTCTTGGCAAAATCGAAGACAAATAAACATTTAGAGAACATCCAGTTAGATTTCCAGAACATTTCAATGACTTATGTACAACAGTAACAGAAGTTACTACAAAAATTATGGAAATTATTGAATTTCCAGTTTTGGTTTGAGCTCCATCTTCAAAACACCATCCTTGTTCTTCGCGGCATTTCCAAAATGAATGAGAGTAACGAAATATAATGCATAACAAAATTGAACACCATACAACCTTGCAGTTTAATGATGTGATCCAGTGTTTAAGTGAAAAGTTTTTAGGTTTTATTTTATTGCGAAACCATGTTTTTCTGTTTTCTAATTTAAATCTAACAACAAGATACCATAGTAGGAGAGCAAATGATGTATGTAATACATATGATTCCTCGATGATGTAACTATTAGAAAAAAATCCAAGAGTAGTTAATACAGTAAATACACGTATTAATATTTTATCAGGTTTGTTTGTATTAAGAAAATCTTGTGTTAATGACGACCAACAAGTTACACAAAATAAGGCAAGAAAAATAGTACCTATTAATCCAGTAACAAAAAATACGACAGTTATATGAATTATCTTATAAAAATAAAATAGAAATGCAATTAAATTCAATGGAACAACTATAGAAAACATAATGAGCACTTGTGTGCCAGTTATTTTGTCATAATGATCTAAAGCAGATGAGCCAACAAGTAAGAAACTAAAGTATAATGATACAAACATTAGGACTAAACCTTTATAAATAGAACTTTCATCAAAACGTATCCAAACTTCTTCACATGCTCTTCTACTTAGTTGCATAAAGTTTTCACAACTTTTCACAAATGTATTATGTTGAATATCTAACATTTTAAACGAATCTTTAATAAAATGAATATGCTTATCATTAAGTTCGTCATTTTTTAATGAGTATGTTGTGAGATAATCATTGATTTGTTTAGCATTTCTCCAAATACTACTGACTAAATGAAAGTTCTGAGGTAAAGCTGATTTTATAAGAGAGCCAATATTTGAAAATGGAATAGGAACACCCATTAATGTTGATATAGTTGGTACTAAGTCAACTTGTTTTATATCATTTTCTGTTTTTGGTTGTAAATCTTGAGATGATGACAATACAAAAAGAGCAGATGTTAATTCGTTTTCAGATTCTCCCCCATGGTCACCTGAAATTAAAGCAGTTTTCATAAATATTAAATAATACTTATGTTGATGTAAAAAATGTATATTTAATTACCATTTGATGTCATTCCATGATCACCAAATACAAAAAGCATGATATTTTCACGTCCAAGAATCTCTTTTAATATGTCTCTGAAATTTAAATTAATATATTAATATATACAATCTATATGAATAGTGATAAACTGAATAATAAATTAAAATTTAAAAAACTTCTCACCTCAAAACTACATTTATTTCACTTAGCTTCCTTTCCATTTCTTTGTGATTTGGTCCATATCTATGACCACAATGGTCAACTCCTAAAAAATGAGCAATCAACACATCCCAATCATCCTTCACAATTTCAGGATATAAGTTTTTCTTGATTCCTTCATCAACAGTATCCAAATCCCAAACATTAAAACTTGGATATGTATAATTTCTGTAAAATCTTTTTGGAAATAAATTTGCCCATGTATCATCACCCATAAACACAACTTTTTTTCCATTATTCACTAATTGATCTATAACATTATCTTCCAATAATTCTTCAGTTGCAAAATTTGAACCAACATCTATAAAAGTAGGCAAACTTCCTGTCGTAAGAGCAGTTAATCTTTGCATAGTAGTGGTCGGAGGATCAGCAATGAATTTGTATAATCTTGACTGTTTCGGATAACTGGCCAATATGTCTCTGAACACTGTGATCTTGTTCGTATATGGCATGTCCTGTTCAGAATGAATGACAAAATCATGGCGCAAGGCGTCAATAATTATCATCACCACCTTTGTATTGGTTTTTGTACAATTCTGTGTCAACTCTCGGAGAGAATCAACATCGGTTTCACAGATAGACTTATTAGGTAACACATCTCTGTGCAGTAATAGTCCCTTGCCGAATAGAAGTATAATTGAGGCGAAAGTGTATATAAGCCATAATAGTATAAATACGTACTTGAGCACCAAACACATCGTGTCGTTATTTTATTTCTTTTAATATGATAAAAAACTATAAAATATCATTATTACTACGATTTTAATTATATCACTGCAGTCATGACTAGAATTATTACACTCATAATCCTGTGATTAAATACTACCTAACATTATAAATATTATTTATTTTTTTTTTATTATTACTAATAAAATAATAAAACTGTATGTACTTCACATTTTGTACTAGATGTCTCGGTGTACACGTCCTACAACAATTTTTTACAAACATCATCCGTAGGACGGCATATCATAGTCACTCGTTGCCGTATCGGTAAAACGTCCTCATGTGTCATGTTCTCTTAAACACACATTAGTACATTACAGTCATTACACACACCTACACATATCTTAGTCATCGTACGACGTACATGCGTATCGCGTATACTATATGTAAATTGTATATACTATATATATATTATTTGTGTTTGTGTATATGTGCTTTTAGATATAGCTTTATTCGTGGTATGTACCATAGCCGTGTAGAATTAATGGTCAACCAATTCAACTTACTATAACCGTGGTAAACGGATATTGATAAAAAAAGCAATTTATTTCCATGCTCGCCCCGTCGCCGCCAACCAATCATAATACATTAAATTCTGTCTTATCCATAAAAATATAAATGTATTATCATATCATCATCATGATGTTTTTAGTTTTTTAATTTTTTATCAACCACGAACTCGCGGGCTGACTGCAATGCTGGGCCTGGTTGTAGATTTAGAAGACTATCGAGACTAGAATGTAGATTGCAGAAGTGCAAACTACATAATACACAGTGGCATAGTGCAGGGCTACGACTGTCACTGCTGTTTTGTGCCTATTCACTTTTTAATTTTAATTTTATCGTTATTTTTTACGAACAATGTTTATGTCTTTACAACAAATTAACTATAATATTTGATAATGTTCAATAAAAGTGAGTGATAATTTGTGGCCGAGGGCTCTCATAGCATATATTCGGTGGTTTTACGTATCGCTTAAAATGTACAATAATTGAAAACAAAAAAAAAACTTTATTTTCTGTGTATCTTATTATAGGCATGTATATTAAGTAATAACCACCTATGTATTATTATCAATAATCTTTGCTACCCAGTTTGCTGCAGTAATTAAATTTCCTGTACCAGTTGTACATGGAATTACATATTATAAAGAATGTCCATAATAATTATCATGAATAGTTCTATCTAAAACGATTACATGTTATTTTATACAAAGGAATATTTTTGTACAAGAAAAAAAACTTAATTCAATATGATGTTGTCACGAGTCACATATATACAACTTACAGAGTATGTATCTTCAATTTTGTTTATAATAGCTATCATTTAAAAAAAATAATAGCTCTTAACAGAAAAAGCTTGTCTTTAATTATGTTACTATACTGTTTATACTATTATTATAATGCTTAATTTGCAATAATTATCTAAAATAGGTATTAAGTTTTTTTTTATCACATATATTAAGTACCTATATAATTGAGTAATCAGTAATGCATACATTCATGTGGTTAAGCCAAAATAAATATAAGTAAATGAATAATAATTGTCAATAATTTATATCATTATTTTACAAGCTTTTCATAAATTAAAAATTTTAAATTTATATACATTTAATTAATGATTTTATTTTAACTTATTCACAAAGCTGATGAAAAATCCATAATTTGCAGGCTCTAAGAGAGATAAATGTAACTATATCTATGATTTTGTATCATTTTTAAAATAGGCAATTTTTTTAATAATAAATTATTTTAATTATTATTTTGTACTGCCATTCAAAATAATATATTTTTCACCACTCAGATAATCTTACATATATTATAAATATTATTTAAAATTAAAAAATAGATTTTGATATTTGATAATAGTAAAAATAAATATAGTGAATTTAAAATAATAAGCTGTTAGTTACATTTATTTATTAATGTTAACTCAATAGTTTTTCAATTTCCATGTTGTATAAATCAATTTTTGGTTTAGCACATTAGGTATTTCAAAAAATCATCAGGATTAGGATTGTCCAACTTGTTGAAAAGTAAGTTATTAAATTTATCAAAGAATACCTATTAATCTAGGTACCTATATTTATTTCAAAATAAAATGTATTTTGTGATTAAGATATTTTCCAATTAGTTCTTGTCTTCTTTATGTAAAAATATATGAAAAAGAATACACACAAATATGTAATTATGTACATGTACATAAAAATAATTATTTTTATTTTATTTTATAGGTAACTTTCTATTGACAATTGATTATAACGTAAAACATTTTGTTGTCAAAAATTCAAAAATGGACTATTTATTAGCAAAGTTTCGTAAAAAAGAATCAAAAAAAGAAATTACTTTTGAGGATCTGCAAGCTGTTCTTTTACGTACACAACCTCCTCCTAAAAAAAAAAATCTATCAACATGTGACTATAATGAAATTTGTCCAAAAGTTTATGTTGGAGATTGGTAAGTGTAGATATGTTTAATGGTTTAATGAAGTATTTGTTGTGACAATGTTGTCTTGAATTTTTTAGGAATACTGCAAAAAATCTTAATTTATTGTTGTCACTGGGTATCACACATGTAGTAAATGCTGCCCAAGGTATTGGATTTGGTATGGTTGATACAAATGAACAGTTTTATCGTCCATTTAATATTCAATACATGGGTTTGGCTTTGTGTGATGATCCTAATGTTGCAATAAATGAATATTTTGATAGCGTATCAAATTTCATAGATGACGCACTATCACAAAAAGGTAAATTTTAAGTAATTTTTAAGTGTAGACTAAGATATTAGATAAACTTAAATCCATACATCAACTCAAAATTTGTAGGTAAGGTTTTGGTTCATTGCATAATGGGTATTTCAAGATCTGCAACAATTACAATTGCTTATTTAATGATAAAAAAAGGATTAAGAGCTAAGGAAGCAGTGGAAAAGGTAAAAAAAGCAAGAGATATAAGACCTAACAATGGATTTCTTAAACAACTAGCTCAACTTGACAATGACAGAGTACATAATAATAATATTTAACATTGGTGCTGTAAACATGTAATAATAAAAAAAAAATTATATTGAACTATTTTCATATTAGACTGCATTTATGTTTTCTAGAGATATCCGTATCTTCACTTCATACGTCTATTTAAAATAAAACTTGATTGATTAATTGTTTACTTAGTGTAAATACTTTTAAAATTAATAATAATAATATAATATATAGACAAGTTATTTACCATTAAAATAGCAAATGATGTACCAATAATTGAACCAGCTATTACATCAGTACAATGATGCATGTTATCGGTGACTCTAGTTAAAGCTGTATACCACGCAGATATAAATATTGCAAATTGAATAATAATCCATCCTACATTCTTTTTAAAACTGTGTAGGTACAACTTTTAAACATAGCAAATAATACATTTATTTGTTATAAGTATAAAGTTATTTAACCATTATATGCCTTTTAATACACTTACAATTGTGTATACTGTCGAATAGAATGCTAAACATGCATGACCTGATGGAAAAGAAGCTCTGAAATAATTGTATGTTATTATTTTGTATACAATGTGAAATAATTAATTTTCTCTATTAGTTCAAATAATTTACCTTGAATCATTTGATATAGATACTTCTGGATTTGTGCATGTGTATTCTGTAATATATTGATTCTGTGATGTACAATCAATACTTGGTTTACATGCATAAAAAAAGTGAGGTCTTAAACGTCCAGAGTAATATTTTCCCAAATTTACTGTAATTTGGGCTAATCCAGAACCCAGCCAGAAATAAATTATATTTACATATAGGATTTTTATGTTTTTCTGCATAGTCCAGTAATACTTCAAACTTATCTAAAATTATTCATTAATAATTATGTTTAAGTACTTAATTAATTTAGTATAAACTAATAACTATAAGTCAATAAACATTTAATATTATATATTAATATTAATAATATTGAACGTGATTATTAAAATAGATTTGAAATTGATCTTATATTTTATTCTAATATTATTAATGGAAAAATAAAACAGGTAAATTTTTTAATTTAATTAAAACATAGAACTAAAAATAAAAAATACATAAAACTTTTGTCAAATATATAATCTATAATGTATAACTATAATATAATAAAAAATAGTTCATTAAGTAAAAATAAGTAGTTTTATTGATTTATATTTTGTCAAATTGAATGTGAATTATTAATTAATTAAATTATAATTATTATTTATGATTAATATTATTTTAAGGTTAAATGAACATTCAATAGTTTTAAAAATAATGAATAATATAAAAAAATTAAATTGTATAGCATAATGACTAAATATATAAAGTATTTACCGAAACATTTGGTAGAAGAAGATAAAACAAGCATAAGAATGTTTTTCCAACTGTTGATGTTTTGTATGGATATTTAATTGTCTCGTCATCACAAAAAAACCCTTTTGAAATAGGTTCAAGAGATGATGTTACCATGACTAATAATCCAACTATTAAAAGAAAAAAAATTGAACTTAATTTTACTTAAGTCATTAACTGTATTATTAAAAGTCATCATAGTTAAAATTGGTAAATTAATAAATTTATATCTTACTCAATGAAACTAATAATACTTCAAAAACTATATCTTTATACAAATCCATAATGTTATAGGATAGTAATTAAATTAATTAGTCCAGTGATTACTGCTATTGCACATAGTGTTTACTGAAAAACCTCATCGAATGAACCCTTTTTATATATAATTATAATAACCCATATTAATATGGCCCTGATAAATTAAATTAAATTAATATGTCTCTATCCCTTCCTTTCTTTTATCATTATACACATGTTGGTTTTGATCTAATAATTCTAATAAATATTAAAATAACATGGAAATATTAGGATATCTACTTCATAATTGTATTACCATTTACCATAAATTTAAAATTAAACATCGTAATATATTAAGTCTGTGATATTATAATATAGATATAGACTACCTTCAGTTTATTTCTCTTTATAAAATTTACTTAAACTCATATTATGTTGATGCTTTAAAAATAAAAAAAAACTGATAACATTACATTAAAAATGAAATTATGGTCTAAAAAAATCCATTAAAAACCGAGATGTTATTTCCGCACTCCACAAGTGTTGTATCAATAGGTATATATATATATATATATATATAGGTATTTTAAAAATAAATAAATTAAGGAATACGAATAAATATCAGATGATGTTTTATAATGGAATGTGTGTATACATTTTAAAATTGTGATGTACACTGTGCGCCTGATTACGAGTTAAAGATGACGGGGGCAAAATACATTTTTCAAATAATAGGTTATTGGTACAATATTTGACGCCGTTCTTAACATATGAAAATTATGACGTCGGGGGCAATTGCCCCGCGTTAGACACGGCACTGAGTACACATACTCATAACTGGTTATTTTGGGCTATTGCACTGTTATAACTTATAAGTTATAAACCAAATTTGATCCACTACTCATTACTCATTAGGGCCAATCTTAAATATTTAAATTAGGTATATGATTATTGATTATTATTATTATTTATTATAGACATTGATTAATTATTAATAACGTATTTAATCAATGGTAATATGGTATAGTATAGAGTAGATATACCTATATTATATACATTTAGATATAATTTATTGGTACCTATTGTACAATAAAATAGGTTTAGCCGCAAGACATAGGTATATGGCAGAGCTTGCGCTAATGTGCAGTTGTGCATAAAATGTGCAGTTCTTATTTAAATGTTGTGCAGTTCATAAAAAATGATATGTTTTGAATTTTTAATAATTAATTCTATATATATGTTTATGAGCTTACTTAGATCATATACGACATTATAATATGATCTAAGATGAATCTACTACAAACTATAAAAAACTATAAATCTACTACGGTCCTAAAGATAAACCGTGGTCATGACCATTGCGTTATACCACCAATTATTGTGATTGTGCTCAAATTAATATTATCTCCAATTAGAAAATATTGTTATCAATGAATAGGTTGTCATAAAAAAGAAAAAACATTTAAAAATGAGATTAATATTAATTGTTGTTAATCAAAATATAATTTAAGGAATTTTGTTATTTAAACTTTAAACTGACAATATTTAATATTTATGAATTGATGATGTTATATATAGTATGTGTTATGTAATATATGCGAGCGAAGCGAGCATCATATTTTTTCACTTCTGACACAGAGTGTGCAGCTCTAATATTTCTTTAGCGCAAGCTCTGGTATATTATAATATATTATACTAATATACTATTACCTACGTGGCTTCGTCTAGAGACCTAGACTCTAGACCAGTGTTTCCCAACTGGTGTTCCGCGGAACCTAAGGGTTCCGTCAGCCGGCGACTAGGGTTCCGTGAGAAATTTGAAAAAATATAAATTAATTAACAATATTTTTGATTTAAATTATGATTCTAACATAGAATAGCTCCAACAATTATAATATGGGGGTTCCACAAAATTTTTAAGCTCCTGCAAAGGTTCCGCGAGTAAAAGAAGTTGGGAAACACTGCTCTAGACTAGTGGGCAACTATTTTAAATATATAGCTTACAGGTGTCCCGGTAAAGTATTTCGAGACTGCAGTACTAGCGTACACGCCAGTAGGTAATTGTTTTGAAATTAAGCTCCAATCATTTATGTCAACAGTTAGTCTTTTACTAAATATTGAGATAGCAAAATAATGTTGTTATAATAAATGACAAATTATTCAAGTTGAATAGGTACTTGATTAACTGTTTATCATGGACAGTCTACGTCTACTTTAAGATTACTTTTCTGGCTCGGTGATGAGTGATGACAACATGACAACAATTGTTGACAATTTGATAAATACGTCGTTAAATATTTTTCCGTTGACCGTTTACTCACTTTTTGATATCTCTAATTTATAATATTATCGGTTAGGAGGTACCTAGGTATGCATTCAACTCATAGATATAGCCATATAGGTAGTTACCTAGTTTTCCGATTAGCTATTATAATAAGAAATGAAACATTTTAGATTCTGAACGGAGTGATGAATGTATTGCTTTTACAATGATGTGTGTGTTTTTTTTTTTTTTTTTTTTTTTTTTTGTGTCTGACGACTACATTGAGAGCAGTAATAATGCTCCGATTTTTGACTTCAGCCCCTCTTTGAATAGGAAAATTCATCTAGTTGGTACTTTGGGGTCAAAAGTAAAATTTCCAAATAGTTTTCAAAAAAATCGAGAAAAACAAAAAAAAAAAGCGGGTAAGTGAGTATCGCTCTGCTGTACATTAGGGGGTGGGATGGACCTCAGACTAGGGAAGGTTAAATTTGAATGCAATGATAGGTATCATTGTATACGAAAAACGATTCTGAACGGAGATGATTTGTCAGTCTAGGATATATTATATTTAAATTATATCATAATATATTCTATTTTGAAACAAATTCAAACATTTAAGTAAAAATTTTTCAAGATAAAGTAAAAGGAAGTAGTCAAGTAATTTTTTAAAAATAACAAAAATCGAAAATTATTTATTAGTTAAAAGTTATTTTACACGTGTATTTTTGATTTCAAATTAAAATTAAAACTTTAAACACACGTAAAATTTTTTAAATTGAACAATCCTCAAACTTTTTTATAATTATTCTAAGCTTAACTTATGGACAGCATAGTATTAAATTTTCAATTCTTAGCTTTTGATAGAAAAATATTTATAAATTTTTAACTACCAAATATTGAAAAATATTCATGATTTTGACGAATTTTTGTCAATATTTGAACTTCAAATGCTAATAAAAAAAAATTGTGCCTATGTATTTTTATAATTTTCGAATGAGAGTTAGAACAAGTTATGTGGACCCTTCAATTAAATTTTCAAGTAATTTATCTCAGCTAAATTTTTTTTATCAACATTTATAAAAAAAAAAATAAAAAAAATTGAAAATTTCAATTGTCTATAAATAGCTCAAAAAAAGTCGAAATGTTTTGAAAATCAAATCACGTAAAGAAAATGGCAATCTAAATAACTGGTAAAATTTTCAAGTATTTACGACTTATACTATTTGAATAACAACAAATATCAAAAATCGTTTGAGGCTAAACCGTTATTTAACGCAGTTTTGTAAAAATTTAAATTTCAAACACTCATAAAAATTTTTTGTCTGAATCCAGTAGAGTTTTTTTTACAGATAATTGAAGAAAAATGTATGGAGAACCTTGTATCAAATTTTCAAAACTTAGTTATAAAAGTAAAAAATTTTACGATTTTTCAACCACAAAATTACTTGCCAATTTTCGCAATTTTGACATATTTCGTATAAATTCGAACTTTAAGCACTTATAAAAAAAAATTGTGACTAACGATTTCGGATTTTTTTTTATCACTTTAAGAACAACTTATAAGAAACCTTGTATTAAATTTTCAAGATTTTCTGGCCGGCCAAAAAATTTTTATCGTTATTTAAAAAAAAAATACTAAAAAAAATTAAAAATTTCAATTGTCTATAAATAGCTCAAAAAAAGTCAAAATTCTTTGAAAATTTACCTATGTATGGAGAACGCTAATATAAACATTTGGTGAAAGTTTCAAGTATTTTCATCTATTAGTTTTTGAGTTATAGCAAAATAAAAAATTCGATTTTGTCGAAAATTGGTTTTGCGTAAAAAATCCCGTTTTTCCGTCATTTTTTTTATGTTTTTCCCGACTCATTTAAAAAATATTGAAAAATTTTAACTTTTGACCCCCCAAAGTACCAACTAGATTCGATTTCCTTTTCAAAGAGGGGCTGAAGTCCAAAATCGAAGCATTTTTACTGCTCCAAATGTTGTCGTCAGACACAAAAAAAAAAAAAAAAAATAAAAAAAAAAAAAAAAAACACACATCATTGTAAAATCAATACATTCATCACTCCGTTCAGAATCTAAAATGACAGAAAAACGGCAATTTTACGAAAAACCACTTTTCGACAAAATCGATTTTTTAATTTTGCTATAACTCAAAAACTAATAGACGTAAATACTTGAAATTTTCACCAAATGTTTATATTATGGTTATCTCTTTACAGTTAAATTTTTAAAATATTTTGACCATTTTTAAGCTACTTATAGACAATTGAAATTTTCGACTTTTCTAAGTTTTTTTTCTTCAAATGCCGATAAAAAATTTTTGGGTGGCCAGAAAATCTTGAAAATTTAATACAAGGTTTCTTATAAGTTTTTCTTATAGTGATAAAAAAAAATCCAAAATCGTTAGTCACAATTTTTTTTATAAGGGCTTAAAGTTCAAATTTATACGAAATATGTCAAAATTTAAATTAAATTTCATACTCTCATTATGCGTATATTGCCAAATAATTTTTTTATTAATAAACAGATATTATAAAGTAACTATAGTAACATAATATAGTAACTATACTATTTGTTTCAAAATAGAATATATGACAATATTTAAATATAATATATCCTAGACTGACAAATCATCTCCGTTCAGAATCGTTTTTCGTATACAATGATACCTATCATTGCATTCAAATTTAACCTACCCTAGTCCGATGTCCACCCCACCCCCTAATGTACAGCAGAGCGATACTCACTTACCCGCTTTTTACTTTTGATTTCCCAAAGTAAAAACTAGATCCAGTTTCCTAGCAGAAATCACTCTCCTAAAAATGAAAAATGAAAGTATTTTTTAGCTCTGAAAAATAATGACTGACAAAAGAAAAACACTCAACATTGTAGAATCAATATCTTAACATTCATCGCTCCGCTCAGAATATAAAATTCCAAATATTGTAAAAAATAATTATGCCATTTACATAATATGTTATATTATAATAGGTAATTATTTTGAAAAATCAAGTTTTCCACAATTTTTTTTGATTTATATAATTGACTAAGTGTTTATTTTTTAATCAGTTTGAATATCTAATAAAAGGTTAAGTACTGTTATAAGTTGAACTTTAGGTATAATTTAAAAATATGTATCTAAGGTATTGGGAATTTTTGCTTAACATTTTAACAAAGTTAAATATTTAATTATTTAAAAAAAATTTGTTGCTTTCCAAATGTCACCGTTCTAGGCCCGGGTCTATATAGGTTTGTGTCTATAAATACACTTCTAATCATTGTGTGTATACTTTTTTTTTTAGTACAAATGCAATTTACAAAATATTTAGATTTATTTTATACCATGCGACTAATATATTCAGATCATCCTAGGTTGGTTGTCACTTGTTGATACTAACTGCTTATGTCTTATAAGTTAAGTAATAACAATAATAATATATAGGCTTAGGCTATAATATTATACTAATTTATAAAATAATTACCTGCCAAATTATATGAAATAATAGATGCTAACGTTCTTATATACAATGATTTATCATTTAATTTAAACAAATTTAACACATTCACGATTACAAGGACTTATATAATAAATTACGAAGTGGATACACGTAGGCGTAAACTCGAAACTGTATATCAAAGCTAGTGCCTAATTCTCTGTTTTTTACTCTTTTATTAATACTCATTTAAAAAGTTAGGTGTCCTACGATGGTTGCCATATTTGGCTATGTACTCTTCTTTAACTCCTTGTAGTCGTCGATGTAGAATAAATTAGAGGTGTTCACATTTTCCAGGATGTGTAGTCAGCTGGAAAATTAATATCCTACAGATTGCATATATTGCTGGGGACTGGGGAAGCATTTTTTTACACTAACTCATCCGTATTCCGTAGTCCGTAAGCACGTCTATGGTTTATGGGTCTAGGATAAAAAAGAATAATCCGAAACACTTTCTAACTACCTTGAGGTTAAGGTGTGAGTGTTTATAAACACATGTGTATTTATATAACTGAATAATGAACATAGTTGATACGCACATTTTTTTCCTGAAGACTTGTGTTACTGTATATATCAGGGGTGGCCACAACGAGGCTCGCGAGCCGCATGCGGCTCTTGAACCAAACTTAGACTAAAATTAAATGTAAATAAATGTTCTTTCATTTGATTTAAAATGAAAAATGTATCTCCATTTTATAAACATTGCTTTATAATGTGGCTCACCTCGAATCAAATTTATAAATTTGTGGCTCTCAAAGTTAAGGTTAGTGGCCACCCCTGGTATATATAAATCTAAGATCCAACAACATATTATATAGTTAAATCATAGAATAGACGATACTATCTTAATCTATTCTGTGATTATATTTATATGAAATATACTTATTGTTACTTGACGATTTAAAAATAATATAATATAATATATTAATTTTTACTATAATTTTTAATTTTATTCATTTGCATTAGAAAACAAAAATAACAATTTTAATTATCAGATCGATAACAGTGTAAAGCGACAATATAAACAAATGTTAAAATGTTCATGATCCATGCTAAACTAAAATAGATTTATAAATTATATTTTATAATATGAAGCCAAATATAGTATAAAACATTAATATTAAAAAACAACGCACAATACTTATTATGTAAAGATAAAAATAAATAAAAGATTGCCTATAATGCATAAAATGCATAATATTAGTATAAAAATTAATTTATTTGTTATTTAATACTAAAATATAAATCTTAATAATAATAATAATAATAATAATAATAAATAAAATTTAAATTTATTATATTATTATAGTTTTTTTTTAATGTGAACAGGTAACAATAATTACAGATCTGATTTTTTTAAGTAAAATAATTAATAAATTATACTTATGGCGTTATAACAAACAAAAAGTATACATTTATATGGAAGGAACATATTATTATAGTTATGTTGGAGATATATATTATACAATATATATAGAATATATAATATTAAATGTGCTTTTATTTAATTACAGCGTAAAAATAAATAAATTGCATTTTTTTAGTCTTATATAATAAAATGTGATGATGGCCTAAAATGTAATGTAAAAAAAATAAGTTTAATTAGTTTATAATAAATACCCAAAACCATATAAATTCATATAAAAAACTTTTAGTATTATTATAATGTTCAATGAAAAATAGCACCTATATAATAGCTACACAAAATCGCGAGGACTCCATTTATGAATAAAATAAATATAGTTTGTACCTACTCACGTTAATAATTGATCACAATATATATTTATGGATGTATGTAATTTGTATATTATATTCCAATAATTATACCAATAGTTGAAAAATGTATAAACAAAATCATTTATATTAATTGTAAATTTGTAATATTGGATTTGTATTATTAAATTTTTAAATAACTATACATTTTTTATACTCATTGTTATAAACAATGTATAGTTGATAAAAATAAAAATAAAAATACGATTAAAAAATGTTTTCTTCATTACTATTTTTAATATTACTAAAATTATGAATACCTTTAATTAACATAAATAATGTATATGACTTTACTGATCAAACATATATGTTATTATAATTTGTTCTTTAAACTATAATGAAGAAAACAAATTTAATTTTAGTCAATTATTCTTTGTAATCAATATATTAACGAAATATAAAAATATTCATGTTATTTAAATGCAGTTTGGAAGCATTAGTGCATATTTATTTGAGTTCGGTTGTTTGTAAATTATTTGTAGTTTCGATGTCATCTGCTGAAGAATTACGTTTTCGGAGGGATTTATATTTTGACGCAAATAATTCCGATACGTATAATGCCTAGAACATCAAGTTTAATTCTAATATATAAGTACACAAAGTAAATACATAATTAATATCTGCATCATGTATAGGTAGGTATTTCACTATGTTTGGATTTTTTTATTTTAATTATTCAGTCTTATTAAGTTTTAAAAAAGTTCAAAAGTACAAACATCAGTGAGATACACTACATACTACATTGATAAATATATAAGTACACATACAGGACAGGTCCTTCCAAATTTATTTTACAGAAATTACTGACATGTACGTTAATATACATTTAAACTTTTAACATTTGTAATGTATACAATTATGTAGGCAACCTTGTATGTGTACATATATATTTTAAATATAAAATATAAAAATAAAAGGATTATATTATATATTATACATTAGTAATACCAATAATAATTGTTCTTTATTCAATGTATATTAAAATATAGTTTAATACAATTACCGATTATATTTTGAGAGTTAATTTTGATTTTGATATCATTATATTAGTTATATTGTTTAACTTTTATTATTATTTACTAATAAATAATATGAATATAATGTTTTTGATTTATTAATTGCTTTAATTGGTAATATAACGGAAAGGGCGAAATCTAATTGAAAAGACTTTTAAAAATGTATTTTTAGCTCGTCCTACGGTAGTTAGATATTCCCGCTATTTAAATTGAAAAACCCATTCATATAAAAATATCGACTAAATAAATAAATAAAATAGATAGCCAGTGAATGTGTGTTATTACTTATCTATCAGTGTTATCAACTACTCAGTAAAAATATAATGTAAATACGTAATAATTATTGATATTTTTTCATATTAATATAATAATATGATTAATATGAACTATTTAGTAATTTATTTCACAGATTATTATACAAAGAATATAAAAACTAAAACTTATTTATTTTTCAATAAATTAATAAATTATATAATAATAATAATGAACATAAAAAAAATTTTATCACACTGTTTTCAGCATTCTATTATTACACAAACGTGGGAAGTGCATACGTTTAAAAATGAATAAAAAAAAAAATGAAATCTCTGATTCATCTCAAATTTGGTTATAAAATCAATATTATGAATTATAAAATTGAAAAATTCTTGTAATAATTAAGTTCAGTGATTTTGAAATGTATAAGTATATAAATAATAAATATATATATGTATACATTCACTAAGATTTTTTTCTTAAATAATTACAGTTATTTAAAATTTGATTTCTGGAATTTTTAATTATGATTTAAGACTATTCAAGATTATTTGTACCGCTTGAGCTGCTTTAGGAGTGTTCTGTGAAGATACAAGCATACATTTTTCGAAGAAGACTAATATTTTTACTATATAATAAGGGATAATTTTTTTTAAACATTTTTATGGACCTAATCCAAAATTTAAACGAAATTTTTTATATTTATTAACATTTTTATAGTTTATTCTAAGGATAATGTAAAAAGTTGTAATAATATTGGATCTAATATTATACTCGGTTCATTTTTAAATTATAAATGTTGATTAATAAAATAAATTACATTTTACGTTTTAAAATTATTATATAGCTTATATCTTCCAAACCTATTATTATTGACCAATTATCCTATTATTTTTATTTAATTTTTATTTCATATAATGAAATACTGGGCCCCACTAAGAGAGCTTGTGGGCTTCGATTAACCTAGATCGAGTTTGCCATTTATTATAAATACAATAGTTACCGCTTATTGAACTTACACCAAAGTATTTGAGTTCATTAACTGAACAAGTCAATAAAGAAAAGGCCCAAGAATAAAAAAATATAAATGTTAAGACCTAAATGTTATTTGAAAAAAATTAAATTTGGCTATCAACTATTTTTTTTTCGTCTACCTACTAATAAATATTTATTATAATGTATTTATTGATGTATCTTAAATATATGTATTATCATTCATAAAGCAAAAATGCAAATAAAAAAAGATAAAAATAATTTTTTTTTAAACAATATTGTTTTGTAATTACATTATTAAATAATGTAAAAAAATGTTTTCAAAAACTTTTGATGTGATGAGTCGAAGTAATGATATTGATTGGCAATAAATAGGTATGCGATAAAATTTAGTAAATGAACTAAAAGTGGAAATATCCCATTAAAAATATATATTGGCCCCATTATCTAATGCAGTAAGAGAGTGAGACTCGTATACTTTATACTATAGTTGAGTAAACCATTAGACGAATTTTTTCTATGTGTTGGTATACGTGTAAATCAAGACCAGCCTTTGGGCTGTTGAGTCCATAAACCATCCAATAAGCGGCGACTATATACATACTATACTATTACAACAAAATATAATCTAAAAAAATAATATTTTATAAGAGGTCAACAGTTTGTTTTAAAATTATTCTGATTTAATGGACAGATAATTTTATAAATTAACTATTTTTAATTACTCGCCTTTGTATCGTAAATGTTATACAATTAATAGGTAATGGTATTATCTACCTATTCTATATACGGAGTATGTTTGGTAAAAATAAATTAAACATAAATTAATATAAGGTATGATATAGTATATATTTTAGTTGAAACAATATAACCCATATGCTATATTGGTTCTTATCTAGTTTATAAATTAACTTTTTAGACATTTATTTCCTTAAAAGCGGTACGAAAATAATTTAGTAAAATTAAAAAATTCATAAATTTTTTTATTTATTATTTATACGCTTTGTAGTTATATCAGAATTAAATTAGCGACCATAATTAATAATTATTCACTCAATTATAATAACAAACTTTAAATTTGAGTTTAATTATTACTATATCATAAGTAGGTAATTAGTTATTAGTAATAATTAATTTGAGTAAAAAAAAAAAAATCATTATAATATAGTAAAAGACTAATGCTTTTTCGTTCGGCTCGGAATTTAAAAGTGTGTAGATTTGTTATGAATTATGATCTTGCAAAACACAAAAAAAAAAAATTCACCAATTTGAAAATATTTATTTTCTTATTACCATGAACATCTTCATCATTTCATAAACGTATACATATTGTAAACAAATCTAACAAGTATATAATCTAAGTTAATAATAAATTAATCAAATTCATTATTTTAATTTTTATCATAAAACATAGAATAACATAAATTAAATTTATGTATTTTGAAAGACCACAGCGCTTTTATTTAAAAATTAAGTATTTATACAAAAAAACATTAAGTGGTTTATATATGAAGAATTTCGACATCAGTCTTTACATTTTAGCCTTTTGAAAATTTTTTTTTTACTATAACAATTGATCATTTGGCTTACAGTTATAGTAGCAGTAGTAATTCCCAAAATTGTTCCTGCCAATACATCACTCCAATGGTGTTTATAATCACTGACTCGTGATAAAGCACAAAACACTGCCATCACAATAACGACAAACTGAGCTAAGCTTCTTGCCATTCCATATTTAGATGTTTTAACTCGGGCTTGTAAGTATAACTAATATATGCATAAAAAACAATTATTAAATTCAAATAAATAAAATAAAATATGTTAAACAAAGAAATTTACACTTACCGCTAAGTACACCATACAATAAAACGATAATGAAGAATGCCCAGAAGGAAATGATAATCTACTATCGGTAAATTTGCTGGGCCTTTCTCCGTTACATGTAAAATCTTCAATGTATCTCGTTTTATTGATGTCGGAATTACAGTCCACATTAGGCTTACAAATGTCTAAAAAATGAGGTCTCAATCTTCCTATTGTATATTTACCAATATCTGTAGTTAGTTGTGAACAAGCTGCTCCAAATAAAAACCATAATATATTGTTGTACACGGAATACAACCAATTAGGAATAGGTGTTCCCAATAACGAATAACGCGATTGTTCATTGTTTCGCATTGAATATTCAATAAATAAAATCTAAAAATATTTTTAAAGTAGGTATTACAGTAATTACTAAATAAAAAGAAAAACAAACACTTATATGATTTCAAAATGTTTGGTCAATTTTATTTTTACATAAAATATCAATAATAAGTTTTGGTTGATAAATTATATAGTCAATAAAGCTCTATGATTACTTATAAATTTAGTATATATTATTTATTATGCGAAAATGTATTATTATCTACTAGCTAATAGTACTACTGTATCCTAAATACTACTAACTAATTTAACTAGTATATTTCTACAGTCGCTAATGATTAATGAAGCAATAAATTATAGGTATTGATAAAAGTCCATATGTTGTTTCAAATGTTTAAAGTAAAGTACTAAATAATCTAAATTAATTTCAAGCATTTATTAAATAATTGAAATTATTTTAATTAGTTTAATTTGCATGAAAAGTACGAAAAAATGTTTGAAACAGTGATATTAGGAATGTTGTCATGTTGAGTCATTTAATGTCTAAGAGGACGTTATACCCGCATGGGTTATCTCCATCTTACACACATGGCAAATTTTCGTTCAACAGTTTCAAAACTACTTGTTAAAATTTTCTTTTATATACATAAAAATGTTTCAAAAAAAATAATATTCTTAACAATCTACAGTAAAAAAAGGTTGGTTCTTGTTAAAAAGTAGTTATTTTTGCAACAGAAGACTCTTTAAATTACATAACAATCTAAAAATTTAAAAATATTGTGTTCCAAGCAGATTCCAAGCAAAAATTAAGTGAAAGAACTTGATAAATAACTCGGTGTATAAAGAAAAAATAAATAAACATGGCAGCTAATTAAACTTGTAAAAAATAAAACCTAAATAAAATAATATTGCGATATGCACACAACACCTTAGCTAGGTTATTGATGAATGTTGGTTGATGGGTATAGGCCACGGGGAGTAAAATATAAATGAATAAACCTTAGAGTTTGTTATCAAAAATTAATAATTAATTATATATTATATTTAAATGTTTATTGTTTTTAATTTATTTAATCGTTGTATATAAATGTATTAATTAACAATATAATTATTCATTTTATACGAAAATAAACAAAACGTCTTGAGACTTTTTCGATAGATTATTAGTTATTACTTACTACTAATGTGGGCAATCCTAATCCAACTGTATATAATATACTTGATGTAACTGTTGATTCTTTAAATGGATATCGAATTGATTCATCGTTACAAAAGAATCCTCTTTGGTATGGAGAACCAAACATATAAAACATCAATACTGGAAACCCAACTGGAAAAAAATAAATATATTTTTATGCATAGGTATAATATCATGTAAATGTATAAATATAAAAAACGCGGGTAAGTGGGTATCGCTCTGCTGTACATTAGGGGGTGGGGTGGACCTCGGACTAGGGCAGGTTAAATTTGAATGCAATGATAGCCGATAGGTATCATTGTATACGAAAAACGATTCTGACCGGAGATGATTTGTCAGTCTAGGATATATTATATTTAAATATTATCATATATTCTATTTTGAAACAAATTCAAACATTTAAGTATAAAAGTTTCAAGATCTTCGTGAAGTAATTTTTTAAAAATAATAAAAATCGAAAATTATTTATTAGTAAAACGTTATTTTGCACGTGTATTTTTGATTTCAAATTAAAATCAAAACTTTAAACACTCGTAAAATTTTTTAAATTGAATAATCATCAAACTTTTTTATAATTATTCTAAGCTTAACTTACGGACAGCATAGTATTAAATTTTCAATTCTTAGCTTTTGATAGTAAAATATTTACTATTTACCAAATAGTGAAAAATATTCATGATTTTGACGAATTTTTGTCAATATTTGAACTTCAAATGCTAATAAAAAAAAATTGTGCCTATGTATTTTACAATTTTTGAATGAGAGTTAGAACAAGTTATGTGGACCCTTCTATTAAATTTTCAAGTAATTTGTCCCAGCTAAATTTTTTTTATCAACATTTATAAAAAAAAAATAATTGAAAATTTCAATTGTCTATAAATAGCTCAAAAAAAGTCAAAATGTTTTGAAAATCAAATCACATAAAGAAAATGGCAATCTCAATAACTGGTAAAATTTTCAAGTATTTACGACTTATACTATTTGAATAACAACAAATATCAAAAATCGTTTGAGGCTAAACCGTTATTTAACGTGGTTTTGTAAAAATTTAAATTTCAAACACTCATAAAATTTTTTTATCTGAATCCGGTAGAGTTTTTTTTTACAGATAATTGAAAAAAAATGTATGGAAAACCTTGTACCAAATTTTCAAAACTTAGTTATAAAAAAAAAAATTTACGATTTTTCAACCACAAAATTACTTGCCGATTTTCGCAATTTTGACATATTTCGTATAAATTCGAACTTTAAGCACTTATAAAAAAAAATTGTGACTAACAATTTCGGATTTTTTTTTTATCACTTTAAGAAAATCTTATAAAAAACCTTGTATTAAATTTTCAAGATTTTCTGGCCACCCAAAAAATTTTTAACGGCATTTGAAAAAAAAAAACTTAGAAAAGTCGAAAATTTCAATTGTCTATAAGTAGCTTAAAAATGGTCAAAATATTTTGAAAATTTAACTGTAAAGAGATAACCATAATATAAATATTTGGTGAAAATTTCAAGTATTTACATCTATTAGTTTTTGAGTTATAGCAAAATAAAAAATTCGATTTTGTCGAAAACTGGTTTTGCGTAAAAAATCCCGTTTTTCCGTCATTTTTTTAGGGTTTTTCCAGACACATTTAAAAATTATTGAAAATTTTTAACTTTTGACCCCCCCAAAGTACCAAATAGATCTAATTTACTTTTAAAAGAGGGGCTGAAGTCAAAAATCGAAGCATTTTTACTGCTCCAAATGTTGTCGACAGACACAAAACTAAAAAAAAATAAAACACACATCATTGTATAAAATCAATACATTCTTCACTCCGTTCAGAATCTAAAATGTACAATGCAAAAATTATATTAGGAAAAAATAGTGAAAAATAAAAAACACTCAAAAAAAAAGTATCCGAAAAAAAAAGTACGCGAAAAATGTTTAATTGAGGTTTAAACATTTTTGGGGAGGTTTAGTTACTTGGATTTTTTTTAACAATAGAAATGCCTACATAGTATAACTTTTTAGGAAATAACTGGAAGAAATATATTAAGTTTGTACATAAATACACAGTAAGTACAAGATATTGTTTGTGTACTGTTTAATGGGAGGGGTTACTCCCTCTCCCTATTTTCAGCATTAGGCACTTATCATAACCTGCTATTATTAAATTCGAAAAAAAATATGTGCGAAATGAATAGAAAATATTATGTCTTTTGTGCTAGATTCAATCTATTATAAATTATAATAAATAAATGAATACATAGAAATAAATATATTTTTTCTATAATTTATATAGATATTACGAGTAAGTTAGTTTTGAACATAATAACCTTTTTTAACCAACTAAGTAATAATACATTTTATTAAATTTTTAAGTTTAAAGTTTAACTGCATAGTGCATTATATTATATAAAAATATATTTCATTATGATAAAAATATTTACCTTAATGCCTTATGAAAGTTATTTAGATGTTTATACATAAAAAACAGAATCCTGGTAATAGTGAGGTTTATCCAGCTCCTATAACTTTTTCTTACAATACTTATTTAGAATTATTCAATTATTTTAAATTTAAATTTTTAGAAATATATATTCTAATTTACAAATATTTTATACTATATACTCTTTTATAATAACAAAAACATGTTCAAAATATTGTTGTATAATAATTAATAACTATGTAAACCATTAATAATAAACACTATTAAAAGGTTGAAGGTATGAATGAAAATAAATGTTAAGAATTATCTAAGAAATGTATTCGTAAGTTGTAAGTACCTACCTACAATAGTAAATTAAATGAAATTATAAATACATACATTATGATTATACAATTATAAATTTAAGAATTTGACTAATTAGTTAGAACCTATAATCATTAAAAAATTATTATTATCATGTAATAGTAATTTGGCATTTAGCTAGTATATTTTATATGGTACATAGTATTTCAATTTAATTAAAAGTGTCAATTATAATTTAAATTCTTGAGAGTTAAGACCTCGTGTTACTTTAAAACACTACACTATGTTTTATACACATAGCATGCACACACCCACGTGCAATTTGCATCATGCAAGTTATTAGCAGCAAATCATAATTTAACAATCACATCCACATATGATTAAAAGATACCTTTTAATAGTGCGAGTCGACGTATCGAGGACCTATTTTTGTGTATAACTTACACCAATACTTTATTGTACGCGAAAACAAAATAAAATATGAAATATGTTTAGTACGAAAGTACGGTAATACAGTGTGTGGTGTTTTATAGATTTTAGAAACTATAACATGACCAATTTTTGATTTACGATAATTTGACTTTCTCTGATGGGAACTAGTATATTTAATAAATTAATTTTATTTATATATAACAATTTAATTTAATACAAGCATAACTCACTAGTCAATAAATATACCTATTCTGTATAGATAAATAACAATGTGTGTAAGTGGAAACTGGGCAGTATAATGTAAGGTGGAGTGTAAGATATAAGCAACTATGTTAAATGTACAAAAAAAATACGATAAGCAAATGCTTATTTATTTCAATGACTTAAATTAATATGACGATTAATGAAGGAGTATAAAAAACTGTTTGAATATTTGCTAGGTAGCCAATTATGTATGTGATAATACATTCAGAATCAACTTGCAAATTAAAATGTAATTATATAAGCATATTAATTTATATATATGTATTATGAATTTTTTTTGTCATCTTTCTTATATAATATATAAAACAATTAGATGTACCAATTTACAGTTATTGGAGATGGGACACATTCGATATAGTTTGTACTTATATGAGTTATGATTTATAGATTATTTTAAAGTGATACGAAGTATAGAAATATTACACATTTAACGGAGATGATTTCTTACGAAGTTGACAACATAAATTCAGTAGGTCCAATGAATTTTTTGGGAGAGTGATTGACAGCAACTAAGTGACATCACCGAATTACGCTAGTTCAAAACTCTAATAATAATCATTGTCGTCCGTAACAGTATTATGTTAAATTGTATTACATAATTATAAAATATATTAATTTTTTTAGTGGGAGTGAGGAGGAAGGATTTACCCCCTCCCCCTTAAAATTAATAAAAAAATAACTGCACTATTTTCGTTTGTAAAATTTTGATGTAGTTAAAAAAACTTAGGTAAATTTAAATTATGAATAATAAATGATAATTTTATTGCACAAAAAGAATTATATGTGAAGAAGACGTATTATAATCTGAATTTTAAACGCTTTTATTCATTTATTAAATTAAACTGTGCGTCTTTTCGATATAATTTTTAATATTTTTAAGAACAACTAGTGAGTAATAATGTTAATATATCATACTTATAAATAGTATAACTTATAAGCATAAATGTCAGGAAAAAACATAATAAATTCGAAGATTTTATGTAATTATAAATAACTTAAAATTATAGTTTAAAATTTAAAATTATTTAAAATAAAAATACAAAATTTTTAAAATAAGAGCTGATGAAAAGTTTTAAGATTTTTGATTTAAAAAACTTATTAGGTATATTAACAAAAAAATATATTGTAATAATATTACAATATTGTATCAATGTTTCACTCAAAATATTTTGCTATGGTAATTATTGAATGTTAGTTTCTCCATTATCGTAAATCGTGAGTCTTTTCTGATTAGTTTATGTTTGGGAAAATTGCATCCAATGACCAATACAGGATACAAATAAAATTTAATTATCACTGGTGTAAATATACTTTATATTATGTGAAAATAAGTTCTATAAATGTTTGGAGAAAATGACAAGTCTGTACTGTCTATTCTATTTCGAACAACAACTAAAAAACATAACAAATTTGTTAAAAAACACGGTGTTGTATAAATATTACAGTATTCACTCTATTAAATTTAACTTAAATAAAAAATTATTTAAATTTCGATTTTAATAGTTACATCCAGTGGCGTATTTGAGAGTTCATGTCGGGGGGGGCGAATTCAAAAAGAGTTTACCCAAACTCATTTGTGATGTATGACTGATGTCACTGGTCTCATCAAAAATAATACTATAATATTTTGATATTTTTACTTCCTCTAAAATGTTTTTTATAATTATTGATTTGCAGCAATCAATGAGTTCATTTTGAATGACAGGACTTATATAGGTTGCTTTAGAGTGTGTTGTCTTAAAATTATTTTCTAAAACTAAATCCCCAGCCTTTATTCTATAGTTGAGTAGTTCACGGAAATTTCCTTTATTTACAATAGAAGTACCTTCATTATAATTTTCAAAAAAGTCTCCATGGTCTTGATGACCCCGTAATGGAATATTTTGACGACCTAAGAATATGATAGACTCTATTATGGGTTTTAAATGATTTCGATTTTCTGTTATTTGTTTCATTCTTTCACTGTTTATTAAATTTATTACTTCTTTTTGAGGATTATTAAAATCCATAGATATATATTATCTATGTTAAAATCATGCTAATACGGTCAATTAGTGTTACGTCACAAATGTGATAAATCCTTATCAAATGTCCCAATTGGATCCAAACAAATATTTCGTACTATATGAAAAGCATATACTTTTCTACAATTTGAACAAAATTGTATTTTAAACTTTCAATTTACGCGATTTTTCATTAAACTAACTATTCACAGTGCATTAGTGCACGCAAACCTTAAGAATTAAACAATTCTGCTTAAACAACGTATAAAATATTAATTTTAAGCGATATTATTACATTGTAATAGTCTTTGTTTGGATCCAACGGATCCATTGATAAGATTTGTACGTATGATAAGAACGTGTATGACGTAAACACTAATCGTCCGTATAGCTAGAGTCAGTTATCATAGATAATAACAAGTGATTGACCATTTTGATACCCCGTCAACTAGGTTACCGGGGACTAAACACTGAACTAAATACTGTAAAAATAATGTATTTAGTTCAGTGGGACTAAATGACCCATGGGGATCTAGTTAGCCAGTGATCTACATGACGTAGTGTGCATGACGACATATGTACCCTAAAGAAAAATGTATGTACATTTTTACCAATTTGTTATCATCGATACAATTTTTCGGAATTTTTATTTTTTAATGAAATACTCAAATACCCTATACTCATTAGTTATATAAAATTTTCCTGGTCTAAAAATTCTCAGGGGGGGCGATCGCCCCCATCGCCCCCCCCTCAAATACGCCACTGGTTACATCAACATTTTCTAAAAAACATAGTTTATTCAAATTTATTTAAAGGAAACATGAGAAATTGTGAAGCGTTATGTATTAGATTAGAACATTATAACTTATAAGCTATAGCGGAAAAGAATTATTTGGAACAAGTGAATATGAATATAAACAAAATAAATTTGGGGGCCCCTAATTGTTTTAGATTCTGAACGGAGTGATGAATGTATTGATTTTACAATGATGTGTGTTTTTTTTTTTTTTTTTTTTTTTTTTTTTTTTTTTTTTTTTTTTTTTGTGTCTGACGACAACATTTGGAGCAGTAAAAATGCTTCGATTTTGGACTTCAGCCCCTCTTTGAAAAGGAAATCGGATCTAGTTGGTACTTTGGGGGGTCAAAAGTTAAAATTTTTCAATATTTTTTAAATGAGTCGGGAAAAACATAAAAAAAATGACGGAAAAACGGGATTTTTTACGCACAACCAGTTTTCGACAAAATCGAATTTTTTATTTTGCTATAACTCAAAAACTAATAGATGAAAATACTTGAAACTTTCACCAAATGTTTATATTAGCGTTCTCCATACATAGGTAAATTTTCAAAGAATTTTGACTTTTTTCGAGCTATTTATAGACAATTGAAATTTTTAATTTTTTTTAGTATTTTTTTTTTAAATAACGATAAAAATTTTTTGGCCGGCCAGAAAATTTTGAAAATTTAATACAAGGTTTCTTATAAGTTGTTCTTAAAGTGATAAAAAAAAATCCGAAATCGTTAGTCACAATTTTTTTTTATAAGTGCTTAAAGTTCGAATTTATACGAAATATGTCAAAATTGCGAAAATTGGCAAGTAATTTTGTGGTTGAAAATTCGTAAAATTTTTTTCTTTTATAACTAAGTTTTGAAAATTTGATACAAGGTTCTCCCTACATTTTTCTTCAATTATCTGTAAAAAAAACTCTACCAGACTAAGACAAAAAATTTTTATGAGTGTTTGAAATTTAAATTTTTACAAAACCGTGTTAAATAACGGTTTAGCCTCAAACGATTTTTGATATTTGTTGTTATTCAAACAGTATAAGTCGTAAATACTTGAAAATTTTACCAGTTATTTAGATTGCCATTTTCTTTACGTGATTTGATTTTCAAAACATTTTGACTTTTTTTGAGCTATTTATAGACAATTGAAATTTTCAAATTTTTTTTATTTTTTTTTTATAAATGTTGATAAAAAAAATTTAGGTGGGACAAATTACTTGAAAATTTAATTGAAGGGTCCACATAACTTGTTCTAACTCTCATTCAAAAATTATAAAAATACATAGGCACAATTTTTTTTTATTAGCATTTGAAGTTCAAATATTGACAAAAATTCGTCAAAATCATGAATATTTTTCACTATTTGGTAGTTAAAAATTTATAAATATTTTTCTATCAAAAGCTAAGAATTGAAAATTTAATACTATGCTGTCCATAAGTTAAGCTTAGAATAGTTATAAAAAAGTTTGAGGATTATTCAATTAAAAAAATTTTACGAGTGTTTAAAATTTTAATTTTAATTTGAAATCAAAAATACACGTGTAAAATAACGTTTTACTAATAAATAATTTTCGATTTTTTTATGATATATCCTAGACTGACAAATCATCTCCGTTCAGAATCGTTTTTCGTATACAATGATACCTATCATTGCATTCAAATTTAACCTACCCTAGTCTGAGGTCCATCCCACCCCCTAATGTACAGCAGAGCGATACTCACTTACCCGCTTTTATTTGTATTAAGTTTATTATTACAGATACTTCTATCAATATTAAATTGAAATAAATTCTTATACTTAATGTAATAATTGAATAATTGTGGGGCTGTGAATTTATTAAATTGCCGCAATTAAGTATTAATATTTGTATAAAAGTATACAAAAATATGATTAATAAATATTTTACGTTATTCGTGTTTATGTATGTTATTATTAATTCTATATGTTTAAAGATAGTTATAATGCTAAATAAATTATAGATACCTGATTTTTTTTTCCTGCGTGTTTAATGAAAAATATTATATTTATAAATAATAAACATTTATAGAATCAATTTAGACTGTTTGTCGTGGCATCGTTTTATAAAGTAGGTTATCAATGTTTTTAACAAATTTACTAATTAATTTTCTGAAAGGCGTCAACGATAATGAAAAAGTGCTTACAATATATTGATCTTCTTAATATTTATTGTTATTTAAAATAAAATAAAAATATTGAGTATTTTAATTTTTCGCATGTCATGAATTTGGTATCTCTGATGTAGGGTAATAAAGGTATGATTAATACCTATATATATATTAATAACTAATTGCCAAGTATTCGTAATTATTCTTTACATGAATTTTTGTCAAACGTTATTGCTATAACTTAACAATAACCGTTTTATATAAGATAATATACAATGAAAAATTAATTTTTTCGGGAATAAATCTAAAATATAATATATTGTAGTTAGCGTTCATAAAAGAAAATAATATTACGGAAGATAATTGTATACGTAATAGAAAATTGTTTATTATTATTCAAACTAATTTTTTAGAATTTGATGATTTTTATTGTGGATTATACTTGCTTGGCACCAATATGAACGAAGCGACTAAACGAGACGAGCATCTAAATATATAAATGTGGAAATGGAAATCTTTGTCACGCGTGTTCTCTAAAACTACTTAACTACCTTGATTTTTTTTTTTTTTTAATAAAAGAGTAAATCGTGGAGTAGGTTTTAAGTCTATTTATGATTCTATAAATTAATGAAAAATAAAGTTATTAATTTTTTAAATAATTGGCAAGTACGCACATAAAGATATTTTTCTTTATTGGTTATTATTAAGGATTATTATTTTGGTGAATGTTGATGTACTATAACAGAACACAACTTATTTGTTGTTTTTGGTCAAGAATGAAAAAGGAAGTAAAATTTGAGTGGTTCAACAAAAGAAAAAAAAATGCTGCTGTTAAATAATAAAAAAAAAAAAGCAACACAGGGCGGTACAGCTAATAGCTATGTAAAGTTAATACGTCGGAAATATTATCTAAACACCAAACCAGCTGAAAACTAAAAATATTATTTATACACACGTGTTATGCTAAAATGTTAGCATTCGGCAACCAATTTTTTACGTTTTGTACGTGCAATGAAGTGCGCGAGGATAGCTAGTCAAACATAAGGTTCTGTATTCGTTATGTTTACATTAATGTTTAAACATCGTTGTTAGTAGTCATAGTGGGCATGCCTGTCATAGTCATACTTTATGGATTAAAATAAATGCAAATATATATGTATAATATTCAGATGATGCAATCAAAATAACATAAGATGAACATCATCTTAATCTAAAGAAATAATTGTTATAGACATATCTGTAATATATATTTTTTGTACTATATTACCTATAAATTATAATACAGTTCAGGGAACAACTATAAAGAAAGAGAATGCTCCGGCACGCCAGTTAAAACCACTATTATAAATGTTATAACTGTAAATAATATTAAATAAGTACCCCAATAACTGTCTAATTTAAATTCTAGGTTCAACTTTTGAAATCAATGAATTACCAAGATTATAATACGTGTGAAAATTCCAAAATTTAAATAGACTTTTAAAAAATATATTTTAATCGAGATTTTAATTGTATTATGATAGTGGTATAGGTTTGGTTTGAGTGCACGACTAAATGCCGTATAAAGGAATTTCATTCACAATTTAACAATGGAGAATGTTGATAGATATTATAAATAATAATTTTATAAAATTTAAAATGGTATGGTTGCTATGAATATAAATATGATACATCATAATTAATAATGTTTAAAGTTGTGTAGATATTTTAATCAGACTTGTTGACCTGAATATTGACAACAACTTCAATATATGAATGTCGGTAACTATTTAGGTATATTTTATAAATTATTTTAACGATCCAAATTATAATTAAAAAAAAATTATGTTTCTTTTTTGTTATCGCCATAATAAATATTTAACTACCTATGTATAACTACATTGTAAATTCGTAACGTGTGAACTTTTAATACCTATCTATTTCAAAATATATACCTAGTAGAATATTATTCATCTAAAAAGCAATATTAAAATAATATAATCAACATTTAGGGAATTGAGGTCATCCAAAGCGGGTAATATACTAATATATATTCAGAATATTCAATATATAAATCTTGATAAACGTTATTTTAGCCATAATATTTTTTAACTGATGTATACATTTTCTAACCATTTCTCATCAATTTTAAAATTGTTCGCAAAATCAAGTTAAAGTTTTCAAGCTACCAGTATAATTTGTGTTCAACTTACGATCTAGAACATTTGTTATAAACAGTGAAAAACAAAATAATTATAGTTCTGGAATTGTGTGAACTATAAAATATAAGGTGGAATTTGAATATAAGCCTAATATATTTCTAATAAAAATATTAGACATGATAAGTAAGACAAGTTCTTACCTGAACCTAAGCATAATAAGTCGACGATAACTTTATGGAATAATTTTTTTGAATCTCTGTCCATGGTCGATTTTTACCAGCAATATGTTCTCAAAATACGTGGTAATATTAATTATTGACTAATTGATTCGTAATGAACAACCGTCCTATACCGATGTTGGGCGTGAACTAAATCAACAAATCAACTAACTACTAAAATCGAGTATCGACGATAGATAACCGTAACGATCCGCATAAATGTTATAGTTAATTTTTTATAATCTATAACCAAACACGATTGGAAGTAGGACGATATTACGTCATAAATGCCGTACTACAATGTTATTGTTAAATTTTATATTTTAAGCGATTACGTTATCGTCTTCATCCAACGTCACGAATTTTTGATAAGTACAGGATGGCCAGTGTGACCAATGTGATACAAATATATTCTGCAATTGTTTTTTAGCAGGATGTTTTCAAGGGAATAATACGTGTATACTCGTCAAGGTTTATAGATTATAGTCTATAATAATATAGTATAATATACTATAATATATTATAGTCTATAATTAATAGTCTATAATAGTCTATTATAATCTATAAACCTTGTATACTCGTTGCATATTTATTCTAATATTAAATATTTACATTCTCCCTGGGAATTCTTAAGTAATAACTCAAATAAATATGTAAGTGTATACTCTGCATGTGAAGATAATGAATCTCAAATTCTCAAAAAGACGCTAAGCTAATATAAATTGGCTTCTAATTATTTACACAGCGAGAATATAGGCTATGGCTCCCAAGGCTTATAGATTATACAGGTTGCCTCATAGTCCTCTAAATATTTCGATCACCCCGCACCATTCCTTGTCCAGTGACGTCACCCGAAGTATAAAATTTACGGCGGCGTATTAAAAATGCATGTGAACGTATGTATTTTTATTTTTTTTATGCTATTATTTTTTATGTTACCTAACTGATTTACGGCTTATTATTAAATATCGACGTATTATTATTGAATAATGTATTTTATTACTTAATAATACGCTATATGTGTAATTATTCATTATTTTTCGTTATTCTTTTAGATAGGTTTTAATAACACCCATATAATAATATATTTTACTATTTTTTAAATTTTACAAATCGTGTATAGACATCCAGTTATAGTTACATGAAATTATATGCAGCTACTCCTATACTTAAATTTTTTTATTGATCAAAAATTGTAATTTAACTATTTGAACTGAACTATAAAAAGTTTGACTATAATAGTTATTACTTAATATTACTTAATTAAGTTTAAGTAGAAATGTATAAATATATAATGTGTGTATTTATTTTGTTGTTGATATTTAGAGTAGGTAAATTACAGATTAATTCAAAGCCGTATCTGAGGGGGGTCCAAGGGGAAACATTCAAGACAAATTATCTAAATTTTAGTGGTGGCTTAACTCAACGGACACTAGATGAATATTTGACAACTATTGCTCACACAATAAAACTATTTTAATTATTTTTGGTACTGGTTTGTTATAGCCCCGCCGCGGCGGGTGAAAACTTTATCGCCCCGCCATTCATATAACAATAAATACATCGAATAAATATAAAATAATAAGACGGAAAATACGTACCTACCATAACTGTTAGTTGCCTATCATAGGTGTACATCACAAATAATCAATAATATAATAATATAATAAACCGATATTATACCGATCAAACATCACAGTACGTATTTGTTCGCATTTCATACATCATCATTAAAATTAATTTTAAGGATTTGTTAACACAAGTGCCCGATATAAATGCCGGAATTAAATTTCTCCAGTCCAAAAATATAATTGAAATGACCAATACATGTGAAATAATTTTTAATTATATAACTTTTTTATATTAATTATTATTCAATTTTTTAATATTAATTTTTTTTAAATATTTTATCAATATATCGTCAATAAATATACATTTTTAATTATATCACTATTTTATATTTATATTTATTCGATGTATTTATTGTTATATGAATGGCGGGGCGATAACAAACCTGAGTGGCGGGGCTATAAAGTTTTCACCCGCCGCGGCGGGGCTATAACAAACCAGTACCTTATTTTTTTTAACTTTTTTAAATTTTATTAATTGCATTACATTTGTAATGAATTTTTTATAAAATTGAAAATGTTATTCAATATACAAAAATAAATCCATGCAGTGCCGCAACTTGGTATATACCTAACCTAACCTTGGTGGGTGTGCAAGCAAATAGGTATTATAGGGCCCATTTAGCCAATTACCTAATAAATACCTAATAGATCCTTAAAAATATAACTTCTGTTTGTAGCTATATACATTATTGTACATAGATGGATGAGGAGTAAAATGATCAGTAATTCCTAAAAGTCTATTGGTTTTACAATTTCATTAGGATAAAATTGGGAAACATCAATAATGTTTAATATAAAACTATTAATATGAAAATATGTTTCTTGTACCATTATTTGTTTGTGCTTATTGTATTTTTGTTATAAATTTCACTACACAAAGTGAATCTTCAAATATGCTCACTCCATTTTTATGCTTAAATTATGCATATATTCAAATTTTGATTTTTTTAAAATTTTTAAATGTAATTATAGACGATATTTTCGAGTACTTATATTTTTCACAACATTTAAGAAGTATCCTGTATTCCTGTAGCGATACCAACTTAATTTTTTTAAATGAGAACATAATATATGTTTCGTGTATTAAAGCAAAATGTGAATCAGGTAATTTTTCTGAAAATGTTGACGTATTGTAATCGAAATTTGAACGAAAACTTTCGGAGTTATTTATTATACTTTAAAAACTAAGGAATGAGGATAATAGTCCATGTTTTGAAAACTGTCAAGTGCAATATTAATCTATAAGCATTTAGTAATAAGTAGTAATTATTAACGAATAGTTTATACCTATTGCATACCGAATTATAATTATCGAGCTCGTATCCATTTACAAATTTTTGTATAATCAATTATTATCCTTAATTCTTAGTATTTAAAGTAGAATAACTTCGGAAGTTTTCATTCAAATTTCGATTATAATACGTCAAAATGTTCAGAAAAATTACTTTATTCACATTTTGCTTTAAAATATATAATAATATATAGGTATTCTCATTTGAAAAACCAATGTTATTATCGCCACAGAATACTTCTAAAATGTTGTGAAAAATCTAAGTACTCGAAACTATCGTCTTTAATTACATTTAAAAATTCCAAAACTCAAAATGTGAATGTGTACATAATTTAAGCATAAAAATGGTGTGAGCATGCTTAAAAAATTACCTTATAATATATAGTATACTTATATATGAAACGTGTTGTGGCGGGTGGCGCGGTGCGATAAACTATTTGACATAAATTAATTTTATATATAATCCTTCTATTTTTTTAGATAATAAAAAATTAATTTAATATCTAAATACACATAATTGTTATTATTAGCATTATTGAATAATAATGCTCCTACAGTCTAAAAATGTTCCATTCTGATCAGACGTATAATAAATTGTAACTATAATAATAATATTTAGAAAAAAAAGTTCTGAATAGTTCAGCCATAGTTATAGCCAAATTTCCTACTCTTACAATAGCCTATTGTTATGAATTAATTTAGCGCCCGGTCACCAGGGGCCCGGGGGTTTTGTGCACCCCTAGCACCCACGGTAGTTGCGGCACTGAATCCATGTCTTTTATAGTTTTGTTTAACGTTTTTAAACGTTTTTGATTATTATTACGAATATTACGCTTTTGATCAAGGTTTTGAAAAACGTTATTTTTCTATATTGTTTCCAAATATTCAATTTAAATTTTATTTTTTTAACAAAAGTTTTATTACAAAATAGTCCAAACATTATTTAAAAATATTCATAATCTGATTTTAGATTCTGAACGGAGTGAAGAATGTATTGATTTTACAATGATGTGTGTTTTTTTTTTTTTTTTTTTTTTTTTTTTATTTTTTTATTATTTTTTTTTTGTGTCTGACGACAACATTTGGAGCAGTAAAAATGCTTCGATTTTGGACTTCAGCCCCTCTTTGAAAAGGAAATTGAATCTAGTTGGTACTTTGGGGGGTCAAAAGTTAAAAATTTTCAATATTTTTTAAATGAGTCGGGAAAAACCCTAAAAAAATGACGGAAAAACGGGAATTTTTACGCAAAACCAGTTTTCGCCCAAATTGAATTTTTTATTTTGCTATAACTCAAAAAATAATAGATGTAAATACTTGAAATTTTCACCAAATGTTTATATTAGAGTTCTCCATACACAGTTACATTTTCAAAGAATTTAGACTTTTTTTGAGCTATTTATAGACAATTGAAATTTTTAATTTTTTTTAGTATTTTTTTTAAAATAACGATAAAAATTTTTTGGCCGGCCAGAAAATCTTGAAAATTTAATACAAGGTTTCTTATAAGTTGTTCTTAAAGTGATAAAAAAAAATCCGAAATCGTTAGTCACAATTTTTTTTTATAAGTGTTTAAAGTTCGAATTTATACGAAATATGTCAAAATTGCGAAAATTTGCAAGTAATTTTGTGGTTGAAAAATCGTAAAATTTTTTTCTTTTATAACTAAGTTTTGAAAATTTGGTACAAGGTTCTCCATACATTTTTCTTCAATTATCTGTAAAAAAAACTCTACCGGATTCAGACAAAAATTTTTTATGAGTGTTTGAAATTTAAATTTTTACAAAACCGCATTAAATAACGGTTTAGCCTCAAACGATTTTTGATATTTGTTGTTATTCAAACAGTATAAGTCGTAAATACTTGAAAATTTTACCAGTTATTTAGATTGCCATTTTCTTTACGTGATTTGATTTTCAAAACATTTTGACTTTTTTTGAGCTATTTATAGACAATTGAAATTTTCAATTTTTTTTTATTTTTTTTTTATAAATGTTGATAAAAAAAATTCAGCTCGGGCAAATTACTTGAAAATTTAATTGAAGGGTCCACATAACTTGTTCTAACTCTCATTCAAAAATTATAAAAATACATAGGCACAATTTTTTTTTATTAGCATTTGAAGTTCAAATATTGACACAAATTCGTCAAAATCATGAATATTTTTCACTATTTGGTAGTAAAAAATTTATAAATATTTTACTATCAATAGCTAAGAATTGAAAATTTAATACTATGCTGTCCATAAGTTAAGCTTAGAATAATTATAAAAAAGTTTGAGGATTATTCAATTTAAAAAATTTTACGAGTGTTTAAAGTTTTAATTTTAATTTGAAATCAAAAATACGCGTGTAAAATTACGTTTTACTAATAAATAATTTTCGATTTTTGTTATTTTTAAAAAATTATCAAACGTAAGATCTTGAAGCTTTTACTTAAGTGTTTGAATTTGTGAATTTTTTTCAAAATATAATATATGACAATATTTAAATATAATATATCCCAGACTGACAAATCATCTCCGTTCAGAATCGTTTTTCGTATACAATGATACCTATCATTGCATTCAAATTTAACCTACCATAGTCCGAGGTCCACCCCACCCCCTAATGTACAGCAGAGCGATACTCACTTACCCGCTTTTTTAAGAATGATTTTATTTTTAGTATTAAAACAATAAGTCACTTGAAACATACAAAAACGTATAATTTTTTTATGATTATAATGTTTCTATGTTGTTAAAAAAGATGCTCTATATTTTTTTTTATGTTTATATATTGTTAAAGCAAATTTTATAATGTTACAAAAATGTTTTCTATGTTAAACTACTTAACTTTATTAGAAAAAAAAAAAAAAATATGTTTCAATAACGAGAATGTAGGTATTTTATTTATTTTTTTATTGAATATTTAGGTTGCCTATTGACTTCTTTAAATTACCATATTATATACTAAGGTGTTTTTAAAAACCTTATTTGAGTTCCAAGTAGAATGCTCAAAAACATTAAAAAAAACCTTACTGTTCCATGTCATCCGAAACTCAATGTTAGATCACTCATTTTATATTTTTTTAACCAAGTTATGGTTAAATTTCATTTTTTTTTTTTATGCAAATATATTAATTTATACCTTGAGCCTATACCATTTTTTTTTCAAATTAAAAAAATTAATATTGAAGTTGTAAGAGCTTGGGAAAGTTAAAAATCGTGTTCATTTTACCCGTGTGGCCGTGTTATATGGGAATAACGAAACAGTTTATACTTCGGGTGACGTCACGATGTGGCTTCTCCCACTCCCGAAATTTCAAAAATGCGAAATGAGGCAACCTATATAATCTATAAACCTTGTATGGCTCCATCCTATCCAATCTAAGACCGTGCGCCTGCCACCCACTGTAGAGTGATATAGAAATATGGTGATAGGTGATAACTGATAAGATTAAAAATAATATACAATTTACATTTTAGTATTTTATAATAGTAATGAGTTCTGTTAACTTATATAGAAGTTATTGATATTAATATTAACTTAATTACTTAATTATTTATTAGCTATGTTCATAAAATATAGTTTGTGTTAGTCATAACTCATTTTTATTCATCATCAATAGTCACCCAATAATATTGGCTTGTATATTTTCATTTGTCTTTGAAGTGGTGCAGCATCATGCCAGTAAGTATAATCAACTGATTTTTACCTAGGTGCTATCTATAATTTTTTCAATACCTAATGTTATACTAAACTAGTTAATGTCGTGGACTGTTGAACATGTTGTATAAAGTATAAATAGTTTATTAACTTTTGGTTGTATTCTAAAGATTACCATTATATTCTGTATTTCTGTATACAATTTTATTAAATATTTATAATATACATTTAATAAATATTTAAAAGAATTTTAGAATTATTAACTAAAAAAGTTTTAAACAGGGTATTTATGGCATGACTGTTTATTACTTATAAAACAAAATTCCATCCTGACATAAGTCGCTTAAAAAAAAACATATTGCTTACACCATTATTAATTATGTATTAAATATGCTTTCAAATCTAAAGAGAGTCAATAGTTTTTAATACTAATTATATATGCATTGAATAATAGATTAAATTAAATATTAAAATGTTTGTTAGATTTTAATAATTTTTCATTTATATTATTGTAGTACGATTGTACAATAAGTATATAATTTGTTTATAGTTCATAAACTTTTAACTTTGTTTTATGTAAGAAGATTGTTAATTATGTTTCTTTTTCTATTTATACAGTAATAGATTATCAACTCCATTTAATAAACAAAAATATCAACAAAAACTAATTTTAATGAATAATATTATGCTAATTATTATAATTTTAAGTGTTCAAGATCATTGAAATAGAATAGAATACAATTAAATAATCATACATTTATTTGTTATCAGGCCTATCATTCAAGTATAAAAGATTACCAACAATTAACTGGAAATATGGCAATAGTTCCAATAAAGTCACAATACAAAGGTCCTGCACCTTTGCTCAACCCAACAATTGCAGATATGGATATAATTGATGAGGCATTATCTTTTTTTAAAGCAAATGTATTTTTCAGATCCTACGAAGTTAAGGTATTTTGTAATTTTAATGGTAAAATATATGAATTGATATAGTATGAGTTACAATTATCTATGTAATGGATTTGATTATATTTTAGAGTGAAGCTGATCGTGTTGTGATTTATATTACTTTATACATAACAGAATGTTTAAAAAAACTTCAGAAGTGTCAAAGTAAAGATCAGGGAATGTCTGAAATGTATTCATTGGCACTTTATAGATTTGATATACCTGGAGAGGCTGGGTTTCCATTAAACTCAGTTTATGCTAAACCGTCATCAACTGGTGAAGCAGGTACTTTGATGTTAAATCATTTATTTTCAAAATATAATCATTTTTGAAAATTGTTTTTAATATTTTTAAATAGATGTTATGCGGCAATATTTGGAACAATTACGAAAGGAAACTGGCCGAAGAGTTTGTGAAAAAGTATTTTCAACTGACGATGGAAAACCATCTAAATGGTGGTTGTGTTTTGCTCGTAAGAAGTTTATGGAAAAATCATTGCTTGCTCCTGGTCAATAATCTACTCAACATTTAATAAGGACTAGCGTCATAATTTTTATTGGCTGAGCAAATTATTGATACACATTTTGTTTTTGTATTTATGTCTGCTCTTAATCTATAATTATTTATATTTTTTATTTTTAAAACATAATTTTTATTAATTTATCTTCATATAATTTAGTAATTGTTTAAATATTTAATAAATAAATTTTTTTTAATACAAATATTAATCTATATTAATTTTGATATACTTTTAAAATATATGATATACCTTCTTATGTGCAGTTTATAATTTTCATAACGTTTTGTAATTTAAAAATGTTTTAATTAATAGTTTCACTATCAACATTTTCAGATTAAAAAGATCCATTAATATCCATTAAAAATTATACATGGTTGTTATCATTTAAAAAAATTAAGTTGATTTTGCTGTTGGTACAATTACATATTTCAACATTTTGGAATAGTGATAAATAACTTGCCACTTGACGCCAACTTTAAATTAAATATTAACCATTTAGATTCTGAACGAAGTGATGAATGTATTGATTTTACAATGATGTGTGTTTTTTTTTTTTTTTGTGTCTGTGTACAGCATAACTATGCTTCAATTTCAAGATTTGGGGGTGGTTTCCGATGGCAAAGTGAATATCCTTGGTGCATTAAAGAGGTGAAAAGTAAACATTTTCTAACAGTTTTCAAAAAAATCGAAAAAAACAAAAAAAAAAATGACAGAAAAACGGGAATTTTTACGCAAAAACAGTTTTAGACCAAATCGAATTTTTTATTTTGCTAAAATTCAAAAACTAATCGATATAAATACTTGAAATTTTCATCAAATTTTTATATTAGCGTTCTCCATACACAGTTAAATTTTCAACGAATTTTGACTTTTTTTGAGTTATTTATAGACAATTGAAATTTTTAATTTTTATTAGTATTTTTTTTTTTAAATAACGATAAAATTTTTTTGGCTGGCCAGAAAATCTTGAAAATTTAATACAAGGTTTCTTATAAGTTGTTTTTAAAGTGATAAAAAAAAATCCGAAATCGTTAGTCACTATTTTTTTTTATAAGTGCTTAAAGTTCGAATTTATACGAAATATGTCAAAATTGCGAAAATTTGCAAGTAATTTTGTGGTTGAAAAATCGTAAAAATTTTTTCTTTTATAACTAAGTTTTGAAAATTTGGTACAAGGTTCTCCATACATTTTTCTTCGAATATCTGTAAAAAAAACTACCGGATTCAGACAAAAATTTTTTATGAGTGAAATTTAAAGTTTTACAAAACCGCGTTAAATAACGGTTTAGCCTCAAACGATTTTTGATATTTGTTGTTATTCAGTTGTTATAAGTCGTAAATACTTGAAAATTTTACCAGTTATTGAGATCGCCATTTTCTTTACGTTATTTGATTTTCAAAATATTTTGACTTTTTTTGAGCTATTTATAGACAATCGAAATTTTCAATTTTTTTTATTTTTTTTTTTATAAATGTTGATAAAAAAAATTTAGCTGAGATAAATTACTTGAAAATTTAATTGAAGGGTCCACATAACTTGTTCTAACTCTCATTCGAAAATTATAAAAATACATAGGCACAATTTTTTTTTATTAGCATTTGAAGTTCAAATATTGACAAAAATTCGTCAAAATCATGAATATTTTTCACTATTTGGTAGTTAAAAATTTATAAATATTTGACTATCAAAAGCTAAGGATTGAAAATTTAATGCTATGCTGTCCATAAGTTAAGCTTAGAATAATTATAAAAAAAATTTATAAAAATAAATTTCAGTTTATTAACTATTATAATATTTCGAGGAGGGGGGTGAACCCTTAACCCTCTAAATATGGCCTTGGGAACAAGTATAAATAATTATTGGTCCCCTAAGAGATATATTATTTATAGTTGTTTATATTTGTACTTGACAAATTCATTTATCGCCTATATCAAATATTTAATATTTACCTAGAGATGGAATTTCAATCAATATATTATCAAATAATAATAATAATATAATATATTATATTATTTTTATCATTCAAAAACAATGATATCTCACCCCAAAGTTCAGAGCAGCCCTCAGGTGTTCTTTAAACTTTCAAAAGAAGCAGGTTAGGTTAGGTAATATTACCCTACCTTTGATAAGATGGCTTGCTTTTCCAAAAGTTGCTGCCTTCTCTGGTAGTTTATTTGTTAAGATGTTAATTATAGAGAAAGAACTTTTCGTAATACGAATAAATTAACAGTACCTAAAAGTTTCTTTTCTAATATTTGAAAGTATGCTAAAGAAAAAAATCAATTTAAATAAGATTAATTAAATTGAAATAATTATATTAGCAATTTAAAATTAAAAAAATTACCTATTGCCTAATTACTTTTTTATACTATTAGTATTATTATTAAATGAAGTTCATTGATAGAAACCACTTTTACTCTACAAAAACATATTTATTCATTTTTCTAAAATTATCATTACTTAATGTCTTATGTGATAATATAGATAATACTTAGGTCTTAGATATAAAGGAATAATTCTCCGGCCGGGCGAGCCGCCATCTACAAAGTGCTTCACGAAGCAAACCGAGGGGAAGGTCACAATCAGGGAGTGGAACAGTAGGTGAATGCGCTGAGGTATAGCGCAGTGGACCCACCGGCTCATACTGAACCTTGCCAGTTGTCAGGTGGATAAACCGGATAGTTCCCAAGGTGCCCTGGACATACCAGTTACCAGATGACACAGGTCCTATTCGGCCACGGTTGCTTCCAACACTATATCCACCATATGGGCAAGACTCCCAGCCCAAGGTTCATGCGCCATGCACTACTCGTACTCGTACATGACGGATACCGCTGAGCACACCCTGTTCTGCTGCTCTACATCCTCTACGAGCCAGTCTTCGAGGACCTCCCTGTAGACCAACAGGTGAGGTGTATTGCATTAAGTGAGGCGGAAGAGATGTTCAGGATCTTCTACAAGATGGCGGTGGAGATCCTGACGCTCAAAGAGCAGGAGGAAAGGATGCGGCAAGCCACCGAGGCCAATGAACGGTGAAGATTCAGACCGTGCGTCGAGGGTGGCGGGTTCAGGCCGAACCGAGAAGAGCTCAGGACGAAACGTCTATAAGACGGCTGGCTTAAGCTGGTCCGCGAAGAGACTCTCTGAACGAGATCTTAAAGGCGGTGGACTTAGGTCGGACCGAGAAGACGTTGCTGCGCAGCCGTTGTATATATTTATTTTATCATTGTTTGTTTGTAAGGGGAAAACGCGGGGCATGTCTCGTGTATCTCTATTTAAGTTGTAATTTCCTGTTCGCTCTCTTGGACCGTGTTTTACATATATATACCAGCGTTCGCTGAGAAAGGTAGTTTCCGTACCCTTGAGAGCTTACCATATTGTATGATTATTTTCATTTTTAATAATAACGATGCTGCATGGGGACTAAGGGATGTGAAAACAATTCGGGCAATTCGGCCCTCATGTAGTGATTTACAAGGAAAAAAAGTACATAGGAATAAACTTTAACAGGAAAATGTATTGCAGTCTTTTTAAATTAATTAAGAAAAAAATATTAGTATAAAAATACAAGAAAGAAAAAATATCTTTTACTAGCTGTAACTTCTTGTTGCTATGACTTTGTCATACGTACCGATATTATACTGCCCACCATGGACGTAGGTAGAACATATTTTCGGAGGGGGTTTTTGTCTAAATCTATATTAATATTATAAAATAATGAATATTTTATTTGTATATGTAATACAATTGTTTTATTTAATTTCGGGGGGTGTTTGAACACCCAAAACCCTCCCCTTACCTATGCCAATGCTGCCCACTCACTTTTTTGGTATTTGTTTAGTTTATATTATTTTCATTTAATTTATTTTATTGTTTTGATAACAGGATAATATAGGCTTAAACAAAATAAATAAACACATTTAATGATTATTAAAAGCATCATATTCATTCATCAAAAATAACGCACAGCCTATATAGATACAATAACAATATGTTTTTGCCTATTCATTTTAATTGCAATGGGCTGTCATTTTATTTAAAAGTAAATTTTATACAAGATGACAAAATTTTATTAAGTATGACATAAAATAGGTAACAATTAATTATTTTGTAGTTAAAATAAAAATATTAATAGTAAGTTATAATAATGGGATAATATGAATAATAATAATATGTATGTATATATGTATTATTATATATACATTATACATATTTATTATATATATATAAAATTAAGTATAGGTATAATAGGTTTGACTAACTTCTATATGTAGCCATGTAGGTAGGTATATATAGTAAAGTATTTGTAATACAAAGAAGACAAATGTTAAGCGATATAACATAAATAAAAATTGTTAATTTCAATGTCATATTATGAAATACTCGAATACATATAATAATAATTATCTAAATAATAATTCATTATTTTAAAAATAAATATTCAAAAATATGCAAATTATGTAGGCACAAACAATAATGTACCTATTCTTAAAATTAATTAAATTGCAAAATGAAATGAAATGGTATTACTAGGTATAGGTAGTACTGGTAGTAGGTACCTAAACGATGATAACTTATTATATTTATTAATGTTTTAAGTAAGTACATGTACCTATTCAAATATTCATTGGAATGTAGCTTTCCATTTACATATATTTTTCAGATTGATCTACTAAATGTTTTTACATTATTAATAATATTTTCTAATAATAATAGTGATGAACAATTTATTATTAAAATTCAAAATCATATTACATTGTCTTTACAGTTCAGATACATTTTCTTTCGGTTTTGATTTTCCAGTCCTGAAACAATAAAACGTTTTTCATTACCAAGTTTTATATTTTTAATACGACAAGTCAAAATAAAGTCATGAAATATGGTCATTTATTTATGAATTATTTTTGTTCATATTTTATTTGTATCTAACATAATAATACTATTGATCGGTGACGTTGCATCGCGGCTTATTCTAAAAATATTTTGTTATATTGTACATCTGTTGTGCGTGTGCCTCGTATCAAAATATTATATGTATGACAGGTACGTATACAAAAAACAATTACGGGGTTGGAGAGGGGGAAGGGTGAACCCCACCCCCCTTGTATACGTGCCTGGTGTAGGAATACGGTTTTAACATACTATTATTTAAATATATATCAGGTATATAATTATTATTATATTTATATTGTTGTGTAAATGAAAGATTGCAATGCCTACAGTACAATAAACTGTACAAATGGGTATCGTGATTCGTGATGTTTTGGTGATTCTAAATTTCTAAATAGGATAGGTAGATAATTATTATAGGTTGTGAGTGGTGACACACAGATAAAGAATTATTGCTGTCTGCTTTAAAGTTAATTGTCAATACTCAATATCTTTATAAGGGTACCGGGCATTGGGGATTGTCGGTAAAAAAAGCTGCAGAAAAAATAAGTATATCCTGGTCAAAATAATCCCACGGAAATAAAAGCCCATTAATGACAGAATAATAATTAATAATGATAAAATATAATATTTTATGTAAGTTGGCCAAGCTGTATTTATGGGTAGAACCATGGACATATTATATTAGGGAGTCGGAAAAAATGTCCGACCAGAAAATAATTATACGGAAAAAAAGTCCGGTAAAAGAAGGGATTCCAGCACCAAAAAAACGTAAGTTTAGGAACATCGCCGAACGTTTAAAAAACTTATGTTGACTAGAGTTGCCATTAATGAAATATCGGTAGAAAAATTTTTAATTAATATATTGGTAATTTATATTGGCTATTGTATCCGAAAACGAAATAAATATTAGTTATTTTTTTTTTATTATTATTGACTAATTATTTGTAGTTTAATGTTTTAAATTATATAAATATTAAATTATTATTACATCATACAAATCATATATGAACAATAAATCAAACCGGACTTTTTTTTCCAATAAAATAAAAGTCAGACTTTTTTTCCGGGATTCATCATATTATATGGGTAGGTAGAACACGATTGAGATTTGAGAACATTTTTACATGCTAACTTTTATATACTTATATAGTTATATCACTTATATCTTATAAAAAATATATATAGTCTATTCACAATGAGATCATTACTTGGCGGTGACCAGTTTTCGTTAGGCGTCGGTCAGACAACACCCGTTTTTCCTTACCTAGGTACCTGTATGCCTGCTATGTTGTAACTTGTAAAGCCATGCCCATGTGCACAACTAGGCTGCCAAGTAATGATCTCATTGTGAATAGACTATAGGTATAAATATTAATTATTTGTCAGTTTAAGATACAATTTAAATTTTTTTCCAAGTATTCATTTCCAGTTATTGTTAGATACTGCATGCAATCATGATATCTATAGTTTGTTCAAACTCTTAGTAAAAATTATTCGTAGAAATAATATGATCATAGTCATTACTGGCCATGGTTTTGATGATATTGCTTTCGATTGATTCATTATTGTCACGGTTTGTGTTTGTTTCCTTCAAAACAGAAATCATTACATGAAGATGTTTGCTAAAAAATTAGATAAACGACATCGTCGCTCAAAAAATCGTTCTCAAACGTTTGAATATAAGGTAAGTAGGTAGAAAATATTATTTCTTTGATTTGCCGACAAATGACAATCATTCTCAATCGTGTTACTAAAAAAGTAAAAAGTTCTCAATCATATAACACTGGTATTTAATAGGTAACTATGTAATATAAAACCTTCATTTTTTTCTTATTAGTTTAGTTATTACCTAATTAAATAATATTAAACACAAAAATTAAAAAGCGGGTAAGTGAGTATCGCTCTGCTGTACATTAGGGGGTGGGATGGACCTTGGACTAGGGAAGGTTAAATTTGAATGCAATGATAGGTATCATTGTATACGAAAAACGATTCTGAACGGAGATGATTTGTCAGTCTAGGATATATTATACTTAAATATTGTAATATATTCTACTTTGAAACTAATTCAAACATTTAAGTAAAAGTTTCAAGATCTTACGTTTAGTAATTTTTTAAAAATAACAAAAATCGAAAATTATTTATTAGTAAAAAGTTATTTTACACGTGTATTTTTGATTTCAAATTAAAATTAAAACTTTAAACACACGTGAAATTTTTTCAATTGAACAATCCTCAAACTTTTTTATAATTATTCTAAGCTTAACTTATGGACAGCATAGTATTAAAAATTCAATTCTTAGCTTTTGATAGAAAAATATTTATAAATTTTTAACTACCAAATAGTGAAAAGTATTCATGATTTTGACGAATTTATGTCAATATTTGAACTTCAAATGCTAATAAAAAAAAATTGTGCCTATGTATTTTTATAATTTTTGAATGAGAGTTAGAACAAGTTATGTGGACCCTTCAATTAAATTTTCAAGTAATTTGTCCTAGCTAAATTTTTTTTATCAACATTTATAAAAAAAAAATAAAAAATACACGTGTATTTTTAACTCGTAAAATTTTTTAAATTGAACAATCCTCAAAGTTTTTTATAATTGTTCTAAGCTTAACTTATGGACAGCATAGTATTAAATTTTCAATTCTTAGCTTTTGATAGTAAAATAAATATAAATTTTTAACTACCAAATAGTGAAAAATATTCATGATTTTGACGAATTTTTGTCAATATTTGAACTTCAAATGCTAATAAAAAAAAATTGTGCCTATGTATTTTTATAATTTTTGAATGAGAGTTAGAACAAGTTATGTGGACCCTTCAATTAAATTTTCAAGTAATTTGTCCCAGCTAAATTTTTTTTATCAACATTTATAAAAAAAAAATAAAAAAAATTTGAAAATTTCGATTGTCTATAAATAGCTCAAAAAAAGTCAAAATATTTTGAAAATCAAATAACGTAAATAAAATGGCAATCTAAATAACTGGTAAAATTTTCAAGTATTTACGACTTATACTGTTTGAATAACAACAAATATCAAAAATCGTTTGAGGATAAACCGTTATTTAACGCGGTTTTGTAAAAATTTTAATTTCAAACACTCATAAAAAATTTTTGTCCGAATCCGGTAGTTTTTTTTACAGATATTTGAAGAAAAATGTATGGAGAACCTTGTACCAACTTTTCAAAACTTGGTTATAAAATAAAAAATTTTTACGATTTTTCACCCACAAAATTACTTGCAAATTTTCGCAATTTTGACATATTTCGTATAAATTCGAACTTTAAGCACTTATAAAAAAAAATAGTGACTAACGATTTCGGATTTTTTTTTATCACTTTAAGAGCAACTTATAAGAAACCTTGTATTAAATTTTCAAGATTTTCTGGTCGGCCAAAAAATTTTTATCGTTATTTAAAAAAAAAATTAAAAATTTCAATTGCCTATAAATAGCTTAAAAAAAGTCAAAATTCTTTAAAAATTGAACTGTGTATTGAGAACGCTAATATAAACATTTTGTGAAAATTTCAAGTATTTACATCAAGTAGTTTTTGAGTTATAGCAAAATAAAAATTTGATTTTGACGAAAACTGGTTGTGCGTAAAAAATCCCGTTTTTTCCGTCATTTTTTTAAGGTTTTTCCCGACTCATTTAAAAAATATTGAAAATTTTTAACTTTTGACCCCCCAAAGTACCAACTAGATCCGATTTCCTTTTCAAAGAGGGGCAGAAGTTGAAAATCGAAGCATTTTTACTGCCCCAAATGTTGTCGACGGACACAAAAAAAAAAATAAAAAATAAAAAATAAAAAAAAAATAAAAAAAAAAACAAAAAAAAAACACACATCATTGTAAAATCAATACATTCATCACTCCGTTCAGAATCTAAAAAATAACATGAATTTTTAGAAATTAGAACACCAATTAATGTTGAAAAATTAAATTACCGTTAAGGGACAATAATTGTTTATTTGTAATTTGTGTTTTATGTTTAATCCATATAATTTTAGATTCTGAACGGAGTGATGAATGTATTGATTTTACAATGATGTGTGTTTTTTTTTTTTTTTTGTGTCTGTGTACAGCATAACTAGTCGAAATAATGCTTCAATTTTAAACTTTGGGGGTGGTTTCCGATGGCAAAGTGGATATCCTTGGTGCATTATAGAGGTGAAAAGTAAACATTTTCCAACAGTTTTCAAAAAAATCGAGAAAAACATAAAAAAAATGACAGAAAAACAGGAATTTTTACGCATAACCGGTTTTCGACAAAATCGAATTTTTTATTTTGCTATAACTCAAAAACTAATCAATGTAAACACTTGAAATTTTTATCAAATGTTAACATTAGCGTTCTCCATACACAGTTAAATTTTCAAAGAATTTTGACTTTTTTTGAGCTATTTATAGACAATTGAAATTTTTAATTTTTTTTAGTATTTTTTTTTAAAATAACGATAAAATTTTTTTGGACGGCCAGAAAATCTTGAAAATTTAATACAAGGTTTCTTATTAGTTGTTCTTAAAGTGATAAAAAAAAATCCGAAATCGTTAGTCACAATTTTTTTTTATAAGTGCTAAAAGTTCGAATTTATACGAAATATGTCAAAATTGCGAAAATTTGCAAGTAATTTTGTGGTTGAAAAATCGTAAAATTTTTTTCTTTTATAACTAAGTTTTGAAAATTTGGTACAAGGTTCTCCATACATTTTTTTTCAATTATCTGTAAAAAAAACTCGACCGGATTCAGACAAAAAATTTTTATGAGTGTTTGAAATTTAAATTTTTACAAAACCGCGTTAAATAACGGTTTAGCCTCAAACGATATTTGATATTTGTTGTTATTCAAACAGTATAAGTCATAAACACTTGAAAATTTTACCAGTTATTTAGATTGCCATTTTCTTTACATGATTTGATTTTCAAAATATTTTGACTTTTTTTGAGCTATTTATAGACAATTGAAATTTTCAATTTTTTTTTATTTTTTTTTTATAAATGTTGATAAAAAAAATGTAGCTGGGACAAATTACTTGAAAATTTAATAGAAGGGTCCACATAACTTGTTCTAACTCTCATTCAAAAATTATAAAAATACATAGGCACAATTTTTTTTTATTAGCATTTGAAGTTCAAATATTGACAAAAATTCGTCAAAATCATGAATATTTTTCACTATTTGGTAGTTAAAAAATTATAAATATTTTTCTATCAAAAGCTAAGAATTGAAAATTTAATACTATGCTGTCCATAAGTTAAGTTTAGAATAATTATAAAAAAGTTTGAGGATTGTTCAATTTAAAAAATGTTACGTGTGTTTAAAGTTTAAATTTTAATTTGAAATCAAAAATACACGTGTAAAATAACGTTTAACTAATAAATTTTTTTCGATTTTTTCATAATATATCCTAGACTGACAAATCATCTCCGTTCAGAATCGTTTTTCGTATACAATGATACCTATCATTGCATTCAAATTTAACCTTCCCTAGTCCGAGGTCCATCCCACCACCTAATGTACAGCAGAGCGATACTCACTTACCCGCTTTTTTTACTTGAGTTTAAATATTTGTTTTTTTCCGTGATTCCTTTATAATTTTATATATTATGCATGTATAATGGTAACTAACATTGCTTATATTTTAGGTATTATTTTAACTAGTCATCAATTTAAATATTGTATTATTATACACTTATATACATACCATCCAGATGTACTTGGCTTTGTTATATCATCAGTTTCTAAAACAAAAATTATTTATCTTCAGTTTACAGTTTCTAAAATGTATGTATTAATTGTTTATAGGAACATGACCTATACTATTAAACAAAACTTAAAATCTGCAAATTATAATATGTAGGTATAATATGTATATCGTGTTCAAGGTTAGATTAAAAAAAATAAACTATCTATTTATAAATCAATAATTAAATAATTTCAATAAATGCTTAAAAGTTTATTTAAATTAATCATTTCTAGTAAGTAGGTAATTGGTATTTGTTTAATAATTTTTTGAAAAAACTTACATAGGAATAGATTTAAGGTAGGTAGGTAGGTATAGGCACCTTTATTCTAAAATCTAATTCATTAATTAAGTAAATATGCAATATATTTTCGCATTTTTGTTGGCAGGTACTAGTGTACCACAGTAAGTTGTAGACTTGTAGTTGACATTAAAAAATTAATTAATCTATACTTATAGGTATATCAGAAATTTTCAATATTTTTATACCCAAGTACTTCCTACCCTTTTGAAAATGTTCATGTACCACTTAAGAACTTTTTATTTGTTGCTTATCAAAATGTTACTATGAATAATTTTTTTATTACCTAAGTAAAATCTCCTTAGTATACCACCTATGAGCTATCTGTATATTATATTACTAGGTGTAATTGTGCTACAAGTTATAATCTATGTATATTATGAATGTATGATTGTAGTAGCTATCTACAATTACAACCAGGATTATTACTATCTATAATAGTAGGTACTAGGTAAGATAAAATTATAAAATAGTCTTTCTTTTGTAATTAATTTATAAAAGCTATATAGTATAATAATAGCAGTACAAAGCAGTAACTGGTCTGAGGTACCAAGGTCTATTGATTATAAAGAAATCATTCTAAAACAGAAAATAAGAAACTGTTATAATCCCTTGTTAAACAAAGGTAAATTTACTAGTTAATTTTTTTAAAAACATTTCTTATTACCTACCAATGTACCTAATTAAGGTATTCTTTTTTTTAGTCAAGGATTATGGTGCTACTATTTATTTTACAATCACATTAGATATAATTTAAATCTTTGAAATATATATATTATACACAACCTAGTTTATATATTTTTTTAAAAGATGAAAACTGTATGTACAATGTACAAATATTTATATTGATATAAAACTATAGGTAGGTACCTAGGTAAGTATTTTACTTAGATACCTATTTACCTTTATCAAAGATGCATAATTCATAATCACACACATTTTAATTTATTCATAATAATTCAATATTGTTTAATAACAACTCTTAAGTTATTTTATATCTTTCAATAATTAAATTGCAGGGAGATTTATTAAAAATGCATATTACTCATTACATTTAAGTTAAAATTATTATGAAATTTTTTTAAAGCCTTAATATTTAATGGCATTGAAGAAATGTACCACAATGCTACAAGTTTTTTTTTTAAAAATACGAGAACATCTTTTTTTTTGCACACTATAGAACATAATTTTTTTTTTAATACCTTTTTTTAATATTATTTTTAATTGTATAGATATATATACTATGTATCAGAGGTGGCGTTTCCCTCAAAGGGCTAAACCCCCCAAATATATATTACTCTTTATTTTGTCAAATATTTAATTGATTTGCCAGCATGAAAAATAGAAATTTATATATTTTTATATTATAAGTAACAATAATTAAGATAATCTAAATGTGTAATATAACTCTTGTGACATTCAAAACTATAAAAGTAATATTACAATTCTAAATCATTTTAGGCATTGGTAAAGTGTGTGATCTACCAGGTTTGCCGTGATCTACTAATTAATAGATAATGTATAATATGCCTTTTGTGACTAAATACATGGTGATAAGGTCCTTGGGTGTTTGGTTTATGTTAGAAAGATGGTGATGTATCAGAATGCAGATTTTTTATTGTTGAATGAAGAGATAAAAATACATTAATTTTAATCATACAAAGAGAAGTTTTGCCGGGAACTACCACAGTGTCTGATGAATGGAAATCATACTCCAGTCTAAATGATATTGGCCATAAACATTGAACTGTCAATCATTCTAAAAATTTCATGAATTCTGTAAATGGGGCTAATACACAAACAATTAAATGTTTATGGTCAATATTAAAATTCAAAATACCTATTAAGAAAATTCATGGGACTAATGAAAATCTATTACCACGCCATTTAATTGAATGTTAGTACCGTTCAATAATAAATCAGAATAATTTATTTATACATTTTTTTGAAAATATAAAAAAAAAGTTTATTATGTTTTAATATTGTAACAATTATCATATTTTAAACATTATTTATGTATTTTAACTAATACTAGTAATACTAATTGTATCATTTGTTTTGTAGACACAAAAAACTTTTATGTATTAAATATAGTTATTTTTTTAATTGAATTACATAATATTACATATTATTTTTATTTAACTAGTTATCTACTATTTTTTCGGTAGATCACACGTTAAACCTCTAAATGACCGGTAGATCATACGCTTTACCAATGCCATTATTTTATTTCGAAATTTAAACTTTCCAAAAATTTATAGTCAATAGTTAAGGTTACATATACCTATTTTTTATTTCATTAATATTAATTTATAAATATTTTTTTTATTTATTATATAAATAATAAATACACTGTTAATTTTTACTCTAAATACTTAATACATTAATTTTTGCTATATTATAATGTAAACATTTACTGACTAATTGTATTATAGTTTAAATACACACATGTCAAAAATATTGGCACCCCTTCCCTAGGCAAAGAACTAAAGCCGCCCTGCTATGTATAGGTATTATAGGTTATAGGTACGTGTGTATGACTTATAGTTATATGTTAAATACAATAAAATATATTCAAGTTATAGGTACTGATATAAGTTAACTTACATAAAAATACTAACCCAATTAACATAGATACCTATAGATTATTATCTTTAGAGAATAGAAGTTTGTATTATCATCAGTATGTCTTAAAATGTCATAAAAACGGTATGCCAATTATAAATATTATGTACAGATACCTATTAAAACCTATAAAATTCTAAAATTAGGGAGGTACTAATTACAAAAATAAAAATACTTCTATAAGAACTGAATTTAAGCATAAAAATGGGTTTAGCATTCTAAAAAAAATAACCCTTATGTATACAAAAGTATTTTTAATCTCTTAGGTTAATTGTATTAATTGAAAGTATGCTTTATACAAAGAATATTCTATTATATTTTTTAAGAATTTTCGTAATACTAATTAAGATAATATAAAATGTGTATTGTATGTGCTTGATAAGTATTATACTTCTATGGTATTGAATTTTTCATAATATAATTAATCATAAAGAAAATTAAATTAGGCATTGTTTGAAAATTAGGTAGGTAATAAATGTTAAAAATATTTTTCTGTTTTAAATCTTATTATTTAATAATTTGATTATTAACCAGTATTTATTTGATGTTGAAAGCGCCAGTCATGCTCGCGTAGATCTATTTCTGTATCGTCGTCCATACTAATTTCACACTTCAACTCCGGTTTTGATGCAGCCACTTGCAACTCTACCAATCACCACAAAAAAGCGTCTATATCTAATTACTAATATAAGTATTACTAATATCTAAATACTAAATACTAACTTATATTAGATTTTTTATAGTTTCATTATCTAATACTGTTTTTTTTAAATATTTATATTTTATATAACTTAAATATATACATGTGAATACTATTTATATTTTATACTGTACTAGATATTTTCCAAAAATGATATCTTACAACAGCGCCCCCATATTAATTTGTATGTTTGGAAGAGAGAGAGAGAGAGAGAGAGAGAGACGAAAAGTAATGATTTAAACATAGTTTTTGCATATACCTAGTTTTTAATTGCTTATTAGTTATTAGTTATTAATTATTATAGTTATTTTAATATAATTATTATAGTTTATAAGTAGGTCACAAGTATTTTACTTAAAAAAACATGGAAAATTGTATGTGAATAATCCATTTTACTTTTACTCCGTTATTTTAATCATTTAGTATTATCAAATTTAAAGTTAAAGATATTTCTAAGTAGGAGCTTGTTGATATTTTAATTTTGAAGCAAATTATGAGTATAGAAGATGAAAAAAACTATAATCTTAAAATGTTATCATCATTTGTTTTAAAAATAAATAAAATATAAAAAACATTGTGTGTGTCAAAAATAATATTATTCATACACCTATTTAGATTTTATAATAAGTCAAATTAATCTAGAAATAAAACAATAAAAGCAAGTGTTAAATGCATTATAACGTAAAATGTTTTGTGTTATCCATTAGTAAGATAAAGATCATACGTTAATAAGTATGTTGTCTTTTTAAAAGGTTGTGGTCAAACAATTTATGTGGTTACATATTAATATATTATTAAGACATCAAATATATACACTTAATATAAATGTATCACAAATTATCCATTTAATTTATTATTAGTTATTCATAATTCATTTGTAGTTTTATTAATATTAATGTAAGAAGAAATATTTCAGTTAAAAAAAAATGAACTATTAACAACCAAGAAAGTATGAAAATATTTTAAATAGTTACTATGTCTGTGAAAGGCAACTGACCTCTTGTCTCTCTTGAATACACCCCTGTTTTTTTATAACTTAGTGTGCTACACATCATGAATTATAAATAAAATATATTATACTTTAATTTTTGTTGGTTATTAACTACATTTTTTGTGAGTTATTTTTGATTCATGCATTCGTTATTAGTCAAATTATTTACCTTTTCTTGTATCATTATTTGATGCTTCTGTTATCTCTTCAGACGAACCTATAACATTTAAATTATATTATATATCTAAAATATCTATATTTTAAAGTATTAATAAAAGTGTTTTATTTTTGAAAAGTTGTTATTAAAAATTCAAACATACAATCGAAGTTTTGTTTTAAAGGCATGCAATGGTTATTAAAATATAGGTTTATGAAGAAAATAGTATTCGAATAGTAGAGAAAAATACAACGAGTTTATATACAGATGAAGATGACCTATATTACATATCTAATGCACATAATACCTGAAATATGTGTTGAAGTTTTCTTACTGATTTCTAATCCACTAGGGGCATCTTTAGAAAATTTTCTCAAACATTCGTTCAATTCTTCTTCAGAAACACCTTTATTTGCTAATTCTTCAGTATCAAAAACCATTCGTTTTTGTACAATTCGTGTGACAAATATATTTCCATGCTCGTCTATACGTTCTATATCCTCTTGGAATTCACCAGGTGTAAAGTGTTCTACAAAATCTTCAATAATTTTTTCTTTTTCGGGTCCTTTTGCCGTTACTTTATGTATTTCAGGAGGCAATCGTATGATTTTGTGAGTGAATTCTGTTCCATCTGAATCCTTTTTATATGGTTCAAAAGTTTCATTTTCGTCAAACCAATCGTGTTTGTTTTCAGTTTTGTCTAGGCCTTCCATACTAGATACCATAGTATTGGAACCTCCACTTGTGAAACTAGAAGACATGTTAGATCCAGTTTCACAGTGGTAAGTGGCATTCGTCGATGTGGAACTTATTGGTCCTAGTGAATCATTACTACCTAAAATTAAACTATTTCTGTATGACGACTCTTTAGAATGGTCATCCATAATTGGACTACTAAAACCACGACTTGAAACACTCGAGTTCATGCAGTCATCATAATCGATTTGTTTTCCTTCAACACACCCAATATTTGGCATATGCTCAAGAGAAGCTGATACTTTCATTTCAGTAACAATTGTTTTTAAGTCAAGAGATTCTGTGCTAGTTAAATTATCATCTTCTGATATATGTTTTTCAGAATAATCTTCGTTTTGCTCTAAGTTTATCTCAGCTTCTTTGATTATTTCATTGATTTTAAACATCCCCTCTTCGTCATCTAATGATTTTTCAGTAGCTAAAGCCTTGTTTTCAATCAACTCAGTTTTAAAACAAGCTGCTTCTATTGTTTCAAAATCTTTAAGAGAAGTTAATGATAAATCATCCTTTCTGCTATTAGAAGAACTTGTAGTAGATGCTAAAGATCCCGAAGACTTAGCTTTCATTGATTCTATTCTTACCAACTGTTCTAACCTTTCAAATTCTTGTAGGGAATTCACAGATATATTATCATTTTCTAACGATTTTCCTAAGTATTTTTTACTTTCTGGAGTGCTGCTAAACGATTCTTTCATGCTGCCAAAACTATCAATTGAATGACTAACTTGACTGCCAATACTCCCAACTTTACTGCTTTGCAAATCGTCTGTATCTTCTTCTTTGATATCTTCAAGAGGGGGTCTTTCATACTCTATATTATATCCATATACTTCATTTATAGTATTGTCATCTTCAAATTGAAGTTCTACCCATTTTTGATTTGTAAATTCCAATTCAAGTTGACTTTTTGATCCTGGACTTTCAGAGTCTGATTCATGTTGAGGGGAACCAGTGATGCTTACATTTTTATGAATGATTTTAGTTTTTCTTTCAATTTGTATTGCTTTTCCTTCAGAATCTTCTTCTCTAGCTTCTTTTCCTATTTCTTCTATAACCACAAATTCATCTTCTGAGCTGTCTATAAGTTTTTCTTCAACATTATCAACTAATTCGAAAGATTCACTTAAAGAAACAGATTCTTTTTCTTCTATTTCTTCAACATTTTCGAGAACTGTTTGTTCCTCACCAGTCCATGAAGGTTCTTCGTGTGGGTCATACTCTTCATTTATTATGTATTCTCTACCCTGATCTGTATCTGATGATTCTTTACTACTAATTGATGCAGGGGTTTGTGGGGTTGATGATTTAATTTCGAGTTCCTTAGCTTCTAGGTCTAAGTCAGGGTAATGAAAACCTCGATCAATCAAAGGAGCCATATGTTCTGTTATCATAATATTAGGAACCGTATCTGTAGAATTGTCTATTAAATCATCCTCATCTTCTGAAAAGGGATCCTCTGGTATTGTGGGAGGTAAAGAAGTGGGTATTGCTGGCGATACATGAGGTACCATTTGAAAAGCGGCATCTGATTCGGCAATATCATCAATATGATCAAAACTATGTTTATCAGATATATTTCCATGTATATCAAAATTGTGTTTATCATGTATTAAAGGAATTTCTTTTTCTGAATCCAAAACATGTGTATCTTTTGATGGTATATCTTCAAATTTTTTTTTACATACATCTTGAATATGGTCTGAATGTTGGTTATAAACTGTAAATTCTTTTAATGTATCTGTATCTACACTTTCTTTGTGTTCGATAGTATCCAAATCTTCCATCAGTATCTTACTAAATGAACTACTATTTCTTCGGTGTCCTTTTTTTTGTACATCTTCTGACTTTGTAGTCATTTGAGTACATACATTATGGCTAACACCATATTCTGTTGGTACTGAGGATGCTAGAATTGTTACACATTTGTCGTCATTGTCATGATATTCATCTTGATTTTGCGTAGTCAAAGTTTCAACAGATTTTGTATTTTCATCGCTGAAACTAAAACTGCATGTTCCAGATTCAGGAAATCCATTCATTGCTTCAACAACAGTTTGGATTGCTTGGCCTTCTGTACTTGATATACTCATACTAGCATCTTCACTAGAAAATAATTTTTCTTCATGTGATGACGAATCTGATAAACTGTCACTAGTTATATGTTTCGGCATAGGATGAAAAGTCATTTCATGTGATCTTTTCATTTTTTGCATATTTTTTTCGCTATTAATAGCTGGCTGAGAAAATGGTTGAGTTTTATACATGCAACTGTACTTCATTTCAGTTAGCTCTGCTATAATTGGTAAGGATTCTCCTCTAATTATATGCATAGGTATTTCTTGTTCGTATGGTTCGATTTTATCTTCATCTTCTAATATTGAGTTCGTACCTTCATGGTCAAAATCTAAATCTCCAGTTGATGCAATAAGTGTTTCAGATGCTTCACTGTTTTCTACTGAAGCAAGGTTTCCAGAGCTTTCTGAATCTAGAGATTTCATTGATTCTCTTGAGCTCAGCGAACTTATTGCTGTGTGATACTCATTTGATGGTACTGATATTGCAGATTCATATTCAGAAGATCCAGCTAACAGTCCATCTACGTCTGACGAACATGGTCTGCTAGATGACGTGAGATCAAATGAATGATAATGGCTATCACTTGAACTAGAATCTGCAGGTTTTTTTGTTGAGAGCTTATTAATATTAATAGAATCAGTTTTTCTTAAGACAACGGTGTCAAAATTCACTCGTTTTTCTTCACGAATATCAACTGAAGATGATGATGGGGAAGTTGGTGAGTGCACAGAATTTTCTTTTGAAGGAGAAGATTCCGTGCTTAATTGTTTGATCAGTGACTTTGATGAACATGGTTCGAATTCTTTTATAAATGTTACTTCGTTTTTATAATCGTTCACAGTTTCTTTCAAAATACAAGATGTTGCTCGATATTCTTTTCTGTCTATATTACATATTTCCAATCCATCATCTGTGATTTGTTCTGAGTGCTGTTCTTCTTTTATCAATTCATCATCAAAATCTTTTATCAATGTATCAACGTGTTTTTCATTATTAATAACATTTCCAGTCTTCCCATTTATGACTTGTTTATTTTTCACTTCAAAACATTCTTTAGAGTGAAATTTATGACTATCATTTTCTACAAAATGTTCATTGACTATTTTTCCCTTTTCAGTATCTGACGTTTTACTCGAATTAAGAATATCGTGTACACTATTATCATCATTGGAATTGTAATATGACCCAAGTTCTTGTGTTTCTATTTTTTGATCATTATCATTAATTATTTTATTTTCAAGAACATCAATTTTAGTATCTTTGTAGTAATTACGAGACATTAATTTATGATCAACCTGTCCACTCGAAAAATAATCTTTTTGTTGAGATTCTATTCGTTTATCGTTTTCATTTTGTTGTTCGTTTATATAAGCTTCAATATTTAAATTATCGTTTGCCTCTTTATAATAATCTTCTTTTTCATCATGTAAAGATTGTTCATATTCATTAAATACATCCGGGTCTTTATTGGAGGCATTTGTTTTAGATTTTTCGTTATCATTTTCTGGAATATTATGGTCAGTGATATGTGATTTTGTTAATCCTTCGTATTCGATTTCAAAACCACTACTTTTTAAATCCTCGTCTGTAATTTCAATACTTGAAGTAATTGTATCATGTTTTGATATACTTTTCAATTGGTCCCTGGATTTTTTTGCTAATACTGATTCCATAATTTTTAATTGCAAATCTTCTCCTTCCATATCTAAATAACCACTATTTTCTAGTTGTTGAAATTGATCAGATGACATCATCAAATGATGTAAATTGGCCAACACATCGTGACGTTTTGTAAGCTCGATTTCAATTTCATTAATTAATTGTTCGGCTATACTTTTTGCCAATTCTCCGGTCATTTCTTTTTTTGTGTTTTCAAGAGATTCTATAGAATCAACTTGTTGAACAAAATTTTGATGGAAAAGACATTGATCTTTGATATCAATGTTCTCTAATTCTTGTTCATCCGTTCCAAGCTGTGTAACTTCCCATATTGTGTCTGGAATGTGTTCTTCTGGAGTGTGAATAATACGATCTGGTATGCTTTGTGAACTCATTTTTTTTTCGTTTTCCAATTCATGATGTAATTCGTCATCAATCATTGAAGAGTCAATGGATTCAGTTTGTAAAATGGATTTTTCTTTTTCTTCAACAAACGAACAAGTGTCAGAAGGAATTTCATCAATATGATCCTGAGTTAAACTTGATGAATTTTTGTCTTTTGATTGTTTTGAAATGACTTTGTTTAATTTAATTTCTTCCGGTAAATCATCAAGAACAGATGATTCAGCAGATTCAGTTTTTGTAATTGATTTTTCACTTGTACTTCCAGACATTTTATCAGACGACGAATGTATTGAGTTTATTGAAATACTTTTTTCACATTTTAAGCCTAAATATTTTTCTTCTGGTATTAATGAATCTATTTGCTCATCTAATTCATTAGAAAAAATGTGTTTATGAATTTGGCGATTAATAAGAACTTCTTGGCTTGGAGATTGTTGATGTGTTGTAGATTTCAAAGATTTATGTTCAGGCGAGGATTCTTGTTCCATTTGTATACCTTCCATTAGTGGTTTAATTTGCTGAATATACTTTTTAGAGGAAATATGTTCAATTTGATGAGATGGTAATGACATTGATCTATTTTTTGTGTCCATTTTTTTTTTATTTAAACACTGAGAATATTCTATGTTTGCGGAAATTTTATCATCAAAAACATCTTCTTGAAAACCTTCATTTTCAAATGCTAATGATTCTTCTCCATATTTAATAATATATTCAGTTTCAGAATCTAATCGTTTAGTTTCTTTAACATCATTTGTTTCTAGTTGTGGTATATGTGATTGTTCATCGAGTAATTCCGACTTCAGACAAGTGAACTCAGGAACTACAGTTTTTTCTGTAGTTTGGTTACTTGTCATTGGTTTGTTGATCATTTCAGGCACTTCTGTATTATCAGAAGCACCGAATGAATTTTCAAAGAGTTCTAAAGAAGCATTGTTCGTTACAGATATGTTTGAATCTTTTATTGGTAATGAAATACTATATCTAGGTTTTGGTAGAGGAGGTTGATTAGTTTTGGTTATTTCTTCCCAAAATTGTTTTTTTGTAGTATAATTTACATCATCTTCGTCTAAAGAAACCGTAACACTACTGTCAATGGAATGTCTAGGATTTGGTTTAGGTGGGATTTTATCTATGGAGTTTTGTAGTGCTAAGTTGTTGGCGTTAGTTGTTAATTCTGGGCTGCGCTCTGTACACACAAATACATACAAACAAAATACAGGATTAGAATATTGGTTATTTATACAATGGTTAACTAACTAACACAAACTCGCCAAAAAGATCAAGTCCTAGGATATTTATGTATTATGGATTTCTATTTAAATCGAAAAAAAAAATTGTTTGTAGATCAAACATCTACAAAGAAGCCTGAATTAATAGTGCTTTATTTTGTTTTGTTATACGTTGATTTATATTTTGATATAAAATACATAAATTAATTTGTTTCATAGAAATCGTAGTACCATAAGATACATTTTACTGTCAGGTTTAATATACCTATATTTTTTTCTATTGTTAGTATTGAAAGAAGCGTTATTATTTTATTTAGCTTCTAAATGTAATTTAATTACCAGCTCCATCCCATATTTGATTAGCAACATCAACTTCTTCATTTGATAACTGAGAAATTATTCTATGATATTCGCCTTCAACTGCTTGTTTAGCGATTGGGCTATCTTCTAATGTCTCCGAAGCCATGCGTTCAAATCTTCTCTCTACCCTTTTTAAAGTTTTTTCTCCAACATCTTTATCCATTTCGAATTTCATTTCTTCTATGACACTTGTTTGATTTATAGCAGATATTGACATATTACAGTCATCTATGTCGTTATCACTGTCACTTTGTCCCGGATAAACAATTTCATCATCTTCTGATTCCAAACGAAATGTAACTTTTCTACCCGGTAATTTCTCTGGAGGTTCAGTTACTATGTATTCATAATCGTTATCAGATTCACTATCTTCTTTATGAATTTCTCTAAATGTTGGTCTTTGGTGTGTTGATAATCTTTGAGAACCACCGACTCCATTTCTTCGAATTTTTGGAGAGGATATTATTGGGATAGGAGAAGGGCAATCTGATAATTGTTCGACGTCGACTTCTAGAGTTTCATGAGGATCTGAATCAGAGGACCCGGAAGATAATTCTCCAGAAGCTGCTAATTTAGCAGTTTCTTGTTCAATTAACATATCTATGAGCAAATTAGTAAGAGTTTCATCGTGGTTACCAGGATCACTCAACATTGTTTTTAACTTTTCTTGTACAGTATCTGGAGATATTTTTGAATAATCAACCGATTTCCATTCATCTAAGTGTTCATAATCGTCAGGTACAGTATTTTCTGAAGGGGTTCTAACCATTAATGGTCTTATTTGAGTACGATCGTTTTCTGAAAACGATTATTTCTCAAAAAATTTATACATTAATTATACATTAATTTTCTTATTTTTATTTTCTATTTTATTTTTTTAATGTGAGGAATTTTATAGGAAATAGGGAATTAGCAGTTAGTAGCTTATTGTTATAAAAAACAATCCAGTATAATACTCGAAAACAACACACCTCACCTGTTTTATTATGTGGTAGCCATATACAATAACCAGAATTTTGATTCTTTGACATTTTTGATACTGATTTTTTATTCTTCTTAGGAGTAAAATAGCATATTTGAAACGATTCAGTCAATGATTCTTGCGAACCTGATAAAAATATATGTCTTTCTGACAATGGCAAGCAAGGCATAGATCTATTCCACCATCGATATGGCAAGCTTGCGGTATTAAAATTACTACGGAAACTTGGTCCTTGAAATTCTTGTATGTTACTGGATTTTGGAAATCCACAATGATTTATTGTTTGCATAATGTCATTTAACGAATGTCGTATTTGATTTTCTTGATTTTGAACATCATTTAATAGTCGATAGATTCTTTTTTGTATATTGTCTATGCTACCAACTCCATTAGACGAGCTTTCTGATTCTGATACTTCGGCTTGTAAACTATTTGTTAAATTTTCTTGTTTTTCTACTTTATTTTCCAAAATTTCCACAGCTTTTACTAATTTCGCTAGTTCTTCTCTGCTATCGCTAATTGCGGTATTGATCAATAAATTGTCAAAATAATCTGACCTTTTTTGACGGAATAATTCATTTGAAATATAATCTATGGGTCATGTTATGTTCATTAAATTATTTACATAACAAAAAAACAAAAATCAAACTATACATAATTATTTATTATATTTTACTATTATATAATGTATTTTTATTATTATATATTATTATTTAAGTACAAATAAAATATTATATTTCATTAAAATCGGAATTTAATTCAATTCAATTATAAAATAATTGCAAGTATTATGTAAATATACTTTGTTATTTTGATTTATTAATGTTTTCATTATTTTCTATTGTTAAAACAACGTATAACAAAACACATTAGTGCAAAATTTTACATTTTTAATTTTTATTTTTAAGCATTAACAGTGTTTTTTATTCTAAAAAAGCCTTTTGTTTATATTAAATAAATACCAGTAAAATGAGCAAAGCAGGGAATTGGCGGTTAGTTAGTTTCATTTGGAAATAAAGTTTGTATAATCTTTTTTGCAAGTTTACATTAAAACTGTGTAATCAATGTGTGGTATCTAATTTTTTTTAATCTAAAGATTACATTTAATTAATTAATTACTTACCAGAATTATCTATAGACTTTGCATTTTGTTGTTGGATTTGATTAGCTTCATTCCCTAGAAAATAATTAAAATTATACAATATTTATAAAAATAAAAATATAAAAATAAAAATGGTTTTGTAAATAATATTAGTATATTACTGTAGTAAACGAATGTAATTATGTTGGGTCGCACAATGATTTAATAAACATTCAACATTTAAAATTTCATAAAATACAAAGTAGTTATACATTTTTATTGACAATTAAATGTATTAAATTTTGTACAACCCATTATTAGTAGACTAGCTATTTTATTATTATTAATTTTTATTAATATATTTATTATAATATTTATAAATGCTATTTCATACGTTTTTGATTATTTTGTGACTTAATTATTTTTTATTTTGTGTCTTACATAATATTTATTTAAATGTTAGTTTTGACCGTCACCTTTAATAAAATTTAGTTGGTAATTACCTATACGGGATTTTTTTTTTAAAAATGTACAGTTATTTTTTTGATTTAAATCACATATTTTTATGTTACTATCCAAAGTTGATAATGGTTTGAAATTAAATTTTCGTTTCAATTTTGGAATACCGCACATATTTTCAAAAATATTTATTACGTCAGAGACATGTTTTGTAGGTTCAAAGTCAATTTTCTTCTGCTCTGGTTGTATTTTCGTTTCTTTTTGATTAAATATTTTGAACGCCGATAGTCGTGTTATAGGCGAAGGGTATAATCTTTCTATACTTGTAAATTTGTCTTTTAGGGAGTATACTTTTACCAGAGGCTTTTTGACCATTATTATTTGTGTTTGAAATGGTCTATTTATATATAACTGTACTATGTTTACTGGTTGAATAACAGTATAAACAGCAATATATGTAAAATATTTATTTTGAAAGGTTTTAGTTGTGCCGTACGTGAATAAATCTACTTCAAATTGTCGTTTTGGATCATATAAGCTACTCTTAATAGAATAACCGGGTTCTAATGGCTCTAAAATATTTTCATTATTATAATTCGATATAGTCCTACCTGTCATTATTCCATCATTATACCATCTCATTGATAAATTTCCGTAATCCCTACCAACGCTTAATAATACCGAATTCTGACTTTGAAAGTCAATAGAAATACTAATGCCATTTCTGTTGTCATGTATTATGAACGTATTATTTTCTTGATTTTTGATTTTATTCGTCTTAATATTTTGATCTTGTTTAGGAATTGCCACATTGCTTAGAGTAGGTTCAGACATGTATTTTGATAATGTTTTTTTTTTATTTTCTTCTGAACGTTTTTCAAAATTTTCTTCTATCTCTGAATTACATCGATTTTTTAATCGATATCGTTTTTTACCAAATTCTGTTTCAGGTGTTATATTTTTTTTTGATGCCATCACTCGATTTCTATATTTATGTTTACATCGATCTTGCTTAACAGTTTCTATAGATTCCACTACACCTACATCTATATCATGGTAATATGTATTATTGTTATTAAAACATGATTCTGTGTCTCCGTGTTCTTCAACTGTTATAATTTCTTCTTCGGATTCAAAACCTTTAACTTCTTCGTTTGGGGATTTGAGCCAAATAGGGTTTGATTGTTCCGTTGATGATAATGCACTTATTGTTCCATCTTTTGAGTGAAACAAAATTTCTCTGTGTGGCTGTGGAAAATAAGGTATTGATTCTAAAGGGGGTGCTGTGTGTTCGACTTCATTGATTATACCTTTATCATCAGTGAAATGTTCAATATCAGTAAGTTCATCTATAATCTTATTGTTTTTTTCATATCCTTCATCTTCACTTAAGTCTTCGACATCTGTCAGAATGAAATAATCTATAGGTCCTGGCGAAAGATTAGGAGTTCGAATATAATACTTTTCATCATCTGAATCTGATATAACTTCAACATCTGTATAACTATTCAAATCTGACAAACAAGGAGAAAGTGATTTTTGTAAATGTGTTGTAATGGGTGATTTCAATATAATTCTTGATTTATGTCTGGTCGGTTTAGGAGAAACTGATCGTGGTTCTTGTATTTTAGTATTATTTTGTTCATTAGCTCCATTTAATAGATTTGTCACTTCAATATCTTCCTCATTAGACTCATATGCAGTTATTGCAATCTGGGGTAAGTTTTTTTTGCTTTCTTCTGACATTTCATTAGATAATGAAAATTGAGTTGAATTATCCAAAACTAAATTCAATTCTATTGATGAATCGTCAAAAATGTTTGAGTTTATCTGTGGAAATAATGTGAGGTTAAATGAAATCACGAGTTTAAAAAAAAACACTTGGAATTATAAAAAGAGACTTTAAAGCTTTACCACATTTTTAAAATTTATTTCTTTTTAATTGATCCCCGTCGGCCATTATAAAGCCGTAATTGTTAATAATATTGATTATTGTCACGTATAATTTGTAAAATTAAGAAAAGGCTATGCTAATACCTAATTGTTAGAAGAAAATATATTTTTTTTTATTTTAAGTCGAAGTATACAATCTATATCAGATGACATAATAAGTATATATTATGATAACAGACAGATAACATGAATATACAAAAAAATAAAAGTGATTAAAGAAGCCACCCAATGACACCCACACTTTAATGATGATGAAGGAGAAAATATGAATAAAACAATTAGAAGATTTTGAAAATGTGGATCTAAATAAATTTGGTTTTGTTTGGATTTTTTCCTAAAGAAATGTTGTTTAATGTTCAAAAAATACTTACTCAGTTAGTAAAAATAGAAGAAATAAATACATATTTCTACAACATTTTAATTGCGTAATTAATATATTAAGGCAATAAAATATTTTTTATATATTTTGTATATATATTATTATGTTTGTTTTTTAATCAATGTTAATCATTTACAGATTAAATGTAATGAAATACTAAAATATAGGTTTAGGGTAGCTTATAAAAATAAATCATACATTAAATAATATGTTGAAAATATATTGATTTTCATAGTATTTTAGATTCTGAACGAAGTGATGAATGTATTGCATTTACAATGATGTGTGTTTTTTTTTTTTTTTTTTTTTTTTTTTTTTTTTTTTTTTTTTTTTTTTTGTGTCTGACTCCAACAGTTGGAGCAGTAATAATGCTCCGATTTTTGACTTCAGCCCCTCTTTGAATAGGGAATTGAATCTAGTTGGTACTTTAGGGGGGTCAAAATTAAAATTTTCTAATAGTTTTCAAAAAAATCGAGAAAAACAAAAAAAAAATGACAGAAAAATGGCAATTTTACGGAAAAACCACTTTTCGACAAAATCGATTTTTTGATTTTGCTGTAACTCAAAAACGAATTATTGTAAATACTTGAAATTTTCACCAAATGTTTATATTATGGTTATCTCTTTACAGATAAATTTTCAAAATATTTTGACCATTTTTAAGCTACTAATAGACAATTGAAATTTTCGACTTTTCTAAGTTTTTTTTTCTTCAAATGCCGATAAAAATTTTTTAGGTGGCCAGAAAATCTTGAAAATTTAATACAAGGTTTCTTATAAGTTGTTCTTAAAGCGATAAAAAAAAATCCGAAATCGTTAGTCACAATTTTTTTTTATAAGTGTTTAAAGTTCGAATTTATACGAAATATGTCAAAATTTAAATTAAATTTCATACGCTCATAATGCGAATGTTGGCCATAGTAACCATAGTAACATAATATAAAAACTATACTATTTGTTTCAAAATAGAATATTTGACAATATTTAAATATAATATATCCTAAACTGACAAATCATCTTCGTTCAGAATCGTTTTTCGTATACAATGATACCTATCATTGCATTCAAATTTAACCTTCCATAGTCTGAGGTCCACCCCACCCCCTAATATACAGCAGAGCGATACCCACTTACCCGCTTTTTTTTGTTTGCTTCTTTTTGTTTAATATTCTATACTACCTACAATTTTACATTTTTCAAATGTATTACTTACACATTCTCTGCGAGTACGATACTTTATCATGTATCACATCAATTTTAATATATAATATATACGACATATGAATGATCATTTGAGTATTTTTTCACATTTTTGAAGATTTTGGGTTTAACACTTGATTTAATAACAATTCACTATACATACTTTTTGGAACAAGAAAATCCAATTTTATGTATTTAACCAACATATTTTAAAATGGTTAATTAAATTGCATTTTGTTCTAAATACATATACGGTAAAGACATAAGTTAATAATCATATTATTAATACGAATACGATTGTTCATTTAAATAGCCATTTATTAACCTTAGTAATTTTTAAAATCTGTGCCTAAAAAAGTCAATTAATTGGCGTGCAATTTCATTCTCTTAAAAATCCAATAGGAGTCGAGGCGAAGTGATGCGAAAGTAATCCCGATTTAGTACAAGGTTCTTTTTAAAACAAGTTAGAGAAATAGCCATTTGTCAATACGTTAAGGTTATATTATATTTTTGTATTTTTATTGCCTTGAAAACAATAGCAATTAAGCAGTAAGTGGTACCTATAAACTCGAGGTACTTGTTCTATGAACAGTCATCTAGCATAGGATTTTTTATCATACATATTCAAGAGGAAAGTACCCATATGTTGAAAATTACGATGTAGTAGTTTATAGACTATAGAGGATTGATGTAGAAGTCAAAATATTTTATTATTCTGAAGGGTATATTTTTATTTTTATTCTGTTCTTCTAAACTTAAAATATTATTGATTACTAATACGCCTTCAATTATACATTTTACTATTTTAGAAATGTACAATACTGCTGTTATATCTTTAAATGCATAAAGTATAAAATATGTTAATATTAGTACACTAGAGATTGTTTTATAAATAGTGGCATTACTATATTAGGTTATAATTATTTGGAAATTTAAAATTCATAGGTAGCTATATAAAAACAAGGAAGTTTTCAATTCCTATGTATGTATGTATGTATGTATGTATGTATGTATGTATGTATGTATGTATGTATGTATGTATGTATGTATGTATGTATGTATGTATGTATGTATGTATGTATGTATGTATGTATGTATGTATGTATGTATGTATGTATGTATGTATGTATGCATGTATGTATGTATGTATGTATGTATATATGTATGTATGTATGTATGTATGTATGTATGTATGTATATATGTATGTATGTATGTATGTATGTATGTATGTATGTATGTATGTATGTATGTATGTATGTATGTATGCATGTATGTATGTATGTATATATGTATGTATGTATGTATGTATGTATGTATGTATGTATGTACGTATATATGTATGTATGTATGTACATATATATGTATGAATATGCAAAATGTTTTATTATTAGAAAAAATAAAAACATTTTATACATACAATTTGGGCAATAAGTTATTGTGTTTTAAAAAATACATATATCGTAGTAAGTATTGTAGGAAGTTGCGAATTTATATACTCCACTAATTTTAATGTTTACAGCAGTTTTGTACACTTTACATAGTGTACAACTCTAAATTATGTATTTATACCTAATTTAATTAATAATTACGTAACTACAAATTTTTACGTCTTGTAAATTTTTAAATTATTATTTTTTTTTTAAATCATTTAAATTGTATATTTATGTGAATTGAACATTTTGTAGTATTTGTGTTTATTTGTTGATTTATTTTAAAAATAATTGTTATATACCTCGGAATCTCGATTGGTGTCTGAGGTTGAAGAATGAGTAGTTTCATCATCATCTAATGATACTGATTCTGTTATAGAAGCAGGTTGTTGTTCGGACATTGATGAACAAGGAGAACGTTTTGGTTGCTCATACACTAATTCTACAGATGAAACACGATCTGAGGAGCTCGAGAAGACTTCTGATGTAATTAATACTGAACTGATTTTTTTATCAGCCTTCAAACACCTGTGAGCCGGACTTACTGGTAATGATGTTGGACTTATTTTTTTAGGTGAAGAGATAAATTCAAAACCACTTCTTTGTGACGGAGCACTTAAGACTCTTGGGTCCGAAACGGACGCTGATCGTGTATCCAAAAGTGACAAATTCTTTTTAGTTGTAATTTTACTTGAATTGTTTTTAATAGGTATTCTTGATGGAGATGTGGGAACTTTCTTTTGTTTATCAGATATTATACGTTGATATTTTGTTGAAACATCAGATGTTTTACCGTGAAAATGAGAAATATTTTCTAGTTTTCTATTGCGAGATTCAGTAGACGCCATATAACTTTTTAGTTTAGGTTTCGGAGAAGTTTCGGGTACTTCCAACACTTGTTTATTTTTTAATTTTTCATTTACAGTTGTTTTACGATTTTTTTCTATTTCCGGTTTATTAAATTTTTTATTTGACGTTTTATTTATGACTGATAATTTATTATTTGTACCTTGTGATTCAAGTGGTGAATGTAAAACACTTGTCAAAATATTACTCGTTGAACGTTTTGAATCTAATAGCTTAGTACTTGAAAGTTGATCAATTTTTGAATAGTTTTTTTTATTTAAGGTAGTTATTGATTTTGTTGATGATTCGTTTGATATTTTAGTTGAAGTTGCAACTTTTATTGAAGTTACATTTTCACGCATTTTTTGATTATTTTTATTTTCAGGATTAAATTCTTGACGAATATTTAATTTTTTTGTAAATGACTGATTTAAAGTTTGGTTCTTAGATATGAAAGTTGAAGATTTGCATACACTATTATCTACAGCTTCAATTTCAGATGCAAGAGATGATGCAATATTTTGCGTTATTTTTTTAGATGTGTTCAATGATTTGAAATCTGTCAATTCAGTATCAGCTCTTGTTCTTAAGCTACTTGAAGGTTTTATTAAATTAGATTTGGAACTAACAAATCTTCTTTGACTCGATACACTAACATTATGCATCGATGTTCTGGATTCAAAAGATGAACGAACAGTTTTCGTACTTTCAGATCTCGAAACTTTTGATTTATTAGATGTCATAGATGATTCGGATATTGTAGATGTATAAGAACGTAACGAAGAACTCCGTGTAACTCCAATACATTGAGGTTTGATAATTTCTTTTGATTTAGTATTTTTTTTAATATATTCATTTTTAAGACTATCTGAATTCTTTCCTTTTTTAGGAGAACTGAAGCCAGACATTGTAATATCGGATTTTCGAAGTCCATACGATTTTTTACTTACATTTTTCTCATTTTTATTACTATCAATAACATTGATTAAATTATTTGATGAAGCACTATCAGTTTTAGAGGTAGTACTACTGGTGGAGGACTTTTCAAGAAAGTCAACATTTTTCAATTTATGATGTACTAAAGTATTTTCTAAATATTCATTACTAACGTTGGAATTATAAAAACCAGTTTTTTCCTCTGTTTTAAACTTCACACTTCTATTTTCAACATTCTCAGAATCATTCAGGCTATGATCAAACTCAAAATGATTTAAAGTGGTAGATGTTACATTCATAAACTCACAAAGATTATCACTTAAATCAATATTTGACTTTTCAAATAATGTATCTTTTAAATTATTTAAGGATATATCTCTACATACAGATGTTGATGTACCAACTTCTAAATTATCCAAACAATTTATCTCAGTACTACCATGGTCATTATTAATAACAAAAGCATTTTTATCACATTCATTAGAAGACAAATGAGATGAAACTGAATTATTGATATCAGACAAAAGAGATGTGTTTACACTTTCTGAAATAGCCATAGTGTCGAATTGGTAAGAATTAGACGAAGTACCTAAATTATCAAAGTAAGAAACTTCAAATTTATTAGGATGACTATCAAGTGATATGTCAGGGTCTAAAGAATCACATAATTTGAAATTAGAATTAAAAAAATTCTCTGGATCGCTTGTTTCGACTTCATCAAAATTATTTTCATTACAGATTAATTTATTAGAATCCAATGTTGTAACAACAGTAGATTCAGATAATAGTTTACCAGAAATTATTTCATGTTTTAAGATTTCTGTATTTTTGGTATCAAAATTAATTAATTTATGAGAATCATCGGAGATATCAATTTCAGAAGTGTCAGATTTTTCGAGTGAAGGATTAATCACAGTAGAGTAGTCTAATAAACTTTCAGATAAATTCCTTTCAACAGGCATAATTTCAATTGATCCTATTGAGTCAGGTTTACTAAAATCTGATTTATCGACTGTCAGTTTTTTGGAATTTTTATGGTCACTTAATAATCCTGATAAATCTTTATCACAAGATATTGATATAATAATATCTTTTAAGTCAGATTTAGCTAAATCAGTTTTTTCAGATGTTGGTTTGTCAGTTATAATGTCATGTTTGATAATTTCAGTGGTTTTGGATTCTATGGTTATTATTTTTTGGGACTCATGTTTTGTATCAGATTTTTCGAGTGTTGGTTTATCTAGAATAGGATCATCTTTTATAGTTATATTGGTGTCTTTTTCAACGCGTAATAATTTAATCAATTCTTTTGAGTCAGATTTAGTTAAATCAGATTTATCAGCGGTTGGTTTGTCAGTTATTAAATCATGTTTGATAATTTCGGTATTTTTGGATTCTATATTTATTATTTTTTGTTGCTCATCTTTTGTACCAGATTTTTCGAATGTTGGTTTATCTAGAATGGGATCATCTTTAATAGTTTTATTGGCATCTTTCTCAACGGGTGTTAATTTAATCGATTCTTTCGAGTCGGATTTGGATAAGTCAACGTTATCACTCACGAGTGGTTCACTGTCTTTAACATCTGCTACAACGCCTACAAAATCTAGTTCACTTGTATGCGATTTTATCGATTCTTTCGAGTCAGATTTAGTTAAATCAGATTTATCAGCGGTTGGTTTGTCAGTTATAATATCATGTTTGTTAATTTCAGTGGTTCTGGATTCTAAATTTATTATTTTTTGTGGCTCATCTTTTGTACCAGATATTTCGAATGTAGCTTTATCTAGAATGGGATCATCTTTAATAGTTTTATTGGCATCTTTCTCAACGGGTGTTAATTTAATCGATTCTTTCGAGTCGGATTTGGATAAGTCAACTTTATCACTCACGAGTGGTTCACTGTCTTTAACATCTGCTACAACACCTACAAAATCTAGTTCACTTGTATGCGATTTTATCGATTCTTTCGAGTCAGATTTAGTTAAATCAGATTTATCAGCGGTTGGTTTGTCAGTTATTATATCATGTTTGTTAATTTCAGTGGTTTCGGATTCTATATTTATTATTTTTTGTGGCTCATCTTTTGTACCAGATTTTTCAAATGTTGGTTTATCTAGAATTTGATCGTCTTTTATAGTTTTATTGGTATCTATCTCAACGTGTGTTAATTTAATCGATTCTTTCGAGTCAGATTTAGTTAAATCAGATTTATCAGTGGTTGGTTTGTCAGTTATTATATCATGTTTGTTAATTTCAGTGGTTTTGGATTCTAAATTTATTATTTTTTGTGGCTCATCTTTTGTACCAGATTTTTCGAATGTTGGTTTATCTAGAATTTGATCGACTTTTATAGTTTTATTGGTATCTATCTCAACGTGTGTTAATTTAATCGATTCTTTCGAGTCAGATTTAGTTAATTCAGATTTATCACCTGTAGGTTTAGTGGAATCTTTATCGTCACTTAATAATACTGATAATTGTTTCTCACCAACTATTGATTTAATCGTACCTTTCGAGTCAGCTTTATCAGCAGTTGGTTTGTCAGTTATTATGTCATCTTTGTTAAATTCAGTGATTTTGGATTCTATATTTATTATTTTTTGTTGCTCATCTTTTGTACCAGATTTTTCGAATGTTGGTTTATCTAGAATTTGATCGTCTTTTATAGTTTTATTGGTATCTATCTCAACGTGTGTTAATTTAATCGATTCTTTCAAGTCAGATTTGGTTAAATCAGATTTATCAGCGGTTGGTTGGTCAGTTATTTTATCATGTTTGTTAATTTCAGTGGTTTTGGATTTTATATTTATTATTTTTTGTGGCTCATCTTTTGTACCAGATATTTCGAATGTAGCTTTATCTAGAATGGGATCATCTTTAATAGTTTTATTGGCATCGTTCTCAACGGGTGTTAATTTAATCGATTCCTTCGATTCGGATTTGGATAAGTCAACTTTATCACTCACGAGTGGTTCACTGTCTTTAACATCTGCTACAACACCTACAAAATCTAGTTCACTTGTATGCGATTTTATCGATTCTTTCGAGTCAGATTTAGTTAAATCAGATTTATCAGCGGTTGGTTTGTCAGTTATTATATCATGTTTGTTAATTTCAGTGGTTTTGGATTCTAAATTTATTATTTTTTGTGGCTCATCTTTTGTACCAGATTTTTCGAATGTTGGTTTATCTAGAATTTGATCGACTTTTATAGTTTTATTGGTATCTATCTCAACGTGTGTTAATTTAATCGATTCTTTCGAGTCAGATTTAGTTAAATCAGATTTATCAGCGGTTGGTTGGTCAGTTATTATATCATAATTGTAATTTTCAGTGGTTTTGTATTCTATACTTATTATTTTTTGTGGATCATGTTTTGTATCAGATTTTTCGAATGTTGGTTTATCTAGAATTGGATCATCTTTAATAGTTTTATTGGTATCTTTATCAACGGGTGTTAATGTAATCGATCCTTTCGAGTCGGATTTAGATAAGTCAACTTTATCACTCACAATTGGGTCACTGTCTTTAACATCTGCTACAACGCCCACAAATTCTTGTTCACTTGTATGCGATTTTATCGATTCTTTCGAGTCGGATTTAGTTAATTCAGATTTATCACCTGTAGGTTTAGTGGAATCTTTATCGTCACTTAATAATACTGATAATTGTTTCTCACCAACTATTGATTTAATCGTACCTTTCGAGTCAGCTTTATCAGCGGTTGGTTTGTCAGTTATTATGTCATCTTTGTTAATTTCAGTGATTTTGGATTCTATATTTATTATTTTTTGTTGCTCATCTTTTGTACAAGATATTTCGAATGTAGCTTTATCTAGAATGGGATCATCTTTAATAGTTTTATTGGTTTCTTTATCAACGGGTGTTAATGTAATCGATCCTTTCGAGTCGGATTTAGATAAGTCAACTTTATCACTCACAATTGGGTCACTGTCTTTAACATCTGCTACAACGCCCACAAATTCTTGTTCACTTGTATGCGATTTTATCGATTCTTTCGAGTCAGATTTAGTTAAATCAGATTTATCAGCGGTTGGTTTGTCAGTTATTATATCATGTTTGTTAATTTCATTGGTTTTGGATTTTATATTTATTATTTTTTGTGACTCATGTTTTGTATTAGATATTTCGAATGTAGCTTTATCTAGAATGGGATCATCTTTAATAGTTTTATTGCCATCTTTCTCAACGGTTGTTAATTTAATCAATTCTTTTGAGTCAGATTTAGTTAAATAAGTTTTATCACTCACGAGTGGTACACTTTCTTTAACATCTGCTACAACGCCCACAAATTCTAGTTCACTTGTATGCGATTTAATCGATTCTTTCGAGTCAGATTTAGTTAAATCAGATTTATCAGCGGTTGGTTGGTCAGTTATTATATCATAATTGTAATTTTCAGTGGTTTTGTATTCTATACTTATTATTTTTTGTGGATCATGTTTTGTATCAGATTTTTCGAATGTTGGTTTATCTAGAATTGGATCATCTTTAATAGTTTTATTGGTATCTTTATCAACGGGTGTTAATGTAATCGATCCTTTCGAGTCGGATTTAGATAAGTCAACTTTCTCACTCACAATTAGTTCACTGTCTTTAACATCTGCTACAACGCCCACAAATTCTTGTTCACTTGTATACGATTTTATCGATTCTTTTGAGTCAGATTTAGTTAATTCAGATTTATCACCTGTAGGTTTAGTGGAATCTTTATCGTCACTTAATAATACTGATAATTGTTTCTCACCAACTATTGATTTAATCGTACCTTTCGAGTCAGCTTTATCAGCGGTTGGTTTGTCAGTTATTATGTCATCTTTGTTAATTTCAGTGATTTTGGATTCTATATTTATTATTTTTTGTTGCTCATCTTTTGTACCAGATATTTCGAATGTAGCTTTATCTAGAATGGGATCATCTTTAATAGTTTTATTGGTTTCTTTATCAACGGGTGTTAATGTAATCGATCCTTTCGAGTCGGATTTAGATAAGTCAACTTTATCACTCACAATTGGGTCACTGTCTTTAACATCTGCTACAACGCCCACAAATTCTTGTTCACTTGTATGCGATTTTATCGATTCTTTCGAGTCTGATTTAGTTAAATCAGATTTATCAGCGTTTGGTTTGTCAGTTATTATATCATGTTTGTTAATTTCATTGGTTTTGGATTTTATATTTATTATTTTTTGTGACTCATGTTTTGTATTAGATATTTCGAATGTAGCTTTATCTAGAATGGGATCATCTTTAATAGTTTTATTGCCATCTTTCTCAACGGTTGTTAATTTAATCAATTCTTTTGAGTCAGATTTAGTTAAATAAGTTTTATCACTCACGAGTGGTACACTGTCTTTAACATCTGCTACAACGCCCACAAATTCTAGTTCACTTGTTTGCGATTTAATCGATTCTTTCGAGTCAGATTTAGTTAAATCAGATTTATCAGCGGTTGGTTGGTCAGTTATTGTATCATGTTTGTTAATTTCAGTGGTTTTGGATTTTATATTTATTATTTTTTGTGGCTCATCTTTTGTACCAGATTTTTCGAATGTAGCTTTATCTAGAATGGGATCATCTTTAATAGTTTTATTGGCATCTTTCTCAACGGGTGTTAATTTAATCGATTCTTTTGAGTCAGATTTAGTTAATTCAGATTTATGACCTGTAGGTTTAGTGGAATCTTTATCGTCACTTAATAATACTGAAAATTGTTTCTCACCAATTATTGATTTAATCGTATCTTTCGTGTCAGCTTTATCAGCGGTTGGTTTGTCAGTTATTATGTCATCTTTGTTAATTTCTGTGATTTTGGATTCTATATTTATTATTTTTTGTGATTCATGTTTTGGATCAGATTTTTCGAATGTTGCTTTATCTAATATGGGATCATCTTTAACAGTTTTATTGGTATCTTTCTCAACGATTGTTAATTTAATCGATTCTTTCGAGTCTGATTTAGATAAGTCAACTTTATCATTCACAATCGGTTCACTGTCTTTAACATCTGCTACAACGCCCATAAATTCTTGTTCACTTGTATGCGATTTTATCGATTCTTTCGAGAAGGATTTAGATAAGTCAAATTTCTCACTCACAATTGGTTCACTGACTTTAACATCTGCTACAACGCCCACAAATTCTAGTTCACTTGTATGCGATTTAATCGATTCTTTCGAGTCAGATATAGTTAAATCAGATTTATCAGCGGTTGGTTGGTCAGTTATTATGTCATCTTTGTTAATTTCAGTGATTTTGGATTCTATATTTATTATTTTTTGTGATTCATGTTTTGGATCAGATTTTTCGAATGTTGCTTTATCTAATATGGGATCATCTTTAACAGTTTTATTGGTATCTTTCTCAACGATTGTTAATTTAATCGATTCTTTCGAGTCTGATTTAGATAAGTCAACTTTATCACTCACAATTGGTTCACTGTCTTTAACATCTGCTACAACGCCCATAAATTCTTGTTCACTTGTATGCGATTTTATCGATTCCTTCGAGAAGGATTTAGATAAGTCAAATTTCTCACTCACAATTGGTTCACTGACTTTAACATCTGCTACAACGCCCACAAATTCTAGTTCACTTGTATGCGATTTAATCGATTCTTTCGAGTCAGATATAGTTAAATCAGATTTATCAGCGGTTGGTTGGTCAGTTATTGTATCATGTTTGTTAATTTCAGTGGTTTTGGATTTTATATTTATTATTTTTTGTGGCTCATCTTTTGTACCAGATTTTTCGAATGTAGCTTTATCTAGAATGGGATCATCTTTAACAGTTTTATTGGTATCTTTCTCAACGGGTGTTAATTTAATCGATTCTTTCGAGTCGGATTTAGATAAGTCAACTTTATCACTCACAATTGTTTCACTGTCTTTAACATCTGCTACAACGTCTACAAATTCTTGTTCACTTGTATGCGATTTTATCGATTCCTTTGAGTCAGATTTAGTTAATTCTGATTTATCACCTGTAGAATTAGTGGAATCTTTATCGTCTCTTAATAATACTGATAATTGTTTCTCACCAATTATTGATTTAATCGTATCTTTCGTGTCAGCTTTATCAGCGGTTGGTTTGTCAGTTATTATGTCATCTTTGTTAATTTCATTGATTTTGGATTCTATATTTATTATTTTTTGTGATTCATGTTTTAGATCAGATTTTTCGAATGTTGCTTTATCTAATATGGGATCATCTTTAACAGTTTTATTGGTATCTTTCTCAACGGTTGTTAATTTAATCGATTCTTTTGAGTCAGATTTAGTTAAATCAGATTTATCAGCGGTTGGTTGGTCAGTTATTATGTCATCTTTGTTAATTTCAGTGATTTTGGATTCTATATTTATTATTTTTTGTGATTCATGTTTTAGATCAGATTTATCGAATGTTGGTTTATCTAGAATGGGATCATCTTTAATAGTTTTATTGGTATCTTTCTCAACGGGTGTTAATGTAATCGATTCTTTCGAGTCTGATTTAGATAAGTCAACTTTATCACTCACAATTGGTTCACTGTCTTTAACATCTGCTACAACGCCCACAAATTCTAGTTCACTTGTATGCGATTTAATCGATTCTTTCGAGTCAGATATAGTTAAATCAGATTTATCAGCGGTTGGTTGGTCAGTTATTTTATCATGTTTGTTAATTTCAGTGGTTTTGGATTTTATATTTATTATTTTTTGTGGCTCATCTTTTGTACCAGATTTTTCGAATGTAGCTTTATCTAGAATGGGATCATCTTTAATAGTTTTATTGGCATCTTTCTCAACGGGTGTTAATTTAATCGATTCTTTTGAGTCGGATTTAGATAAGTCAACTTTATCACTCACAATTGGGTCACTGTCTTTAACATCTGCTACAACGCCCACAAATTCATGTTCACTTGTATGCGATTTTATCGATTCTTTCGAGTCGGATTTAGATAAGTCAAATTTCTCACTCACAATTAGTTCACTGTCTTTAACATCTGCTACAACGCCCACAAATTCTTGTTCACTTGTATACGATTTTATCGATTCTTTTGAGTCAGATTTAGTTAATTCAGATTTATCACCTGTAGGTTTAGTGGAATCTTTATCGTCACTTAATAATACTGATAATTGTTTCTCACCAACTATTGATTTAATCGTACCTTTCGAGTCAGCTTTATCAGCAGTTGGTTTGTCAGTTATTATGTCATCTTTGTTAAATTCAGTGATTTTGGATTCTATATTTATTATTTTTTGTTGCTCATCTTTTGTACCAGATTTTTCGAATGTAGCTTTATCTAGAATGGGATCATCTTTAATAGTTTTATTGGCATCTTTCTCAACGGGTGTTAATTTAATCGATTCCTTCGATTCGGATTTGGATAAGTCAACTTTATCACTCACGAGTGGTTCACTGTCTTTAACATCTGCTACAACACCTACAAAATCTAGTTCACTTGTATGCGATTTTATCGATTCTTTCGAGTCAGATTTAGTTAAATCAGATTTATCAGCGGTTGGTTTGTCAGTTATTATATCATGTTTGTTAATTTCAGTGGTTTTGGATTCTAAATTTATTATTTTTTGTGGCTCATCTTTTGTACCAGATTTTTCGAATGTTGGTTTATCTAGAATTTGATCGACTTTTATAGTTTTATTGGTATCTATCTCAACGTGTGTTAATTTAATCGATTCTTTCGAGTCAGATTTAGTTAAATCAGATTTATCAGCGGTTGGTTGGTCAGTTATTATATCATGTTTGTAATTTTCAGTGGTTTTGTATTCTATATTTATTATTTTTTGTGATTCATGTTTTGGATCAGATTTTTCGAATGTTGCTTTATCTAATATGGGATCATCTTTAACAGTTTTATTGGTATCTTTCTCAACGATTGTTAATTTAATCGATTCTTTCGAGTCTGATTTAGATAAGTCAACTTTATCACTCACAATTGGTTCACTGTCTTTAACATCTGCTACAACGCCCATAAATTCTTGTTCACTTGTATGCGATTTTATCGATTCCTTCGAGAAGGATTTAGATAAGTCAAATTTCTCACTCACAATTGGTTCACTGACTTTAACATCTGCTACAACGCCCACAAATTCTAGTTCACTTGTATGCGATTTAATCGATTCTTTCGAGTCAGATATAGTTAAATCAGATTTATCAGCGGTTGGTTGGTCAGTTATTGTATCATGTTTGTTAATTTCAGTGGTTTTGGATTTTATATTTATTATTTTTTGTGGCTCATCTTTTGTACCAGATTTTTCGAATGTAGCTTTATCTAGAATGGGATCATCTTTAACAGTTTTATTGGTATCTTTCTCAACGGGTGTTAATTTAATCGATTCTTTCGAGTCGGATTTAGATAAGTCAACTTTATCACTCACAATTGGTTCACTGTCTTTAACATCTGCTACAACGTCTACAAATTCTTGTTCACTTGTATGCGATTTTATCGATTCCTTTGAGTCAGATTTAGTTAATTCTGATTTATCACCTGTAGAATTAGTGGAATCTTTATCGTCTCTTAATAATACTGATAATTGTTTCTCACCAATTATTGATTTAATCGTATCTTTCGTGTCAGCTTTATCAGCGGTTGGTTTGTCAGTTATTATGTCATCTTTGTTAATTTCAGTGATTTTGGATTCTATATTTATTATTTTTTGTGATTCATGTTTTAGATCAGATTTTTCGAATGTTGCTTTATCTAATATGGGATCATCTTTAACAGTTTTATTGGTATCTTTCTCAACGGTTGTTAATTTAATCGATTCTTTTGAGTCAGATTTAGTTAAATCAGATTTATCAGCGGTTGGTTGGTCAGTTATTATGTCATCTTTGTTAATTTCACTGATTTTGGATTCTATATTTATTATTTTTTGTGATTCATGTTTTAGATCAGATTTATCGAATGTTGGTTTATCTAGAATGGGATCATCTTTAATAGTTTTATTGGTATCTTTCTCAACGGGTGTTAATGTAATCGATTCTTTCGAGTCTGATTTAGATAAGTCAACTTTATCACTCACAATTGGTTCACTGTCTTTAACATCTGCTACAACGCCCACAAATTCTAGTTCACTTGTATGCGATTTAATCGATTCTTTCGAGTCAGATATAGTTAAATCAGATTTATCAGCGGTTGGTTGGTCAGTTATTGTATCATGTTTGTTAATTTCAGTGGTTTTGGATTTTATATTTATTATTTTTTGTGGCTCATCTTTTGTACCAGATTTTTCGAATGTAGCTTTATCTAGAATGGGATCATCTTTAATAGTTTTATTGGCATCTTTCTCAACGGGTGTTAATTTAATCGATTCTTTTGAGTCGGATTTAGATAAGTCAACTTTATCACTCACAATTGGGTCACTGTCTTTAACATCTGCTACAACGCCCACAAATTCATGTTCACTTGTATGCGATTTTATCGATTCTTTCGAGTCGGATTTAGATAAGTCAAATTTCTCACTCACAATTAGTTCACTGTCTTTAACATCTGCTACAACGCCCACAAATTCTTGTTCACTTGTATACGATTTTATCGATTCTTTTGAGTCAGATTTAGTTAATTCAGATTTATCACCTGTAGGTTTAGTGGAATCTTTATCGTCACTTAATAATACTGATAATTGTTTCTCACCAACTATTGATTTAATCGTACCTTTCGAGTCAGCTTTATCAGCAGTTGGTTTGTCAGTTATTATGTCATCTTTGTTAAATTCAGTGATTTTGGATTCTATATTTATTATTTTTTGTTGCTCATCTTTTGTACCAGATTTTTCGAATGTAGCTTTATCTAGAATGGGATCATCTTTAATAGTTTTATTGGCATCTTTCTCAACGGGTGTTAATTTAATCGATTCCTTCGATTCGGATTTGGATAAGTCAACTTTATCACTCACGAGTGGTTCACTGTCTTTAACATCTGCTACAACACCTACAAAATCTAGTTCACTTGTATGCGATTTTATCGATTGTTTCGAGTCAGATTTAGTTAAATCAGATTTATCAGCGGTTGGTTTGTCAGTTATTATATCATGTTTGTTAATTTCAGTGGTTTTGGATTCTAAATTTATTATTTTTTGTGGCTCATCTTTTGTACCAGATTTTTCGAATGTTGGTTTATCTAGAATTTGATCGACTTTTATAGTTTTATTGGTATCTATCTCAACGTGTGTTAATTTAATCGATTCTTTCGAGTCAGATTTAGTTAAATCAGATTTATCAGCGGTTGGTTGGTCAGTTATTATATCATGTTTGTAATTTTCAGTGGTTTTGTATTCTATACTTATTATTTTTTGTGGATCATGTTTTGTATCAGATTTTTCGAATGTTGGTTTATCTAGAATTGGATCATCTTTAATAGTTTTATTGGTATCTTTATCAACGGGTGTTAATTTAATCGATTCTTTCGAGTCGGATTTAGATAAGTCAACTTTATCACTCACAATTGGGTCACTGTCTTTAACATCTGCTACAACGCCCACAAATTCATGTTCACTTGTATGCGATTTTATCGATTCTTTCGAGTCGGATTTAGATAAGTCAAATTTCTCACTCACAATTAGTTCACTGACTTTAACATCTGCTACAACGCCCACAAATTCTAGTTCACTTGTATGCGATTTAATCGATTCTTTCGAGTCAGATATAGTTAAATCAGATTTATCAGCGGTTGGTTGGTCAGTTATTATGTCATCTTTGTTAATTTCAGTGATTTTGGATTCTATATTTATTATTTTTTGTGATTCATGTTTTGGATCAGATTTTTCGAATGTTGCTTTATCTAATATGGGATCATCTTTAACAGTTTTATTGGTATCTTTCTCAACGATTGTTAATTTAATCGATTCTTTCGAGTCTGATTTAGATAAGTCAACTTTATCACTCACAATTGGTTCACTGTCTTTAACATCTGCTACAACGCCCATAAATTCTTGTTCACTTGTATGCGATTTTATCGATTCCTTCGAGAAGGATTTAGATAAGTCAAATTTCTCACTCACAATTGGTTCACTGACTTTAACATCTGCTACAACGCCCACAAATTCTAGTTCACTTGTATGCGATTTAATCGATTCTTTCGAGTCAGATATAGTTAAATCAGATTTATCAGCGGTTGGTTGGTCAGTTATTGTATCATGTTTGTTAATTTCAGTGGTTTTGGATTTTATATTTATTATTTTTTGTGGCTCATCTTTTGTACCAGATTTTTCGAATGTAGCTTTATCTAGAATGGGATCATCTTTAACAGTTTTATTGGTATCTTTCTCAACGGGTGTTAATTTAATCGATTCTTTCGAGTCGGATTTAGATAAGTCAACTTTATCACTCACAATTGTTTCACTGTCTTTAACATCTGCTACAACGTCTACAAATTCTTGTTCACTTGTATGCGATTTTATCGATTCCTTTGAGTCAGATTTAGTTAATTCTGATTTATCACCTGTAGAATTAGTGGAATCTTTATCGTCTCTTAATAATACTGATAATTGTTTCTCACCAATTATTGATTTAATCGTATCTTTCGTGTCAGCTTTATCAGCGGTTGGTTTGTCAGTTATTATGTCATCTTTGTTAATTTCATTGATTTTGGATTCTATATTTATTATTTTTTGTGATTCATGTTTTAGATCAGATTTTTCGAATGTTGCTTTATCTAATATGGGATCATCTTTAACAGTTTTATTGGTATCTTTCTCAACGGTTGTTAATTTAATCGATTCTTTTGAGTCAGATTTAGTTAAATCAGATTTATCAGCGGTTGGTTGGTCAGTTATTATGTCATCTTTGTTAATTTCAGTGATTTTGGATTCTATATTTATTATTTTTTGTGATTCATGTTTTAGATCAGATTTATCGAATGTTGGTTTATCTAGAATGGGATCATCTTTAATAGTTTTATTGGTATCTTTCTCAACGGGTGTTAATGTAATCGATTCTTTCGAGTCTGATTTAGATAAGTCAACTTTATCACTCACAATTGGTTCACTGTCTTTAACATCTGCTACAACGCCCACAAATTCTAGTTCACTTGTATGCGATTTAATCGATTCTTTCGAGTCAGATATAGTTAAATCAGATTTATCAGCGGTTGGTTGGTCAGTTATTTTATCATGTTTGTTAATTTCAGTGGTTTTGGATTTTATATTTATTATTTTTTGTGGCTCATCTTTTGTACCAGATTTTTCGAATGTAGCTTTATCTAGAATGGGATCATCTTTAATAGTTTTATTGGCATCTTTCTCAACGGGTGTTAATTTAATCGATTCTTTTGAGTCGGATTTAGATAAGTCAACTTTATCACTCACAATTGGGTCACTGTCTTTAACATCTGCTACAACGCCCACAAATTCATGTTCACTTGTATGCGATTTTATCGATTCTTTCGAGTCGGATTTAGATAAGTCAAATTTCTCACTCACAATTAGTTCACTGTCTTTAACATCTGCTACAACGCCCACAAATTCTTGTTCACTTGTATACGATTTTATCGATTCTTTTGAGTCAGATTTAGTTAATTCAGATTTATCACCTGTAGGTTTAGTGGAATCTTTATCGTCACTTAATAATACTGATAATTGTTTCTCACCAACTATTGATTTAATCGTACCTTTCGAGTCAGCTTTATCAGCAGTTGGTTTGTCAGTTATTATGTCATCTTTGTTAAATTCAGTGATTTTGGATTCTATATTTATTATTTTTTGTTGCTCATCTTTTGTACCAGATTTTTCGAATGTAGCTTTATCTAGAATGGGATCATCTTTAATAGTTTTATTGGCATCTTTCTCAACGGGTGTTAATTTAATCGATTCCTTCGATTCGGATTTGGATAAGTCAACTTTATCACTCACGAGTGGTTCACTGTCTTTAACATCTGCTACAACACCTACAAAATCTAGTTCACTTGTATGCGATTTTATCGATTCTTTCGAGTCAGATTTAGTTAAATCAGATTTATCAGCGGTTGGTTTGTCAGTTATTATATCATCTTTGTTAATTTCAGTGATTTTGGATTCTATATTTATTATTTTTTGTGATTCATGTTTTAGATCAGATTTATCGAATGTTGGTTTATCTAGAATGGGATCATCTTTAATAGTTTTATTGGTATCTTTCTCAACGGGTGTTAATGTAATCGATTCTTTCGAGTCTGATTTAGATAAGTCAACTTTATCACTCACAATTGGTTCACTGTCTTTAACATCTGCTACAACGCCCACAAATTCTAGTTCACTTGTATGCGATTTAATCGATTCTTTCGAGTCAGATATAGTTAAATCAGATTTATCAGCGGTTGGTTGGTCAGTTATTTTATCATGTTTGTTAATTTCAGTGGTTTTGGATTTTATATTTATTATTTTTTGTGGCTCATCTTTTGTACCAGATTTTTCGAATGTAGCTTTATCTAGAATGGGATCATCTTTAATAGTTTTATTGGCATCTTTCTCAACGGGTGTTAATTTAATCGATTCTTTTGAGTCGGATTTAGATAAGTCAACTTTATCACTCACAATTGGGTCACTGTCTTTAACATCTGCTACAACGCCCACAAATTCATGTTCACTTGTATGCGATTTTATCGATTCTTTCGAGTCGGATTTAGATAAGTCAAATTTCTCACTCACAATTAGTTCACTGTCTTTAACATCTGCTACAACGCCCACAAATTCTTGTTCACTTGTATACGATTTTATCGATTCTTTTGAGTCAGATTTAGTTAATTCAGATTTATCACCTGTAGGTTTAGTGGAATCTTTATCGTCACTTAATAATACTGATAATTGTTTCTCACCAACTATTGATTTAATCGTACCTTTCGAGTCAGCTTTATCAGCAGTTGGTTTGTCAGTTATTATGTCATCTTTGTTAAATTCAGTGATTTTGGATTCTATATTTATTATTTTTTGTTGCTCATCTTTTGTACCAGATTTTTCGAATGTAGCTTTATCTAGAATGGGATCATCTTTAATAGTTTTATTGGCATCTTTCTCAACGGGTGTTAATTTAATCGATTCCTTCGATTCGGATTTGGATAAGTCAACTTTATCACTCACGAGTGGTTCACTGTCTTTAACATCTGCTACAACACCTACAAAATCTAGTTCACTTGTATGCGATTTTATCGATTGTTTCGAGTCAGATTTAGTTAAATCAGATTTATCAGCGGTTGGTTTGTCAGTTATTATATCATGTTTGTTAATTTCAGTGGTTTTGGATTCTAAATTTATTATTTTTTGTGGCTCATCTTTTGTACCAGATTTTTCGAATGTTGGTTTATCTAGAATTTGATCGACTTTTATAGTTTTATTGGTATCTATCTCAACGTGTGTTAATTTAATCGATTCTTTCGAGTCAGATTTAGTTAAATCAGATTTATCAGCGGTTGGTTGGTCAGTTATTATATCATGTTTGTAATTTTCAGTGGTTTTGTATTCTATACTTATTATTTTTTGTGGATCATGTTTTGTATCAGATTTTTCGAATGTTGGTTTATCTAGAATTGGATCATCTTTAATAGTTTTATTGGTATCTTTATCAACGGGTGTTAATTTAATCGATTCTTTCGAGTCGGATTTAGATAAGTCAACTTTATCACTCACAATTGGGTCACTGTCTTTAACATCTGCTACAACGCCCACAAATTCATGTTCACTTGTATGCGATTTTATCGATTCTTTCGAGTCGGATTTAGATAAGTCAAATTTCTCACTCACAATTAGTTCACTGTCTTTAACATCTGCTACAACGCCCACAAATTCTTGTTCACTTGTATACGATTTTATCGATTCTTTTGAGTCAGATTTAGTTAATTCAGATTTATCACCTGTAGGTTTAGTGGAATCTTTATCGTCACTTAATAATACTGATAATTGTTTCTCACCAACTATTGATTTAATCGTACCTTTCGAGTCAGCTTTATCAGCGGTTGGTTTGTCAGTTATTATGTCATCTTTGTTAATTTCAGTGATTTTGGATTCTATATTTATTATTTTTTGTTGCTCATCTTTTGTACCAGATATTTCGAATGTAGCTTTATCTAGAATGGGATCATCTTTAATAGTTTTATTGGTTTCTTTATCAACGGGTGTTAATGTAATCGATCCTTTCGAGTCGGATTTAGATAAGTCAAATTTCTCACTCACAATTGGTTCACTGACTTTAACATCTGCTACAACGCCCACAAATTCTAGTTCACTTGTATGCGATTTAATCGATTCTTTCGAGTCAGATATAGTTAAATCAGATTTATCAGCGGTTGGTTGGTCAGTTATTGTATCATGTTTGTTAATTTCAGTGGTTTTGGATTTTATATTTATTATTTTTTGTGGCTCATCTTTTGTACCAGATTTTTCGAATGTAGCTTTATCTAGAATGGGATCATCTTTAACAGTTTTATTGGTATCTTTCTCAACGGGTGTTAATTTAATCGATTCTTTCGAGTCGGATTTAGATAAGTCAACTTTATCACTCACAATTGGTTCACTGTCTTTAACATCTGCTACAACGTCTACAAATTCTTGTTCACTTGTATGCGATTTTATCGATTCCTTTGAGTCAGATTTAGTTAATTCTGATTTATCACCTGTAGAATTAGTGGAATCTTTATCGTCTCTTAATAATACTGATAATTGTTTCTCACCAATTATTGATTTAATCGTATCTTTCGTGTCAGCTTTATCAGCGGTTGGTTTGTCAGTTATTATGTCATCTTTGTTAATTTCAGTGATTTTGGATTCTATATTTATTATTTTTTGTGATTCATGTTTTAGATCAGATTTTTCGAATGTTGCTTTATCTAATATGGGATCATCTTTAACAGTTTTATTGGTATCTTTCTCAACGGTTGTTAATTTAATCGATTCTTTTGAGTCAGATTTAGTTAAATCAGATTTATCAGTGGTTGGTTGGTCAGTTATTATGTCATCTTTGTTAATTTCAGTGATTTTGGATTCTATATTTATTATTTTTTGTGATTCATGTTTTAGATCAGATTTATCGAATGTTGGTTTATCTAGAATGGGATCATCTTTAATAGTTTTATTGGTATCTTTCTCAACGGGTGTTAATGTAATCGATTCTTTCGAGTCTGATTTAGATAAGTCAACTTTATCACTCACAATTGGTTCACTGTCTTTAACATCTGCTACAACGCCCACAAATTCTAGTTCACTTGTATGCGATTTAATCGATTCTTTCGAGTCTGATTTAGTTAATTCAGATTTATCAGCGGTTGGTTTGTCAGTTATTATATCATTTTTGTTAATTTCAGTGGTTTTGGATTCTATATTTATTATTTTTTGTGGCTCATCTTTTGTACCAGATTTTTCGAATGTTGGTTTATCTAGAATTTGATCTTCTTTTATAGTTTTATTGGTATCTATCTCAACGTGTGTTAATTTAAGCGATTCTTTCGAGTCAGATTTAGTTAAATCAGATTTATCAGCGGTTAGTTGGTCAGTTATTATATCATGTTTGTTAATTTCAGTGGTTTCGGATTTTATATTTATTATTTTTTGTGGCTCATCTTTTGTACCAGATTTTTCGAATGTAGCTTTATCTAGAATGGGATCATCTTTAATAGTTTTATTGGCATCTTTCTCAACGGGTGTTAATTTAATCGATTCTTTCGAGTCGGATTTAGATAAGTCAACTTTATCACTCACAATTGGTTCACTGGCTTTAACGTCTGCTACAACGTCTACAAATTCTTGTTCACTTGTATGCGATTTTATCGATTCTTTTGAGTCAGATTTAGTTAATTCAGATTTATCACCTGTAGGTTTAGTGGAATCTTTATCGTCACTTAATAATACTGATAATTGTTTCTTACCAATTATTGATTTAATCGTATCTTTCGTGTCAGCTTTATCAGCGGTTGGTTTGTCAGTTATTATGTCATGTTTGATAATTTCAGTGGTTTTGTATTCTATACTTATTATTTTTTGTGAATCATGTTTTGTATCAGATTTTTCGAATGTTGCTTTATCTAGAATGGGATCATCTTTAATAGTTTTATTGGCATCTTTCTCAACGGTTGTTAATTTCATCGATTCTTTCGAGTCAGATTTAGTTAAATCAGATTTATCAGTGGTTGGTTTGTCAGTTATTATGTCATCTTTGTTAATTTCAGTGATTTTGGATTCTATATTTATTATTTTTTGTGATTCATGTTTTGTATCAGATTTTACGAATGTTGGTTTATCTATAATGGGATCATCTTTAATAGTTTTATTGGTATCTTTCTCAACGGGTGTTAATTTAATCGATTCTTTCGAGTCTGATTTAGATAAGTCAACTTTATCACTCACAATTGGTTCACGGTCTTTAACATCTGCTTCAACGCCCACAAATTCTAGTTCACTTGTTTGCGATTTAATCGATTCTTTCGAGTCTGATTTAGTTAAATCAGATTTATCAGCGGTTGGTAGGTCAGTTATTGTATCATGTTTGTTAATTTCAGTGGTTTTGGATTTTATATTTATTATTTTTTGTGGCTCATCTTTTGTACCAGATTTTTCGAATGTAGCTTTATCTAGAATGGGATCATCTTTAATAGTTTTATTGGTATCTTTCTCAATGGGTGTTAATTTAATCGATTCTTTCGAGTCGGATTTGGATAAGTCAACTTTATCACTCACAATTGATTCACTGGCTTTAACATCTGCTACAACGTCTACAAATTCTTGTTCACTTGTATACGATTTTATCGATTCCTTTGAGTCAGATTTAGTTAATTCTGATTTATCACCTGTAGGTTTAGTGGAATCTTTATCGTCTCTTAATAATACTGATAATTGTTTCTCACCAATTATTGATTTAATCATATCTTTCGTGTCAGCTTTATCAGCGGTTGGTTTGTCAGTTATTATGTCATCTTTGTTAATTTCAGTGATTTTGGATTCTATATTTATTATTTTTTGTGATTCATGTTTTAGATCAGATTTTTCGAATGTTGCTTTATCTAATATGGGATCATCTTTAACAGTTTTATTGGTATCTTTCTCAACGGTTGTTAATTTAATCGATTCTTTCGAGTCTGATTTAGATAAGTCAACTTTATCACTCACAATTGGTTCACTGTCTTTAACATCTGCTACAACGCCCATAAATTCTTGTTCACTTGTATGCGATTTTATCGATTCCTTCGAGAAGGATTTAGATAAGTCAAATTTCTCACTCACAATTGGTTCACTGACTTTAACATCTGCTACAACGCCCACAAATTCTAGTTCACTTGTATGCGATTTAATCGATTCTTTCGAGTCAGATATAGTTAAATCAGATTTATCAGCGGTTGGTTGGTCAGTTATTGTATCATGTTTGTTAATTTCAGTGGTTTTGGATTTTATATTTATTATTTTTTGTGGCTCATCTTTTGTACCAGATTTTTCGAATGTAGCTTTATCTAGAATGGGATCATCTTTAACAGTTTTATTGGTATCTTTCTCAACGGGTGTTAATTTAATCGATTCTTTCGAGTCGGATTTAGATAAGTCAACTTTATCACTCACAATTGGTTCACTGTCTTTAACATCTGCTACAACGTCTACAAATTCTTGTTCACTTGTATGCGATTTTATCGATTCCTTTGAGTCAGATTTAGTTAATTCTGATTTATCACCTGTAGAATTAGTGGAATCTTTATCGTCTCTTAATAATACTGATAATTGTTTCTCACCAATTATTGATTTAATCGTATCTTTCGTGTCAGCTTTATCAGCGGTTGGTTTGTCAGTTATTATGTCATCTTTGTTAATTTCAGTGATTTTGGATTCTATATTTATTATTTTTTGTGATTCATGTTTTAGATCAGATTTTTCGAATGTTGCTTTATCTAATATGGGATCATCTTTAACAGTTTTATTGGTATCTTTCTCAACGGTTGTTAATTTAATCGATTCTTTTGAGTCAGATTTAGTTAAATCAGATTTATCAGCGGTTGGTTGGTCAGTTATTATGTCATCTTTGTTAATTTCACTGATTTTGGATTCTATATTTATTATTTTTTGTGATTCATGTTTTAGATCAGATTTATCGAATGTTGGTTTATCTAGAATGGGATCATCTTTAATAGTTTTATTGGTATCTTTCTCAACGGGTGTTAATGTAATCGATTCTTTCGAGTCTGATTTAGATAAGTCAACTTTATCACTCACAATTGGTTCACTGTCTTTAACATCTGCTACAACGCCCACAAATTCTAGTTCACTTGTATGCGATTTAATCGATTCTTTCGAGTCAGATATAGTTAAATCAGATTTATCAGCGGTTGGTTGGTCAGTTATTGTATCATGTTTGTTAATTTCAGTGGTTTTGGATTTTATATTTATTATTTTTTGTGGCTCATCTTTTGTACCAGATTTTTCGAATGTAGCTTTATCTAGAATGGGATCATCTTTAATAGTTTTATTGGCATCTTTCTCAACGGGTGTTAATTTAATCGATTCTTTTGAGTCGGATTTAGATAAGTCAACTTTATCACTCACAATTGGGTCACTGTCTTTAACATCTGCTACAACGCCCACAAATTCATGTTCACTTGTATGCGATTTTATCGATTCTTTCGAGTCGGATTTAGATAAGTCAAATTTCTCACTCACAATTAGTTCACTGTCTTTAACATCTGCTACAACGCCCACAAATTCTTGTTCACTTGTATACGATTTTATCGATTCTTTTGAGTCAGATTTAGTTAATTCAGATTTATCACCTGTAGGTTTAGTGGAATCTTTATCGTCACTTAATAATACTGATAATTGTTTCTCACCAACTATTGATTTAATCGTACCTTTCGAGTCAGCTTTATCAGCAGTTGGTTTGTCAGTTATTATGTCATCTTTGTTAAATTCAGTGATTTTGGATTCTATATTTATTATTTTTTGTTGCTCATCTTTTGTACCAGATTTTTCGAATGTAGCTTTATCTAGAATGGGATCATCTTTAATAGTTTTATTGGCATCTTTCTCAACGGGTGTTAATTTAATCGATTCCTTCGATTCGGATTTGGATAAGTCAACTTTATCACTCACGAGTGGTTCACTGTCTTTAACATCTGCTACAACACCTACAAAATCTAGTTCACTTGTATGCGATTTTATCGATTGTTTCGAGTCAGATTTAGTTAAATCAGATTTATCAGCGGTTGGTTTGTCAGTTATTATATCATGTTTGTTAATTTCAGTGGTTTTGGATTCTAAATTTATTATTTTTTGTGGCTCATCTTTTGTACCAGATTTTTCGAATGTTGGTTTATCTAGAATTTGATCGACTTTTATAGTTTTATTGGTATCTATCTCAACGTGTGTTAATTTAATCGATTCTTTCGAGTCAGATTTAGTTAAATCAGATTTATCAGCGGTTGGTTGGTCAGTTATTATATCATGTTTGTAATTTTCAGTGGTTTTGTATTCTATACTTATTATTTTTTGTGGATCATGTTTTGTATCAGATTTTTCGAATGTTGGTTTATCTAGAATTGGATCATCTTTAATAGTTTTATTGGTATCTTTATCAACGGGTGTTAATTTAATCGATTCTTTCGAGTCGGATTTAGATAAGTCAACTTTATCACTCACAATTGGGTCACTGTCTTTAACATCTGCTACAACGCCCACAAATTCATGTTCACTTGTATGCGATTTTATCGATTCTTTCGAGTCGGATTTAGATAAGTCAAATTTCTCACTCACAATTAGTTCACTGTCTTTAACATCTGCTACAACGCCCACAAATTCTTGTTCACTTGTATACGATTTTATCGATTCTTTTGAGTCAGATTTAGTTAATTCAGATTTATCACCTGTAGGTTTAGTGGAATCTTTATCGTCACTTAATAATACTGATAATTGTTTCTCACCAACTATTGATTTAATCGTACCTTTCGAGTCAGCTTTATCAGCGGTTGGTTTGTCAGTTATTATGTCATCTTTGTTAATTTCAGTGATTTTGGATTCTATATTTATTATTTTTTGTTGCTCATCTTTTGTACCAGATATTTCGAATGTAGCTTTATCTAGAATGGGATCATCTTTAATAGTTTTATTGGTTTCTTTATCAACGGGTGTTAATGTAATCGATCCTTTCGAGTCGGATTTAGATAAGTCAAATTTCTCACTCACAATTGGTTCACTGACTTTAACATCTGCTACAACGCCCACAAATTCTAGTTCACTTGTATGCGATTTAATCGATTCTTTCGAGTCAGATATAGTTAAATCAGATTTATCAGCGGTTGGTTGGTCAGTTATTGTATCATGTTTGTTAATTTCAGTGGTTTTGGATTTTATATTTATTATTTTTTGTGGCTCATCTTTTGTACCAGATTTTTCGAATGTAGCTTTATCTAGAATGGGATCATCTTTAACAGTTTTATTGGTATCTTTCTCAACGGGTGTTAATTTAATCGATTCTTTCGAGTCGGATTTAGATAAGTCAACTTTATCACTCACAATTGGTTCACTGTCTTTAACATCTGCTACAACGTCTACAAATTCTTGTTCACTTGTATGCGATTTTATCGATTCCTTTGAGTCAGATTTAGTTAATTCTGATTTATCACCTGTAGAATTAGTGGAATCTTTATCGTCTCTTAATAATACTGATAATTGTTTCTCACCAATTATTGATTTAATCGTATCTTTCGTGTCAGCTTTATCAGCGGTTGGTTTGTCAGTTATTATGTCATCTTTGTTAATTTCAGTGATTTTGGATTCTATATTTATTATTTTTTGTGATTCATGTTTTAGATCAGATTTTTCGAATGTTGCTTTATCTAATATGGGATCATCTTTAACAGTTTTATTGGTATCTTTCTCAACGGTTGTTAATTTAATCGATTCTTTTGAGTCAGATTTAGTTAAATCAGATTTATCAGTGGTTGGTTGGTCAGTTATTATGTCATCTTTGTTAATTTCAGTGATTTTGGATTCTATATTTATTATTTTTTGTGATTCATGTTTTAGATCAGATTTATCGAATGTTGGTTTATCTAGAATGGGATCATCTTTAATAGTTTTATTGGTATCTTTCTCAACGGGTGTTAATGTAATCGATTCTTTCGAGTCTGATTTAGATAAGTCAACTTTATCACTCACAATTGGTTCACTGTCTTTAACATCTGCTACAACGCCCACAAATTCTAGTTCACTTGTATGCGATTTAATCGATTCTTTCGAGTCTGATTTAGTTAATTCAGATTTATCAGCGGTTGGTTTGTCAGTTATTATATCATTTTTGTTAATTTCAGTGGTTTTGGATTCTATATTTATTATTTTTTGTGGCTCATCTTTTGTACCAGATTTTTCGAATGTTGGTTTATCTAGAATTTGATCTTCTTTTATAGTTTTATTGGTATCTATCTCAACGTGTGTTAATTTAAGCGATTCTTTCGAGTCAGATTTAGTTAAATCAGATTTATCAGCGGTTAGTTGGTCAGTTATTATATCATGTTTGTTAATTTCAGTGGTTTCGGATTTTATATTTATTATTTTTTGTGGCTCATCTTTTGTACCAGATTTTTCGAATGTAGCTTTATCTAGAATGGGATCATCTTTAATAGTTTTATTGGCATCTTTCTCAACGGGTGTTAATTTAATCGATTCTTTCGAGTCGGATTTAGATAAGTCAACTTTATCACTCACAATTGGTTCACTGGCTTTAACGTCTGCTACAACGTCTACAAATTCTTGTTCACTTGTATGCGATTTTATCGATTCTTTTGAGTCAGATTTAGTTAATTCAGATTTATCACCTGTAGGTTTAGTGGAATCTTTATCGTCACTTAATAATACTGATAATTGTTTCTTACCAATTATTGATTTAATCGTATCTTTCGTGTCAGCTTTATCAGCGGTTGGTTTGTCAGTTATTATGTCATGTTTGATAATTTCAGTGGTTTTGTATTCTATACTTATTATTTTTTGTGAATCATGTTTTGTATCAGATTTTTCGAATGTTGCTTTATCTAGAATGGGATCATCTTTAATAGTTTTATTGGCATCTTTCTCAACGGTTGTTAATTTCATCGATTCTTTCGAGTCAGATTTAGTTAAATCAGATTTATCAGTGGTTGGTTTGTCAGTTATTATGTCATCTTTGTTAATTTCAGTGATTTTGGATTCTATATTTATTATTTTTTGTGATTCATGTTTTGTATCAGATTTTACGAATGTTGGTTTATCTATAATGGGATCATCTTTAATAGTTTTATTGGTATCTTTCTCAACGGGTGTTAATTTAATCGATTCTTTCGAGTCTGATTTAGATAAGTCAACTTTATCACTCACAATTGGTTCACGGTCTTTAACATCTGCTTCAACGCCCACAAATTCTAGTTCACTTGTTTGCGATTTAATCGATTCTTTCGAGTCTGATTTAGTTAAATCAGATTTATCAGCGGTTGGTAGGTCAGTTATTGTATCATGTTTGTTAATTTCAGTGGTTTTGGATTTTATATTTATTATTTTTTGTGGCTCATCTTTTGTACCAGATTTTTCGAATGTAGCTTTATCTAGAATGGGATCATCTTTAATAGTTTTATTGGTATCTTTCTCAATGGGTGTTAATTTAATCGATTCTTTCGAGTCGGATTTGGATAAGTCAACTTTATCACTCACAATTGATTCACTGGCTTTAACATCTGCTACAACGTCTACAAATTCTTGTTCACTTGTATACGATTTTATCGATTCCTTTGAGTCAGATTTAGTTAATTCTGATTTATCACCTGTAGGTTTAGTGGAATCTTTATCGTCTCTTAATAATACTGATAATTGTTTCTCACCAATTATTGATTTAATCATATCTTTCGTGTCAGCTTTATCAGCGGTTGGTTTGTCAGTTATTATGTCATCTTTGTTAATTTCAGTGATTTTGGATTCTATATTTATTATTTTTTGTGATTCATGTTTTAGATCAGATTTTTCGAATGTTGCTTTATCTAATATGGGATCATCTTTAACAGTTTTATTGGTATCTTTCTCAACGGTTGTTAATTTAATCGATTCTTTCGAGTCTGATTTAGATAAGTCAACTTTATCACTCATAATTGGTTCACTGTCTTTAACATCTGCTACAACGCCCATAAATTCTTGTTCACTTGTATGCGATTTTATCGATTCCTTCGAGAAGGATTTAGATAAGTCAAATTTCTCACTCACAATTGGTTCACTGACTTTAACATCTGCTACAACGCCCACAAATTCTAGTTCACTTGTATGCGATTTAATCGATTCTTTCGAGTCAGATATAGTTAAATCAGATTTATCAGCGGTTGGTTGGTCAGTTATTGTATCATGTTTGTTAATTTCAGTGGTTTTGGATTCTATATTTATTATTTTTTGTGATTCATGTTTTGTATCAGATTTTACGAATGTTGGTTTATCTATAATGGGATCATCTTTAATAGTTTTATTGGTATCTTTCTCAACGGGTGTTAATTTAATCGATTCTTTCGAGTCTGATTTAGATAAGTCAACTTTATCACTCACAATTGGTTCACGGTCTTTAACATCTGCTTCAACGCCCACAAATTCTAGTTCACTTGTTTGCGATTTAATCGATTCTTTCGAGTCTGATTTAGTTAAATCAGATTTATCAGCGGTTGGTAGGTCAGTTATTGTATCATGTTTGTTAATTTCAGTGGTTTTGGATTTTATATTTATTATTTTTTGTGGCTCATCCTTTGTACCAGATTTTTCGAATGTAGCTTTATCTAGAATGGGATCATCTTTAATAGTTTTATTGGTATCTTTCTCAATGGGTGTTAATTTAATCGATTCTTTCGAGTCGGATTTGGATAAGTCAACTTTATCACTCACAATTGATTCACTGGCTTTAACATCTGCTACAACGTCTACAAATTCTTGTTCACTTGTATGCGATTTTATCGATTCCTTTGAGTCAGATTTAGTTAATTCTGATTTATCACCTGTAGGTTTAGTGGAATCTTTATCGTCTCTTAATAATACTGATAATTGTTTCTCACCAATTATTGATTTAATCGTATCTTTCGTGTCAGCTTTATCAGCGGTTGGTTTGTCAGTTATTATGTCATCTTTGTTAATTTCAGTGATTTTGGATTCTATATTTATTATTTTTTGTGATTCATGTTTTAGATCAGATTTTTCGAATGTTGCTTTATCTAATATGGGATCATCTTTAACAGTTTTATTGGTATCTTTCTCAACGGTTGTTAATTTAATCGATTCTTTTGAGTCAGATTTAGTTAAATCAGATTTATCAGTGGTTGGTTTGTCAGTTATTATATCATGTTTGTTAATTTCAGTGGTTATGGATTCGATATTTATTATTTTTTGGGGCTCATCTTTTGTACCAGATTTTTCGAATGTTGGTTTATCTAGAATTTGATCTTCTTTTATAGTTTTATTAGTATCTATCTCAACGTGTGTTAATTTAAGCGATTCTTTCGAGTCAGATTTAGTTAAACCAGATTTATCAGCGGTTAGTTGGTCAGTTATTATATCATGTTTGTTAATTTCAGTGGTTTCGGATTTTATATTTATTATTTTTTGTGGCTCATCTTTTGTACCAGATTTTTCGAATGTAGCTTTATCTAGAATGGGATCATCTATAATAGTTTTATTGGCATCTTTCTCAACGGGTGTTAATTTAATCGATTCTGTCGAGTCGGATTTAAATAAGTCAACTTTATCACTCACAATTGGTTCACTGTCTTTAACATCTGCTACAACGCCCTCAAATTCTAGTTCACTTGTATGCGATTTAATCGATTCTTTTGAGTCAGATTTAGTTAATTCAGATTTATCACCTGTAGGTTTAGTGGAATCATTATCGTCACTTAATAATACTGATAATTGTTTCTCACCAATTATTGATTTAATCGTATCTTTCGAGTCAGCTTTATCAGCGGTTGGTTTGTCAGTTATTATGTCATCTTTGTTAATTTCAGTGATTTTGGATTCTATATTTATTATTTTTTGTGATTCATGTTTTGTATCAGATTTTTCGAATGTTACTTTATCTATAATGGGATCAACTTTAATAGTTTTATTGGCATCTTTATCAACGGTTGTTAATTTCATCGATTCTTTTGAGTCAGATTTAGTTAAATCAGATTTATCAGCGGTTGGTTGGTCTGTTATTGTATCATGTTTGTTAATTTCAGTGGTTTTGGATTTTATATTTATTATTTTTTGTGGCTCATCTTTTGTACCAGATTTTTCGAATGTAGCTTTATCTAGAATGGGATCATCTTTAATAGTTTTATTGGCATCTTTCTCAATGGGTGTTAATTTAATCGATTCTTTCGAGTCGGATTTGGATAAGTCAACTTTATCACTCACAATTGATTCACTGGCTTTAACATCTGCTACAACGTCTACAAATTCTTGTTCACTTGTATGCGATTTTATCGATTCCTTTGAGTCAGATTTAGTTAATTCTGATTTATCACCTGTAGGTTTAGTAGAATCTTTATCGTCTCTTAATAATACTGATAATTGTTTCTCACCAATTATTGATTTAATCGTATCTTTCGTGTCAGCTTTATCAGCGGTTGGTTTGTCAGTTATTATGTCATCTTTGTTAATTTCAGTGATTTGGGATTCTATATTTATTATTTTTTGTGATTCATGTTTTGTATCAGATTTATCGAATGTTGGTTTATCTAGAATGGGATCATCTTTAATAGTTTTATTGGTATCTTTCTCAACGGGTGTTAATGTAATCGATTCTTTCGAGTCTGATTTAGATAAGTCAACTTTATTACTCACAATTGGTTCACTATCTTTAACATCTGCTACAACGCCCACAAATTCTAGTTCACTTTTATGCGATTTAATCGATTCTTTCGAGTCTGATTTAGTTAATTCAGATTTATCAGCGGTTGGTTTGTCAGTTATTATATCATGTTTGTTAATTTCAGTGGTTTTGGATTCTATATTTATTATTTTTTGTGGCTCATCTTTTGTACCAGATTTTTCGAATGTTGGTTTATCTAGAATTTGATCTTCTTTTATAGTTTTATTGGTATCTATCTCAACGTGTGTTAATTTAAGCGATTCTTTCGAGTCAGATTTAGTTAAATCAGATTTATCAGCGGTTAGTTGGTCAGTTATTATATCATGTTTGTTAATTTCAGTGGTTTCGGATTTTATATTTATTATTTTTTGTGGCTCATCTTTTGTACCAGATTTTTCGAATGTAGCTTTATCTAGAATGGGATCATCTTTAATAGTTTTATTGGCATCTTTCTCAACGGGTGTTAATTTAATCGATTCTTTCGAGTCGGATTTAGATAAGTCAACTTTATCACTCACAATTGGTTCACTGGCTTTAACGTCTGCTACAACGTCTACAAATTCTTGTTCACTTGTATGCGATTTTATCGATTCTTTTGAGTCAGATTTAGTTAATTCAGATTTATCACCTGTAGGTTTAGTGGAATCTTTATCGTCACTTAATAATACTGATAATTGTTTCTTACCAATTATTGATTTAATCGTATCTTTCGTGTCAGCTTTATCAGCGGTTGGTTTGTCAGTTATTATGTCATGTTTGATAATTTCAGTGGTTTTGTATTCTATACTTATTATTTTTTGTGAATCATGTTTTGTATCAGATTTTTCGAATGTTGGTTTATCTAGAATTTGATCGTCTTTTATAGTTTTATTGGTATCTATCTCAACGTGTGTTAATTTAATCGCTTCTTTCAAGTCAGATTTAGTTATATCAGATTTATCAGCGGTTGGTTTGTCAGTTATTATGTCATCTTTGTTCATTTCAGTGATTTTGGATTCTATATTTATTATTTTTTGTGATTCATGTATTGTATCAGATTTTTCGAATGTTGCTTTATCTAGAATTTGATCATCTTTAACAGTTTTATTGGTATCTTTCTCAACGGTTGTTAATTTAATCTTTTCTTTTGAGTCAGATTTAGTTAAATCAGATTTGTCAGTGGTTGGTTTGTCAGTTATTATGTCATGTTTGATTATTTCAGTGGCTTTGGATTCTATATTTATTATTTTTTGTTGCTCATCTTTTGTACCAGATTTTTCGAATGTTGGTGTATCTAGAATTTTATCGTCTTTTATAGTTTTATTGGTATCTATCTCAACGTGTGTGAATTTAATCGATTCTTTTGAGTCAGATTTAGTTAAATCAGATTTGTCAGTGGTTAGTTTGTCAGTTATTATGCCATGTTTGATAATTTCAGTGGCTTTGGATTCTATATTTATTATTTTTTGTTGCTCATCTTTTGTACCAGATTTTTCGAATGTTGCTTTATCTAGAATGGAATCATATTTTATAGTTTTATTGGTATCTATCTCAACGGGTGTTAATGTAATCGATTCTTTCGAGTTGGATTTAGATAAGTCAACTTTATCACTCACAAAATGTTCACTGTCTTTAACATCTGTTACAACGCCCACAAATTCTTGTTCACTTGTGTGCGATTTTATCGATTCTTTCGAGTCTGATTTAGTTAAAACAGATTTATCAGCGGTTGGTTTGTCAGTTATTATGTCATGTTTGATAATTTCAGTGGCTTTGGATTCTATATTTATTATTTTTTGTTGCTCATCTTTTGTACCAGATTTTTCGAATGTTGGTTTATCTAGAATATTATCGTCTTTTATAGTTTTATTGGTATCTATCTCAACGTGTGTTAATTTAATCGATTCTTTTGAGTCAGATTCAGTTAAATAAGTTTTATCAGCGGTTGGTTTGTCAGTTATTATGTCATATTTGTTAATTTCAGTAATTTTGGATTCTATATTTATTATTTTTTGTGAAACATGTTTTGTATCAGATTTATCGAATGTTGGTTTATCTAGAATGGGATCATCTTTAATAGTTTTATTGGTATCTTTCTCAACGGGTGTTAATGTAATCGATTCTTTCGATTCTGATTTAGATAAGTCAACTTTATCACTCACAATTGGTTCACTGTCTTTAACATCTGCTACAACGCCCACAAATTCTAGTTCACTTTTATGCGATTTAATCGATTCTTTCGAGTCTGATTTAGTTAATTCAGATTTATCAGCGTTTGGTTTGTCAGTTATTATATCATGTTTGTTAATTTCAGTGGTTTTGGATTCTATATTTATTATTTTTTGTGGCTCATCTTTTGTACCAGATTTTTCGAATGTTGGTTTATCTAGAATTTGATCTTCTTTTATAGTTTTATTGGTATCTATCTCAACGTGTGTTAATTTAATCGATTCTTTCGAGTCAGATTTAGTTAAATCAGATTTATCAGTGGTTGGTTTGTCAGTTATTATGTCATGTTTGATAATTTCAGTGGCTTTGGATTCTATATTTATTATTTTTTGTTGCTCATCTTTTGTACCAGAGTTTTCGAATGTTGGTTTATCTAGAATTTGATCGTCTTTTATAGTTTTATTGGTATCTATCTCAACGTGTGTTAATTTAATCGCTTCTTTCAAGTCAGATTTAGTTAAATCAGATTTATCAGCGGTTGGTTTGTCAGTTATTATGTCATCTATCTTCATTTCAGTGATTTTGGATTCTATATTTATTTTTTTTTGTGATTCATGTATTGTATCAGATTTTTCGAATGTTGCCTTATCTAGAATTGGATCATCTTTAATAGTTTTATTGGTATCTTTCTCAACGTGTGTTAATTTAATCGATTCTTTTGAGTCAGATTCAGTTAAATAAGTTTTATCAGCGGTTGGTTTGTCAGTTATTATGTCATATTTGTTAATTTCAGTAATTTTGGATTCTATATTTATTATTTTTTGTGATTCATGTATTGTACCAGATTTTTCGAATGTTGCTATATCTAGAATGGGATCATCTTTAACAGTTTTATAGGTTTCTTTCTCAACGGTTGTTAATTTAATCTTTTCTTTTGAGTCAGATTTAGTTAAATCAGATTTGTCAGTGGTTAGTTTGTCAGTTATTATGCCATGTTTGATAATTTCAGTGGCTTTGGATTCTATATTTATTAGTTTTTGTTGCTCATCTTTTGTACCAGATTTTTCGAATGTTGGTTTATCTAGAATTTGATCGTCTTTTATAGTTTTATTGGTATCTATCTCAACGGGTGTTAATGTAATCGATTCTTTCGAGTTGGATTTAGATAAGTCAACTTTATCACTCACAATTTGTTCACTGTCTTTAACATCTGTTACAACGCTTACAAATTCTTGTTCACTTGTGTGCGATTTTATCGATTCTTTCGAGTCTGATTTAGTTAAATCAGATTTATCAGCGGTTGGTTTGTCAGTTATTATGTCATGTTTGATAATTTCAGTGGCTTTGGATTCTATATTTATTATTTTTTGTTGCTCATCTTTTGTACCAGATTTTTCGAATGTTGGTTTATCTAGAATTTTATCGTCTTTTATAGTTTTATTGGTATCTATCTCAACGTGTGTTAATTTAATCGATTCTTTTGAGTCAGATTCAGTTAAATAAGTTTTATCAGCGGTTGGTTTGTCAGTTATTATGTCATATTTGTTAATTTCAGTAATTTTGGATTCTATATTTATTATTTTTTGTGATTCATGTATTGTACCCGATTTTTCGAATGTTGCTTTATCTAGAATGGGATCATCTTCAACAGTTTTATTGGTATCTTTCTCAACGGTTGTTAATTTAATCGATTCTTTCGTGTCGGATTTAGATAAGCCAACTTTATCACTCACAATTGGTTTATTGTCTATAACATCTGCTACATTATCCTCAATTTCTTTTTCAGTTGTATGCACTTTTATCGCTTCTTTTGAGTCAGATTTGGATAATTCATTTTTATCAGTTGTTGTTGTTTTGAAATCTTTATCGTCACTTAATAATCCTGATAATTTATTCTCACTAGTTATTGATTTAATCGTATCTTTCGAGTCAGATTTAGTTAAATCAGTATTATCATCTATTGTTTTGTTGGTTTTTTTATCAGGATTGATAATTTCAGTTGTTTTTGATTCTATAGTTATTGTTTTTTGTTTTTCATTTTTTTTGTCGTATTTAATAGTATCAGATTTGTCAGCTATGGTTATATTTAGAATAACCTCTTCTTTTAGAGTTTCAGGATTATTCTTCTCAAATTGTGTTAATTTTATCGTATCTTTTGATTCAAATTTAGTTAAATCAGATTTATCATTCGAAATTAATTTAGTGTCTTTAATATTTGTTTCTATGCCCTCAAATACTTCTTCATCATTTTTTGATCTAATCGATTCTTTTAAGTCATATTTAGTTAATATAGGAGTATCATTAATTAATTTTTTGGTTATTATGTCATGTTTAATGATATCTGTTGTATTGATTTCAATATTTTTTAATTTTTGAAATTCTTTTTTATCATCAAATTCATTTTTCTCAAATTTCTTAATCATGGTTTTATCTATATTTATGTTACTTATTACATCTTCAGGTACGTGTTTTTTAATATTTATTAATATACTTGAATTTATTGGCTGAGATTTTTTTAAATCAATTTTAAAGATATTTAATTTTTTGTTATCTTTTTCTGGGATTATAGTTTCGTTTGATGGTTTTTGTTTACTTTTAGTTTCGATTATTTTATTTGTTTCGGTTTCAATGAAGTTAATTTGATCTTCTTGTTTCGTTTCAGAAAATTTATTTCTAGATTTTTGTTCTTCGACTGGTGTTGACTCTATGTTTATCTGTTGTTCTTTTTCGATTTTAGTTATTTTTGGTTCTATCATTGGTCCAAATTTTACTTTCATAGGATCATCTTTTTTATTTATATATTTTTCATTTCCATGAATTACATTGTTTTCTATTGCTTTATTATTCGATTTTTCACTTTCACTATCTTTTTCATTTTGTTCCGTTATTGATCTGTCTTTAAATGTCTCAATTTTTTTTGTTAAATTGCTTGTTTTTCTGTTTTCGTTGATCACTTTATTTTTTGTTTTTATTATGGTAGCTGTTTCTGTTATTGTTTGTTGTGTTTTTGGTTTAGTTGTTGTTATTACATCTTTTTGCTCTTCATTTGTGTATTTTGTAATGATTTGTTTGGATATAAGTTCTTTAACTGCATTTGATTCGTCTTCTATATGTTCTTTGTCAATGGATGCTGTTCTAAGTGTTTTAAATATTCGTTTTTTTGTGCCTTCATTTTCTTTGTTTGTTACATTTTCATTTTTTTCTTCTACTAGTTTATCTACCCATTTATAAAATTCATCAAAATGTATTTTTTCACTTTCAATACCTTCCATATAAGCTTTTGATTCGTTGTTTTCTGTTTTCGATTGTTCTTCTGCTCTTTCATTTTGTTGTTGTATAGATATTTCTTCTTGTATTTTATGTTTTTCATGTTTCTTTGTAATTATTCCACCTCCCTCATTTATTTTGATGTTTTCAGAATCTGTAGGTTTAACCTTTACTAATTTTTCTTCGTTATGGATTTTGTTATTATTATTTGATGTTTTTGTTTCCGTTTGTTCGATTTCTGTTTTGTTTATGAATGTTTTCGTATTTATTTCAGTTTTTTCGTACTTTTCATAAGAACATGAAGTTGTACTTTTTATTTTATTTTCGATTTTTATTTTTGTACCAATTTCTGATTGAACATTTTGATTTTCACTATTGTTTTGCTCAAATGCTATTTGTTTTTTTGAATTATTGATATTTGAATCATGATTTTGTTCTACTTCTTTTTGATTTAGAATATGTTTTACTTTTGGATTTAATGGTAATGTTTTTATGATTGTATTTTTATCAGTTTTTAATTCTTCATTTTTATTTGAAGTCCATGTTAGAGTTTTGTCTATATCTATATCTGTTTCATTATTTTTTGTTTTATAGTTTTTATTTATGTTAGAGTCGTCTGTTTTTAGTATGTTTTTGTTTATTTCTTTTACTGTGTTATTAGCCGAAGTTACAAGTTGATTATTTTCAATTATATCTTTATTTATCTTTAATTGTTCATTATTGTCGGTTTCCTTATTAACTAGTTCTCTTTTAGTGTTTTTTTCTGTATTATGTTTACAAGATTCTATACTGTCATTTTTTAAATTATCACTTTTTATTTTGCCTATTGCTAAGGAATCTCTTTTTAAAATTGGAGTTTGTGGGGTTATATTAGATTTTAGATCATTTTTAGTGTTAGTTTTTTTAGTATTTTTATGTTTATTTGACTCTATTTCTCCACTCCCTTGCTTTGTACTTTCAATTATTACTTTAGTTGCTTTATCTCCTCCTTCACTCTCATTTTTCTTTCCTGACATATCATTTACATCCATTTTTTTTACAATACTTGTTAGTGTCATCGTTATATCTTTTAAACCTTTTTCTATTGTTTTAGGAATAAATAATATTGATTTATCTTTTTTAGTGTTGTTTATTTCATTTTCTTCATCTACAATATCAAAATCTTTATCTTTTGTATCATTTTTTCTATCTTTATCATCCTTATCAATGTCAATATGTGATAGGTCTATAGACTTTTTTAAATGTTCTCTAGTAAATTTTTCAAAAATATCTGATTCTTCTTCGTCATCTTCTTCATAAAATATTTTATTTTTTTGGTCATTTTTATCTTTTTTTAATACTTCATTTATTTCAGTTTTATATTTTTCTGTATTTAATTGTTCATTCTCTTTTACATTTAAGTTTATTTTTTCCTTTGTTGTTAATATCGAATCTTTAGTATTTATGGTAGTCTTATTGAATGCAATATTTTGTGAATCATCTATGGTATTATCTTTTTTTGTAGTTGATTTTACACGTTTAGGAGTTATTATTTCTTCAATTACAGGTATTTTATTGCTATATATATTTTTGTCTGTATTATTTTCATTCATTAGTACTCTATACATTCTTTCTTGTTCTTCTTCGTCATTATCAATTAATTGTTTTAATTCTTTAGAAATACCTGTAACTTTAATTGGTTCCATAATACTTTCTTCTTTTTTGTATCCCGTATCTATATATTTTTTTTCAATTTTATCTTCAGTACATTTTTTGGGTGATTGTTGTAATGCATCCAACATAGTGTCTACTTTTTTAAGCTTCTCATCAGTTTTCTCAATTGGTATAATATTTTTTTCTATGTTCTTAAAACATGAATTATTAACACTTTCATCGTTGTTATCTATTATTTTTTCGAGCTTATGCAACATACTTGTTTCTATGCTAACAATTTGCGATAATTTTCTTTCTAGCTCTGAATTATTTTTGGATGTATCTACAACATTTTCTAAATGTTCCAACACGCATTTTTCAGTTTTAATTACTTCATCTAGTTTTGATTGTATATTTATTGTATTTGTATCATTTTTCTTATGCTTTTTTTCAATGTCAATGTATAAAGTTTGATTTTCCTCTGGAAGTTCTGATTCCGATAAAATTGTTTTCACTGATGGTTTTCTTTTTGGTGATTGTTGAAACGTCATGTCTTCCACTCCTGCACCAGATTTTTCCAATTGCATTATCATTTTTTTTACGTCTACTGTTGTGTCTATGTTTTTTTGAATTTTATTTGATTCTATTGGACTGTTTGCTACATCGATTTTTTTCACATCATCAGTAATAGTAGATACATCACTTGTCACCGTTTCGAAAGGAGATAATGCTATAGACTCCATAAATATTATTGGGCTGTTTCCAGCGTCATACATTCCAATTTTCTTTTTTATTTCTCTTATTTCATTAGCATTAAGTCCGACTTCATCAGGTTGAATTGGACTTAGTCCATTATCAGTGAGTTCTGCTTCTTCATCAAAAGCTGTATCTGTATGTTTAGGTTTTGTTTTTATTCCTGAACTAGTTAAAGTATCAGAATATTCTCTAGTTAGACTTATTCCTGTATCGTGATGAGATACACTTTTATCAGTTAATGGGCTATCAAATGCAGGTGAATCATCATAATGTTTTATAAATTGTACTTGTTCGTAAATATCTTTTTTTGGTTGATCAAAAAAAGGATGCAATACAACCGATCGTTCCTCAAATTCCTCATCAATGTCCGCCAACGATTTATGAATTTTCGGCTTTGATAAATTTGGCGTTTCAATGCCGTTGAGATGTTCACCGAAACCATGAGTGTCCAATAAGTCATCATTGTCCTGTGACCACAATGCTACGACCAAAATCAACATATGACTAATTTTTTTTTTTTACTATCTAACATTTAAACTGTCAGTCGGTCCATAACAAATTGTTCCAAAGGATTTGACGTGAAATGATAAATATATAAGTTTTATGTTTGTGTGGATGTTTGTGTGTATTTTTGTGTAATTAAATAGAAAACCGCGAAAAAGCGAGACAATATAGTATTATAGCTCTTCATTCCCAAGCAAGGTTCTACTTAACAATGTAGCATCAGCGATTTTGAATGTGCAATTAATATACTGTGGTTTGTTTGTTCACTTTTCTGTTGTAATCTTGTGTGCCGGTGGTGCTTTGATTTCGATGAATATAGGTAATAGATAAATAATTTGACATAGCAAATTGTATTCTTAACTTTTTTAAAACTGCTTTACTTACAATTGAATAGTTACGTTTTTATATTCTCCAATTTTTAAATAAATAAAAAATTAATCATCTTATTTTCAATATTTGTTTAAAATTTTATTGTTTGTGCATATGTGTAGGTGCTTGTACTTAAGGGTGTATGGGTTAGTGTACATATTAACGCTTTTTCTTAAAATATTAATTTAATTGAGTTTGTATTTTTTTTTAAGTTTAAAATGCTTATCTTGTATATATAACGGGAGTATTTTATTTTAATGATACCTATCGTATGTATGAAAAACAAAACACGATATTAAATTGGATATTTTAAAGTTAAACATCTTAGTTACCTATTTTTTCACTAAAAGTAACTTTTATATATTTTAAAGTAGTTAATTTATAATTTAAGTCAAAAAAAGCTAATTGGCAACTTAAATTTTTCTGACATTGCATCAAAGTATAGAATCAAATTTAAGTTATATTTTTATTTGTTCAATAGTATTTAATAAGAAATTAACATTTTTTAATTATTTTCTTTTAGAACAAATCAAACATTTTTTTAATAAAATAATTAACTTTATTATCCAAATTTATATTTTTAAGAAATTAAACTCATTTTTTAATGATTTATATATAATTTATAATTGACATTTTAAATTACATTTAAAATAAACTTTTTTTTAAATTTAGATTTTTTTTTATTATTATTTTCAAATATATATCATTAACATTTATAACTAAAACATAGGTATAATTAAATAAGTTCTAAATTTTATATTTGTTTTATGTACTAAAAGTAGTTTTTTTCAGTTAAAATAATATATATTTAATATTTGCTATTTTTCTGTATAATATGATTCGTTTATTATATTTATAAATTCATATGATTCGAGTGATTTAAATAAATTATAAAATAATAAATATTAATATTTTAAATTATATTAAAATAATTTTAGTTAAATATTGTATGAATTAAGTATCTATTTTAAAATAATATTTGAATTGCAAGACTATATCTGATATTATTGATATTAATAATTTAGAGAAAAAATTTTTAACATAGATTTTACCTAACTTCTTTTATTTTAGTGTTTGTTTTATCGTGATGTTGTACACAATAGTATGATAGGTATAAGGTTATAATCATGCATTTAATGTATTAAATATTTACTCTTGTACAAATGAAATAAAATATGAACATAAAATAAATTGTTAATTTTAATAGGTTTTTCTAAAATAACCAATTTTTATCAACGATTATTTTTTTATTCATGATTTTAAGTCCATCTATTTAAAAAAGGATATAAACTATAAAATATATTGCAAAAATATTTTATCCCATTAAACCACGTGCTACTTATTTAATCAATACATAGCCTGCAGTTAAAGAGTTTAACTTTTGTGCGTTTTGTTTGTGAAATTGGCTTATTATTTACGATTAAAAACAATAGAACAAAAATCAAAGCACCTTAAAAAAAGTTTAAATATATTTAAAACAGAAAAGTTATACAAAAATATATAATGTAAAAGCGGTTTATAGAAGGGCTCTAATGTTAGGTTTAGTACAATTTGGAGACTTATTTAAAAATAAAATCCAATGAAGGTCATTTAAGTGTTAGTACAAAGCTTAAATTCAGTATCTTAAAAAAAAATTAAAGCCAACGACCCTTATCACCGCGAAAGCCATAAAAAATATTAGTTAAATAATAAATTCAAACATAAAAATTAAAAAGAAAAATATTTATTTTATTTATTTTATTATGAGATCGATATGAATAAACCCATTTGAATGATGATTAAATGGATCAAAGGAAAATATTTTGCTGCAAACAACTATCATCGTACCCTACTGACGATATTAACACAAATTAATTTAAACAAGAGAAGAGTGATCAATGAATTTATTTGATTGGATTTGTTATGAATCCAAAACAATTCAAATATTTATTAGTAATAACTTTAACTTATTATAGGTACGTGTCACAACTTAATATAATTTGTTTTTACTTGTTTTCGTTGTTCGCAGCAATAATTAATAGGATTATTTATCACATATTCAAGTCACTCATACACAAAAACATAGGCTATTACGTTAATTATTTTAATTGAAACTGTTTAAACTTCAATCTATATTAAAATGTGTATCTAACAAACGCAAGCCGATGTACAGTTTTTGTTTTTTGAAAAATAAAAATTAATTTTTCTTTCAACGAATCTAGTTATATTATAACTATACTTAGTTATCAGTTTGAAGTTAAATAAACAATAGGTATATTATAACTCGTAAAAAACTTAACGAAAAATAAATAAAATCGAATACCTATTTAATAAATAGTATTTATTCATTTTTTTATTATCTTGTTAATTGTCATTTAATAATGTGGTATAGCTTTGATCTCATTTTTATGTTTTGAAATTAATTACAAAATATACAATATCTAAATTGGTACTTACGGCCTCTGACAGCTTTTTATATATGTATTTTAAACTTAAAATATTGTTATATTGTGGACACACAAAACTAAGCTTCAAGTCTGTTTCGAAAAAGTAAATGTAATATTTCTAGCTATCCCCGTTACAGGTCGACTGGCGCTTCCCCACCCTAACCTAAACATTTATTCCTGTGTAATGTGATTATCTCGTTAGCGAAGAATGAAGCCATTGTTTTAAGAAGAAACCTTAAACGATACCTTAAACTCGTGTCGACCTATTTTTGTGTATATTTACACTGTTAATATTAATATAAAAATAATATAACCATGGCAAAAAAAAACCAAAACGTTTACGGCTTGCGTTTTTGTACACTTTCAATACAGTAAAACGGTCCAATACAAAATAATTTTCACTAACCTGTTTGCGGTTCTTTTTCTGTAGATATAGATTCTATCTGGCGTTTTTTAGATTCATTTTGTTGCTCTATTTCTTTGAACTCCGCAGGGCTAGGTGGAGGAGTTCTAGATGATTGAGGTGATAATAATTCAGCTGAAAAAATTATTATTAATATTGGCTGTGTAAATGTGTAATTATTATTAAATATTATAATATTATTATTGATAGATATTAATAATTCATTCTATAACTTACTTTTGTCTCCTACTTTTGATCCATTTGAATCTAGTTTAACTAAACCTTGGGAAACTTCTTCAAATAATATTGAATCGCGTCTTATTTGCTCATCTATGTCTTTAGTCAATTCAATACTAGGTTTTGGTATTGCTTTTGTATCAGAAAGTTTTACGTCTAAAAACATTATTTAAGGTATTATAGAAATATTATAGACAATCATAGTAATTAGCTTATAAAAAATATGTTAACTTGTTACTTGTTAGATTTTTTTTTTAATGATATTATAGCTATTACTTTATAACATACCTAAATACATAATTTGTTATTAAATTATTGTTAATAATTACATTTAAAAAAATATGTACTATACAAATTATGAAATTATATATTTATCAATATTTTTATTTTTCAGTATAAGTTTTATTATTTTATAAACTGGTTGGTTTATTAAATAAAAATCGAATTATATACCTACAAAAAACATGAAAGTACTTTGAATATTTATTTTTTCTATATTTACTCAAAATTATAATTTTTTATATTTAGTATAAAAATTGACGCTTAACTGTAAGAGAATATTACTTTCCTATGCATTTTCTTCGTCTTACAAGCTATACAACTGTATATAACATAACGAACTTACGTTCAGCTGGACCAATTTTGTGTAGTTAGCCTTATATTAGAATGAATTAAGTTATTATCAAATTTTAAGGTATGAAAATCATCAAGATTATCTCGTGGATTTTTATTAATATTTCATAATAGATAGAAATGTCACGATTTTAAAATATTTTGGCTTTTTTTATATTATATTTATAGATACTTGAAATTTTCGACTTTTAATTTTTTTTCGATTAATATTTGTACCTATCATAAAGTGTTTTAAATTCTGAACGGAGTGATGAATGTTTTAATTTTACAATGATGACATGTGTGTTAGATTCTGAACAAAGTGATGAATGTATTGATTTTACTATGATGTGAGTTTTTTTTTTTTTTTTTGTTGTGTCTGACGACAACATTTGGAACAGTAGTAATGCTCCGATTTTTGACTTCAGCCCCTCTTTGAATAGGAAAATTCATCTAGTTGGTACTTTGAGGGGTCAAAAGTAAACATTTTCAAATAGTTTTCAAAAAAATCGAGAAAAACAAAAAAAAAAAGCGGGTAAGTGAGTATCGCTCTGCTGTACATTAGGGGGTGGGGTGGACTTCGGACTAGGGTAGGTTAAATTTGAATGCAATGATAGGTATCATTGTATACGAAAAACGATTCTGAACGGAGATGATTTGTCAGTCTAGGATATATTATATTTAAATATTGTCATATATTCTATTTTGAAACAAATTCAAACATTTAAGTAAAAGTTTCAAGATCTTACGCTGATTAATTTTTTAAAAATAACAAAAATCGAAAATTATTTATTAGTAAAACGTTATTTTACAAGTGTATTTTTGATTTCAAATTAAAATTAAAACTTTAAACACTCGTAAAATTTTTTAAATTGAATAATCCTCAAACTTTTTTATAATTATTCTAAGCTTAACTTATGGACAGCATAGTATTAAATTTTTAATTCTTAGCTTTTGATAGTAAAATATTTATAAAATTTTAACTACCAAATAGTGAAAAATATTCATGATTTTGACGAATTTTTGTCAATATTTGAACTTCAAATGCTAATAAAAAAAAATTGTGCCTATGTATTTTTATAATTTTTGAATGAGTGTTAGAACATTTTATGTGGACTCTTCAATTAAATTTTCAAGTAATTTGTCCCAGCTAAATTTTTTTTATCAACATTTATAAAAAAAAATAAAAAAAATTTGAAAATTTCAATTGTCTATAAATTGCTCAAAAAAAGTCAAAATATTTTGAAAATCAAATCACGTAAATAAAATGACAATCTAAATAACTGGTAAAATTTTCAAGTATTTACGACTTATACTATTTGAATAACAACAAATATCAAAAATCGTTTGAGGCTAAACCGTTATTTAACGCGGTTTTGTAAAAATTTAAATTTCAAACACTCATAAAAATTTTTTGTCTGAATCCTGTAGAGTTTTTTTTACAGATATTTGAAGAAAAATTTATGGAGAACCTTGTACCAAATTTTCAAAACTTAGTTATAAAAGAAAAAATTTTTACGATTTTTCAACCACAAAATTACTTGCCAATTTTCGCAATTTTGACATATTTCATATAAATTCTAATTTTAAGCACTTATAAAAAAAAATTGTGACTAACGATTTCGGATTTTTTTTTATCACTTTAAGAACAACTTATAAGAAACCTTGTATTAATTTTTCAAGATTTTCTGGCCGGCCAAAAAAATTTTATCGTTATTTAAAAAAAAAAATTAAAAATTTCAATTGTATATAAATAGCTCAAAAATAGTCAACATTCTTTGAAAATTTAACTGTGTATGGAGAACGCTAATATAAACATTTGGTGAAAATTTCAAGTATTTACATTTATTAGTTTTTGAGTTATAGCAAAATAAAAAAATTCAATTTTGTCGAAAACTGGTTTTGCGTAAAAATTCCCGTCACAATTTCTGTCACTTTTTTTTTGTTTTTCTCGATTTTTTTGAAAACTGTTGGAAAATGTTTACTTTTCACCTCTATAATGCACCAAGGATATCCAATTTTACATCGGAAACCACCCCCAAAGTTTGAAATTGAAACATTATTTCGACTAGTTATGTTGTACACAGACACAAAAACAAAAAAAAAACACACATCATTGTAAAATCAATACATTCATCACTCCGTTCAGAATCTAAAATGACAGAAAATGGCAATTTTACGAAAAACCACTTTTCGACAAAATCGATTTTTTAATTTTGCTGTAACTCAAAACCGAATTATTGTATATACTTGAAATTTTCACCAAATGTTTATATTATGGTTATCTCTTTACAGTTAAATTTTCAAAATATTTTGACCATTTTTAAGCTACTTATAGACAATTGAAATTTTCGACTTTTCTAAGTTTTTTTTCTTCAAATGCCGATAAAAATTTTTTGGGTGGCCAGAAAATCTTGAAAATTTAATACAAGGTTTCTTATAAGTTGTTCTTAAAGTGATAAAAAAAAATCCGAAATCGTTAGTCACAATTTTTTTTTATAAGTGCTTAAAGTTCGAATTTATACGAAATATGTCAAAATTTAAATTAAATTTCATACTCTCATTATGCGTATGTTGCCTAATACTTTTTTTTATTAATAAACAAATACTATAAAGTAACTATAGTAACATATAAAAACTATACTATTTGTTTCAAAATAGAATATATGACAATATTTAAATATAATATAATATCCTAAACTGACAAATCATCTTCGTTCAGAATCGTTTTTCCTATACAATGATACCTATCATTGCATTCAAATTTAACCTACCATAGTCTGAGGTCCACCCCACCCCCTAATATGCAGCAGAGCGATACTCACTTACCCGTTTTTTTTATTTTAATTTTTAAATTTTTTTTTCTGTCAACCCGTTTTAGAGTAGAAATGTTTTAATTTTTGACTTTAGTCCCTCTTTGAAAAGAAAATTAAGTCTAGTTGGTAGTATGGGGGGTCAAAAGTAAAAAATGTCCATTAGTTTTCAAACACGTCAGAAAAAACCTTGAAAAAGTAACGGAAAATGATAATTTTTACGCATAACCAGTTTTTGATAAAATCGATTTTTTTTTTTTTCCAAAAACGAATCATTATAAATATTTGAAATGTTTATAAAATGTTTATATTAATATTATCTATTTACGATTAAATTTTCAAAATATTTAGAATTTTTTTAAACTACTTATAGACCATTGAAATTTTCAACTTTTCTAAATTTTTTTTCTTGAAATGTTAATAAAAAAAATTTAGATTTCCAAAACTCTTTTAAAATTTAATTCAATGTTTATTATAAGTTGTTCTTATTGTAGTAAAAAAAAATCAAAAATCGTTAATCACAATTTTTGTTTATAAGCATTAAAAGTTCAAATGTTTGTGAAATATGTCAAAATCAAAAATTAACAAAGAATTTTGAAGTTGAAAATTCATAAAATTTTTGTAATTTATATCTAAGGTTAAAAATCCCAAAATAAGGTTCTCCATAACTTTTTCTTCAAATAACTGTAAAAAAAAAAACTCTAGCGTCAACATAGAAAAAATTTTATGAGCGTATGAAATTAATTTTTTTACGAAAGCGAGTAAAATAACTATATATTACAATTTAAATATAAGTAATAATATAATATATCCTATTAATTATCCTATAGAGTATAGACTAACAAATTATCTCCGTTCAGAATCAATTTTCGTATACAATGATACCTATCATTGCATTCAAATTTAACAAATCCATTATAGTGACCTACTCTTTATCTCTACTATACGCAGAGCGATACCCACTTACCCACTCCTAAAAAAATATAATCACGACTATAAATGTGTAAGTATTACATTATATGTACCTATATGTATAATTTGTATTGTCAAATTTAATATCAGTATTTATTTTTATTTTTGATAAATAGCTTAACAATTTAACACATAATTATTCTTTTATCAGTTTAAAATTATTAAAAATAAATAGCACGCTTATTTTTTGATTATCCTAGTTAAATTTGTTTTACTTTTAAATTTTCATAAAATTTGTCCAGTATTACAAAAATTTGAAAATTAAAAATGTATGAAACTTTAAATAATAATTGAGTATTAACAATTAAAAAATTATTTTATAAACACTTCTTATAGAAACCTAAAATGTTCAAACGTAAATTAATATAAATAATTTATTTTATAATATTTATTATATTTCACTATACATAAAAATAAATGTAACAGTGATATTAGAAAAATATTTAGAATTACTTTAAGTTATGGCCAACTTATATCACGAACCTATTTATACCATTCTATGGGGTAAGTCGATATTGACTTAAAGTTATTAATAATAACATGATATTATATTAAATTAATAATATAGTAAATGCAATAAAGTGATGTTTTCAACAAAAATGAGTTAATTTACCGTATTACTTTATTAAATAAATCACTTATAGCAATATAAATATAATAAAATAAAATACGCAAAGTAATATTGACCGATAGACTGTTGATTTAAGGACGACGTCCACTCGACCATACTATACGGCGAAGCGAATTCTTCGGTTTTCTTTTTTTTTTTTTAGTTAGACAAATGCGTTATTTTTAAATAATACGTGATAAACAAAATGACAGCCATATTATAAAAATGATTTTTTTATTATTATTTTAATTTATACGGTGAAATTATTTCTACTAAACTATTTCCTACACTATTTTGATTTAATAACATGTTTAATGTTAGCCTAAATTATTTGCTATATTTATATATTTTTTCTTGTTTATTATTTTATATTAAAAATAAGCAACTAGATTTTATATCTGTACAGTGTACATAATTTAACGGTTTACGTATAAGTTTATTAGTTTGTGCTGCATCATGTAGTTTTTATCATATTACCTTCTGCCAACATTGTATCGCTCTTTACGATTGACTTTTCGGTTTCAATTATCGTTGTTGATTCTTTTTCGTGTCCAGGAACAGTGGTGGTATCCTCCACCTTTTTTTGGATGATTTCCTTGACAGGTATGCCTTGCTCGAACGACAATCGCTTTTCATGAAACGTCAAGCTCGTTGCGTCTACATCCATGTCTACATCGATAGGTTTTTCGTCGATTGATGTCATCTTTTTCTCTTCCGGTATGACTGATTTGTCTTTAATCGGGATGTCTTCTTGAAGTACCTGTTCGATCGACACGCCTCTCTCGAATGACATGCGTTTGTGTTCGAATGACACCTCGGTGGGTTCGATTGGTTCGACAACGGGCTTCTCCGCGGGTTTGGATGTCATTTGGACCACGTCGTCTCCCCTGGCGAATGGTTCATATTTCTTCTCGATGGTCACCGCTTCACCGTTCAACCGTTGTTCAATTTCCATTCGTCTCTCAGTCACGGTTTTGACGATCTCGTCTTCAATCACAGCCTTCTCTTCGGCAGCGTATTTGTTGTTCGGAGATTGAGAGCCTAAATATCACATTTATATACATGTAATTATATGGATGTATTTTACAATCATTATATAATTATTAATACTTTGATGTTTCTCTGATTCTGCGTAAACGCCATTTTGCGAAGGATAGTGCCCGATCTCCGCAAAATTACACTTTTCCACAACATCAACTCTACCTATATTGTTTAAAGCTCTTTCTAAAGCAATGACTGTTCAAATAAAAATAAATTATTTAATATTAATAGAAATAATAATATTATCAATAAAATATCAATCAAATTTACCTATTGAACCTATAAATGACAATGTATTTATATTTTATTATAAAAATAAAATATAATTGTAACTCGATCAGGCTGAAGATTTTTTAATACCATTTAACATTTTTATCCACAGTATATTTTATATTATTAGGTTTAATCACCAAAATTAACCAACAATATTTGTTTTATAGTAAAATAGTATTTTTATTAGCAATAGTATCATATTTTGCAATCAATAATCATCTATAATATTATACATTCAACGACAATATACTTATATAAAATGAGAATGAGAGTTATTATTTTATTTGTAATTATAGAAGATCACTATTATAATATTATTTTAAAGCGAAATTAAGTTCATCTAGACATTTATGTTCATTATTATAGGTTTATACTTAAGCACGTTAATTTTCTATAAGTTATTATAAATGGTATATTTAATATTTTTAAGGCAAAAATATCCATAAATCTTCCTCGAACAGTTTAATTAAATTTAAAGCCTAAATATTTTATTTATTTGTATTATACACAAATTTATAAAGATATTGAAAAATTGTAAGTCAGCGAATTTTAAATTACCTGAATCTTGGCCAGATATTTCGTTCATCCATAAGTTAAGCATACTCATACACTGTTGACCGCTACTATCTGGATATTCTCTCTGAATTTGAGCAATATCTGTCGATTGGAAACCCAATTCATGTGCCAAATTAATCCAATCTTCAGACACAAAATTACTAATATCGGTTATTCTCAGTTCAGCACGTTTGTGTGTCTCGGTGTCTAAAATACGCAGACAAAAAACATTAAAGCAATATTATTAATAACTATTGTAAAAATTATATATTAATATTTACTTGAATCATGGGTGTATGTATAATTGTAATGTTCATCAACATTGACATCTGTATCATGTACAATGTTTTCGGGCAATCCGAATTGTAAAACACAAACTGGCGTTTGAGCCGGTTCATTTTTAGAAACCTGTAATATATGAGTATAATAATTTTATTATAAACAACGTTCATTTTATTTTCCGAAAAAAATTGTATACTTTTGGTTCTTTCATTATTAAAGTCCACGAACGTGGTTCAGCACTGGGGTCTTTTACGCGCATAGTGAATGGTAATCTGTTTTCTTTGAACGCCCGTACCACCAATCTGAGCTGTTCGCCGGACTTAGTGACTGGCACGAGATTTCCTGCAAATTCCACGTATACGGGCTTGCCTTCTAAAACCTATTTTAAACAAATTCACGTCAGTTGGATATCAAACATAATCTATGTATAATAAGAAAATATGAAATTCAAATGATTTTATATAATAATATACAAAATTGTATACTAAAATAATATATCTAAAAATAAAAAATTACATACGTGTTACGTGCATATATTTAATCATAAACTCGTATGTATAATGTATTTTATTTATTAACGTACCTCGACGTCTCTACTATTTGAGACTTCAGTAAAATGTTCTTTGTGTTCTAAAGTTTTGTCTTCCCTATCGTCCGTCATACAGAACAACCGTATTCTAGCTTCGTTCGTGTCTGTTCGTTTAGCAAACACCACAAATCTGAAATATAAAAAAAACAGAGGGGGTCATTATAAACGAAGTCATTACACCGTCCACCCCGAAAAAAGCGATTTTCGTTACTTGGCCATAAATGGTACGTGTATAGCTTCCCGGTATAGTTCGGTAGCCATTTTAGACGCATCCGCCACGTTTCGACAGTCCATCAGCCAAAATCGTGCCGAAACAGTTGTAGTGAACGATACACAATCGTTGATAAATGTAAGAGGTGTCGAGCCCGTAACATCCTCCCATTGTGCTCTGGATGTTCCGCCTACAATAGTAATATGTACGCACACGATAAGAAATGTCCAACACTCGAATATTTGCATTGTGTATTGTGAAAATAATTTTTGAAATTCAGTAAGAGAAGTTAGATGTCACAGAAATAATGAGATAATTCGGGTGAGGTCCACAAAAGCCAATATTTCTACCACACATAAATCTTCATTCCACATCATATACAAAGCGAACTTGAAACTACAAGTTTTTAAGCAAAGCAGAAACTAGAGTTGTTTTATTTGTTTATTCGTTTAAGCTTAAATTATTAATAATTTGTTTCAGAAAAGATCACGTTTCTTAAATATTTAAACATAAAAATTATTTTTATATATTTTTTTAAATATATATTTTCAAAAAGAATAGTTTTTTTTTAAAAAAATATTGAATAAATCACATCCAAAAATTGTTGTGTGGCATAAAAAGAAAAAAGAAAAAAAGATGTACAAAAAATACAAAACACGTGCCCACTACGGCTATCAAAATTAAAATAGGTGTGATCAAATATAAATTTAAATGCATATACTATGCCAATTAAGTGTATATATTTATAGGTAAATATAGGTAACCAAATGACATGAAAAATTACCGTGATCAAAAACACTCGAGTTTAATAAACTTTTTATTTAATTAAAAATCTAAATCATAATAATAATAATAATAAAATAGCGTCAGCTTGAAGAAATAAACAAAATAAACGAGAGTGACATTAAGAAAAAAAGATTAAGTGAAATCATTTATTATTATTTATTTGATTTCTAATTCTTTACCTTTGCGAGATCTTTTCCGAAACAACCCTGTCAAAACAGTGCAGTATTGTGTTACGCAACAGTGAGAGCCAAAAAAAAAATGGTTTTAATCGAAAAAATTCAAATAAAGTTAATTTTATAAAAATAAAAAGTTATGTAAAAAAAAAACAAGTAAATTTTTTATTTCGCTAATTGATATAAAGTTTTAAGTGTCGTAGTACCACCACAATACAGATGGATACACGACGGAGAGGATAATATATTTGACGACCAAAGAAATTTAGAGATGATATAGATCAACAGCGGAAAGTATAACGATAAAATTTATAATAAGAAAAATAAAATAATAAGAAATATATATCGATTTAAAATTTGAAGAAATTTAACTTCCGTATATTATATAAATTAATAAGAAATAACTAATATTATTTTTTGAAAGATTATTGCTGTATACTAATTGAGTCCCAATACCTGCACTAGAAAAAATAATATACTAATTGAGTCCAAGAATTATTTTGAGTAAAATATAAAACCAATCTTAGTATACGAATATAAACAGGACAATAACAGTTGTGAATCCTTCTATTCAAAATTCAATGCTATGTTTTATTCAACCCATCCAAACATTTATCAGAATTAGAAATACTTGTATTATTAATATAAGAAATGACATAAAAAATAAACAAAAATAAATTGAAGAAAAAATGCAGCTGTTGTGCAATTAAAGAAAATAACATGATTCGAATATATACAATATACAATATACATTATACAATATTTATCACATACAGTTTCACCGATATAGAAAATGTAATTTTATCATCACCTATATTAATTTAGTTATACACGAGTAACATTTAAATTATTCATATTATATAATAAGCCATAGGTACATTATTAAATTTTAAAAAACATTTTGAACCAATCATGACATTTTTTGTTACAGACAATCTGTAAAAATTAGAAGAAAGATGTTTTTAAGTTTGATAGGACTTAGTATTAAAACATAGACTTAATTAATATTATACTTAAAATTTAGCGAGACTCAATTAGTATGTATAACTTATAACAACCTGGGACTCAATACGTCCTAAAAGGTTTTATTGGAACTCAATTCATTTGCAAACGATATAATAAAAGAGTGTAACATTGGTATTAATTAATAATAATATTAATATATGGGTAATACCTATCATTATTAAAAATATCATGTAAATCAGACTACTCAAATTATTAAACTTAGAATTTAAAAAGAAATCCAAACTTTTACTTAATATAGAATATAAATTGTAATGTTCAACCTAACATAGGTAAAAACTGTTATGGTGCAAAGTTACGGTAAGTTTGGTCGTCGAAATGCCATGTGTGTATCTGAGAAAGAAAGAGAGAGAGAGAGAAAGAAAGAGAGATATAGAGGGTAAATCGTGTTAGTTAGTCGCATTTTTAAAATTATTTTTGCTCACCTGTGATGCTGCATAAAAGCCTGAGGGTGGGCGCATCGCCCGTGTAGTGATTGATCATCCCCTTAGAAGAGGCCTGTGGTAAGGGCAACGTGAGCGTGATAGGCTTGTGAAACTTTCGCCTTCTAGGTTCGACGGTGACAATGGGTGATACGGCCACTCTGTTACCCAGCAATTTAGCCGTCAGCTCAGATGGGATTGGTTGTGCCTGTAGAAAAAAAATGCCATTTTTTAAATAAATTCGATCATGTAACATTACTATCTGTACAGCAGAGGCACGAAAAATGGTTTCACACAATGAATAATTTTAGATCATTCAAAACGCTTTGATAAATGAAATTCTATTTTGTTAAATTCAAAGCCACTAAATAAGATTTAAAATTGACTAGTGGTACGTCATCAATAGTTAATATATTCGTAATAAGTCATTATATTATCATTGAAAAATTCTTTTTAAATTACATGAATATATCTATGTGGAAATTACGTTTGTTAAATAAAAAATTATGACTAGTCAAAAACTCAAGTAATGAACATTCATTTATTATTAAATGCAGAAATAGTATCGTTTATTACTGTTGTTGAATTGAACGCCGTCGATTTGGTGATTAGGGGGGGAGAATGATAGGTATTTGTGTGTTTCTGGTAACTGGTGCCTCAGGTTAAATATATGTAACTGAATACTTCCAGCGTCTACTTGCCTTATACTCAATATACATAGGTATTACATATTTACATTTATACATTTATAAGTTTATCAAATAATGAAACATGTATTTTGTTACATTCACAAAAAATGTATAGTGTTAATTTTGAATAACAAATTAGTACATTTATATTACAAATTTCAAATTATTTTCACCAGGACACAAATTGAACAATTTATACTTTTTATCTCAAATACACATTTTTCATCAAAAAACAATTTTAGCCATTTTCAATGATTCAATTCCACTATAAATTCATTTATAATTCTATATAATCTCTTAGAAATTAAACTACAATGGAGGTTTCAGTTAAAAATATTTTCGTAAAATATGCTTCTATTTTAAAAGAATCATATTCACATTTAAAATTTTACTTACTATTACCATAGGTAATTTTAAAATGTTCACTGTAAAATTTGTGCCGCATATAATAAATTTAAAAAAAATAAAGCGGGTAAGTGAGTATCGCTCTGCTGTACATTAGGGGGTGAGGTGGACCTCGGACTAGGGTAGGTTAAATTTGAATGCAATGATAGGTATCATTGTATACGAAAAACGATTCTGAACGGAGATGATTTGTCAGTCTAGGATATATTATATTTAAATATTGTCATATATTCTATTTTGAAACAAATTCAAACATTTAAGTAAAAGTTTCAAGATCTTACGCTGATTAATTTTTTAAAAATAACAAAAATCGAAAATTATTTATTAGTAAAACGTTATTTTACAAGTGTATTTTTGATTTCAAATTAAAATTAAAACTTTAAACACTCGTAAAATTTTTTAAATTGAATAATCCTCAAACTTTTTTATAATTATTCTAAGCTTAACTTATGGACAGCATAGTATTAAATTTTTAATTCTTAGCTTTTGATAGTAAAATATTTATAAAATTTTAACTACCAAATAGTGAAAAATATTCATGATTTTGACGAATTTTTGTCAATATTTGAACTTCAAATGCTAATAAAAAAAAATTGTGCCTATGTATTTTTATAATTTTTGAATGAGTGTTAGAACATTTTATGTGGACTCTTCAATTAAATTTTCAAGTAATTTGTCCCAGCTAAATTTTTTTTATCAACATTTATAAAAAAAAATAAAAAAAATTTGAAAATTTCAATTGTCTATAAATTGCTCAAAAAAAGTCAAAATATTTTGAAAATCAAATCACGTAAATAAAATGACAATCTAAATAACTGGTAAAATTTTCAAGTATTTACGACTTATACTATTTGAATAACAACAAATATCAAAAATCGTTTGAGGCTAAACCGTTATTTAACGCGGTTTTGTAAAAATTTAAATTTCAAACACTCATAAAAATTTTTTGTCTGAATCCTGTAGAGTTTTTTTTACAGATATTTGAAGAAAAATTTATGGAGAACCTTGTACCAAATTTTCAAAACTTAGTTATAAAAGAAAAAATTTTTACGATTTTTCAACCACAAAATTACTTGCCAATTTTCGCAATTTTGACATATTTCATATAAATTCTAATTTTAAGCACTTATAAAAAAAAATTGTGACTAACGATTTCGGATTTTTTTTTATCACTTTAAGAACAACTTATAAGAAACCTTGTATTAATTTTTCAAGATTTTCTGGCCGGCCAAAAAAATTTTATCGTTATTTAAAAAAAAAAATTAAAAATTTCAATTGTATATAAATAGCTCAAAAATAGTCAACATTCTTTGAAAATTTAACTGTGTATGGAGAACGCTAATATAAACATTTGGTGAAAATTTCAAGTATTTACATGTATTAGTTTTTGAGTTATAGCAAAATAAAAAATTCGATTTTGTCGAAAAAAGGTGAGCAAGTGGGTATCGCTCTGCTGTATAGTAGAGGTGGAGAGTAGGTTATTTTAATGGATGTGTTAAATTTGAATGCAACAACAGGTATCATTGTATACGAAACACGATTCTGATCGGAGATAATTTTGTCATTCTAGAATCTAGATCCTAGGGTATATTATATTATTTCATACATTTAAATTGTAATATTTTAGATTCTGAACGAAGTGATGAATGTATTGATTTTACTATGATGTGTGTTTTTTTTTTGTGTCTGACGACAACATTTGGAGCAGTAATAATGCTCTGATTTTTGACTTCAGCCCTTCTTTGAATAGGAAAATTCATCTAGTTGGTACTTTGAAGGGGTCAAAAGTAAACATTTTCAAATAGTTTTCAAAAAAATCGAGAAAAACAAAAAAAAAAATGACAGAAAAATGGAAATTTTACGAAAAACCACTTTTCGACAAAATCGATTTTTTGATTATTAATAAACAGATACTATAAAGTAACCATAGTAACATACTATTTGTTTCAAAATAGAAAATATGACAATATTTAAATATAATATATCCTAAACTGACAAATCATCTTCGTTCAGAATCGTTTTTCGTATACAATGATACCTATCATTGCATTCAAATTTAACCTACCATAGTCTGAGGTCCACCCCACCCCCTAATATATAGCAGAGCGATACCCACTTACCCACTTTTTTTTTTTTTACAAATCATTTATTTTTCTCAACACTGGTGAAAGTTTCAAGATTTTACGACTTATACTTCTTGAATAACAATAAGTATTTTAAATCGTTTAAGGATCTATCGTTATTTTACGCGATTTCGTAAAAATTTAAATATCATACTTTATAAAATGTTTTTTATATTGACACTGGAGTTTTTTCACAGTTACTTGAAGGAAAACTTATGGAGAACATTGTATTGGGTTTTTTAACATAGATATAAATCACAAAAATGTTATGAATTTTCAACTTTAAAATTCCTTCCAAATTTTTGTGATTTTGACATATAATTGTGAACCTTATAATTTATAACCTTATAATTTGACCTTTAAATTTTTATAAACAAAAATTGTTGTCTGTCTTAAAGGAAAGCCAATATTTTAGAATAGTATGACTATAATTAATAGTACCTATACAACAATATTGTCTATAAAAAAATCAAAAAAAAATCTTGAATTTAAACAAAAAACGTAGAAAGTATGTTTATGTTTTAGATTCTGAACGGAGTGAAGAATGTATTGCTTTTACAATGATGTGTGGTTTTTTTTTTTTTTGTGTCTGACGACAACATTTGGAGCAGTAATAATGCTTCGATTTTTGACTTCAGCCCCTCTTTGAATAGGAAAATTCATCTAGTTGGTACTTTGGGGAGTCAAAAGTAAAATTTTCAAATAGTTTTCAAAAAAATCGAGAAAAAAAAAAGTGACAGAAAAACGGCAATTTTACGAAAAACCACTTTTCGACAAAATCGATTTTTTGATTTTGCTGTAACTCAAAAACGAATCATTGTAAATACTTGAAATTTTCACCAAATGTTTATATTATGGTTGTCTCTTCACAGTTAAATTTTCAAAATATTTTGACCATTTTTAAGCTACTTATAGACAATTGAAATTTTCGACTATTCTAAGTTTTTTTTTCTTTAAATGCCGATAAAAATTTTTTGGCTGACCAGAAAATCTTGAAAATTTAATGCAAGGTTTCTTATAAGTTGTTCTTAAAGTGATAAAAATAAATCCGAAATTGTTAGTCACAATTTTTTGTTATAAGTGCTTAAAGTTCGAATTTATACGAAATATGTCAAAATTTAAATTAAATTTCATACTCTCATAATGCGTATGTTGCCAAATACTTTTTTTATTAATAAACAGATACTATAAAGTAACTATAGTAACATAATATAATAACTATACTATTTGTTTCAAAATAGAAAATATGACAATATTTAAATATAATATATCCTAAACTGACAAATCATCTTCGTTCAGAATCGTTTTTCGTATACAATGATACCTATCATTGCATTCAAATTTAACCTACCATAGTCTGAGGTCCACCCCACCCCCTAATATACAGCAGAGCGATACCCACTTACCCGCTTTTTAGGCTTTGTGTTAAATTAAACATCATTAAATTCGAATTAATCGCTTCGATTATTTATGAGTTAATCGTATATTAATTATATTACATTATCATGTCGAAGATCGCTATACAATATACATATCAGTATATCATCATAAAGCGTATAAGAGGAAAAAATGAAAATAATGCTATCAAAAGCAAAAATTATAGTAAAAGAACTGAAATTGTTAAAATGGATGATGATAATGGCGGTATTGATTTATTTGTGGGTGGAAATTTGCTATTTTTAGTAATATTTTCAACGTTAAAAAATGACAAAGTTAATAATTGAATAACAATTCATACCGTAGATAAGAAAAAAAAACATATATTATTGGTAATAAAATTTAAATTTGACGCATCACATAAAAAATATCTTAAAATTGTCTGTGTGGATCCCCAGTCTAAAAACGTAATTATGTTGAAAAAAACATACAATCAAGCATAGTGACGATCGATATAGGGTTGGTAAAAAAAAATAAATCCTGAATCATGATTTTGAAGTTTTAAATGTAAGATTATAGGGAATATTTGTTTATTAGTGGTAAATTTAATAGAATTGATTTACTATATTTATATGATTATAACATATTATTTGCTTTGTTCCATACGTTTACCAAAAGATAAACAAACACTCAACAAGTATCAAGTATATGGTGTACGTTATGATGGGTCATAAGTCGAATAACTCCTTGTCTTTTTTATACATTGTCAATTAATTTTTAAACGATTCCATTAAGTCTATTTGATTGATAAGAAAATTAGTTTAAAACAATTTTGTCAAGTAAATCAATACTGTAATATTATTTAACATTGATTATTAAAATTTAATTTAATTTTCAATATTTTATGATGTATTATTATGTTATATTAGGTATATATTTTTTTTTAGACAGTAGGCACCTTTGTTTTTATAATTAATACAAAAATTATTTTGATAAGTTTATCTTGGGCAGATGATTTAAGGTATTTATATATTTTAATTTGTCGATGAGAGAATTAATTATAATGATCACCAATTAGTCGAGTTATTTTTTTATTCAATTAACATTAAAGAATACTGTAATTTTCTACTTATTCTAATGTTATTATTCAAGCCAACTAAGCAAGTATAGGTACCTATCTTTTATATTTGAAATAACTGAATTACGGAACGCCATTGCATTTAAAAATCGATTATCAGAGTCAAAATCCATTGACCGTCTACTCAAAAAAACTTAATTAAAATCAAAAGTTTTGTTTAATACAATATCGGTTATAACTTATAAGTATCTATACTGAAGTAAGTGGGTAAAAAATAGGTGTTAGGGTAATATTTAGAGTTATAGTATATTTTATTCAAAACAAATAATGTGTTTAATTCAAAATAACCTTAGTGTCATTCGTATCAAATAATTTGCACAAATCTTTAACATTTGAAGTATAAAAAATATTTTTGTTTATTTTCGCTATATGTACTGTGCATATCTTTTCAAAGGTAACAATATATTTCTTTTCAGTAACTTGACACTTTTCACAATTTACACATTTTTAGCCTTTTCGTTATGCACATGTACAATACAGCATGCATTTTTTTTGAATAGCAACATGTATTTTCAACACCAATTTGGATCAATTTTTTAAAATTATTTTGAACTTTTAATCATAGTTTTAAAACCAAAATGAAATAAACTATAATAAGTAAATAAGTTTCAATTTCAAAGATTAAATTATTGAATTATTATTTTATGATTTTCCGTGCTATTTCGCGTATTTTTAACCAAACTTTAGCTGATTGTAATTTGTTCAATATTAGTTTCCAACTCACAGTTAAAGTTTAAAGGTAATTTTAAAAATAACGGTCTACTCAAACCTGTTATTAAAAATATGTGTTCCCATTAAAAAAAAAATGCAAGTTATTTTGCATATTCGTACTTGAAAAAAACAAAACACCTGAAAATCGTCGAAAAAAGTGTATTTTTGTAATTTTCATAACTCCTCTAGAAAAGCCCACTTCAATTTCGATGTCACTGGATAGAAATAGTTAGTGTTAAGTAACTTTAAAACGATTATTTTTGTTCTTTTGACGGTAAGTGCAATACACCGCCAGGCACTACCAATCACATGCTTCTGATCAAATCCACTCTTGAAACAATTACATCATTTACATCATTAATAATATTCTCGCACCACGGTCACCAGAGCGTGGAACACGCGAATTTTGATGTATAGTTACGTCTTACATGTGTAAAAATATGATATTACACTTACTCCGGTATCGTATAAAATATAATGTAACATAATAATATGTTGTATACCTACCGTTTTCACATAGGTACCTGCACAGTGTCTACGAATAAATCCTCTGTTGTAAAAACGCGTTAGCAGCAACGTAATGCTTATTAAAATTCATTAACATTTTAGGTGTAGGTTTTTTATTCCATTAATTTCGACACGCGGGAAAATCGATTCGCATAGGCAATATTATTATTATTTATTAAAGTTTATGGTGGTAGGAAAGAGCAACAGATATATACTCCCGATGATGTACAGTAGGTATCAAGTGTACCTCATCATTGATTGCTGTCTGCTGAGTCTCTGTTATGGATGTAATCAATTTGAATTCAATGATACACACACATATATCGTGATATAGGTCAATTATTTTGATAATAATATTAAGATTTTAATAATAATTGTCGTACCTAAACTCTGAGCTGAGTGAGAATGTATTGATTTTTACAATGCTGTGTGTTTTAATTTTTCTTATAATTGTGTATAAAGACAATTCTTTATAATAAAAAATTTCTCTGATCCTCAACTTTTATAAATATTTTTTGTAAAAAATTGAATCTATTTAATATTTTAGGTAGGTCAAAATTGAAAATTCTTACCTAGTACTTTTTAAAATAATTGAAAAAAAATATTTTGAAGATTTGTTAAATTTTAATATTATATTATTAAAATAATTGATTAATAACCAAAACGTTGGAGCATCCTAGGCCTTCGTTAGAATCATTTTTTTCATCGTATACAACAATGTATCATTGAATTAAAGTTTAACATATCCATTATAGCCTACTCAATGACAAGGTATATTCGTCATTCCACATTCGATTAGTATAGCAAAGCGAATCTTAATAACTTTTTTTTGTAAATTATTTTAATAAGTTTACTGAGAAATTTCTACTTTTAAGTTTTGATTCACCAAAATATCAACTAAATTTAATTTGCTATACCAGAAACTTCTCACAACATTGATGATTGAAGCATTTTTATTAGAAAATTGCTTTAGACAAAAAAATTTAAAAAAAATTAAAAACAAAATTATTAAATCATTACATTCATCGCTCCACTCACTCAGAATCTAAAACCGTTTTTCCTCATCCATCATACATACGCATTTAATAATAAAACGCGTATCGGTTGAGATTTAGGATCGACCTCGCTCGTACCGTTGACGCAGTATATATACCGATGTAACGTGCAGTCTACTCATAACGCGATTCTTTGGGACTTGACAAAATCACAGTGCGGTGTGTACAGTTTAACCGTATAGGATTATTTCACAGAAAATATTAATATTACGTTATCGGACATCACCGTGGAGGCGTATATAAATACTGACGTGCAGTTTCGGGCGCCGCCGACGTTTTTCGCACGCATTATACTCGTTCGTATTTTATTCGTCTAATTGCTATTATTTATTTATTTATTTTTCGGGGATAGGTATTCATACTTCATAGATTAAGTTAATTAACCAAAACTGAATGCTTACACAATAATATAAAAGCTTAAACCACTGCACTGCACTCCAAGTTTTTTATCAGTCAACATACCTACATCCAAAAAATGGCTATTTTCATACTTATCGATTGACATTGAGTTTTAATTTATCTTTATGCAAAACAATGAACATTTGAATCACCTTAAAGTACAAAATTCTATTAATTTTTTTTTCTACTTGAAAATATTACAATAATATTGTTATATGTTTATAGATACTATTATAGTTTTTTCGTTATGTTATATTAACGATATTGTAAACTAAAAGACTAATATATTTATTTTACAATTGTTGTTACACTACTTACGGCGCTGTAGTATGATATTTTAATAATGTGTTAAGTGTTAAACGGGGGATGATTTTATTGAAAATATTCTAATTCTAATATTTTTATGATTAAATTTATCTCAATAAACATTTAAGCATTTATACTCTAATCATGTTTTTATAGCTTTTAAATTAATTTTTTGAATACATTATGATGTTATAGGCTATAGCAGACAATTTTTATATTAAATAATTAAAAGCTTAATAAAAATATCTCATATTTGTATTTTTAGTTTATAAATCTGAGAGTCCTATAAGATCGGAGGATGTGACGAATTAATTTACTTCTGTTCAATCATTAGTTTTCAATAATAATTACGGATCATTTACGCCCGTAGACTACGCGAACAGCTACTACAGCACTATAATATTATACATATAGGTACTGTTTTACCGAGGGCCATCACAAAACATAAAAAATAATAATCAATAATAATATAAAATAAAATGATAATCGTGATAATCGTGTAGGTTAGGTATATGTATAGTACAACTGCAGTCATGATGTCAACAAATATAATGTCTGCTAGCGCCTGGGTGGTGATGGACGTGTGCCCGCGTGAGCTCGTTGCAGTAGTCGGTATAGGCGTGGTCGGTCGTATTCGTGAGTTAGCAAATTGTGTTCAGAAGCGGTGTGTCCAAAAGCAAAATATTATATTATGACGGTAAAGCAAAACAATAAAAATAAAAAAATCGGTTGTAAAAGATTACTAGGTAAAAAAAAAAACTAAAACAAACTAAAACAAAATGATGGCCCAATAAATAGTAGCTTTTTGATTACAGCGATTAATTACTTTACTATAATATATTCTATAGACATTATTATTATATAATTTCTTATTTTTATATATTTGGTTAGTTGGATTGATTAATAAGACAAAAGGACTGAGCTGAGATTATGAGGTTTGAACTCGTATAGTTTTATCCGACACAAAATAATTTTAAATGTACTGAAATAGAAATATAGTCATGAACAGCATATATTGGTGACATTTCATGTACATGATAAATGATTATTATGTAGTGCATTATGTTTGAACATAGTGTACACAAATATTTTTTCTTTATGTAAAAATAAAACTATCTGAGCTCGAAACAAATTCAAATGACAAAAACATGTTAGTTTGATAAAAAAAAATTATTTATACTATATTTATTGGGCATTTAAAATTAAATATTTTTTTCTCAAATGATAAATAAAACATTAAAATAATAATAATAAAATCGTGCTAATCGTATACAATATCTGTGTGAGTGAAATAATATTATAAGCTATAACTTAATTTAAAAAAATACATTTACAATTTTAATGAAAAAAAAATATTTTATAATATTATGAGTACACAAATAGGATGTTTAGTAACTGTACAATATACTTTTCAGCCACGTTAAAATGTAATGAAGCTCTTGGCACTAAACCAACTGTGCCATCAAAAACTGAACTTTATTGTATAAAATTTAAATATTTCAAGAACAAACACTTATAGAACACAAAATATTTCTTAGAATAAATAGTAAAATATTGATTTTTTTTAAATTTATTAAAATAATATATTAGTTTTTAAAAAAAAATCGATATTTTATAATAATAGAATGTATAATATAACATCTATATATATATTTTAATAATTCGATTGTAAAATGTGGTACGTGTTCTATCGAGTATTGATTATAATTAATATAGTAAATAACGTTATATACTTGAGAAAATAAGTAAGTATAACGAGATAAAACAAGATTGACTAGGGGGAAGACTAGATTGGTTATCGAATATCAATATGGATATTAGTTAGTGACTAGAAATTTTAGAAGTGTGTATAATATTATATATAAATTAATAATTATCAAATAAAAAAATAAAAAAAAATAATAGTAAAAATAACATCAAGAAATCGCAGTTTTTTATTATTTTTTTTTTTAATGTGTTATGCGCAATATGTGAGTGTGTTTGAAGCGTTGGGTAAAAAAAAATATGTAAAGTCTTGTGTAAATTCCTCGTTCTTTCATTTTTTTTTCAAGACGAGACACAACCACCACCGCCACCGAAATAATTGTGTCAGGGGTGCATTCACCACATTAACGAGAACCGTTTTTTTTTTCGGCACATGGTTAACGGAGATTTTCTTTAGGCACGTGCTGGCCACATTTCTTCGCGGTTTAAACAAGTTTACCTGTAGGCCGACTTTAATACGCTTGGTGAGCGCTCCCTGCGGGAATACCGCCTGCACCTGTGGCACCACCGTCGAAGAAACCATTCCACCCTCCGGCCCGATAGCGTGTACTTCTTGCTTGACTCTGGATACGATGGCAAAATAATGCGGAAACTCCGTCGTCACAATCCGCGTCAGACGGTTACCGGAATGCCACGGGTCGCGGTCTGAAAAAACGAACATAATTCATTATTACTAAAGTGCAATTTTTTTATTCGTCTATTCGACATGTATACATTTGTATGTTATCAGACTATTCTATTTATATAATACTCGTATACTATATAATATGTACTCATAATATTTTTTCATAAATCCATCCAAGTTCTCTACAGTGTGTTACTTAGTTAAGTGTAAAAATGTGTTTCGTAGACTATATATTTTTTTATTATTATAATTATAACTGAGGTAATGTATTTTACAGAATTGAAATGTTTTGTTTTTAATCAAAATTTGTACGTTCTACAAAAGTTTAAAAATCTTCATAAACAGTATTTTATTCATTTAAAGTTTTAGATTTTTAGTCTTGATTATTTATATTGTTGAGATACTAGCCAATATCTTTGGTTATGAATTCGATAATGATGCCTATCTGTATCGACGTCTCGTATATTTTTAAAATACTTTTGATTTAAAAACTTATAAATACCTTCTTTTTCAAAGTTCGCTCCGAGTATATCTTTAACGATTTCGTCGGTCACTTCAACCGTGTGTTCCCTCCACGTCTCGCCATTTTCCGATCTGAGAACAACGATTTCTCTTTCAGATCCACGAAGTGATCCGAAATTCGGTACTTCGATCATGACAGGCCTGCAAACGATAAGCAATATTCTTGCATTAAATACTATCCGATGGTAGAACATTACCACATTATTAAATAGTTTTATCCCTAATTATAGTAATGTAGATTAATTACCCCAAAAACTTAGCTCCCACAGGACCGAGCTCGAGTATTCTGCTAGCTAACGATTCGCCTTCCATTAACGGCGGCGGGTGCACCATTTTTTCACGTCTTAAATATCGGCAAGTTACCCTTGTAGGCATAGAAGCTCGTCGGGGTGGAACGATTACGCGGACACCACTATGCCGGCATCCGCGCATCGCTCCGCCGCGAGCGTCTACCAAGAAGCTAACCAAAAACCTGTAATGATTCCAAATAATATGTTATAGATGCTAATTAAATCAAATTATTACTTTTGAACAACTATACAACGATAAAAACTAGCACTGAACAACGTCGATAATCATTCAGACATTCAATGTGAAGAGTGTGGTATGATTGATAGATCAAACGATGCTGCAGCATTAGTTGGTATATAATATTATAATAGTCGTTCTCAGTTTTTTATTAATAATTATTATGGATTTTCTATATTATATCCTTATATCTAAAACTATATTATTCTATTTAACTAAGATGCTATACTATATCTTTGAAATTTTTATTATAAGCATTCAAAACATCACTACTGGTAAAAATCTATGGTCATAAAAACATTAAACTGTATTATAACATCATAATATATAGTTATTTAAAAGCCTTACGTTTTCCATTGCAAACGTCTGTCCGAAAGCACGCATGTAGAAACAATAAACAATTTTGTTAGATAATTGACGACAGTTTTGTTAGCCGCGACTTAAACGGTAAAAAACGTGTATTTCCTGTCTACTTACCCAACATGAGGTGGATATTTAACGATGTCGACATTATCCACAGGGCCGCTGTAACTGTCATAGACGGTCTGTGGACTGATGGCTTCATCGATAGATGTGGGGGGTACTAAAATGTAAACAACAAAATATTAATAAAATGTGTCACACGTGTACCGTCGCCAATTTTCACTCATCCAACACAATACCCATTTATTATAGAATGAAATGAACTAATGTTTTTCCGTACCAGTATTCACGTCACATCTCTCATCCCGTGTGACATCGATAGGAGCTGATTCGTCACCGAAACCCTTCATTTCCTCTCCTGTTAAATACCTGTATGACTGTTCGTTTATCATTGTTTCTTCGCCTGTTCAATAAAATTAGATTTAAATTACAATATATAAATATGTAGTTAAAAACGATACAAAATAAAATAAATAATCCAACGTTTCTATGAATAAAAATAAGTGTGTTTCTACAATTTTAAATTCCCAAAAATTATAAAAGCACATGCTTTTAAAAATAAATACATGCTTTAACTGTCCATGAAATGATAATTTTATAATTACATATTATTTATTATTTCATATTGTATAACAAAAATGAACAGCACAGTATTAGATTTGAATAATATCCAAGAAACAAGCAGATGAAACGATATACGACGGCCTGAATTGTATTTTTAAATTATTTAAATGAAAACAATAGAATTAATTATGTGCAGAAATATGATTCACTTCTAAAATATAATCTATTTACACAATTTCGTTGGTTTTTGAAATTCTGTTCTATAGTGTTATTTTTACTTATATAAATATATTTGTAAAGCAATATTAAAGGATAGTTTTTTTATGTATGTGATCTTCGTGTTATTATTTTTTATTTTTTGAAAAAATTCACTTATTGTGTTACTTAAAGTAGATTGAAAATAAAAACTTTAAAAAAAAAAATCTGTTCTTACATGAATTGGCATTCTGCATAAATTACACTAATTTATAAGATTTATATGATTATTTTAAAGATTATTGTCAGTAATTTGAACTGGTTTTTTTTTCTTAAGCGTCTATTAATTTTGTCTCTATAATATCATGGTTATAATTTATAGTTAAAACAATAATTTTAAAATAACCAATAAATAGTAAAAAAGGAATAATAATAAAGTACCTATAATATTAAGTAACAAGTATCAATTTATCACCTACAATGAAAACTAAGCGCCTTTTCAACAAACACATTATGCGTTATACGATAAATTAAGTCAATATTGCAGAAACCCAAAACAAAAGAATCATACTAGAACTAATAAATAAAATAAGTAAATAAAATGTCACGAATATTACTTATTTGATTACAAAAAAATATATTAATTAAATTAGTGCATAAAAATAAAAATTTTAATTTATTTATCATTTTTTATGTAAAATTATTTATCGTTTTACATTTTATAGTCATTATATTATGTTATACATTTAGTCAATACAAATATGACTTTATTAAATGGAAATGATGTTAAAGTTTTCCTTATTTCGAAAACTATAAAACGCTATAAATGTATGTGTTTTTCTAACCTGGAAGATTTTCTTCTTCTTTTTGTTTTTTAAAACAGCAACAACAGCAAAACCTTCGTTTACACATGGTGACAATTTTTTTATTATTTTGTTTCTTATTTATTGTTGTAATTTTATAATTAATTTGAAAAATTTAAGATAGACGAATACAGCGACCTAGTTATGGTACCGTCGGAATAGGCAGACAGCCGACAACTAAAACTTAAAAGTTATTTTTATCAATTTTTTCCTCTCTAAAGTTGATCCATTATTATGATGCTGGTGAAGCCAAAGCGCGAAAAATCTGAAATGAGGAAAGCGAATGACGAAACGATCGGCAAAGTGCCAAACAGTAGTAAGTTAACTGACCAGATGGCCGGTCATATTTAATTTTAAACGGACACTACAAGTACTACTCGGAAAAACTGGAACATTCGACATTTATACATATAATAATATCTCAGTCGACACTCGACGCTCAATATAGTAATGGCATACAGTATTAATGACCCTTAAATCCATACAATGTAATATCATATTTATGATTGATCTAAAAAAAAACTTCCTATAATATGTAACGTACGGGACTTAACAAAAAATATAATAAAACAAATCATATTTAGGTGCGCGTATAGGTGTACTACACACTACCATTACTCGCATGCAATGGTCATTCAACGTAACATTCGTTCTACACTGTGCAAATGTTATCGTTTGTTTTTTAACACTACAGGTAATAGCTTTGATGATGATGGAAGCACACTGATGGTAAGTCTACGTGAATCCTGTTCATAATAATATATTGATACCGGGTTAACCGGGTAGTAGGTCGTGTGAAACGATTTCGTTTTCTGCACGACCTGAGTTCAATATATTCCGAATGGACCGTGACTGTCTAGAGGCTTTTGGGTGACAGCCAATCATAAATTTTGAACTTGGCTATTAATTCATGCATGTTGACTAATACCTTAGGTCCAAATTTTGTTTGTTTATTTTTTTATTTTATTTTTCTACTATACAAAACTCACGTGACGAAACGATAACATTTTGTGTTAGTTGAGCTCTAGTGTTGAGACCATACTCGACGCTTCCGCTTTGCAAAACGTCACCTGTATGCCAATCATCATCTCAATCACATACTACAAGCATTTGTTAGTGAAACCACGCTCGCGCAACACTATATATGGAAGCGGGCACACTTTCTAATATTGTATTGTGCTATAGCCAGTGGCGCAACTAAAAGGCGGGGGGGGGGGGGTAAGTATAAAAGGGTTGAGCCTTCCTAAACATTTTTAATTCTTTTTTATTTACATTTTCAATGCCGTAAAAACTTGTTAACTAAGAAAAGATTTGTTTGTTAAAAAATCATAACATAGCTATAAATTAGGTATTACTATTGATATCATAGAATTTTTATTTCATACTTTATAGTGTTGTTCTATTTTAAAATTTATTTCAAACTGATATTAATAGCTCGGAGGCAGAAATGTTTTATTGCGAAAAATATATTAACAACAAAGTATGTTCGCCAACGCCCAACACATATGTTATTTGGTTGGGGCTGTAGTTCCCCACCCCTAATAAAATTATGACTCAAGTTGCGCCTATGGCTTATTCCACATATTAGTAATTATTGAAAATGGCAAATCAAAACACATATAAAATCACTTAAATTACAAATGGATATTACATTTTTGTATTATAATTTTGGTACAAATAACTTTAGGAAATAAAATTTAAAAAAAAACTTTAAATTTTATTTGATTGGTAGAAATTAAATTAAATTAAATTAAATTAAAAATTTATAAGAATTCGTGAAAGTAAATGATTTTTTTGATTTTTATGTTAATATGAATAATATTTTATTTAAGGGGCCACTACACCGCATTTGTTTTCTCTGTCTATCTCCCACATAATAAAAGAACAAAGATACTCCGTATTTCCACGATTACGACTCTGGTTCAGTTTAGGACAAAAGCTCCCATTATATATTTTATAAAAAAGAGTATTTCCATTTTCCTGTGCATTGACCTAGATGTTTAATATTTACAATTTTGAATAAATTATTAATGATTAAAAATAATCAAAATTATTTTAAATTAAAACATACTTCTATTTATAAAAAATGTAAATATTAAAAATCTATCCAGTCAATGCATAGTAAATACTCTTCTTTACAAAATATAATATAATAGGTGCTTATTTAGGTTGCCCTAAACTGAACCAGAGAGTCGTAATCGTGGAAATACGGAGTATTTTTTTCCTATATTATGTAGGAGATGGACAGAGAAAACAAATGTTGGTGTAGCGGCCCCTTAAAGTATTTTTGAACAATAATATTTACATTATTTGTTATTTTAAATGTATTAATATATTATAGCCTTATTATTAAATAATATACACCAATATAAATATATTATGTATTTTACTTAAACATATATTTTAATTATAGTTAAAACTGAAATAATATTTTTCTTTAAATACTTAATATTTCTCGTATTTTTTTTAAACAGAAAAACTAGCATACTACCTATAACCTAACCTTCTATAGTAGAAAATTAAATAAAAACAAGGACAATTAAGTGAAATAGCAATGAAAATATATTTTTTTATCGAATCAACATCTAAATTGCAATAATATATATAAACGATCAAATTATCATTATAATATATAATATATCCCGAAAACAATATATTCGTATATTCGATTTTAGCCGGATCTATTTATCTATTTATCTATCTTTTTATTACCTATTTTATTATTTAGTAGTCTGTCGTGAAGTATACAATTTATTTTTGTGTTAGTATGTTTATGTTGATATTAATAACTGTATTTGTTTTTTATCTACTTATACCTAATTCATCTAAAAACAATAGTAATAGCGGTGTACCTATATGAACTTTTTACATAAAGGAAATATTTAATAATTTTATTTTATAATTGCATTTTATTATACTCGTTATTTTTTTTTGGTAAATAATTTACACGTAACATTACATTAATGATAAATGTACAAATTATTTTACAATATCTAATAAATCAAATAATATATGGGAATTTAATTTATCATTATTTTCTAATAGTATCATTTAATAT